>JASDDO010000019.1:360904365-362238142 GCA_030015575.1 Agapanthus africanus
GAAAAGGAGTTGAGAGGAGTGCGCGAGCAACTGGCTGACTTATTGAAAACACCTCCTTCTCAGTAACTACCTTTGTATCAATTAAACATTTGTAATCTTTGAATAACATGTATCCATTTTTTATTCTTTTATATGATTTGTCTTGTACTCAATCGAATTCATGAATAAAAGATACACATTTTTTTATCTCCCACTGTTGCTTTCTTCTCTTTGTTGTGTTGTCGCCATGTGATTTTAGCAAGTGTGGCCTGTAGATAGTAGGTAGCTGTCCATCTTGGACTCTTTGCAGGGTAGTGATGGCTTAGAAAACAGGGTTAGGATCTATTGCCTAAGACTTTCCAACTTTATAAGCCATGAGGGTCTTATAAAGACCTTTCTCCCTACAAGTCGTGAGGATCTCGTAGGTGTATTTTTTTCTTAGGAATCATGAGGATTCCTAAGTGTGTTTTCTCTTAAGAGTCGTAAGTATCTTATAAGAGAATTTTCTTCCTTACAAGTCGAGAGGACTCGTAAGTGGTTGATGAGTTGACCTACTCCCGAGTCAAAGCATTGCTTGAACGGGGAGGTCGAGGGTTGACTTTGGCCGTGTTTCACGGGGTCAGGATTGACTTTAGCCATACGGGGTCAGGATTGACTTTAGCCATATGGGGTCAGGATTGACTTTCGGTTGTCTGTGCACCGCCGAGTCCTGGAACTGGGAACTTTGTCGCGGCTCCGCTTTGCTGACGTTGCGTCTGCTGTAACGAGACGAATGTCGAGGTGGTCTCTAGGTTGTCTGTGAACCGTCGAGATTGGAACTAGGGACTTTGCCATGGCTCCGATTTTTTGACATTGCATCTTCACCCAGCTGGAGTTGAGAAGGAACGTCGTTGTTGATCTTTAGGTTGCCTGTGAACCGTCAAGATTTAGAACCAGGGGACTTTGTCGTGGCTCCATTTTGCTAACGTCGTATATTCCTGCAGAGACATTGATTTCTCTGTGGGTCGACGTGGATCGATATGCTCTCGTCAAGGACGCTAATTTTCCTGAATCGAGGTTTTTGCTAAGGACACTGATTTCCTCGGAGTTGAGACGAATCGAGGTATTCCTGCACAGACACTGATTTCTCTGCGGGTCGACGCGAATCGAGATGCTCTCGTCAAGGACGCTGATTTTCCTGAATCGAGGTTTTTGCCAAGGACACCGATTTCCCTGGGGTTGAGACGAATCGAGGTATTCCTGCAAAGACACTGATTTCTCTGCGGGTCGACGTGAATCGAGATGCTCTCGTCAAGGACGCTGATTTCCCTGAATTGAGGTTTTCGCCAAGGACACTAATTTCCTCGGAGTTGAGACGAATCGAGGTATTCCTGCACAGACACTGATTTCTCTGCGGGTCGACGCGAATCGAGATGCTCTTGTCAAGGACGCTGATTTCCCTGAATCGAGGTATTTGCCAAGGACACTGATTTCGCTGGGGTTGAGATGAATCGAGATATTCCTGCAAAGACACTGATTTCTCTGCGGGTCGACGCGAATCGAGATGCTCTCGTCAAGGACGCTGATTTCCCTAAATTGAGGTTTTTGCCAAGGACGCTGATTTCCCTAAATTGAGGTTTTTGCCAAGGACGCTGATTTCCTCAGAGTTGAGATGAATCGAGGTATTCCTGCACAGACACTGATTTCTCTGCGAGTCGAGGCGAATCGAGATGCTCTCATCAAGGACGCTGATTTCCCTAAATCGAGGTATTTGCCAAGGACACTGATTTCCCTGGGGTTGAGACGAATCAAGGTATTCCTGCAAAGACACTGATTTCTCTACGGGGCGACGCGAATCGAGATGCTCTCGTCAAGGACGCTGATTTCCCTGAATCGAGGTATTTGCCAAGGACACTGATTTCCCTGGGGTTGAGACGAATCGAGGTATTCCTGCAAAGACATTGATTTCTCTGCGGGTCGACGCGAATCGAGGTTCTCGCCAAGGATGCTGATTTCCCTGCCAGTGGAGACGAATCGAGAAGTTCTCGCAAGGGTTTCCTAACGTCACAGTTAACTCCTGCTAATAGAAGTTCGTTAGGGTATGTGGTACTAAGGTTTTTTTTACCCGTCGCACCGTCACGTTGGCCGATATATTCCCCGATATGCAATCTTGTTGTTCGGGTAGCCCCGCGACTGTCGTGTCTCTGATCCCTTCGGGGGCTGGACAAGATGTCTTCAAATAATCTTCCAGGTAATATTACCGTCGAAAGAGCAAGCGTTAGGGATATTCCATGTCGCTTTTTACCTGAGATTAGGCTCAGTTTGGGAGCCCCAATGAGTCATGACCACTCTGCGCTGGTGTGGGATGATCTCCAATAGTCTTTTCAGGTTTCATTTGAGTTGCCGTCAAGACCCTGAAGCGAGGGATTTTCCTTGGCTTCGTTTGTTGACATTGTGTCTGCAATATTGCGACGAATGTCGAGGTTGTCTCCAGGTTGTCTATGAACCGTCGAAGTTTGGAACTAGGGGACTCCGCCATGGCTCCATTTGTTGATGTTGCGTCTGTATCCTGCTGGCATGAGGAGGAATGCTGTTGCTGGTCTTCTGAGATGTAGATATTGCCGCTGAGACCTGACTCTCCCTTTGATGGAGTTTGTTGGGACATGTGGTTCCCTTTTCGTTTATGCCCATGGATTGTATATAGGGGTCAGTATGGACTTACCTGCAGGGCAAGAGGTTTCATTTCATTTTTTTATTTCTTTCCGTGATGCTCTATCATTTCAGCTTTTTATATCGCGAAAGTCACGATTGCCTAATCATTTCGGCTATTTTTCGCGGTGCCCAATCATTTCGGCTATTTTTCGCGGTGCCCAATCATTTCGGCTATTTTTGTATGCATATATTTTACTCGCTGATTTTTATTGCGAGTTGCCCAAACATTTCGGCTATTTCATATGCATTTTTTTTAGTATGGAACTCAAGATCTGATACCAATCTTAGCATCAGTATCGCTGTGACTGGAATGTTGCCAGGAGCGACTAATCATTTGCCATGAAAAGACTTGGAATTTGATACCGATTTAGACATCAGCATCGCTACAACTGGGATGTTGCCAGGAGCGAATCATCATCTTCCTTTGTCGGTTCAAACAAAGGTGGCTTAGCAAACAGGGTTAAGATCATGTCGATTAAGGCTTTTGACTTCATGAGCCGTAAGGGTCTCATAAAGGTGTTTCTCCCTATGAGTCGTGAGGATCTCGTAGGTGTCTTTTTTCCTTAGGAATCGTGAGGATTCCTAAGTGTATGTTCTCTTGTAAGTTGTAAGGATCTTGCAAGTGTGTTTTCTCCTTGTAAATCGAGAGGACTTACAAGGGTCGATCACCGTGTGAGCATATCTTTAGTCGCTAGTGGGACTTTGTTAGGGAAATGTTTGTTCGTGCCCGTAAATTGTATACAAGGGTCAGTATTGAAACGCTTGTAGGGTATAATCGGGGTGTATGACGGCTTAAGAACAGGTTCAGATCCCTGTAACTTAAGGCTTTTGAATCCTATGAGCCGTGAGGGTCTCAAAGGGTAATTCTCCTTACGAGTCGTGCGGATCTCGTAAGTGTAACTTCTCCTTAGAAATCGTGGGGATCCCTAAGTGTGTTGCTCCCTTGTGAGTCGTAAGGATCTCATGCAGGTATTCGAAAGGACCTTGCAAGTGTCTTTTAACGAGATTGCGCCCTTTCGGGTTTTCACAAACTCGCCGGTAGCCCTGCTGTTTTTACTCACGGAGCCCTTTCGGGTTTTCATCCGTGCCCATTTCGCTTATGGACGTACCGTTTTTTTTTTATTTCTTTTCTTTTTTTTATTTTATTCTTTTTTTTGCGTTAGCCTTGGGATGCTGCGTTCCATAGTAGTTTATAGACGTCTCGGTCAGTCGTTAGTTTTAGGACATTTCGGTCCAGGATTGCCATATTTGAGGCAAATTTCTAGTTTATAGACTTTTCGGTCCGTAGTAACTTTGAGGCGAAGTTTCGTCGGATTCTCCATGAACAAGTAGGTTTCCCCTTGATAGACCTTGTCACATAATCTAAGGATTTTGGCATTGCTCCTGCCCCCAGCTCCTTTACGTTATCTCGTAACGCCGAGTGAGCTTCTTTGTTACTTAGCGACAAAGGAGAGATCATGTGGCAACTCGCCACATAATCTTCGGGTTCCTCTGATGAGTCGCCTCCCTCATCATTGTCGTTATCTTCACTTTCAAGGATGTGATTGAGAAACTCTTGAAGTGTGACTGGGGTTCGCGCCTTTTGGTTGTATTTCTCCAGCGCGTCAATATACTTTTACAGATCCGTGCGCTTGTTGTTAGACTGCGCGGGCTTTTCAGTCTTCTTCTTTTTCTTCGAAGACTTTAACGGCTGGGCATGGGCGTTTTGACTATCGCTACCAATTCTTGGCGTCGGGCGCGGCTTCAGCATTCCCTCAATGATTTCGGGCTCCAGCGAACTTTTCCACCTGATCGCCGGACATGTTTGAAGATCTTTCAGCATTCTTTTAGTTTTTGCCGAAAAAACAAATTCCCATGGAGCTTCCTCTATGAATGAGCACGATGCCCCCGGCATGTTCATCTTTTTCGGAGCATGTGGTTGTGGCGGGTTCACCTTCCAATTTTCAGACAACGCGAATTTGCCTTGCTGGTACTGGTCTTCAACCCAGTTTTTGAAGATGTGGCAATCTTTGATTGGATGACCGATTACTCGATGGTAGAGATAATAGTTAGGATGGTTGGCGTCACCAGGTTGCGATGAGTGTCTCGGCTCCGGCAAGGTGATGAGCCCATTGCGTATTGCCAGTTCGAACAGTCTCCTTGTTTTATCTCGGGAAAACGAGTAAGGACGTCCTAGTTTCTCCTCGAGGGATTTGCATGGGCGCACATTGCTTTGGCGAACAATCGGTTTTATGTTACTCGGCTGTTGTTGGGTGTTGGCGACAAAGATCGCTTTCCCTTTCCCCTTTTCATTTCTGAGCTCCATTTTTGGAGAGGATGGCATGTGGCCCATCCGGTCCATCTGGGCCAGCTTGTCTATCAGGGCTTAGAAGGTAGTTGGCTTGAAGAACATCATGAACTGGGATATGGTCGCCTACGGATTAAGAGTACTCACGAACATGCCTACCGTAGGTGCTTCTTCAATGCGATGTTCGCATTTTGACCATAGGTTCCGCCATCGGATTGCATACTGCACCCATGTCTCTCCCGGCTTCACCCTGGCATTGATCAATGCCGTGATTGGGGTGCGCTCGCTAGTGCTCGCGAAACGCTGTGTAAATAGTAGCCCTATTTCTGCAAATGTCTTGACAGAGTCATTCGGGAGCTCGGAATACCACTCGAAAGCTGTCTCCGATAAGCTGCCAACAAACTGGCGAAGCAGCAATTTGTCGTCACCCCCAGTATTACCGCATAAGGCTTTGAATTGAGCTACGTGTTGGTGTGGATTCCCCGTCCCCTTATATACATGGAATTTAGGGATCGTATATCCCGGCGGGTACTTTATTTGGTCGTACCAACCCGGATATGGTCGTCCAGTCTTAACAATTTGGTCGGCCGCTTCGTTCGCCTGATGAGCTCGTATCTGTTGAGCGATATAGTCATCCAGGGTAGCTTTGGAAATGGTCTCTTCCTTGGCTGCTGAACAAACCGAAAGAGGGTTCAATGTCTCTCCCCTGTCCTCTTCCAGGATAATTGGGTGGTCTTCAGCTGGAGGATCTGGCTGTATAATCATCCTGACTATATCTTGGAATAAAAGCGCCATTCGTTTTATGTTGACAACTTGTTCCGCTGCCTCTTTGTCCTTCTTCTCAAGAATTCTGCGGAGGAACTCAGCATCGGTTTCTTGTTCATGACGTTGCTCTGACAACGTTTCCGGGCTTTCTTTTAGCCCAGTTAGTACAGCCATCTGTGTTAACATTTCCTGGAGCTTCTGTTGTTGCTCCTGGGCCCTTGTTACGGATCTGGTGAGTGGTCAATGGCCCGTAGAGATACGGCTATCCTCTTTCCCGGATGCCATATAAACAGTGTGCACCACCATGCCCCCAGACTTGGGGTATTTAGATTCGGTGTTCTTAAGATTCGTGGCAGACATAGAAACTTTCTCCGGCCTTCTTCTTTTGTGGGCGATCGAAGTTGAGGGAACCGTTGCATCGGGCACCCAAATAGATGGCATCTCCTGTGGTATGACAGGATGGTCCTTCTCTTGCCGAACTTTCATCTTCTTCAGTTGGCGGTAGTAGTCTTGGTTGATCACTGAGTCTTGGACCTGTCGCCAAACTTTATGAATTTTAGAGGACAGCCGCTGAGGGGGCTGCTCTGGCTTTACCTTTGTAGCGTTCTCCATAGGTGGAGGAGATCTTTTTAGCATGGCCTTCGGAGAGTTCTTGCGTACCCTCCTAAGTGGTTCAAACATGTTCCCAGTTGGAACAGCAGCATTAATTTCCACCATCGGAGCTGGCGGAGTCAGTCCAGAAGGAGAGCTGCCCCCAACCTTCCTTACTCGGCGCCAGTGACGACGACGAGCATGTCGTGCTGACGGGACCGGCTTAGTTATGGGGGTGGCTTCGTCATCCCCCCTGTTTTGACGGAAGGTTGCTGCCGGTGTTAACCTCTTGAAAACTGATATCCGTTGAGTGGGGGTGGCCAATCTATTGAAGGCAGACTTTCGCGCAGGGGGAGCAGTTTTGATGACTTCGCCTGGAACGGGAGCTGAAACGGTCAGTCTTGCAAAGACCGACTCCTTAGCAGAGGAAGTCGCTCTGATGACTTCAGGAACAAGAACGACTATCCGCTTTGGGATGGCCGCTTCAGGTATCGCGGGCTTCTTCACGGGCCCACTTGAGGTTTGGCCCAGTCTGTTGAAAACTGAGGCACTGGACTTGGGCGACCCATTGAGAGGGGCCGCAGTAGTTGTAAGCCGATCAAAGACCGACTTCTTCGGAGCTTCTTCCGACAGAAATGGGGAGTTGAAGCTCATTGGTGGGAGCATGGTCCCAAAGAATAGCCATGTGGTGGCTTGCATCACCTGGTCCACCGGCATCGTAAAAAGGGAGGCCGCTTGAGGCCCGTAGGTCACTCCTCCGACGAGGACGGAGTGGGAGTTGTTGCAATTAGTGCAGTTTGAAACCATTGATCTTCTGTTTTTCTACACGGAGCAAGATACCAAATCTTAGTATTTCACATCCAAAGGCAACCATGTCAAACCGCGATTTGTTCACGAAACACGACACACGAAGTGTGGAGTAGAAAGAGGAAAAGGTCCCAACGGGCGTGCCAGAATCTGTTCTCCGCCGAAAGACACGACCGGGACGTTAGGACGTCTAGCCTGAATTTTGGGGGCAGATGCTATTTGGTTTTATCCGTCCACCTCTCCGAAGATACCAAGTTGATTTATGGCACCGTGCATCGGAGGTTTAGATGGATGCGGCCGATGTAGCAGACTTCGTCAGATTCCCCCTCATTGTGAGGGGTTTTTGATTGTGGGGACGCTCTTTCCTGCAGGCGCAAGCCCCTATAGTTAATTACGCTACAGCATCACGGTAACCACTTTCTCTTTCTCCAGATGGTCACTTCGTGTCGTATGCGTTTGTTTTCTTTTTTGGTTGCCCGTGGATTGTATACGGAGACTAATTTATGTTGTCGCCCGTAGGGTGTGGATTAGTCCAAATCCGTATTTTCTTAGATTTGGGTTTTGGTTTGGGTTTAAGGATCGTTAATCTCCTTTGAGACTAAGATCAACTTAAACGTTTGTTAAGGATATGTTAGTCTAATTTTAGACGAAAATCTACTTAACAGTTTGTTAAGGATACGTTAGCCTAATTTTAGACTAAGATCTGCTTAACATGATCATTTAGATCCAATAAAAGAGCATTTGGGCTCTATTGTTTTAGTTTAGGGACTTTGCGGTCCAGTGGGTTTAAGGACATCGTAGTCCACGGGGTTTAAAGACATCATACTCTATAAAGTTTTTGGTTGTCGGGACCCACCACCTCTCTGAAGACGCTGAAGGATACAACGACACATATCAGAGGTGTGAAGAGATGTACCCTTGAACCGGTATTGGTTGGAAGATCTGTAGTCCAATTTGTGACTAAGATCAAAGATTTATGAGCATGTGGGCTCAATTAATCTGAGGTAGGGTTCTGTGGCCAATTTGGGCTCGGCCCATTCGGTTAAAATGTTGGATATGTAATTAGGCTCGGTCCATTTTCATTTAACAATGCTGAGCATTGGTTTGGGTTCTGACAACCGTTTTTTGTTTTTTATTAAGTGTTGAGCACTCATTATAGTTATGGGGCTTTATTTAAAGAATAGTTTATGTTCCCTCAGCGCACACGTAAGGAGCACGTGGCGCGCTTGACGCTGAGTGCCAGTCAATGAGCGTAGAGCACTTCTGTTAAGTAGCGCACACGTGAGGAGCACGTGGCGCGCTTGGCGCTGAACACCAGATTTGGAGCGCTGAGGTACTTCTTTAAATTTGGAGCGCTAAGGCCTTGCAGCGATGTACGCTAGATTTTGGAGCGCTGAAGCGATTCTTTTAATTGGAGTGCTAGGGCTCTGCAGCGCTGTGCGCTAAATTCTGAAGCGCTGAAGCGCTTCTTTTAATTGGAGCGCTAAAGCTCTGCAGCGCTGTACGCTAAATTTTGGAGCGCTGAAGCGCTTCTTTTAATTGGAGCGCTAAGGCTCTGCAGCGCTGTGCGCTAAATTTTGGAGCGCTGAAGCACTTCTTTTAATTAGAGCGCTAAAGCTCTTTTTATGCAACTCTGCTCTCTGAGAATTAAATTCTCTCTTATAAGAGACTTTGTCTCATGGATCTAAGAACAAAGTTCTTATTTTATAGGAGATATTCCAATCTCTTATATTTTTGGTGAAAGGCTTTGCCTTTATGGATCTGTGATCCTAAGAGAATTGAATTATTCTCCCGCCTTTTATAATGAGATGTTATGATCTTTTTGTGAAAGACATTTTCCTTATAGATCTATGATCTAGCATAAGAACTAAGTTCTTTTTCTGATGAAATACTTTTATCTCTTTATTTTACCTTGAAGAAATTCTTCTTCTGCCGAGAGCTTGCTCTTCTCTTTGAACTTTCTCAAAGTTTGTGGGGGGTTCCTCTCTCTGAGACTTGAAGTCTTGGGTCCTTTATATAGTAGAGGCTGATTTGTTGAATCAGTTGAAGAGATTTTTTTCTCTAATTGATTTGGGGATGTTTCCCACCGTTGGATCTTTGATCCTAGGGCTTCTGTTTCACAGAAGGCAATCTTCTTGTTTTTAACAAGATTGGAAAATCTTTTTTCATACAGAATTTATTATGTATTTTGGTGATTTTTAATCACCATTGGATCATTGATCCAACGGTGCTCTGATTTACAGAGCACAATCTTTCCTGTTTAGAAAGATTCTGAGGAATGTTTCCTTAACAGAATTTTATTCTGATCAATTGATGATTTTTAATTATGTTCGTTGGATCTTTGATCCAAGGGCCGAGAACATTTTGTTCGATCGCTAGCGCTCACGTGCTTTGCACGTGGTGTGCTGCTTAGAGTGCAGCGCTCTTAGTGCTAGCGCTCACGTGCTTTGCACGTGAGCGCTGCCTCAGAGTCTTTGACTCTCAGCGCTGGCGCTGCTAGCGCGAGCGCTCTCGTGCTTTGCATGTGAGCGCTGCATCAGAGTCTTTGACTCTTAGCGCTGGCGCTGCTATGAAGTGCTGCTTCATTTCAAATTTCAAAATTTGAACAGAGCTTTGCTCTGATTGGGGAAACGTTCATATCTTAACGATATTAAGGTACGGGGAGTTGTCCAGCTTATGCTTAAAACCAGACTCTGGATAACTCAAGACACGTTTCTGTAATGGTTGTTTGTGGGTTAATCCGGGCTTTGAAGAGGGTTAACTTTCTACCATCTGGAAGATCAATAGTGATATTGTTCTTGACTCGCCACAGTTTTAGTAAAATGGACTTTTTCAAAAAACAGTAGTGGGAGTATGGTAGAACTGGAAGAGATTCCAGAACCGCAAACGATTACTGAAAATTTAATAGGACCTAAAGATTCAATCACGTTTGACATTCCATTAGCCACTCCGCAGATATGGTGGGTAACCTCAGGCACCCGAGAGGTACTCCGGTATCCTCAAAGACGGTGGCAAGGAGGTTCTTATTTACCCAGACTTGATACTACTGTTGTTCCAGACTATGAGACCCGGCAGGAGGATGAGTATAGCGCCGTTCTGAACTAGCTTTAGAAGTGCACATGTATATGACTCTACCAGAGGGTTGTCGTAGTCGGTGGGAGCAGCGGAAGCATAGTGGACAAGAAGCTTATGTCTATTTATAGACTGAAGCAGATATAGCGGAGATAGATCATCTATTTTTGATGTGACAGTCATAGGTCTTGACTTCATCAGAATAGGGGATGGATCTGATAAGAAGGTAGTAAGGTGTGATATCCTAGTATTTGGATGACATACACAGAGTAGGAAGTGAAATTCCTATACTACGATTGGTTATACTGTGGTTGTCACACAGTGGTTTTTCCACATAGGATATGAATATAATATCAGGCATTCTGGTTACTAGATCTATGGTTTTAGATCTAGATTTGGGTAGTTTCCCAATCTGGGTACTTAGAAAGTATTCTAAAGACATTTAGAATGGACGACTTCTGGCATGGTGGTGTACCTGCAGGTGATGAAGTCACCCTCTCTAAAGGTGTCTTACAGACTAAAGGGGAGAGGGATGTGCTTGATTGGCATATCACTTGCTTAGGCAATTGAGTCAATCATGAGATGTCAAGTACCACACCAGATGTTGTTTTTGCACTAGATGCGATAAGTTGATATTAATCCAATCTTAGAGAAACGTTATGAAGCAGTTTTATGAACATAAGTATATATGTTCTAGAGATTTGATAACGACAGCCTCCTTCGAGAGACAGTTATCATTCCAGGCTTCCAAGGTGACCTGGATGACAGAGTGACTGTCAGAGTTATAGTTTTCCCTCTGACAAGGGGCAGTAGTTTGGAAAGGTGGTCCAAGCGGATACTGAGGGAGGTATGGTGCAGGATACTGATTAAGTTCAGTTGACGATACAGTCTAAGAAGTTTGCTGGATTTGGAGTTGATTTATGAACTGGGTCCCATCAGATATCCAGACATATTCTAAGACAGGTATTACTCAATTCGGGAGATGGCTTTCTCCACGAACTTGAGATAAAGAGAGACATAGAAAGAAACATTAGGGCGGATCCACTCACTGAGGCTATTTCTCGAACGCAATAGTTTTACAAACGAGCTTTGTGAAACTGATTAGTAGAGGAGTTGGATGTTCGGTATCATACGGGCTGTGAGTATGCGACATCGCAATAATTAGCCTTAAGTGCAAGTAGGAGATTGTTGGATATAGTGCCCTCAAAGTCAATTATTGGATCGCAGATACATGATTGCAATGATTGAGGGAGGACCAATACCGGTAGGACAGTCTTACTCGAGATGATAGTATGCTATCTAATTTGTCTTTATCATCATGTACATGCTTTAGGTGACATTACAAATCACTATTACACGTTAATAGAGCCCATAGGATTCTTTCTTGACTACCAGCAGTATGATGGCGATCATATACGTGAGAGTTGACATCCTTAAATGGTCCCTAGTCGAGGCAGTTTCGAGACAGGGCATCGATACTCCATAATAGACTAGTGTATACAGTCGAGACCCCAACGAGGGACGGTGGCCGGTCTTACAAGACATTGGTGTCAGTTGGTTAACCTAAGATGTATACAGGTGCTCATTGGGTTATGAGTACACCGGACGGACTCGCCGGGAACATGCTAGTTAGTATTATACCTGTCGTCAGATAGCAGTTCCCTGATGACATGTGTACAGGTTAGTCTATCGACCTGAGATCGTCATTTGCCTCGTGTGAGTTCCCATCGTGCTTTGATTACTACCCTCCCACGGCTCAAAGAAGTCGTGCAAACAGGTTTTAGTTGGGTACAGTCCCGAGCCACATGGAAGCAGTGAGCGGATCGGCAGGGGATTCGTCTCTCCCAATATTGGGGGTGAGATCGTGTTGTGTTTAGGAGAGCCATTACACAAAGTCACTGACCAGGGCAAGCGAGATTTACTGGTAGGTATTCCAGTAGTTTCTCAGGGTGTTCTGGGCTACACTTCGACACGACTTATACCGCTATTGGGGGTCTGACGTTTACCAGCCCCCTAGGCCCGATATGCGATACTCATAGACGAACGGACCGGACTGTACGGATATTGTCACTGATAGGCTCAGTAGGGTTTCAGGATGAGTTCGCTCATCAGCCTCCCTTTTGCTCAATGCCTTGGCAGCCGTTATGTACAGCTAGTGCCACTGACGTGCTTGTGGTTAAACCCACGGCCAGCATATTGACGAGTCTTTAGAGTCCCACACAGAGAGTTTCCCAAGTTCGGGCGAAACGTTGTAGAGGCCGTATGGTATTATGGCAGGGTTCGAACATACACGTGCACTTGTGCACGTGTCATGATTCGGACGGATAATACTAGTGGGCTTTGGTTTAAACCGGATCCTAGTATTATATTCTGTTTGAATATTTTAGTCTCGTTGTATTCGTATTCAGTCGGAATACGGATATAGGTATGTATATACCGATGAGGGGTATTCTTGTAATTCGTTACAAGATTACTTTAGTAGATGTCATTTCTCTTTTGGATTAAACATATTGGTTTAAATGTTTATGTGGTGGAAATTGTGACTCATTTCTTGGCATGAATCTAGCAAGCTCCCTTGGTGACTCATGGCATGAGTCATGGCTAGGTTTTGTCAAGTAGAAGATATTTTGTGCATAGTGTTTTGTGAGATATTTTTTTGAGCTAGGATATTTTCATGAGATTTTTTTGGTATGATTTCTTCTTCATGATAAGATCCTAACATCTCACAACACACACACATGGAGAGAGGGCAGCCACTCTTTGGGCTTGGGTTTGCCTTGCTCATTTCTTCTCTCTTGAGCTTCATAATTTCCATCATGGGTATCTTCTTCAACCTCCACTCTATCCCTCTCATGTGTTGAGAATCATAGAGTGTATTGAGACAAAGTATTCACACTTCTCTCTACTTCATCCTTGGACATCTCGGTTGGCAAACTTGATGTCTGAGTTGCTTCGGTTTAGAAGCGGGAGCCCGTATAAAGAATCCTCGACGTGTGTCCTCTTCGACGAGCGTAGCCGGAGAGAGAACTTCGCCAAGGCAGCCGAAACAAGCTAGGGGCAGAGATTAAAGACCGAAGGACACGAATTGATCGGTATAATCTCTCTAAACCCTTTACAGTTTACTAGTTTACAGTTAATGGAACGATCCGGGTTTTAGGGTTACGATAGTGGCAGTTTAAAAAGTTTTTGTTCCGCATTTGGCCTCGGATTGACGGCCAGGGCGCTGCCATAGCCTTACACCGACTGTTCCCAGTTTAACGACGTGGTAGTCAAGTGTGTTTGTTTATCCCAGCTCCTCGAACTTTGATCTTGGCGGAGCTGTGTTGATGACCGTAGCTTTGTGGTTTGCCGGTACATTCGAGGACGGTGGGTTTTCCCAAGCTTGTATTGGTTCTCCACCCAATCTTTGAAAACATAGCGGTCTTCAAAGGTATGACTTACCATTCTATGATATGGGCAGTATATGGGATTACCGGTCATGTTCATTTCATGTGGCCTCTTTGGAATAGGCAGTTGCAGACCATTGTTCAAGGCGTCCACGAATATTTCGCGGAATTTATCCCTCCTGAAGGAGTATACCTTCTTCTTTCTCTCCATTAAAGTAGGTGCATTTACTGACGCTGGTCCTTGAGGTCAATCAGTCTTTGGTTCGCCTGCTGTCCGCTTATCCCATTCAGTGTACGTATCAGAGAGACTGGAAGCTAATCGAGGCCGTTTTTCGCAAAAGTGTTCCGCTCTTGGGCTGGAGGGAGTATCGGTTGGCTGCTTCCGGATATCAATCCCTGGCTCATGAACTAAAATTTGATTTTGCTGTAATTGCAATCGGGCGACTTGGGTCGTGAGATCTGCCATGACGTTTACCAGCTCATCGACTTTGGAATGGACCTTGGCCATCTCTTTGTCTCTATCCTGAAGCTGCTTTTGAAGCCATTAGAATAATACTTGTTCTATAGTTCCGGGTATGACAACGGGGTCATCCTTATCGCTTGAGCTTGATTCAACAAGACCATGGGTTTCTTTGGCTCAATAGCCTGAGCGGGCTCTTCATCATTTGGATCGAGCCGGTGTTGGATGGCAACAACCACGTCATTGTCATAGCTATAAGGCGTAGGATGACATGCTCCTCTGAGCTCCATCATGTAGACCGTATGGGTTGTGTACTCGTATGTTGCTTCTTCATTGGCAATGTTGCTCGCTTGGCTCTTAGCTTATTGCCCGCTTGGCTCTTAGCTTGTTGCCTTGGTCCACTCTTTTCAAAGAAAGGCAGATGTCTGAGAGAATCAGGTTCCCGAAGGACTTCGGTCTCCGTTAGTATGAAATTGGCGGTCGCAGCTTGACTGTTTGTTAACATGCCAGGGGACAATGATATTTCTCCTGCCTTATATTGCTTTTCGACCCAATCTTTGAAGATGCAACAGTCTTCAATAGTGTGCCCTAGAACTCGGTGGTATGGGAAAAAATTGGGATGATCAGTCCTGCTCGCTTCACTTAGTCTTTTTGGTTCTGGTAGCTGCAGGCCATTCTTCATAGCATCTTTGAAAATTTTGTGGACCTTGTCCCTTCTGAAAGGGTAGACCTTATTTCTTCTTTCCTCTAAAGTTGGCTCTCGAGATTTGTTAGTCTTTACTCCGCCCGCTCTCTGCTTATTTAGAGAATCGGTGCTGTTGGAACTTTCGCTTTTCCGGTTGTCATCCCTCCGATATCTCGGTCTGTTTGTGAATTGGAGATTCTGAGTGGACTCGGGATTTGAGCGTTCTAACATTTGAACTTTCTTGGTCAACTCTTGGAATGTTTTGAGGCTCGCGGTGTATAGAAACGGGGCCATCCAATTGTTGAGATTTCCGACGAGGAGGCTGACAGATTGGTCCTGCTCTATCGGCGGTTCACATTTGACGGAGAGATTGCGCCATCGGGTTATAAAATCCGTGCTGCTTTCGTTGTTCTTTAGCTTGGTCCTTACGAGGTCGGCGATGGTGATCTTATCGCTGACACTCATGGACCTCTGTCGAAACAAAGATTCCATTTGGACGAAAGTTGTAATGGAGCTATCTGGTATGCTAGCGTACCAGTCGAAAGCGACATCGGTTAAGCTATTAACGAACTGGTAGAGGAGAAGCGCATCATTGTCCCCAGTATTCCCGCATGAGGCTTTAAAGTGGGTGATGTGCTAATTCGCATTTCCCGTCCCATCAAATCTTCCAAATTTAGGGATGACATAGCCGCCAGGAAACTCTACCAGATCATACCGAGCAGGATACGGTCTCCCACTACTGCTGATCTCTTTGCGCTTCGGCTTCGGCTACCAATGATTTGACTTTGTTGGCAACCAAATCCATGATTTGATCTTAAGTTATCGGGCTACTATCATCGGTAGCCAAGACATTTTCCGAGATAGGATGCGACTGACTTTCATACGGTCCGCCCACCTTTGGATTTGAGGGAATATGTGCCGGTTGTCTCGGGACACCGTTTCCCGGTTCATGAGCAGAACCCTACTCTTGATTGGGAGGCTGAGAGGTAACTTGGGCCGTGAGCTGCATCACGACATTCGACAAGTCGTCAATATTTGAGTAGAGCTTGGCCATCTCTTTGTCTTTGTTTTTGAGCTGTTTCTGGAGCTCTTGGAGAAGTTGCTGCTCTGCGGTTTTGGGACGAAAGACTGGCTGATCTTCGCTTTCTAAGCCCGACTCCTCATGAACCGAGGGATCTCTCTACTTATCAGCCTCACTGGAAGGGTTTTCATTACCTTCCAGAGGATGCTGGTCTTAGGAAGTGGCAGCCACATTCATACCAGTTTGGATTTGAGATGTGGTGGCCCCGTCCTTGCTCTTGGTGCGCATGCCCACCATATAGATAGTTTGGACCACATATCCAGCCGTCTGTTTATCTTTGGCGGGGTAACCCTATTCTTGGAGCCTCATGAAGTTCAGCCTAGCATGAGCCATAGCTCTTTTGTTGGCTCTGTATCTGAGCATTTTTTGTCTTAGCTTCTCGATTTTAAGGGCTTGGCGGGCATCCGTTATCCAGGAAGTTATTGTGAATCGATTGCGGGGAGCTTAGAGAAGACACCCGATCGAGCAGTTGTCAGGGGCACCACCGGAGCTTTCTCGAGATACCTTGTTGCTTTGTTGGTATTGATGGCCTTACCCCCAGCTGGGGCCAAGGAAAGTCGTTTAAACACCGACTTTCGTTTGGGTAGTGGTGCCCTCGAGATCACCACATTTGGCCTCCTGCCTTTCGAGGCCGGTCTGTCTGTTACTGGAGCTTGAGAAGCTGGGATGGCGCTAGCTGGCACGAACAGAATAGAGCCAAATGGTAGCAATGGCTCCTCCCACTGTCGCCCGAGACTGGCTAGGAGGACAGTCCTAGCGTCCATTTTCATCATGTAAGAGATGGGAACTGTGTCGAGAGCTGAGCTTGTCCTTGGAGACATTTTTGCTACGTCCGAAGATTGCAATTGGAAATTGTTAACCTGCACAAAGAAGCATGATTTTAGTACAGGCAATCAATGTATATGTTGATTGAGTTCGCATGAACGTTTAACCCGAAATATTGGAGGAAAAACCTGTCCCACCGGGTGTGCCAAAATCTATAGGGTGTTTTTCGTCACTCCATTGAGATGGGAATACGCGTCGCTTGTCAGGCGCATTACAGATTCCCCCTGCCTAGGGTAGGCTGGGGTTTATTGATTGTGGGGATCCGAATCTCCGGCAGCCGCGGACTAAGCTGCCGTTAATTACCCCTCGCCTTTGAAGCGAGGGAACCTCCGATTGACGGATCAACTAGTCATGCGAACTCAATATGCAGTGTGTGTGTGTTGTGTTTTGGAAGGGTTTTGGATATATTGGGTCCCCGAGGGATGTGTTTTGGTGTGGAGTGCATGAAAAATGAGGGGTGAGGAGCGTCTTAAAGACGCGTGCATGGCACGTGAGCGTTGGGTGCCCACGGGTCATGTGTCCGGTGTGTGGGTGCTTGGCGCCCGGGGGTCATGTGCCTGGCACGTAGGTGCTGGATGCCTGCGGATCACGTGCGCAGCACGCGACCGCTAGGCACCAGCGGGTCACGTGCACAGCACGCGACCGTTAGGTGCCAACGGATCACGTGAGCTGCACGCGACCGCTGGGCACTGAGCTGGTCACATGCACAACACGCAGCCGCTGGGCGCCAGCGGGTCACGTGAGCTGCACGCGACCGCTGGGCGCTGAGCGCCTGCGGGTCGCGTGAGGCGCACGTGGGCGCATAGCGCACGTGGGTCGTGTTCCCTGCACGTGACCGTTGGGTGCCCGTGAGTCACATGCACGGCACACGATCGTTAGGCGCCCGTAGGTCACGTGCGCAGCACGCAACCGCTGGAAATACCGACGGAAAAGGGTCTTAGCCTTTGGGTTAGGAGTTGAACTCCCAAGGGGCTTTGGAGTTGAACTCCTAACAGGGATTATGTATAGATTTGGAGTTAAACTCCTAAAAAGGGATTGATTTATGGAGTTAAACTCCAACAGATCTTGAATGGAGTTAAACTCCTAAAACTCTTTGGATCTTCTTTTGATCCTCAGATCCTTCTGGAATGGGAATTTTGGAGATGGGTATCCTTCTTCTTCCTCTCTGTTGGCTGGATCTTGGGGGGAAAGGGAAGGTGAGACTTAAAATCTCCCCTTTTAGAGATTTGATGGCAAATCTGAACTCCCCTTCAAAGGTTTTATGGTGAAAACTATATATTTTTGAAAAAGGAAGAGTTAAACTCTTGATTTAATTCAAAAAGGAGAAGAAGATTTTAGAATCTTGACCCTAATTTTTTTGGAGAGAAATGAATTGTTTTTTATTTCATTATCATGTTGCCTTTTATAGGCTTACAAACTTACATATAGCCTCTTGGGCTTTACAAAATGGCATTTTTGCCCATCCCATGCCTCATGTGCTCATTTCTTTTGCACATGAGCCATGGGCTTTACAAAATATGGCTTTATGCCCATTTTATTTACATTCATGCATAAAAAAAATTACATCAAAATTATTTATTACATGATTTCATTTTGGCATGGAGGGGCCAACCGCGGGGCTCGACTTAGGCATGGGTCAACTTGATCGGGGCTTAGGCCCGCTTACTTGGGGTTGACTTTGACTTTGACTTGGTCAACCGGGATGTAATTTTCGACCCCAACACCACTGTATACAAAACCTTCTGGCTGATCCATATAAACGCACTCTTCCAAACTTCCATTTAGAAAAGCCGTTTTTACGTCCATCTGCCAGATTTCATAGTCATGGAAGGCAGCAATGGCAAGTAGGATTCGAATGGATTTGAGCATAGCCACTGGAGAAAAGGTTTCGTCATAGTCCATACCTGGTCTTTGACGAAAATCTTTTGCAACAATTCTAGCCTTATAGGTTTCCACATGTCCATCTACACCAAATTTTCTTTTGTAGATCCATTTGCATCCAACGGGTTTTACCCCGGGAGGAGTAATATCCATGGTCCACACTTTATTGGTGTACATGGACTCCATTTCGAATCGCATAGCGTCCAACCATTTATCAGAGTCCCTACTGATAATGTCCTATTTGAAACTAGTAGGATCATCTTTTTCCAAGATGCAATCCACTCGATCCCCGTCTATGAGAAAACCGTAGTATCTCTCGGGAGGATGAGAAATCCTACTAAATTAGCGGAGCGCCTGATGTTCGTGTAGGACTACTGAATCTAGCAGTTCCACCAAATCTTCAGTTTGAGTTTGTGGTTTCAGAATTTCTTCCAGTTCTACCGTACTCCCACTAATTTCTTTTGCAAGAAACTGTCATTCTAAAAATTTGGCATGCTGAGCAACAAACACCTTCTGTTCCTCGGTGTGGTAGAATAGATATCCATAACCATTCTTTGGATATCCCACAAACTTACATAAAACTGACCGTGCCTATAGATTATCCGGATTATGTTTTTTAACGTAAGCTGGACAACCCCATATCTTAATTTTTTTTAAGATATGGCCTTTTACCATTCCATATCTCGAAAGGTCTTAGGCATGGATTTGGATGGAACATCATTCAACAGATATACCGCTGTCAGAAGTGCATGTCCTCAAAATGAAAGAGGCAACTCAGCGTTACTTATCATGGACGAACCATGTCCAATAAGGTACAGTTCCTCCGCTCCGATACACTGTTGTGTTCTGGTGTATACGGAGGAGTAAGCTGAAAGAGAATACCATTCTCTTTTAGAAAGTCCCGGAATTCCGTACTCAAGTACTCCCCTCCTTGATCAGATCAAAAGATCTTGATACTTTTTCCTGTCTGTTTCTCCACTTCGCTCTTATATTCCTTAAATTTCTCAAAAGTTTTGGATTTGTGTTTTATCAAAAATACATGTCCGAATCTAGAGAGATTGTCAGTGAATGTAATGAAGTACGAGAACCCACCCCTTACATGTATAAACATTGGACCACATACATCACTGTGTATGAGTCCTAAGAGCTCTGCTGCTCTTTCTCCGTGTCTGGTGAACAGAGATTTGGTCATCTTTCTCTTAAGACAAGACTGACAAGTTTCATAAGATGAAAATTCGAACGCATTCAAATATCTATTTTTATGCAACTTACTTAGTCTTTTCTCTCCGACATGACCAAGTCTACAATGCCACAAGTAAGATTCGTTCACTTCTGAACTCTTCCTCTTGCGTGTGTTTTGTATATTGAAAACTGTGTTTTGATTTAGAACATAGATACCATTACAAAGTGTACCTTCTGCAACCAATACCTTATCAAAGTAAATGTTCATGATATTCCTATCAAGAACAAAACTATATCCAACTTTATCAAGTAAAGAAACTGAAATGATGTTGCAAACCATGGAAGTACATAGTAGTAATTGTTCAAAATCCTAGTATTGCCATTTGGTAATGCTAGGTGATATTCACCGACGGCAGAAATATCAACTTTTGCTCCGTTCTCTACTCTGAGAGACATATCACCAGGTCCAACCATCCTACTTTTTCTCAGTCCCTGTAATAAATTACAGATATGAGATTCTGATCCGGTATTTAGTACCCAGGAGGTAGGACTGACCGAAAAGCAGTTCTCAATAACAAGAATACCTGAAGGAGACGCAATAGTATGCTTCTTCTTCGTTGGGGTCATCAAGGAATTCACGCAATCCTCTTTCCTCTGCTCATACTCATGACTGCTGTCATAAGTTAGAGCCAAACCGACGTTCCCCAGCCCTGAATAACAATTCGGATCAGTCAAGCGATACATTTTATTATCTTGATTAAGGCATGAATTGGTTGCTACCTGGAGAGAGAGAAAAGAAACACTCAGCGTGCGCTCTTACAAGATTAGATTGGTTATTAGTTTATCTGATCAGAATGGCTCCCACTGTTTCCTCGAATTCTTCTTTATACCTTAAAAAGAGAACTAGATGGGATCATTAACACCTTACAAGTTCACCAACCGTTTAGCCAGGTGAGTATTGGTACTCCGATGGAGGTTTCCCGTGCTTTCGCACGGACCTAATTAAAATAAACCTTGTTTCACAGAAGCGTAGCCCCGTTAACACTTTTCTAGACACCTAATAGGTTGGGTAATTATGAAGTGAAAAATATCTCCCAAGAGTAATCCTACTCATCAGTGGGATCGGGATCCAACTATCATTACGTGATAAACTAGATGGAAGCCACTCTAGTCACCATACTCCAGAAGGTATGCATCACTAGCAAGTTTCCTGTATATTTGAAACTCCTAATGTGGTTTTTGCCCCTAACGGCTTATGACCTTGACTAAGTCAATATATCATAAACCGTTAGTCAAGTTCAACCCGTCATTATCCAAGATTAATTTAGACCCACCCATATATGCCCTTGACTAGGTCAAAATGGTTATGCGGCTGTCCTAAATAATCGCAACACTTGCAACAAACAAGCACCACTCAGCTACCGAACACTACGTCTTGATTAGGTCAAAACACGCAGCACGAATACTAAGTAACACTTGTAAGAAATGACGAAGGGCTACGACTGGATTTTGGCGAAAAACCCTTTAACCTAATGAACTTGATATCATTGAAGGTGCCGAGTAGTTTTGAAAAGGAGTGGTTTAGGCTTCGCTTTTGAAAACTTGTGGTTTTGAAGAAAACTGAGTAATCTACAGTATAAACTTTCGCTCAAGAGGTCACTCCCCGCGAAGGGGTTTAGGCTCTTGCCTCCTAGAATGAGGTGCTGGATATTCATGACCGAATACCACTATGCAAAGCTAAAGAATATGACTATAGTTTTTCGAAATTTGTTCCAACAATATCTTTTAGGTTTATTTTCTTGTATTAATCAAAATTAATACGGTCCCATCAATTAATCCCTATCACACAAGAAAAGAACAAAAATACAATGTATGTATATGCCATCCGCATTCGCCACGAGGCCCCGTCATGCACCGTTAGGTTACTTAACTAACGGCAGAGCGGGGGCTGGACTAGCATGGGTGCAAAACATATACAATATCTACTAGTATATATAAATATATAACATTTGTCTCAGGCATGATATAAGTAACATCACAGATCGACAACAAGCAACATAGAATGATGGATAATCTTGGAGCCTCGTGTTTCATTTGAGCCGCAAATAAGGCCTGACATTCCCGGGCGTATGGATAGCCCGTGCAATAAAAACCTGGACCCCTACGAGCACGGCAAGTTACCCGTCAATCGCAGAAGTGAGGCAACCCCAATCAACAAAGTGAATGGGCCACCCAGCACTTCACGGGATCTGGTAACTTGAGCGCCCCTTCGTGGATTATCCTATACCCCCTACGAGTGCGGCGAATAGCCCGCCAATTCTAGAGTGAGGCCCCCTCCGTCTCAACGCCATGAGATGCGAGCCCGTTGCCCTCTAGAACCTGGCTATTCGAGCACCCCATCGTGGGGTAATTCTAGTACAGAAAAGAAAAAATATGTGTACAATGGTGACATCGACCTCAACCCGGTCGTACCCCAATCAAATAAAATACAATACAACAGAGATGGTTATCCACATATCGGACACTCGCCCCACAATATCGAATATACAAATAAATCTGAACTGTACTGCTACCATTGCAACATCGGCTATCCACCACAACAATCTAACCACAATATCAGCACATTACAGAATATCAATATGAATACCATGTTCGTAAACCCGTCTAATAGAACATATAGCAATTAGTCGGGTTATACCGCTCAATGATATTCACGGTCGTAGATACTAACTGAAACATGTAAACGATGTTAAAATTGCAACTTCGAAATACTCCGAATTGCCCCAACACAAAGATAACAACAATCTGGGGAAAAAACAAACAGTACCAAAAAAACAATATCCAAGAGTCCAGAACACCACCAAAATTCCAAGACCCAAAACCCTACTAGGACCGGCTAGGCCGGGAATATTACCATTTTGTCCAGCCAACACTTGGTGTTTGGGCCTCGTTTTTTGGTGGTGTTCAAGTTACCACAAGAGGAGCTTTCTGCACATGTTTAAAAAAAATTCAGAAGCCTTTAAAAGTTTGACAGAAACTTGAATATGGTTTCGATTGTTTCAGAGTTATTTCAGATTCATAACTTTAAATATTGTCTAAACCGTTAGTTAAGGTTTTATGGGCTGGTTCTGATACCATGTTGGGTTATACTAACGCCCTGACCATCTACCGTGGCCGTTTTCAGAACAAAAATTTTAGGATTTGAAAAATCTGGCACTAGAATAACCCGATCTAGAATCTACCATAAACCTAAACTAGCAATTAAGAGAGAAGCTAACTACTGTGATAGAAATTTCTCCCCAAAAGGTTCGTGTCCATCGGTCTTCTATCATCTTCGTTTGCTCCTAGTGATCTCCTTGATCGAGCTTGTTCATCTTTGTTTGCTCCTTCGGTTCTCCTTGATCGCACTTGATGGTCGGTCTTCCTCCGTCGAGGATGATCCACCCGAGAGATGTAGTCCATAGCTCTAGCTCCACACTAAGAGTCTAGTGGAGCAACTAGAGACCTCAGATTGCTACTCTAAGCTATCTAGGATGTAGTGTGAGGTTCTATGTGTGTTTCTATCTCACATCCTCTCTTGATTCTCAACTTATGAGATTGTAGAGAGAAAGTTGAAGATGAAGGTGGAGGAACTCAAGAAACAAGAGAGGAGAGTGAAGCAAATGGTGAGCTTGGAAAAAATGAAATCCCATGAGAGAGAAAAAGACCAAGTATGGTTTTGTAAAACCCCTTTTTTCAATATAAAAATACACCCATACTTGAATAGTGTTAACAAATGAATATTCAATTCATTTGTCAATACTATTCAAGCATGGCTCTCACCATACTCACCTTACTACCTTTACACCTCATTTTCCATTTAAAATAAATGGATAAAACTAAAATGAGGTATCCACCTTCTAGAATGTTTTTCATATAAATACAGATTACACTCTACTGTATATACATATCTGTATTCGTATCAAAATACGAATATCCAAAGAGATAGAATAACACAAAGAAAATAATAATAGAATATACATATCGAGATACATATATGTAAATTATTAAATCAATACCTGATTTAATAATCCGGCTCAATCCCGAGCTGGCTAGTATTATCAACTGTCCGATCAAAAGTCTGGGTAACTAGTAGAATCAATCAATCAGAACCCTGCACGTATCCAATACGGCTACTACATCATTTCTCCTGAACCAGGAAAACCCTCTATGTGGGACTCTAAAGACTCAACAGTATGCCGGCAGTGAGTTACTGGATAAATCCATAACCACAAGCATGTCAGCGGCACTAGCTGTACATAATGGCTATTTGGGTACCTGTCGAAAAGGAAGGTCGACAAGCAAACTCATCTGGATCCCTACTGAGCCTATCGATGACAATCTCCATACAGTCCGGTCTCTTCGTCTATGAGTATCGCATACCGGGTCTAGGGAGTGGTAAACGTCAGACCCTAATAACCTGATAATTCATGCTGATGTGGCTCAGGACCAATCCGGGAAACTACTGATCAACCTATCAGTAAATCCCAACTGCCTTGGCCAAGATCTTATTGTGCTTCCCAATCGAACACAGTGCGATATCAACTCCCTATACCGGGAGAGACGAATCCCCAACAATCGCTCACTGTCTCCATGTGGTTCGGGACTGTACCCAACTAAAACCTGTTTGCACGACTCAGTAGAGCCGTGGTAGGGTAGTAATCAAAATACTATAAGAACTCACACGAGACAAATGACGATCTCAGGTCTGAAGACTAACATGTACTCATGTCACCTGAGAACTGCTATCTGACGATTGGTATAGTACCATCTAGAAGTTCTCGGCGAGTCCGTCAAGTGTACTCACCCCCAGTGAGCACATGTATACGATCTTAGGTGAAAAAGACCAATGGCTGCGGGACCAACCATCACCCCTCGTCGGGGTCTAGAAACGTATACACTAGTCTACTCCGGAATATCGATACCCAGTCTCGATACTCCTACGACTAAGGACCTTTTAAGGATGTGCTTATCAGCTACCCAGCTTTCACAAGTATGATCACCATCACAAAGCAGGTAGTCAAGCAATGATCCTACGGATTTTATCAACATGTATAAATGATATGCAAGTAAAACATACGCACATGTTAAGATAAAGACAAACCAGATAGCATATTATCATATTGAGCAAGATTGTCATGTACATACATATGTCCAAGCATCCATATGTATACATATACAATAATGGCCTCTAAGGCATACATATCCAATACTGGATATGTCAGGTATTTATAACCAGATGTCTCCAACTCAAAATATGCATCTAGAAATTGACAACTATACATCTGGTAGTTGTAACTAGACGTCTGGTACTTAGTTATCTGTAACTTCTAACAACTTACCTGTAACTTCTAATTAGTTGCATATAATATCTAGGCACTTACCTGTAACTTCTGATAAGTTGCATATAAGTTCTAGGCAGTTGCCTGTAACCTGTAAGCAACTGCCTACAACTTCTAATTAGTTGTCCGTAACTTCGATGCACTTACCTTTAACTTCTGATCATTTGCTTGTAACTTCTATGCACTTACATTTAACTTCTGACCACTTTCCTGTAATTTCTAATAAGTTTCTTGCAACTTGTAAGCACTTACCTGTAAATTCTAAAAAATTGCTTGTAATTTCTAATTATTTGCATATAACTTCATATCACAGAATTAGCCAATATCGGCTATATAAAACAGATAATATCAACAAAAATATCATTTGTATCACAATATCGACCAATATCGGCGATATTAAAGTAAATACGTTAATAATTTTTTTACATTCATTAGACAAACCAGTGATATATAAACAATCTGTCATCCTTACTCAAAACAAGTAATAGTATCGGCGAATATCAGCCAAATACAAACATATGAATACATGTACGAATAACAAGGAGTTCAAATTTCGGCCAAACAAAAACTGAAACAATATCAAGTCATTTCTTGCTCGTCTGCCAATGGAATTTGCGCACAAACATTTTTCCAATGCGTCGCTTGTGCTTCAAAATGTCCTTCACATTGTCCTTCTCATCTGGCTTCTCAACAAATCGTTTCTCCAGAGTCATACCATCATCCATGGCCTCACGAAGGCAAATGGAGGAACTACTGTGCATGGGCCAAAGACTTTATCAAGTTATTTGTCATCTTGACAAAGGAGTCAATAACCTATAAAGAATTTACATATTTATAAATTGCCTGTAATATCTACTAAGTTGCTTTTAACTTCTAACCACTTGCCTGTAACTTTTAGTAAGTTGCATGTAACTTCCAATAAGTTATCTGTAATTTCTAACCACTTACTTGTAATTTCTAATCACTTGTCTATAATATGCAGCATAATGCAAGCACGTTCTTTCATGCAATGAGTCAAACATCAAGATCTGCACCAAATTTTTAAAAAATCAAATCTTTTATTCAAATCTTAAGATTAATCTATCAAAATAGTAAAACTAAGACCCTGCTTACATTAGCACCAGCTTGAAGAAGCTTCTTCCCACAAGCAATCTTTCCATGCATTGCAACAAGCATCAATAGAGTCCTAACAAAACCCCAAAAACATTACCAACTTCTCAAAACTTACAAAATGTTGCTAAAGATCAAAATTTGAAACACACCCATTACATATTTATGCCAATTAAAAGATTTGACTTTACATATCAATCTAAGATCGTTGAAAGAACCTAAAATCAGCCTCCAATTTTTTTTTTTAAAAGGCAAAAAAGTGGGAAGGGCTAAAAAATTTGAGCAGATCTCAAGCTTCCCATTGGCAACTGCGATATGAAGAACGTAGAGGCAATCGAAGACGATGGCTCGCCGGAGAGGAAAGACTCGACGGTCGCCAAGTTGGCTTGAACCGCGTTGAAGAACTTGTGCTCGTCGCTGGAGCGGACGCATGCTAGCGACTGGCTCATTGCCGATGGCAGCGCACGATAGGGTAGTACCATTGTGTGCTGAAGGATCAGAGAGGAGAGAGAAGGCTCGAGGATTTGAGGAGATAGGAGCAAGAGAGAGAAATTTTGTGTGGTTGTGAATGAATTGGGGTATTTTGGTCTACCCACCAAAATATAATACCTAGGCCTTGGGCCAAGAGTGTTTAGACCAAGTTTTTGAACAGTGGACCCTTTCTCCCTATTTCGAAAATACCGGAGAGTTTTTGATCCCGTTTTCATGGGCGGAGGCTTTTCAACAATTTACTCTAGCAAAAACCCTATTTAGATTCAATGTTGTCATCTCATAAACTTTAAAAGTTCTATCTTGCTTGAAAAGATTTACTCAAAAAATTTAACAAGGCCAAAAGCTTGGAATTTTTTTTCATGTGCCAGCTGTATACATCGAGATAAGAGATAGAAGAAATAGAAGTGTGGGCTCAACACGCTACCTAAGTCTGTCCGAAACCCCCCCTTCTCTCATCCCGTCCGGATATATTACACCCAGCATACTGAATAATTCCTCCAAAACTTGAGTAATGGATTGCAGTGCAAGTCTTATTCAAATTCTAACAAGGGCCTGTTTGCGGCCCAAGAAAGGTATGCTTATAAATAGCAAAACTCACAAGTAAAAATTCCCGAAATACCCTCACCACCTCTTCTTTATTCCTGCTCTCTAGGGTTTATGAAAACCCCAACACAAACCTAACAACGATGGCTTCCCTTTTTCAATCCCTAATCAAATCCCATAACTTCCCCCAAATTTCAAATTTCCAACTACCAAATCAAAACCCTAACCGTAACCCTAATCTTCCCAGTTTCTCTCTCGCTGCATTATGAGCAGACGGGCGGCGGCGGTTGCCCTCTCCCAATCGCCGGCGGCCGTCCCCCGCTGTTTCCCGCCAATTATCTCCTCCGTTTCGCGCCAAAATCCTATTAAAAGCTGCCAACTTTATCTTTTTTGTAGCAGAGCCAGTCCTTCTTTGTCTAACAAGGACAGCCTCCAAGGTTTAATCGATCCAGAGATGGCTTCTACGTCTAATGGATCCTCACTATCTGCTAAAGACTTCGTCCTTTTAGAAGAAAAAGCCGTGCCCCATCGATCTGGTGAGTTCTCTGAAGAGGCTGTTTTGATCTCAAAATCAATTGGGTCCAATCTTAGTGAGTTTGATGACAAAACCCAGAAGTTTCTCTGTCAGTTTCGGAACAAATTAAATGAAAATCTAGTGATCGAGGTGCTAAAATTGGTTAAAGTTTCTGAATTGGCTGTTAAGTTTTTCATTTGGGCTGGTCGACAAATTGGTTATTCCCATACTGTTAGCACTTATAATGCAGTACTAGATGCATTGGGTTTTGATAATAAGAGGAATGTGCCACAGTGTTTTCTTCCTGAGATTGGCGAGGATGACAGAGAGGTTCTCGGGAAATTGCTTAACGTTTTGATTCGAAAATGTTGTAAGAATGGGCTTTGGAATGAGGCTCTCGAGGAGCTTGGAAGGCTTAAAGATTTTGGGCATAATCCATCGAAGATTACATACAATGCTCTGGTTCATGTACTTCTGAGTGCGGATCGATTGGATTCGGCTTTTTTAGTTCATAGAGAGATGTCGGGTTTGGGTTTTTGTCTGGATAGGTTTACAATGGGATGTTTTGCCTATTCCTTGTGCAAAGCAGGGAGGTGGGTTGAAGCTCTTAATATAATAGAGAAAGAAGATTTTGTTTTAGACACCGTTCTTAGCACTCATATTATTAGTGGGTTACTGGAAGCTTCTCTATTTGAGGAAGCTATGTCTTTTCTTCATAGGATGAGGTCTAACTCATTTATTCCAAATATTGTGACTTATAGAACTTTGCTTTCGGGGTTTTTGAGAAAGAAGCAGCTTGGTTGGTGTAAGAGAATTGTGAATATGACGATCACCGATGGTTGCAACCCGAGCCCGTCTTTGTTTAATTCTCTAGTGCATGCTTATTGTGTATCTCACGATTATGATTATGCTTCAACGCTCTTTAAAAAGATGAAATCTTGCTGTTGTCAACCGGGTTACGTGACATATAATATCTTTATTGGGGGAATTTGTGGGAATGAAGAATTGGCAACTTCGGAAATGTTGGAATTAGTGGAAAAAGCTTATGTCGAAATGCTCAATGCTGGGTTTGTTCTTAATAAGGTAAATGTTAGCAACTTTGCTCGATGTTTGTGTGGGTTAGGGAAATTTGACCGGGCTTTTGTGATTATAAAGGAGATGATAGCGAAAGGATTTGTACCAGACAATAGCACATATTCTAAGGTAATTGGTTTTCTTTGTCGAGCTCATAAGACGGAACAAGCTTTTCTTTTGTTTGACGAGGTGAAAAAGAATGCCATTATTCCTGATGTTTACACATACACTATTTTAATTGATAGTTTCTGTAAAGTTGGGTTAATTAAACAGGCTCGGGTTTGGTTTGATGACATGATGAGAGACGGGTGCACTCCGAATGTTGTGACTTATACTGCATTAATACACGCTTATCTTAAATTAAAAAAATTAAATGAAGCAAATGTGTTATTTGATATAATGCTTGCAAATGGTTGTGTTCCAAATGTTGTGACATATACTGCCTTGGTTGATGGCCTTTGCAAGGCTGGCGAGGTTGAGAAAACTTGCCATGTGTATGCTAAAATGAGAGGAACATGTGATGTAACCGATGTTGATAAATATTTCAAAGGGGATGATGCCAATAAAATAGTGGAGCCAAACGTGTTCACTTATGGTGCGCTTGTTGATGGTTTGTGCAAAGCTCATAAGGTAGAAAAAGCAAGTGATTTGTTGGAAGCAATGTCATCTTCTGGTTGCGAGCCTAACAACGTTGTATACGATGCCCTTATAGATGGTTTCTGCAAAATTGGGAAAATCGAAGATGCCTGAGAAATTTTTAATAAATTGTTGAAAAAGGGGCATACTCCTAGCGTGTACACGTATAGCTCGTTGCTAGATAGGTTGTTTAAGGAGGGATCTCTCGATCGTGCAAAAAAAGGTCTTTCTGCAATGTTAGAAAATGCTATTTTTCCAAACATGATTACTTACACAGAAATGATCGATGGTCTTTGTAAATTAGGGAAGACGGAGGAAGCATATAAGCTTTCGAAAATGATGGAAGAAAAAGGATGCGAACCAAATGTCGCAACTTTTACTGCAATAATAGATGGTTTTGGCAAGGCAAGCAAAGTTGAAATGTGTCTTGAGCTCTTCAGGCAAATGATTGCAAAAGGATGCACCCCAAATTTTATTACGTACAGAGTTTTGATAAATCATTGTTGTAGGGCTGGCCTTCTGGATGAAGCTTGTCAACTTCTTGAGGAGATGAAGCAGACGTATTGGCCTAAAAATGTGGCGGGCCATTGCAACATTATACAAGGATTCAGTATAATGTTTCTTACTTCGCTTGGGCTTTTAGAAGAGACAGCGGAGTATAGTTAGGTGCCGATTGCTCCTGCTTACAAAATACTATTCGATAGCTTTTATAAAGCTGGCAGGCTAGAAAAAGCCTTGGAGTTGCACAAAGAAATAACTAATGTGTCATCGCTGTCGCCTGCTATCAGCAAAAATATGTATACTTCACTTATAGAGAGTATGTACTTAGCATCAAAGGCCGAGAAAGGATTTGAATTGTTCAGTGAGATAATAAGGAAAGGTCATGTACCGGAAATTTCTCTTCTATTTTGCCTTATTAAGGGACTTCTAAGGGTGAACAAATGGGATGAAGCGCTTCAAGTTACATATAGTATTCACCATTTGGTATGTTTTCTATCATGATTTTTGTGTAAATTTTTATTTTTCTTGCACTTATAGATCAGTATAGTGATATAAACTAATTCTCTCCTTTCAACCAGAATTGTAGTTACTTTCTCTTGAATAAAACTTCATAAAGAATAGCAATGAAAAAGAGAACCAACTCAGTTAAATATAATTTTCTCTTGTAGCAAATTGTTATTGCTGGAAAAATTTGTATATGGTATTGTAATCCAAGGCTAAAGAAAAATTTAAGTCCCTATATAGTTTATTACATGGTAAGCAAAAACAAACTCCATGTTAAGAAAAACTGGACTCCTGGACCTCAATAATTGAACCTATCGTTGCCGACTCATTGAAGACTCACAACAATAACTAAATTAAGCTCTTAGAATTCAATAACCAACTCACTTACAAATCCCAGTTAACTTCAGAAAAGACCCTTAAATAAAAAATAACCAATAACAGAGAACCAATTTGGGTTCATGCCTGGACGATCGACGACAGAGCCTATTCATTTGCTTACTCAACTTGTCGAGAGTTTTCGATAAAGGAGAAGAGATTTGCATATGATATTTATTGACTTAGAAAAAGCGTACGATCAGATACCTAGAGAGGTATTATGAGGGACAATGATGAAGAAGTGAGTCTCAGTCAAGTATATTGACATAGTCAAGAACATGTACGATGGAGTAGTGGCAAATTTCAGAACTTGCGGCGGCCTAACGAGTAATTTTACGATTACAATTGGTTTACATCAAGGATCTGCATTAAGTCCATTCCTGTTTACCATCGTGATGGATGAGCTTGTTTAGAACTATTCAGGATGAGATACCTTAGTGTATGTTATTCGCTGATGATATTGTTATGGTAAATGAGACGAAAGCATGGGTTAATATCAAATTGGAGTTATGGAGGCAAACGTTGGAATCTCGGGGGTTCAGATTGAGTAGGTCCAAGACAACATATATGCAATATAAATTTAGCAAACAGAGAAGTCGAGACCACAGTGATATAACACTGGATGGACAAGAGATATCACCGAGTGATCAATTTAGACATCTATATTCTTTCATCCAAAAGAATGGGGAGATCGACAGCGATGCCAACCAAACAATCCAGGCTGGTTAGTTGAAATGGAAGAGCGCAATAGGGATTTTGTGTGACCATGATTTTTCGTTAATGTTGAAAGGAAAGTTTTATCATAGCGTTATTCGGCATGCCTTATTATATGGTACGGAATGCTGAGCTCCTAAGAAGTATCATATACAGAAGATGCACGTAGCGGAGATATGCATGCTTCGTTGGGTGTGTGGTAACACTAGAAAAGATAAGGTGTGAATTTAGGATATTTGTACAAAAGTTGATGTAGCATATGTGAAGGAGAAGATGCGGGAAAACCGGCTAAGATGGTTTGGTCATGTGTGACGCAAACTTATGGAAGTACCGGTTCGACGAATGAATACTCTCGATATAAGCAATGTCAAAAGGGTGAAAGGGAGACCAAAGAAAACGTGGATGGAAGTGATACGAAAAGATATGGTTGCCAAAGGCCTCAATCAAAGTTTATTGTTCGATAGGAGTGAGTGGATGCGGAGTATTCATATGCTAGACCCGGCATGATTCTCATGTAGGTTCATGCAGCCTATCCCACATGCTTGGGATAAAAGGCACGGTTGTTGTAATACCAATTACTCCCTTTCATTGAAACACATCTACATAGCGTACATATAAAATATAGAATAGAAGGGACTTACACGCATACCATGATTATCCATTCTTTACGAAGAACCACTGTCTATTTGGTTTGAAATAGTCAAGGGCATTATTTCTTTCGTTCAATATTTAAGTTTATGTGTCTGAGGAGTCGGAAAACACAGAGCATATGCAAAAATCAGGTCATTCAGAACAGACAGTATTGATGAATCAAGAGGAATTGAGTCTAGTAGTTTTGTTTTCTGTTTGTTCTGTCTGTCCTTTCTCTTTTACTTGTCTTCGTTTCCCTCCAAATATGCAATCAACTCAATATAAACTGGTTAAATGTCTATCCCTAATATCATCTGCATCTTTGTCCAAACACTTATCCAATCCTTAAAACCCTGTATGAACCAAACTTGATAATTCTGTAACTCTTCCAAACATTTATTTAGTCCTTAAAATCCTATATAAAATCAATTTTGTAAGCCTTGGGCTATTCTCTCATAAATCCAGAATTTGGTTCATTATGTCCTTACAGAAGACCCCTTGTCACATCACTTTGAAATCCAAGATCCATAGATTTCATAAATAATTGTAATGAATTCAGAATTGCCAATAAATTTGAGAGAGATACTCCTTATGCCATCTAGGATATTGCAACCATGACATTGTCTGCACATAAAGCTTGGGTACAAACACTTCATAGACTTCATGAGTTTTGTTTGTTGTAAATATGCATGAAAGTATGAGACAAATGAATTTGGAAATGCATGGAACGGACTCAAATTTTGAGTCCTGCTCTTTCGTCAAAAAATAAAAATAAAAAATGAAGAAAAGAAAGAGGAAAAAGTGAGAATTTGGAAAACGTGAGAATTTGGAAAGAAAAACGAACATAAGCATCACTAAGGCGCTAACGAGATTGGCTAAGAGAATGCTGTTAGTCTCAGTGTCACACCACTTCAATTAACTCAAGTAAACTCGTAAAATAATGCGTTTTTTTGTGTGTGTCTGGCCTTTACAGAATTCTTATGGCTGTTCACCTTATTTGAGCACTATATGCACTTCAATATTTGATTGAGACATTATTAGAAACATTATTTGAGTGCCTCCTGGTGCTCTTATATTATAATCTCTCTACATACAAGCGCTTTGGTTAACTCTTCTTTTGCTGTAAAAACAGGGTATCCATTGGGTTGCAGAGGACAGCTTTGACGGGAGCTAAGAACTTATCTCTTTTTATGATCTTTCACCTTCATATGATGAGAAGCCAATTTTGGCAAACAGAGTTATCAAGAGTAGGCAATGCCTGTGCTTGGCATTTGAGACTATACCAGATGGTTCAGATCAAGGGTCTGAAGTCTGAATGCATAAACTAAACTTCTGTAGTGATCTACTGAGAACTGGTACCGCCCTTTTTTCTTCTTTTTCCCTGTGTATCCTGTTCATATTTGATTAGTAATACTAATGCTAATTTTTTTTTCTAATGCAGAAATTATTCAGGTACTAGCTGGTTTTTTTATGATGTATGAGAGGACCATCCTGGACAACCACATCGTAAGTCAGTATAACATCCTTCCTCATCATGCTAATTTGGCAAGTGATTTTGATTCTGTTGTTTTTCTATCTGTTTTCAGCTGCTATGGATTTAGGCTGCTAATCGAGGAGCGTCCTTTAGTTGTTGACTCAAGTGAGGGCCATAATTTTGGCCTCTTATTTTGGATGGTGCAGTCATGTTCTCATCATCAATTCACAAGATTCACATTTTTTTAATGATTCATTTCATAATATCATATACTCTTTTTATAGTCAGATAACTTGCAGAAAAATTGGAAATGGTTTCATTCATCTCAAGTTATTCAGTTGGAGGATAGATACTGTAGCAAGTAAAATACCATGCCCGTTTTTTTCTACTTAAAGAAATAGCACAATTTTTCTTGCAGAAATCAAGTTGTATGATCGATTTACTGCGGAAATAATAAAAAAGCCTGCAGAATTATGTTCTCAGAATTTATTTAATGAGATACTGCAATTTACACATCTTTGCTGTTTGTCACAGGAAATATCGGAGATCGTATCACACCATTTAATATTTACTCAAAATGATCCTTTAAAGAAAATAAAATAAATTAAGCGATAATCAGGATTTAAAAAAAGAAAAGAAATATCGATCAATTCATTCTTCTATTCGCTGATGAACTTAGTTTTTCTTCCAGCTAATTAATGCTTCCCACTGTCAGCAGTTATATGGCATCTCCATGGGCTATGATTATTTGATTACTCAGCTTTGTCTTAGGAAGATTTTTCACCAATAAATCTGGCATATAAACAATGTTCATCACCCACAAGAATGAAAATAAAGGCTTTAGAACACATCTGTTTCTTGATAAATGGTGTTTAACAGATCTTGAGTAATACATTCTTGTTTTGGTTGAGGGGATAATAGCTGCAGAATGTTCTCTCTTTGTTATTAATCTTTGAAGCGCATTATATGCTAGTATGTTGATGTTGCATGTCCTATTAGGTTTATATAATAAAACATTAAGTTTGTTAACGATTCTTTTCTCCTTGTGGGATAAATTATTCAACAACTTTCGGGCTCATGTATTCTCATCTGTGTTGGTTTGTGTTGAATACAGTTAATTCAGGTTTTCTTTGTAAGGAATCTTTGGTGCACTGCTGGTATATTCAATGGTACTTGTAATTTCCTAATAGTTCTATTATTTAATATTGAGTCTGCAGGCAATTTGGCAAAAATAATTATGCCTAGTTTTTCTAATTTATTTTTGGGTTCAATATTGTTTAAAATATTGACCTTCCTTCAGGGGTTGATTGGTTGCAGGATTTGTGAAGGATTGTGGGTTTTGGATTTACAAATTCTAAGGATTCATAAATTCTTTGTTTGGTTGGGCCCTTTGGATTTGCTTGGATTCTTAGCCACCTCAGCAAGAAACAGGATTCCAGAGTTGAAAAAGAAAAATGAGGATTTGTGAGAAATCCAACGCCACGTAGCATTTTCCATATTAAACAATTCCTTCACTGTTCTCGTCACTCGCGTCCTCTCTTTCTCTCTCCTCTCGTTCTCTCTCTTCTTTCTCTCTTCCAGATCTGCGACGATTTCCTTCCCAAAATCGTCGTCGCGATCTCGCCGAGGGCCACCATAGATCGACGAAGCCTACTTCGAAGCCTTGCAAGCAAACCTCCCTTATTCTGCAGAAAAAATCGAGCTCGATTTGAGGTTCGACGGTGAGTGGGTTGCGCTCGAGTTGGGGTTCGGAGGAAGTCGACGACGACGATGTGGCTGTGAGCTCGATCACGCTCAAGTTAGGGTTCGGTCACGAGTTCATCGCGGTGTGAGCTCGACGAGGTCGATTTGGGGGTTTGTGGTCGGTGTCAGATCGACGAGCTCTACAACCTCGTTTGGTGGTCGGGTCGACGACGGTGGTGGCTTGGACGATCTCTGAGGCCAGTCGGCTCTGCAACGGGGGATTTCTTGCACGATCACGAGGCCAGTCGCTTCTGCATCGGTGGATTTCTTCGACGATCACTGAGGCCAGTCGCTGCAACAAAGGTGATCACTTCGACGTTTGAGATCAACGATCTCCTGCCGTTATAGGTGCAAAGGTAAAACTAACCCGGTTTTAGTTTGAACATGGATATATTTATTTCCCTGCACAGATGCATTATTTGGTTGCCAAAACATTTTAAAGTATTATCCTGAAATTTGAAATCATTGACGTTCACATGTTCTGAAGCTAGAAAAATGGCATAAAAGATGAATGTTTATAGCAAAATAAACAGAAGACATTACCTTTGTAAGGCATGCTTTCTTAGCGTCATTGTATGGATGATTGCCAGGATGATCAGGATCTTAATACTAATTGTGAAACTGATGCAAGCTTCAAAACTTGCTCCTTGGAAACATCTAAACTTATAACACCAGCAGAGATCATTCCTAGTAACCCTACTGATCATAGCCATCTACGAACCCATGCTGATGGAAGATTATCATGTTTGGATTCTGATCTAAAAGGAAATTGCCCTAAGGTCAAGTTCATGAATATTGCTGATGAGTAGGATGTGCTTGAAATTGTTCTAGTTGTGTTTTATGAATCATAGCTGCGTATCGTATGGAAAGAAATGCAGGGAGATAGTGTTGGTTGGTGATGGTTTTGCAAGCATGGAGCTGTTGATATTTTTCAATTTTCATCTGCAATTCTAACTCTGTTGTTCGAATCATAGCTTACTGCTAGAATAATTATGGTCTTCGAATGCATTGGTTGTGATTGGAGTCTTTGAATTTATCTTCTGCATGTTTAGTTGTGATATTTTTATTTAATTTGCGATTGTAGATGAGCTCACAATCGGAGGAAATGATTTTACGACTTTGCATTGGAGGTGCCGCTGCTGTAGTCCTTGCGCTAAGAGCTTATGTTCTGTTAAAGCGCAACGAACATAATAGAGGTAGCAACATTCCTAGAGACCCCTCATGAAGAAGACATTTATGTAGAAATGTGCACATGTTTCGGATATTGAATGATAGTAGCACTAGTTGTGTTGATTATTTACGAATGCGTAAAATGCCTTTTCTCAAACTTGCACAACTATTTAGGGAGTTACGAATCTTGCAAGACACCGTTCATGTACCAATTGAAGAGCAAGTAGCCATGTTTCTTCACATAGTAGGACACAAAGCTAGAAATAGAGTTGTTCGACTCGAATTTGTAAGATCCGGTGAAACAGTTAGCTGTTATTTTAATGACGTCTTGCGCGCTATATTTTCTATTCGTAACCGTTTTATGAAGCAACCAACCGGTGCTACTCTTCCAGAAATCGTCCATAATCCTCGTTGGTATCCATACTTTTCGGTAAGTAAGTATTAATTTTTATTCGTAAACGATATTTGAAATCACAAGTAGCACTTGAAATTTGTTGTAGGACTGTATTGGGTTGATCGATGGGACACATGTAGATGCAATGGTCCACGTAAAGGACGTACCACGTTTTAGGGGCCGTAAGGGCCTGACGCAAAATATTTTAGCAGCCGCAACTCCGGATAAACTATTCACCTATATCTTGGCTGGTTGGAAAGGGGCAGCCAATGATTGTACCGTCCTTAAGGACGCTTTATCATTACCACCGCCACATGGTTTGCGAGTGTTAGAAGGTACAAAATATCTTTGTTAAATACGATTAAGATTAAGTAACTAATAATCATTTAATAAACTATTTTTTTGTTTCTTAGGGAAAATACTATTTGGGCGATTCGGGTTACAGTACAGGTCATAGAGTAATTTCACCTTATCGTGGTGTTCGATACCACTTGAAAGAGAATTCTGATCACATGCCCACCAATAGAAAAGAGCTTTTCAACCTAGGTCATTCTACTTTACGAACAAAAATTAAAGCCACATTTGGGATTTTTAAAAACCGATTTAAAATACTATCGGCAAGGCCACATCATCCATTTCCAACACAAGTTCAAATTGTTATGGCATGCGCTATTCTTCATAACTACATAGCTATGGTTGATCCGGATGACGACATATTCAACGACGTCTAAGAGCCCCGGTTTGAAGAAGGCGAGGTTGTGGATGAGGATGGTCCGGACATCATTCAATTCGATCCAAATCAGACACACGCCGAGTTGAGGGCGGAAAGAGAAGAGTGGAAGATCCGACGCGATCAATTGGCTTGGGATATGTGGGTAGATTATTGCAATGAATATCATGGGGGGGGGACACAACAGAGTCAATTACATGATGCTCATTTTTAATTCAATTTATATTGTAACCAAGATAACTGTTAACGGAGTCGACCACTCTTTGTTTTTGTTTTATGTTGCATGTAGTAAGTATTATTTTACGTTCAGTTCATTTAGATAGTGTTGTTTGTTTAAACTTATCAAGTCTTTCTATCATATTTCGTTGTGTTAAATTTTAAGTGTGTTTATTGCATGTTTTGAATACTAGTGTACTTTCCAATAAAATAGTATGACATGTTGTTTGTTATTATGATTTAGGTATGTCGAATACTCCTCCAAGATTCCATCCTACAACCGGCGAGTGGGTTCAGTTTCCATTCTCACCCCAGACTCAAAGTCCCCCAGATCCGCAAGAAGATAATAATAATGCTCGATTCAGGTATCCTCCACCTAGCGCCGGTTTTTACCCCGTGCCCGGTATGAACATGTACCCTCCCATACAAGGTGAGCCTTTCTTTCCGAGTTTGATGCCTGGATCGGCAAGTCAAGTTTTATGCCGTACTTTAACAGCCCTGGCAATATACATGTACACTATCCAATGAGCTCGAACGCAACCACGTTCATAGAATCATCAAATAGCGATGCATATGGATCTAATATTAGCGGTGGATCGGGAAAATCTTTACATAGTCGTGCCGAAGAGATTGAGCATTCTTCGCCTATGAAAAAACGTAACAAGAAACCCGCTGCAAAGGGCAAGGAAACAGTTCCATCTATGAGAGGACGGAATAAAATTTGGCAAGATACCCATGATGATATACGCATCCCCTTTTTGGCCTCACAGGCTAAAAAAGGATTGAAAGGAGATAAAGGGTTTAAGAGGACAGCTCTCACGGCAGCAGCTGTACATGTTAACCAAGAATTTGGTGAGACTTACACTACGGATAATGTGCACAATCATATTAAAGCTCTGAAGAAGACGTATGCGAAAATGTTTAAATGTTTTGATTTGACCGGCATGGGATGGGACGAAGATAAGAAAATGCTAGTAATGGAGGACGAGGAGTACAAAACCTTTTCACGGGTAAAATTGCTTCTAATTTATGCTTAAATTTCATCTTCATTAAATAACTTGATTAAATTTTTTTTAATATTTATTTTGGCAGATTAATTCTAAACTGAAGGATTATGTGAACCATCCACTCACACATTTTGATGATCTTAAACTAATATGTAGGGATGACGGGGTCACGGGGGCCTACAAACAGTCGATTTATGAAGAAGTTGATAGGCCACAAGCTTACGAGGCTCCAAGCGGAGAGAATGCTAATGAAACACAAAATGATTACCCTCAAGTTCGTAAAACTAGCAATGTCTCTTCGAGCATCAATAGTCGAGGGAGTCGTCGTCGGACCAAAGGTAAGACTATATCGAATGATGTTGAATCTCTTGATAATGTTATGAGCGGCATAGAAAAGGTTGCTATGTCGATCCAAAGGGCGCAAATGCATTGGATCGAGAAGCTTTCAGAGTGTATGCATGAAGTTGGGAGAAACTATCCCCGCAAACTCTTGGATAAAGCAGTCCAAAGTTTTCGTAATGATGAAATAGGTGCGTGGATGTTCACGGTGATGTCGGAAGAATCGAGAAGGGATTGGATAGAGGAATTTGCATCAAATGAAGGCGTAGACGTTCAAGATGGTGGAAGGGGGCGTGATGATGGAAACGATGATGATGAAGTTACTCCTCTTTAGTATTGAGATCTTATGAATTTTATAATATTATTGAGAACGTATTTTCTAATATTTTTATTCTCTAGTTGGTACTTTGGTATATTATGGTGGTAGTGTTGTTGGTGTTCCGAATATTGCTGTTATTGTTAGTATTGTTGTGGTTGTTGTTGTTGTTGTTATATTTGAGATTGTTCTAGTTGTCCAATTTGAGATTGTTCTACTAGTTGTAATTGATGTTGGTATGATATTATTGTTGATGTTGGAATAATGTTGCTCTATATCATTTTATGTCGTTTTCATTATATTGTCTATTTCTTCGCTACGGCGTCGTATATATGCTTGTGGTGGTTGTTTTCCGCCTTTGGGCGTGATTCGCTCCCATTTAGGGATCTTTACTTATATCCTATGTTTGTACCCTTTTCGGGGCCAGTTTTTACAAAGGAGGTGCTGCCGAAATTTTTAAGAAAATGAACTTAAGCTTTAAACTTTTACCTGTGATTTCATAACTCTTTAGGATTGAGCTTCTTACTTGCTGCTGCATATGCAACTAACAAAACATTATTCTTGCTGCTGCTGCATATGCTTCATTTATGAAACAATTTTTTTTTAAGACAATAAAAAAACTTTTTTGTCTTATTATAAGGTAAGAAAACATACACTCACTCTCTTAAAGTTACCTATAAATTCTTTTTTTAGAATCCATCATTACAATCCTACAACCAAATAAGGATTCCAAGGATTTACTAATCCAAAACTAGGATCCCATACCAACCAAACACCAAATTCCACAATCCCTGAAATTTCAAAACTAGGATCTTAGAATCCAAATTCATAAATCCAGCAACCAAACAGCCCCTCATAGGAAATGACATTTTATTACATGTTTCTATTCCTCTGTGTACACCATAGAAATCATTCAGCTGAGATTAGTATCGACTGTTCTCATAATATTCAATTTAGTAAATGCAACAAACTAGTCATTTGTGCTTTAGGTTTATTATGCCGCACTTGGACAATTATTTTCCAATCTACTTGGGCGCTTTTCATACTGTGGGTATTATGTATATGACTGTCTTCTCAAAGAAGAATATAGTCTGTCATTGATAACCATAACATTATGGGGAGTGATACATTGCAAACCGGTCCGCGTTTTTTAAAATACGGAAACTCACGATCTACAACATATTTTAACGATCTGATCCGTTCAAGTTGATCACTCTACCCTTGTCAAAGTAAAATAAAAGAGAAAGAGATACTTTATTATGTGACAAATTGTCTCTTTATATAGAGAGTACAATTGCTTGATGCATAAATATCATGGTACGGTGTATCCTAATAACAATATACTCTAAGTTATTTCAACATTCCCCCTCAAGCGGGAGTATAGATTGTTAGTGATATATACTCTAAAGGCCATTATTGTATCATATTGGTTTGTATATTACATATTGGAAGCTTGGGATATATACGGATATAGTAACAGTCTTGCTCAAAATGGTGGTATGCTACCTGGTTTATTTCTACCTCAATATGTGCATGTGTTTTTTAGCATATCGCTTATACATATCGGTAGAGCTCTTAGGATCTTTGCTTGTTACCAGCGTTGTGATGGCAGTCACACTAGTGGGGGCTGGGTAGTCTATAAGCATATCCTATACAGGTTTCTAGTCGTAGGATTATCGAGACGGGGCATTGATACTCCAGAGTAGACTAGTGAATACGCTTCTCATCCCAGCAGGGGAGATGGTTTGTCCCACAGCCATCAGTATGTCGTACTGGAGATAGTATGCAGGTGCTCATTGGGTTATGAGTACAATGGACAGGACTCGTAGGGAACTGCTGGTGGGTATTATACCTATCGTCAGGTGGCAGTTCCCAAGTGACATGAGTACAGCTTAATCCATCGACTTGACACTGCTATTTCGCCTCGAGTGTATTCCCACTGTTCTTAGATTACTACCCTACCATGGCTCAAAAGAGTCGTGCAAACAGGTAGTAGTTGGGTGTAGTCCCGAAGCACTTGGAGGCAGTGGCGGTTAGATAGGATTTGTCTCTTCCGGTATTGGGGGTTGATATCGCGCTGTGTCCGGAAAGCTATTACACAAAGTCCTTGGCCAAGGTAAGCGAGATTTACTGGTACGTACTCCGGTAGTTTCTCAGGGTGTTTTGGGCTGCACTCCGACATGACTTATTGCGCTATTAGGGGTCTGACAATTACCATCCCCTAGGCCCGATATGTGATACTCTTAGACGAACAGACCGGACTGTACGGAGATTGTCACAGATAGGCTCAATAGAAGTTCGGATGAATTTGCTCATCGGCCTTCTTATCGACAGATATCTGGTAGCCGTTACGTGCAGCTAGTACCACTGAGGTGTTTGTGGTTAAACCCACCGTCAGTGTAGTGTCGAGTCTTTAGAGTCCCATACAGAGGGTTTCCCTGCATCGGGCAAAAGATGTAGATGCCGTATGGTTTTGAGTTTAGGGCTTCGATTACATACGTGTACTTATGCACGTATGATGTTCGGAGGGATAATACTAGTAGGCTTTGGTTTAAGCCGGATCTTAGTATTATATTGATAGATTATTTTTGCCTCTATGTATTTGTATTTTTCGGAATACGGATACGGTTATGTATATACAGATGAGGAGCATTCTTGTAATTTACTCAAGATTGCTTCTAGAAGAAGACACCTCATTAGGGTTTTTAATCTTTTGATTAAAAGATTAATGAGGTGGAGGTTTACATTGAATGAGGCATGGCTACTTGGTGACTCATGGGGTGACTCATTGGGGTGACTCACTAAGTGATAATTGAAGCATACTGGATATTTTGCAAGCATGCTAGATATTTTGCAAGCTTGCTTGATATTTAGGCATTGCATTATTGTATGCTTCATTATTCATCACAAATAGAAAGCCAACTCATTCTAATGTTTTTTCTTCACTAGCTTTTCCTTAAGCTCTCCTTCTTCTTCCTCTAACCCGAAATCTCTCATGTGTTGAGAATCCTAAGGTACTTAGAGATATACTAATCTATCTACACTCTCTATATCATCTAGGATATCTAGTTTAGCAAACTAGATGTCGTAGTTATCTCGGATTTGAGGTTGGATCTCGGACTATAGACTATAGGGTGGATCGTCTTTGACTCAAAGAGGCAGCGATCTAAACGATCCTTGGAGCTTATGACGAGGAGGACAGCGACAAGAAGACCCGAAGGACATGGTAACGTGACGTATAACTTCCTATCCGAGTAGTTAACCTCATACAGTTTTGTTAGCTAGGGTTTAGTATCGATCCTGAAGTTCAAGTCGGTGTTGCGACACTCGTAAAAATCGTTTTTTACGTATTCCGCCTCCCCGCGAACCCCTGAGGTACGCGACATCGACTTACAGTGGTATCAGAGCCTACTAAACCTTAGCTAACAGTTTAGACAATGTGTAAAACTACGAAACAGAAATAACTCTGAAACACGAAACTAAGAATCCATGTTTCTGTCAAATTTTCCGGAGGCTCTAAAAAAAATTTAAACAATTGCAGAGTGCTCTATTAATTGTGAGATGAACACAGAACAAAAATGAGTCAATTTCACCTGTTTTTGGCCGGCCACATTGGTCAAAAAACCGACCTCACCGGTTTTCTTGTGGTGAATTGGCTTGGGTTTTGTTCTGTGGTCTTGATGCTTGGATTTAGGGTTTCAGGTGGTGTTTGATTTTGCCAATTTTGATTATACTGTTAATTCTCTGCTGTAGTTTAACATGTTTCAGTTGTTGTATGTGTTTCGAAACTTCCGTTAATCGCTATACGTCGATTAGTGGGGGTTACACATATCTGTGTTGCTGCTATGTTGGTTTGTGTATATGAAATATTAGATCGTCGATGATGAATAGCCGGGGGATGTGAGAAGAGAGTTTTCTTTCTTTCATTCGATATAATTGTAAAGTGATGTAATATTATTTTGTGGAGTACATCCGGGTTGAGGTTGTAGCCACCGTTGTATTATTTCATTTACTGTTTTTTGCTTCTAGGATAGACCCAAGGTGGGTGCACAAACTACCAAGTTCTTTAAAGTGCCGAGTGACCTACCCATTTTACTGAGGGAGGTTGCTTCACTTTGTGAATTTGGCGGGTAGTTGCCGCACCCATAGGGGTCTAGGGTGGGGTTTGGTTATTCATTACGACCATGGAATCCGTCTTTCGTTACAGGATTAAACGAAACGCGGAATTCCTAATATATCCAATATGTTCATCTGTGATCTGGAATGCCTATTATTGCGTGAGACGAATAGTTATTATATATATGCTATATAGTAGATGTTGTTTATATTTTACATCTGTGCTAGTCCAGCCCCCGCTCTGGCGTCAGTTAAGTAACCTGACAGTGTTAGACGGGGCCCAGTGGCGAATGCGGATGGCATAAGTGGACGTGGTATTTTCGTTTCTCTCTGTGATGATAGGTGTAAATGATGGGACTGCATTAAATTAATGCAAAGCAAACAAACCAAAGCTGAATCGTTGGAACAATTTCAAAACCACTCGGTTTTTTCAAAACAGCAAACTTTTAAATGTAGAGCTTAAACCACCCCTTTAAAAGCTATCATGGTTCCTTCGATTATATCAAGTTCATTACGTTCACGGTTTCGCCAAAACCATTCATAACCTTCCGTCATTTCAATTGAGTATTCAGTAGTATTCAAGCTATATATTTTGACCTTCGCCAACGCATAGTGATTGATACCTGCTGAATATTCATCTGTAGCATAGATAGATGCATTGGTTTGGGACAATCGTACTACTATTTTGGACTTTGTCAAGGGTATGTACGGGTGGGTTCAAATTAACCTGGACAATGACGGGTAGAACTTGAATTGCGACTTATGATATGTTTGCCTTCGTCAAGGTCATAAGAGCTTGGGGCAAAAATCCACATCGGGGGTTTCTAAAGAAACTGAAACTTGCTAGTGTTGCATACCATTTGGAATGTGATAATTTTGGTAGAATTCCTTTAAGATTATCACACAATGATATTTAGATCCCGATCCTACTGTGAGTATACGCTGCTCCTCAGGAGATTTTTCACTAAACAATCAATGCTATAAACTAAGTAGGTGTCTAGAACGATGTTAGCGGGGCTACGTTTCCATGGAAAAGAGCTTATGTAATTAAGGAATTTCGCGAAAGCGTTGGAAAATCTCTCTCGAAGTACCAACACCAGTCTGGCCGAAAGGTTAAACATGTATTGTACGGTGAGATTAATCCTGACTAATTCTTCTTTTATGGGTTGAGGAAGGATTCGAGATACAGTGGAAGCCATCCTGTTTAGATAAATTAAAAACCAATTTAAACGTGCAAGAGTATCATGCTGAGTGTTTTCTTCTCTCTCTCCTAATTGCAGCAACCAGGTGTCCAAGATTAGGTTACAACTGGATAATAAAATGACTGGGTTATACTATATTGACTGGCAAAAGTTTGTCCAGATGTCCATTACCTATGACAAGTTGGACCACTTCATTACTACTCAAGGCCCCGCCGTCCCAAGTACAGATTCCACCGTCGCGGATAATGATATCTGTAAGACATCGGAAAAAGACAGTGTGAATGACAAGTACCTCGTGTTGGCCTCAGTAGATGGTGTAAACCAGAGACGGCACGAGAAAATGGACTTAGTTCCCATCTTTCTTCATAACAAAAATTTATTTGAAGAGCAATCTCATATCGCAAGGTATGAGACCTTGAAGGAACTGTTTCAAGCGAGATTGGCTGTCGGGTCATCTGTAGGGGACCACGTCCCTATAATGACCAGCTGTATTAAACAGCTCATGGACCTATGAACCACGTTAGAGAACGAGTCATATGCTGACTTGATTCTACAGTCCCTACCTTCTACTTACGCCCAGGGGAAAAAAGTTATACTTCCAGTTGAGGGCACCCTGAAGGAAACCAGGAAGACACCCGCTCTGCTTATTGGGGAATCTTCCTCTTCTAGATCCAAGGCAAAAGCTAAGAGTGAGAAGAAGAAGACCTCCACAAAGCCGATAGGCGGTGTCAGTAAGGTAGAAGGACAGGGATGGGGAAAAGTTTTAGGGTTAACAGTAGGGAAGGAGAGATGTTCCTATTGTCACGGGAAAAGGCATTGGTAGAAGGAATGTAGGGCTTGGAAAGCCAGAATCCAGGATTCGAGGCACGTTATGGCTTCGGCTTCGGGTGTTTTTGTTATTGAAAACTGTATGTCAATTAACTCTAATTCCTGGGTACTAAATACCGGATCAAGATCTCATATCTGTAATTCATTACAGGCTTTGAGAAACCATAGATCTATCAAGACGGGTGATATGACTCTCAAGGTAACTAACGGAATAAGCGTGGATGCTGTATCCATAAGGGAATATCACCTAGGATTGATAAGTGGGCATATATTGATTTTACGTAACTGTTTGTGTGTACCTAGTCTAGCTTGTAATATCATATCTGTATCTTTACTTTCTAAGGAATGATATGATTTTACATTTATAAGCGATGTGGTCCGCATACACCTTAATCAGAGTTTGATTGGGTCAGGTACACTAGAGAACGGTACATACGTATTAAATCAAGCTCAGGTTTTCAACGTCCAGAACACACATAAAAGAAAGTCTCCAGAATTAAATAAGGTTTTCTTATGGCATTGTAGACTGGGTCACATCAATGAAATACGGTCGACGAAGTAACATAGAGAGGGATATTTGGATCCGTTCGAATATCAGCCTTATGCAACTTGTTAATCTTGTCTTATAGGAAAGATGACAAAGACTCCGTTCACTGGACACGGAGTAAGAGCAAGCGAGCTCTTGGGACTCATACACAGCGATGCGTATGGTCGAATGTCTATACATGCACGAAGTGGTTATTCCTATTTCATTACTTTTACGGATGATTTCTCTAGCTATGGACGTGTCTTCTTGATGAAACATAAATCCAAGGCCTTTGAGAAATTCTAAGAATATAAGAATGAAATGGAAAAACAAACCGGCAAAAGTATCAAGACACTGAGATCTGATCGAAGTGGTGAATACTTAAGTGTCGAGTTCCTGGATTACTTAAAAGAGAATGGAATTCTCTCTCAGCTTACTCCTCCATACACACCACAACACAACGGTGTATCGTTAAGGCGGAACAGAACTCTATTGGATATGGTAAGTTCCATGATGAGTAACGCTGAGTTATCGCGATCCTTCTTGGGTTATGCACTAAAATTAGCTGCATATCTTTTGAACAAGGTTCCTACCAAAACTTTGCCTACCACATCATATCAGATGTGGAGTGGAAAGAAATCCTATCTTCGGTAGCTGAAGATATGGGGATCTCCAGCTTTTGTAAAAAAGCAGCATGTGGACAAGCTCGAGGCGCGCTCAGTACTGTATAAGTTTGTGGGATACCCAAAGAACTCCAGGGGGTATCTTTTCTATTACGCAGAGCAACAAAAGGTTTTTGTTTCTTTTCATACCCACTTTTTTGAAAAATCAATTTTTTGGAAAAAGAAACTAATGGGAGCGCAATAGAACTGAAAAAATTTCCAGAACCACAAGCTATTACTAAAAGTATGGTAGAACCAGAGGTTTCAAAAGAACCGGACATCCCCGCACTACTCCGCAGAACTAGTAAGCAGTCTCATCCGCCCGAGAGATACTACGGTTTTCTCATAGACGGGAATAGAGAGGATTGCATCATTGACAATAATGAGCCAACTAGCGTCCAGCAAGCCATTCAGAGTGGTGACTCGGTAAAATGGCTGGATGCAATGCGGACGGAGATGGAGTCCATGTATATGAACACAGTATGGACTTTGAACATTGCTCCAAAAAGGGGTAAAACCCGTAGGCTACAAATAGATCTTCAGAAAGAAGATTGGTGTAGATGGACATGTTGAAACCTATAAGGCTAGACTTGTTGCAAAAGGTTTTCATCAAAGACCTAGTTTGGACTATGATGAAACTTTTCTCCAGTGGTTATACTCAAATCCATTCGGATCCTTCTTGCCATTGCTGCCTTCCACGATTATAAAGATTTGGCAGATGGGCATAAAAACCGTTTTTCTAAATGGAAATTTGGATGAGTGCGTCTATAGGGATCAGCCAGAGGATTTCATTCAGAGTAGGAGCAGCGGGAAAGTGTGCATATTGCTTAAGTCCATTTATGGACTAAAGCAGGCATCGCAGAGTTGGAACATCTGTTTTGATGAGACGGTCAAAGAATTCGACTTTATCAAAAATCCAGATGAACCATGCATTTATAGTAAGATTGTAACGAGAACTGTGGTATTCCTCATCTTGTACGTGGATAATATTCTCTTGATCGGAAATGACATTCCTATGCTACAATCAGTCAAAGGATTCTTTTCACAGAGGTTCTCCATGAAAAATCTAGGTGATGCCAACTACATTCTGGGGATCCAGATCTATCGTGATAGATCAAAGAGGATGGTGGGACTTTCACGGTCAAAATACATCGACACCATACTAAAAAGATTTAGTATGGAAGATTCAAAGCGCAGTAGTCTACCGGCTTGTCACGGAGTCACCCTCTCCAAAGAGATGTCTCTCAAAACTGATTTGGAAAAGACCCACATCATATCTATACCCTATACTTCTGCGGTAGGCTCTATAATATATGCAATGTTGTGTACCAAACCAGATGTTGCTTATGCACTAAGCGTGGTAAGCCGGTATCAGTCAAACCCATGGGAGAAGCACTGGATAGCAGTAAATAACATTCTCAAGTACCTGAGAAGGATTAAAGAGATGTTCTTGGTGTATGGTGGAAAAGACCTCCAGATCGAGGCCTTTGATGGCTCCAGGTTCCAGAGTGATAAGGATGACTCCAAGTCCATGTCGGGTCATGTCTTTACCTTCAATGGAGGGGCGGTCTGTTGGAAGAGCTCCAAGCAGGACACCCCTGCTGACTCGACGATGGAAGCGGAGTATATCGCTGCTTGTGACGCCGCAAAAGAGGCAGTCTGGATAAGAAAGTCTTAACTGAACTTCAGGTGGTTCCAACCATTGTTGATCCAATACCGCTGTATTGAGACAATAACGGCTCTATAGCTTTAGCGAAGGAACTCAGGTCCCATCAAAAGTCCAGACATATCTTGAGGCGGTACCACCTGATCAGGGAGATCGTTGATCGTCGGGAATCGAGGTGAAGAGAGTAGATACAGAGAACAACACTGCAGATCCACTCACCAAGGCCACCCCTCAGATACAGTTGAGAGGCTATTCGAGATAATAGGTCTGCGATATGCCAATACATGGCCTTAGTGCAAGTGGGAGATTATTAGTGATATATACTCTAGAGGCCATTATTGTATCATATTGGTTTGTATATTACATATTGGAAGCTTGGGATATACACGGATATAGTGACAGTCTTGCTTAAAATGGTAGTATGCTACCTGATTTGTTTCTACCTCAATATGTGCATGTGTTTCTTTTAGCATATCACTTATACATATTGGTAGAGCCCTTAGGATCTTTGCTTGATTACCAGCGTTGTGATGGCAGTCACACTAGTGGGGGCTGGGTAGTCTAGAAGCACATCCTATACAGGTCCCTAGTCGTAGGATTATCGAGACGGGGCATCGATACTCCAGAGCAGACTAGTGTATACGCTTCTCATCCCAGCAGGGGAGATGTTCTGTCCCACAGCCATTAGTACGTTGTACTAGAGATAGTATGCAAGTGCCCTTTGGATTATGAGTACATTGGACAGGACTCGTAGGGAACTGCTAGTGGGTATTATACCTATCGTCGGATGGCAGTTCCCAGGTGACATGAGTACAGTTTAGTCCGTCGACTTGACACTGCTACTTCGCCTCGAGTGTATTCCTACTGTTCTTAGATTACTACCCTACCACGGCTCAAAGGAGTCGTGCAAACAGGTAGTAGTTGGGTGCAGTCCCGAAGCACTTGGAGGCAGTGGCAGTTAGATAGGATTCGTCTTTCCCAGTATTGGGGGTTGATATCGCGCTGTGTTCGGAAAGCCATTACACAAAGTCCTAGGCCAAGACAAGCGAGATTTACTGGTAGGTACTCCAGTAGTTTCTCAGGGTGTTTTGGGCTACACTCCGACACGACTTATTGCGCTATTAGGGGTCTGACGATTACCGCCTCTAGGCCTGATATGAGATACGCTTAAACGAACAGACCGGACTATACGAAGATTGTCACAGATAGGCTCAGTAGGAGTTAGGATGAGTTTGCTCATCGGCCTTCTTATCGACAGATACCTGGATAGCCGTTACGTGCAGCTAGTACTGCTGACGTGCTTGTGGTTAAACCCACTGCCAGCGTAGTGTCGAGTCTTTAGAGTCCTACACAGAGGGTTTTCCTACATCGGGCAAAAGATGTAGAGGCCGTATGGTTTTACGGTAGGACTTCGATCACATACATGTACTTATGCACATATGATGTTCGGACGGATAATACTAGTGGGCTTTGGTTTAAGCCGGATCCTAGTATTATATTGATGGATTATTTTCGTCTCTTTGTATTCGTATTTTTCGGAATACGGATACGGGTATGTATATACGGATGAGGGGTATTCTTGTAATTTACTCAAGATTGCTTCTAGAAGAAAACACCTCATTAGGGTTTTTAATCTTTTGATTAAAATATTAATGAGGTGGAGTAAATGAGATGGAGGTTTACATTGAATGAGGCATGGCTACTTAGTGACTCATGGGGTGACTTATGGGGGTGACTCACTAAGTGATAATTGAAGCATACTAGATATTTTGCAAGCATGCTAGATATTTTGCAAGCTTGCTTGATATTTAGGTATTGCATTATTGTATGCTTCATTATTCATCACAAATAGAAAGCCAACTCATTCTAATGTTTTTTCTTCACTAGCTTTTCCTCAAGCTCCCCTTCTTCTTCCTCTAACCCTAAATCTCTCATGTGTTGAGAATCCTAGGGTACTTAGAGATATACTAATCTATCTACACTCTCTACATCATCTAGGATATCTAGTTTAGCAAACTAGATGTCGTAGTTATCTCGGATTTGAGGTTGGAGCTCGGACTATAGACTATCGGGTGGATCGTCTTTGACTCGAGGAGGCATCGATCCAAACGATCCTTGGAGCTTATGACGAGGAGGAGGACAGCGACAAGAAGACTTGAAGGACATGGTAACATGAGTCATAACTTCCTATCCGAGTAGTTAACTTCATACAGTTTTGTTAGTTAGGGTTTAGCATCGATCCTAGAGTTCAAGTCGGTGTTGTGACACCCGTAAAAATCGTTTTTTACGTATTCCGCCTCCCCGTGAACCCGCGGGGTGCGCAACATCGACTTACATAGTTATCACTTGCATAACTTGGACAATAGATGAACGAATGCAGGTCTTGGAAGAGATTTCGTCAAAATACCTGCAATCTGTGCATGAGTAGAAACATGATGGAGATTGACTTTCTTTTCAACAATTTTCTCCCGGATAAAGTGGAAATCCACTTCAATTGTTTTGTGCATTCATGAAACATTGGATTCTCAGAAATATGAATCGTAGCTTTATTGTCACAGAACAAAGAAATTGGTATTGTAGAACTGACACCGAGATCTAGAAGCAATGTGAAGAGCCATGTCAGTTCTGAGATAGCATGGAACCATAACTCTATATTCAGCCTCGACTGATGAACGTGCAACATACTGCTTCTTGCTGCGCCTAGTAACTTGGTTCCCCGTAAAGAAAACACAAAATCCACTCGTGGAGCGACGTTCATCTACAGATACGGCAAAATCGGCATCGGCATAGGCTACAAGAGACATATTAGAACTGGATTTATAGAGAAGACCTTGCCCAGGTGCACGTTTCAAATAGCGGAGATTGCGCTCAACGGCTCAAAGATGGGAAACTAAAAGCGTCATCATAAACTGACTTACTGTGCTGACCGCAAAGAATATGTCTGGACGAGTAATCTGTTGGATATATATATGCCCTAGAGGCCATTATATGATAGTGTGTGTACCGGTGTGTGTGTGTGTGTATTCAGGGGACATTCTTACTCGATATGATAGTATGCTATCTGGTTGTACTTTATCTTGACATGTTCATTTGATCATGCTTCTTATTCATTTGGTACATGTTGATAAAGCCCTTAGGATATTTGCTTGACTACTGAGATTATGATACGGATCATACTAGTGGGACATGTGTAGTTTATAAGTATATCCTTAAAATGTTCCTAGTCGTGAGTGTATCGAGACAGGACATCGATATTTCCAGAGTAGACTAGCGTATACGTTACTTGTCCCATATGATGGGCGATGGATGATCCCATATCCATTGGTGTGGTGACACCAAAGACCGTATACGGGTGCTCAGTGAAACTGGGTACACTGAACGGACTCACCGAGAACTCCTATGTGGTATTATATCTATCTTCGGATAGCAGTTCTCAGGTGACACTGGTACAGGTTAGTCTGTAGACCCGAGATCGTCATAGAGTCTTGTGTGTCCTCCCATTGTACTTTGATCTCCACCCTACCACGGCTCTACTGAGTCGTGCAAACAGCTGGATTTTGGGTACAGTCCCGAGGCACATGGAGGCAATGAGCGATAGGAGGGGTTTCGACTCACCCGGTATTGGGGTTGATGTTGCGCTATGTACGATTGGCTATAACAGGAAGTCCCTGGCCAGGGCTGATGAGATTTACTGATAAGTGTTGTCAGTAGTTTCTCGATCTATTATGAGCCATATACCGGCATAACTTATTGGGTTAATGGGGTCGACGATACCATCCCTAGACTTGATATGCAGCATATTTAACGAAGAGACCGGACTGTACGGTAAGTGTTGCCAGTTGGCTTGACGGGTGTTTTGACAGGTTCGTTGTGTTTCTTCTGATCGCTCAATACCTGGGAGCTGTTACGTACAGCTTGTGCCACTGACGGTTTATGGGCATGTGATGTGATCACTGCCTACTGCTAGCATATTGACGAGTCTTAAAGTCCCACAAAGGGGTCTCCTAGCTCAGGCGAAAAGATGTGGGGTGCATATGGGATATGCGCGGAAGCTCGATTAAATGCATGTATTTGATACCGTATTTTAATCGGGCGTTTACTATTGGACGGGTCGTATGTGATATGACCGGGTTATTAAATCAAGTGTTGATTTAATATTAAGTCCATTAGCTTATTTATTAAAACCTATTTTTTTTACGATGCATGCATGAGTGTATGTATATGTTGATATGGATACACACATGCAAGCATACATGTGTCATGGTCGATAATACATTGGTGGTGGCAATGCAAGACTCACATGGTAACATGTTTATATATTTTGATTATTTGAGAAAAGAAAAATGGGAATAAAATCATGGTTGACTTGTCGACTATCTTCTCTTGTGTTGACCAAAGTCAATACCATGATTTCATTACCCATGGTTTTATAGCCCATGGTTTTGCTTAACCTCAAGTCATAAAATATCTAGATATTTTGTAACCATAGTTAAGCATGGCATAACTCTTATTCACTTGGGATTATGTTGAGATACTTATTCTCACTTGAGTCAAGTTTAGCCATCATCTTCTTCTTCCTCCTTCAAGCTCTCTAGGATTTAAAAAGTGAGAGAAGAAAATAAAAAGAAAAGGTTTTTAAGTGAGATCCAAACCCACATCATCAATCTATACTAGTCTAGCCTATTAGTATAGGTTGTTTGCTCCACTTCTTCATAGATCAAGTGAAGCTAGGAGCTTGAGCAAAAAGACTTCGTGGTGGATCATCGTGGACTTGGAAGGATTCAAGCGAACCGGTTCAAACCCTACTTGATCCAAGAAGTCACAAGAGGAGGTCTACAAAGGTTGTATTACTTACCACTTAGTGTTAGACACTTCTTTATATGTGATACTATATGTTGTTACCCTAATTTTCTAGTTCGATTCATGGTTGGAATTGTTTAGCACCCCCTAAATTTTTATTATAGCATATATGATGCAACCCAAACCCTAGGATGGTGTTGGAGAATCCCTTCATAATCGTGATATATATCAGCTTCCAAACTAACCGTCGATACCAACCTGGATCGAAAAGTGACCAGTCATCAGATGAGCTAACGTAAGAGAGCTTTATTGTTGTATCCATGGGAGTATCAGCGGGGCGACGGCCAAGAAATCCCGTTTCTTTAAATAGATCGAGAGTATACTTAAACTGTGTTAGAAATAATGATCTCTTATGTAACATTTTAAAAATAATTAAATAATTAATTAAATAAATAAAATCGTTTAAGTGAATTTTATAATTTTCGGTAAAGTAAAACGTAGTTTTCATAAAACTAAACCGTAATTATTTTTCACTACAAATTTAAAAATACCTATTTTAATTATGTTATTACTAGTAAATGGTGTTTATTTAGCCACTTATAAATTTTTAGTTTAATTAAATATTTTTCTTAAATTAATTATTTTAAATATTAACATAAGCTTTATTTATACACTAAATTAGTGTAAATTACAAATTTGAATGGGTTAAATTTGCAAAAATGAACCATTGCATCTTAGAATCAAGTGTGTTTCATGCAAAATTTATTTTCAAAATTTTACAATGGTTCTAGACTATTCTAGGTCAAATGGAATGAAGAAAATAAAGAATTTTTAAATAAAATCATGAAAAGACTTAATGGAATGATATTTTTGTGAAACCTTCTACACTTTTCTTCACATTTTCTCACTCTCCTCTCTTTTCCTCACCTCATGGCCGGCCTCACCACCATGGGCAGCCCCAAAATTTCCCCCCCCCCATCATTTTTGTATTAAAAATCATCAAAATTCAACAAAAATCCAAATAAAAATCCACAAAATCCTAATTAATTCCTACCCTCTATTCTTTGCTCATCTTTACATGGATTTTGGAGATGGAAAGCATTCATTTTGGAGGCTTATTTTCATGTTTGGATTTCATGTTGTGGAGCTATAAATTTTCTTCTTTTGATTTATTGTTATTAGATGTTTCATTTAAGCATAATTAGATTTAATAAATTAATTCTATTTAAAAGTTTTAAAATTCAAGTTAGGGTTTGTAAAATCAAGTTATGGTTTTATTAATTCATTAGGGTTATAATAACTAGTTTAACACTTTTAGAATTGGAAAATCATGCATGGTTGTTATATTGTAAATTGTTATCCAAAATTGTTTAAATTAAACCATTTTTTCAAACTAGATTTCTATATATTGTATATATTGGTGAAATAAAATTCCAATTAATATTTGTAACACTAGATTGTGGTTTTAATGAGGGTATTAACTTGTTAGTGGAATGAAAAACTTAAATTGGTTACTAGTTTCTATTGATAATTGAAAAATACTAATAAAAATGCTATTTTTGCTAACTAGGTTTTGGAAATTCTTAAATAAATGAGATTTAAAATCTAAATTATGATTTTATTATATTATTATCATCATGAATTGTAGTTTAATAATTTAATTCATGTAAAATCATGTTTAGTTGTGACATTATGAAATTTTGCTTAAAAGTATCGAAATCGGGCGATTTGATCGATTTTAGGGTTTCGATGAATTAAATCATGTTTTATATTATAAGTAATGAGTTTTAAAACTATGAGTTGTTTGTTGATCTTATTCTCGATCAATCGGCGTTTGTACGCCGATATCGAGCGATATTGGTTCTTTTGCATGAGCGGGTCATAGGTTTTAACCTATGCGCGTGTCGTGCGTCGTTTTGGTTTTGTCCGTGATTCAGTTTATGATATTATATGTGTTTGCGTATAGGTACCCCTCACGTGGACTTCGGACGAGGAAGAAGAAGAGGGCGACATCATTTTCGGCAGACAAGGACCACGTGAGTAGATGTATATCTACGGGGGAAAGTCGGGTGGATGGCGTTTAGCACCCCCGCAAGCGTAGAATAGGAATAAGTACTTATTGTCATTAGGAAGCCAGACGTGACCTTAGAATTTCGGTGAGTAGGACCCTAGCAATGACCGTAGGATGGACTACATTGATTTAGAAAGACCTTACCCGAGGATGAATATCTTGGAGGAGATTCGTAGGTTTCAGGTAGATACACACACACGCACACACTGAGACTCGACGTGGTGTATACGTGTATGTGTATATATATATATATATATATATATATAGGACTAGGTGTAGGTATATATATATATATATATATATATATATATATATATATATACACACACACAAAATACGTATATGTGATACAAGGATGTGATATGATACACGGGGATGAAACAATATAACTGGGCTGATGCCGTGATTCTTGGCCATATAGTCGTGTTATGATGTTAGCGGATCATTAGAAAATGAGATAATGGATTTGTATACTTGAACAATGATAAAGGGTGGTGATGATATTGAAGTATATGGGACTCTAAAATAGAACCAAGACCGTAACCTGTGCCTGAAATTCTGATATGATATAGGTGTGACTTGAGTTTGATATTATATATATAGGTGTGACTTGGGTTTGATATCATATATAGGTGTGACTTGATTACGATATGATCTAAGTGTAACTTAATCACAATATGATACATATGACATGATATATCTGAGGATAAATTAACGATGTATATTTATGCTGGTAATGATATATGATTGATGTATGCGATTATAGTATAGCACCTTGATCTTGACATATGTTGATGATGATATTATACGAATGATGAGACACGTAGCTGATACTTGACCCGTACCCCGATATTGGGATGCCGTACGATGGATTTTACCGTACGAGGCATAGATATGATGATTGATCCGTACTCTTGATTCGAGGAAGCCGTACTACGTACGTGACGCTATTGAGGCTGGATCGCCGACTATTAGGGAAATGGACTCAAACTTTAGGTGTACTCTTATTTCTTATCGACTAGTTTCTTAGGTTTAGTTCCTTAGGAGGTTAGATGGACACTAGTTTAGGCTCGAGACATATAGTTGTAGATATACTTGTATATCAAATGGGTGGATAATACACATCCGTCTTTACTTTCAGACTGAAATCATCATGGTACATGTTCATTCATATGTTTATATAATCAGTATAAAACTCTGCCTATTAGGACACCAGCACTATTACCGATGATGCGCATATTCCACGCTCACTTATTTGCCGGCTCACACACATCATCATCGGTAATTTCTATGTCACGTACACTTTAGAACATATTATCTTTTATTGATAGAATCAGCCAACAGCTAGATCGATATATTATTGTGATTACTCTCTGGTGTTAGTATAGACATGGCATTTATTACTTAGACATTTCATGCATTCACATTTTCATGTTATCATGCAGTATTATGGGCATATGCCGACACTTATCATATACTTACTCATGATTTTGGGATTTTGGATTTCTATGAGATTTCTGGATTTTGGGGAATACCGCAAGAATCTATAAAAACTTCTCTCTCTCTCCTCTTGTCTTTTTAAAACATAAGATGCGGTTTTCTCGTGATGTATGTGTCGTCCACCATGAGATTTCATGTTTTCTGTTGGATTTCGAGACCCGATTCGAGGAGTGGATGAACCGTCTCGGGTACATGGTGGGCCCGGTATGGTACCCCGGGGCAAGAAGATCGAGTTGTAGACGATGAGCCTGGCAGGGGAGGACTACCTACCGGTGATGTCTCGCGTGGCGGATATCCGGAGGATACCGACCGTTGTCGTGGGATTTGATGATATGGGCCGATCCGGACTGACGGAGCCCGAGATATTGAGACTATGAAACATTGAGATTATGAGGTATTGAGACTTGAGATTTATATGTTTTGTGTCGATACTTGACACGGATTTTCATGGATTTCATCGTTGATATTTCAGATTTCTATGCACATTTTACCATGATAAAAGCTAAAGATTTCTTAGACAGATATATCTAGATTTCAGGATTTGTTATTGTACATTCATGGTGCATGCATACTCATTCACATGACATAGTACTATATGAGGCACTGACACGAGCACGGAGCATTTGCACTTACACGTAGTTTATTATCCTGTCTTTACTTGATGATTAGTAGTATATTAGTATATCATTATGACCTAGGACATCGTCGTGCATTCGATTTCTTTTCGCAGATATCTTCTACTCACGAGTTGGCAACTCACCCCCGTTGTGCCAAATTTTATTACAGGTCCGATGTACAGGTTTTCCTGGCAGTTTTCTGGCACATCTTTTCATTCAGGGTGATTTGCACGGTAGGTTGGTTCACTTGTATCTGGACCGCCATTGTACTTTTATTATTTCTTTTGTATCTAGTAAGCTCCATCAACCAAACTTGTATTACTTGATAATTACTGGACCAGTTATTTTTATTTCGACCTTAGAGTCGTGCTTGTATTATCATGATATCTGGTGGATTTGTTTTTTTTTGAGTTTTGAGTCTCGCCCTTTGGCGTTGTATACTTTTGTGCATTGGTGTGGTTGTTTCCGCCTTTTGGCGTAGAGCTAGCTCCCATTAGGGATGCTTTTTATTGATTGTATATATTATACTTGTTTGTACCCGTTTGGGGCCAGTTTTTACAGAGGAGACTCTGCCGAAATTTTTGAGAAAATTGGATGATGCTTTTAAACTTGTTTTCTTCATGTTTTCCTTTCCTTCTTCTTCTTTTATGGTTTAGATTTCTGGGTTTCGGCTTACTTAGGTTACGTTGCGCCTCTAGACGCTTCGTAATCTAAGTGCCGGTCACATTCCGTACTTTCGGGTCGTGACAACTTATTTTGAGATACTTCTATACCAAGAAAGTACCATAGAAATCCAATATCTTTTGTATGAAAATGTGAGGACAAATGGGTTTTGACCTTAGATATACCCTCGAAATCATCTCCAGTGATGACTATGTCATCAACATAAATAAGGAGAATAACCATTTATTCTTTCCGTCTATGTAAAAAAAGAGAAGAATCTGTCGAGTTTCTTATAAAATTTATCTTTTTTAGGACCATGCTGAATTTATTGAACCATGCCTGAAGAGATTGTTTTAACCTATAAATAGATTTTTTTAAATGGCATATAGGAGACCCCCCTCACGCTCAAAACCAGGAGGCTACTGCATATAAACCGTCTCAGAAAGATCACTATTGAGGAAGGCATTCTTGACGTCTAGCTGATGTACAGGCCTATCGCAAGTAACAGCAAGAGAGATTAAGACACGAACAATAGTGAGTTTGGCCATAAGAGAAAAGGTTTCAGCATAGTTGGTACCGTATTGCTGAGTATAACTTTTGGCAACAAGGCGTGCCTTCAAATGAGATACACTACCATCAAGATTATATTTGATAGAAAAGACCCACCGGCAACCAACCATATTTTTCTGTGAAAGGAGACTGACCAGATCCCAAGTGTGATTAGACCTTAATGCCAGCAACTCTTCCATCATAATCTTATGCCAACCTGGATGACTCATAACTTCCTTAATAGAGTTAGGAAGAGAAATATCAAAAAAAGAAGAGACAAATTGGCATAAAGCTGGAGTAAGACGATGATATGAAATGAATGAAGTAAATGGATGAGAAGTAGTGCATGTTCGTTTAGCTTTGCGAAGTGCAATTGGTAAGTCGTTGGACAAACCATCAGAAGAAGGGAGAGGTGAGGGCTCGTCAGCTTCCCGCTGTATACATGGAAGAGGAGCTTCAATATCTGTTGTTGAATCGATCACTGCTATCAGTCGATGACTATAGACACGCGTAAATGGAAGAAGAGGAGGAAGTTCGACAGTAATAGATTCAGTTTAAATTGGTTGGTCATATGGAGATATAGGAAGTGGTGGCGGCAGTGGGACGTAAGGACTTTCCTCTAGGGGTAAAAGGACCGATCCTCAAGAAAGGTGATATCACAAGTGAATACGACAGTGGATGTAGAAGGAAATAGGCAAACATAACCTTTTTGAGTCCTAAAATAACCAACAAATATATATCTGACAGACCTAGAATACAATTTATCGCAAGTTAATCGGTGATTATAAACGTAGCAAATACACTCAAATATTTTACGAAGAAGAGGAAAAGGGTTTTGGGCGGAAAATAAAATAGAGAATGGTATTTGGTTTTGAAGAATCTTGGAAGGCATGCGATTAATCAAAAAGCATGCAGTATGTAAGACAAAATTCCAAAGGCGTTTTGAGACATGCATATTAAGCATAATAGACCGAGCAATATCAAGCAAGTGGCAAGCGAGGCGAGGCAAGGACCAAGGCTTCGAGGGATCTGGAGGTGAGGCTTCGAGGGATATGGAGGCGAGGACAGGACAGGGGTGTCGAGGGATTTCGAGGGCTGGAGGCGAGACGTCGAGGGAGGAGAGTGATCTGGAGGCAAGGGAATCTGGAGGCAATCGGTGAGATCTACGACAATCTGAAGGCGTCAGCGAGATCTGCGGCGGCGAGATCTGGAGACGTCAGCGAGATCCGTAGGCGAGGCGATCTGCTGCGGCGTTCTGGAGGCAATCGGTGAGATCTGGAGGCGAGGGGGCAAGCGAGGCGGAGGCGAGGCGAGGCAGGGGAGGAGGGCGGCAGTAAGGTTTTTTTTAAGGGTTAAGGTTTATGAGACCTGTTCTGATACCATGTTAAAATTAAAATAAAAGAGAAAGAGATATTTTATTATGTGATCAATGATCTCTTTATATAGGGATTACAATTATTTGATACGTAAGCATCATGGTATGGTGTACCCAAATAACAATAGACTCTAAACTATTCCAACTCAAATATATGTGAAAAAAATCAAATGATTTGAAGACATCTAGTCTATGCATCGGATGAAGTTAATGTTGCATAATCGAAAGACGTTCATTTTTGCATCCATCGATGCATAGGCTAGAGGTCTTCAAATCCTTTGATTTTTCTTATACATGTATTTGAGGGTAGGGTGATCAACTTGAACGGATCAGATCGTTAAAATATATCGTAGATTGGAAGTTCCCATTTTTAAAAAACGCGGACTGATTTGCAATAGAGCACTCCCCATAACATTATACCTTACTTGATTTCTGAGTGGCTGCTTTACTTGCAAGATTTTAAATTTTCATGTTTGCTTTTTAGAGCTGCCTAATTCCACCATATTCTGGATTTGTATGTACAAGTTCATATGATAAAAGAGAATGACAAGCACGGTTTTGCTTGCTTCTGATTCAACAATTTCAGGTTCAAAATGGTGAAAGAGTGATAAATATTTTTGGAAAGAAACTTATGGTGGCTCTTTAGTAAAACCACACAAGAACTGTTCTGTATATATAAAAGAACACCAAGGAAAAATAGGAAAATTAGCTGGTACTGGTATATTAGTCGTATAAAAGAATACTTAAAATTAATAAGCAACGAACATTTTATTTATGTATAAAGAACAAAATCGATATATTGCCAGTATTAACCTTAAACTTAATCAGCCTGCTCTCCATAAGAGAACTTTATAGTGAAATTATTGATGTTATACTTGCTTTTGTACTCGCTAGATCTTCTTAAATATCCACCAAAATTCAAAGGCGTAGCCTTCTTTTTGCTACTCCGAGATGTTAGGGATGATTGAAGAGAAGATTCCAAATTCTGGGCTCTTTGCGGCTGCTACTAAAGGAAATAGTGTTGCTCGCTTTGTTGCTTTATCCCAAACATCTTTTCAAGTGAGCTCAAGCTCTTGTTGTGAGGAAGAAGAAGATGTATTTCATTTGTGATGACTTGAAAAACAAATGAATTATGTCTCATATATTTTTCAACCAAGTCATGACACATACCCTCACTTCCCACTCTCTCATGTGTGTGTCAACACATAAGAGAGAGGGTGGGCTCCACCACCTAATTAAATATATTAAATAAATAATAATTTATATAGATACCGGTAAAAGTGAGAAAAGCAAATTGCGACTACTGTCATGAGCATGCGCAATGAAAAAGGCAATACTATGAATATCTGACTAACCGCACCGAAACATTTTTTTAATGTTTCGGATTTCCCGTGCGTCTGTGTTTTGAAAAAATGTTTCTCAATAAATTCTAACTCCTGAATAGATAGATACCGGATTAGTATCCCACATCTGCAGGGCATTACAGATGCTGAGAAGATGCAGACAATTGAGAATGGATGATTTTTTTCCTCAATGTCGGCTTTCGGAGCAATTGTTGCTATTGAGGAAAATCATCAAGTTTTGCCTAAACAACAAACTTTTGGTTTCTTATTAACCAAAAGAATATTTTTCAATTAACAGCACACGGAAAATGAGTTAGTGAACTCTATGGACTTATACATATTAATGTATGTTGTCCAATGTCCATACGGATAAGGGGTTGGTTCTAGGTATTCCATATTGAGAATGTGATTCTCTCTCAAATTGCTCATCCGCGGGTGCACTCCATGATGAGTAATGTTGAGCCGCCTTCTTCAATTTTAAGGATGCATTAGAAATAGATGCATATCAATTGATACTAGTTTCTGTTGGGGTAAAAATTTATACCCCGATTGACCAAGTCAAAATCAAAGTCAATCTCAAGCCAAGTGGGTCCAAGCCCAGGTCGAGTGGGCCAATGCCCGGGTCGAGCCCCGAGCATGAAGCCGTCGGCCTCCCCCGGGCCAAAATAAAAATTTTGTAATAAATAATTTTGTTGTATTTTTTTTATTTTATTTTATGAATAAATGTAAGAAAATGGGCATAAAGCCAAATTTTTGTAAAGCCCAGGGCTTATGTGCAAAAAGAAATGGCACATGAGCCATGGAGTGGGCAAAATGCCATTTTGTGAAGCCCAAGGGGCTATGTGTAAAGTGTTTAGCCTATAAAGGCAAAGATAGAAAATATCTCAACAACTTTTTTCTCTCTCTCAAAAAGAATCCAGATCTGTGATATTCTCCTTCCTCAAGGTTCTAAAATCTTCTTCACATTTTAAATTAAATCAAGAGTTTTACTCTTCCTTTTCCAAAATTAAATAGTTTTTCACCACAAAACCCACAAAGGGGAACTTAGATCTCCCATCAGATCTCAAAAATAAGAGATTTTTAAAATCTCACACTTCTTGTTCTTCAAGATCTAGCCAAAAGAGGAGGAAAGAGACCCGTCTCCTAAAAATCCCACTTTAGGAAGATCAAGAGCTCAAGGGAGAAGCCCCTTTCATCATCTCCAAAAAACATCTTAGGAGTTTAACTCCACTCTAAATTCTCTTTCGGGAGTTTAAATCCCATTTCTGGGGCTAAAAGCCCCTTTTCCTCGGCGCCCGAGCGCCCAAGCGCTCAAGTGCCGAGCACGTGGTGTGCTAGCGCTCAAGCGCCTAACGCTCAAGCGCCCAGCGCCCACTTGCCGGGCACGTGATGCGTTAGCGCCTAAGCGCCCAGTGCTCAAGCGCCCAGCGCTCAAGCGCTAGGCACGTGAGGCGCTGGCCCCACGCGTCTTTTGGATGCTTTTCCCCTTTTTATATATGTATATGTACATACACACACACATACTCCACACTAAAAATACCTCCCCCGTTGGAAAAAATTTCTAACAGGGCGCTGCCCCGTACCTCGCAAGGGGGCTGCTAGCCCTCTTGACCCCCAGCCCGCTATCCGGGTAGCGGGACCCCCGTAAAAACTTTGCGGGGCCTCCAATATATCCAAAACCCCTTTTAAAACACAACACACGCACGCCGCACGTTGAGTTCGCATGACCAGTTTATCCCGTCAATCGGAGGTTCCCTCGCAACAAAGGCGAGGGGTAATTAACGGCAGCTTAGTCCGCGGCTGCCGGAGATTTGGGTCCCCACAATCAATAAACCCCGCCTACCCTAGGCAGGGGGATCTGTAACGCGCCTGACAAGCGCGTGCGTATTCCCATCTCAATGGGGTGATAAAAAACACCCTACAGGTTCTGACACGCCCGGTGGGACCTTTCCCTCCTCCCATATCTCGGGTTAAGCGTTCATGCGAACTCATTTAAAATATATGCCGATGTTTGTACTGAAATAATTTCTTTTTTTTCGTGCAGTAATCAATGTTCAACGACGATGTCTCCTAAGACAAATTCGGCTTCCGACGCGACCCCAATCTCGTACGTGGTCAAGATCAATGCCCGCGTGGTGCTCCTCGTCAGTCTCAGCCGGCAATGGGAGGAGTCACCCCGTCAATTTGGTTCCGTCATCATCTACCCTGCTGGAAGCGCTCATCTGGCGGAGATCACAGCAAAACAAGCGGCCAAACCGACCTCAAGGGGCAGGAGGCCAAACGTTGTGGTCGCCAGAGCATCCCACCCCAAAAGCAAATCTGTATTCGAACGACTCTCCACTGTTCCGACTGGGGGCAAGGCCGTCTACACCAATGGGGCTAAGAAGCATCTCCAGCAAGCTCAGATGGTGCCCTTGACAATTGCGCTAGCAGGAATCTTCTCTGGGCTCTCTGTCAATCGGCCTACGGTGTCTTCCCGAAGGGTGGAAGTCTGTCGAGTGCTTAAAATAGAAAAGTTAAGGCAGAAGTGGCTCAGGTATCGAGCCAACAAGAGGGCCAGGACTCCGGCCAGGTGGGGTCGTATGAGATTCCAAGAGCAGAGTCATCCTGTGACGACGACTGAATCGGCCGTAAAAATCAGCAATTCCTTCGAACCTCTGAAGTGGATTCAGAAAAATGCCATGACCGCCAGAATCAAGAAGACGGCGGTCCGAACGCCGCTACAAAGAGACGTGTCCCAGCCCCAACAGAAAAAGTATGACACTGTCTCTTCAAGAGTCTATCAGGCACTTTGTGCCGCGCGAAAGCAGCGGGGCAAATCCAGAAAAGAAGCGCCAGCACCATTCAAGAACCTGGTCAGGCCAGCCGCCTTCAATCGACTGCTCGCTACCAAAACAGGGGGGGTCAAGACAACAATCTGTGAAATCAACCGCCGGTAATAAAAAGACGGCTGGATATATTATCCATACGGTCTATATAGAGGGCAGGCGCCCCAGCGAAAACCTTCGCAGCAAAAGCAAGGAGAGGGCCACCACATCCCAAGCCCAATCTGGCTTGAATATGGTTGCCGCTCCCCAAGAAAAGCCACCTCCGCTGGATGATGAAAACCCTCTCGATGAGGACGATAGGCAGAAGGACCCTTCGGTCCAGGCAGAGTCAAGCTCGGACAGCGAGGAAGAGCCGACTTTCCGCCCCAGGACCGTGGAGCAAGAGCTGCTTCAAGAGCTTCGAAAACAGCTCAGGAGCAAAGATAAAGAGATGGACAAGCTCTATTCGAAGATTGACGACTTAACGAATGTTGTGATGCAGCTTACGACTCAAATTGCTCGAGCGCCTCCCAATCAAGCACAAGTCGCTACTCATGAGCCGGATGATGACAATCCGAAGCGGCCGGTGCCTGTCCCTTTGGGTCCAAGATTCGTCGAGCTGCACGAAAGCCAGCCACATTCCGCTTCTGGGGACGCCTTGGCCCCAGATAACACTATCCCGCTAACACAAGATCGGATAATGGATTTGGTCACCAGCAAGGTTAAAACATTAGTGGTCGAAGTTGAAGCTCAGAAAGAAATTGGCAGTAGTGGGCGGCCATACCCCGCACAGTACGATCTGATCGAGTTCCCGAGCGGCTACGTCATTCCTAAGTTCGGAAGATTTGACGGGATGGGAAATGCAAATCAGCACTTTGCCTACTTTAAAGCATCATGCGGAAATACAGGGGGCAATGATGCGCTCCTTCTTCGTCAGTTTGTCAATAGCCTGACCGGTGTCTCTTATGACTGGTACGCAAGCATACCAGACGGGTCCGTCATTACCTTTGCCTAAATGGAGTCTCTGTTTCGGTAAAAGTTCATGAGTGTCAGTGATAAAATCTCCATTGCTGACCTTGTGAGGACCAAGCCGGGGAAGAATGAAAGCAACACCGACTTTATCGCCCGATGGCGTAATCTCACGGTCAAGTGCGAACCGCCGCTGGAGCAGGACCAGTCCGTCAGCCTTCTCATTAGGAACCTCGGCAATTAGATGGTCCAATTCTTATGTACAGCAGGCCTCAAGACGTTTCAAGAGCTAACCAAGAAAGTCCAAATGCCGGAACGCTCGAAGCAAGAGTCTACCCCGGACTCTCAGAGAGAGAAGACTTGGAAAAGCAAGCGGGACGACAACCGTAGAAGCGGGAGTTCCAGCAGTACCAATGTCTTCAATGCATCCGACAATGAAGAAAAGCGAAGGGCAGGCGAATCCAAAACCAACCGGTCTCGAAAGCCAGTGCTGGGAGGAGAAGAGACTTCCCTAGAGGAGAAAAAGAACAAGGTTTACTCTTTCAGAAGGGACAAGGTCCGGTAGATATTTAAATATGCCTTGAACAATGGTCTACAATTGCCAGAGTCGAAAAGACCTCAAGAAGCAAAAATGACCGACAATCCCCTGTATTGCCCGTACCACCGAGTAGTGAGCCATGCGATCGAGGATTGCTATATCTTCAAAGACCGGGTCTAGAAGCAGTACAAGGCTGGAGAGATCGAGCTGTCCAAAAGTGTGTTGGTGAACAATCAAGTTGCAACCACCAACTTTATACTGACAGAAGCTGAAACCTTCTGGGAGCAGACAACCGAACCCGCTGCCCTGAGAAATGGAACGGACTCACCGCAGCCTCTGTAGAGTACGCACATATCTAATAAGACGAAGAAGATGATGAGGCTACTTCGGAAAGAGCCCAGGACGGAATGGGAAGGGCAGAACAAGCCTATCATTCCAGCTGCCATTGCGGCTCCATCAGGCACAAAATCCAAGAAGCTCAAGAAGAACAAAAGTGTAGCTCGGCGCGAAAAAGAGTCTGCAGGGAGATCGACCATTCAAAAATATATTGATTCCTTCGAAGATTATGAGCAGAAGGAAAGAACTCTGATTCAATTGAAGGAGTTCTTCCCTATGGAAGCGGCCAAGATTCTGGAGGAGTTAGAAGAAGACTCCAATGAAGAGATCCCTATAGTGACCTACTACGCCATCCATCTTGGCAGCGACTCTAAGGAGGAGCACTGTTTTCCCGAAGAGGACGAGGAGCTTGCCACAAGGGCCAACCAAATCCAGCTCAGAAGCGGCAAGGCTCTGCCGCCAAATCAGGGCAAGCCCCAAAAGGAAAGGAAAAACATGTGGCAAATGAGGAAGATGGCAGAGAGCCGGTTAATGAAAACTCAAGTCCTTCCTCGGTGGACTATAATGTCTTAGCTCATCTCTGGAAGCTTCCGTCTCTCCTAAGCATCTACGATGCCTTGGTCCTATCTAAGGAGCTTAGAGATGTTCTCATTCATGCTCTACAAAACCCCGAGCAGTATCAGGCTCGCTTTGCGGAAATTAATATAAAATAACCCCAGTACGCTCTGCATGCCGCCGCAGTCACGTTTAAGGACGAAGACTTGCTACTGGGAACGGCTGAGCATAATTGGCCGCTTTACGTGATAGGGTATAGCGACGGAGACCGGATTAATCGTATATTGATTGATCCAGGGTCCTCAGTGAACATCATGAACTTGTGGATTGTGAAGAGTTTGTCAATGGACGTCCGCATCTGTCAAGGGAAAGGATTGTTATTCAAGGCTTCGACCAAAATTGCCAGCAAGTTCTGGGGTCCATAACTCTGCCAATCAAATTTGGGGATCTGCAGACCGAAGCTAAGATATACGTGATCGACGCTGACACGTCTTATAAAATTCTCTTGGGGCGGCCGTGACTCCACGATAACGGCATCATTCCGTCAACTCTCCATCAATGCATGAATTATACTAAAAATGGCGAAGAAAGACGCATTGACGGAGACATCCAGCCGTTCAGTGTGCATGAAGTCCGATATGAGAATTATCGGTACTTTATGAAGCACCAAAATGCTAAGCCACAACCGACTGAGGATGGAGCGGCCCTAAGACTCAAAAGCAAATCTGAGCCAGCTGTCACTTTCAAAAGCAAAAACGCCCAAGTGCGCCCGCGTTTCGGTAGTGACACTAATGAGTCCGATACTGGAAGTCCGTCCTTCCGTAAAACTCACCCTCGTTTCGGTAGCGACACAGGCGAATCTGATACTGAAGGCCCATCTAGAAGCAAAGTTCGCCCTCATCTTGGCAGCGACACTGAAGAGTCGGAGGAAAAGGACCTGCCTTGCAACAGCTGTGCAGGTTGGACCCCCACGCAACAAGCAAAATTACGAGAGACCTTCGAAATTGCAGAAGGGTCCCTGGCCATCACAAGGGTGCCGGAGCAGATGTGCAAAGAGCTCGATACATTGTCAGTCTCCACCATGGACCAGCTGAAAAATTTCTACGTTCCCGGAAGGAAAAGTGGCAGAAAGGCATCCTGTTTTATGTGTCAAATCATGTTGTGCACCCGGACGATTTGTCTGTCGCATGCCTTCCATACGAGAGAGGCATAAGGGCCATCCTTAATCCCAGATATTATGCGCCTGAGATGCAGGAATACTTCAAAAGATGCGAATGCCGGTTATATCAAATGGAGTCCGAAGCAAAGTTTTATGAAGGGCTATGGCATCCGCCTCAGGTCCGAGCACTCATCGATGGACGAATTCCAGATAGACGGGGCATAGGATTCATTCAACCTGATTCTAAGGCATGCTACATGATCCATATTGGGGAAGCCAGCGAAGAGTCAAATGATGAAGACGAGCTAGTCGAGCCAGAAGAAGCTCCGCAAGAGCTCGAAGATGGCGGACAAGCAACCTTTGACGAGCTAACCGAGATTGACTTAGGAACGCCCGATAATCCAAGGATGACCTACATCAGCTCACTCTTATCAGAGAAAATGAAAGAACAGATAATTGCCCTGCTGCATGAGTTCGTCGACTGCTTCACGTGGACGTACAAAGAAATGCCTGGCCTTTCCCCTGAAGTGGCCATGCATAAGCTGGCGATATCTCCTGATGCTAAGCTAGTCAAACAAGCTCCTCGAAGAATGAGAAGGGAACTGGAAGAAAAGGTCATCGAGGAAACCAAGAAACCCATCGATGCTGGCTTCATCAGGGAAGAGAAATATACGGACTGGATCGCATGCATAGTCCCAGTGAAGAAGAAAAATGGGCAGATCCGAGTTTGTGTCGATTTCAGGGACCTCAACAAGACATGTCCTAAAGACGACTTCCCGCTACCGGTCATGGAAATGATGGTCGATGACACCTCAAATTATGAGCTGTTCAACTTTATGGATGGCTCGTCTGGATATAATCAGATCAAGATGTCACCTTAGGATGAGAAACACAAAGCATTTCGAACCCCGATCGGAATATATTGCTACAAGGTGATGCCGTTCGGACTGAAGAACGCAGGTGCCACATACTAAAGGGCAATGACTAATATCTTTGATGACCTAATTCATAAAGTCGTCGAATGTTATGTTGATGATTTGGTCGTCAAGACTAAAGCCAAGGCCGATCGCATCCAAGATCTTAGGACCGTTCTCACCAGACTGAGGGAGTACGATCTGAAAATGAATCCTCTGAAGTGTGCTTTTGGCGTGTCGTCTGGAAAATTTCTGGGCTTCATAGTCCGACATCGAGGAATCGAAGTTGAGCCATCAAAGATAAAGGCCATCATGGAGATGCGCCCTCCAAAGAATTTGACGCAGCTAAGATCTTTTCAAGGCAAACTTTCTTATATACGAAGGTTTATCTCAAATCTATCGGGGAGATGTAGGCCCTTCTCAAAACTTATGAAGAAAGGAGCTCCTTTTGTCTGGGATGCCGAATGTCAAGAAACGTTCGAAATCAAACAGTACTTGTTGCACCCTCCAGTGCTGGCCTCTCCCATTCCAAATAAACCGCTGATTCTCTACACTGTCGCGCTAGATGAGTCACTCGGTGCGCTCCTTACCCAGAACAACGAGGAGGGAAAAGAGAATGCCCTTTACTACCTCAGTCGAACTTTAGTCGGGGCGGAATAAAACTATTCCCCGATCGAAAAGCAATGCCTGGCTCTGATGTTCGCTGTGAAGAAGCTGAGACACTATCTGCTCGCTCATCGGGTTATGCTGATCTCTAGGGTCAACCCACTCAAACATTTAATGACCAAAGCAAGCCTAGCTAGTAGAATGTCAAGATGGGCTGTCATGCTACTTGAGTTTGACATAGTTTATACTCCTCAGAAAGCAGTAAAAGGGAAAGCTCTTGCAGACTTCCTTGCTGCTCATCCCGTATCAGAGGGGTCACCGCTTAATTGCGAGTTACCCGACGAACAAGTGCTGAATCTCAGGGAAGATGAGCGATGCTGGGAGCTCTACTTCGATGGAGCCTCATCAATAAGGACCTCTAGCAAATCAAACGTCCCGGAGATAAAAGCAGGGATAGGATTGGTGTTCATCATGTTGTCGATAGGAACCCTACGACATTCTTTTGCTCTCAATGAGCCTTGAACAAACAATGAAGCTGAGTATGAAGCTCTGATAGCTGGTCTGGAGCTCGCCATAGAAATGGAAATCCTTTGGCTATGTGTTTACGGTGAGTCCCAGCTTGTCGTCAACCAAGTAAGCGGCGACTATAAGATATACAAACCCGAGTTAGCTCAGTACAAAAGCCGAGTTGTGGAACTCATGAAACGTTTCACTCACATCGAACTAATGAGAGTCCCTAGAGCGTTGAATGGAAAGGTTGACGTACTCGCTCGCTTAGCCAAGGAGCTGGCTAATGCTGACATGGACGAAATTCTGATCACAGTCAGGAGCCGGCAAATTCTACCCCCAGTCTCTCTACGAGAAGAGGAAAGCACGGAACAAGAGAGCAGTCCTGCTGAAGAAGCTTCGATCATCCAAGACGAGCCCGATTGGAGAGAACCCTTCATAGAGTACCTCCGATACGACAAGCTGCCAGAAGCAAAATCAGCAAGGATTCAGCTGAAGAAGAAAGCTCTCCGATACATGTTTGTAAATGACACGCTATACCGCAGATCATATGACCAACTCTGGCTTAGGTGCCTGTCATCGGCTGAAACCCAAAAAGTTATGAAGGAAGTTCACTCAGGCGCCTGCGGGGCTCACCAGTCTGGCCCCAAAATGCGGCTTCAGATCAAACGGCTTGGATATTACTGGCCCACCATGATATGGGATTGCGGAGAGCATGCAAAGAAATGTCATATCTGCCAAATTCTCGGTGATTTCATTCACAAGCATCCCAATCCGTTGCATCCTACGGTGGCGTCGTGGCCCTTCGAAGTTTGGGGCACCGACATAGTTGGCCCAATCGATCCTCCGTCATCCAAAGGTCACCGATTCATATTGGCCGCAACTGACTATTTCTCCAGATGGGCTGAAGCTGTCCCGCTAAAAGAAGTCAAGACAGAAAATATTCTCACGTTCTTCCAGCATAATATTTTGTACCGCTTCGGTACACCAAGAAGAATCATTTCTGACAACGGGCCTTCTTTCAAGAGCTTCAAAGTCTCAAAATTCTCTATTCAACACAAGATAGACTGGAGATATTCCTCCATCTATAATCCAAGAGCCAATGGGCTAGCCGAAGCCTTCAATAAGACTCTATGCAACCTCCTGAGAAAAAATACTTCAGCCAACAAGAGAGACTGGAATCTCAAGCTTCACGAGGCGTTGTGCGCATATCGCACCATGCACCGTACTCCAACTCAGTCCACTCCATACTCATTGCTCTTCAGAGTGGAGGCAGTCCTCACCCTCGAAATCGAAGTTCCAAGTTTAAAAATGGCCGTTCAGCACGAATTGACGGAGGAGGAAAACGTGCTCCTTTGGCTAGAAGAGCTTGACGCCCTCGAAGAAAAGACGCTCACGGTGCAGCAAAATCTGGAGCTATACCGAGCCCAAATGTCACGGGCCTATAACAAGATGACCCGTCTCCGCGCTTTCAAGAAAGGTGAATTGGTGTTGGTCCTCAAAAGACCGATCATCCCCAATTGACATGCCAAGGAAAAATTCGAGCCAAACTGGAAAGGACTATACGTCATCGAGAAAGTTTTTGACAGAGAATCCTACCAACTAATAAGTGCCGAGGGAGAAAGGCCCATGCCACCCATCAATGGCCGATATCTCAAGAAATACTACGCGTGAATGCTTCAAGTCGCAGGCGAATTGAGCACACCAGCCCTACGGTCTAGATCATACATCCCGTAAAACCGTATACAATCCACGAGCGTAAACGACCCCTATCTCTTCCAAGTCCTGCCGGTGAGACTACTTTTAAAGTTCCACCAGCGGAAAAAAACGATATGTCCACAAGCAAAATGGGCACGGATGAAAACCCGAAAGGGCTCCCTGAGTAAAAACAGCAGGGCTGCCGGCAAGTTTGTGAAAACCCGAAAGGGCGCAAACCCGTAAAAAGAGATAAAACACACTCACAAAGTCCTCTCGACCTTGTGAGGAGAAAATCCCTGCGTGAGATCCTTACGACTCACAAAGGAGCAACACACTTAGGAATCCTCACGATTCCTAAGGAGAACATACACCTGCGAGATCCTCTCAACTCGTAGGGAGAAAATGCTTGTATGAGACCCTTACGGCTCGTAAAATTGAAAAGCCTTAGGTGATAGGGACATAAACATGTCTCCTAAGCCATCGTTCCCCAACGGGCAATGGCAAATGATGAGTCGCTCCTGGCATTTCGCTTCAGTGTTAGCGGTGCTGATGCTGACCAAAAACCCAAATCCCCAAGTCCTTCCGAGGCAAATGATGAGTTGCTCCTGGCATTATTCAAGTGCAGCAATGCTGATGCCAAACAAGATCCAAATTCCAAGTCCCCAAACGGCGAATGATGAGTCGCTCCTAGTACCATATTCCATTGCAGCTATGCAGACGCCAACTAAAATCCAATTTCTCAAAATTCTACCAGCCCTACGGTTGGTCCCTAAGTTGACTACCGTATACAATCCACGGGCTCAAATAATTCTCAGCATACCCATGCCTCACCGCAATCACCAGTTACGCGGCCGGTCTCCGCCCTTGGACTTATGCTCCATTTGGGAAGACCCGCTCATGTGTCCTCACGATATATGAGGAGAGCAAACTTACGGGATCCCCACGACTCGTAAGAAAACACCTTCGTGGGATCCTTAAGACTCACGAAAGAAAAACACACTTGGGAGTCCCCACGACTCCTAAGGAGAAAGTACACCTACGAGATCCTTTCGACTCGTAGGGAGAAAATGCTTTTATAGGACCCTTACGGCTCATAAAATTGAAAAGCCTTAGGTGATAGAGACCTAAACTTGTCTCCAATGCCATCGCTCCCCAACAGGAAAAGGCAAATGATGAATTGCTCCTGGCACATGTGCTTTAGTGTTAGCAACGCTGATGCCTACCCTAATCCCAAAATTCCAAACTCCAATCCAATAGACCCCTAATTCTTTAAACTGGGAACAGATGACCTCTAAGTCGTTAAACTGGGAACAGATGACCCCTAAGTCGTTAAACTGGAAACGAGGGAGATCCCCTCGTGGCAAATGATGATTCGCTCCTGGTACCATATTCCAGTGTAGCGATGTTGATGTCAACCCAAATCACATCAAATCAGCAAGTCAACTTCAACCCTGCACCGACCGTCCAAGTCGCAAAAAGGGCAGCACCGACCGTCCAAGTCGCAAAAAGGGCAGAATCGACCATCCAAGTCGCAAAAAGGGCAGCACCGACTGTCCAAGTCGCAAAAAGGGCAGCATCGACCGTCCAAGTCGCTAAAAGGGTAGCACCGACCGTCCAAGTCGCTAAAAGGGCAGCACCGACCGTCCAAATCGCTAAAAGGGCAGCACCAACCGTCCAAGTTGCAAAAAGGGCAGCACCGACCGTCCAAGTCAATAAAAGGGCAGCACCGACCGTCCAAGTCGCAAAAAGGGCAGAGCCGACCGTCCAAGTCGCAAAAAGGGCAGAATCGACCGTCCAAGTCACAAAAAGGGCAGCACCGACCGTCCAAGTCTCAAATGGGCAGCACCGACCGTCCAAGGCGTGAAAAGGGCAGCACCGACCGTCCAAGGCGTGAAAAGGGCAGCACCGACCGTCCAAGTCGCAAACCGACCGTCCAAGTCGCAAAAAGGGCAGCACCGACCGTCCAAGTCGCAAAAAGTGCAGCACCGACCGTCCAAGTCGCAAAAAGTGCAGCACCGACCGTCCAAGTCGCTAAAAGAGCAGCACCAACCGTCCAAGTCGCAAAAAGGGCGGCACCGACCGTCCAAGTCGCAAAAAGGACAGCACCGACCGTCCAAGTCGCAAAAAGGGCAGAACCGACCGTCCAAGTCGCAAAAAGTGCAGAACCGACCGTCCAAGTCGCAAAAAGGGCAGCATCGACCATCCAAGTCCCAAAAAGGGCAGCGTCGACCGTCCAAGTCGCTAAAAGGGCAACACCGACCGTCCAAGTCGCTAAAAGGGCAGTATCGACCGTCCAAGTCGTAAAAAAAGGCAGAATCGATCGTCCATGTCGTGAAAAGGGCAGTGCCAGCTTCCCAAAAGCGGGAACCAAATCAAGTCGCCTCCACGTGAAAGAAGATCCATCAATTTCATGCACACGACCCACATGTCTGGTGTGCATTTATTGATGGGGGGCAATTTGTTGGGGTAAAAATTTACACCCCAGTTGACCAAGTCAAAATCAAAGTCAAGCTCAAGCCAAGTGGGCCCAAGCCCAGGTCGAGTGGGCCAATGCCCGGGTCGAGCCCCGAGCATGAAGCCGTCGACCTCCCCCAGGCCAAAATAAAAATTTTGTAATAAATAATTTTGTTGTATTTCTTTTATTTTATTTTATAAATAAATGTAAGAAAATGGGCATAAAGCCAAATTTTTGTAAAGCCCAGGGCTTATGTGCAAAAAGAAATGGCACATGAGCCATGGGGTGGGCAAAAGCCATTTTGTGAAGCCCAAGGGGCTATGTGTAAAGTGTATAGCCTATAAAGGCAAAGATAAAAAATATCTCAACAACTTTTTTCTCTCTCTCAAAAAGAACCCAGATCTGTGATCTTCTCCTTCCTCAAGATTCTAAAACCTTCTTCACCTTTTGAATTAAATCAAGAGTTTTACTCTTCCTTTTCCAAAACTAAATAGTTTTTCACCACAAAACCCACAAAGGGGAATTTAGATCTCCCATCGGATCTCAAAAATAAGAGATTTTTAAAATCTCACACTTCTTGTTCTTCAAGATCCAGGCAAAAGAGGAGGAGGAAGGAGACCCGTCTCCTAAAAATCCCACTTTGGGAAAATCCAGAGCTCAAGGGAGAAGCCCCTTTCATCATCTCCAAAAAACATCTTAGGAGTTTAACTCCACTCTAAATTCTCTTTCGGGAGTTTAAATCCCATTTCTGGGGCTAAAAGCCCCTTTTCCTCGCCGGCGTCCGAGCGTTCAAGCGCCCAGCGCCCACGTGTCGGGCACGTGATGCGCTAGCGCCTAAGCGCACAGCGCTCGCATGCTAGGCACGTGAAGCGTTGGCCCCACGCGTCCTTTGGGCACTTTTCCCCTTTTTATATATGTATTTGTACATACACACACATACTCCACACTAAAAACACCTCCCCCGTTGGAAAAAAATTCTAACGGGGCGCTGTCCCGCACCCCGCAAGGGGGCTGCTAGCCCCCTTGACCCCCAGCCCGCTATCCGGGTAGCGGGACCCCTGTAAAAACTCTGCGGGCCCCCGATATATCTAAAACCCCTTTTAAAACACAACACATGCACGCCGCACGTTGAGTTCGCATGACCAGTTTATCCCGTCAATCGGAGGTTCCCTCGCTTCAAAGCGAGGGGTAATTAACGGCGGCTTAGTCTGCGGCTGCCGGAGATTCGGGTCCCCACAATCAATAAACCCCGCCTACCCTAGGCAGGAGGGATCTGTAATGCGCCTGCCAAGCGCGTGCGTATTCCCATCTCAATGGGGTGACGAAAAATACCCTACAATTTCACCTAAACAAGTGCCTCTTTTCTATATGTGATATAGAATAGTGTTCATCTTAAAATTGTTAAGATATGGGGTTATCCGATTTGTGTTTAAAACCATAATCCGGAAAAATTCGATGCACGTATCGGTGATAGCAGTTTGTGGGTTATCCCAAGCTTTTGCGAGGGATAGCTTCTACCATTTGCTAGTTCAAAAGTGTTTTGTTCTTGACTCACCACCTCCTTGGTTAAGGAATTTCTTGCAAAAGGAATTAGTGGGAGTATGGTAGAACTGGAAATAGTTTTAGAACCAAAAACAGTTACCAAAAGTTTAGTAGAACTTGATGATCCAATCTACTCCGTAGATCTAGTAGGTGGTCCAGCCACCAAAGAGATACTTCGGTTTTCTCATAGACGGTCACTAGGAGGCTTGCATCATGTGATGATGACCCTACTAGTTATCAGCATGCGATAGGAAGTGGTGATTTCTGACTGTTGGCCGAATGCCAAGTTATCTAAGTTGGACTCCATGTATTACAACAAATTATAGACTTTATTGTGTGCTCTTGAAAGGAGTAAACCCCATAAAGAGCAGGCAGATCTTTTAAGATCAGTGCAAATGGACAGGCATTAACCTAATAAGGCCAGACTTGTAGTTAACATGTATTCATCAAATACCCGATGTGGATTATGGTGATACTGTTACTTCAAACTCTGTGCTGAAGTCCATACAAATAAAATTTGCCAACTGTTGTTTTCATGACTATGATATCTGGTATGAGTATGATTATAACGTCTTTCTAAATTGGATTTAGAAGTGTACGTGTATGTGACTCTACGAAAGTATTGTCTTAGTCAGTGGAAGAAGCGGAAAGTGTGCAAAATTGCTTAAGCCTTTTTGTAGACAAAAGCAAGCATAACGGAGGTGGATCATATGCTTTTGATGCAACGGTCAAAGTGTTTGACTTTATCAATATAAAAGATGAACCAGATATTTATAAGAAAGCTGTAAGGAGTACTGTCAGATTCTGCATACTGATGTGGATGACATACTCTTGACAGGAAATGATATTCCTATACTACGATTCGGTCAAACATTGGTAGTCACTTTTGTTTCTCATTTTTTGTGTGGATTATACATATCTCAATAATTCTGGTGACTAGGTCTATAGAGTTAGGCCCGGTTGGGGTTTTGGGATTATCCCAATTCAGGTGTAATGACACCATTTTAAAATGGTTTAGAATGGAGGACTCCTAGTAAGGTAATGTACCCGTGGGTAATGGAGTCACTCTCTCTAAATGAAGTCTTTTGGGACTGATGAAGAGAGAGACTCGCATGAATGACATTCGACATGCTTCGGCAATGAGTTCAATCATGTGATGTTATATATCGGACCAGATATTGCTTTTACACTTGGTATAGTAAGAAGACATTAATCCAATCCTTGAGAAATATAGGAAGAAGTGAAGAGTATATAAGATGTTCTTGGTGTACGGTAATGACAGCTTCTTCTTCCGAGAGGCAATTACCGATTCCAGCTTCCGTAGTGACAAGGGTGACAGAGTGTCTTTCGTAAGTCATTAGTTTACCCTCTTATGAGGAGCAGTGTATTGGAAGAGTTCCAATAGAGATACTGGGGTAGTCAAGGCGCTAGATACTGATTGTGAATCAACAAAGGATACATCCTAAGTAATTGTTTGGATAAATATGTTCATATATGAATAAGGTCCCATCAGCTATCCAAATAGTATTCTATGGTAAGTAGCGCTCATTTCGGGAGCTAGTTGATCTTCGCGAAGTTGAGATTCAGAGAGATATAGTTAGAAACATATTAGAGGATCCACCCACTGAGGCTATTTCTCGAACACAGTTTGTGAAACTGTTAGTACAGAAGTTAGGTATGCAGTAGTACATGGGTTGTATGCCTGCGATACCGCAATAATTGGGCTTGAGTGCAAGTGGGAGATTGTTGGATATTTGTGCCCTCAAGGCAATTATCGTAATTGCGGGAATGTAATTACTGAATTCGAGAAGGGCTTATACGAAGAACAGTCTTACTCGAGATGATAGTGAGCTATCTGGTTTGTCTTTTTCTGTCATGTGAATACCTGTTACTAGTTATCGTGTATCGATAATATATGAGATAAAGCCCAAAGGATCTTTGCTTGACTACCAGGATTATGATAAGGATCATACTAATAAGGCCTGGTAGTTTATAAGCACATCCTCAAATGTCCCTAGTCGTAGGAGTATCGAGACTTGGCATCGATACTCCAGTTTAGACTAGTGTATACATTTCATGACCCTGTACGGGGCAATGGCTGATCCCATAGCTATTAGCGTTTGACACTGATGATTGTATATATATGCTCATTGGATGAGTTACACTGGACGGACTCGCCGAGAACTCCTAGTTGGTATTATACCAATGTCAGATAGCAGTTCTCTGGTGACATAAGTACAGGGTAGTCCCTAGACCTGAAATCGCCACAGTGTCTCGTGTGTGTTCTCACTGTATTTTGATTACTACCCTACCATGACTCTACTGAGTCGTGCAAACAGGTTTTAGTTGGGTACATGGAGGCAATGAGTGGTCGAGAGAATTCGTCACTCCCGATATTGGGAGTCAATATCGCACTATGCAGGACACGACTATAGCCAAAAGTCCGTGGCCACAGCAGTAGAGATAAACTGGTAAGTTTTACCAGTTGTATCTCTTTGGTTTGAGTTCTCTGTCAGCACGATTTAACGGGTTATTGGGGGTCTGACAGATTCCACTCTCCAGACCCGGTATATGATACTCCTTGATGAAGAGACTGGACTGTACGGTGACTGTCACTTATAGAGTTTGTTGGGTCCGGATGAATTTGCTTGTCGACCTGTCTTTATCTTGCTCATACCTGGATAGCCGTTACGTACAGCTAGTGCCACTGACGAGCTTGTGGGTTAACCCGAAAGGGGTTGAATCTGAAAGTGTTTCAGATTCAATCGGATATGATCCTGTATAATCTACTGCCAGCGTATTGACAGGCCTTTAGAGTCCCGCAACGAAAGTGCCTGCCCGGGTAAAACGCGATGTGGAGTACGTATAGGGATATGTACGTGAGTTCGATAAAACATGTATATTGGATATACGTGTTCAATCGGACGACTGTTATACTAGCCGGTTTCAAAACCGGAATACCAAGTCAAGTGTTGACCTGATAACCGTTTTAATGATACGGTTTCTAGTATAGTGTAAATGATATACACACTCACTACAGTATATGATATTAAGAAGATATTGATGGCATTTCGTGTATGTGATACATGAAGTGTACGTATATAGGATACATGTATTAATACTTATTTAATATATATATATATATATATTTGATATATATATATATATATAAAGTCCCACCATTATGAATTATGTATAAATAAATATACAAATATATATATATATATATATATATATATATAAATGTGTGTGTGTGTGTGTGTGTGTATATATATCTTTATATATAAATTAATATATATATATATATATATTATATTTAATTATGTGGTGGGGCCCACCCTTTCTCTTATGTGTTGACACACACATGTGAAAGAGTGGGGAGTGAGGGTATGTGTCATGACATGGTTGAAAAATACATGATACAATTCATTTGTTTTTTGAAGCCATATTCTTTATCAAAACCATCTTCTTCTTCCTCACATGAAGAGCTTGAGCTCACTAGAAAAATGGCAAGTGTTGCCATAGTGAGGGTTTGCAAAAAGTAGAGAGTACACATTATTCGCATCGCCTTCCTCCACGCCTAACAAGTCTTTGGAGGAAGTTCCTCCGATCGGTGATGGAGTTGAAGCTTGGGCAGCCCGCTTTCAACGCGGATCATCTACGGTGAGGCAGTCGGCATGCAGACGCATTCAGAAGCTCACGGAGTTTAGACGGGGTCTTTCGGGATCAGCCGGACACGCTACAAAGGTTGTAGCATCTCTGAACTTTTCTTTATGCTCTTTAATTTTAGCTAGAAACTAGTGTTTGGACAATTTTGGCGTATGGTCGATCGCGTCCCCACGGAATTTTTTGTTTTCCGACCGTTCCCGTTTCCGCTGCGTGCACGCGCGGGGCGTGCCCATCCTTACAGATCATGTTATCATACCATAAACACACACACCTTATACGTTGAGTACTTACTGGGATGTTCTGACATCCCTAAGATTTGCCATCTAGGTTTAGAGGCAGATTTTGTCACGCCTCGCTTCCCGGTAGACGGATACAGTGACATGGCAGGCCGCAACGTATTTACTAAGAAATAAATACGGTAAGCATAATTAAGCAATATATAAAATGTACAAGAATGACAAGAGTATTAAAATAAAACATCAACTTTTTTTACATTCATCTTTACATACAACTGTTTGAAAATGAAAACATACAATGATATAAAGCAGTGCCTAAATAATGGCATACAAGAAATGAAAGTACAAGGAACTAGAAGTCAGGCTGTGCCGCAAGCTGGTCCAAGTTCTCATGGTAGGCTCGATCTCCTGAGAGTCCTGTTCTCCTGATGAACATTCCAAAGAAAGAAATAGAAGGGAATGTCGTCAGCGAACTAGCGCTCGGTAAGTCCTAAAAGAGGAAAGAGAATATAACAAGTAATGCGAAATAAATAGGTGAGTTGTGTATAATTGATTACAGGTATGTGATGGTTATTATAACGTGATTGTTTGTAGCTTGAAACAGAAGGCCTTCATGTATACGAGAGGAGTCTATCTTACCCCGTGGACTATGGTAACATGTAGTACAAAGCCCCGTCATAACCTACGAGACAACGGCACGAGAATTCATGTAGGTGTCTTTTAAGTGATCTCTCGTGCCACGATATACGTTCCGTACCAATCTACTCATTTATCCCCGCTTATTGTATTGTATAGATTATGTTTACAAGTCTTGCCGAAATCATGGATACAAAATGTTCAGGTATTTATATTCAGGATGTAGTCATGTATTCAAGTAGTCAAGTCAATTTATAACCATGATTCGATCAAGTCAAGTCAAGTATACATGTTTGATATTAATGTTTGAATTCAAGTGTTCATGTTTAAGATCAAGTATTCAGATTCTTTTTTGATTTGGATTCAGGTTTGATGTGACTCAGATTTGAGTTTGGATTCAGGTTTGATTTTAAACTCAGACTGGGTCAGACACTTGTAATCAGATTTAGCTCTTGAATTAGGTTCGGGAGTCATCGGTAACTGCTGCATATGAACGATAGGATTTATGTATTTTTCAAAGAAAATTACCATTGATAACTCCGTTAAGTTTTCTATCTTAAATAGACAAGCACTCACTTTCTCCGGCTCCCTGGGGATCAAGAGAATTGATCCCACTTAAACCTATATTTACTAAAGTCCTTAAATATTATTTTTATATAACTCGAGGGGGTTTTAAGAAAAATATTTTGATATAGTTTAAAAATAAAACCTCGAGGGTGATTAGTATTATTTGAGGTTGTCATGAGCATATATTTTAAGTATTTGGGGTATTTTTAGTGATAATTAGTTAGCTTGAAAAGTTCATGGTATTTTATTGTAAAACTTGCCTTTATGGTATCTTGAGGGTATTTTATTGACATTTGTTAATCTTTTCATTTTTGAAAAATATCGGTTTATTATATTTTGAAAATATATATTAATAATTTTATATAATTTTAATTTTAAAAATAATTTTAATTTATTTAGAAAATTCATATTTCTTAAAAGCTGTATTTAAATCCTTTCAAGATCGAATGCTCCACGAGGAGGTCTGCATCTCGTTCTACTAGCCCAAGGATGTACAATAATCACACCATCTATTAGCGGGTCCCCTAATGAGGGTTGTAGATGCGTAATCGCAAAGAATAGAAAATGCCGCTTTAAAAGAAATCCGGTTTTTTTTAAAGCTATGTGGTATTTTATCGTAATATTATACTTCGCAACGAAAATACATTCAAGGAGTATCGTGCTATGAAACCAAGTGTGCATGTGGGGTAGGTCGTTACCCCGTGAAGTTTTCCTAAGGTATTGTTTTAACAAATACTAAAAGAGGTGATATCAAAGCTCATGATATTTTAATGAAAAAGTTCAAGTATGGATTTTTCACATGAGATTCTTAGTTAAAATTAATTCTAAACATTAGTATTTAGGGTTAAAAGTATTGTGTAAAAGTGGTATGATCCAAATGATAAAAGGAAATGGAGTTATAGGTTTTATAAAAGAAGATATCGGTATAACTCCACTTTTACTGATATTGGATTTAAAGTGAAAAGCAATGAAAAAGGAGGAGGATTTGGAGGGACTTATGGTTTGAATACGGTAAGAAGAGTTTAAGGAAGAGGAAGGAATCCTTGTGGTGTCGCTGGAGCTCCGGATGTTGCTTCGATCTTCGTTGGAAGTTGCTTGCTTGCTAACTCCTCTTTACTCCATTTGTACTTAGGAATTTTTTAAGAGAATTTTGCTATAGTTTTCATAATGGTGCTGAGCCAAGATAGGGGATGGTATTTATAGTGGAGAATTAGGGTTTGAGAATTAAAAATTTGGATTAAAAAGTATTAAAATGTGTATTAATTATGAAATGAAGGATCTCTGTTTGATTGCAGGGAAATCAAACAGTGTAAAGCAGTTAGGTGTAGCTAAAGGGACTAGTGTGCAATGCTCGGAGACATTTGGCCATGAATCAGCCGTCGGTGCCGGGTTTTAGAGGGGTTTGGCCGGTCAATTTTTACCATCTGGCCTCGAGATTCGTGCTACGAGATTAAATCAGTGTTTACTCCATTTTCCACATGTTTGATTTTTCTGACTTTTCCTTTTCCTGTGTATTGCACGTGCAATCTTTTGGACTTCCAAAAAGTTAAAAGAAAAATTCAGAAAAAATAATGTGTCGATGGGAATCAAACACGGGGGCTACGTCACAGCAGTGTAAGGGCTTTACCAGTGAGCTACAAGTTGTTTCTTACTGTTATTTAACAAAAGTAACTTATAACTCAAGCTCAGGCTGTAAAACTCATTTCTGTACATTAAAATGGAAAATTCAGTACGGTAAATTCAGAATCGTTAAATTCTACCCTCCTTATAAAAATTTCGTCTTTGAAATTTACAATTACATATGGACTAATTTTCAAAGAGGTAAGGTTATCTTGCACGCATGTCTTCTTCTCATTCCCATGTTGATTCTCCTCGCGAATCCTTTCTCCACATCACTCAGACCAAGTTTACTTCTTTCTTCCACAGTGTCTTTACCTTTCGGTACAGGATCTTTATAGGTTGTTGCTCGTAAGTTAGATCAGTATGTACTGTAAGCTCGGAGTGATCAAGTATGTGGCTGGGGTCGCTCATATATTGTCGTAGCTGGGATATGTGGAACACGTTGTGCACTCCTTCCAATGATGAAGGTAGTGCTAAACGGTATGCCACTTCTCCAACTCGTTCAAGTATGTCGAACGGTCCTATGTATCTTGGACTTAGCTTACCCCTCTTGCCAAAGCGAATCATTCCACTATTTAGAGAGATCTTTAGAAAAACATGGTCTCTAGGTTGGAACTCCAGATGTCGCCGCTTTGCATCTGCCCAATGCTCCTGGCTGTCTTGGGCTATGCGCATTCTTACCCTGATCGTGCAAACTATGTCTACAGTTGCCATGATCATCTCTGGTCCAAGGAGTTCATGATCTCTGATGTCGTCCTAACTTAGTGGTAAATGACACTTCCCTCCGTAGAGTTTTGTGAATGGTGTTATTCCAATGCTTGCCTAATAGCTGTTGTTGTATGAAAACTCTACAAGGTGTAGGTGATTTTCCTACGAACCTCCGAAGTCTAACATACAAGATCTTAGCATGTCCTCCAGAATCTGAATTGTTCGCTCGGACTGTCCGTCCATTTATGGATGATAAGCCGTGCTGAAATTCAGACTCGTTTCCAGGCTAGCTTGCAGACTCTGCCAAAATTGTGATTGGAATCTGGTATCACGATCGGAGACGATGCAAACCGGTACTCCATATAATCTCACGATCTCCTGCATGAGTTCATGGGTATCAAATATAGTACACTTTGAAGGTTTAAATCTTACTTTAGATTTATGCTTACCTCCATGTACTTCTTTGCTAACGTCTCGGTAGATTGGCCAACTCGAAATGGAACAAAATGAGCCGACTTGGTGAGTCGATACACAATAATCCATACTGCGTCGTTACCTTTCGTGCTGCGAGGGAGGGCAATCACGAAGTCTATGGTAATGTGCTGCCATTTCCATTCTGAAATTGGCAACGGCTGAAGTAGACCAGCAGTTCTATGATGTTCAGATTTCACTTGCTGACACACCAAACACTTGGCTACGCTCCTTGCTAATCCGCGCTTCATTCTATGCCACCAGTAGTGTTGCCGTAGATCCTTGTACATTTTTGTACCACCGGGGTGTACAGAATAAGGAGAGTTGTGGGCTTCTTTCATCAACTCTTCTCGAACTGGGCCGTTTAGTACACACAATCGACTTCTATATCTCAAGGATCCATCTTCGTGCATGATGAAGTCAGTTCGAAGTCCACTTTCTACTTGTTCTCGGATCTTTTATAGCTTGGCATCATTTGCTTGAGCTGCCTTGATCTGATTGACAAGAGTGGACTGGACTTGTAAGTTCATCAAATCTGAAGCGTTACCTAGCATAACTACTTCGATCACCAATCTATACAATTCTTACTGTAGCTTCCACTGAGCGGTGAGATTCATTGCTAATGGCTGGCGACTAAGTGCATCAGGAACTACGTTCACCTTCCCAGGATCATACTGTAGATTGATGTCGAAGTCCGCCATGAGTTCTAGCCATTTTCTCTGCCTCATGTTTAATTCCTTCTGAGTAAATACATAATTCAGACTCTTGTGGTCAGTGTATATATCCACTCGTTCTCCCAAGAGGTAGTGACACCAAATCTTAAGTGCAAATATGACGGCTGCCAACTCCATATCATGGTTGGATAGTTGCGCTCATGAACCTTCAGCTGTCTTGATGCAAAAGCCACAATTTTCTCATGCTGGTGTAGAACACATCCTAATCTCTTACCGGACGCATCGCAATGCACAACAAATCCTCCTGATTGATCTGGTATTACGAGAATAGGAGCAGAAGTTAATCTTGATTTGAGTTCTACAAAAGCGTTTTCACATGTATCTGACCACACGAATGCTTCATCTTTACGTGTGAGCTTGGTCAGGAGTGTTGCAATCTTCGAAAATCCTTCAATGAATCGTCAAAGTATCCTACTAATTCTAAGAAACTTCGTATATCTTTCATCGTTCTAGGTGTCGGCCACTCGCTGGTAGCTGACACCATAGCTGGATCTACTGAGATTCTTTCGCCTGAAACAATATGTCTGAGAAATCCGACTTGATCTAGCCAAAATTCACACTTGTTGTACTTGGCGTAGAGCTGATGTTTTCGCAATGTCTCTAGGACAATCTGTAAATACTCGGCGTGTTCTTTCCGATTCTTTTAATAGACCAGGATGTCGTCGATGAAGATGACAATGAACCTGTCTAAATACTCTCGAAAAACTTGGTTCATCGGATTCATGAATATAGCATGTGCATTGGTCACTCCAAATGGCATTACGAGATATTCATAATGACCATAGCGAGTCCTAAACACCGTCTTCGGAATGTCGGACTCCTTGATCTTCACCTGATGATAACCCGAACGAAGATCTAGCTTCGAAAATACACAAGACCCACTTAGCTGATCGAAAAGATCATCGATGCGCTATAGTACATACTTGTTCTTAATCGTCACTTCAATCAGAGCTCGGTAATCCACACACATCCTGTATGAACCATCTTTCTTCTTCACAAGTAATACCGAAGATCCCTAGGTTGATGTACTGGGACGAATCCAACCTTTCTTCAGAAGTTCGTCCAACTGAATACGGATCTCTTTCAATCCTTCTGGACTTAGCCGGTACGGAGATTTGATTACCGGTTGCGCACCAGATAGTAAATTAATGCTGAATTCAAGAGCTCGATCGGGAGGCAAACCTGATATATCTTCCGGAAATACATACTCGAACTCTCGAACTATCTCTTGTTGGGGTCAAAAATTACACACCGGTTGACCAAATCAAAGTCAAAGTCAACCCCAAGCATGGTGGGCCTAAGCCCAGGCCAAGTGGACCCATGCCCAAGTCGAGCCCCGCGACCAGCCTCCCCCATGCCAAAATGAAAATTATGTAAAAAATAATTTTGATGTAATTTTCATACATGAATGTAAGAAAAATGGGTATAAAGCCAAATTTTTGTAAAGCCCATAACTTTTGTGCAAAAGAAATGAGCACATGAGGCATGAGATGGGCAAAATGCCATTTTGTAAAGCCCAAGGGGCTATATGTATATTTGTAAGCCTATAAAAGGCAACATGATAATAAAATAAATAATAACTTTTCCATTCTAAAAAAACTAGAGTTTATTCCTCCTTCGCCTTCCTCAAGGTTCTAAACCTTCTTCCCTCATTTGAATTAAATCAAATGTTTAACTCTTCCTTTTTCAAAAAGAAATAGTTTTTCACCATAAAACCAACAAAGGGGAGCTCGGATCTCCCATCAGATCTCTAAAAAGGGATTTTGAATCTCACCCCCTTTTCCTTCAAGATCCAGCCAACGAAGAGAAATAAGAAGGAAACCCATCTCCAAAAATCCCATTCCGGAAGGATCTAAGGCTCAAAAGAAAATCCAAAGATCTTTAGGAGTTTAACTCCATTCAAGATCTGTTCGAGTTTAACTCCATAAATCAAACCCCTTTTTAGGAGTTTAACTCCAATTTAATACATAATTCCTGTTAGGAGTTTAACTCCAAAGCCCCCCTTGGGAGTTTAACTCCGAACCCAGGGGTTAAGCCACTTTTCCGCTAGTGTTCCCAGCTGTCGCGTGTCGCGCACGTGACCAGCGGATGCCCAGCGGTCGCGTGCCGCTCACGTGACCCGCGGGCGCCCAGCGGTCGCGTGCAGGGTACGTGACCCGTGGGAGATAAAGCACCCACGCGCGCCTCACGCGACTCGAAGGAGCTCAGCGCCCACCGGTCATGTGCAGTGCACGTGACCCGCAGGCGCATGCAAGGCACGTGGACCGAGGGTGCTAAGCGCACATGTACGCCTCACGCGACCCGCGGGCGCTCAGCGCCCAACTATATTGTGCAACGCACGTGACCCGCTGGCGCCTAGCGGTCACATGCTGCACACGTACCCCGCTGGAGCCCAGCGCCCATGTGCCTGTTGGAGATAGTGCCCTCAGAGTCAATTATTGGATCACAGGCACATGATTGCAATGATTGAGGGAGGACCTATACCGGTAGAACAGTTTTACTCAAGATGATAGTATACTATCTGGTTTATCTTTATCATCGTATACTGCTTTAGGTGACCTTACAGGTCACTATTGCACATTGATAGAGCCCCTAGGATTCTTACTTGACTACCAGCAGTATAAGGGCGATCATATACGTGGGAGCTGGGGTCTATAAGCACATCCTTAAAAGGTCTCTAGTCGTGGGAGTTTCGAGACAGGGCATCGATTCTCCAGAGTAGACTAGTGTATACAGTCGAGACCCCGACGAGGGGCGGTGGCCGGTCTCACAAGCCACTGGTGTCAGTTGGTTCACCTAAGATGTATACAGGTGCTCATTGGGCTATGAGTACACCGGACAGGACTCGCCGGGAACCTGCTAGTTGGTCTTATACCAGATGTCAGATAGAAGTTCCCTGGTGACATGTGTACCGGTTAGTTCATCGACCTGAGATCGTCATTTATCTCGTGTGAGTCCCCACTGTGCTTTGATTACTACCCTACCACGCTCAAAGGAGACGTGCAAACAGGTTTTAGTTAGGTACAGTCCCGAGCCATATGGAGGCAGTGAGCGGATCTGCAGGGGTTCGTCTCTTCCGGTATTGGGGGTGAGGTCGCGCTGTGTCTAGGAGAGCCATTACATGAAGTCCTTGGCCAAGGCAGGAGATTTACTGGTAGGTATTCCAGTAGTATCTCAGGGTGTTCTGGGCTACACTCCGACACGACTTGTACCGCTTTTGGGGGTCTGACTTTTACCAACCCCCTAGGCCCGCTATGTGATGCTTATAGACGAATGGACCGGACTGTACGGATATTGTCACTGACAGGCTCAGTAGGGTGTCAGCATGAGTTCGCTCATAGACGTCCCTTTTGATCAATACCTGGTAGCCCGTTACGTATAGGCTAATACCTCTGACGTGCTAGTGGTTAAATCCACAACCAAAGTATTGACGAGTCTTTAGAGTCCCCCACAGACCGTTTTCTCAAGTTTCGGGCGAAACGCTGTAGAGGCCGTATGGAGATATGGCAGGGTTCGATCAGATACGTGCGGTATTGCACGGATCGTGATCGGACGGATTTTACTAGCGGGTTTTGGTTTAAGCTGGATCCTAGTATTGTACAGTGTAGATTTTGTCTCTTTGCATTTGTGTTCAGTGGGAATACAAATGCGGGTATGTATATACAGTCGCGGGGTTTTCCTGTAATTTATTACGGGATCAGTTTTATGAAGTTGCCAGTTTGCATTCCGTTCCGGCCAGTTTTCCTTTGTTCTTTCCCGGCCGGACTTTTCCGATGGAGGGGGTTATTTGCAGTTGTGCAAATTATCTTTTGTGGAGGTGTTATTTGTATATGTCGCTTCATGATGGTTCCAAGCATCATGAGATTCTTTTTCCATCTCTTGATTTGCATTAAATGAGATTAGAATGGATTAGAAATTGATATGACCTTATTATCATCACTTTTGACTTATGGTCACCCTTTGCTTTTACTACTCTCACCTCCCTTCTTGTTTTTTGTTTTTTGGCTCTCCCATTTCTTTGTAGGGGCCGGCCACATTTGGAGAGGAGAGAGGTAGTTCATTTTTGAGTGTGGGAAAAATACATCTCTCATTTTTTCATGCTTGCAAAATATACACCATCCTTCTCCAAAAGTTCTTTCATTCCTCCATCAAAAGCAACTTCACCCCATTGAGACAAAGTGATTCTACACTTCATCTACAGCACTCCTTGGGCACGTCGGCTCGCCAACTTCGTGCCCGAGTTGCCTCGGTCCAGAGGTGGGAGCCCGTAAAAGAACCCGGCGATGTGGTGCCCGTTTCGACGAGGAGGCGACGACCGGAGATTCCGCGAGGAGATCGGAGTGGAGGCGAAGACCGAAGGACACGGATCGCTTGGTATAGCTTCTCTACTCTTTTTCTAGTTTGTTAGAGTTAGGTAATGGCCCGATCCGGGATTTTAGTGCGCGGTGGTGCCGGTTTCTAGTTTTTAGAAAAGTTTCGTTTCCGCACTCCGGCGTCGGATTGACGGCCGGGGCGCCGCCGTTCACTTACACTGGTATCAGAGCCATGCCATTAACTTAGTCTAGCTTGCTCTAGTATGTTTTGAACTCGATCAAACAAAAATCCCAAAAACCGTATTTTCTAGTGCATCAGGTTTCTGTCAATTTTGTTTTGGCTCGAAATTTTTTTCAGTACATTGCAGAAACATGTGCAGGGAATTTTAAGCATTCTGCAAAAATTTGGTAAGGTGATGCTTTAGTACGACCGCGGAAACGAGGCCAAATCCTAAGTTTGGCCGCGGTTCCGCGGTGGAGATAAGTCAACGCAACACCAAATTTTTCCAGTGGGCTTTTGGGTTGGAAATAGGGTTTTTGGAATATTCTTTTTGCGCCCAGATTTTGTTTGAGTGCTACAGTAGTGCTTGGGGCCCACTTCGATAAATTTGATCGATCGAAATTCTTAAACATGTTAGTTCACAGTATTTACATTATATCTGCGACCGTGAATGTCATTTGATCGGCAAATCCTGTCTAACTGCTATAGCCCTTTTAGACGGATTTGCGAACGTGACATTCACGTTGATGTTCTGTGTTGTGCTGTGATGTTACGGATTGGTCGTGGGGGATAGCCTGGATGCAATGTTAGTACAGTTTCGTTTTATATGTACATTTGATATTGCGAGGCGAGCGTCCGACATGTGGACTGCCGTCACTGCCTGTTTGTATATTATTCTTTTGGGGCACGACCGGGGTGAGGTCGATGTACCCGTTGTATGTATATTTTACTTTTTGTACTAGGTTTACCCCACGGAGGGGTGCACGGATAGCCGGGTTCTAGAGGGCAACGAGCCCGCATCTCATGGCTTTGAGACGGAGGGGGCTTCACTCTAGAATTTGCAGGCTATTCGCCGCACTCGTAGGGGGTACAGGTTGACCCAGGAGGGGTGCCCAAGTTACCGGATTCCGTGAAGTGATGGGTGGTCCATTCACATTGCTGAAGGGGGCTGCCTCGCTTCAGGTTTTGGCGGGTAACTTGCTGGGCCCGTAGAGGTCTAGGATTTCATTGCACAGGCTATCCACACGACCAGGGGAACGTCGGGTTTCAGTAGCGGCTCTATGAAACCCGGGGATCCTAGATATCTGTATTGTTCTGTGATGCTTATTACATTTCTGTGATGTTGCATTTTATCACACCTTGAGCGAATATTATATATTGATATATATACTAGTAGATGTTGTATATGTTTTGCATCCGCGCTAGTCCAGTCCCCGCTCTGTCGTTAGTTAAGTAACCTAACGGGTGATGACGGGACCCAGTGGCGAATGTGGATGGCATATACGTACATCATTATTTTGATAAATCAACACTTGATTTATCAATCCGGCCATATCACATATGACCCTACCAAAAGCAAGCCGCCCGATCAATGTACGGTATCATATACGCGCATTTTAATCGGGTCCATGCGCATATCGCATACACGCACCACAACGTTTCGCCTGGACTAGGTAACTCCTGTGTGGGACTCTAAGACTCGTCAATACGCCGGCAGAGGGTGATGATCATATCAAGCACCCCCAAGCCGCAAGCGGTCAGCTAAACGTAACGGCCACCCGGGTATTGAGCGATCAGAAGAGAACAAGCGAACCTGCTACAACTCCCGTCGAGCCGATCGGCAACACTTCCCGTACAGTCCGGTCTCCTCGTCTGATATGTCGCATATCAAGTCTAGGGGTGGTAAACGTCAGACCCTAATAACCGATAAGTCGTGCCGATGTGAGGCTCATAACGGGTCGAGAAACTACTGGTAACACTTACCAGCAAATCTCTGAATCAGCCCTGGCCAGGGACTTCCCTGTTACGGCCAATCGAGCACAGTACAACATCAACCCCCAATATCGGGAGAGACGAAACTCCTCCTATCGCTCATTGCCTCTATGTGACTCGGGACTGTACCCAAAAACCACCGATTTGCACGCCCTCATGGACGTGGTAAGGTGGAGATCAAAGCACAGTGGGAATCACACATGACTCTATGACGACCTCGGGTCTACAGACTAACCTGTATAAGTTTCACCTGAGAACTGCCATCTGACGCGAGGTATAATACCATCTGGGAGTTCTCGGCGAGTCCGTCCAGTGTATCCAGTCTCCACTGAGCACCCGTATACCATCTCTGATGTCAAACACCAATGGATGTGGGATCATCCATCGCCCATCTCATGGGTCGAGAAGCGTATACGCTAATCTACACTGGTATATTGATGCCCCGTCTCGATACACCCACGACTAGGGACCTTGAAGGATGTACTTACGGACTACCATATCCCCACTAGTATGATCTGCATCATAGTCCAGGTAGTCAAGTACACATCCTAAGGGCTTTACCAACATGTAACTATAAGACAGTTTAAAGAGACTAGTATACATGTTAAGATAAAGAGCAACCAGATAGCATACTATCATATCGAGCAAGAAAGCCATCTCTATATATGTCCAAGCATCCAATATAATATACATCATCTGTACAATACTGGCCTCTAGGGCATACATACAACTAACAATCTTCCACTTGCACTAGGGCCAGCTGCTGTAGTATCGCATACCGAGCATCCCGAAGAGTCTCTCAAATTGTATCTGGGGAATGGCCTTCTTGAGTGGATCCGCCGTGTTGTTCTTCGTGTCAACCCTCCTGACTTCGATCTTCCGGCGATCAACTATCTCCCGGATCAGGTGATACCGCCTCAGAATATGCCTGGATCGCTGATGGGACCTGGGTTCCTTGGCCAAAGCCACCGCTCCATTGTTATCGCAATACAAAGATATTGGATGCTCAATGGATGGAACCACTCCAAGTTCAGTAATGAACTTCTTGATCCAGACAGCTTCTTTGGCAGCATCGTTGGCAGCGATGTATTCAGCCTCCATCATCGAGTCTGCTACGGTTTCCTGCTTGGAACTCTTCCAGCTAACCGCCCCTCCGTAAAGGGTAAAGACAAATCCCGACTGCGACTTAGAGTCGTCCTTATCACTCTGGAAGCTCGAATCGGTAAAGGACTCCACTTGGAGTTCTCCATTACCATACACCAAGAGCATCTCTTTAGTCCTTCGTAAGTACTTAAGAATGCTCTTTACAGCTGTCCAGTGACTCTCTCCAGGATCAGCTTGATACCTACTCACTACACTTAGTGAGTATGCTACATCAGGTCTGGTACATAGCATCGCGTACATGATAGAGCCTACAGCCGAAGCATAGGGTATCTCTTGCATGCGAGCTCTCTCCAAATCAGTCTTGGGAGACATCTCTTTGGAGAGAGTGACTCCAGAGATCGTGGGTAAGTTCCCACGCTTGGATTCTTCCATACTAAATCTCTTTAGTATGGTGTCAATGTACCTGGACTAGGACAATCCCAATATCCGTTTGGATCTATCTCTATAGATCCTAATTCCCAATATGCAGGAGGCATCACCAAGATCTTTCATTGAGAATCTTTGTGATAAGAAGAGCTTGACCGATTGCAGCATAGGAATGTCATTTCCTATCAAGAGTATATCGTCCACGTACAATACGAGGAAGACAACCTTACTCTCTGCCACCTTCTTGTAGATACAAGGTTCATCTGGGTTTTTGACGAAATCAAACTCTTTGATAACGACGTCAAAGCAGATGTTCCAACTCCGCGATGCTTGCTTTAATCCATAAATGGATTTAAGCAGCTTGCACACCTTCCCGCTGCTCCCACTATCTACGAAGCCCTCTGGCTGAGTCATGTACACGCACTCTTCTAAATCACCGTTTAGAAAGGCGGTCTTAACATCCATTTGCCAGATTTCGTAATCATGATATGCGGCGATGGCAAGCATGATCCGGATGGATTTAAGCATAGCCACTGGAGAAAAGGTTTCGTCATAGTCCACACCTGGTCTTTGACGAAAACCCTTTGCAATAAGTCTAGCTTTGAAAGTCTCCACTTTCCCATCTACACCAAGTTTTTTCTTGAAGATCCACTTGCTCCCAATGGGTTTTACCCCTTCAGGAGCAACTTCCAAAGTCCATACTTTGTTGGTGTACATGGATTCCATCTCGGACCGCATTGCATCCAGCCATTTCACTGAGTCCCTACTCGTGATGGCCTGCTCGAAGCTAGTTGGGTCATCATCCTCCATGATGCAATCCTCGCTCCCACCATCTATGAGAAAACCGTAGTATCTCTCAGGTTGGCGAGGAACCCTACTAGATCGGCGGAGAGGCTGAGGTTCATTGGGAGCTACTGAATCTTCTGGTTCCACTAAATCTTCAGTTACGGTTTGTGTATCTGGAACCTCTTCCAGCTCTACCACTTTGCCACTAATTTCTTTTTCAAGGAATTCCTTTTCTAAAAAGGTGGCATGTTGAGCAACAAACACTTTTTGTTCCTCACTGTGGTAGAAAAAATACCCATATGAGTTCTTTGGATATCCCACAAACTTGCAAAGAACTGACCGTGCCTCGACCTTGTCCGGATTTTGTCTTTTGATATAAGCTGGACAACCCCATATCTTAACTCGTTTAAGCTATGGCATCTTCCCACTCCATATCTCATATGGTGTGGTAGGTACAGATTTAGATGGAACTTGATTCAATAGGTATGCTGCTGTCTCCACCGCATATCCCCAGAAGGAAATAGGTAACTCAGCTGTGCTCATCATAGAGCACACCATATCTAATAGGGTGCGGTTCCTCCGTTCCGATACACCGTTGTGCTGTGGTGTATATGGAGGAGTCAGCTGAGAGAGAATCCCATTCTCTTTTAGGAAGTCCAGGAATTCATTGCTCATGTATTCACCTCCTCGATCAGATCGAAGGATTTTAATACTTTTTCCGGTTTGGTTCTCGACTTCTTGTTTATATTCTCTAAATTTCTCAAAAGCTTCTGATTTGTGTTTCATCAGGAACACATATCCGAATCTAGAGAGATCGTCAGTGAATGTAATAAAGTACGAAGAACCATCCCTGGCATGTGTAGACATGGGACCGCATACATCACTATGTATCAGTCCCAAGAGTTCGGTAACTCTTTCTCCGTGTCCCGTAAACGGAGTTTTGGTCATCTTGCCTTTGAGACATGACTGGCAAGTGTCATAAGATAAAAATTCGAATGGTTTCAAATATCCATCCTTATGCAACTTAGCCAGTCGTGTCGCATTTATATGACCGAGTCTACAATGCCATAAAAAGGATCCGTTCAGTTCTGAACTCTTCCTCTTGTGTGTGTTTGTTATGCTCAGAACTGTTGATTGATTTAGAACATAAATGCCATTACATAACGTGCCTGATCCAACCAACTTTTGGTTACGGAAAATGTTCATAACATTATCCTGTAATACAAAATTATATCTCTCTTTACTCAACAAAGAAACCGATATAATGTTGCATATCAGGTTCGGCATGTAATAGCAATCGTTCAGAACCAAAGTATTACCAGTAGGTAATGCAAAGTGATATTCCCCGACAGTCTTGGTTGCAACAATTGCACCATTTCCAACTCTTATGTCTTTATCACCTTCTCCAAGTTCTCTACCTTTTCTAAGCCCATGTAACTGATTACATATATGGGATCCTGACCCGGTATCTAATACCCAGGACGTAGGGCAAATGGAGAAACAGTTTTCTGTAACGAACACACCCGAAGAAAATGCATCATTATGTACTTTCTTCATTCGGGTGGCTTGGGAATCCTGGTATTCCCCTATGTCCTGTTCATTCCTATAACTCTTATAAGAAAGAACGGAACCAACGTTCCCCAGCACAGTATAACATGCGGGTTCAGTCAATACATCCATATTATTATTTTTATTAGGGCATGACATGGTCGCTACCTGGAGAGAGAGAGAAGAAAACACTTTAGCGTATGCTCTTGCAAGATCAGATTGGTTATTATCTTATCTAATCAGGATGGCTCCCACTAGTTTTTATCAAATCTTCTTTCAAACCCTAAAAGGAAAGACTAGCCGGGATTAATTACACCTTACAACTTCGCCGATCTTTCAGCCAGGCCAGTGTCGGTACTTTGAGGGAGGTTCCCTGTGCTTTCGTACGGACCTAATTAAAGTAAATCTCGTTTTCCCAGAGGCGTAACCCCGTTGACACCTTTCTAGACACCTACTTGATCGGCTAATTGTCCTGTGTAAAACTCTCTCAGGAGTAACAATTACTCGCAGTGGGTATCGGGATCCAACTATCTCATAGAAGGTATGCAATCTTATTGCAAATTTCAACACTTGAAATTCCTGATAATATTTTGCCCCAAACGATCTATGACCTTGACAAGGTCAACAAACCATAGACCGTAAGTCAAGTTCAACCCGTCATTTCTTGATTGAATTAAACCCACCCGCACGACCCTTGACAAGGTCAACAAGGCCGTACGAGTACCCTAATCCAATCTGCATCATATGCATAAGCAGATAAATACTGGTCAGCTACCGCACACTGCGCCTTGACAAGGTCAACAAACGCAGCACGAATACTAAACAGGACTTATCTGAAATGACGGAGGGCTACGACAGGTTTTTCTGTAAACCTATTGCGTAATGAACTTGATATCGTTGTAGAATCAAATGAAGTTTCGAAATGGAGTGATTTTGAGGCTTTTCTAGTTTTGCTAAAGGGGTCACTCCCGGTGAAGGGATCGTCGGCCCTTTCCTCGTCGAATGAGGTGCGGGATATATCATATATATCACTGTGCAAAGCAGAAACTATAGAAGCTTTCAAAAGACAAACCGAGTGTGTAGCATCTACCAGTTATTGCTAAAGGGGTCACTCCCGGTGAAGGGATCTCGGCCCTTTCCTCATCGAATAAGGTGCAGGGTATATCATATATACCGCTATGCAAAGCAAAACTGTAGCTACCCTTTTTATTTGAAAATTTGATTCTACAATATCTTTTAGGTTTCTTTTCTTTCATTAATCACATTAATGAAGTCCCATCATTTAAGTCACCTAAACATCACAGATAAATACGACGTACACTTATACCATCCGCATTCGCCTCGATGTCTCCTCGTGCACCGTTAGGTTAGGTAACTAACGACAGAGCAGGGCAGGGCTAGTGCGGATGTAAAACATAAGTAACGCCTATATAATATATCATATATACTATATACTGTATCCATCAGAACATATCAAATGATCACATCACAGATATCGCAGCAGAAACATAGATATAATGTGGGATATACTAGGACATCCGTATTTAGTATTTAGCCAAAATAGAAAATACGGATTCCACAGTCGCGATGAATAGCCAAGCCCACACCCTGGACCCCTACGAGAGCGGCAAGCGACCCTACCAATTCTGGAGTTTAGGAGACCCGGTCTCGACTCCTCGAGATGGCCTCCCACTGAACCCCAGAACCCGGTCACCCGTGCTCCCCTCCTTGGGTCCATCCTAATGCGGAAAAGTAAATAATATACAACACAGGTGGTATCGACCTCAACCCGGAAGTGCCCCAAATAAAAGAATATTACATTACATTTGAATTTACATGAATGAAAATATAAAACTCTCATCTCACATAAAAAAAACCCGGCTATTCAATCGCGACAATCCTGCACATCATATCTCAGCAACACATAATATCCCATATCATCAACGTAAGTAAGTATGCATACCCCAATTGTCGTTGATGTATAGCAACGAAACCGGTGATATCGAACATACTACACTTACGGTCACAGAAAAGAAAGTGTAAAACTACAATATTTGGAATCCACATTCTCTTTAGACATCATAAATGCGAAATATCACATATTTCGTATTTCGTGCCTAAACTATATGAATTCCACATATTGTATCACATTCCAGATAAACAGACTATATTAAAGTTTTCGAACGAACGATCAAGTACCCAAGATTCACTAAAGCTCAACACTTGAGCAGGGTTCAAAAATCCGGAGTGTGACACAGTAGTAGCGGTCCAGCCGTAGAAGGGTCAAGCCAACGCCTCACATGTGGCATGCCGTACTGCCCCAAACCCTAAGGTTCAAAGGGCAGTTCAAGACGGTCACATAATCGAGTTAAGGTTTGTTGTCTTCTAGAGGGACCACCACAAAAAGACCTGTACGTATCTCCAAAGTATTTAAACCCCGCGAATAGTGAGCAAATGATACTCGTTCAAACACTTCAATACTTTCTAATTTACCCGGAAAAGTAACGAAATGAAAATTCCGATCGAATCTACGCGTCCAAAACCATCTCCAGAAAATACATTGCTATTTTCAGATTAAACATACCTAAAACACTATACAAGCAGATATAAGAATTACAGTGGAAATTTTATCCAATGATGCCTCTGTACGGCCGCGGAACCGTGGCCTAAGCCACGAAATGCGGCGGTTCCGCGGCGGTTTATGCTGTTCAGGTCATCGAATTTCACTGTTGTTCTTAGTTTTTCCTGCTGTAATTTTTAAGTATTTTTAATTCTAAAAAATGTCAGATTTTAAAATTTGTCCAGAGAGGGTATCAAAACGTCGTATTTTTGTCCAATCGGGATTTTTACTTCTTAAAAGTGTCGCCTAATGTTCTAGGTCGGCTCTGATACCAATGAAAGGTTTGCCTAGCACCCTATGTAGAGTTTTTGAAGCATCACATGTCTCAAAGTTTAGATTTTTATGGTGCTAAACAAGCATACAAAAGAATCGATCCTAGAAAATTAGGGTTTCGAAAGTTAAAGCCAATAAAAACTAGGGTTTCAAGACTACAACCTTTGTAGCTCCCTTTCGCTGGACTCTTTGGTCTCTTGGGTGTTGGAAGAAGGTCCTCTTGAAGTCCTCTCACGTCCACGACGATCCACCCAGAGTTCCTCGTCCAAGCTCGCAACTTCGATTATCACGATGAGAAACGAAGAGAACACTCTAAACAAGTTGGCTAAACTTGTGTAGAATGATGTTGTGGTTTAGATTCTCACTTCAAAAACCTTTCTTTATGTGTGTTTTACTCACTAGAAAAACACACATAAAGCTCACGTGCTATGCACGCGTCTTTAAGACGCTTCCCTCCATTTTTATATGCACTCCACACTAAATATACTTCCCCCGTTAGAAAAAATTTCTAACGGGACGCTGCCCCACACCCCGCAAGAGGCTGCTAGCTCTCTTGACCCCCAGCCCGCTATCCGGATATCGGGACCTCTATAAAAACTCTACGGGACCCCTGTAAAAACTCTGCGGGCCCCCGATATATCCAAAACCCCTTCAAAACATAACACTGCACATTGAGTTCGCATGACCTGTTTGACCCGTCAATCAGAGGTTTTCTCGCTCCAAAGGCGAGGGGTAATTAATGGCAGCTTAGTCCGCGGCTGCCAGAGATTCAGATCCCCACAATCAATAAACCCCAGCCTACCCTAGGCAGGGGGAATCTGTAATGCGCCCGACAAGCGCGCGCATATTCCCATCTTAATAGGATGACGAAAAACACTATACAGATTCTGGCACGCCCGGTGGGACCCAATTTCTCCTCCCATATTTCGGATTAAACGTTCATGTGAACTCAATCAATATACATATCGATTCCCTGTACTGAAATCATGCTTCTATTTGCAGGTTAACGACTTTCGACTTCAATCTTCGGACGCAACAAAATGTCTCCAAAGACAATCTCAGCTCTCAGCATAACTCCCATCTCTTACACGATGAAGATGGATGCCAGTACGGTCGTTCCGGTCAGTATCGGGCACCAGTGGGAGGAGCCGCTGCTACCATTTGGCTCTATCCTGTTCATGCCAGCTAGCACCATCCCAGCTCCTCAAGCTCCAGTAACAGACAAACCGGCTTCGAAAGGAAAGAGGCCAAATGTAGTGGTCTTGAGGGCTCCCCAACCCAAACGCAAATCGGAGTCTGAACGGCTTTCCATGGCCCCAGCTGGGGGCAAAGCCGTCAGAACAAAAGAAGTTGCCAGGCGTCGCGGGCAAGCCCAGGCGATACCTTCGACGGACACGCGGGCGGATGTCTTCTCAAGCCTCCCCATCACTCGGCCTATGGGGGCTTCCCGAAGAGTAGAAACCTGCCGAGGGCTTAAAATAAAGAAGCTGGGGCAGAAGTGACTCAGATACAGAGCCAACAAAAAGGCTAGGGCTCGGGCCATGTTAAAATTTGTGAATTTCCAAAGCCCGGACCGCTCTACAAAACCAGCTGGCAGTGATGAAAGGATGGCTGAATGTGTTATCCACACCGTATACATGGTGGACATGCGTCCCAGCAACAACCTTCGCAGCAAAAGCAAGGATGGGGCCACCGCATCTCAAATCCAATCTGGTGTAAATATGACTGCCACATTCCAAGACCAGCCTCCTCTGGAAGGTAATGAAAACCCTTACAACGGGGCTGATAAGCAGAGAGAGCTCTCAGTTCATGAGGAGTCGGGCTCGGAAAGTGAAGATGAACCAACTTTCCATCCTAAGATCGCAGAGCAGCAACTTCTCCAGGAGCTCCGAAAGCAGCTCAGAGACAAAGACAAGGAGATGGTCAAGCTCTACTAAAAAATTGATGACTTGACAAACATCGCCTTACAGCTCATGGCCCAACTTGCCTCTCAGCTGCCCAATCAAGCGCAGAGCTCTGCTCATGAACCGGGAAACGGTGTCCCGAGGCAGCTGACGCCTATTCCCCCAAATCCAAAGGTGGGCAGACCGCAAGAAAGCCAGTTGCATCCTATCTCGGCAAATGTCTTGGCTACCGATGACAGTAGCCTGCTAACTCAAGATCAAATAATGGATTTGGTTGCCAATAAAGTCAAAATATTGGTAGCCGAAGACGAAGCGCAAAAAGATGCTAGCAGTAGCAGGAGACCATATCCTGCTCAGTATGATCTGGTAGAATTTCCTAGCGGCTATGTCATCCCTAAATTCGGAAGATTTGATGGGATGGGAAATGCGAATCAGCATATCGCCCACTTTAAAGACTCATGCGGGAATACTGGGGGCAATGATGTGCTTCTCCTCCGCCAGTTCGTTAATAGCTTAACCGATGTTGCTTTCGACTGGTACGCGAGCATACCGGACGGTTCTGTTACTACTTTCGTCCAAATGAAATCTCTGTTCCGACAAAGGTTCATGAGTGTCAGCGATAAGATCACCATTGTCGACCTCGTAAGGACCAAGCCAAAGAACAACGAAAGCAGCACGGATTTTATAACCCGATGGCGCAATCTCTCCATCAAATGTGAACCGCCGATACAGCAGGACCAATCTGTCAGTCTCCTCGTTGGAAATCTTAACAATTGGATAGCCCCATTTCTACCGCGGGTCTCAAAACATTCCAAGAGCTGACCAGGAAATTTCAGATGTTGGAACGCTCAAAGCAGGAGTCCTCCTCTGACTCCCAAAATAACAATAGGTCCTGGAGAAACCAAAAGGACAAAAATCGTAAAGGCTGAAATTCTGACGATGCTGAATCTTTTAACACTTTGGCTAACCGAAATAAGCAAGGGATAAGCGGGCCTAATGCCAACTAGCCTCGGAAGCCAGTGTTCGGAGAGGGAGAAGAATCTCCACTAAAAGAGAAGCTGGATAAGATCTATTCCTTCAGAAGGGAAAAAGACTATAAAATATTCAAGGATGCCCTAAGAAACGGTCTACAATTGCCGGAATCAAAAAGACCGCATGAAGCGAATATGACTGACGACCCCAAATATTGCCCCTATCACAGAGTGATAAGTCATGCTATTGAGGACTGTTTCGTCTTCAAAGATTGGGTCGAAAAACAATATAAGGCGGGAGAAATCTCATTGTCCCCTGATGTGTCAGCGAACAAATAAGCTGCGACCGCCAATTTCATACAAATGGAAACCAAAGCCCTTTGGGAATCTGCTGCTCCATCGACCACCATGTCGTTAAACTGGGGGAAAACCGACCACCACGTCGTTAAACTGGGAACCGATGACTAGCACGTCGTTAAACTGGGAACAATCGACCACTAAGTCGTTAAACTGGGGATATAAAAATGTGTAAATAAAAAAAAGCCGAAATGGTGGGGCAACTCGCAATAAAAATCAGCAAGTAAAATAAAAATGAAAATAAAGCCGATATGATGGGGTAACCTCAAATAAATAGCCGAAATGATATGGCAATCACGACCTTCGCGATAAGAAAAGCTGAAATGATAGAGCAATCGCGGTAAAAAAACGGCGAATGATGAATCGCTCCTGGTACCATATTCCAGTGCAACGATGCAGACGCAAACCAAAACTCAAATCCCCGAACATCCCAATGGCGAATGATGAGTCGCTCCTGGTACCATATTCTAGTGCAGCAATCCAGACGCCGTCCAAAACTCAAATCCCCAACGGTGAATGATGAGTCGCTCATAGTACCATATTCCAGTGCAGCGATGCAGACGCCAACCAAAATCTAGTTTCCTAAAATTCTTCTAGCCTTACGGTTAGTCCCCAAACTGGCTACCGTATACAATCCATAGGTTCAAATAATTCTCATCATACCCATGCCCCACTGCAATCACCTGTCCAGTGGCCGGTCTCCGCCCTTGGAATTATGCTCCATCTAGAAAGACTCACTCATGCGTCCTCACGATGCATGAGGAGAACAAAACTTGCGAGATCCTTACGACTCGTAAGAAAACGCCTTCGTGGGATCCTTACGACTCACAAAGGAAAAACACACTTGGGGGTCCTCGTGACTCCTAAGGAGAAAATGCACTTACGGGATCCTTATGACTCATAGGGAGAAAATGATTTTATGAGACCCTTACGGCCCATAAAATTGAAAAGCCTTAGGTGATAGGGATCTATACCTGTCTCCTAAGCCATGGCTTCCCAATAGATAAGGGCAAATGATGAGTTGCTCCTGGCATTATTCCAGTGCAGCAATACAGATGCCAACCCAATAACCAATTTCCAAATCCTCCCGGGGCAAATGATGAGTTACTCTTGGCATTGTTCCAGTGCAGCAATGCAGATGCCGACTAAAACCAAAATCTCCAAATCCTCTCATGGCAAATGATGATTCGCTTCTGGTACCATATTCCAGTGCAGCGATGCTGATGTTAACCCAAATCAAATCAAATCAACAATCTCGGCATTGGAATCATGCTTCGTCTCAGAGTGTACCCCGTGTAGAAATCATGCTTCGCCTCGGTGTATCTACCTTCCCTGTCAGAATTATGCTTCGACTCAGAATCAACCAGCGATACTTCGTGCCGTCGACCGTCCATGTCGTAAAAAGGGCAGCGCCAGCTTCCCACAAAGAGGGAACCAAATCACTCCGTGCCGGGAAAATGTCTACTACGGACACTCCGTCTCGGAGACGCGTCAAGCGTCGACCGTCCATGTCGTAAAAAGGGCAATGCCAGCTTTCCACAAAGTGGGAACCAAATCACTCCATGCTGGGGAAACTTCTACTACGAACACTCCGTCTCGGAGACGCGTCAAGCGTCGACCGTCAATGTCGTAAAAAGGGCAGTGCCAGCTTCCCACAAAGCGGGAACCAAATCACTCCGTGCCAGGGAAACGTCTACTACGGACACTCCGTCACGGAGACGCGTCAAGCGTTGACCGTCTATATCGTAAAAGGGGCAGTGCCAGCTTCCCACAAAGCGGAACCAAAGCACTCCGTGCCGAGGAAACGACTACTACGGACACTCCGTCTCGAAGACGCGCCAAGCGTCGACCGTCCATGTCGTAAAAGGGGCAATGCCAGCTTCCCACAAAGCGGGAACCAAATCACTCCGTACCGGAGAAACGTCTACTACGAACAGTCCGTTTCGGAGACGCGTCGACCGTCTATGCCGTAAAAAAGGCAGTGCCAGCTTCCCACAAAGCAGAAACCAAATCACTCCATGCTGGGGAAACGTCTACTACAGACACTGCATCTCAGAGACGCGTCAAACGTCAACCGTCCATGTCGTAAAAAGGGCAGTGTCAGCTTCCCACAAAGCGGGAACCAAATCACTCCATGCCGGGGAAACGTCTACTACGGACACTCCGTCTTGGAGACGCGTCAAGCGTCGACCGTTCATGTCGTAAAAAGGGCAGTGCCAGCTTTCCACTGTTGGGGTTCCTGAGCACCCTAATGGGTTTTCACAGCATTTACCATGCCAATTTCAAAAGTTTCAAGAGTGATAAAGAACCCTAACCTAGGATCTAGCTAAAGTGAATAGACAATATAAAGCATGTAATCAAACATTACAACAAGTGAATGAGGAATACAACCTTTGTAGACCGGTCCTTCACTTCTAAAGCTCCGTGTGGTAGTCCCTTCGCTGCGAGTATTGATCTCCCGAACTCTAGTATGGGTTCCCTTGGAGAAGCCGAAGACGATCTACATCGAGGAGACTCAAACCCAAGCTACCTCTTCACTAGGTGATTAACTTTGTGAAGAAAACACCCTATACCAAATGGCTAATAGTAGAGGATGATTAAATAGGAAGTGGGCTCACTTTAGATTTAATTTTCTCACAATATTTTCTCACTTGGAAAAAAGCTAGTATGCTTTTTCTCATGAAGAAGAAGAAGCTCAAGTGAAGAATGAAGATGAGAGAAATGAACTCATGAGGTGAGAATAGCAACCGTGGGTGAGTTAATATCATATATTAACCATTGTAGAGACATAACCATGGTTTAAGATAATGGTTTGGTTAATATATATCTTGAATGAGACAAAATTAGTGGACTAAGTTAAAGATACTTTAAGCTTCTCCAAGTTTCTAAGCATGGCATTTTTCCAACTAATTTTGAATTACCAAAATAAATAAAACCCTTGCCATTATCTTAATCATGGTGTGAGTCTCATACACACATGTTGCATGTGGCATCAAGCATGACACAAAAACATGTACACAAATTTATATATCACATATATACTATGTGCACAATCAAGTGAGAAAAGAAATCTTAAGTGAGCTAATACTAGTTAATGTAAATTAATATATCAAATTTATAATTATACATTAGATTATTAAATCAACACTTGATTTAATAATCCAGCTATATCATATATAACCGACTAATATCATGTGTATCAATTTATCGAATCAACACTTGATTCGATAACCCGGCTATATCGCATATAACCGACCGATGACACAAATCGCAAGAATAGAATACGGTATCACATACTCGTATTAATCTCAGTCCTGCACATATCACATATGTGCTCCTAATCCGTTTCGCTTGAGCCAGAAAATCTCTGTGTAGGACTCTAAAGACTCATCAATACGCCGGCAGTAGGTGATGATAATATCAAACACCCACAAGCCGCAAGAGCCTTGCTAAACGTAATGGCCACCTGGGTATTGAGCGATCAGAAAATCAACAAGCAAGCTTGCTGATACTCCTGCGAATCCAATCAGTAACACTACCGTACAATCTGGTCTCTTTGTCTGATATGTCGCATATCTCGTCTAAGGGTGGTAAACGTCAGACCCCAATAGCTTGATAAATGTAACAACTCCAATTTTAGTGTATAAAAATTTGTTTAAAAGTTAATGTATACTTGGGGTATTTGCATTTGCTGTGATTACTATAAGTAATTATTTTGCTTTTTAATAGCAAGTAAGAGCTTGTAGCTCATTGGTAAGACCTTCCACTGCTGAACCAAAGCACCAGAGTTCAAATCACATCCCCCACATTATTTTTTAATATTGTTTTATTTTGAATTTTTAGAATTCCAAGGGTCTACACGTGCATAACTCGTAAAACCCCCACTACACATGTAAAACAAACTGGACCAGGGGGAAGACCAAGAAACGACGGACCGACGGCGACGACCCCGGCCATGACTCGGCCCGAGTCGACCGGCGACTCGGTTGACTCGGCCACCGCCGCCGGCGCCAGCCGGACTCGGCCGGACCGCCGAGTCACCAACATAAAAGTTTTGTCTTTTCACCTCTCCATCACTCCTGCACATTTTAATTCTTTGGATCGGTTCCGAAGCTCTTTAAAATCCCATCAAACCCTATTTTTATTACAAATTAATACAATTTTCAATACACCTCTTCACCTAACCCTAACCCTAGCTTTACCCTATAAATACCATCCCTATACACACCCCCCTCACTCATAATTCTGTCCAAATTCTCAAGAAATTCCTCTAGAAATTTTAGTGTGCAATTGAAGTTAGCAAAGGGGCGAAATTTCAGTGATCTTCCGACGACGACCCTAGAAGCTCCCAGCGACGAAACGACGCACTGGCGACGAAACGACGCACCGGTGCCTCCTACCGTTCCCTCTTCCTCTCCTCTAAGCTGAAAACCTATAAGTCCCGCCTCCCTCTCTCCTTTGCTATTCTAAAAACTCATATTACTAAAACCGGACGGAATCGGAGTTAATCCGATTTCCGATTTGGTTCTTCCTAAAAATCTAACTTTTTCTTAAATACAAACATACCAAACCCTTACATGTTGACTATTAATCATTAATAAACATGTTGAACAACTTTCATGGCAATATATTTCATTTTGTAACTTTTACCGCTTTTTTTCACTAAAATACCATATAGTTTCCTTTCTACTTTAAAATATCATTAAATTTGCTATACCTTTAATTAGATCACGAGGTAATGACCTACCTCCTCACAACACTCATATGCAACATAACACAATATCTTTCGGGAACATAGAATACGGGAAAACGAAACTTTACATATAAATACCACTAGCTATTAAAACCGTTTTTTACAAGATTACGTATTTTTATAAATCTTTGCAAAGTGCCGCTACAACCCATTTTAGGGAATCCGACTGGGATGGTGTGGATTATCGCATATCCCTAGGCTTACTAGTGCGAGATGCAGACCTCCGCAAGGAGCATTCGATCTCGAGAGATTTAAAATACAAATATTTTAAGAAAATGAGATTTCTAGAAATATAATATATATTAAAATTATTTTTATATAAATATATATATATATATATATATATATATATGTATCATTAAAATATTTATTTTTGTGATAATATAAATATTCCCACTTTTTTCTAAAATCACAAGAATCACTTTACATTAAAATATCATGAATTCCATACAAGTTCAATATTACAATTAAATACCCTATGTTATGAAATTAGGTTATTTTCACTAGAAATATCACAAATATAAAATTTACATTTATGATAACTCTAAAGACGATAATTAAATACTTGGGGTGTATTTTGAAAATTATACAAAAGTATTTTACATAAACCCCCCTCAAGTTCTATAAATTACCCTAAGGACTCTAGTAAATATAGGTTTAAGCAGGACCAGTCTCTTGAGCCTCAGGGAGCCAGAGATATGGGTGCTTGCCTATCTAAGGTAGACAACTTAACAAACGGTGTTATCAACACGGTAATCGTCTTTGAAAAAGACACAAATCCTGCCACCCATATGCAGCGGTTACAGATAATATCAAAACAATCAGGACTTCAATTTCTTTTCTAATTGTTCTGACTCAGACTTGGTCTCATTATAAATAATCTGACTTGAATGTGATTCAAGTACAAACTACAAATCAACATGAATCCATGAATCCATATATTCAATATATTCAATCTATTCAATCTATATTGACTGAACCGAACCATGGATATACTTCCATTTACATGATTCTCCAATTACATCCATTTACTAATATCATGGTTTCGGCAAGTCATCCATCTATACAAGACAATACAATTTACAATACAACACAAATAATACAATCAATACTTCGCGGGGTTTAAGGGGTAGATTGCTACGAAAGGTGTTAGAAGTGGCACGAGACTGCAAGATTAAGACACCTAACCTATATTCCGTTGCTGTTGTACCGTGGCATAACGGTTCCTTATACTTCCATTTTCCCTAGTCACTAGCATATAGACTCCTCTCGTATACACTGACATCCTCTATACCAAGCTACAAACAACAACGTTTACCAAATAATACAACTTTAAAAGCTACATTTCTCTCTCTGTCTATTCTATTTCTCCCTTATCTTTGGGACTTACCGAGCGATTGTTCGCTGACGACATTCCTTCTCTTTCTTCTTTGGAATGTTGTCAGATGATCTGGACACCCAGGAGATCGAGCCTACTAGTGAGGACTTGGATCAGCTTGCCTACGACCCAGAGCTCTAGTTTCATTGTACACATTTTTATTTCAGTACTTTTCATTTCTGTTATGCCACTGTTTAGGCATTGCTTTCATTCGGTTGTATTTACTTTTCCATGTATTGTAAAATGAATGTGTATAAATAAATTTGTTTTATTATATCTTGTCTCTTGTGCATTTATATTTATATTTCTTAGATACACTTAGCGTATTTACTTCACAGTAAATACGTAGTGGCCTAGTCCCGTCCCCTTCACCGTACACTAGGAAGTGGGGCGTGACAGGTTTTGTTGGTGGCCCATGCAGGTCAGAGCTGTATGGAACTCTACCATACAGTTCTGTTCTGTGTGAACAACCTAAGCAATATAACACAAGAACCAGCAAGTAAAACATTCTTTACAATTCATATTTCTTGAATCTTACAATTTCATATTCTTTGAATCACATACTTTGAATCTGTCCTAACCAAAAATTTTCATTCAAGGTTATAGATTCCCCAAACAACACCAGCACCAACTTCAACAATACTCCACCTCCACTACCAATCACACCTGTCGTCCCTGCTCCGCTCAACGAGTAGATGGTTCTGCTTGAGGCGATCCGTAGCCTCCTAGAAGGACAGCAGCAGCAAACTACTCTTTTAATGAACCGTCCAGAGGCGGAAGCACCTGGGGTGAAGCAATTCAGAGCTTTTCACCCCAAGCAGTTCCCCGGAAAAAAGAGCCCACTGGAAGCTGAAGAATGGGCTCAAAGTATCGAAGATGATCTGGCAGCGGCACAAATGCCAGAGGTAGCTTGGGTCCGTGTTGCGAAACTGCAGCTCACGGACAATGCACGGAATTGGTGGAAGGCGGAAGAAAGCCGTCTTGGACAACCCATCAAATGGAAGACTTTCTGCGACATGTTTGACGCTAAGTATTTCCCTGAGACTGCCAGGTTCGACATGGAACACAATCCTTTAACAGATTTGCGGCAACCTGATACCGACGGATGAGATCAGAGCCTGTCGATTTCAACAAGGTTTGGATTCGGAGATCCAGGATGCACTGGCCACAGGAGATTTTCCAACTTATGAATCGGCTCTGAAAGCTGCCCGCCGCTATGAGGCAGTGGTAAAGGCGAGGGGAAGACCTCGGTCTGCAGGAGTTAAGCGCCCTGCCAACCAGATAGCAGGAGGAGCCTCGTCAAGGCCACCTTTTGTGCCAAGGCGGCCGGGAGTACTGAACAACCGTCCTAGCCCAGACTTTTGTACCTACTGCAAGAGAACTGGACATATGATGAAAGACTGCCGGCGAGCCAACCGTCTTTGCTTAGTCTGCGGCTCAGCTGCTCATGATATTGGGTCTTGTCCCCAAAGACAAAACCCAGTTGCTACACCCAGGCCAGCGATCAATTACCAGCAGCGACCAGCCCTTCAAGCACCTGCTCCAAGACTTGCACTACCTGCTCCACCACCTAGAGGACCACAAGCCGCACCTCCTTCTCATTAGTTCCATCAAGCTCAAAGGAATGTTCCGAGGAATGCTCCTCAGGCCAGGAGGAATGTACCACGGCGCCAGGCTTTCACGATGACCGTAGAAGAAGCTGAGGCCACTGGCCAAGTTATCACTGGTAACCCTTTTCTTCTCAACCTTTCTTTCAGTTTTGCTACTTATCTACATACTTTTACCTATACCTAAATCATATCCCACATACCTTAGGTACAATCTTAGTAACATCACTACCTGCACTAGCACTGTTTGATACTGGAGCATCTCACTGCTTTATGTCGCAACGGTTTGTCCAAACCCATGCGATTCCAGTCACACCGCTTGTATCCAGCTGGAATGTCAGTTCAGGAAATGGTGTTCTAAAGGTAACAATGGGATACAGCTTGTGTCCAGTAGTCGTCTGCAGCAGAGAATTCTATGCTGACTTCAAAGTGCTGGACATACCGAACTTCGATGTGGTTCTAGGTATGGATGTTTAGAACCATTTATGCTACCATCGACTGTTGTCAAAGGAAGGTAGTATTTGAGATTCCAGATCATCCGGTCTTCTATTTAATAAGTGGAGACCGTACCCTGGAGCCAAGTACATACAAAGCGAAGCCAAAGAAGGCAGTGATTGCAGCAACTCAAGCAAAGGAAGAATCAAGGCCAGAAGTGTTTCGAGAGTTCGACGACGTGTTTCCTGACGATATATCAGGTTTACCTCCCGATCGAGCTCTTGAATTCAGCATTGATTTAGTACCAAGAGCACAACCGGTGATCATAGCACCTTATCGATTAAGTCCGGAAGGTTTTAAGGAAGTCCGAACTCAGTTGGATGAATTATTGGCGAAAGGATGGAGTCGTCCCAATACTTCAAGTTGGGGATCACCAGTACTGCTTGTGAAGAAGAAGGAAGGTTCATACAGAATGTGCATTGATTACAGAGCCTTGAACGAAATCACGATAAAGAACAAGTATCCGCTACCGCGTATCGATGATTTATTCGATCAGCTAAGTGGATCTTGTGTTTTCTCTAAATTAGATCTTCGTTCAGGTTATCATCAGGTGAAGGTCAAGGAAGCTGATATTCATAAAACGGCTTTCAGAACTCGCTATGGTCATTACAAATTTCTAGTGATGCCATTTGGAGTGACCAACGCACCAGCAATATTCATGAACATGATGAATCAAGTTTTCCGGGAGTACTTAGACAGGTTTGTTATCATCTTCATCGACGACATCCTGGTATATTCTAAGAGTCGGAAAGAACACGCCGAACACCTATGAATTGTCCTGGAAACTCTACGACAACATCAATTATATGCCAAGTACAGCAAATGCGAGTTTTGGCTAGATCAAGTTGGTTTTCTTGGACATATCGTATCAGGGGAAGGAATCTCTGTGGATCCAACAAAAGTTTCAGCAGTAAGCGAATGGCCGACACCAAAGTCAGTGAAGGACATTCGAAGTTTCTTGGGTCTAGCTGGATATTACCGAAGGTTTATTGAAAGCTTTTCTAAGATAGCAACACCCCTGACCAAGCTCACTCACACGTAAAGCTGAAGAATTCGTGTGGTCAGAAGCATGCGAATAGGCTTTCATAGAACTCAAGTCAAGGTTGACATCAGCGCCTATCCTCGTTATACCGGACCAGTCTAGAGGTTTCGAAGTGCATTGTGATGCATCCGGTAAGGGATTAGGATGTGTTCTACATCAACATGGTAAGGTTGTGGCTTATGCTTTAAGACAGCTGAAGACTCATGAGCGCAATTATCCGACGCATGATTTGGAGTTGGCAGCCGTAATCTTTGCTCTCAAGATTTGGCACCATTATCTACTTGGTGAACGAGTGAACATATATACAAATCACAAGAGTCTGAAATATGTGTTTACTCAGAAGGAGTTGAATATGCGGCAGAGACGATGGTTAGAACTCATGGCGGACTTTGAAATCAACCTGCAATATCACCCAGGAAAGGTGAATATGGTTCCAGATGCTCTTAGTCGCCAACCATTAGCAATGCATCTCACCGCTCAGTGGAAGCTACAACAGGACTTGCATCAGATGGAGATTGAAGTAGTCATGCCAGGTAACGCTTCAAGTTTAATGAATTTACAAGTTCAATCTACCATTGTCAACCAGATCAAAGCAGCTCAAGCAAGTGATACTAAGTTGCAAAAGATTAGAGAACAAGTGGAGAATGGATTCAGAACAGACTTCATCATCCATGAAGACGGATCTTTGAGATACGGCAATAGATTATATGTACCAAAAGGTTCTGTTTGGGAAGAGTTAATGAAAGAAGCTCACAGCTCTCCCTACTCAGTACACCCTGGAGGTACAAAGATATACAAAGATCTACGTCAGAATTACTGGTGGCATGGAATGAAGCGTGAAGTAGCTAGAAGCGTCGCTAAATGCTTGGTGTGTCAACAAGTAAAGGCTGAACATCACAGGACTGCTGGATTACTTCAATCGTTACCTATCCCAGAATGGAAGTGGCAACACATCACGATGGATTTTGTGACTGCTCTTCCTCACAGCACAAAAGGTAACGATGCGGTATGGGTCATTGTGGATCGACTCACAAAGTCGGCTCACTTCATCCCATTTCGAGTTGGCCAATCAACTGAGACATTAGCAAAGAAGTACATGGAGGTAATAATCTACTTAAGATTTAAACTCTTCAAATATGTACTATCTCTGATACCCATGAACTCATACAGGAAATTGTGCGACTTCATGGAGTACCGGTCTGCATTGTCTCCGATCGTGACACCAGGTTCCGATCACAATTTTGGAAGAGTCTGCAAGAAAGCTTGAGAACAAGTCTGAATTTAAGCATGGCTTATCATCCATAAACAGATGGTCAGTCTGAGCGAACTATTCAGATCTTGGAGGATATGCTCAGAGCGTGTATGTTAGACTTCGGAGGATCGTGGGAAGATCACCAACATCTTGTGGAGTTTTCGTACAACAACAGCTACCAAGCAAGCATAGGAATGGCGCCTTTTGCAGCACTATATGGAAGGAAGTGTCGATCGCCATTAAGTTGGGACGACATCGGTGATAGGGAACTTCTTGGACCTGAGATGGTAGAAGCAACTGTTGATGTGGTTCGTACTATCAGAGAAAGGATGCATATAGCCCAAGAGCGACAGAAGCACTGGGCTGATGCAAAGCGACGTCACTTAGAGTTCCAATCAGGAGACCACGTATTCTTAAAGATATCTCCGAACCGCGGAGTGATCCGATTTGGAAGACGGGGTAAGCTAAGTCCAAGGTACATTAGACCGTTCGACATACTCGAACGAGTCAGTGAAGTGGCATACCTCTTAGCACTTCCACCTTCATTGAAAGGAGTGCATAATGTGTTCCACATATCCCAACTCAGAAGGTATGTGAGTGACCCCAGCCACATTCTCGATCATTCCGAGCTCACTGTACAGCCTGACTTATCTTGTGAACAACAACCTGTGGGGATCCTGGACAGGAAAGTGAAGTCACTTCGGAACAAGGAAGTCAACTTGGTTCGAGTGATGTGGAGAAAAGACACACCAGGAGAATCAACATGGGAAAGGGAAGATGAGATGCGTGCAAGATATCCTCACCTCTTTGTAAACTAGTCCTTAAAATAAAATTTGTAAATTTCAAGGACGAAATTTTTGTAAGAAGGGTAGACTGTAACAACTCCAATTTTAGTGTACAAAAATTTGTTTGAAAGTTAATGTATACTTGGGGTATTTGCATTTACTGTGATTACTATAAGTAATTGTTTTGCTTTTTAATAGCAAGCAAGAGCTTGTAGCTCATTGGTAAGACCTTGCACTGCTGAACCAAAGCACCGCTGAACCAAAGCACCAGAGTTCAAATCCCATTCCCCACATTATTTTTTAATATTGTTTTATTTTGAATTTTTAGAAGTCCAAGGGTCTACACGTGCATAACTCATAAACACTCCACTACACATGTAAAACAAGCTGGATCAGGGGGAAGACCAAGAGACGACGGACTCACGGCGACGACCCCGGCCATGACTCGGCCGCCGGCGCCGGCCGGACTCGGCTGGACCGCCGAGTCACCAACATAAAATTTTTGTCTTTTCACCTCCCCATCACTCCTGCACACTTTAATTCTTTGGATCGGTTCCAGAGCTCTTTAAAATCCCATTAAACCCTATTTTTATTACAAATTAATACAATTTTCAATACACCCCTTCACCTAACCCTAACTCTAGCTTTACCCTATAAATACCATCCCTAGACACACACCCCTCACTCACAATTCTGTCCAAACTCTCAAGAAATTCATCTAGAAATTTTAGTGTGCAATTGAAGTTAGCAAAGGGGCGAAGCTTCGGCGATCTTCCGACGACGACCTTAGGAGCTCCCGTCGACGAAACGATGCACCGGCGTCTCCTACCATTCCCTCTTCCTCTCCTCTTATCTGAAAACCCATAAGTCCCACCACCCTCTCTCCTTTGCTATTCTAAAAACTCATATTACTAAAACCCGACGGAATCGGAGTTAATCCGATTTCCGATCCGGTTCTTCCTAAAAATCCAACCTTTTCTTAAATACAAACATACCAAACCCTTACATGTTGACTATTAATCATTAACAAACATGTTGAACAAGTTTCATGGCAATATATTTCATTTTGTAACTTTTACCACTCTTTTTCACTAAAATACCATGTAGTTTCCTTTCTACTTTAAACCATCATTAAATTTGCTCTACCTTTAATTAGATCATGAGGTAATGACCTACCTCCTCACAACACTCATATGCAATATAACACAATATCTTTTGGCAACATAGAATACGGGAAAATGAAACTTTACATATAAATACCACTAGCTATTAAACCGTTTTTTACAAGATTACGTATTTTTATAAATCTTTGCAAAGCGCCGCTACAACCCATTTTGGGGAACCCGACTGGAATGGTGCGTATTATCGCACATCCCTGGGCTTAGTAGTGCGAGATGCAGACCTCCGCAAGAAACATTCGGTCTCGAAAGATTTAAAATACAAATATCTTTAAAAAATGAGATTTCTAGAAATATAATATATATTAAAATTATTTTTATATAAATATATATATATATATGTATGTATGTATGTATGTATGTATGTATGTATCATATCTATTTTTGTGATGATATAAATATTCCCACTTTTTTCTAAAATCACAAGAATCACTTTACATTAAAATACCATGAATTTCATACGAGTTCAATATTACAATTAAATACCCTATGTTATGAAATTAGGTTATTTTCACTAGAAATATCAAAAATATAAAATCTACATTTATGATAACTATAAAAACGATAATTAAATACTTGGGGTGTATTTTGAAAATTATACAAAAGTATTTTTACATAAAACCCCCTCAAGTTCTATAAATTACCCTTAGGACCCTAGTAAATATAGATTTAAGCGGGACCAGTCTCTTGAGCCTCAGAGAGCCGGAGATATGGGTGCTTGCCTATCTAAGCTAGACAACTTAACAAACGGTGTTATCAATACAGTAATCGTCTTTGAAAAAGACACAAATCCTGCCGTCCATGTGCAGCGGTTACCGATAACATCAAAACAATCAGGACTTCAATTTCTTTTCTAATTGTTCTGACTCAGACTGAGTCTTATTATAAATAATCTGACTTGAATGTGATTCAAGTACAAACTACAAGTCAACATGAATCCATGAATCCATATATTCAATATATTCAATCTGTATTGACTGAACCAAACCATGGATATACTTCCATTTATATGATTCTCCAGTTATATCCATTTACTGATATCATGGTTTCGGCAAATCATCCATCTACACATGACAATATAATTTACAATACAACACAAATAATACAATCAATACTTCGCCGGGTTTAAGGGGTAGATTGGTACGGAAGGTGTTAGAAGTGGCATGAGACTGCAAGATTAAGACAGCTAACCTATATTCCATTGTTGATGTACCGTGGCATAACGGTTCCTTGTACTTCCATTTGCCCTAGTCTTTAGCATATAGAGACTCCTCTCGTATATACTGGTATTCTTCTGTACCAAACTACAAACAACAACGTTAACCAAATAATACAACTTTAAAAGCTACATTTCTCTCTCTGTCTATTCTATTTCTCTCTTATCTTTGGGACTTACCGAGCGATTGTTCGCTGACAACATTCCTTCTCTTTCTTCTTTAGAATGTTGTCAGGTGATCTGGACACCCGGGAGATCGAGCCTACTAGTGAGGACTAGGATCAGCTTGCCTACGACCTAGAGCTCTAGCTTCATTGTACACATTTTTATTTCAGTACTTTTCATTTCTGTTATGCCACTGTTTAGGCATTGCTTTCATTCAGTTGTATTTACTTTTCCATGTATTGTAAAAAGAATGTAAATAAATAAAGTTGTTGTTTTATTATATCTTGTCCCTTGTGCATTAATATTTATATTGCTTAGATACGCTTAGCGTATTTACTTCACAGTAAATACGCAGCGGCCTAGTCGCGTCCCCTTCACCGTACACTGGAAAGCGGTGCGTGACAATAAGTCATGCCGATATAAGGTCCATAACGGGCGAGAAACTACTGATAATACTTATCAGTAAATCTCATCTACCCTGGCCAGGGATTTCAGTTATGGCTAATCGAGTATAATGCAACATCAACACCCAATACCGGGAGAGATGAATCCCCTCCTATCACTCATTGCCTCCATGTGACTCGGGACTGTACCCAAAAACCACCTGTTTGCATGCCTCAGTAGAGCCGTGGTAGGATGGAAATCAAAGCACGGTGGGAGACACACAAGACTCTATGACGATCTCGAGTCGACAAACTAACTTTCACCAGAGAACTACTATCTGACGTGAGGTATAATACCATCTAGGAGTTCTCGGCGAGTCCGTTCTGTGTATCCAGTCTCCACTGAGCACCCGTATACCATCTCTGATGTCAAACACCAATGGATATGGGATCATCCATCTCCCATCACATGGGTCAAGAAGATATACGTTAGTCTACTCTGGAATATCGATGCCCCGTCTCGATACTCCCACGACTAGGAACATTGAAGGATGAACTCATGGACTACTCAGGCCCCACTAGTATGATCTGCATCATAATCCTGGAAGTCAAGTTCATATCCTAAGGGCTTTATCAATATGTAACAGAGAAACAGTAAGTGTACATGTTAAGATAAAGAGCAACCAGATAGCATACTATCATGTCAAGCAAGAAAGTCCTCCCTATATATGTCCCAGCATCCACTATAATATACATCTCATGTACAATAATGGCCTCTAGGACATACATATAACTAACAATCTCCCACTTGCAGTAAGGTCGGTTGTTGTAGTATAGCATACCCAACGTCCTATAAAAGTCTCTCACAGGAAAGGCCTCAGTGAGTGGATCCGCTGTGTTAACCTCAGAATCTACTCTCCTAACCTCGATCTCTTGGAGATCGTCCATCTCCATGATCAGGTGATACTGCCTTAGAATATGTCTAGATCACTGATGGGACGGAGGTTTTTAGGCCTAAGCCACAACTCCATTGTCACACAATGGTAGGAACCATGTTCATCTCATGAACAAATATACACCCAGACTGCCTCTTTGGTGGCATCTTTGGTAGCGATGTATCCAGCCTTTATTGTCTAGTTTGCCCCGGTATCTAGTTTGGAACTCTTCCAACATACCGTCCCTCTACTGAGGGTAAAGACAGTGCCTGTGACTGACTTTCAGTCAACCTTATTACCCTGGAAGCTCAAGTCAGCAAAGGACTCCCGCTGGAGTTCGTCGTTACCAAACTCCGAGATATCGTAGTCATAGTATGTTGCAATGGAAAGTAGGACCCGGATGGACTTAAGCATAGCCACTGGAGAAAAGGTTTCATCATTATCCACGCCTGGTCGATGACGAGAACCTTTTGCAACAAGTCTAGCTTTGAAAGTCTTAACTTTTCTATCTACATCAAGTAATCTTCTCAAGATATGCTTGCTCCTGATGGGGATTTAACCCTTCAGATATAGCAACCAAAGTCCATACTTTGTTGGTGTACCTGGATTCTATCTCAGATCGCTTAGCATCCAACCATTCTTACAAAGTCCCCACTCTTGATGGCCTGCTCGATACTAGTTGGGTTATCATCTCATGATGCAATCCTCGCTCCCACTGTCATCGAGAAAACCGTAGTATCTCTCAGGCGGATGAGGAACCCTACCAGATCGGCGGAGAGGGTGAGGTTCGTCAGGAACTATTGAATCCTTTGGTTCTACCAAATCATCAGCTGTAGTTTGTATAGCTGGAACTCCTTCCAGTTCTATCTCATGATCATAAATTTCTTTCCAAAAATAAATTCCTTTTCCTTAAAAAGGTGGTCATGCCGAGAAATAAAACACCTTTCATTCCTCGGTACGGTAGAAGGTATTCCCTTGCGAATGCTTGGGATATCCAACAAACTTCCACAGAACTGACCTTGCCTCGAGCTTATCTAGATTTTGCTTTTGACATAGGCCGGACAACCCCAAATCTTAACTTGCTTAAGACATGGGCTCTTTCCATACCATATCACATATGGAGTGGTAGGCATTGATTTGATTCTAACCTAATTCAATAGGTATGCTGCTTCCTCAAGAGCATAACCCCCAAAAAGAAAATATGTAACTCAATAGTACTCATCATAGAGCGCACCATATCAAATAGGGTGCGATTGCTCCGCCCCGATACACCGTTGTGCTGTGGTGTATACGGAGGAGTAATGCTGAGAGAGAATCTCATTCTCCTTTAGAATAGTCCAAAAATTCCATGCACGGGTATTCTCCTCCCTGATCCCATCAAAGGACATAATACTTATACCCGTTTTGGCTCTCTACTTCGGATTTATATTCATTGAATTTCTCAAAAGCTTCAGGCTTGTGTTTCAACAGGAACACATGTCCGAATCCTGAGAGATCATCAGTGAATATAATGAAGTACAAAGAACCAGTCCTGGCATGTGTAGATGAGGGAGCACATATATCATCATGTATCAGTCCCAAGAGTTCACTAACCCTTTCTCTGTTTCAAGTAAACGGAGCTATGGTAATCTTATCTTTGTGACATGACTGGCAAGTTTCACAAGATATAAATTCAAACTGATTTAAATATACATCTTAATGTAACTTAGCTAGTCGGGTCGCATTGATATGATCTAGTCTACAATGCCACAAGTAGGATTCATTCATTTCTGAACTCTTCCTCTTGTGTGTGTTCTGTACGTTAAGAACTGTGGTTTGATTTAGAACGTATATGCTATTAGATAACGTGCCTGAACTAATCAACTTTTGGTATAGGAAATGTTCAAAACATTATCCAACAATACAAAATTATATCCTTCTTTAGTAAATAAAAAGACTGATATAATGTTGCATATCAGGTTTGGTATCTAATAACATTCGTTCAGAATCAATGTATTACCATTTGGTAATACAAGGTGATAACTGCCAACACATTGGCTGCAACAATTGCACCGTTCTCTATACTTAGAGACATATCACCCATTCCCAGTTCTCCACCTGTCTGTAGCCCATGTAACAGATTACATATGCGGGATCCTGATCCGGTATCAAATACCCAGGACGCAGAGGATACTAAGAAACAGTTCTCTGTAACGAACACATCCGAAGAAGATGCATCTATTATCCACTTTCTTCGTTTGGGCGGCATGGGAATCCCGATATTCCCCTATTACCTGCTCGGTCTTATAACAATTATAAGTTTGAGCAAGGCCAACGTTCCCCAGCTCAGTATAACAAGCGGGTTTGGTCAATACATCCATATTATTATCTTGATTAAGGCGTGATATGGTCGCTACCTAGAGAGAGAAGAAAACACTCTGCATGTGCTCTTGCAAGATTAGATTGGTTATATATTTTATCTAATCAGGATGGCTCCCACTGTTTTTATCAAATCTTCCTTCAAACCTTAAAATGAAAGACCAGCCGAGATTAATTACACCCTACATGTTCGCCAATCTTTCAGCCAGACCAGTGCCGGTACTTTGATGGAGGTTCCCCGTGCTTTCGCACGGACCTAATTAAAATAAACCTCGTTTTCCCAGGGGCATAACCCCGTTGACACCTTTCTAGACACCTACTTGATCGGCTAATTGTAAAGTGCAAAACTCTTCCAGGAGTAACAATTACTCGCAGTAGGTATTAGGATCCAACTATCTCATAGAAGGTATGCAATCTCATTACAAATTTCAACACTTGAAACTCTCGATAATGGTTTTTACCCCTAGTGGCTCATGACCTTAACTATGGTCAACAAATCACAAGCACTAGTCAAGTTCTACCCGTCATTTCGTGATTAATTAGACCCACCCACATGACCTTTAACTATGGTCAACAAAGTCACATGACTGTCCAAATTAATTGCATCATATGCTATATAGGAAGACATCACTTAGCTACCGTACACTACGCCTTGACTATGGTCAACAAACGCAGCACGAATACTAAGTACTCTACTTCCTAAAATGACAGAGGGTTGCGGATGGTTTTTAAGAAAACCTTTAACGCTTTGAACTTGATCTCGTTGCAGAATCAAATGATTTAAAATGGAGTGTTTTTAAGGCTTTTGCTAGTTTTGCTAAAGAGCTCACCCCCGGTGAAGGGATCTCGGCTCTTTCTTCGTCGAATGAGGTGCAGGATATTCATAATACCACTATGCAAAGAAAGAACTAGAAAACCAATCAAAAGACAAAACCGAGGGTTGTAGCATCTGCTAGTTATTGCTAAAGAGGTCACTCCCGGTGAAGGGATCTCGGCTCTTTCCTCATCGAATAAGGTGCAAGATATTCTACAAGGAATACCGCTATGCAAAGCAATAATTAGAGCTACCAATTTTTGAAAATTCGATTCCACAACATCTTTAGGTTTATTTTCCTTCATTAATCACATTAATGAATGCCCCATCATTTAAGTTACCTAAGCATCACAGATAAATACAACGTACGCTTATACCATCCGCATTCGCCACGAAGTCCCATCATGAACCGTTAGGTTAGGTAATTAACGGCAAGGTAGGGCAGGGCTACCGTGGGTGAAAAACATAAGCAACGTCTATAATATATCATATATATTATAATGTATCCATCTCAAAATATAAAGTGATCACATCACAGAATATCAGCAGCAGAAGACAACATATGAAATATTGGATATACTAGGATTTCTGAGTTTTAATTTAAGCCTGTATAAAACACGGATTCCACGGTCATGATTAATAGCCAAACCCACATCCCTAGACCCCTACGAGAGCAGCAAGAAACCCTACCAATTCTAGAGTTAGGAGACCCGGACTCGACGCCTCGAGATGGTCTCCCACTGGACTCTAGAACCCGATTACTTGTGCTCCCCTTCTTGGGTCTATCCTAATGCGGAAAAGTAAATAATATACATCAATGGTGACATTTTCCTCAACCCGGAAGTGCCCAATAAAAGAATATTACATACAAGTTTTTACATGAATGGAAATGAAAAACTCTCATCTCACATAAAAAAACCGGCTATTCAACCACGACGATAACATATCACAGCAACACACAACATCACATATCATCAACGTAAGTAAATATGCGTATCCCAATTGTCGTTGACGTATAGTAACGAAACCGGCGATACACCGCATATTACACTTATGGTCGCAGAAAAGAAAGTGAAAACTACAACAGTTGGAATCCGCAACGACCTTAGACATCATAGACCCGAAATATCTCATATTCCGGATTTCATGCGTAACAATATGAATTCCTTAAACATCGCATGCCTAACAATTATAAACCCCGCATTTTAGTCTCGATATTGAAAACACTTTTCAATAACTAGTCGGGCAATTCTACAAGATTCCCGACATCCTGATCGAATGCTCGTCGGAAACTTTAGTAGACGGCCGTACTCCCGATACCGTTGACAAAGTGCACTTAGGCGGAACACCACGGCCGCGAGCACCCGTTTCTGATGCTTTTGGTAACGGAGTTCTCCTACAGTCACTTGGTCAGGGCTATGGGACGTGGCTATCTAGTAAGGTTACCCGGCGAGTATCCGCTTACGCTACGTGATTGCGACGGATTTTTGATCACATCAAAATCCCATGGCAACCGATCAAATGAAACTAAATTGCTAGATTTATAAAATTCAAATATTGTCGATTCCAAGTATTGTATCCCATCACAAATATCCAGACGACGTCAAACTTTTCGATCGATTAATCAAAGTCCCATAATTCTCCGAGAGCTCAACACTTGAGCACGGTTTAAAAATACCCAGAACATACCACAGCACCTATGGACCAACCGTGGAAGGGCAAACCCAAGCCTCATTAATGGCACCACGAAACTATTGCAAACCCTAAGGTTCGAAAGCGGTTCTTTGGTCATTATATCGAGTTAGGGTTTCATTCTTCTAGAGGGTCCACAAAATGACTTGCATGATTTTCCGAATACCTCAAACTTGGAAAAAATGGGTTTTTAATATTCGATCGAACTTTTTAACTTCCCCTAGATAACATGTGAAAACCCAAAAACAATGTTAAACTACAAATACGAAATACTCCGAGTTGCCTATTCAGTAAAACTGCATCACATGCAATTTTAGAAAAAACAAACAACACCTGAAATATCAAAACCCAGATAATAGAACACCACCAAAATTTGAAGCCCAAAATCCTTCATGGGGCCGGCCTCCTCGAAAAATTCCCCACTTTGCTCGGCCAAAATCCGAGCAAAAGGGTTAAAATTTTGGTTGTATTCATGTTGTCTCTCATAAATCATTCTGCACTTGTTTAAATAATTTTTAGAGACTATATAAAAATCAACAGAAACTGGGTTTGTGTGTTTCAAGTTTCAGAGTAGTTTCGGTTTCGTAATCTAACAAATATCGTCTAATACTCTAGCCCGGCTCTGATACCACTGTTGGGGTTCCTGAGCACCCTACTGGGTTTTCACAGCATTTACCATGCCAATTTCAAAAATTTCAAGAGTGCTAAAGAACCCTAACCTAGGATCTAGCTAGAGTGAATAGACAATATAAAGTATGTAATCAAACATTACAACAAGTGAATGAGGAATACAACCTTTGTAGACCGGTCCTTCACTTCTAAAGCTCCGTGTGGTAGTCCCTTCGCTGCGAGTAGTAATCTCCCGAACTCTAGTATGGGTTCCCTTGGAAAAATGAACAAGCTTGCTCGAAATCTTCGAGGCTGAAGATGATCTACGTCGAGGAGACTCAAACCAAAATTACCTCTTCACTAGGTGATGAACTTTGTGAAGAGAACACCCTATACCAAATGGATAATAGTAGAGGATGATTAAGTAGAAAGTGGGCTTACTTTAGATTTAATTTTCTCACAATATTTTCTCACTTGGAAAAAAGCTAGTAAGCTTTTTCTCATGAATAAGAAGAAGCTCAAGTGAAGAATGAAGATGAGAGAAATGAACTCATGAGGTGAGAATAGCAACCATGGGTGAGTTAATATCACATATTAACCATTGTAGAGACATAACCATGTTTTAAGATAATGGTTTGGTTAATAAATATCTTGAATGAGACAAAATTAGTGGACTAAGTCAAAGATACTTTAAGCTTCTCCAAGCTTCTAAGCATGACATTTTTCCAACTAATTTTGAATTACCAAAATAAATAAAATCCTTGCCATTATCTTAATCATGGTGTGAGTCTCACACACCCATGTTGTATGTGGCATCTAGCATGACACAAAAACATGTACACAAATATATATCACATATATACTATGTGCACAATCAAGTGAGAAAAGAAATCTTAAGTGAGCTAATACTAGTTAATGTAAATTAATATAACAAATATATAATTATACATTAGATTATTAAATCAACACTTGATTTAATAATCCGGTTATATCACATATAACCGACTAATATCATGTGTATCAATATCGAATCAACACTTGATTCGATAACCCGGCTATATCGCTTATAATCGACCGATGACACAAATCGCGAGAAAAGAATACGGTATCACATATTCGTATTAATCTCGGTCCCGCATATATCACATATGTGCTCCTACTCCGTTTCGCTTGAGAGAAACCTCTGTGTAGGACTCTAAAGACTCGTCAATACGCCGGCAGTAGGTGATGATTATATTAAACACCCATAAGCCGCAAGAAGCTTGCTAAACGTAACGGCCACCTGGGTATTGAGCGATCAGAAGATCAACAAGCAAGCCTGCTCATACTCCTGCGAATCCAATCAGTAACACTACCGTACAGTCTAGTCTCTTCTTCTGATATGTCGCATATCTCGCCTAGGGGTGATAAACGTCAGACCCCAATAGCTTGATAAGTCATGCCGGTGTAAGGTCCATAACGGGCGAGAAACTACTGATAACACTTATCAATAAATCTCATCTACCCTGGACAGGGATTTCAGTTATGGCCAATCGAGAATAGCGCAACATCAACCCCCAATACCGGGAGAGACGAATCCCCTCCTATCGCTCATTGCCTCCATGTGACTTGGGACTGTACCCAAAAACCACCTATTTGCATGACTCAGTAGAGCCGTGGTAGGGTGGAAATCAAAGCACAGTGGGAGACACAAAAGACTCTATGACAATCTCGGGTCGACAGACTAACATGTACCAGTGTCACCAGAGAACTGCTATCTGACGTGAGATATAATACCATCTAGGAGTTCTCGGCGAGTCCATTCAGTGTACCCATTCTCTACTGAGCACCCGTATACCATCTCTGATGTTAAACACCAATGGATATGGGATCTTCCATTGCCCATCACATGGGTCAAGAAGATATACGCTAGTCTACTCTGGAATATCGATGCCCCGTCTCGATACTCCCACGACTAGGAACATTGAAGGATGAACACATGGACTACTCAGGCCCCACTAGTATGATCTGCATCATAATCCTGGAAGTCAAGTACACATCCTAAGGGCTTTATCAACATGTAACAGAGAGACAATAAATGTACATGTTAAGATAAAGAGCAACCAGATAGCATACTATCATGTCGAGCAAGAAAGTCCTCCCTATATATGTCTCAGCATCCACTATAATATACATCTCATGTACAATAATGGCCTCTAGGACATACATACAACTAACACCCACAAAGAGGGAACCAAATCACTTTGTGCCAGGGAACGTCTATTACGGACACTCCGTCTTGGAGACGTGTCAAGCGTCGACCGTTCATGTCGTAAAAATGGCAGTGCCAGCTTCCCACAAAGCGGGAACCAAATCACTCCGCACCGGGGACAAGTATACCAGCGACACAACGTGCCGGGGAAACGTCAAACTGGCACTCCGCGTCAGGGATACGTCATACACCAACACTCCGTCTCGAAGACACGTCAAGCATCGACCGTCCATGTCGTAAAAAGGGCAGTACCGGCTTCCCAAAAAGTGGGAACCAAATCAAGTCGCCTCCACGTGAAAGAAGATCCATCAATTTCATGCACATGACCCACATGTGCGGTGTGCATTTATTGATGGGGGGCACTTTGTTGGGGTAAAAAATTACACCTCAGTTGACCAAGTCAAAGTCAAAGTCAACCCCAAGCCAGGTAGGCCCAAGCCCAGGCTAAGTGGGCCCATGCCCAAGTCAAGCCCCGCGGCCAGCCTCCCCCATGCCAAAATGAAAATTATGTAATAAATAATTTTGATGTAATTTTCATATATGAATGTAAGAAAAATGTGCATAAAACCAAATTTTTGTAAAGCCCATGGCTCATGTGCAAAAGAAATGAGCACATGGGGCATGGGATGGGCAAAATGCCATTTTGTAAAGCCCAAGGAACTATATGTATATTTGTAAGTCTATAAAAGGCAACATGAAAATAAAATAAACAATAACTTTTCCATTCTTAAAAAACTAGGGTTTGTGCCTCCTTCTCCTTCCTCAAGGTTCTAAACCTTCTTCCCCTCTATGAATTAAATCAAGAGTTTAACTCATCCTTTTTCAAAAAGAAATAGTTTTTCACTATAAAACCCACAAAAAGGAGCTCAGATCTCCCATCAGATCTCTAAATGGGGGATTTTGAATCTCACCCCCTTTTTCCTTCAAGATCCAGCCAACGAAGAGGAGAAAGAAGGAGACCCATCTCCAAAAATCCCATTTCGGGAGGATCCAAGGCTCAAAAGAAAATCCAAAGATCTCTAGGAGTTTAACTCCATTCAAGATCTGTTGGAGATTAACTCCATAAATCAAACCCCTTTTTAGAAATTTAACTCCAATTCTATACATAATCCCTATTAGAAGTTCAACTCCAAAGCCGCCTTGAGAGTTTAACTCCGAACCCAAGGGCTAAGCCCCTTTTCTGCTAGTGTTCTCAATGGTCGTGTGCTGTGCACGTGACCCGCTGGCGCCCAGCGGTCGCATGCAGGGCACGTGACCCGCGGGCGATAAAGCACCCACGTGCGCCTCATGTGACTCGAGGGCGCTCAGCGCCCAGCGGTCGCATGCACCACACATGACCCGCGGGCGTCCCGCGGTCGCGTGCAAGGCACGTGGCCCGTGGGCGCTAAGCTCCCACGTGCGCCTCACGCGACTCACGAGCGCTCAGTGCCCAGCGGTCGCATGCAGCGCACGTGACCCGCCGGCACCCAGCGGTCACATGCTGCATACGTGACCCGCTGGCGCCCAGCGTCCACGTTCCAGGCACGTGACCCGTGGGCGCCATGCGCTCACGTGCCAGGCACATGACCCACGAGCACTCATGCCCACATGCCAGGCACGTGACCCGTGGGCGCCCAGCACCCATGTGCAATGCACGCGTCTTTAAGACGCTTCCCTCCATTTTTATATGCACTCCACACTAAATATACTTCCCATGTTAGAAAAAAATTATAACAGGGCGCCGCCCCGCTCCCCGTAAGGGGGTTGCTAGCCGCCTTGACCTCCAGCCTGCTATTCGGGTAGCGGGACCCACGTAAAAACTCTGCGGGGCCCCCGATATATCCAAAACCTCTTCAAAACACAACACTAGACATTGAGTTCGCATGACCTGTTTGACCTGTCAATCGGAGGTTCCCTCACTCCATAGGCGAGAGGTAATTAACGGCAGCTTAGTTCGCGGCTGCCGGAGATTCGGATCCCCACAATCAATAAACCCCAGCCTACCCTAGGCAGGGGGAATCTGTAATGTGCCCGACAAGCGCGCGCGTATTCCCATCTCAATGTGGTGACGAAAAACACCCTACACCTCTGGCTTCAATTCTTCCGCTTGTAATGCTGCAACCACTGTCTTCTTTGGTTTTGTTTTGTATACGCTAGGTTCCAAGGTACGGTCTCCACTCTTGAAATAGAACACTGGATGATCTGGTATTTCGAACACTACCCTCCTTTGGTGACAGTCGATGGTAGCGAAGAAAGTTCCCGGCCAGTCCATTCCTAAGACTACTTCGAAATTCAGTATGTCCAGCACCTTGAAATCCGCATAAAATTCTCTACTGTAAACGGCCACTGGACACAGATCGTATCCCAAAGTTGCTTTTAGAACGACATTCCCTGAACTGACATTCCAGCTGGATACGAGCGGTTTAACTAGAATCGCACGAGTTCGGACGAACCATTACGACATAAAGCAATGTGATGCTCCAGTGTCGAAGAATGCTAGAGCAGGTAGGGAAGCTACTAGTATAGTACCTAAGTTGTGTAAGGTTAGGTTTAGATATAGGAAAAGTTATAGAGATATATAAGGATTGAAGAGGTTTGAAAGGATTAGGAATTACCAATGATGACTTTGCCTGTGGCTTCGGCCTCCTCGACCGTCTTTGTGAAAGCCTGACGTCATGGTACATTCCTTCTTACTGGAGACACATTCCTCAATCCTTGGGGAACGTTTCTCTGACCTTGAGGCATGTTTCTCTGTGCTTGATGGAATTGACGTTAAGGTTATGCAGGAGGTCCACGTGGAGAAGGTGCAGGAAGAGCTAAATGGGGTGCAGGAGCTTGAATGACTGGCCGCTGTGGAACTATGATTGCGGGCTTTGGGTGCTAGAGCTGTGTTGAAGTGGTATGTACATGCTCCTATAGAGTGAGCAGATGTGCCACAAACTAAACAAGGCCATTTGCACACCTACAATCCTTCACCAGGTGTCATGTCCTCTTGCAGTAGAAGAAAAAGTCTGTACTGGGCCGGATAAATGATCCTCCCGGTCTCCTCGGTGAAAAAGTTGGCCTAGAAGCGGTTCCTCCCAATATCTGTGTGGCAGGGCGTCTCACACCGACGATTTGCGATCTTCCCTTCTTCTTCACAACTGCCTCATAGCGTCGGGTAGCCTTCAGAGCAAGCTCATGGGTTGGGAAATCTCCTGTAGCAAGTGCAGCTTGGATTTCCGGGTCCAACCCTTGCTGAAATCGTCATGCCCATATCTCAGCAGTAGGAATCAGGTGTGCAGTGAACCTGTTAAGACCTTATGTTAGTAGTGTAATGAGTGAAATCAGGAATTTGAATTTGAGACGATATCTTACCTGCTAAGCATGGTAAACTCAGTATCGTATTCATCCACAGACTTGACCTACATCGAGCCTTATTGTAAATGAATGAACTGCTGCTCCATGTCGAAACGGGCAGTCTCACGGAAGTACTTCGCATCCAACATATCGCGAAATGTCTTCCATTCTATCGGTTGGGTGAGACGGCTTTCTTCAGCCTTCCACCAGACTCTGATGTTGTCTGTTAATTGCAGTTTCGTAACTCTTGCCCAGGCAATATCTGGCACTTGAGCTGCTGCCAGATCATCTTCAATTGATTGGGCCCATTCTTCCACCTCCAGTAGGCTCTCTTTTCCTGAGAAGGGCTTTGGATGTAATGCCCGGAATTGTTTGACTCCGGGTACCTCGGCTTCGGGGCGGTGCATGAGGATAGCAGTATGCTTCTGCTGACCCTCCAAGAGGCTCTTGATCGTCTCAAGTAGTACCGTTTTCTAGTTGATGCAAGCTGCAACGGTGGGTGGTGGTGGTAGAGTAGGCAGTGGGGTGTTGCCATTGACGTTCGTGCTGGTATTGTTGGGAGAATCCATGACCTTGATAGGAAAAGAATAGTTAGGATAGATTCAAGAAATTGGAAATGCAAGGAATGTATAGTTGCTGATTCGTATAATTCTTGTGATATATTGCTTAAGACTTCATGCATAACTGACATGCATGGGCCGCCAACAAAACCTGTCATGCCCTACTTCCCAGTAGACGGATACGGTGACGTGTCAAGCCGCAACGTATTTACTAAGAAATAAATACGTTAAACGTAATTAAGCAATATATAAAATATACAAGAATGACAAGAGTATTAAAATAAAATAGCAACTTTATTTATATTCATATTTACATACAACTGTTTGAAAATGAAAAGATACAATAATATAAAGTAGTGTCTAAACAATGGCATACAGGAAATGAAAATACAAGGAACTAGAAGTCAGGCTGTGCCGCAAGCTGGTCCAAATCCTCCTGGCTATGCTCGATCTCCTGAAAGTCATGTCCCCCTGACAAACATTCCAAAGAAAGAAATAGAAAGGAATGTCGTCAGCGAAGTGGCGCTCAGTAAGTCCCAAAAGAAGAAAAAGAATATAATAAGTAATGTAAAATGAATAGGTGAGTTGTGTATGATTGATTACAGGTATGTGATGGTTATTATAACGTGGTTGTTTGTAGCTTAATACAGAAGGTATTCATGTATACGAGAGGAGTCCATCTTACCCCGTGGACTATAGTAACATGTAGTACAAGGCCCCATCATAACCCATGGGACAACGGCACGAGAATTCATGTAGGTGTCTTTTAAGTGATCTCTCGTACCACGATATAAGTTCCGTACCAATCTACCCCTTTATCCCGCGTATTGTATTGTATAGATTATATTTACAAGTCTTGCCGAAACCATGGATACAAAATGTTCAGGTATTCATGTTCAGGATGTAGTCATGTATTCAAGTAGTCAAGTCAAGTTATAACCATGGTTCGGTCAAGTCAAGTCAAGTATACATGTTTGATATTGATGTTTGAATTCAAGTGTTCATGTTCAAGATCAAGTATTCAGATTCTTGTTTGATTTGGATTCAGGTTTGATGTGGACTCAGATTTGAGTTTGGATTCAGGTTTGATTTTAGACTCAGACCGAGTTAGACACTTGTAACCAGATTTAGCTCTTGAATTAGGTTCGGGAGTCATCGGTAATTGCTGCACATGGACGACAGGATTTGTGTTTTTTTCCAAGACAATTACTATTGATAACCCCATTAAGTTTTCTACCGTAAATAGATAAGCACTCACTTTCTCCGGCTCTCTGGGGCTCAAGAGAATTGATCCCGTTTAAACCTATATTTACTAAAGTCTTTAAATATTGTTTTTATATAACTCGAGGGGGTTTTATGAAAAATATTTTGATATAGTTTAACAATAAAACCTCGAGGGTGATTAGTATTATTTGAGGTTGTCATGAGCATGGATATTAAGTATTTGGGGTATTTTTAGAGATAATTACTTAGCTTGGAAAATTCATGGTATTTTATTGTAAAACTTGCCTTTTTGGTACCTTGAGGTTATTTTATTGACATTTATTAATCTTTTCATTTTTGAAAAATATCGGTTTATTATATTTTGAAAATATGTATTAATAATTTTATATAATTTTAATTTTAAAAATAATTTTATTTTATTTAGAAAATTCGTATTTCTTAAAAACCGTATTTAAATCCTTTCGAGATCGAATGCTCCGTTAAGAGGTCTACATCTCGTTCTACTAGCTTATGAATGTGCGAAAATCCACATCATCTATTAGCGTGTCCCCTAAAGAGGGTTGTAGATGCATAATCTTAAAGGATAGAAAATACCGCTTTAAAAGAAATCCGATTTTTTTAAAGTTATGTGGTATTTTATCGTAATATTATACTTCGCAACGAAAATACATTCAAGGAGTATCGTGCTATTAAACCAAGTGTGCGTGTGGGGTAGGTCGTTACCCCGTGAAGTTTTCCTAAGGTATTGTTTTAACAAATACTAAAAGAGGAGATATCAAAGCTCATGGTATTTTAATGAAAAAGTTCAAGTATGGATTTTTCATATGAGATTCTTAGTTAAAATTAATTCTGAACATTAGTATTTAGAGTTACAAGTATTGTGTAAAAGTGATTTGACCCAAATGATAAAAGGAAATGGGGTTATAGGTTTTATAAAAGAAGATATCGGTATAACTCCACTTTTACATATATTGGATTTAAAGTGAAAAGCAATGAAAAAGGAGGAGGATTGGTAGGGGCTTATAGTTTGAATACGCTAAAAAGAGTTTAAGGAAGATGAGGGAATCCTTGTGGTGTCGCGGGAGCTCCGGATATTGTTTCGATCTTCGCTGGAAGTTGCTTGCTCGCTAACTCCTCTTTACTCCACTTGTACTTGGGAACTTTTTGAGAGAATTTTCCTATAGTTTTCAGAATGGTGCTGGGCCAAGATAGGGGATGGTATTTATGATGGAGAATTAGGGTTTAGGAATTAAAAATTTGGATTAATTAAAATGTGGTTTAATTGTGAAATGAAGGATCTCTGTTTGATTGCAGGAAAATTAAACAATGCAGAGGAGTTAGGGGTAGCTGAAGGGACTAGTGTGCAAAGCCCTGGGACATTTGGCCATGAATCAGCTGTCGGTGCCGGTCTTTAGAGGGGTTTGACCGGTCGATTTTTACCATCTGGCCTCGAGATTCGTGCTACGAGATTAAATCAGTGTTTACTCTATTTTCCACATATTTGATTTTTTTGACTTTTCCTTTCCCTGTGTATTGCACGTGCAATCTTTTTGGCTTTCAAAAAGTTAAAAGAAAAATTCAGAAAAAATAATGTGTCTGATGAGAATCGAACAGGGGCTGCGTCACAGCAGTGCAAGGGCTTTACCAGTGGGCTACAAGTTGTTTCTTGCTGTTATTTAACAAAAATAACTTATAACTCAAGCTCAGGCTATAAAACTCATTTCTATACATTAAAATGAAAAATGAGTAGTTACAGATTTTCAGGCTGAGCAGGATCCGAGCGGCTATCAGGACTTTACCGAAAATCAGTAGCCCGTAGGTTTATTTCTTTTCAGTTAATATTTAGCATGTGCGCCCTTGTGGAACATTAGGGCTTATGTATCTTTTTGGATTTTGTTTTTATTTCGAATTTATTGTATTGGATTTTTATTTGCCTCGATTATCTGGTGGGCCTATTTTTAGTATTCCTTATGGTTTTGTTGCAGCTTGATTACCAGTGTTATCTCTCCTGTTGTTGGATATTAGCTTTGACAGGTTAGCTAGACAGCCTTTATATGACTATGGAAGGATCTTTCCTTACCGTAGGTAGCACGGCTGGTCTTCGTTGCTCTCCGTATTTCGCATTTTGGGAAGCGGGGCATGACAAGGTTTTGTTGGTATCAGAGTTAGGCTGACGCCGAAGTTAGTCTGGGTCCTACCGACTTTTAGGGTTAGAATCACATGTCTAAGTTTCCCCCAGTATGTCATGCTGCATATTCCTTTGACTTTGATTATAGGATTCAGGCGACTTAGATAGAGTTACGATATTGTGCCCATGTACCGCGACATGGATACAATACGGTATTCTGTATGAGTAACTTAGAGTTCTACCCTTAATTCATATCCATTGATTTGATTATCTATTTTCGCTCAATTGTTTTAATACTCTAAATTTGAATCTTATTTTGCGGCTAAACCTCGTTGCTCGTTTTGACTTCAGAATCATGGCGGAAGAAAATTTGCGGGTATATGGAAGGCGTGACAACAATGTTGCACTACTTGGAGTTATACGTGGTATATTAGAGAACCAACAACAGCAGACTGAATTACTGCATGAGGACCTACTTGCTTCTCAGCAGACCGCTACTGCAGCCTTGAATAAGGTGACTGGGGTTTGTGAGGGTAGACGTCCGGGCAGTGTCGCTGATTTCAGGAGATTACAGCCGACAAGTTTCACTGGCTCAGGCAGTCCACTTGATGCCGAGCAGTGGATTGTCAACATGGAGAATTTGCTGTCAGCCGCCCGAGTTCCTGAAGAGGATAGAGTATATATAGTCAAGATTCAGCTGCAAGATGTAGCTAGAATTTGGTGGCTCGCAGAGGAGAACAGGTTGTAGAAACCGATTGCATGGACTGATTTCTCTACGGCTTTTGTTGATAAATTCTTTTCGAAGTCGGCCAGGATCGAAATGGAGCAGCAGTTTATCAGTCTTCGTCAAAGAGATCGCACAGTAGACGAAGTAGCAGCTGAGTTTATCCGACTTAGTCGTTTCGCTCCTTCGATAGTAGCTCAGGAGGAGGACAGGGCCAGGAGATTTTTACAGTGCCTTACTCTGGAAATATTGGAGAAACTAGCTTCACATGATCTGGGGACTTATTCTGAGGTGTTAAATGCAGCACGCAAAATTAAGACAGTTATGGATAAAAGGAAGAAACTTCAGGGTGGAGGATTTAAACGCCCGGTGAATCAAATTTTAGGAAGGATTCCAGTTAGATAGCATGGAGGATTTCAGATGAAGCGTACCGCAACCCCACCGCAACAAGAATCTCCGGTTTGTGGATATTGTCAGATACCGGGACACATTGAGAGAAATTGCCGCTGGGCTAAGGGTATATGTCTGATTTGTGGTGCTAGTGACCAGCAGATTGGGAGTTGTCCTAGGAGAGTAGAGCACAACCAGCCTTAGGAAGGACTTGTCCCTCAAAAAAAACTTTTTGATCAGAGGCAAGGCAACACAGGTCGTGGATATGGGTGGGCCTTTACCCTAACGGCTGAACAGGCAGAGGCATCAGAGGATGTCGTTTCAAATACCATTCTAGTTTGTTCTGTTCCTGCTAGAGCACTTTTCGATTCCGGGGCTTCGTATTGTTTTATGTTTTTGGGTTTTGCCACTACACATTCCATTGCACACGAAACACTGATTCGAGGTTAGGACATTCACACTGGAAATAGAGTAGTTGCCACCAACCTAGAGTGCAAGCTTTGTCCAGTAGTGATTTGCGGCAGGGAGCTTTTTGCAGATTTGCTGCTGATTGGAACTGGTAGTTATGATGTCGTCTTAGGAATGGATTGGTTGGGCACCTTTCATGCACATATTGATTGTCGGGCCAAAACCGTAATCTTTCGCATTCCTAACCACCCAGAGTTCGTGTTTACTGGAGACAACAAATCTCTGGGACCCATAAAGTTTAAAGAAAAGCTGACGAGCAGCATACTAGCATCAATGGAGATTAATAAGAGTTCGGCACCAGTCATAGTTTGGGAATTCTTGGATATCTTTCTCGAGGATTTACCTGGCCCCCGCCTCATGCTTTGTGGTTTTCGATAGAATTATTATGAGGAACGACACCGATTTCTAAGGCACTCTACAGGATGGCACCAGTTGAGTTATCAGAATTGAAAAAGCAGATAGAAGACCTCCTCAGCAAGGGTTTCATTCGCCCAAGTACTTCTCCGTGGGGCGCTCTAGTTTTACTAGTGAAGAAGAAGGACGGTTCGTTACACATGTACATCGAATACCGAGAGTTGAACCAGGTTACGATTAAAAACAAGTATCCTATACCTCGGATTAATGACTTGTTCGATCAGTTATGTGGTGCTTGAGTGTTCTCTAAGTTGGATCTTCAGTCAGGATACCATCAAGTTCAGGTTAAAGCGGAGGATGCATGCAAGACGGCTTTCAGAACTCGATACAATTATTATGAGTTTTTAGTGATACCATTCGGTGTTACTAATGCTCCAGCCGTGTTTATGGATTTAATGAACCGAGTTTTCTCACATTACCTTGATCAGTTTGTCGTAGTTTTCATCGACGACATTCTTGTGCACTCCAAAAGCAAGGAGGAGCATGCTGAGCATCTTAGAATCGTGTTACAGATACTGAAACAGGAGAAGTTATACGCCAAACTTAGTAAATACGAATTTTAGCTTGAACAAATTCAATTTTGGGGCCATATCGTTTCTGAAGATGTTATCTCAGTAGACCCGGCGAAGATTGAAACAGTGAAAGATTGGCCAGCTCCAAACTCAGTAGCAGAGATTATAAGTTTCTTGAGACTCGCAGCTACTACCGGATATTTGTTAAAGATTTTGCGCGAACGGCTGAGCCGCTGACAAGACTTACTTGGAAGGGGGTGCCATTCCTATGGTCAGAAGAATGCAACCGAGTGTTCGAGTTATTGAAGGAGAAACTCACAACTGCACCTATATTGATCGTACCAGATGGGACAGGAGGGCTGGTGATTCATAGTGACGCTTCCGGTAAAGGGCTAGGCTGTGTCTTGATGCAGTGTGGGAGTGTTGTAGCCAACGGTCATAAAAACTCGCTACGTAGCTCGTTTCGCTACAAAACGTTGATTTTTGGAGTGGACTCGCTACTTAGTGCAAGAAGAAAACGCTGGAGGAGCAAAGCCTTGGGTTTTGCATCAGAACGCGTGCGTTTTATACTGTAGCGTGTTGTTGATAGAAAGCCTACGCTTCATAACACATTGGAAAGTCAAAAGGATATTAAAGCCTTTGGTTGAAATTTTGTTTGGATTCAAGTGAGATTATTCTACAGAATTCTAAGAGTCTAAATATAGTTCACATTAAATTAGGTGGGACCATCAATCAATTATTGATTCATTCTCCAACAATTTTTGTCTTTCCAACATATTCTTTATCAAATAAACTAGGGCACAACCTCATAGAAGGTTGCAACGTTTCCTTTTTTTCCAAAGTTGCAGCAATGCCAGCAACTCTCTCTTCATAAGAATTTTGGTATTCTCTCATTTAATGATTGCAAAGAGAAATTTAAATTTCGTCATCTCAAATAAACAATTTTAAAAGGTTTGTTGATCTTTGAATCTCCCGTAATCTCATTTTTAATGCAGTTTGTCATGAAAGTTTTTTTTAACATCAATTCCTGTTAGAAAATATAATGAACTTGCTATTCAAAATATGTTAAAGGCTCACAATTTTTTTAAATTGAAAACGTTTTAATAGTTTTTCTACAACAACTTAATTGCAAGTCCATCGCTTTGTAATTCTTTTCCAATTTATTAATTATTTTACAATTCTCTCAAGCAATAGTTTTTCTTGCAAGGTTTTACTAGCAAAGTAACAACCTTTTTTCTGCAACGTAGCAATCTTTTTTTCTGCACATTCGTAATACATATCAAACTGTAACAGAAAAATCCAATGTTAGTCGTAAGAGCCATAGAAAACTATCAATCAACCATGGATGAATGGAATAACAAACACTAAAATTATATAACATACCAATTAACATAACTAAAAACCAATCCATTTATAGCGTTTTGAAGTTCATAATTTCGTTTATATTAGGTATCATGTTGATTGTTGTTGATGTATATGTTTGATAATCTATCAAGATTGCTTTAATATTTGAAATTGTGTAGCTTTATTGTGATTTTCTAATTAATATTATTTTTATCTAAGAAAATGGAAAATCAATGTAGCTTACGTTTTTCGCTACCTAGCTTATGCTTCGTTATTCCTATGAGTCTAACGCTTCGCTACACGCTATCGCTTTTTCAAACATTGGTTGTAGCTTATGCCTCGCGTCAATTGAGGACGCACGAGAAAAAATACCCAACCCACGATTTAGAGTTAGCCGCAGTGATCTTTGCTCTGAAGATTTAGAGGCATTTATCTTTTGGGAGAATGAGTGGAAGTCTATACGGACCACAAGAGCCTAAAGTATGTATTCACGCAAAAGGAGCTAAATATGAGACAGCGCAGGTGGTTGGAGTTCATGGCTGATTATAATATTGATTTGCAATATCAAATCGGGAAGGTAAATGTGGTACCGGATGCTCTCAGTCGGAGACCAACAGCGATGTGGTTGACTAGTCAGAAGGAACTCCTTGATGAGTTTCGGAGGCTCAATTTAGAAGTGGTAGGACAAGAGACACATGTACAGTATTGGCAACTACAAGTGCAGTCTTCATTGATAGATCGTATTAAAGCTGCACAGGCTGGGGACCTGCAATTGCAGAAGTTCCGCGGGTTAGTAGAAGCCGGATTGAGAACGGATCTAATGATACACGAAGATGGCTCCTTAAGATTCAGCAATTGACTATGCGTGCCAAAAGGCGAGGTTCGAGAAGAAGTATTGAAAGAATCACATAGTTCAACCTATTCAGTGCACCCGGGTGGCACCAAGATTTATAGGGATGTTAAATAACACTTTTGGTAGAATAGCATGAAGAGGGAGATTGCCCGATATGTGTCGAAATGCTTAGTGTGCTAGCAGGTAAAGGCCGAACATCAGCAAGTGGCCGACCTTTTGCAACCACTTCCTATTCCCCAGTGGAAGTAGGAACACATCACTATGGACTTCGTGACGGCTTTACCGCAGAGTCCTAAGGGCAATAACGTTATTTGGGTCATCGTCGACCGTCTCACAAAGGCAGCCCATTTTTTAACCTTTCGAGTGGGACAATCGATGAAGACGTTGGCAGAGAAATATATACAGGAGGTCGTAAGGTTGCATGGGGTGCCTATCACTATAGTATCAGACAGGGACACGAGATTCTTCTCACATTTCTAGAGAAGCTTGCAAGAGAGCTTGGACACTCGTCTTAATTACAGCACAGCTTACTACCTCCAGACTGACGGACGGTCTGAACGTACGATACAGATATTAGAAGACATGTTGAGAGCTTGTATGCTAGATTTTAAGGGATCATGGGAGGATCACCTACACTTGGTGGATTCTCTTATAATAACAGCTATCAGGCGAGTATTCAGATGGCCCCATTCGAGGCACTTTATAGGCATAAGTGTCGTTCCCTGCTTTCCTGGGATGATGTGGGGGAACGAAGATTGCTAGGACCGGAGCTCATAACTCAAACTGTTGATAATGTCCAATTAATCAGAAACCGTATCAAGGCAGCACAAGATCCTCAGAAGAGTTGGGCAGATACTAGCCGAAAACCTCTTGAGTTCGGTGTAGGAGATCATGTTTTCCTAAGATTTCACCAACTCGAGGAGGGATTAGGTTCGGTAGTCATGGGAAACCCAGTCCCCGATTTATCGGACCATTCAAGATTGTGGAGGCGTTGGTGTAGTGGCATACAGATTAGCATTACCATCCTCTTTGGCTGGTATGCATGATGTATTTCATGTATCTCAGTTACGTCGTTATGTCCGCAATGATAGTTATGTTCTTGATCATTATGAATTAACTTTGAGCACTGATCTCTCGTATGAAGAGCAACCTATAACCATTGTTGACCGTAGAGAGAAAGTGTTGAGGAACAAGATCATCCCTTTAGTTCTTGTATCTTGGGGCGGACGTTCGCGCGGGGAATCCATTTGGGCGCGTGAGGACGAGATTCGTTAAAAATACCCACATCTGTTTTCTTAATCTTGTAGTCGTCCTTCCAATTTCGAGGATGAAATTTTCTGTAAGGTGGGTAGGATGTAACACCCTAGTTTGGATGCGGTGTTTCTAGAGTTATCGAGATATTTTTTAATAAAAAATTTTACTATAATTTTAAAATTTACTTATGGTTGGTGGCCAGTATAATTATTTTGACTTTTCCGTATATCATTTTGATATGAAAATCTTCAACTTTTAGATAATATATAATAGTTCCTTAATGGCAGCAAAACAATATTTTTATATCTTAAATTTCTTAAACTAATCTATTAATAATTGGTTGGCAAATATTTTCTTTGCCTAACTCCATTTACTGTTGATATGAGAACAAGTAAAATCCGTACCAAATCTCTAAACATACTCGGACACACACACGCAAAATAATATCCCTTTCTCTAAATTTATATATAAATTAATATCTCTCTCTTCCTCTCTCCAAATATATATATACATATTTGCTCTCTCTCTCTCTCTCGTTCACACCCAGACACTTCTCCCTTCTTCTATTCCTCAACCTCTTCTTCCTGAGGACCCAACTCTCTCGTCTCCACTGTCATCGTCGCCTCCATCCTCATCGCAACCGCACCCACTTCTTTGATCCCAATACTTTGTTTTCCCCCTCATCCCGATTACCACCGACGCCCCTCACCTCCATAATTATCATCTCTTCCTCTGTTTGACCCCCATCGAGAACCCACCACTGCACCTTCGTCAAGATCCCCTCACACATCAACGGCGACTTCCTCTTTCCCCAGCAACAACCCATCAAACCCACCTTCGAACCATCATCTCCTCCAAACGTCTCGCCCCCGTCATTCCCCAAGCACCTCGGCTGCCTCGTCACCGTCACCACCTTCCCTCACCCACAAATCCTCGCTGTCGAACCCATCGCTCCCCTCTCCCTCGCGGGAAACTTCCCCCTCTCGACGACCCCATCACCCAGACCTCCATCGTCCTCAACATTGTCATCATCTCTTCCCCAGTAGCAACACCACAACCCCGACTCGCCCTCCTCTTGCCCCGACGATCACCACCGCGATCAACACCACCTTCCACCACTACAGCCGCACCCCCTCATCGCCTCCACCCATCATCTCCTCCACCCTCATCTCCAAAACCCGACACCCCCATCCTCGACCACGACAACGTCACCATTGCCGCAACAACCCTCAACCACCATCAAGCCAAGATCCCAACTCCCGTCGCCGACGATCTCGTCATCAGACCAGATTCTAGCCGGGTCCAAGTGTCGCCAAAGATTGAAACTGTGATTGTCCGTCGCTTCGTATATTGCGACTGTCGTGCTTCCGTCACCAAGGAAAGTATCCTTGCTTTACTTTTGGTCGATGCATATCGGCAACCCTCACACACACACACACACACACACACACACACACACACACACATATATATATATATATATATATTTTCTGCACCTTTAATATAGAATTAAAAATGTTAGTATTCAATTATTTATATCGTTAATATAAATCTTTATGCAACAAAGCAATAAAAGAAAATTTGATTGATTGTGAATCTGCAATGAGGTTTATTTAACTACAATCAAAGTTCGAAAATTGTTAACCTACCTTATATATATCTTATTAACCAGCTTGTACATCGCCTTCGAGCAATTACTATCATTAGATAGCAATTGCCTTTGACATGATATGACTATTCAATACTCTAGTCTTTTAATAACGAGATTTCTAATTATGATGCTAAGCTACATGCCATGACACGCACTACTGTGTATCGGTTTCGTTTCTATATAATTACCATATTACGAGTTCCAGTATTTTCAACATTCTTAATTAGTGATTTAGTTATTACCATAGTAGATACGAACACGCGGAGTGTAGGTGTCACGCCCCGCTTCCCAGAGTACGTGTAAATCCCCGTTTCCTTTCTAAATAAAGTTTCCTATTTTTCTGAATTCTAGTGATTTCCTTTCGTATTTTTAGTTGGTTGATAAGCTTGATATTTAAACCCTATTTTTTTTCCAACTCTTTTGGAATTATAGTCCAAACCAAAACCCAAGATTTAAAACCAAAGCCGAATTAAACCAAAATGAGTAAAATACTTAACCTTAAACCTATTTTTAAACATTCAGCCCAAGCTTATATTTAAACCCCAAACCCAAACTTTATTTTCCCCAGCCCAATTGAAATTTCCCCAATTAAAATTTAAAACTTAAAATTTACCTTCCCGGCCCGTTTCTCCCCCAGCCCACAGGGAAAATTAAAAAGGGAATTCATTGATTATTAACCCAAGCCCAACTCCTTTCCCATTTTCCCCAACTCACCCGACCCCACTACTGTTCATCTTCTTTAAATTCCCAACGGTAACATCCCCTTTACCCGCTCGCGATCGTTTCCTCCGCCGTGCCTCACGCCCACGCCCACGCCCCCGCTCCTGCCGTTACACCCATGATTTCAACCTCGTCTCCAACTCCTCTCGTCACTCTCCCTCTCCAACTCACTTCTCATCTCTCTCTCTACACCCACCGAGCCCCCAACCTCGAACAACCCACTGCAACCTCCACCTCCGACGATGACAACCCCCTCGGCAACCCTCGATCACTCCTCCTCCACCAACCTTCTCCTTCTACGACTTCACACCCTTCATCAACCGAGCCCCCGCCAAGCATCCCCTGCACTCCCAAACCCACTTGCACCCAACCACGGGTCACCGCTGCAACCGACGCCGACGATCCCCCACTTCACCTGAACCACCTCTGAGACCCTCTACATCCTCAGCACCATCCTCATCACTCCCAACCCGACCCCCACTGCTCCCCCTCTTCAAAATTCCAAAACCCATTTTCAAACATTTTCCCCCTCGCTGTGAACTTCACTGTGCACGTTGCCGGAGCGACGCCGTCGACCGTCGTCGACCCCAGTACACTCGCAAAGGATTATCAAACACCCCTCAACATCCAGTGACCGTGCAGCGACTCCAGACAACTCCGACGCAAGATCCGCATCTCGATCCAAGCTCGCGCGAATCGGTTTCACGGCGTACATCGCGCGTTTGTGACGCTGTTGCTGCCTTGCGACCCCGAGACGTTTCCAGGCAAGTGTTTACTTGCTTCATGCTAATATATTAGTGGTATAAACCTAAAATATCTAGTTTACGGATTTGCCGATTACCGATACATAATGTGACCTATGTGTTCGATGCTAGATCCCAATGGAAATAATAATTTATTTTGACGGAAACTGATATTTTCTGTTGGCCCATTTGATGATAAATATTGTATATGAATCTCGCTGGAAAACACGATTGTTAGTGACAAAAATGGATACCCCCAAATATGCCGTTAAAACTAATATTTTTCTCGTATCTGAAAATGAATAAAATCACCGTAAATTACATACATACTAGAATGATGCGTTCAAGGGTTTAAATCGAAGCCTACTCGACGAACTTTAACCCTATGAAAAATTTCAATGATTTCTGTTCTGTAACCGTGATGATAATTAGATCGGAATGCGACTCTGGACTGCAGTCCAGAGCGTTTCTGATTATTGTGTACTGTCCCAATACCTGTGTCACTGTGGTTCTTGAAGTTGTATGTTACGGAACTCTACAGTAGATTAAAGATAATTTTGTTAGTTAAACAAAATAAGTGGTTCCATTCCGTTTCATCGCCGTTTACTATTTTAAACTGTATTTATAAGGGCAGAACGTATAACTGTCCAGAACAGATTCAGAAACGACATACTGAGGTTAAACTGTGTATAACTTACAACGTACAGATGCGATTGAGGATCCGTCTATAGAGTTGAATACTCTATTGAAAACCCTAGATTTCATTTAACTGTAACATTGCTAAATTCTGAGCCCAACTGGGTACAATTCGTGTTGCGAAACGGACGTTCAGTTCTGAAACTGAATTTCCAGCCGCGAGCACTTAAAATGAAACAGCTATATCTTGAAAACCGGAATCCCGATTGAACTAAAATTTTTTTTGATTAATTGCTGACTGAGTGTTCTATTTATCTTACTTGTATCATTTTGCTGAATTCTTAACATATTAATTTATGCAAATTATTTTAGTTAATGACATGCATGTTGATTCATAACATACAGAGCTTATTGGTAGCATACAATGCATATATCATACCCTTGCCATATACTCAGTGTTAGTGCGTGTGGACATTGCATTATCGTGCGTGATAGATGTTGGTTTAGGAGTGACGAGTACACCAATGGAAAGTGATTATTCGTGACAGTGATTGATACAGTGAACAGTGATAAAACCGTGCCATTGGTATACTTGTACACAACTAGATCAAGATCATAAATAGTGTAAACCTGGGGGAAAAGGGGAAATCAAAGTGGAAAGAGTATCGTATTTAGCGGGACCGTGTTTAGAGGATGATCGTTCGAACCGTGATACTGATACATGTAGGGTAAGATCTAGCGATCCGGCTGACAGGGTTATGTCCCGGGCATGTGGGCCGTTGTCTCGGGTATGTACGAGACTCCTGTTAAACATGATCCTCCTTCCACTATGTGATTTCAAACATGACTGTTCCCCTCCGAAAGACGGCGTGCAAGACTGCGATGTCTTGGCACTGAGATTCGGGGCAGATGCTAATAGGTGCTATCCGTCCACCTCTCCGAAGATGTCAAGTTGATTTATGGCACCGTGTATCGGAGGTTTAGACGGATGCGGCCGATGTAGCAGACTTCGTCAGATTCCCCCTCGTCTGAGGGGTTTTTTGATTGTGGGGACGCTCTTCCCTGCAGGCGCAAGCCCCTGCAGTTAATTACGCTACCGCATCGCGGTAACAACTTTCTCCTTCTCCAGATGGTCACTTCGTGTCGTGTGTATTTATTTTATGTTTTGTTGCCCGTGGATTGTTTACGGAGACCGAGTTATGTCGTCGTCCGTAGGGCGTGGACTAGTCCAAATCCGTATTTTCTTAGATTTGGTTTTGGGGTTTTGGTTTGAGGATACATTAGCCATATTTGAGGCTAAGATCAACTCAAACGTTTGTTAAGGATACGTTAGTCTGGTTTGAGACTAAGATCAACTTAATGGGATCGTTTAGATCCGACAAAAGAGCGTTTGGGCTCTATTGTTCCAGTTTAGGGACATGGTGGTCCATGAATGTATGGCCGTCGGGACCCATCACCTCTCTGACGACGTTGAAGGATTACAACGACAGGTGTCAGAGGAGTTCAGAGATGTACCCTTGAACCAAAGTTGATTGGGGGGATTCATAGTCCAATTTGGGACTAAAGTCTGTTTGAAGGTTTAAGAATACGTTAGCCATATTTGAGGCTAAGATCAACTTAAACGGTTGTTAAGGATACGTTAGTCCAGTTTGGGACTAAGATCGACTTAACGGGATCATTTAGATCCGACAAAAGAGCATTTGGGCTCTATTGTTCCAGTTTAGGGACATAGTGGTCCATTGCCAGTTTAGGGACATGGAGGTCCATTGCCAGTTTAGGGACGTAGTGGTCCATCGGTAGTTTAAGGACATTGCGGTCCATCGGTAGTTTAAGGACGCATAAGTCCATGGGTTTAAGGACCCCACAGTCCATATGGGTGTGTTTAAGGACGCATTAGTCCGTTAGTTTAAGGACGCATAAGTCCGCGGGTTTAAGGACCCCACAGTCCGTATCTTGGTTTAAGGACGCATAAGTCCATAAGTTTAAGGACCCCACAGTCCGTGTTGATGTGTGGTTGTCGGGACCCGTCACCTCTCTGAAGACGTTGAAGGATTACAACGACAAATATCAGAGGAGTTCAGAGATGTACCCTTGAACCAATGAGTTGGTTAAAAGAGCAGATGTGCTCAGTTCAAGATGATTTGAGGACTTATGGCCAGTTTGGGCTAAGTCCAATTATGTTTGAAATATTGGCCCTCTGTTGGTCCATTGAAGGAGAGGCTTTGCCTCTGGCCATTTAGCCAATTGGGCTAACGTTAATTCAGCAGTGTTGAACACTGGGATCAAGTTAGTGTTTAACACTAAAAGACAGTTGGTGTTAAACACCAGCAACAGGGGGTTCAAATTAGTGCTAAACACTAGAGCAAATCAGTGTCAAACACTAGCAGCAGAGGCTTCAAATTAGTGTTAAACACTAAGAAAATTAATGTTAAACTCTGTCAACAGAGATTTAATTTAGTGTTAAACACTAAGAAATTCAGTGTTAAACACTGCAAGAAAGCTCTTTAATTAGTGTTGAACACTAAGGCAAAACAGTGTTTAACACTGGGCTCAGGGGTTCCAATTTAGTGTTAAACACTGAGGCAAGAGGGGTCACGTGTGGACACGTGAGAGCGCCCTGATTTCCCTTATTTTATTCTGCAGATCGGTGTTTAACTCTTTTAATTCTGACGGCCATCACGTGTGAGCACGTGATGAAGGCCCCCGCTCTGGTCTGTTAGAATGCTCATTAGGGGTCACGTGGGGACACGTGAGGGCGCCCTAAATATGGAGCCAGATCTCCTTTTTGGTTTATCCTCAAATCTGCGAATAAGTGTTAAACACTTTTCATCTTTATTTTAGAGCATCACGTGTTAGCACGTGATGGGGGTTTATGCATCGAATATTACAGCACTTGCTGAGGGGTCACGTGGGGACACGTGAGAGCGCCCAAAGCTTCTTTTCTTTTGTTTTGCCATTAAGTGCTAAACACTTTCATTTTTATTTTAGAGCATCACGTGTTGGCACGTGATGGGGATCTGTGCGCCAATTGTTAAAGCATTTGCTGAGGGGTCACGTGATAACACGTGAGAGCGCCCAAAGCTTTCATTCCCTTTGCTTTTTATTTCTGCGTTCTGGGAGTCACGTGGGAGCACGTGGGGTGATGCTTCAAAGTTCTTTGCAGGGGATCTTTTCAAGGGTCACGTGGGGGCACGTGGTCTTAGTTCTTTTCATGAACAGAGATCTTTTAAGAATTGAATTCTCTGTAGGGTTAAACCCTAATTATGATTTTGAAGGAATTGAATTCCTATCGTGAAAGAATTAAATTCTTATTTAGGATAAAACCCTGATTTCTTTTCAAAGGAATTAAATTCCCAGATATGTAAAAGAATTAAATTCTTGATTAGGGTTAAACCCTAGTTTTGTTTTAGGAGAATTAAATCCTCAAAACTCAATTCCCCTTCTAAGTTTAGGATCTGCATGGCAGGATCTCGACCCGATGAGAATTAAATACTCAAAATATGGGGAGATGTGCTCTGTGCAGATCTTCAACCAGAAGAAGAACTAAGTTCTTTTTTTATAAGAGTTAAACTCTTGGATTTTGAGAATTAAATTCTCTATTTGAAGTTTATCTTTTTCCCTTTTCTTACCTAGGGTTTTCTTTGTTGAGAATTAAATTCTCCTTTCTTTTCTTCCCTCTTGAGAATTAAATTCTCCTCTCTCTGTTTTTCTCTCAAAAAAGTAGATCCCTCTGTTTTTCTCTCAAAAAAGTAGATCCCCCCTCTTCTCTTCTTGGCTCCTATTTATAGGAGAAGGAAGAGAATCAATTTGTTTAGCAAATCTCTCATTGAAAGATTTGATTTGATTGTTGAGAGATTTGATTTATATTTATCATTAATCTGGGCCTTTAGATCATTCAATGAATTTTATTCACCGTGGATTTTAAATCCAAAAGATATTCTATTTGTTATCCTGGTGAGATTTTCAGGGAAATCTTTCCTTGTCCAAGGTTTTTCTATAAATTGGTGATTTTTAATCACCCTTGGATTTTTAATCCAACGGTTCCCCATGACCCTTTTCCATTTGGAAAGATTCAGAAACTTTTAGAATTTAATTCTATTAAATTATAATGCTTTTAAAGCCAGTCACGTGACCTTTGGTCACGTGTGAGCACGTGACCCCCAATTGGGTTCCTTTCTCAGCCGCTTATTTATGTTTCAGTTTTAACCATCACGTGTCAACACGTGACCATTGGTCACGTGTAAGCACGTGATACCTCGTTGAGGTATTTTCTGACTTTTAGAATTAAATTCTATTCATTATTTTAGAGGCTTTAAAAGCCCATCACGTGTCTGCACGTGACCCATGGTCACGTGTGAGCACTGATGCCCCATTGGGGTCTTTTCTGAGTTTTTATTGTATCTTTTAACTCCTCCAGCGGGTTCTTAAAAGCCCATCACGTGTGGACACGTAATTCCTCATAACTTTTGATCCCGGATGAATTACGAGGCCCATAATATATCAAATCGAAGGGTTTTTCGAGCCGCTTTCGATACCATCAGAATTTATCTGTTTCTCATTCGGGAGTTTGTCAAAAAACAGCCCGGAAGATACTGGTTCCCATTTTCTTAAGCGTATCGCCGCCATTTGATACCTTGGGCTCTTTTGCGCAGAAATTTTTGGCGGGAACAAATGCCCCCCACTACTTTGCCCACGTAAGTATTTACGTGGGTGAAGTAGTGCAAAGTAATGCATAGCGTATGACCAGTTTCGGGTTGGTATATTACTTTCAGAATCTTGATCTGAGAAGATAACGAGCGGATACAAGCGTCGTCATTTATCATTGACTCAAATCTTGACTCTTAAGAGATATAGTTCCAAACCCTTAACTCCATGAGCCGCACCCTTCTATCTCTTTATATCTTACTCTGGAGTGAAGTAGTTTATATGCTCATGAGTAGCTTTTCCATTTCAGTGGCATGTAGCTTTGGCGAGTGTGGCTCATAGATGGTCCATCTTGACCTCTTTGCAGGGCAGTGATGGCTTAGGAGACAGGGTTAGGATCTGCCACCTAAGACTTTTCAACTTTATGAGCCGTGAGGGTCTCATAAAGACTTTTCTCCCTACGGATCGAGAGGATCTCGTAGGTGTATTTTCTCCTTAAGAGTCGTGAGGATTCCTAAGTGCGTTTTCTCTTATAAGTCGTAAGGATCTTATGAGAGAATTTTTCCCTCTTACGAGTCGAGAGGACCCGTAAGCGGTTGTTCCCCTCCTTGTCGAAATTCGACTTCGGAGAGTGAGACCCGTGGATAGTATGCAAGAGACCATTTTGGGCCGACTTGCAGGATCCCAGTGCTTAGGAAACAGGTTTTTTAATCCCTACTGCCTAAGGCTTTATCTCACGAGTCGAGACGAATCGAGAAGTTCTCGTAAAGACATCATTTTCCTCACGAGTCGAAACGAATCGAGCAGATCTCGCAAGAATATCCTAACGTCACAGTTAACCTCTGCTCTTTACGACAGAAGTCCGTTAGGGTCTGTGGTACTTAGGGTTTTGGCCGTCGTACCGTCGCATGAGCTGATGTATTCCTCGATAGGCAATCGTGCTGTTCGGGTAGCCCTGCGACTGCCGTGTCTCTGATCCCTTCGGGGGCTGGACAAGACGTCTTCAAGCAATCCTCCTTGGTAGTTTGACCGTCGGAAGAGCAAGCGCTAGGAATTTACCATGCCGCTTTTTACTTGAGGTTAGGCTCATTTTGGAGAGCCCCGATGAGTCATAACCACTCCGCGCTGGTGTGGGATGATCTCCGATAGTCTTTCAGGCTTTATATGACTTGCCGTTAAGACCCTGAAGCTAGGAATTTGGCCTTTGCTTCGTTTGCTGGCATTGCGTCCTCTGTATCGAGACGAATGTCGTGGTTGTCTCTAGGTTGCTGGTGAACCGTCGAGGTTTGGAACTAGGGATTTTGCCGTTGCTCCTTTTGGTGATGTCGCGTCTGCTGTATCGAGACGAACGTCGAGGTGGTGACCACTCCATGTGGGATGATCTCCGGTGGCCTTTCAGGCTTTATATGACTTGCCGTTAAGACCCTGAAGCTAGGAATCTGGCTTTCGCTCCGTTTGCTGGCATTGCGTCCTCTGTATCGAGACGAATGTCGCGGTTGTCTCTAGGTTGCTGGTGAACCGTCGAGGTTTGGAACCAGGGATTTCGCCGTGACTCCTTTCGGTGATGTTGCGTCTGCTGTGTCGAGACGAACGTCGAGGTGGTGATCACTCCATGTTGGTATGAGATGATCTCTGAATGTCTTTCCGGTTTTATATGACTTACCGTCAAGACGTTGAAGCTAGGAATTTGGCCTTCGCTTCGTTTACTTTGTCGCGTCCGAATCCTGCTGGGGGAAGAACGCTGGGGTGACATTTCATCTGCTGTATCGAAACGAACGTCAAGGTGGTGACCACTCCGCGCTGGTGTGGGATGATCTCCGATTGTCTTTCAGGCTTTATATGACTTGCCGTCAAGACCCTGAAGCTAGGAATTTGGCCTTTTGCTTCATTTGCTTTGTCACGTCCGAATCTTGTTGGAGGAAGAACGCTGGGGTGACATCACGTCTGCTGTATCGAGACGAACGTCAAGATGGTGACCACTCTGCACTGGTGTGAGATGATCTCCGGTTGTCTTTCAGGCTTTATATGACTTGCCGTTAAGACCTTGAAGCTAAGAATTTGGCCTTTGCTTCGTTTGCTTTGGCGTGTCCGGATCCTGTTGGAGGAAGGATGCCGTAGTGACATCACGTCTGCTGTATCGAGACGAACGTCAAGATGGCGACCACTCCGTGCTGGTGCGAGATGATCTCCGATTGTCTTTCCGGTTTTATATGACTTACCGTTAAGACCCTGGAGCTAGGAATTTGGCCTTCGCTTCGTTTTCTTTAGTGTGTCCGGATCCTGTTGGAGAAAGGACGCTGTAGTGACATTTCGTCTGCTGTATCGAGACGAATGTCGTGGTGGTGACCACTCCATATGGGATGATTTCTGTTTGTCTTTCCGGTTTTATATGACTTACCGTCAAGACGTTGAAGCTAGGAATTTGGCCTTCGCTTCGTTTGCTTTGTCACGTCCGAATCCTGCTGGGGGAAGAACGCTGGGGTGCCATTTCATCTGCTGTATCAAGACGAACGTCAAGGTGGTGACCACTCCGCACTGGTGTGGGATGATCTCCTATTGTCTTTCAGGCTTTATATGACTTGCCGTCAAGACCCTGAAGCTAGGAATTTGGCCTTCGCTTCGTTTGCTGGTATCGCGTCTGCTGTATCGAGACGAATGCCGCGGTGGTGATCACTCCATGTTGGTGTGAGGACCAGGATCCGCTCTGGACGTTTCCCACGGGATCGAAGAGTGACGTTGTCCGCGTTCCACGTGACCAGGAATTTTGCTCTAGATGCTTCACACGGGTTCACTGCCGTGTTAGGCGAGGACTAGGCTCCGCTCTGGATGCTTCGCACGGGTTCACTATCGTGCTCTGCGAGGACCAGGATCCGCTCTGGACGTTTTCCACGGGGTCAAAGAGTGACGTTATCCGCGTTCCACGTGACCAGGAATTTTGCACTAGATGCTTCACACGGGTTCACTGCCGCGTTAAGCGAGGACTAGGCTCCGCTCTGGATGCTTCACACGGGTTCACTGCCGTGCTCTGCGAGGACCAGGATCCGCTCTGGACGTTTTCCACGGGGTCAAAGAGTGACGTTATCCGCGTTCCACGTGACCAGGAATTTTGCACTAGATGCTTCACACGGTTTCACTGCCGCGTTAGGCGAGGACTAGGCTCCGCTCTGGATGCTTCACACGGGTTCACTGCCGTGCTCTGCGAGGACCAGGATCCGCTCTGGACGTTTTCCACGGGGTCAAAGAGTGACGTTATCCGTGTTCCACGTAACCAGGAATTTTGCTCTAGATGCTTCACACGGGTTCACTGCCGCGTTAGGCGAGGACTAGGCTCCACTCTGGATGCTTCACACGGGTTCACTGCCGTGCTCTGCGAGGACCAGGATCCGCTCTGGACGTTTTCCACGGGGTCAAAGAGTGACGTTATCCGCGTTCCACGTGACCAGGAATTTTGCTCTAGATGCTTCACACGGGTTCACTGCCGTGTTAGGCGAGGACTAGGCTCCGCTCTGGATGCTTCGCACGGGTTCACTGCCGTGCTCTGAGAGGACCAGGATCTGCTCTGGACGTTTTCCACGGGGTCAAAGAGTGACGTTATCCGCGTTCCACGTGACCAGGAATTTTGCTCTAGATGCTTCATACGGGTTCACTGCCGTGTTAGGCGAGGACTAGGCTCCGCTCTGGATGCTTCGCACGGGTTCACTGTCGTGCTCTGCGAGGACCAGGATCCGCTCTGGACGTTTTCCATGGGGTCAAAGAGTGACGTTGCCCGCGTTCCACGTGACCAGGAATTTTGCACTAGATGCTTCACACGGTTTCACTGCCGCGTTAGGCGAGGACTAGGCTCCGCTCTGGATGCTTCGCACGGGTTCACTGCCGTGTTCTGCGAGGACCAGGATCCGCTCTGGACGTTTTCCACGGGGTCAAAGAGTGACGTTTTCCGCGTTCCACATGACCAGGAATTTTGCACTAGATGCTTCACACGGGTTCACTGCCGCGTTAGGCGAGGACTAGGCTCCGCTCTGGATGCTTCACACGGGTTCACTGCCGTGTTCTGGGAGGACCAGGATCCGCTCTGGACGTTTTCCACGGGGTCAAAGAGTGACGTTATCCGCATTCCACGTGACCAGGAATTTTGCACTAGATGCTTCACACGGTTTCACTGCCGCGTTAGGCGAGGACTAGGCTCCGCTCTGGATGCTTCGCACGGGTTCACTGCCGTGTTCTGCGAGGACCAGGATCCGCTCTGGACGTTTTCCACGGGGTCAAAGAGTGACGTTATCCGCGTTCCACGTGACCAGGAATTTTGCACTAGATGCTTCACACGGGTTCACTGCCGCGTTAGGCGAGGACTAGGCTCCGCTCTGGATGCTTCGCACGGGTTCACTGCCGTGTTCTGCGAGGACCAGGATCCGCTCTGGACGTTTTCCACGGGGTCAAAGAGAGACGTTATCCGCGTTCCACGTGACCAGGAATTTTACACTAGATGCTTCACACGGTTTCACTGCCGCGTTAGACGAGGACTAGGCTCTGCTCTGGATGCTTCGCACGGGTTCACTGCTGTGTTCTGCGAGGACCAGGATCCGCTCTGGACATTTTCCACGGGGTCAAAGAGTGACGTTATCCGCGTTCCACGTGACCAGGAATTTTGCACTAGATGCTTCACACGGGTTCACTGCCGTGTTAGGCGAGGACTAGGCTCCGCTCTGGATGCTTCGCACGGGTTCACTGCCATGTTCTGCGAGGACCAGGATCCGCTCTGGACGTTTTCCACGGGATCAAAGAGTGACGTTATCCGCGTTCCACGTGACCAGGAATTTTGCACTAGATGCTTCACACGGGTTCACTGCCGCGTTAGGCGAGGACTAGGCTCCGCTCTGGATGCTTCGCACGGGTTCACTGCCGTGTTCTGCGAGGACCAGGATCCGCTCTGGACGTTTTCCACGGGGTCAAAGAGTGACGTTATCCGTGTTCCACGTGACCAGGAATTTTGTTGATTATATCCGTATTTCACGGAGTTGGGATTTGACTCTCTATGGGAGTACATCGTCGAGTCATGGAACTGGGAGTTGCCGCTGTTCCACTTTGCTTGATGATGTGTCCGTTGTGACGAGACGAGTGCTGAGGTGGAGCTGGGATTTTGCCATCACTCCGGTTTGCTGACCATGGGGTCTTTTATTAGCTTTGCATGTACATCCTGCTGGACTGCGAAGGAACGCCGTTGTTAACATTGCGTCTGCTGTAATGAGACGAATGCTAAGGCGGAGTTGGGATTTTGCCATCGCTCCGCTTGATGGTGTAACATCTGTGTCCTGCTGGAATGAGGAGGCACGCCGTTGTTGGTCTCCAGGCTGTAGATGTGGCCATTGAGATTTGGAACTAAGGACTTTGCCATGGTTCCGTTTCGTTGCGACTCTGAGGTCGATTGTTGACGTCACGTCTGCATCTGGCTGGAGTGAGGAGAAACGCCGTTGGTGATCTTTAAGTTGTCGATGTTGACGTCGAGACCCTGAAGCTCGGGATCTTCTTTTTGCTTCGTTTGTTGACATTATGTTTGCAATATTGCGATAAATGTCGAGATTGTCTCTAGGTTGTCTATTAACCGTCGAGATTTGGCTCCGCTTTCTGATGGAGCCTGTTGGGAAGGTATGGTTCCCTTTTTATCTGTGCCCCTGAATTGTATACAGGGATCGATGTGATTTCACCTGTAGGGCAAAAAGTTTCATTCTTTCATTTTTTTTATTCTTTCCGCGATGCTCTATCATTTCAGCTTTTTATATCGCGAAAATCGTGATTGCCCAATCATTTCGGCTATTTTTCGCGGTGCCCAATCATTTCGGCTATTTTTCTTTTTACCCGCTGCTTTTTATTGCGAGTTGCCCAATCATTTCGGCTATTTTGCATGCATACATTTTTACTTGCTGATTTTGTTTGCAAGTTGCCCCATCATTTCGGCTATTTCGTATGCATTTTTTTTGGGCTCGCTGATGATTTTTTTTTTTGCGAGTAGGGGATTTGGGATATGATACCAATCTTGGCATCAGCATCGCTGCGACTGGAATATTGCCAGGAGCGAATCATCATTTGCCGTGAAAGGACTTGGAATTTGATACCGGTTTAGGCATCAGCATCGCTGCAACTGGGATATTGCCAGGAGCGAATCATCATTTGCCTTGAAAGGGCTTGGAATTTGATACCGGTTTAGGCATCAGCATCGCTGCAACTGGGATATTGCCAGGAGCGAATCATCATTTGCCTCTGTCGATGTTGAACAAAGGTGGCTTAGCAAACAGGGTTAGGATCCTGTCGACTAAGGCTTTTGACTTCATGAGCCGTAACGGTCTCACAAAGGTATTTCTTCCCGCGAGTCGTGAGGATCTCGTAGGTGTGTTTTCTCCTTGGGAATCGTGAGGATTCCTAAGTGTATATTCTCTTGTAAGTCGTAAGGATCTTACAAAAGGGTTTTCTCCTTATAAGTCGAGAGGACTTACAAGTGTTGTTTGCTGTACAAGCATATCCCTAGTCACGGATGGGACTTTGTTAGGGAAATATTTATTCGTGCCCGTGGATTGTATACAAGGGTCAATATGAGCCACTTGTAGGGCAGTATCGAAGGTTGTGGGGGTTGCTTAAGAACAGGTTAAGGTTTCTGTAACTTAAGACTTTCAAATCTTATGAGCCGTGAGGGTCCCATAAGAGAGTTCTCCTTACGAGTCGTGAGGATCTAGTAAGTGTAATTTCTCCTTAGGAATCGTGAGGATCCCTAAGTGTGTTGCTTCCTTGTGAGTCGTAAGGATCTCATGCAGGTGGTTTCTCCTTACAAGGTCGAGAGGATCCTCTAAGTGTCTTTTCACGAGGTTGCGCCCTTTCGGTTTTTCACAAACACTCGCTGGTAGTCCTGCTGTTTTTACTCACGGAGCCCTTTCGGGTTTTCATCCGTGCCCACTTTGCTTATGGACGTACCGTTTTTTTTTTTTTTTTACCACGTCAGCCTGAAGATGCTGCGGGTTAGGAGTAGTTTAACGACGTTTCGGTCATTTGCAAGTTTTAGGACATTGCGGTCCGCCGTTAGTTTAAGGACGTTTCGGTCCGCCATCGCCGTATTTGAGATGCATCTCTAGTTTACTGACTTTTCGGTCTATGGGGCTTTCCCTATGAATGAGCATGATGCCCCCGGCATATCCACCTTTTTCGAAGCATGTTGTTGTGGCGGGTTTACTTTCCACTTTTCGGGCAGCGCGAACTTGCCCTGTTGGTATTGGTCTTCAACCCAGTTTTTGAAGACGTAGCAATTGTCGAGTGGGTGACCCATTACTCTGTGGTAGGGACAATAGTTAGGATTGTTAACGTCACCTGGTTGCAATGGACGTTTTGGATCTGGCAGAGTGATAAGCCCGCTGCGCACTGCTAGCTCGAACAATCTCTTTGTTTTATCTTTGGGAAACGAGTAAGGACGTTTCAACTTCTCATTGAGGTATCGCGGCTTGTTGTTTTGACGACAAAACAGTCTCGGGTTACTCGGCTGTTGTTGAGTGTTGGCAACAAAGGCCGTTTTTTCCTTCTCCTTTCTCATTTCGTTTGCTCCGTCGTTTGCGGGTTCGAGATTCTTTTCGGGTAGCGTGCAATTGAGCAGCTGAACGTTCTCGCAGCTCTTCTTTTCTTCATCTTTTCTTGAGGTGGATTCTTTGAAGAGAGGGCTAAGAGTCATTTCTTCTTCAGAATTGCTCCCGAATGTGAGAGGTTGCGATCTTCTGCCATCAACCATGTGACTGTTGCCGGCAGTTTTCATATGCTCATTTGTCGTGCTTCTCTGTTTTCGATGAGCTTTGCGCTTCAATCGCTGAACGTGCTGCCGGTGAGCAACGTATCCCTGCCACCAGTTTTTGAAGGCATTGCACTCTTCGGTTGGGTGCGCAATCTTTCGATGATATAAGCAGTAGCTAGGATGTACATCCGCTTCATCAGGAGTGTTTCCTTCAGAGGGTGGCAGCTTCATTCCCATCGATATGGCTTTGGCGAATCTTTTCCTCATCTTGAACCTGCTTTTATTTGTGGCGGATGTACTTTGATCCGGTGGGAGTGTTTCGACCCTTTCATCTAGTCGTCGGCGTTTGGCTTTCTCGAATATGGCCATCTCACGCTCTCGATCAGCTTTGCTTTTAAGACGGGCTTCATTCAGGAATGCATCAATTATCTCGTCTGACGGCCACAGAAGTTCTGGTTCAGGACCCGCCCTCGGTTTCTCGGTGCAAGGAGCCTCTTCATCATCTATCAATGAGTGAGAGATCATGTGACAACTTGCCCCCGGTGTGTCCGTCTTCTTTGGAGTGTGCGGCTGTGGTGGGTTTACCTTCCACTTTTCAGACAGCGCAAACTTGCCTTGTAGGTACTGATCCTCGATCCATCCCTTAAAGACGAAGCAATCTTCGATTGGATGGCTTACCGCTTGGTGGTAAGGGCAATAATTGGGATCGTTGACATCGCCTGGTTGCAACGGACGTTTTGGACTCGGCAGATTGATGAGTCTGTTGCGCACTGCCAGCTCGAACAGTTTTCTCGTTTTATCCTGAGGAAATGAGTAAGGACGTCCCAGTCTTTCCTCGAGGGATGGGCGTGGTCGCACATTGTTCTGGCGAACAACCGGCTTTAAGTGGCTCGGCTGTTGTTGAGTATTGGCGACGACGGTTGCTTTCCCTTTGTCCTTTTCATTCCAAGGCTCTGTCTTTGAAGGAGATGGTCTATGACCCATCTGGTCCATTTGGGCCAGCTTGTCAATCAAGGCCTGAAAAGTGGTCGGCTTGAAGAACATCATGAATTGGGATATGGTCGCTTGAGGGTCGAGAGTACCCACGAACATGCCCACGGCAGGAGCTTCTTCTATGCGTTGTTCGCATCTCGACCATAGGTTCCGCCACCGGATTGCATATTGCACCCACGTCTCTCCCGGCTTCACTCTGGCGTTGATCAGTGCCGTGATCGGGGTGCGCTCGCTAGCGCTTACAAATCTCTGTGTAAACAGCAGCTCCATCTCCGCAAATGTTTTAACAGAGTCGTTAGGTAGCTCCGAATACCATTCAAAGGCTGTTTCTGCTAAGCTGCCGACGAATTGACGTAGCAAAAATTTGTCATCGCCTCCAGTATTGCCGCATAAGGCCCTGAATTGAGCGACATGCTGATGCGTATTCCCTGTCCCTTTATATACGTGGAATTTAGGGATCGTATATCCTGGCGGGTAACTGATTTGGTCATACCAGCCCGGGTAAGGTCGTCCGGTTCTAGCAATTTGCCCAGCCGCTTCATTTGCCTGATGAACCTGGATCTGCTGAGCTATATATTCGTCTAGGTCAACTTTGGAGATTGCCTCCTCCTTGGCTGTTGATAGAGCCGGCGGAGGATTTGACGTTTCTCCCCTGTCGTCTTCAAGGACGATCGGGGGATCTTCAGCAGGAGGGTCCGGCTGTAACATCATCCCTACCATATCTTGGAAGAGGAGCGCCATCTGTTTTATGTTAGCCGCTTGCTCTGCAGCTTCTTTGTCCTTCTTTTCGAGGACTCTGCGTAAAAAGTCAGCGTCGGTTTCTTGTTCTTGACGCTCATCCGAAGACGTTTCAGAGCTTTCTTTTGGCTCAGTGAGTGCAGCCATTGTAGTCATCATTTCCTGAAGCTTTTGTTGTTGCTCATGGGCTTTCGTTACGGATCGGGTGAGCGGTCGGTGACCCGTCGATGCACGGCCTTTCTCTTTTCCAGAAGCCATATAAACAGTGTGCACCACCATGCCCCCAGACTTGGGGTGTTTGTGCTCAGCGCGTTTACGGTTCACCATGTTCACAGGGGCTTTTTGCGGACTCCTTTTCTTTTGAGTGGTTGAAGTTGAGGGGGTCGTTGTAGTGGGCGCCCAAGTAGCCGTTGCTTTTTGCGGCTTAACAGGACGGTTTTCTTTCTGCCGGACCTTCAGCTTCTTCTGCTGGGGGGAGAAATTTCGATCAATCACCGAGTCTTGGACTTAGCGCCAGACCTTGTAGATTTTAGAGGACGGCCGCTGAGAGGAATGTTCTGGCTTGGCTTCCGCAACGTTTCCCGCCGGAGGAGGGGATCTTTTTAGTACGGCGGTAGGAGAGTTTCTGCGCACCGTGTTCAGCAATTCAAAGCTGTTCCCGGTTGGAACAGCAGCATCGATCCCCACCGTTGGAGCTGGTGGAGTAAATCCAGAGGGGGAGTTGCCCCCAGCCTTCCTTACTCGGCGCCAGTGGCGACGTCGAGCGTGTCGTGCGGATGGAGTTGTTTCGGCCGTAGGGGCGACTTCGTCATGCCCCCTGCTTTGAGGAGAGACCGTTATTGGTGCTAGCCTGTCGAAGACTGACACCCGTTGAGAAGCAATGTCTAATCTGTCAAAGACAGACCTCTGGGTAGGAGAAGCAGCTTTGAGGACATCGCCTGGAGCAGCAACCGGAATAGCCAGCCTTGTAAAAATTGACTTCTTGGAAGGAGGAGCCTTTCCAATAATTTTGTCCGCTTGAGCCGGGATGGCTATCCGCTTTGGGATGGCAGCTTCGGGTATCACGGGCTTATAGACGTTCTGGCCCAGTCTGTTGAAAACTGAGGTATTGAAGTTGGGCGACCCGTTGAGAGGGGCCGCGGCAGTGGTGAGCCGATCAAAGACCGACTTCTTTGGGGCTTCTTGCAACGTCATTGTGGCATTGAAGCTCAACGGTGGGAGCATGGTCCCGAAGAATAATCCAGTGGTGGCCTGAGTTACCTGCTCCACTGGCATCTTGAAAAGGGAGGCCGCTTAGGGCCCATAAGTCACTCCTCCAGCAAGGACCGAGCGAGAGTTGCAGTTGCAGGCGGTGCAGTTTGAAGCCATTGATCTTCTGTTTTCTGCACGGAGCAAGACACCAAATCTTAGTACCTTGAATCCACAGGCAACCACAGTAAACCGCGATTCGTTCGCGAACACGACACACGAAGTGTGGAGTGGAAAGAGGAAAAGGTCCCACCGGGCGTGCCAGAATCTGTTCCCCTCCGAAAGACGGGACGCAAGACTGTGATGTCTTGGCACTGAGATTCGGGGCAGATGCTAATAGGTGCTATCCGTCCACCTCTCCGAAGATGCCAAGTTGATTTATGGCACCGTGTATCGGAGGTTTAGACGGATGCGGCCGATGTAGCAGACTTCGTCAGATTCCCCCTCGTCTGAGGGGTTTTTTGATTGTGGGGACGCTCTTCCCTGCAGGCGCAAGCCCCTGCAGTTAATTACGCTACCGCATCGCGGTACAACTTTCTCCTTCTCCAGATGGTCACTTCATGTCGTGTGTGTTTATTTTATGTTTTGTTGCCCGTGGATTGTTTACGGAGACCGAGTTATGTCGTCGTCCGTAGGGCGTGGACTAGTCCAAATCCGTATTTTCTTAGATTTGGTTTTGGGGTTTTGGTTTGAGGATACGTTAGCCATATTTGAGGCTAAGATCAACTCAAACGTTTGTTAAGGATACGTTAGTCTGGTTTGAGACTAAGATCAACTTAATGGGATCGTTTAGATCCGACAAAAGAGCGTTTGGGCTCTATTGTTCCAGTTTAGGGACATGGTGGTCCATGAATGTATGGCCGTCGGGACCCATCACCTCTCTGACGACGTTGAAGGATTACAACGACAGGTGTCAGAGGAGTTCAGAGATGTACCTTTGAACCAAAGTTGATTGGGGGGATTCATAGTCCAATTTGGGACTAAAGTCTGTTTGATGGTTTAAGGATACGTTAGCCATATTTGAGGCTAAGATCAACTTAAACGGTTGTTAAGGATACGTTAGTCCAGTTTGGGACTAAGATCGACTTAACGGGATCGTTTAGATCCGACAAAAGAGCATTTGGGCTCTATTGTTCCAGTTTAGAGACATAGTGGTCCATTGCCAGTTTAGGGACATGGAGGTCCATTGCCAGTTTAGGGACGTAGTGGTCCATCGGTAGTTTAAGGACATTGTGGTCCATCGGTAGTTTAAGGACATTGCGGTCCATCGGTAGTTTAAGGACATTGCGGTCCATCGGTAGTTTAAGGACGCATAAGTCCATGGGTTTAAGGACCCCACGGTCCATATGGGTGTGTTTAAGGACGCATTAGTCCGTTAGTTTAAGGATGCATAAGTCCGCGGGTTTAAGGACCCCACAGTCCGTATCTTGGTTTAAGGACGCATAAGTCCATAAGTTTAAGGACCCCACAGTCCGTGTTGATGTGTGGTTGTCGGGACCCGTCACCTCTCTGAAGACGTTGAAGGATTACAACGATAAATATCAGAGGAGTTCAGAGATGTACCCTTGAACCAATGAGTTGGTTAAAAGAGCAGATGTGCTCAGTTCAAGATGATTTGAGGACTTATGGCCAGTTTGGGCTAAGTCCAATTATGTTTGAAATATTGGCCCTCTGTTGGTCCATTGAAGGAGAGGCTTTGTGTCACGCCCCGCTTCCCAGAGTACGCAAGATTGGGCACGTGACATAGCCAACCATGCTACCTGTGGGTAGGAAGTATCCATCCACAGTCACATTACGGTTGTAGAGATATCAAGAACAGTATAAATAAACTAATCTAACACATGTCCAAATCCACAATAACAAGAGTCAATAAACAATAGTGCGGAAGCAAATGATCCAATACAATAAATAAACAGTATGTCCCATAATGCGGGATCACACCTGGAAATGAAATGAAAATAAATAAACTAAACCCTAAGGAACTCACAGTTCAGCCTGCTGGCTGAAGTACTCCTGCTCGGTCACTGCAGTGGTAAGGAATCTGGGCCATGCAAAACCCAGACGTCAGCGCGTCATGTCAACCAAAATAATATAATATAAACATGGTAATAAGCAATGCAGGTATGAACATGAATAAGCCGTACTAAGAAATAACAGAGCAGGGCAATGTGCAGTGGTGACTAGACTGTCCTATCATGTTTCTACTCTATAGTCTTTGAAATCAATTGATGAATCGTCGATGTAACTCAATAGTATCCCGTGCGTGCCCGGGACCACGGTCAAGGTCCTCGGGGCTGAATCCGAGACGTGCCGCTAAGCAGTAATAGGTAGCAAGATGGGCGAGTGATGTCAGCATCACCACTCCGGGGCTGGCCAAGCCCGTAAGACTGATCAGAACAAGTATCGAACTGTTGAGTTACAAGTCGGTTTCATCTTTGATTTCCCCATACCCCCAAGCTATGTATGTCAGGTCAGGTATTCAGTAGTCAAGGACTAATGCCAACACAAAATCAGGTAAAAGTAGGTCTATCTGGATAGACAGCAGGAATGGTCAGGTTTGTCGGCATTAGGCATGAAATCAGGTAACAGGTCAGGTCACGTTTCAACAGGTTGAGTCGATATGTACAGGGTGTCATGTCCGGTGTATCAGTACATGTGTCAGGTGTATCAAGATCGGTCAATATGTAATGCAATCAAATGTATGCTGATAACAGGTATAGTAACGAATAAGGGACAACAGCAGGGACAGCAAATAACAATATTATTCCATGTAAACACAGTGATGCTTTGTATTCTCTTATTAACAGGTTCAAGCACCCTTGGGGTGCAATAATCACAGTGTAGCGCAATATTAATAACAGCAGGCAATAAAGATATAAGTGTGCGACTATTATCCTCTAAATAGTAAAATGATTAGCGGGTAGTTGTCATTAAGGTTACGGTGGCAAAATACGATTTAGGTGGCAGTATTATAATATACATCATATTTCGTCCAATGAGATAAGTAGCAATACTAGTTAATATAGCAAGTTTGTGAGTCAAACATTTAATTAGTTCAACGTAGCATGTAGCAAGAAATCTTGCCTCGACGGTTTCGCAAACCGGAAAGCACGGATGCAATGTCGGCAGAAAACACGAGACGGGTGCACGGGCCACGGGTCGAGTCCCAACAGCGAACAACGGGACCACACGGACCAGGGTACTTCGAGGGAGACACCAGGGGGCAACCCCGCGGGCTCGACGGCGCTGGGACGCCGGCGAGGCAGCGACGGCGGCTGCGAAGGCTGGACAGCCTCTGGATTCGCTGGAGAGGGTGGTGCGACGAGTAGAGGAGGGTGGTGGTCAGCTCTGGTGATCAAGGGGAGAAGGAGGTGGTCGGAGGCAAAGACGGCGATGATGGACGGCGAGTTTCCCGGCGACCTAGGGTTGGTGCTAGGGTCGGGCTCGGGTTCTGGTGGTCCGGCGAGGGGAGGAGGAAGGCGACGACGAGGTCGGGACGAGGAGGAAGAGAGGGAGTCTCAGGCGTCGTTGGTGACGGGAGGCGGCGTCGACGGCGAGATCTGCGGCCGGGTGATGGCGTCGGGGTTGGGTGCAGACGCGGAAAGAGACGGAGGAAGGAGGTAGGAGGGTGCGGCTAGGCTGAGGAGGCGATGACGGCGACGGCGAGGTCGCGGGGAGGTCGGCGGTGCAAGTACGAGGAGCTAGGGTTAGGGTTGCGAGAGGTTTCTCGTGATGGGGAAGAGAAAGGAGGCGGCTGCGAATATATATAGGAAGAGAGAGAGAGAGAGAGAAGTTGTTAGAGAGAGAGAGAGAAAGAGAATAGAGAGAGACAGAGAGAGACGGAGAGAGATAGAGAGGGAAAGGGGGGCCCACGAGGGTAAAGCCCTCGTGATGATTGGCTGGGAAAAAATTATGGGTTTAGATTTAAAAGATTTTAGGGATTTAAATCGTTGATTTTGGTTAACAGTGAGATATATATAGTTTAATATTAAATTTTAAATGGGCATTTTGGCGCTAAATGAAACATTTCCAAATCGCGCCCGGGTTGCGCCCAAATGTTCCAAATTCAAATTATAGGATTTTAAGCGAGTTCCAAATTTTGAAAAGAGGTGTTTAATGATTAAAATGCATGCCCCCAAGTCGGACACTTGCACGCGCACGTAGCCGTCCAAACTTGCCCGTTTAGCCGAACAGGAAGAAATCTCGACACGCGGACGCTACCACGCGACTCGTGGCGACGAGTAGGCCATCATGGATATTTTTTTAATTTCATTTTAGGTGTTAAAATTTGTTATGTGCCAAAATGACTTAACCGGTTAAAATTTAGCAATAAACACCAAACAATCAAAATAATTGGAAAGAGCAATATAAAACACTTAACTAGCAATAGAAATAGTATTACTGGGCTCGGGTGTTATATCATACCCAACTACAAAAAGAATTTCATCCTCGAAATTCCAAGAATACAAGATAGCTAACTATAGGAAAAGGTGAGGAAATTTCTGCCGGATCTCGTCTTCTCGCTCCCAAGTGGTTTCTCCACGCAATCGATTTCCCCAAGAAACTAACACAAGAGGGATAACCTTGTTCTTAAGAACCTTTTCTCTTCGATCCTTGATTTCAACTGGTCGCTCTTCAAAAGTTAGGTCCTCCCGTACGGTCAACTCCGAATGATCCAAGACATGAGTCTCATCATGAACATACCTCCGTAGTTGAGACACATGAAACACGTCGTGCACTCCTGTCAATGACTGTGGTAACGCCAAACGGTACGCTACCTCTCCAACACGCTCCAATATCACGAAGGGTCCAACGAATCGAGGGCTAAGCTTTCCCCGACTCCCAAAGCGAATCACCCCTCTAGTCGGTGATATCTTCAGGAATATCAAATCACCCGCGGCGAACTCTAGAGGTCTTCTTGACGTGTCAGCCCAACTTTTCTGTCTGTCTTGAGCTGCCTTCATATGCTTCCTGATTGTATCCACCTTCTCGACTGTCTGTACCACCAAATCTGGTCCTAGTGACCTTCGTTCACCAACATCATCCCAACAAACCGGTGAACGGCACTTACGACCATACAACGCTTCAAACGGAGCCATCTGAATAGTCGCTTGGAAGCTATTGTTGTACGAAAACTCCACCAGGTGTAGATGATCCTCCCAAGAACCTTTGAAGTCTAACATGCAAGCCCTCAACATATCTTCAAGGGTCTGGATCGTTCTCTCCGATTGTCCATCAGTCTGAGGATGATAAGCTGTGCTAAACTTCAATCGAGTCCCCAAACTTTCTTGTAAACTCCTCCAAAAGTGCGACAAGAACCGAGTGTCCCGATCGGACACGATGCTTACCGGCACTCCATGCAATCTGACAATCTCCTGCATGTATCGCTCTGCCAAAGTCTCCGTCGATTGACCAACCCGAAAAGGAATAAAGTGAGCTGCCTTGATCAACCGATCGACAATCACCCATACGGCATTGTTGCCTTTTGGACTCCGCGGTAAAGCCGTCACGAAATCCATGGTTATATGTTCCCACTTCCACTGAGGGATCGGAAGTGGTTGCAACAAACCAGCAACCCTTTGGTGTTCAGCCTTGACTTGCTGACACACCAAGCACTTAGCCACGAAGCGAGCAATTTCCCGTTTCATACCTTCCCACCAGAAGTGCTGTCGAATATCTCGGTACATCTTTGTCCCTCCTGGATGTACAGAGTAAGCTGAACTGTGTGCCTCCTTCATAAGCTCTTCACGCACATCTCCTTTTGGCACACACACACGGCTACCATATCTCAACGAACCGTCTTCATGGATCAGTAAATCGGTTCGTAGTCCGGCTTCAACCTGCTCTCGAAACTTTTGCAGTCTAGGATCCTGCAATTGTGCCGCTTTAATCTTCTCAACTAAGGACGACTGTACTTGCAACTGCATCAACTGTCCCGTAGCATGTGGTAGCACAACCTCCACGTCAAATCTCTGAAAATCCGCAATGATCTCCCTTTGTGCGGTCAATACCTGAATTGCTGGTAACCGACTTAGCGCATCTGGTACGACGTTAACATTTCCCGGATGGTACTTAAGATCAAGGTCGTAGTCGGCCATCAGCTCCAACCATCTGCGTTGCCTCATGTTCAACTCCTTCTGAGTGAATACGTACTTCAAACTCTTATGATCTGTAAAGACTTCGACTCTCTCGCCCAAAAGGTAGTGTCTCCAAATCTTCAGGGCGAAGATCACGGCTTCAAGCTCCAAGTCATGAGTCGAATAATTCTTCTCATGAGTCTTCAGTTGTCTCGATGCGTAAGCGACGACTTTCCCATTCTGCCTTAAAACACATCCCAATCCTTTTCCAGATGTGTCGCTGTGAATCACCAGTCCTCCTGAATTATCCGGTACAGTTAGGATAGGGGCGGTTATCAACTTCTGCTTCAACGTCTCGAAGGCCAATGCACATCCATCCGTCCAAACAAACGGTACCTCCTTGCGCGTGAGCTTGGTTAACGGCTCAGCTAAACGAGCGAAGTTCTCCACAAATCTTCTGTAGTATCCGGCGAGTCCAAGAAAACTTCTCATCTCTGCAACATTCTTTGGAATAGGCCAATCTCGAACTGCTGCAATCTTTTCGGGATCAACGGCGATTCCCTCGCCCGACATGACATGCCCCAGAAACTTCACTTCTTCCAGCCAAAATTCGCACTTACTCATTTTCGCGAATAATTTCTCCTGTCTCAGCGTCTGCAGGGCGATATTTAAATGCTCAGCATGCTCCTCCGGACTCTTCGAGTATACCAGAATATCGTCAATGAATACCACAATAAACTGGTCCAGGTATGGTGAAAAGACCCTGTTCATCAAATCCATGAATATTGCCGGCGCATTAGTCACTCCGAAGGGCATTACCAAATACTCGAATTGTCCATATCGAGTTCGAAACGCCGTCTTGCAAATGTCTTCTGCTTTTACTCGGACCTGATGATATCCTGATTGCAAGTCCAGTTTCGAGAATACCCTCGCGCCACTAAGCTGCTCAAAAAGTTCTCCAATGCGAGGGATCGGGTACTTGTTCTTAATAGTCACCCGATTCAATTCTCGATAATCAATGCACATCCTTCTCGTGCCATCCTTCTTCTTTACTAAAAGAACTGGAGCTCCCGAAAGCGAGTTGCTACTTCGATTCCATCCCTTCTCAAGTAATTCACCAACTTGTTTCTTAACTTCTTCCAATTCCACTGGTGCCATCGGATAAAAGATTTTGATATGGCACTGCACCAGGACTAAGGTCGATTGCGAACTCCACGTCTCGCTTCGGCGGTAAGCCCGATATATCTTCAAATACTTCCATAAAATCGCAAACAACTGCCGGCTCTTCATTACTATCAACTTCCATAGCTGCAAGAACACTGTTTGTCGGCCTAGCCCTAAACTCGACTGGCCCGACAGAACTGCTTCTTTACCGCAACTGCTGTCTGCATCGTTGGCCGCGAAAGGTCCAGCGAGACTACTGAGTCTCGTCCATTCTGCTGCATGCGCGTCCATGGCGCTCCATTCTGCCTTAGTCCGATGAACTTCTCTTCCATTTCCTCCCGTGCAGTCCGCGGGAAGAACTTCTCCAGGGGTTCTTAGAAAACTTCGCCCAACTGATCGGCTTGGGCAAGCGGGTCTCTTCCACAAGCCACCACTCTCGGGCGTAATCCACTAGCTGAATGCGCACCACAACAACTCTCTTGTCCTCTGGGATCTGTGCCGCAATCAGCAAATTCTCCGTGTAACTAGCCTCTGCTCGGCTGGTAACAGCTCCTTTAAACCAGTAAATGTAGACGGACCCAAAATCTAAAATCTGCTACGGTCTCTACTCGTTCGACTGGTCTAATTCCATCGTTGTTTACAGACTGCTGAACGATCTGCAAACCTTCCTGAAACGAATCTGCTGTTGCTGAATCATCTCAGTCTGTCTCTTTGATTTCCAGCATTCCTCTTATCACTCCAAGCACGGCGGCTTCGTTCACACGCCTCCGGTACGTCTTCAACTTCTTACCTGTCATAGTCCTGAACTCAAAACACCCAACATTAGCATGATGATAGATTCTGAGTATAGATCAAGGCTAGAACTCCAAGATACTTAAATAGAGTACTGCATTGTAGCTATGCCGCGGTATCATAGCCGCAATTACTTAACTCCACCCAAGTCGTCCAAGTCCTAGGGATAACAAGAAATCAGGTTTTCGAGTTGACAATGCAAAGTAAGTTTGCAGGTCGACATGATCCGGAAGAATGATTCAAGGATGGTAAAACGGTCAAGGTGGCAGGACATGTTTCCTAATCACGGGTATTATGATTCGTGTATCGGGTGCCATACCCAACTACAAAGAATCAACCCAATTAACCTATGTCTCTGATACCAAAAGAACCATGTCACGCCCCGCTTCCCAGAGTACGCAAGATTGGGCACGTGACATAGCCAACCATGCTACCTGTGGGTAGGAAGTATCCATCCACAGTCACATTACGGTTGTAGAGATATCAAGAACAGTATAAATAAACTAATCTAACACATGTCCAAATCCACAATAACAAGAGTCAATAAACAATAGTGCGGAAGCAAATGATCCAATACAATAAATAAACAGTATGTCCCATAATGCGGGATCACACCTGGAAATGAAATGAAAATAAATAAACTAAACCCTAAGGAACTCACAGTTCAGCCTGCTGGCTGAAGTACTCCTGCTCGGTCACTGCAGTGGTAAGGAATCTGGGCCATGCAAAACCCAGACGTCAGCGCGTCATGTCAACCAAAATAATATAATATAAACATGGTAATAAGCAATGCAGGTATGAACATGAATAAGCCGTACTAAGAAATAACAGAGCAGGGCAATGTGCAGTGGTGACTAGACTGTCCTATCAGGTTTCTACTCTATAGTCTTTGAAATCAATTGATGAATCGTCGATGTAACTCAATAGTATCCCGTGCGTGCCCGGGACCACGGTCAAGGTCCTCGGGGCTGAATCCGAGACGTGCCGCTAAGCAGTAATAGGTAGCAAGATGGGCGAGTGATGTCAGCATCACCACTCCGGGGCTGGCCAAGCCCGTAAGACTGATCAGAACAAGTATCGAACTGTTGAGTTACAAGTCGGTTTCATCTTTGATTTCCCCATACCCCCAAGCTATGTATGTCAGGTCAGGTATTCAGTAGTCAAGGACTAATGCCAACACAAAATCAGGTAAAAGTAGGTCTATCTGGATAGACAGCAGGAATGGTCAGGTTTGTCGGCATTAGGCATGAAATCAGGTAACAGGTCAGGTCACGTTTCAACAGGTTGAGTCGATATGTACAGGGTGTCATGTCCGGTGTATCAGTACATGTGTCAGGTGTATCAAGATCGGTCAATATGTAATGCAATCAAATGTATGCTGATAACAGGTATAGTAACGAATAAGGGACAACAGCAGGGACAGCAAATAACAATATTATTCCATGTAAACACAGTGATGCTTTGTATTCTCTTATTAACAGGTTCAAGCACCCTTGGGGTGCAATAATCACAGTGTAGCGCAATATTAATAACAGCAGGCAATAAAGATATAAGTGTGCGACTATTATCCTCTAAATAGTAAAATGATTAGCAGGTAGTTGTCATTAAGGTTACGGTGGCAAAATACGATTTAGGTGGCAGTATTATAATATACATCATATTTCGTCCAATGAGATAAGTAGCAATACTAGTTAATATAGCAAGTTTGTGAGTCAAACATTTAATTAGTTCAACGTAGCATGTAGCAAGAAATCTTGCCTCGACGGTTTCGCAAACCGGAAAGCACGGATGCAATGTCGGCAGAAAACACGAGACGGGTGCACGGGCCACGGGTCGAGTCCCAACAGCGAACAACGGGACCATACGGACCAGGGTACTTCGAGGGAGACACCAGGGGGCAACCCCGCGGGCTCGACGGCGCTGGGACGCCGGCGAGGCAGCGACGGCGGCTGCGAAGGCTGGACAGCCTCTGGATTCGCTGGAGAGGGTGGTGCGACGAGTAGAGGAGGGTGGTGGTCAGCTCTGGTGATCAAGGGGAGAAGGAGGTGGTCGGAGGCAAAGACGGCGATGATGGACGGCGAGTTTCCCGGCGACCTAGGGTTGGTGCTAGGGTCGGGCTCGGGTTCTGGTGGTCCGGCGAGGGGAGGAGGAAGGCGACGACGAGGTCGGGACGAGGAGGAAGAGAGGGAGTCTCAGGCGTCGTTGGTGACGGGAGGCGGCGTCGACGGCGAGATCTGCGGCCGGGTGATGGCGTCGGGGTTGGGTGCAGGCGCGGAAAGAGACGGAGGAAGGAGGTAGGAGGGTGCGGCTAGGCTGAGGAGGCGATGAAGGCGATGGCGAGGTCGCGGGGAGGTCGGCGGTGCAAGTACGAGGAGCTAGGGTTAGGGTTGCGAGAGGTTTCTCGTGATGGGGAAGAGAAAGGAGGCGGCTGCGAATATATATAGGAAGAGAGAGAGAGAGAGAGAAGTTGTTAGAGAGAGAGAGAGAAAGAGAATAGAGAGAGACAGAGAGAGACGGAGAGAGATAGAGAGGGAAAGGGGGCCCACGAGGGTAAAGCCCTCGTGATGATTGGCTGGGAAAAAATTGTGGGTTTAGATTTAAAAGATTTTAGGGATTTAAATCGTTGATTTTGGTTAACAGTGAGATATATATATAGTTTAATATTAAATTTTAAATGGGCATTTTGGCGCTAAATGAAACATTTCCAAATCGCGCCCGGGTTGCGCCCAAATGTTCCAAATTCAAATTATAGGATTTTAAGCGAGTTCCAAATTTTGAAAAGAGGTGTTTAATGATTAAAATGCATGCCCCTAAGTCGGACACTTGCACGCGCACGTAGCCGTCCAAACTTGCCCGTTTAGCCGAACGGGAAGAAATCTCGACACGCAGACGCTACCACGCGACTCGTGGCGACGAGTAGGCCATCATGGATATTTTTTTAATTTCATTTTAGGTGTTAAAATTTGTTATGTGCCAAAATGACTTAACCGGTTAAAATTTAGCAATAAACACCAAACAATCAAAATAATTGGAAAGAGCAATATAAAACACTCAACTAGCAATAGAAATAGTATTACTGGGCTCGGGTGTTACACTTTGCCTCTGGCCATTTAGCCAATTGGGCTAACGTTAATTCAGCAGTGTTGAACACTGGGATCAAGTTAGTGTTTTAACACTAAAAGACAGTTGGTGTTAAACACCAGCAACAGGGGGTTCAAATTAGTGCTAAACACTAGAGCAAATCAGTGTCAAACACTAGCAGCAGAGGCTTCAAATTAGTGTTAAACACTAAGAAAATTAATGTTAAACTTTGTCAACAGAGATTTAATTTAGTGTTAAACACTAAGAAATTCAGTGTTAAACACTGCAAGAAAGCTCTTTAATTAGTGTTGAACACTAAGGCAAAACAGTGTTTAACACTGGGCTCAGGGGTTCCAATTTAGTGTTAAACACTGAGGCAAGAGGGGTCACCTGTGGACACGTGAGAGCGCCCTGATTTCCCTTATTTTATTCTGCAGATCGGTGTTTAACTCTTTTAATTCTGACGGCCATCACGTGTGAGCACGTGATGAAGGCCCATGCTCTGGTCTGTTAGAATGCTCATTAGGGGTCACGTGGGGACACGTGAGGGCGCCCTAAATATGGAGCCAGATCTCCTTTTTGGTTTATCCTCAAATCTGCGAATAAGTGTTAAACACTTTTCATCTTTATTTTAGAGCATCACGTGTTGGCACGTGATGGGGGTTTATGCATCGAATATTATAGCACTTGCTGAGGGGTCACGTGGGGACACGTGAGAGCGCCCAAAGCTTCTTTTCTTTTGTTTTGCCATTAAGTGCTAAACACTTTCATTTTTATTTTAGAGCATCACATGTTGGCACGTGATGGGGATCTGTGTGCCAATTGTTAAAGCATTTGCTGAGGGGTCACGTGATAACACGTGAGAGCGCCCAAAGCTTTCATTCCCTTTGCTTTTTATTTCTGCGTTCTGGGAGTCACGTGGGAGCATGTGGGGTGATGCTTCAAAGTTCTTTGCAGAGGATCTTTTCAAGGGTCACGTGGGGGCACGTGACCCTAGTTCTTTTCATGAACAGAGATCTTTTAAGAATTGAATTCTCTGTAGGGTTAAACCCTAATTATGATTTTGAAGGAATTGAATTCCTATCGTGAAAGAATTAAATTCTTATTTAGGATAAAACCCTGATTTCTTTTCAAAGGAATTAAATTCCCAGATATGTAAAAGAATTAAATTCTTGATTAGGGTTAAACCCTAGTTTTGTTTTAGGAGAATTAAATCCTCAAAACTCAATTCCCCTTCTAAGTTTAGGATCTGCATGGCAGGATCTCGACCCGATGAGAATTAAATTCTCAAAATATGGGGAGATGTGCTCTGTGCAGATCTTCAACCAGAAGAAGAACTAAGTTCTTTTTTTATAAGAGTTAAACTCTTGGATTTTGAGAATTAAATTCTCTGTTTGAAGTTTATCTTTTTCCCTTTTCTTACCTAGGGTTTTCTTTGTTGAGAATTAAATTCTCCTTTCTTTTCTTCCCTCTTGAGAATTAAATTCTCCTCTCTCTGTTTTTCTCTCAAAAAAGTAGATCCCTCTGTTTTTGTCTCAAAAAAGTAGATCCCTCTGTTTTTCTCTCAAAAAAGTAGATCCCCCCTCTTCTCTTCTTGGCTCCTATTTATAGGAGAAGGAAGAGAATCAATTTGTTTAGCAAATCTCTCATTGGAAGATTTGATTTGATTGTTGAGAGATTTGATTTATATTTATCATTAATCTGGGTCTTTAGATCATTCAATGAATTTTATTCACCGTGGATTTTAAATCCAAAAGATATTCTATTTGTTATCCTGGTGAGATTTTCAGGGAAATCTTTCCTTGTCCAAGGTTTTTCTATAAATTGGTGATTTTTAATCACCCTTGGATTTTTAATCCAACGGTTCCCCATGACCCTTTTCCATTTGGAAAGATTCAGAAACTTTTAGAATTTAATTCTATTAAATTATAATGCTTTTAAAGCCAGTCATGTGACCTTTGGTCACGTGTGAGCACGTGACCCCCAATTGGGTTCCTTTCTCAGCCGCTTATTTATGTTTCAGTTTTAACCATCACGTGTCAACACGTGACCATTGGTCACGTGTAAGCACGTGATACCTCGTTGAGGTATTTTCTGACTTTTAGAATTAAATTCTATTCATTATTTTAGAGGCTTTAAAAGCCCATCACGTGTCTGCACGTGACCCATGGTCACGTGTGAGCACGTGATGCCCCATTGGGGTCTTTTCTGAGTTTTTATTATATCTTTTAACTCCTCCAGTGGGTTCTTAAAAGCCCATCACGTGTGGACACGTAATTCCTCATAACTTTTGATCCCGGATGAATTACGAGGCCCATAATATATCAAATCGAAGGGTTTTTCGAGCCGCTTTCGATACCATCAGAATTTATCTGTTTCTCATTCGGGAGTTTGTCAAAAAACAGCCCGGAAGATACTGGTTCCCATTTTCTTAAGCGTATCGCCACCATTTGATACCTTGGGCTCTTTTGCGCAGAAATTTTTGGCGGGAACAACGACCTAGAGACCGATAGGGACACAGAGCACTTTCTGCATCATATAGTGACATAGCGATTACTTGCACTGTTTTTACACTAGTATTACCTCATTTACCTGTTTCATCTTATTACAATAATATTGTTATTGTGTCGCTCTGACGACCTGAGTATGCATGCTCAGATTCCGCGGGAGGACCAGCACAGGAGACGGATCTATCCTTTGAGTTCACGGAGATATAGTTTGGTGTACCTTTTTCATTTACTGCTTTCAATAAAAGTGATCGTGAGATTGATCTTGGTTAGTTATTGTTCTTATTATCTGTAATTTGTGAACAATGAAATTTTAATGTAATAAATTAGTGATGTGATTCCTTTAATACTGTGCTTTATTTACTGATTACCATGTAATGCTAGAAGCCGAAGTGTGACTACGGCGGGATGATTCCTTGACCGTAGGAGCATGGCTGGCCTAGTCATCCCTCGTTTTCCGTATTTCGGGAAGCGGGGCGTGACAATACGCTAAAATGGGCACGTGACATAGCCAACCATACTACCTGTGGGTAGGAAGTATCCATCCACAGTCACATTACGGCTGTAGAGATATCAAGAACAAAATAAAACTATCTAAAACATGTCCATAATCCAAGGTAACATGAGTCAATAACAAATAGATGCGGAAGCGAAAGATCCAATACAAAATAACTGGAATGTATGTCCCATAATGCGGGCTTACATCAGGAATAAAATGCAGGAAAGAAAAGCTAACTACTACAGACACTCACAGCTCAGCCTGTCGGCTGAAGTACTCCTGCTCGGACTGCGACGGCGGTACAGAATCTGGGCCATGCAAAACCCAGACGTCAGCGCGTCAAGTCATCAAATAATAACATGATACACAGGCAATGCGAGTATAAACATGAATATATCAAGGGTAACAATAATATGAATCAAAGCAGTGCAGGGTAGTGTGCAGTGGGTAAACTAAACTGTGCTATCAGGTTCTCTGTTCTAAAGTCTTTGAAACCAATTGATGAATCATCGATGTAACTCAATTGTATCCCGTACATACCCGGGACCACGGCCACAATATTCTCGGCTGCAGCCGAGACATGCCTCTAGGCACAAAACAGAAATGTGTACACTCGATAGTATCCCGTACATACCCGGGACCACGGCCATAATATTCTCGGTTGAAACCGAGACATGCCGCTAGGCACAAAACAGGAATGTGTACACTCAGGACAAGTAGTGAACTGTCGAGTTACAAGTCAAGTTTCACCTTTGATTTCCCCATACCCCCAAGTTATATATGCAAGTCAAGTCAGGTATCCCGAAATCAAGAAACTAATGCCAACACAGGATCAGGTAACAGGTTTGTCTGGATAGACAACAGGAACGGTCCATGAGGACTACATGTCAGGTTTGTTGGCATTAGACACAAGATCAAGTAACAGATTAGGTCATGGTACATCATGTCAAGTCAAGCAGTATACGGTACCATGTCGGGTCAATCAATGTGTAGACAAGTCAAGAAGTAAGCGATATCACAAGTGTGCTCACAATCAGTTATATAATCAAGCATGGGTATCAAAAACATGAGATAAACAATGAATTAAGCAATAGGCAGATTCATCCAATCAGCAATACCGTTATCAATTGTGTCACAAAGATGTTTTCAAGAATGCAGTACGACAATTATAGCCATTTGATCATATTAACAAGGTTTAAACACTTTAGAGATGCAATGATTTAAATAAAGGTTCGATACAACTATTACAGGTTAAAATGCATACGGGTGTCCGAATGGAACAAAACTATAGAGATAAACGCCATAAGCTATGTCAATATTAAAATGTGATTAAATAGGTAAATGTGGTTATTAGGTTCAATTGCAAACTGTAGATTCCAAGTTTTAAAGATAAAATGATATATAACAATATTGTACATGAAAAAGTGGAAATTATAATACCAAAGTTAAATTGCGGGTTTTAGGGTGTCATTAATTATAAGTAAATATTGATTAGCATGTAGCAAGGGTTACTTGCCTCGACGGGTCGCGAACCGGGAAAAACGGAACGTAGAATGTCGGCGGGGAAACTCGCGACGGGCGCACGGTTCACGGAATGAACCCAAACGACGAACAATGGAACCATACGGGTCGGGGCACCTCGCTGGAACGTCGGATCACGTCGTCGGCATCGTCAGATTCCGGCCAAATCGTGAACAGTAAAGATCAAGATATGTAATCAAGAAGAGAAAGAAACTAGAGAAGAAAGGAAGGAGGAAAGAGGAGAAGAAGGCTTACGGTGGTCTGTAGAGGGGTCGTGAGGATCGACGGCGTCGAAGAAACTCCGGCGGGGGCCTACCCGACAGCGACAAAAGTTTCCAGTTCATGAAAAATGTTTACAGAGAAAGCAAGAAGAAAAGAAAAGAGGAGGAGAGCAAGCTTACCGAGGGGGCTCGCGAGGCCGGGGACACGAGGACGGGGTCACCGGCGGCGACTCACGGTGGTGCAACGGCGTGCAGGGGCACGCACAGGCCGCGGTGAAGGTGCAGGTGTGCACGGGAACATGGGCGAAAGGAGGAAGAGAGAGCTTGGCTGCGACGAGGGCGAGGAGACGACTCGCCCGGCGATGCTGGTGCCGGCGATGGGGTTGCGGCGGCGACGGGGGACGAGGCGGCTGAGACAGTTGCGATGGGTTAGGGTTCGCTGAGTAAAGGATGGAGGAAGATTATATATATAAGAGAGAGAGAGATGTGGGAAGAGAGAGGTATAAGAGAGAGGAGAGAGATAGAGAGAGAGACGGAAGAGAGAGGAGAGAGATGGGGGGCCCACGGGGGAAGGATGTAACTGATTGGTTGAGGGAATTAAATGAGAAAGATTTAAAATATAGGAAATCCTAAACAGTTAAAGAATATATTTAAAGATTGGTTAAATTTTAAGTATGCGATCGTTATAAAAATATAAAATTTGGGATTTTGGCGCAAAGTAAAACATTTCCAAATCGCGTCCGGGTCGGGTCCAAAAATTTGAAATTGAAATAATAGAATTTTAAGCGGGATCCAAAATTTAAAATGAAGTGTTTTATGATTAAAAAGCATACCCCTAAAACGGACACACGTACGTGCACATAGCCGTCCAAACTCGCCCGTTTCACCGAACGGGACGAGAACCCGATGCACGGACGCTACAATGGGGTTAGGGGTGGCAAGCAGGCTAAGATGAATATTTTTAATTTTATTTTAGATGCCATAAATTGTTATATGCAGAAATGAATTTGACGGGTAAAATTTACAGTAAATAACAATCAAGCAAGATAGGTGAAAAGAGTACCACATTACGCTCAAACAGTAACTGAAATTAGTAGTATTGGGCTCGGGTGTTACATTATACCCAACTACAAAAAGAATTTCGTCCTCGAAATTCCAAGAATACAAGGATAGAAACTATAAGAAAAGGTGAGGAAACTTCTGCCGGATTTCATCTTCTCGTTCCCAAGTGGACTCTCCATGCGAGCGATTACCCCAAGATACAAGCACAAGAGGGATCACCTTGTTCTTAAGAACCTTTTCCCTTCGATCCACTATTTCAATCGGTCGCTCCTCAAAAGTCAAGTCTTCTCATACAGTTAGCTCCGAATGATCCAATACGCGCGTTTCATCTCGAACATACCTTCGTAGTTGAGATACGTGAAACACATCGTGCACATTAGCCAAGGACTGCGGTAACGCCAAACGATACGCTACCTCACCAACACGCTCCAAGATCTCCAAGGGTCCAACGAATCGAGGACTAAGCTTTCCTCGACTTCCAAAACGAATCACCCTTCTAGTCGGTGATATCTTCAAGAATACCAAATCACCCACAGCGAACTCTAGAGGTCTTCTTGACGTGTCTGCCCAACTCTTCTGTCGGTCTTGTGCTGCCTTCATATGATTCCTGATAGTGTTAACCTTCTCAACTGTCTGCACAACCAAATCTGGTCCCAATAATCTTCGTTCACCGACATCATCCCAACAGACAGGTGAACGGCATTTACGACCGTACAAAGCTTCAAATGGAGCCATCTGGATAGTTACCTGAAAACTGTTATTGTAAGAAAACTCCACCAAATGTAGATGATCTTCCCATGAACCCTTGAAGTCCAACATGCAAGCTCTCAACATATCCTCAAGAGTTTGGATTGTTCTCTCCGACTGACCATCAGTTTGAGGATGATAAGCTGTGCTAAACTTCAATCGAGTCCCCAAACTTTCCTGTAAACTCCGCCAAAAGTGTGATAAGAACCGAGTGTCCCAATCGGACACGATGCTCACCGGTACTCCATGCAATCTTACAATTTCTTGCATGTACCGCTCTGCCAAAGTCTCAGTTGATTGACCAACCCGGAAAGGAATGAAGTGAGCTGCTTTGGTCAACCGATCAACAATCACCCATACAGCATTGTTGCCCTTTGGACTCCGCGGTAAAGCCGTCACGAAATCCATGGTTATATGTTCCCACTTCCACTGAGGAATCGGAAGTGGCTGCAATAAACCAGCAACCCTTTGATGTTCAGCCTTAACTTGCTGACACACCAAGCACTTCGCCACAAAGCGAGCAATCTCCCGTTTCATGCCTTCCCACCAGAAATGCGGTCGAATATCTCGGTACATCTTTGTGCCTCCTGGATATACAGAATAAGCTGAACTGTGTGCCTCCTTCATGAGCTCTTCGCGAATGTCTCCCTTTGGCACACACAAACGGCTACCATACCTCAACGAACCATCTTCATGGATCAATAAATCTGTTCGTAGTCCGGCTTCAACCTGTTCTCGAAACTTTTACAGTCTAGGGTCCTGCGATTGTGCTGCTTTAATATTCTCGATCAACGATGACTGTACTTGCAGCTGCATCAACTGTCCCGTAGAATACGGTAGCACAACCTCCAAGTCAAATCTTCGAAAATCTTCAACGATCTCCTTCTGCGTAGTTAACACCTGAATTGCAGGTAACCGACTAAGTGCATCCGGCACGACATTAACCTTCTCCGGATGGTACTTAAGATCAAGATCGTAGTCAGCCATCAGCTCCAACCATCTATGCTGCCTCATATTAAGCTCCTTCTGTATGAACACATACTTCAAACTCTTATGATCAGTAAAAACTTCGACCCTTTCGCCCAACAGGTAGTGTCTCCAAATCTTCAAAGCAAAAATCACAGCCGCAAGTTCCAAGTCATGAGTTGGGTAATTCTTCTCATGGGTCTTCAACTGTCTCGATGCGTATGCTACAACCTTCCCATGCTGCATCAAAACGCATCCCAATCCTTTCCCAGATGCGTCGCTGTGAATCACCAATCCTCCGGAATTATCTGGCACGGTCAGAATAGGGACGGTTATCAACTTCTGCTTCAACGTCTTAAAATCTAACGCACACTTATCCGTCCATACAAAAGTTACCCCCTTGCGCGTAAGCTTGGTTAACGGCTCCTCCAGACGAGCAAAGTTCTCCACAAATCTCCTGTAATATCCGGCGAGTCCAAGAAAACTCCTTATGTCCGCAACATTCTTTGGAATCGGCCAATCTCGAACTGCTGCAATCTTTTCTGGATCGAATTCCATCGCCAGACACAACATGCCCCAAAAACTTTACTTCCTCTAGTCAAAACTCGCACTTACTCATCTTCGCATATAACTTCTCTTGTCTTAGCGTTCGTAGTGCGATCTTCAAATGTTCAGCATGCTCCTCAAAACTCTTCGAGTAAATCAGAATATCGTCAATGAACACCATAATAAACTGGTCCAAGAACGGTGAAAAGATTCGGTTCATCAAGTCCATGAATACTGCCGGCGCATTCGTTACTCCGAAGGGCATCACTAAGTACTCGTAATGTCCATACCGAGTTCGGAACGCCGTCTTGCAAATATCCTCCGCTTTCACTCGGACCTGATGATATCCGGACCTCAAATCCAGCTTCGAGAATATCCTCGCGCCACTAAGCTGCTCGAAAAGTTCGCTAACGCGAGGGATCGGGTACTTGTTCTTAATGGTCACCCGGTTTAATTCTCGATAATCGATGCACATCCTTCTTGTGCCATCCTTCTTCTTTACTAGAAGAACTGGAGCTCCCCAAGGCGAGTTACTGCTTCGAATCCAACCCTTTGCAAGTAATTCAGCAACATGTTTCTTGACTTCTTCCAACTCTACTGGTGCCATTGGATAATACGCTTTGGATACTGGCGCTGCACCAGGAATAAGATCAATTGCGAACTCCATGTCTCGCTTCGGCGGTAAACCCGATATATCTTCAAATACGTCCATAAAATCACGAACAACAGCCGGCTCCTCACTTTCATCAACTTCCATTGCCGCAAGAATATTGTTTGTCGGCCTAGCCCTGAACTCGACTGGCCCGACAGAACTGCTTCCTCCAGTGAAGGTAAACTCAGGATGTCCGGGAATCTGGAAAATTACTTTCTTTGCCCTACAATCAATGTGAGCGTGGAAAGTGCCAAGAAAATCCATTCCCAAGACGACTTCATAGCTGCCTGTATCAATCACCAAGAAATCTGCAAAAAGCTCCCGTCCGCACACAACAACTGTACAATCTTTACATTCCCTACTAGCTATGATTTTCCCATTCCCAGTGTGTATGTCCCAGAAACTAGACAGGGTCGTGTAGTCAATCGAGTGTGTAGTTATAAACTTGGATGACACAAAGCAATGGGATGCACCAGAATCAAATAACGCCAGTGCGGGAAAACCATGAACGAGTAAAGTACCTGAAACAACTTCTCCTGACGCCTTAGCTTCTTCAGCTGTCAAGGTAAAAGCTCGAGCCTGATTAGGTCCTTGAGTCAGCTGTTTCTGTCCTTGGAACGGTCTCTGCGGAGGCTTCTGAAAATCATCTCTCGTACGAAGCTTCGACGGACAAGCACCAACGGCGTGATCAGCCGCTCCACAAACCAAGCAAAGTCCCAGCCTCCTTCGACAATCCTTTTGCATGTGGCCAGGTAAATTGCAATAGTTACAGGTCATGCTCTTTCTTCGATCAACGATCACTGGCTTCTTCATGGGTGCTACACCTCGGCGGTCCACTGGAATACCTCTGCGACAATGAGCTCGGTTAGGTACAAATACTGGCTTCCTTACCGCAACTGCTGTCTGCGGTGAACTCCCAGTTTTTCCTGATAGGCTCTGCTGTTCTCGAGCTGCCGTAAGAACCTGTGAGAAAGTGGTCAAACCCAGGGAGACAATCTGCCGCTGGATGTCCACGTCCAAGATGCGCATGAACCTCCGTGCCCTGTCTGCATCGTTGGCAACTAAAGGTCCAGCGAATCTGCTGAGTCTTGTCCATTCTGCTGCATGCACATCTACGGGTGTTCCCTTCTGCTTTAGCCCGATGAATTTCTCTTCCATTTCCTCCCGTGCAGTCCGTGGGAAGAACTTCTCCAGGAAACTCTTTGAAAAATCCGCCCACTTGATTGGCTTGGGCAAACGGTTCTCCTCAACAAGCCACCATTCACGGGCGTAGTCCACTAACTGAATGCGCACCACATCCACTCTTTTGTCATCTGGAATCTGTGCCGCAATAAGTAAGTTCTCCGTGTCAACCAGCCACTGCTCCGCTGGCAACGGCTCCTCCAAACCAGTAAATGTAGACGGACCTAAATGTCTGAAATCTGCTACGGTTCCTACTCGGTCAACTGGTTTAGCTCCAGCATTGTTCACAGACTGCTAAACGATCTGCAAACCTTCCTGAAACGAGTCCGCTTGCTGCTGAATCAGCTCGGTCTGTTTCTTTTGATTCTCCAGCATTCCTCTTATCACTCCAAGCATGGCGGCTTCGTCCACACGCCTTTGGTACGTCTTCAAATTCTTACCAGCCATATTCCTGAAATCAAAACACCCAACGTTAGCATGATGATATATTCACTATATAGATCAAGGCTAGAACTCCAAGATACTTAAATAGAGTGCCGCATTGTAACTATGCCGCGGTATCATAGCCACAATTACATAACTCCACCCAAGTCGCCTAAGTCCTAGAGATAACAAGGAATCAGGTTTTCGAGTCGATATGCAAAGGAAGTTTGCACATCGTAAAAGATATAACCAGGAAGAATGTGATTCAAGAACGGTAAACGGCAAGGTGGCAGGACATGTTTCCTAAACACGGGTATTCTGATTCGTGTATTGGGTACAATACCCAACTACAAAAGAATTAACCCGACTAACCTATGGTTCTGATACCAAAAGAACCATGTCACGGCCCGCTTCCCAGAGTACGCTAAAATGGGCACGTGACATAGCCAACCATGCTACCTGTGGGTAGGAAGTATCCATCCACAGTCACATTACGGCTGTAGAGATATCAAGAACAAAATAAAACTATCTAAAACATGTCCATAATCCAAGGTAACATGAGTCAATAACAAATAAATGCGGAAGCGAAAGATCCAATACAAAATAACCGTTGTATGTCCCATAATGCGGGCTCACATCAGGAATAAAATGCAGGAAAGAAAAGCTAACTACTACAGACACTCACAGCTCAGCCTGTCGGCTGAAGTACTCCTACTCGGACTGCGACAGCGGTACAGAATCCGGGCCATGCAAAATCCAGACGTCAGCGCGTCAAGTCATCAAATAATAACATAATACACAGGCAATGCGAGTATAAACATGAATATAGCAAGGGTAACAATAATATGAATCAGAGCCGTGCAGGGTAGTGTGCAGTGGGTAAACTAAACTGTGCTATCAGGTTCTCTGTTCTAAAGTCTTTGAAACCAATTGATGGATCATCGATGTAACTCAATAGTATCCCGTACATACCCGGGACCACGGCCACAATATTCTCGGCTGCAGCCGAGATATGCCGCTAGGCACAAAACAGGAATGTGTACACTCGATAGTATCCCGTACATACCCGGGACCACGGCCACAATATTCTCGGTTGAAACCGAGACATGCCGCTAGGCACAAAACAGGAATGTGTACACTCAGGACAGGTAGTGAACTGTCGAGTTACAAGTCAGGTTTCACCTTTGATTTCCCCATACCCCCAAGTTATATGTGCAAGTCAAGTCAGGTATCTTGAAATCAAGAAACTAATGCCAACACAGGATCAGGTAACAGGTTTGTCTGGATAGACAACAGGAACGGTCCATGAGGACTACATGTCAGGTTTGTTGGCATTAGACACAAGATCAAGTAACAGATCAGGTCATGGTACGTCATGTCAAGTCAAGTAGTATACGGTACCATGTCGGGTCAATCAATGTGTAGACAGGTCAAGAAGTAAGCGATATCACAGGTGTGCTCACAATCAGTTATATAATCAAGCATGGGCATCAACAACATGAGATAAGCAATGAATTAAGAAATAGGCAGATTCATCCAATCAGCAATACCGTTATCAATTGTGTCACAGAGATGTTTTCAAGAATGCAGTAAGACAATTATAGCCATTTGATCATATTAACAAGGTTTAAACACTTTAGAGATGCAATGATTTAAATAAAGGTTCGATACAACTATTACAGGTTAAAATGCATACGGGTGTCCGAATAGAACAAAACTATAGAGATAAACGCCATAAGCTATGTCAATATTAAAATGTGATTAAACAGGTAAATGTGGTTATTAGGTTCAATTGCAAACTGTAGGTTCCAAGTTTAAAAGATAAAATGATATATAACAATATTGTACATGAAAAAGTGGAAATTATAATACCAAAGTTAAATTGCTGGTTTTAGGGTATCGTTAATTATAAGTAAATATTGATTAGCATGTAGCAAGGGTTACTTGCCTCGACGAGTCGCGAACCGGGAAAAACGGAACGTAGAATGTCGGCGGGGAAACTCGCGACGGGCGCACGGTTCACGGAATGAACCCAAACGACGAACAATGGAACCACACGGGTCGGGGCACCTCGCTGGAACGTCGGATCACGTCGTCGGCATCGTCAGATTCCGGCCAAATCGTGAACAGTAAAGATCAAGATATGCAATCAAGAAGAGAAAGAAACTAGAGAAGAAAGGAAGGAGGAAAGAGGAGAAGAAGGCTTACGGTGGTCTGTAGAGGGGTCGTGAGGATCGACGGCGTCGAAGAAACTCCGGCGGTGGCCTACCCGACAACGACAAAAGTTTCCAGTTCATGGAAAATGTTTACAGAGAAAGCAAGAAGAAAAGAAAAGAGGAGGAGTGCAAGCTTACCGAGGGGCTCGCGAGGCTGGGGACACGAGGACGGGGTCACCGGCGGCGACTCACGGCGGTGCAACGACATGCAGGGGCGCGCGCAGGCCACGGTGAAGGTGCAGGTGTGCACGGGAACGTGGGGGAAAGGAGGAAGAGAGAGCTTGGCTGCAACGAGGGCGAGGAGACGACTGGCCCGGCGGTGCTGGTGCCGGCGATGGGGTTGCGGCGGCGACGGGGGACGAGGCGGCTGAGACAGTTGCGATGGGTTAGGGTTCGCTGAGTAAAGGATGGAGGAAGATTATATATATAAGAGAGAGAGATGTGGGAAGAGAGAGGAATAAGGGAGAGGAGAGAGATAGAGAGAGACGGGAGAGAGAGGAGAGAGATGGGGGGCCTTAGGGGGAAGGATGTAACTGATTGGTTGAGGGAATTAAATGAGAAAGATTTAAAATATAGGAAATCCTAAACAGTTAAAGAATATATTTAAAGATTGGTTAAATTTTAAGTATGCGATCGTTATAAAAATATAAAATTTGGGATTTTGGCGCAAACTAAAACATTTCCAAATCGCACCCGGGTCGGGTCCAAAAATTTGAAATTGAAATAATAGAATTTTAAGCGGGATCCAAAATTTAAAATGAAGTGTTTTATGATTAAAAAGTATACCCCCAAAACGGACACACGTACGTGCACGTAGCCGTCCAAACTCGCACGTTTCACCGAACGGGACGAGAACCCGATGCACGGACGCTACAACGGGGTTAGGGGTGTCAAGCAGGCCAAGATGAATATTTTTAATTTTATTTTAGATGTCATAAATTGTTATATGCGGAAATGAATTTGCCGGGTAAAATTTACAGTAAATAACAATCAAGCAAGATAGGTGAAAAGAGTACCACATTTCGCTCAAACAGTAACTGAAATTAGTAGTATTGGGCTCGGGTGTTACGGTAGGGATAGTTTGAGAGTGCGTTCGTGCAACAGAATCTCATGAGTTCTTTACCAGCAGCTCGTACCGGGCTATATCGGTCGCATATTATTATAGCTCGTACTGGTCTATATCGGTCGCATGTTCATTCCACATTTGGGCCGGTGTTTCCTAGCCCTTGGGGCTCTGCTCTTGGGTTAGGAATACTTCTGCAAAGGTTGACGCACACACTTGAACTCACGATAGGATAGATTACATTTTAGTGACCAGTTAAGTTATGAGTTGACCGGTTTACATGCCTGTTTCATAGTTTTAATGTGCGCGCGCACAGACACATCTATTTCTACTTGCACACACGGGTTTCACTACACTCATATATTTATGTTATCATACCACACACACACCTTATACGTTGAGTACTTGCTAGGATGTTCTAATATCCCTAAGATTTGCCATTTCAGGTTTAGAGGTAGATTTTCAGGCTAAACAGGATCGGCGCGGCTATCAGGACTTTGCCGAAGTTCAATAATCCGTAGGTTTATTTCTTTTCAGTTAGTATTTAACATGTGCGTCTTTGTGGGACATTAGGACTTATGTATTTTTCGGATTTTGTTTTTATTTCGAATCTATTGTATTGGATCTTTTTTTGCCTCGATTATCTGGTTGACCTATTTTTAGTATTTCTTATGGTTTCGTTGCAGCATGAGTATCAGCGTTATCTCTCCTGTTGTTGGATATTATCTTTGACAGGATAGCTAGACAACCTTTATGTGACTATGAAAGGATATTTTCTTATCGTAGGTAGCACGGCTGGGTTTTGTTGCCCTCCGTATTCCATATTTTGGGAAGGGGACGTGCATCAGTCTCAGAAGTCAAAACACACATATACCTGATTTAAATATGAATACTGTAGTTACTGAAACTCGGTTTTTTGGTAACTTTGCTGTGCTTGTGGATGTGGATGTGATTTAAATATATATGTTTTCGAATAAAGCTTTATAGGTATTTCTAAAGATAACTTGGAGAACTGTGCCAAGATTATTAGGAAGGAGAGAGGGAGCGCGCGCGCGCGCGCATGGAAAGCTCGAAATATTTTAAGCAAATCTCAGAAATCACGAAAATAGACCATGCAAAATGTAATGAGAGGATGAGCTCAGCTGCTCAGAACTTCGAGAAATAACTTGATTTATCCATCAATATTGATCTCCTCCCTCAATTTCTTAACTAAAACCTTACCCTCATCACATCAAAACTCCAACCTTTGCCATTCAATTCCCTTTCCCTTCACTCAACTGTCATAACTGCCGCCATTCAAGAAAACTATGAACACGACCACTCCTCAAACTCTAAAGTCCAAACTTGGCAACCTCCTTCAAAATCCCATAACCACCCTCAAATCCTTCAACCAAATCTACTCACTTCTCCTCACCTCAAGCCTCACACAAAATCACCCCATTGCTTTAAGAATCACCCAACTCCTTATCTATTTCAACTCCCCTTCTCTTTCCTACAATACCCTTAAACAATTCCACCACCAACACCAGACCCCATTCTTTTTGAACACTCTAATCTCTGAATTCACGAAAACGAAAAACCCGCATTTTGGTTTTTTGATCTATAAACATATGGTGGCTGATAGAATTTATCCTGACAAGTACACTTTTCCTATAATTTTTAAATCTTGCGCGAAATTTTCGGGGATCGGAGAGTCGAAACAGCTCCATGGAGCTGCAACTAAGATGGGTCTGTCAAAAGACATCTTTGTTCAGAATGCTTTGATCAACGTGTATGCTATTTGTGGTGAATTTGTTAGTGCAAGCAACATGTTTGATATAATGTCTGTGAGAGATGTTGTCTCTTGGACTGGATTAATTTCTGGGTATGTTAAAGCTGGAAACTTTAGAACTGCTCTAAGCTTGTTTAATTCTATGGATGTAGAGCCAAATATTGCGACATTGATAAGCGTGCTCGTAGCTTGTGGGAGAATTGGGGAGCTAAAAATTGGCAAGAAGATACATGGGTTAATCTTAAAAGGCAAGATTGCAATGGGTTTGATAGTAAAAAACGCTCTTCTCGATATGTACGTAAAATGTGAGCTCATCGATGAGGCGAAACAAATCTTTGAAGAGATTCAAGAACGAGACATCGTCTCATGGACTAGTTTGATAAGTGGGCTCGTTCAATTCAAGCGCCCAAGAGATGCCTTAGAATTTTTCCATGAGATGCAATTCTCCATGGTCGAGATAGATAAAATCGTGCTATCGAGCGTGCTCTCGGCTTGTGCAAGCTTAGGCGCATTGGAAATGGGAAAATGGGTTCACGAGTACATCGATCGCAAGCACATTGAGCGCGATGTTCATATAGGTACTTCTTTAATTGACATGTATGCAAAATGTGGGTGCTTAGAGACGGCAATAAGTATTTTCTATGATATGCCATGCAAAAACATTTACTCATGGAACGCATTGCTTGGGGGCCTGGCTATGCATGGATATGGCAAAAATGCCCTAAATTTCTATTATCAGATGATTGAAACGGGTATCACTCCAAACGACGTAACCTTTATAGCTATACTTAGTGCATGTTCTCATCGTGGTTTATTAAAAGAAGGCCGTTGGTTTTTTAATGAGATGACTAAACAGTATGGTCTTGCACCTAAAACAGAGCACTATGGATGCTCGATTGATCTTCTATGTAGAGCAGGGCTTTTAAATGAAGCTTACGAGCTTGTCAAAGCCATGCCAATGAAAGCCGACGTGCTTATTTGGGGAGCGATGTTGAGTGCTTGTAAGGCTCATAAGAATATTGAGCTCTCGCAACAAATTATAGGGCATCTTATTGAGCTAGAGCCTTGTGATAGTGGGGTATATGTTCTTTTGTCGCATATTTTTGCGATGAAAGATCAGTGGGGGGATGTGACTAAATCTAGGAGATTTATGCGGAAAAAGGGGATAAAGAAAGAGCCAGGGTCTAGCGTTATAGAGATTAATGGTAAAGTTTATGAGTTTTTGGTCGGAGGTGGTGATGATGATATTTTGAAGGTTTCGTGCATCCTTGCAAGACATTTACAACTTGATGGATATTGATTCTTGGATCAAAATTTTGAGGTGAGATTATTGAACCTGTTTTCTCCAAGTCTATGCTCTTCTGGCACAATCTTCGGTTTATGTGATGCTGAAAATGCGGTTACAAATCATGAGAATAATTTCACTGAAATACCTCAACTATCGATATCCCCCCCTCACTTTACTACCCTAAAGTGTTTCAATTACAGTAAGCTCCCTTAAAGTGGGGGGAAAAAATCTCAAACTAATAAAAAAGCCTTTGAGGCGTTCTAGTGTAAAACAGCGAAGTTAAGGGTATTTTACTGAAATTTACCCTAAATTGTGTTATTCAAAATAGTGCATAAATTGTATTCTTATTATATTTATGCATCTCGATGACAATATTTTACACTGGTACATTATATTCGGCCTTTGTAATAAGGGTAGTTGCAGTCAAATGCATGATCTTGTTGCAAAGTTACTGGTTTTCACCAGAAATAACTCATGGTAACCTTCAACTATATCTTGTAGACTTAATGCTCTAAATTGGAACTTGTACAATGCTGTTCTCTAAAACGCACTTCACCTTTTAAAAGTTGAATCACATTACTGTCCAACACTATATTTCTTAATTTCCTACAACTTTATACTTCATCAAGAAAATATACATGATTTTAGAGGCACACATGCACACACTCACACACATAGAAAGGCAACGTTCTGCTGCGTTTTTTATCCTCTCACTAAATTTAAAAGGTCGATGTCCTGGAAAAAGTTCATAGCACTTCATCAGAGTCAGACGGACCTGTCATTTAAAGAAGAAAACAGAAATGAGTTTTTTCTTCCTTCCAAAATTACTCAAAGAATAGACATATGCTCGTATTTCAAGTTTCACTTTGTAGCCATGCCAGTGAATTAAAATCAATAGAGAACATATGTGTTCTTTCTCATAATGGCTAGTTTAGTTTTGATTAAACAGCCTTTAGGGACAGCAGCTAAGAAAAGTTTAACAGCCTTTATTCTTTAGTTCTCTTTTTGTCTTGACCTTTTCTGAAGCAGAGTAGATTGTTGGCCTAATTGCATGCAATAATACTTTTGTCATATCCATTATTGATTTTTTTTTTATGGGACATGGATAAAAGATTTGAACAATTGATGATTGTGCTTTATGATATTGTAGCCTTTTAAAATTGATCTATCTATTTTTATCTGTTCAAATTTACCTTATGAGACATAAAAATTGTATGCTAAGATTTCTGTCTTATCATTTAGCTACAGTTTGGTGGTTAAAATAAGAAAAAGAAGAAATTCAAGTAAAGAAAACAAAAAAATGAGAACAGTTTAGTGGTTAAGATTTGAGTATCATGGACCTATACTTGATAAAAGAAGACCAACGAAGCAACAAGAACACTTGGATTTTGAATTTCGATGCTAATTAGCCCATTAATGTGAACAAATCTTGGATTAGAGGGGAAAAAATTGTTATCTTTATCTTTATTTTGTACCAAGACTTCTACCTTCGACCACCGCAACCGTTTTCTCTTTGACAGTTGAAGTACAAGGCAGCAACAGGAGGTCCAAGATTATAAACTGCTGTAAAGTCTCGGGTATTGAAATTCTGGCGCCATCCTGGCGCATATATTTGTTGCCGAACACTCTGCTTAAATATCACAAACACAAATCGGTGAATCCCAATCGTTGGTTGTGGCCTTTCATATGATACAATTTCATTTCCTGAAAAAAAAAATCAAAATCCAGTGTAAGGGTCGCAAATCATGCAAACTTGTGGAAAAATACCTTGTAAATTAAATTTAATAATTCTAAACAACAAATTATAACATTATGACCTACCAAAACTTGCATTGGTGGATTCTGGTATGTCAGTCACCAACCTAAAAAAATTCAGTTATGATTAGTTCTTGTTTATGTATGGTCACAATAAAATTAATCGGTACAATAACTAGTTTATCTACTAGTAGTCTAATTTTCTGTCACGACTTTGACATAAATATCGATAAGGTTTAGGAACATCGTAAAGTCAAATTGTATTTATTAGTGCAAAACAGTTTTATGAACTATAGGTAATATATGTGGATTAAAAATGTTATATGGCTCTTATTTATGTTATAAAGGTTAGCTTGAACCATATGCATACTATCATTTTCTGGTTTTAAACGTAAACCTTCTGTTAAATGAATCTTTATTTTGGTGCCGTATATAAATTTTCTTGTACAGGCAAGTTTTTTTGTAACAATTATGCTCTTCATCTTTTACAATATTGTTGCCGACCCCAAAAATTTGGATGAAGGCTTGTTGTTGTTGTATCATTTACAATATTGTTCCTTTCTATCATTTAACATTAAGCTCACAATATTGTCTACATATATTCAGAAACAGTAGGTTAAGGCTCATAGTAGGATTCTTTATTGTTAAAGTACAAGATTATATAACTTATGCTTTCATATGCTCTTATAAAGCCTAGGTGCCCATCTGAAGGAATCTTTGTAGATTTGATCGAATGGACTTCGTGCTGATTAGGCGATTAAAGTTTCTGAAGAGGTAAACTTCTACTTTCTATAATCTACTCATCCATTTAATATGTTATTATTTGGGGGCCATGGAAGTAATAGACTCATATGTACTTAAGCATCTTGTTTCTGAAGATTACAGAAGTCATGAGGGTTACAACTAGTCATGTTATTGACATGCAAAGTTTGTTAATTAGTGCATCTAAACTCATGTCAGAATTAAAAAGTTTATTCTTTGGCATAAATTTATTTCAAAGATGTATTTGTGGGCTTTTACAATTGGTTCACATAGTGTTTTGCCAAAGCTGAACATGAATATTTAGGTTTCCGACATTTAAAACATGTCTTTTTCCTCTCTTTTTTCTTTCCAAAATGAATATATAATTCTGATTAATAAGAATAATGGATAATTTATAAGTCATCATAATAAATAACGAATTGAGTTGTGACTGACCAGTGTAAGTACTCTCTTTTGGTTGGATTGCTTGGACTGGGGGAATCAGGGTCTATCATTACCTTTTGGAAAGATACAACCGAGAACCATTAGTTAAAGTTTGAAGAGAGAGACCTTAACAAAAACAAGAAAGCAACAACAATCTTATGGAATTTAAAACAGTAACTGCAATTCGGTATATCATGTCGATATTCAAAACCAAAGAGTGACAGTACTTTTATTAAAAGGGAAAAAAGAAAAGAAAATTAAGCACATAAATAATTCCTTTTCTTTTAGTAATACATGTTTTAAAATTTTACTGACAAAATAATATGTAAACAATGTCAGATAGTTTTGTGAAATTTTCATTGTTAATGTATTGAGTAGGTTGTTGATCCTTTATATCTGCTAGTGTAAATGAATACACAAGGGTCCATAATATTAGGAGAAAATCCTTCAACTCAACAGCTTATCTGGAGACAGAACTCAGATTTTGGCCAAGACTTTCGAAGCAATAAGAAGAAAATACCGATGAATGTATAACCAAAGAAAGGCTTAAGACTTGCAAAGGTAAGATGTCATGTAAATTGTCATCAACAGAACTTAAATTACGTATTAAAAAATATACACAAACCTGTACAAAAGGCACATTAAACATAATTATATCATGCCATCTTCTATTTATTTGTGGTTACTATTATTAGCTAATGCACTCCTTATGCAAGACATGCAACACCATTTAATTTCTCGACGCATAAAGATGTTGATGCATCTCTAGGTATACAAAACCTCAATTTAATGTTCATTTGTTTTTCTTGCTTTTCCACATGGAAATTTGCATAAGATAATTATCTTTTTTTTTTCTTGGTTAAGTATGAGCATGATTATATAACTTGTTAGAAGGAATGATGGGATTTCAGCTAGAAAGTAAGCTTCATACCCATTATAAATAAAGGTTTATGAGAATCACTTAGAGAATAAGGCACGTGAAAAAACAAAATACTAATGGGAAATGACTATATTATAGTATCTCTTGAAATAATTTATATCTTATGGGAAATTGTAAATTTCGCTTTCAGGGGACGAATTTTATGAATTCTCTTCTATTAATGGAACCAAAATAAATAGCTGACACAAGATAAAGAATTTTTCTTATGCTTTCCTTTTGATTATTCTAATGCCTCATCATCACTTTTTAATTTGAAGCCCTTAAATCTTCAAGGCACCTAAAGTCTAGCTAGATGCTTGCATTTTATTTTATTTTTTTATATACCAATTTGTCAAGATTCTTCATCTGATTGCTACATCAGTATTATCCAAGACCTTATTCTTTGACAGAAGTCTTATTTGGTTTGAAGAACTTTAGACTCTAAAAGCCGAAGCTTGGTGTTTCTTTATTGATAAAAGAACTTTAGAAATCAGAAGTTGTAGCCTTTACTATTACATCAAGTGGATTTTATCGTTCCTCTCCCATCACTTCCTTTCTCCTTGATCACAAGTCAAAATCAGACGATACATGTATATAGATGTATATCTTCGCAAATCGATTCTTATGGTATAAACTATAAAATTCAATCTTTTCTTATGCCTTACAATAATTCTCTATAATGAGTATATTGGAGCAGATCCTTTACTGCATTTAGTAGCTATAGGAGTTAAATTCTTTGATGCTATGATTAATCTATATACTTTGAAGGTATTTCATTCTTATAATTATGCTTTCTAATGCAATATCAACTTCATCAATTCTTTAGTGTACTTTATGCTAAGTACTCTAATAAAAAATATTGAATTAGTTCTAAGAGCAAAACCAAATAATAATTAACTTACGAGAGTATAAAATGTCCTCAAGTCACGCCCTCCAATTTCAACCCTTGGTTGATTCACCACCTTCGAAGGCTTGAGCTCGGACCCATTTGTAACTTCCTTATTGTTGTATATAATCCTTAGTGAAGCCGCTTTCACAAACATATCCAAAACATCGCCTACAACATTACCAACAACTAGAGGATCTCTCGACATTTGTTTTCTCCCAAAATAACAACAACTAAAATGCACGACACTAGCAAAGAAAACTACCCAAGTTTTAAAAGCTCAAGGAAACGAGATACAATGAGTGTATATATATAATGGTTGTTGGAATCTACTTTAGTAAATGCCGTGGATGCTGTTAAATGTAATCTTTTTTCTCTCTTGAAATCTTGATAGGATATGGTGACAAGCAAGAGAGCTTTTTGACCTGCCAATATCTGGGGCAAAGCACGAGGCATCCCTCTCTGTTTTTACATGCACAGAGAATTATGCTATAAGCGCATGGGATTTTGTTTGCTTACAAGTAAGCACTCTTAAAGAGAGGAAGATTCTTTGGCTTAATTTGGAAAAAAAATACTATTAAAGCCGCTATTGTTGAAGACGCATATGAAAAGAGTGAGTGAGATTTTTTCCTTTGTTTCTGTTTGAGATCACCACAAGGCATCAGGTGCCCATGACTAGAAAGTAATTTGGTTACTCGATATAGCCTAAACAGTAGGTGATTGATTTAAATCTTTAACATAAGAGAGCATGACATTTTAACTTAGCGGTGTCACTTCAGAAAGAGTTAGTGTACTAAGTGTCGAGTTGAACGTCATGCGCTGTTTATTTTTGAGGAAGTACATCCTGAAGTGGACATTCAGTTTGCAGGCTATATTTTGCATGAAAGTACCTCAAAAATGATGAAGACTTTGATAATTTAGCTGTAAAGAAAATGATAAGGGAACTAGTGGTTTATTATCATAGAGAAAACATAATGACAAATGGTTTTATCACATTTTCTCCTGATATTTAACTTAAGTTCTCCTTTTTGACTAATACATGTAATTCGGTTTTTGAGTATCATGAATAAATTGAACATGTATCACTATTGCTGGAAACTGGAAACTTGAATCGTCATTCTATGCTCCAAGTTTTCTAAACCTTAACATCATCACTAATGATTTCTTATGGGTCATCATGTTTCTACAATTGGAGGCTATTTTAATTTTATTTGCAGTAATTATCTGTGTGGCTGTCGTACTATTCTCCGTTCATGTTTTAAACAATCAGTTTCCTGCTCAGAGACAGAACACTTAGCTAACAAATTTCACTCATTTGTATGATACCTCACATCAATATCATTTATTATTGATTAATTATATGCACTCTCTAGTGCGAAATACTGTAATTCGTCAGCTTACTTTATATTCTTAGTTTCAGCAATTTAGTTATAACATCGTATCTTTATGAACTATTTGCATTGTCTAATATTATGGACCACGTAGGATTACTAGAATAATCATTATCCCATGATGTCCTTCCAAAGTTTCGCAGGTATGCTTTGATAACAATCGTCAAATAACATCCACAAAAGGGCGTTCGTTTCAATTTTCCTTGTCAGAACCATATTAGATGCATCTTTATCTATGCCTATCCTTCCTAGAATAGTTCCAAGCTAATAAGAACTAAGTGTTAAATATTTAATATAAAAGAACCTGAATAAATAGAAATTATATTATCAAGTCTGTATTTATCTATGTTTGTTTTCTATCACAAAATTATATTTAGATTGTCGGTTAATGAGTTGAGATGGAGGTGAATGGTCTCGAGCTCGAATGCTGGCTATGCCATCTTTAGGAGGTTTTGATATAAATTTTCTACTCGCTGGCGAAATATGGCCAAAGGGCCGCTGAGTAAATTTATGTATTTTGGTAAACTATACATATGAGTGTTTTTATGTATTTAAATTATTTAGTTATTAATTCCTATTCTGATTGTTCATCAGTTTTGAACTGAAGCTAAACTTTTTTGAAGACCAAACCAAACTCGCTAAAAACCAAATTTTTGGTTTGATTTGGTTATTTCGTTTGGACCAAAGTTTGCTTACCTTACTCGGTCCGTGTCACCTTAGCCCGTTTGGACCGAAGTTTGCTTCCCCTTACTCGGTACTTAGTACCTTAGCTCACAGTGTATTGGATCTCATAGTTGAAACCCCAACCGTACTTGATTTTTTTCCGAAAAAAATAAAATTTGACTTTCACAGTTTTAGAAATCTGAAAATGGTCAGATAAAATTCTCAGAGAATGCAACAGTGGAATCAAACACAAGAATTGGATTGCTTATTAAACTGACTCAACAACTGTTTTGTATTTTCTGCCATTAGTTTTCAGATAACAAGAATACACTTGCCTAATTCTGCCTTAATGTTTGTGTAGCGCTGTTAATTTGTGCATTCTGCATCAGCCTGCATCACACAACTAGATTATTTTGTGCTCATAGTACTTCTTGGAAGGTTCATTAAGTGTCTCTACCAATGAGTTTCTATTATAGCATTGACAAATATTCTCCAAAATATTTTCGTTTGACTCCATGTTATCACGTGTTTGAATTTGCAGTGTGATCTAACCTGTCATCTCCTGGATTTGCTGTAACTGGATTCTAATGCCGTTGTCACCTTGATCGTTGTTCAGATTGAGTAAGCAAACGATTTTCTTTATCCTTGTAATGTTCACATAACTTGCATATCTCTATAACCTAAAAAAAAGAAGAGGCAAAAACTGAGTTTCTTGCCATCCTGGGGAAATCTTGTGTCACGCCTCGCTTCCTAAAATACGGAAATATGGAGAGTAACGAAGGCCATCCATGCTACCTACGGTAAGGAAAGATCCTTCCATAGTCACGTAAAGGCTGTTTAGCTAAACCTGTCGAGATAATGTCCAAAACAGAATAGATAACACTGAGAATTATACTGCAACGAAACCACAAAGAATACTAGCAATAGATTCATAAGATAAAAAGAGGCAAAAATAAGGTTATGATACAATAGGTCCGAAGTAATACAAAAATCCTAAAAGACAAATGAATCCTACTGTCCCGCAAGGGCGCACATGCTAAATGCTAACTGAAAAGAAATAAATTTACGGATTACTGGTCTTCTGCAAACTTCTGATAATCGCTTTGATCCTGGTCGGCCTGAAAATCCGTCTTTAAACCTGAGATGGTGGGTCTCAGTGATGCCGGAACATCCCAACAAGTACTCAACGTAAAAGTGTTGTATGTGTTGTGATAGAATGAATGTGTGTTATGAAGTCCGTGTGCACATGTTTATACAAATATAGATATCGTAATAATATAAAACAGACATGTAAACATGTCAAGTTGGTCAAGTCACATCATAATTGGTCACTAAAAGTTAATCTATCTCATCATGAATTCGAGTGTATGCGTCAACCTCTGCAGGAGTATTCCTAACCCAATGGTAGGGCCCCAGGGGTAAGAAAATACGGGCCCAATTATGGAATGAACAAGCGACCGATATAGCCCGATACGAGCTGTAATAACATGCGACCGATATAACCCGGTACGAGCTGTAGTAAGATGTCACCGATATAGCCCGGTACGAGCTGTAGTAACAAGCGACAAGTATAGCCCGGTATGAGCTATGTCATGGGACTCCTGAGATCCTGTTGTACGAACGCACACTCAAACTATCCCAACCCCCACATATCTATAGCTAATATGGTAATAAATTCAATCACAATATAGAATGCTGTCCAGACAGGAAAACAAGACAAATCACGATGATAGTACAGTATGGTAAACATGTAAGCACGAGTAATTGTTTTATGGCATGGATGTTCAGCATTCTAATTAGTGATATCGTTTTAATATAAGGAAACAGTAATAGTGAACATGCATGTCATGTCAAGCAGGTCGATGATAATGGTCTCAAGTAGCATGTCAAATATAGTCGATATAATATGATAGTATCAATAATGTAAACAAGAATATACATGAATTTGCAAGCATCTTAATTTAATATCCGGATTTATTATTGGGAAGAATAATAAACTAAAATATGGTTTTAAAGGATTAATATGATTAATGGGTGTTCTAGAAATCGGTTTTCATTTTATGCATGATGAACATAAGGTTTCATTTAATAACATATGGTTTGATTGTTAATAAAAACACAAAGCTAAATATATAAAATTAATATCAAGGATATTAAAACACAATCAATATAGTTATCTTATATAAATGCACTTAAGCGTTCTGTTTCATACTATTAGTAACAATGAGTAATTTCTTGATTGTATTATATATTGTATATTTATTTTCTTATTGTTGCAATGATCTGATCTTATATATATAATTTAATTATCCTGAACTATTGTTCACTAAGCACTATATTATGTAAGCTATATTCTATAAAAATTCAACAAAAAATAAAACTGATTTGATTATTTAACTTAATGAAATGATAACTCACATCTACTAATTAAAATTTATATCAACTATGTAAATAAGTCTAAATATAAGCTATATTTATGTGAGCAGCATGCAAACTTATATGAGTAGTATAAAACTAAGGTTTTCATCATGTATATAATAATTACGTGGTATTTTAGTGAAATTGCATAATAATACAATTTTCATTCAAATATTATAGACTAAGAATTTATTGTGATATTTGCCGATATTGTATCGGCTAAAAAAAGCAAGAGTACTTGCCTCGGAGATGGATAAACACGACAACACGAAGCGCAACTCCAAATTTTGATGGCTCGGCCAATTTTGAAGAAGAAGAAAATATTGTGATGGGAAAGAGAAAGAATATTGATTTATATGAGAAGGAAAGATGATAATAATGAATATATGTAAAGTTTTTATAAGGTAGGAGAATAAAATATTGAGGAGAAATATATTTGAAGAGATCCAAATACTGTTAAAGATATTAAATTTTGTGGTTGTTTGTAAAGATTGTTTGGTATAAGATATATATATATATATATATATATATATATATATAGCTAAAATAGGTGTAGCGTTTGTTATAATATAGGATAATGGGAAATATTTATATAAATATATATAGGGTTTTAAATAGATATGATGTATATAGATTAGTTTAAATGTGTATGATTAAATTAAGTATAGATTTGTTTGGAGAGATAAAATATATTTGGAGAGAGAATATAAGAAAAGATATATAAATTTAGGAAAATAATTCTCATAACCCCTAATAGTTTAATTTGAAAGATTTAAAATAAGATTTAAACATTAAAAGATTATTAATAATATATCATGGTAGACAAAATATTGTACCAGAATATAAATAAGATATTATTAGATTTAGCAAAACAAAACTTTAAAAGTTAAATATCATATATTTAACTAACTTAGATAATCATAATATATTTGTTTATATATCTAGTATTTGAAAATATATTAGATACAAATTAAAATAATACATTAATAAATTATCAAACGACCTTCAATACTAAATATCTTTTGTTAAAACAACCATACTAATATTATCTATTTAGTTACGAAACTAATGTCAGACAAATAAATATTATATGTATAGAAATTTAAAATATTAATCAAATACTAAACAAATATAAATACTAATAATATACTTATTTAACAAACTTGGAAAACCATAACTATAACAAACTTAAAGCAACCATAATAATATATTTTATCTTAACTAGAAAGTATTAAACTCCAACTTAAAATAATAAAAATAATATAACAAAATCCAATACATTCAAAAGAAAAAAAAAACCTTAAGATCGGGCTAGGGTGTTACATCCTGCTCGCATCAGGTTATGGCCTATTATTTTCATAGCAGTTGTAAACTGAGCAAGGCCTCATCAACATAGTACAATATAGCTTCCAGAGACATTCCTGGAAAATGCCGATTAGATCCTGAAACTGAAAAGAAACTCTACTTTGAGGAGAATATAGGAAACATGGCCATTGTTTATTGATATTGCATGCTTTATGAGAAACAATTTCAACTTGGGTACAGTGCAAAATGGCTTTTTTTTGGACGTCTATAATATTATACTCATGTACATTTGAGGTTAGAACAACCATCATTTTAGAACAAATGGTTAGAATTTTGAATTAGTCTAGGCGTGTCATTAGAAAAAGAGTTGGTTCAGTTCAGTTGAGACTCATGTCCTGCTTATTCTCATGCAAGTAACAACTGCTATATGCACATTTTCTCCTGATATTAAACTTGGTTTCAGTTTCATGAACAAATATGAGCTAGAATTAAAATTCAGAGTTAAAGAAACTATAATCAGATATTTTATTGTTCAACCTAAACATTTTCTTCACTAATAATCCATAGTCTTAGCTAATTCAAATTCCATTACATTAATTATCCGTTTTATGTCAGATATGTCCTCAGTTCATCTTTCAATTCAATTCCATGCATGCTTGCATCATCCTTAATAATTCTCTATGGCTTCATCATCATTGATTAGTCCCGAATCGTATGCCTTCTCTAGTTTTCAAAATTGTCATCTTACCTTTTAATTGTAGTAATGTAGTAGACATCTTATCTGCATGATGTCCGATTTGATGTTACCTAGGTATTTGTCGATCAATGACAGCAAGAAAGCAACTTTTATATTAGATACATCTTTATTTATGCTTATTCTTTGTTGAGCAGTTCCAAAACTAATGTAAATAAGCACATGACCTTTGGGATTATGAATATGACTTCGATTAGGATTCTGCAATGTATCTGCAAGTAAGATTAAGAATAAAATCATGAATAGGATTCTATATTTTCTTATTTATGAATTTCTACACGAAGTCCATTTTTCTCCTATATAAATTGGATTATTCTTTATGAGTTGAGGATGAATTCATATGCTTCTGAGAAGAGAATATTATTCCAAATAAGGCCGGTTCTTTTCTAGGAGAAAGAAGTGGCAGAGCCTAAAGTGTGAAGGCCCTTCTGATGTTAGCTAACTTGGCATTTTGATGTTACCTATTATTTGAAATGATATGACATCCTCATATTAAATATTGGATTCACTTTATGCCACATAAACTTGATTTAATATGTAACAGCCAATGAGATATTGGCACTCTACAGATGGAAATGTGGCCGCATAATTATGACAAAAGAGATCAAACCCAAGATATCTAGGAAGAGATATGGCTTCTTGAATTTCAAGATCGTCTGGTCCTCTTGCCTAACTTAAGCCTCTAATTTGTGTGGTGCAGTGAATCTGTGCATGTGCACAAAGTAACTATTTTTTGCACATTACTCATTAAGCTGCTTTGTTGTATCTAGTCTAGTTTTGATGAATATACTCTTTTATATCACATGTTTAAATTCACAAACTTGTCGAACCTGTCATCGTCTCCTTCATTGGTCGTACAAATGGAGTTAACATATTTGTCTCAAGTTGAGTGACCGATTGATTTTATTAGATTCCAAATCTACAATATTCTTGCTTCTTATGACCTTATATATTCCTATCACCTCTAACGACCCATGATTCCTTTGTTCTTCAATTGTTAAGCAATAACTAAAGAAAAATGATTAGAGCTTTATTCTAAATACTCTACATTGTAGCTTCTAGATAAATTCCTAGAAGTAGATGGTCATGATTAGATTCGTAAAACTCAGCGACTCAGAATATTCTCCTTTTAGAAGGAATGTAACATTCTTTATTAATTTCCATGATTTGTAAGAAAAAATTATTGACTTTCAACTGTAACCAGACACAAATTCTTTGTGGTACAACATGGAAAGTTTGTTAGATAGATTGCATCTGAGATAAGGGTGAGAATGTAAATATGTGAATTTTAGAACAAACCCATTAGGTGATATGGGCAATGAAACTTATGAACTAATTGTACTATTCTTAAAGATATTTGTGATAAATTCTGGGTTCTTTGCGTCTGTTAAAGGAAAATATTATGCTCCCCTTGTTGCTTTCAGAATCTTTTTTTCTGCTGCTACTGCTGCTAGTTAAAACAGTTAAGTAGCCAATCATCTCTTTTTATCATTAAAGAGATCAGCTCAATCTTATGTTGCCTACTTGATTTCTAGCTGGACCTTTAAGTGAGCACATGATGCTTCCATTCTCAAAAAGGTAAAGAATCTGATTGTTTAGTTTCTAATTGGTGATCTATCCATTGCTCTGGTGCTGAAGCAATGTTCTTGTAGATTCTCCTAGTATCTTGTTAACGGAATCGACAAAGATGAGAAATCTTTGCTCAAAAACCTGGAATCAAAGCCATCAGAATTTTTGCAAATTGGATTGCAATTTGTTTCTTGACCAAACAGCCAAAAAACTGCTAATAAAAAGAAATGAAAATAAAGAATATTTGTGAGCACTTGCACAAAGTCTGTTGTCTTTTTTTCGTTTTTGGGTGTAGGTACATTCTACTATTGTCTTAATCAGAACATCTTTGGAATTTAGAATTATTTCAAGTGTGGTGCTCATCAAATATCAATATCAAACTTCAACCTCCTCAATTTGCTTTCACCAAACTTTACTCTCATCACATTTATAGAAGTTTCACTTTTGCCATTCAATTCACATAATCTGTAATAACTGTGACCATTCAAATAAAAAATCCATGAATAATAATCGAGAGTTCAAGCCTATCAATCTCCTTCAAAATCCCATAATCACTACTACAATAATGGGTTGCCCTTACGGATTTAGCCGTATGGGCAAACCACTGTCCCTATGGATATAGCCGTAGGGACACGAAATTAACCTGTAGGTGCAAAGGCCGCAGGTGCAAGTCTTTGTCCTGAATATGTCTCTACGGAGTAATAATTGCCCCTACGCCTTACTCCATAAGGACGGTTACCCTTATGGATTACTCCGTATGGATATAATATTTATTTAATTTATTGTTTTATAAAATAAATTACTTGCCCTTACGGCATTATCCATAGGGCCTACTAAATGCCCCTACGGATTTATCCGTAGGGCCTGATAAATACCCCTACAGATTAATCCGTAGAGGCAAGTTTTACCCCTGTTACTGAGTCCATAGGGACAAAATATCAGGTATCCTGATATTTTGTCCCTATGGCTAACTGTGTAAGGGCAAACATTGCACCTACGGATTAATCCGTAGGTGCATGAGAGAGCCCTACAGATTAATCCGTAGGGACAAAAAATCAGGGTTTTTTTTAATAAAAAAAAAGACTTCCTGTTTTTTCTTCGTCCTGTGCACAATAATATATACATCATATAACCAAATACAGAAATATTCATAACCAACATCTTACGCATAATATATAAAAGAAATAAACAAACAGAATACGACATCAAACTAAATCATCGTGATCAAACAAACAACCACCAATATCGTTCAAAATTTATACAATATATATCAGAAAAGTACATACATCCTCAAAAATATAAATAAAGCTACTCTAGCTCGGTCCAGCTCCTCCACCTCTGATAATCGCCGTAATCTGGTGCATCTGATCCTCGGTACAGCCCTGAGTCGTCAAAAACTCAACTAATGAAGGAGCGGACTGTGCAGGAGTCTGAGCGGGTTGTGGAGCTACAGGAGTGGTCTGCGCAACCGCAGCCGGGGTAATGGCTTGCGGAGCTGCAGCCGAAAGAGGTGCATGTGGAGCCGCAGCCGAAGTAGCCTGTCGCAGCTGTTAAATTTTGTGTGTAATAAATGAGTAAGAACGGTGTATTAGATTTTAGTCGAGTTCGTATCATTATCAGGTTATTACGAAATCCCAATCTACGAATACTTAGGGACTTAGGCATCGTTTGGATATCTAGTTTGGAAAGCCGTAGTTTATTTTAATTAGATAGTTTTATGTAAGTATGATTAATCAAAACTAAGTCTACAACCAAATAAGCTCAGGCTACTAATATTGCATATGTTACTATCTATAATATGATATAATATTTTCCTATTAAGTAGTATACGTACCATTTTCTTCAACTTCTCGACGGTGGTCTTCAAGGCGGCAACATCGTGCTCTAGACGTCGCTCACGGGGGTAGGGGAAGTAACTACTGGAGTGGAGTCCAACCTCATATGGGCCCTGCTAGGACCCAGTCCTCGGCCTCTCTCCCAACCTCCGTGGTGCCTTTTGTGTGCGGCGTCTAGGACCGGGGTCAGCAGCATCAGATCGGTTTGTCCATTAAAATCGATCCCCGATGACTCCGCCTGCTCCACCACCCGCTTCTACACCCATATTAACCATTAAAATATAAGTATATCATTTAAATTTGAACTTTTCAAAACAAAAATTTCAATCTTGTTGGAATAAATATTAACACATACTCGTGGGTAGCGGTGTCGAGGAATCGAAGCTCGCCCGTGGCGGGATCTGTCGAGGTGCCGTGGACGGCAAGATACGCGGTCAGCACGCTCGGTGTACCACCCTGCGCCAGGGTCTGAGCTCTCTGCAATTCGCAAAAAATTTACATATATTATAAAATAACTCTTAATATTACATTATATCAAAATAGATCTATTGTAATTTATCGATGCCTCCATGGCACGAGTAATGTTCCTTGAGCCACCTGTATAGGTGGGGTGACCCCTCTTCGCCGACTTTCTATTCTTTTTATTTTGATCGGCCTATTTCTGCACAACACATTCAGATTTAGTTTTCTAATTAAGCAACACAAAAATAAATTATATACTAAATAATGAATTAAATTTAAATTACAAACCTGTTTGCGCTGAGAGTCGAAATATTTGCACAAGAGAAGCCATGCATCTATGTCGACTCTCGCAAAGGCCAGAGTATGTAGGAGACCCGCTCTCTCTGTCTCGGGGGTCGCCATCCACAGGGAATAGCAGTCGATTTTCAGCTCGGTTCTATTGTATCGGACCTTTGATTGCATGTTCTTCATCAGGCCATTGTACAGAGCGTGAACATTGAGCACTCTCTAAGGGTGATCAGGGTCGGGTTGTCACGCCCCGCTTCCCAGAGTACGCTAAAATGGGCACGTGACATAGCCAACCATGCTACCTGTGGGTAGGAAGTATCCATCCACAGTCACATTACGGTTGTAGAGATATCAAGAACAAAATAAAACTATCTAAATATGTCCATAAATCCAAGATAACATGAGTCAAGAATAATAAAATGTGGAAGCGAAAGATCCAATACAAAATAACTGGAATGTATGTCCCATAATGCGGTCTCACATCTGGAATAAAATGCAGGAAAGAAAAGCTAACTACTACAGACACTCACAGCTCAGCCTGTCGGCTGAAGTACTCCTGCTCGGACTGCGATAGCGGTACGGAATCTGGGCCATGCAAAACCCAGACGTCAGCGCGTCAAGTCATCAAGTAATAACATAATAAACAGGCAATGCGAATATAAACATGAATAAAGCAAGGATAACAATAATATGAATCAGAGCAGTGCAGGGTAGTGTGCAGTGGGTAAACTGGACTGTTCTATCAGGTTCTCTGTTCTAAAGTCTTTGAAACCAAATTGATGAATCATCGATATAACTCAATAGTATCCCGTACATACTCGGGACCACGGCCTCAAGATTCTCGGGCTGAAACCGAGACATGCCGCTAGGCACCAAACAGGAATGTGTACACTCAATAGTATCCCGTACATACCCGGGACCACGGCCTCAAGATTCTCGGCCTGAAACCGAGACATGCCGCTAGGCACCAAACAGGAATGTGTACAGATGAATGATGTCAGCATTATCATTCCAAGGCTGGCCTAGCCTAAAACTGATCAGAACAGGTAGTGAACTGTTGAGTTACAAGTCAGGTTTCATCTTTGATTTTCCCATACCCCCAAGTTATAAGTGTATGTCAAGTTAGGTATCCCGTAATCAAGAAACTAATGCCAACACAGGATCAGGTAAACAGGTTTGTCTGGATAGACAACAGGAACGGTCTATGAGGACTACATGTCAGGTTTGTTGGCATTAGACACAAGATCAGGTAACGGGTCAGGTCATGGTACATCATGTCAAGTCAAGCAGTATACAGTACCATGTCGGGTCAATCAATATGTATGTAGCAAGTCAGATCAAGATGTAAACAATATCATGGGTGTGCTCATACTCAGTTACTTAATCAAGCATGGTTAACAACATGATCTAAGCAATGAATTAAGCAATAGGCAGATTCATTCAATTAGCAATACAGTTATCAATCGTGTCACAGAGATGATTTCAACATTATAAGTATGCAGTATGACAATTATAGCCGTTTAATCATGTTAACAAGTTAAGACTTCATGGATGCAATGATATCTACATATATAGGTTCCAAGTTTGAAAGATAAAATGTTATATAACAATATTGAACATGAAAAGAGAAATGATCGTACCAAAGTTAAATTTATAGGTTTAGGGTGTCATTAATATGTATGTAAATATTGTTTAGCATGTAGCAAAGGGTACTTGCCTCGACGGGTCACGAATTGGGAAAACGGAACGTAAAACGTCGGCGGGGAAAACTCGCGACGGGCGCACGGTTCACGGAATGAACCCAAACGACGAACAGTGGAACCACACGGGTCGGGGTACCACGCTGGAACGTCGGGACACGTCGCCGGCACGGCCGGAATCCGGTGAGATACAAAAACAGTGAATGTCAAGAGTTGCAACAAGAAAAGAAAAGAAAATAAAGAAGAAAGGGAAGGAGGATGGAGAAGGGAATGCTTACGAGGATCTATGGGATGGGTGGTGACGGTCGACCACGTCGACGGAGCTCCGGCGGTGGCCTACAACGACAGCGAAAGAAATCTGCCGATCAAGAAAATATTAACAGAGAAGGAAAGAAGAAAGGAAAAGAGGAGGGGATGCTAGCTCACCGAGGGGTGTGCGTGAGGGCCGGGGACACGGGGACGAGGCCACCGGCGGCGACTCCGGCGGCGCAGACGCGTGCAGGGGGTGCAGGTGGCCGCGGTGCTGGTGCAGGGTGCACGGGAAGAAGGGAAAGGAGGAGGGAGGTGCGGTGGATCGGTCGAGGGCGAGGAGGCGATGAGGCCGGTGATGAGGGCGTCGGCGTTGGGGCTGCGGCGGCGAAGGGCACGGCGGCTAGGGTTGCATGGGGTTGGGTTCGCTGGTGAAAGAAAAAAAGAAGAGGAGGGAAAAGAAATATAGAGGAGAGAGAGAAGGATGGGGGGAGAGAGAGAGAGAGGGGGGGGGCGGGGCGACGGGAGAGAGAGGGGAGAGAGAAGTGGGACCCACGGGATATACGGGCGCTGATTGGTTGAGGAGGGATTAGAGGTTAGGAAAAATTTTAAATTAAAGATTTAGGAGTATATAAAAATATTAGATGGTTAAAATACAAATATACGGTAGTTAAAAATATAATAGAAAATGAGATTTTGGCGCAAAGTAAAATATTTCCAAATTGTGCCCGGGTCGGGTCCAAAAATATGAAATTGAAATAATAAAATTTTAGGCGGGATCCAAAATTTAAAATGAAGTGTTTTATGATCAAAAAGCATACTCCCAAAACGGACACACGTACGTGCGCGTAGCCGTCCAAACTCGCCCGTTTCACTGAACGGGACGAGAACACGACGCACGGACGCTACAACGGGGTTAGGAGTGTCAAGCAGGCCAAGATGAATATTTTTAATTTTATTTTAGATGCCATAAATTGTTATATGCAGAATTGAATTGACGGGGTAAAATTACAATAAGTAACAATCAAGCAAGATAAACGAAATAAGTGCCACACTACGTTCAAACGGTAACTGAAATTAGTAGCATTGGGCTCGGGTGTTACACGGGTACAGGCTGAAAGTCGTAATCCAACTGCAAATACAAAAAAACAATGTATTTAAATTGCAAATGTTAAATAATAATAAATATATTGGATAAGTCAAATGAAAATATATAGTAATACCCGAGCCTGATCCTAGAAGAGGACAAATGAGCGCCGGTGCTGATCGTCCCACTCAACGTGAAGTGGATACTTCTTCACGAGGCGGCTCTCATCCTCCATATACCGGCCGAACCTTTCGGCATAATCGCCGGTATAGAGATAATCGGGAGTAAAGAAGAGAGAGAATGCTGTCTCCACCTAGCTCTGTCGGGCCTCAGCCTGTGGGACTGATTCGGCCCTCGAGTTTCCCTCTCGGGATGGGGCTGCCCTGCATCTACAAAAAATATCAAGACGATCAATATTAAGACAAAGTGGTATTAAGAAATCAAGGTTTAACGAAAATTGAATTGCGATATATACCTCTGGCGACAGCAGCATGCGCCTGGGCCCGGACAGCAGCACGAACGGGACGATAGTTCCTCCGGTGAGGAACAGCCGGTGACCTGGATGTGGACGCATCCCCTCCAACTAGAAAATAAACATCGACGCTAAATTTCCATGAAGTTCATGTTTATCTTCGAGGATATGTAATATTTTATATTTATTCATATCAACCTGCAGACTGAGCGAAGGGTACGGAAGTGGCGGGAGTGGCCCCTGCGGCAGATGTGGACACACCATCTATAATTAGACAATTAAAAATAGATTATATAAGTAATTGCAAAAATAATGTGTAGATCAATAATATAACATTCTAAATCAATATGCATGCACTATAACATATATAAACATACACGTAGGTGCGGTGGTGGCCTCTGTCTGAGATGTGGAGGCACCACCTACAGCTAGACAATAAAAAAATGATTATCTAACTAAGAGCAAAAAGAATGTGTGTATATTTATGATATAACATTTTAAATCAATATTTATTAATCATAGGATATATAAACATACCTGGAGGTGCGGGAGTGACCTTTGCCTCTGATGTGGACACACCACCAACAGCTAGACAATCAAACATTGACTATATAAGCAATTTTGAAATAAATATGCGTGTATATCTATAATATTACATTCAAAATGAATATGCGTGCAATATACCTGGAGGTGTGGTAAAGTCCACACGGAAAGAGTCATTCGAAGGGGTCTCCGATCGGGGTGCAAGACCGGCCTTATGAAGCTCCCTACGCAGCTCTCCGGGCGGCAGAACCGTTCTGCCTCTGCCTCTGTCGCGGCTGGTGCTCCTGCCGCTCCTCGCTGCTCCGGTCGTCGTCATCAAATCTAGACAAGAGTACAATCATTACATATGCATGCTATATAAGTATAGATCGTAAAAATGTGAAGTAATAATATAACATTACTGATAACCTTTTTTGTTTCGTGGACGTATTAGACATATCTACTTGGATTTCATCATCGATATCATTTATAACCCACGTAACTTCACAATCAGCCGAAAACAACCCGTCTTTTGAAACAGACGGTCGGAGCACTCTAAGTCTTCTTTCTTCTTCGTTCCCATCGCTGTCCTCCATACGATCCTTGAATTCTGGGACATCGTAAAATTCCTGGGTTTCCAACGGCATACAACACTCCATCCCGGATGCTTCAAGCACTGTGAGTAGTATACTTGGAATGCTTGGTTCAGAAAGATATATGGATCGTCCTGACCGTAAAATCGAAGTGTGTTCATACTAGTCAATCCATATTCATCTTTTCAAGTCCTGAGATTGTTTATCCACTTATCCGTATCGGTTTGTGTATCGTACCAAGTACATTGAAATATATAAAACGGTTCTGATCGTCCGGGATATTGAATACCAAGTATGCAATTTAAATATCCATAATAAATCACACCATCCGATCCTACCGTCGCAATCCCACTATTCTAAGTGCTTCGAGATGTTTCTATGTTCTTAACTTCAAATTTGTATCTAAGGATACTGAATTCTTTATAATATGCAACCTCCATACTAGAAAACTGAGCTAAACATCTTGAATCACTCTCTAATGATGCAGACAAGTCCGGATCATGGATCTGACAAAACAAATTTTACGACAAATACATAACGATATAAGTTTAGATAAGACGGGTAGTGATAACATATTATTCGAACAGCTTACATGATCTGCAACCCTATCGCAAAAATTATCCTGATGATATTTTTCCAATCGTTCATCATTCCAATCAGGATGCCCCTCACGTACCTCGTTAAAATGATTTTTGTTCTCAACAATAAATTATGACATTAATATTATATCGTTTCATACACACACAAACACAAATATAACAATAATCTAAAAAAACTTACTCTCTAATTTCTTCAAGACATGCGCTATTGAGAAGGATAAACCGATATATCCTGTTAATAAACAAAGTGTCTACTCTCTTATAATCAGCTTTACCATATGGCCCGTCCTGAATTCTCCGAGGTCGGTTAAGCTTCGTCTCAATGTTCTCGTCCAGATAGCAGGAACAAAATGTGGTTGCTTTATCTAGAAGATAATCTTGCATGATAGAACCCTCTGGTCAATTTCTATTGCGTATATACTTTTTTAGAGTGTAGAGGTACCTAAAGAAAAATATGTTAAATAAATAAATACGGGAATATAGGACATCAATAATTTTACAAATTGCGTGAAACGAAAATTCCTCGCACCTTTCGACGAGATACATCCATCGATATTGTACCGGTCCGGCTAACTTAGCCTCGGTTGCAAGATGAACTATCAGGTGTATTATTATATCGAAGAATGACGGTGGGAAAATACGCTCAAACTTGCAAAGTATCAACGAAATAGAATTTTCTAGATTCTCCAGCGTCACAATAACCAGGGTTTTAGCACACAATTCTCTAAAAAAATAACAAAGGTCATTGATTACTAGACCAACCGATTCGGGAAGGGAAGTTCTGAGGGATAATAGGAGAAGGTGCTCCATAATAACATGTTGATCGTGACTTTTCAGCCCATTGATCTTGCCTTTCACAATTTTAATCTTCTTACTAAATGATCCTGAGAAGCCTGTGGGAACTTTCAAATCATGCAACACCTGCAGCAATCTTTTCTTCTCCAATTGTGACATATGATACGCGGCATTGAGAAGTACAAACTTTTCCAGTTTACCCGCTATCGGTTTAGAATGCAATTCACTTCTAATTTCCCAGTCCTGAAGATCCATCCGAGTAAGGAGGTTGTCTTTCGATTTTCCGTCTTTACAAAGAAGCAAGTTGAGTACGTGCTCGGATACTCCCTTCTCTATATGCATGACGTCTAGACAATGACACACTAAATTTGTTGACCAGTACGGAAGCTCGAAGAAGATGCTTAACTTGTTCCAGTAGGGTGGTTTGACATGTTTTGCCAGATCTATCCCGAAGGTCACATTATTGTAACCATCCCACTAAGCAGTCACGTCCTCTCCGGACAATGAGGCTGGAGGCCCAAGAAGCTCCTGATGACTATCAAAGTGAGCAGCGTCTAACCTGTAGGGATGGTCTAGTGGCAGGAAACGCCGATGACCGCAATAACAAACCTTCCTGCTAAAATTCAAGAATTTCGATGTTGTATATTGATGGCAATAAGGGCATGCTTTGTGACCATGTACGGACCAACCTGATAGCATTCCATACGCAGGAAAGTCATTAATTGTTCACATTAAAGCCGCACGCAGTGTGAAGGTTGAATCTGTGTTTGCATCGTAGGTCTCTACACCATCAATGAATACAGATTTTAACTCATCGATCAGAGGTCGGAGATAGACATCGATATTGTTTCCCGGTGAGTTTGGTTCGTCGATAAGAAGAGGCATCATAAAGTAGGATTGATCCATAGCCAACCAAGCCGACAGATTATAAACTATCATTACAACGGGCCATATGCTGTGGCTTCCAGCCATATAGTTGAACAGGCAGAAGCCATCACTAGCGAGTCCGAGTCCAACATTGCGAGGATCACTACTGAATATTTCGTGCCTTCTATCGAAATCCTTCAATGCCGGTGAATCTCTTGGATGACTCATTTTTCCATCTTCACTTGGAGGAACACGGAGATATCAAATCATTGCTTCGGCTATTTTCTTGCACCTGAATAGTCTCTGCAGCCTCTGTGTTATAGGAAAGGATCGTGCTATCTTGACACGTATATCGGACTTCTTATTAGAATCTTTTGGCTTATATCCGGCCTCTCCGCATGTTGGACACTTTTTCAAATCTGAATTTTTTTTCCGGTACAACACGCAATTTTTGGGACATGCTTGAATCTTCTCACACTTCAGACCCAAATCAGACATCATCTTCTGGGCTCCGTATCAGCTGTCGGGCACGTTATTTCTCGGGGGCATAGAATCTTTTAAGAACTTCAGAAGAATCATGAATGACTTGTTGCTCCATCCATTTAGGCACTTAATCTGGAAAAGTTGGACGAACCATGATAGGGTGGAATACTTTGCATTCTTATAAATTGGTCTTCTAAAATCATTCATGAACTTTTCATATTTATCCACACGCGGTTCTTGACCGGAAGGAATGTCATCTTCGGTCGCAATACTATCACCTAGGGCAGCCTCTACCATATCCTTCATTTTTCTCTTGGAAAGAAGTTATCGTGTTCTTCTTCTGCCGCATTGCCGTCTTCTCCTTCTTCTTCTGCCGCATTACCGTCTTTTTCTTGTCCTTTCCCGTGATATAGCCAAGTTGTATAAAGTCTTGTAAAACCACGTTTAACGATATGAAGCTCTACGAATTCTACCTTCTGCCGATACTTATTCCCACATCTATCGCACGGGCAGAGAATCTTCTTTTAACACGATCTTATTATGTGCGCATGCAAATTCAATGAAAGCAGCAACTCCTGCGACAAATTTAGGTTGCATACGTTGTTGCCAATCCACGTACATCCAGTCTTTAACTCTGATGTACTCATGGGCCATGTTAGACTGTATAACTGTCACGCCCCGCTTCTCAGAGTACGCTAAAATAGGCACGTGACATAGCCAATCATGCTACCTGTGGATAGGAAAAATCCTTCCACAGTCACATTACGGCTGTAGAGATATCAAGAACAGGAAAGTAAACTAAACTATCTAGTACATGTCCATGAGCCAGAATAAATGAGTCAAGAAATGATAATATGCGGAAGCAAATGATACAATAAATGAAACACCTGGAAAGTAAAACTGCATACCAACAGGATCTTCACCGCTCGGTCTAACAGCGGCAATACTCCTGATCAGTCTGCAACAAAGGTAGAAGGATCTGGGCCATGCAAAACCCAGACGTCAGCGCGTCATAACATCAAGCAATAATAAAACAGGGGTAGCAATACATGCAAGTATGAATATAAATGGTAAAACAAGCATAACAGTGATATAAGTAAGGACAGTGGGGTAATATGTAGTGTGTTATCTAAACTGGTCTATTGGGTTAGCTACTCTCAAGTCTTTGAAATCAATTTGATGAATCATCGATGTAACTCAATAGTATCCCGTGCGTGCCCGGGATCACGGTGAAGATTCTCGGGCTGAAACCGAGACATGCCGCTAGGCACTAAAGGAAAAGGGTAAAGATGAATGATGTCCATGGCATCATCCCAAGGCTGGCCTAGCCTCTAAAAGGTAATGGATAACGATGGATGATGTCAGCAGCATCACCCCAAGGCTGGCCTACCCTCTAAAACTGATCAGTAAAGGTAGCACACTGTCGAGTTACAACTCAGGTTTCATCATTGATTTCCCCATACCCCCAAGTTATATGTGTTCAAGTCATGTATTAAATAATCTAGAGCTAATGCCAACACAGGATCAGGCAGGTACAGGTTTGTCTGGATAGACAACAGGAACGGTCCGTATGGACAACAGGTCAGGTTTGTTGGCATTAGACACAAGATCATGTAACAGGTAAAGTCATGGTACATCAGGTCAGGTCAAGTAATGTATATAGGTGTCATGTCATGTCAAGAGTGTATGGTACCATGTCATGTCAAGTAGGAAGTGTAACAGGTCATGTCAGGATGCACAAGATGTCATGTGGGTGCTTATAATCAAGCTAACATAAGCATGGGTATAAACAAACAAGCATGTGTACTAACAAAACAGTAAACTGTAACATGTAATATGATATGCAAATAGGTACAGAATAAACTAGATAGATGTACGGTTATCGATTAGAGTTCGGTTTATGGTTCCAACATTAAGTATCATACACTTAAACAAATATGGATTGTTAAAAACACATTGACATGTATTAAATGGCCCAGGGATGCAATTATATATATATATCAGATGCACATGGGTGTCCAATAGGGTAAAACTATAAAGGGTACCATAGACTATGCAAATAGTTATTATGTGATTTTAAATATAGATGTGGTTACTAGGTATAGTAAGACAGAATGCAACATGATAGAGTTCAGTCGTAAATCTAAAATGATATAACCGGACATCGAAATGTAAATTGTAATATAGGGCACTAGATTCAAACTTCATGATTACTATGTATCTAAAAGAATATGGAATAACATAAAATAGCATGTAGCAAGTTTTACTTGCCTTGACGGATCGCGAAGCGGTATATGGAACGTCACGCGTCGGCGGAAAAAGTCGCGACGCGCGCACGGTACACGGAATGAGTCCAAACAACGCACGATGGGATCACACGGGTCAGATATCCTCGCTGGGACGTCGGGATCGTCGAGTCGTCACGGCTCCGGCGATCAACAGAGGCCTAAAGATTTTACAGAAAAGGGACAAAATACAAGAAAGAAGAATAGAAGGAAGAAGAATAAAGAAGGGGGAGAACGAGAGAGAGAAGGCTCACTAGGGTTGCACTGATAACGGGAGACGAGATGTTGGCGATGTCGGGGTCACCGGAAGTGAGTTGCCGGCGAGGGTGCAGGGTGCAAGTTAGGTTCTGGTGTGTGGGGTTTTAAGAAAGAAAAAGAAGAGAAGAGAGGGAGGAGAAGAGAATGAAGAGGAAGAGAAGAGGAGAATGGGTGGTGACGGTGAGGTTGAGGGATCGCCGGCGACGAGGTGTGCAGGGTGATGGGTTCTCGTCGCGGTGGGTGCAGGGATGAGAGGAGGTCGGGTGTGCAGGGGGTTTGCTCGGGGTTTGGAGAGAGGTGTGTGCGAGGTTGAGGAGAAGAGAAGAAGAAGGAGATAAGGAGAGAAGGAGGTGTTGGCGATGACGATGTGATCGGCGGCGATGGAGGTGAGGATGGCGGTGATGGGTCCTGTGGTTTGCAGGCTCGGGGAAAGGAGGAATGAGAAGGAGATGACGAGGAGGAAGAGATGAGGAGAGGAGAGAAAGGTGGAGGAGATGGTGGTCGCGGGGGTGAGGCGACGACGGCAACGAAGCTATGGTTTTCTCGTGTTCATGGGCTTGCGTTTAAAAGAGAAGAGAGGGAGAAAACAAGGAGGGAGGTGACGGGATCCAGGGAGCGGTGACGGGAATCGAGAAGCGAACAGTGTTCGCGAGAGGAGAGAGAGAGGGCACGAGAGGAGAGAGAAGGAAAGGAGAAAGATTTTGGGGAAAGATAGAAGGAGACGTGTGGGGCCCGATGACTAAGAGGAGGATTTCTATTGGTTGTGGAAAATAAAAGGAGAGAGAAGGGAGATAGAAGAGAGAGATGCTCAATGGTGGGGCCAGCATAAAAGGAAGCTAGGGATTGGCTGGAGAAAGAATTAATTTTAGGGAAAGAAGATTTCAATTGGCAAAATATATTCGTTAGTTGAAAATAAATTTAGGCTGTTATAAAAATATAAACGAATTTAAAAGAATTTAAAATAATTAGAATTTGGCGGGATACAAGAATAATTCAGAAATGCGTCCGGGTCGGGTCCAAAATTTTGGATTTAAAATACGAAAATTATTAGCAAGTTCCAAAATTTAAAATGAAAGATTATGTAACAGAAATACATACCCCCAAGAACGGACGCACGTACGTGCGCGTAGCCATCCAAACACGTCCGTTTCGCTGAACGGGACGAGAACACGATGTAAGGATGCTACCACAGGGTTAGGGGTATCAAGCAGGCCATGAAATGCAATTTATTTTACGTGATTTAAATTGTTATATGCAAAAAGATGCGATACTAGATAAAATACCAGTATGTACTAAACATGAGATGCACATGTCCATGCAACAAGTCAAGGTAATCTATAAATAAGAATCAAACAGGTTCAAGCAAACGGGTCGGGTCGAATGCAATGTAAAATACCATTCGCACCAAAAATACGATAAATCAAGAAAATACCACGAATAAAGAAATACGAGAACTAGAATTGGTATAAATGGACTCGGGTGTTACAATAACATATAAATTGTAGATTATGATGACTATATTGAGAAATCTAAGAACGGGATGGTTACTGACAAAGGAGAAAATCCGTAGATACAAGTTTGTTATTGAAAAGAATAAATTATATATAAACAAAGTTAGATTTGAAGATACCCAAGTATGAGTTGTATTCTGTGTGTCTGTATTTCAATTTATGATTTCGCTTAAGTTTATGGTTGTTAGTGTGTATGTGCTTTGTGTAGGGTTGAAAAGAATAAATCATCATTTTCTTGAAGAATTAAGTTCTTTATATAGGGTTAAACCCTAATTTTTTGTGGAATTAAATTCCCATATGTTCCTGTTATTTCTTTTTGTTCGTTTGAAGCACTCACTGCAGGGTGTTTTTTGTCATCCCATTGAGATGAGAATACGCGCGCGCTTGTCAGGCGTATTACAGATTTTCCCTGTCTAGGGTAGACTGGGGTTTATTGATTGTGGGGATCCGAATCTCCGGCAGCCACGGACTAAGCTGCCGTTAATTACCCCTCACCTTTGGAGTAAGGGAACCTTCGATTAACGAGTTATACTGGTCATGCGAACTCAATGTGCAGTGTTGTGTTTTGAAGGGATTTTGGATATATCGGGGGGGCCCGCAGAGTTTTTACGGGAGTCTCGCTACCCGGATAGCGGGCTGGGGGTCAAGGGGGCTAGCAGCCCCCTTACGGGGTGCAGGGCAGCGCCCCGTTAGAAATTTTTTCTAACGGGGGAGGTGTTTTTAGTGTGGAGTATGTGTTTGTGTGTGTTTATATATATATATATATATATATATATATATATATGAAAGGAAAGAGCATCCAAAGGATGCGTGGGGGGGGCTAGCGCCTCGCGTGTCTAACACGCGAGCGCTCGGCGCTTAGGCGCCGGCGCACTACATGCCCGGCACGTGGGCGCCGGGCGCTCGAGCGCTAGCACACCACGTGCCCGGCATGTGGGCGCTGGACGCTTGGACGCCAGCGAGGAAAAAATGGGCTTTTAGTCCCAGAAATAGGATTTAAAATCCCAAAAGAGGATTTAGAGTGGAGTTAAACTCCTAAGATGTTTTGGAGTTGATGAAAGGGGTTCTTCTTTGGAGCCCTGGGTCTTCCCCCAAAATGGGGTTTTCGGAGATGAGCCTCCTTCTTCCTCCTCTGTTGGTAGGATCTTGAAGATCAAGAGATGTGGGATTTTAAAAATCTCTTATTTTGAGATCTGATGGGAGATCTAAGCTCCCCTTTGTGGGTTTTGTGGTGAAAAACTATTTAGTTTTGGAAAAGGAAGAGTAAAACTCTTGATTTAATTCAAAAGAAAGAAGAAGGTTTAGAACCTTCAGAAAGGGGAAAGAGGCACAAACCCTAGATTTTTAGGGGAATGAAAAAGTATCCCTTTATTCATCATCATGTTGCCTTTTATAGGCTTACATATTTGCATATAGCCCCTTGGGCTTTACAAAATGGCATTTTGCCCATCCCATGTCTCATGTGCTATTTCTTTTTGCACATAAGCCATGAGCTTTACAAAAATTTGGCTTTATGCCCATTCATGCATCAAAATTACATCAAAATTATTTATTACATGATTTTTTATTTCAGCATGGGGAAGGCCGGCCGCTTCATGTTCGGGCTCGACTCGGGCATGGGCCCACTTGATCTGGGCTTGAGCCCACTTGGCTTGGGGTTGACCTTGACTTTGACTTGGTCAATCGGGGTGCAATTTTCGACCCCAACAAAGTGCCCCCCATCAATGAATGCACACCGCATGCATGAGTTGTGTGCACGAAATTGATGGATCTTGAAGTTGGACTTTTAGGTGGAACATCATTCCAGGGGCGGAGCATCATCCCGGGGAGCATGATTCCCGGGGATCGGAGCATCATTCCGGTTTGTGGAGCATAATTCTGGGGTCGGAGTATCCCTTGGGGAGCATGATTCCCGGGGATCGGAGCATCATTCCGATTTGCGGAGCATAATTCCAAGGTCGAAGCATCATTCCGAAGAGTCGGAGCTTAATTCCGAAGAGTAGAGGCATGATTCCAAGGATCGGAGCATCATTCCGAAGAGCGGAGCATGATTCCAAGGATCGGAGCATCATTCCGAAGAGCGGAGCATGATTCCAGGGGGTCGGAGCATCATTCCGAAGCGCGAAGCATGATTCCAGGGGGTCGGAGCATCATTCCGAGGATCGGAGCATCATTCCGAAGAGCGGAGCATCATTCCGAAGATTGGAGCATCATTCCGAAGAGCGGAGCATGATTCCAAGTATCGGAGCATCATTCCGAAGCGCGGAGCATGATTCCAGGGGTCGGAGCATCACTCCGAAGCGCGGAGCATGATTCCAGGGATCGGAGCGTCATTCCGAAGAGCGGAGCATGATTCCAGGGATCGGAGCATCATTCCGAAGAGCGGAGAATGATTCCAGGGATCGAAGCATCATTCCGAAGAGCGGAGAATGATTCCAGGGATCGGAGCATCATTCCGAAGAGCGGCAGACATTCTGACCGACGCATAATTTCGATGCAGAGGTTGATTCCCAGGCGAAGCATAATTTCGATGGGGAAAGCAGATAATCCGAGGCGAAGTATGATTTCAATACGGGGTACATTCTGAAACAGAGCATGATTCCGGCGCAGAGCTTGTTGGCTGACTTGATTCCGATACGAAGCATAATTTCGACAGGGAAGACAGGTACACCGAGGCGAAGCATGATTTCGACACGGGGTGCACATTCTGAGACGAAGCATGATTCCGACGCAGAGCTTGCTGGTTGACTTGATTCCGAGACGAAGTATAATTTCGACAGGGAAGGCAGGTACACCGAGGCGAAGCTTGATTTCAATGCGGGGTACATTCTAAGACGAAGTATGACTCCGACGCAGAGCTTGCTGGTTGACTTGATTCCGAGGCGGAGCATAATCCCGACGAGGAGGTCGTTGGTTGATTCCGAGCCGGAGCATAATTCCGACAGGGAAGGCGAATACACCGAGGCGAAGCTTGATTTCGACGCAGGGTACACTCTGAGACGAAGCATGATTCCGACGCAGAGCTTGTTGGTTGATTCCGAGCCGAAGCATGATTCCGACAGGGAAGGCAGATGCACCGAGGCGAAGCTTGATTTCGACGCGGGGTACCCTCTGAGACGAAACATGATTCCGGCGCAGAGCTTGTTGGTCGACTTGATTCCGAGGCGGAGCTTAATTCCGACGAGGAGGTCTCTTGTTGATTCCGAGCTGAAGCATAATTCCGACAGGGAAGGTGGATACTCCGAGGCGAAGCATGATTTCGACACGAGGTACACTCTGAGACGAAGCATGATTCCGACGCAGAGATTGTTGATTTGATTTGATATGGGTTGACATCAGCATCGCTATACTGGAACATGGTACCAGGAGCGAATCATCATTTGCCATGAGTGGATTTGAGGATTTCGGTTTTTGTTTGGCATCTGCATTGCTGCACTGGAATAATGTCAGGAGCAACTCATTATTTGCCCCGAGAGGATTTGGGAATTGATGGCTTAGGAGGCAGGTTTAGATCCCTATCACCTAAGGCTTTTCAATTTTATGGGCCTTAAGGGTCCCATAAAAGCATTTTCTCCCTACGAGTCGAAAGGATCTCGTAGGTGTATTTTCTCCTTAGGAGTCGTGGGGACTCCTAAGTGTGTTGCTCCTTTGTGAGTCGTAAGGATCTCACGCGGGAATTTTCTCCTCACAAAGTCGAGAGGACTTTGCAAGTCCATTTCATCTCTGTTTTACGAGTTTGTGCCCTTTCGGGTTTTTCACAAACTCGCCGGCAGTCCTGCTGTTTTTACTCACGAAGCCCTTTCGGGTTTTCATCCGTACCCATTTTGCTTGTGGACATACCATTTTTTTATATTTATTTATTTTATTTATTTTATTTTTGGTGGGACTTTGAATGTGGCCTCACCGGTAGGACTTGGAAGAGATTGGGATCGTTTTACGCCCGTGGATTGTATACGGTTTTGCAGGATGTATGATCCAGACCGTAGGGCCGGAAAATTTTTGGGACTTTGTTGGCGTCTGCATCGCTGCACTAGAATATGGTACCAGGAGCGACTCATCATTCGCCGTTGGGGTATGGGATTTGGAATTTGGTCGGCGTCTGCATCGCTGCATTGGAATATGGTACCAGGAGCGACTTATCATTCGCTATTGGGGTATGGGATTTGGAATTTGGTTGGCGTCTGCATCGCTGCACTGGAATATGGTATCAGGAGCGACTCATTATTCGCCACTGGAGGATTGGGGAGCGATGGCTTAGGAGACATGTTTAGATCCTTATCACCTAAGGCTTTTCAATTTTATGGGCCGTGGGGGTCCCATAAAAGCATTTTCTCCCTACGAGTTGTAAGGATCCCGCATGTGCATTTTCTTCTTAGGAGTCGTGAGGACCCCCAAGTGTGTTTTTCCTTTGTGAGTCGTAAGGATCTTACGAAAATTTGTTCTCCTCATGTATCGTGAGGACACATGAGTGGGTCTTCCCAATGGACCATAATTCCAAGGGCGGAGACCAGCCGCTGGAGTGGTGACTGTGGTGGGGCACGGGTGTGAAGAGAATTATTTGAGCCCGTGGATTGTATACGGAGTCAATTTAGGTACCACCCGTAGGGCTGGAAGAATTTTGGGAAATTGGATTTTGGTTGGCGTCTGCATTGCTGCACTGGAATATGGTACCAGGAGTAACTCATCATTCGCCATTTTTTTTTGTTTTATCGCGATTGCTCTATCATTTCAGCTTTTCTTATCGCGAAGGTCGCGATTGCCCTATCATTTCGGCTATTTATTCGCGGCTGCCCTATCATTTCGGCTTTATTTTTCATTTTTATTTTACTCGCTGATTTTTATTGCGAATTGCCCCATCATTTCGGCTTTTCTTTTTTTTCTTTATTTTTATTTACACATTTTTTTATTTACACATTTTTTTACATTCCCAGTTTAACGACTTAGAGGTCGATAGTTCCCAGTTTAATGACGTGGTGGTCGACTGTTTTCAGAGAAGGGCAGATGTCTGAGAGAATCAGTTTCACGAAAGACTTCGGTCTCCGTCTGTATGAAGTTGGCGGTCGCGGCTTGACTGTTTGTTAACACGCCTTTGGACAGTTCTAACTCTCCTACCTTATATTGCTTTTCGACCCAATATTTGAAGACGAAGCAGTCCTCAATGGCATGACCTATCACTCTGTGATAGGGGCAGTATTTGGGGTCGTCGGTCATATTCGCTTCCTGCGGTCTTTTTGACTCTGGCAGTTGTAGACCGTTCCTCAGGGCGTCTTTGAATATTTTATGGATTTTGTCCCTTCTGAGGGAATAGACCTTATCCAGCTTCTCTTTCAGTGGAGATTCTCCTCCCTCTCCGAACACTGGCTTCCGAGGCTGGTTGGCACTAGGCCCGCTCATCCCTCGCTTATTTCAGTTAGCTGAATTGTTGAAAGATTCAGTATCGTCGGAATTTCCGCCTTTGCGATTGTCGTCCTCTCGGTTTCTCCAGGACCTATTGTTATTTTGGGAATCCGAGGAGGACTCCTGCTTTGAGCGCTCCAGCATCTGAACTTTCCTGGTCAGCTCTTGGAATGTTGAGACCCGCGGTGCATAGAAACGGGGTCATCCAATTGTTGAGATTTCCGACGAGAAGACTGACAGATTGGTCCTGCTCTATCGGCGGTTCGCATTTGACGGAAAGATTGCACCACCGGGTTATAAAATCCGTGCTGCTTTCGTTGTTCTTTGGCTTGGTCCTTACGAGGTTGGCGATGGTGATCTTATCGCTAACGCTCATGAACCTCTGCCGAAACAGAGACTCCATTTGGACGAAAGTTGTGACGAAGACATCCGGTATGCTCGCGTACCAGTCGAAAGCAATATCGGCCAAGCTGTTAACGAACTGGCGGAGGAGAAGTGCATCATTGCCCCCAGTATTCCCGCATGAGGCTTTAAAGTGGGCGATGTGCTGATTCGCATTTTCCGTCCCATCGAATCTTCCGAATTTGGGGATGACATAGCCGCTAGGAAATTCTACCAGATCATACTGAGCAGGATATGGTCTCCCACTACTGATGATATCTTTTTGCGCTTCGGCCACCAATGTTTTGACTTTGCTGGCAACCAAATCCATGATTTGATCTTGAGTTAGCGGGCTACTGTCATCGGTAGCTAAGAAATTTCCCGAGATAGGATGCGACTGATTTTCATGCGGTTCGCCCACTTTTGGATTTGAGGGAATAGACGCCGGCTGCTTTGGGACACCGTTTCCCGGTTCACGAGCAGAGCCCTACGCTTTATTGGGCGGCTGAGAGGCAAGTCGGGCCGTGAGCTGCATCACGACATTCGTCAAGTCGTCAATTTTGGAGTAGAGTTTGGCCATCTCCTTGTCTTTGCTTCTGAGCTGTTTTCGGAGCTCTTGGTGAAGTTGCTGCTCCGCGTTCTTGGGATGGAAGATTGGCTCATCTTCGCTTTCCGAGCCCGACTCCTCATAGACCGAAGGGTCTTTATGCCTATCATCCTCATCGAGAGGGTTTTCATCACCCAGCGGAGGCGGTTGTTCTTGGGAAGCGGCAACCACATTCAAGCCAGATTGGATTTGAGATGTGGTGGCCCTGTCCTTACTCTTGCTGCGCGTGCCCACCATGTAGACAGTGTGGACCACATATCCAGCTCTCTTTATCATTGGCGGGGAGCTTAGAGAAGACACCCGATCGAGCATTTGTCGAGGGTACCGTTAGAGCTTGCTCGAGATGCCCCGTTGCTTCGTTGACGCTAATAGCCTTGCCCCCAGCTGGAGCGACGAAGAGACGTTCGGAAACGGATTTGCGTTTGGGTTGGGACGCCCTCGAGACCACCACATTTGGCCTCTTGCCTTTCGAGACCGGTTTGTCGGTTACCGGAGCTTGAGGTGCAGGAATGGCGTTAGCTGGCATGAACAGAATAGAGCCGAACTGTAGCAGCGGCTCCTCCCACTGTTGCCTAAGACTGGCCGGGAGGACCGTCCTGGAGTCCATCTTCATCGTGTAGGAGATGGGAGCTGAGTTCATCTTTGGAGACATTGTTGAAAATTGATTGCTTGGAAAACTGCATGAAAAAGCATTATTTTAGTATAAATATAGATATGTATATTGATTGAGTTCGTATGAATGTTTAACCCGAAATATGGGAGGAGAGATTGGTCCCACCGGGTGTGTCAGAATCTGTAGGGTGTTTTTCGTCACCCCATTGAGATGGGAATACGTGCGCGCTTGTCAGGCGTATTACAGATTCCCCCTACCTAGGGTAGGCTGGGGTTTATTGATTATGGGGATCCGAGTCTCCGGCAGCCGCGGACTAAGCTGCCGTTAATTACCCCTCGCCTTTGGATTGATGGAACCTCCGATTAACGAGTTAAACTGGTTATGCGAACTCAATGTGCAGTGTTGTGTTTTGAAGGGGTTTTGGATATATCGGGGGGCCCCGCAGAGTTTTTACGGGGGTCCTGCTATCCGGATAGCGGGCTGGGGGTCAAGGGGGCTAGCAGCCCCCTTGCGGGGTGCGGGGCAGCGCCCCGATAGAAATTTTTTCTAACGGGGGAGGTGTTTTTAGTGTGAAGTATGTGTGTGTATGTATATATATATATATATATATATATATATATATATATGAAAGGAAAGGGCATCCAAAGGGCGCTTGAGCGCTAGCGCACCACGTGCCCGGCACGTGGGCGCTGGACGCTTGGACGCCAGCGAGGAAAAAATGGGCTTTTAGTCCCAGAAATAGGATTTAAAATCCCAAAAGAGGATTTAGAGTGGAGTTAAACTCCTAAGATGTTTTGGAGTTGATGAAAGGGGTTCTTCTTTGGAGCCATGGGTCTTTCCCCAAAATGGGGTTTTCGGAGATGGGCCTCCTTCTTCCTCCTCAGGATCTTGAAGATCAAGAGATGTGAGATTTTAAAAATCTCTTATTTTGAGATCTGATGGGAGATCTAAGCTTCCCTTTGTGAGTTTTGTGGTGAAAAACTATTTAGTTTTGGAAAAGGAAGAGTAAAACTCTTGATTTAATTCAAAAGAAAGAAGAAGGTTTAGAACCTTCAGAAAGGGGAAAGAGGCACAAACCCTAGATTTTTAGGGGAATGAAAAAGTATCCCTTTATTCATCATCATGTTGCCTTTTATAGGCTTACATATTTGCATATAGCCCCTTGGGCTTTACAAAATGGCATTTTTCCCATCCCATGTCTCATGTGCTATTTCTTTTTGCACATAAGCCATGAGCTTTACAAAAATTTGGCTTTATGTCCATTCATGCATAAAAAATTACATCAAAATTATTTATTACATGATTTTTTATTTCAGCATGGGGGAGGCCGGCCGCTTCATGTTCGGGCTCGACTCGGGCATGGGCCCACTTGATCTGGGCTTGAGCCCACTTGGCTTGGGGTTGACCTTGATATTGACTTGGTCAACCGGGGTGCAATTTTCGACCCCAACATTCACGTGGCAAACACGTGAGGCTTCAAAATAGTGCTAAGGACTAACGAGTCACCAAGCTATTTTTGTGTTTTCTTAGAGATATTGATCTCTTGTTAATGACATTTTTAGTCATTGATGATCATCAAGATTTCGGTTTTGAGGATCTTGGATTATCATCATTTTTTTGAAGAACTAAGTTCTTTATATAGGGTTAAACCTTAATTTTTGGAGGAATTAAATTCTCATATGTTCATGTTATTTCTTTTAAAGTTAATTCTTTTCCCCTAAGTTTTGAATCTGCAAAACAAAATCTTCCCGGTGAGAATTAAATTCTCAACTTGTGGGGAGATTTGCCTCTGCAAATCTCAACCAGAGGAACTAAGTTCTTATATGAAGGGTTAAGTTTACGGTAAAGTTGTACGTTTACGTTATCATCGAGTATCCTACTAAAGGAAGTAGTGCACTCTAAACCCTAACCCTAATTTTTGGAGGAAATAAATTCCCATATGTTCCTGTTATTTCTTTTTAAGTTAGCTTTTTCCTTAAGTTTTGAATTTGTAGAACAAAATCCCTAATCCTAATTTTTGGAGGAATTAAATTCCCATGTGTTCCTGTTATTTCTTGTGCACCCTAAACCCTAACCTTAATTAACCCAAATTATCCCTAATTAACCGAAAATTAAACCCTAATCATCACCCTAACTCAAATTATCCCTAATTAACCCAAAATTAATCTAAATTAACCTAATTAACCCATATTAACCCAAATTAACCCAATTAACTCAAATTAACCCTAATCATCACCCTAACCCAAATAAACCCTAATCAACCCAAAATTAACCCAAATAAACCCTAATCAACACCCTAACACAAATACACTCTATTTTACCTAATTAATCCTAGCCTAAACTCTAACCCAAATCAACCTAACCCTAATCATTATCCAAACCCTAACCCAAATTAAGTTTAGCCCAAACCAAAATTATCCCTAATTAATCTAATTAACCCTAAGCCTAACCCTAATCATCACCAACCCAATTTTACCTAATTAACTCTAACTAACCCTAACACTACCTAATTAACCATCACCCTAACCCTAAACCGAACCCTAACCCCAAACGAACCCTAACCCTAACCTACATAATTAACCCTAACCCTCACCGTAACCCTAATTAACCCTAATTAACCCGGAACTAACCCTAACCCTAAAATCAACAATAACACAAAATTTAAGAATAATTAATACTTTAAAATGAAAATTAACTCACCTCACTTGTAGTTTTGCCGGCGTATGGAGCTCGACGAGGTGGGGGAGGCTAGGGATGGAGCTCGACGAGGCGGCGGCGGCAAGATGGCGACGAGCGGGAAATTTTGGCGAGACTGTGGCGAGACTGAGGTGGAGGAGCTCGACGAGGTGGTGGCGGAGACTGAGGTGACGACGACGGCGGGAAGTTTTGGCGACGAGAAGTGGGTTCGGCAGGTGACGAGAAGGCGGGAAGTTTTGACGATGCGCGGGGAAGTTGGTAGGAAAAATTGGGGATGGGGAATTTCTAGGCTTTATTTTTTTTTTGTAAATAACCCTTAGTTGCCTCTACGGATTAATCCGTAGGGTCTTCTTTTGCGGCTCCGTATGGCCAAATAAAAGATTACATTTTAATATTTTTAAATTAATCTGTAGGTTACCGTATGGGCAATCGGATGGCCCTATAGATTAATCCGTAGGGGCAATAAAAAGTTGGCCCTATGGATTCCCGTAGCCGTAGGGTCAAACCCTTATTGTAGTAGTGAATTACACTAAATGCTTCAACCAAATCTACTCACTTATCCTCACTTGACTGAAAATCACCACATTGCTTTAAAATTTACCCAACTCATCATCCATTTCCACTCCCTTAACTTTCCTCCAAAATCCTTAAACAATTTCACCACCAACACCAAACCCGATTCTTTTTCAATACTCTAATCTTCAAATTCATGTAAACAAAAAACCCACATTTTGGAGTTTTAATCTATAAACATATGGTGGTTGGTAGAATTACCCTGCAATACACTTTTCCCATATTTTTTTTGAGTTACAAGGTGTGACCCATATGGGGCCCATGCCCTTCCTTATAAATAGGGTTGATCTCCTTCCCTTGTATTAGTTGCATGCCTGGATCTTGTGAGGGAATGGAGAGTTGAAACTAAAATTGGTTTTTCCCTGGATATCTTTTTTCGAAGTGCTTTGATCAATGTGTATGGTATTTATGGTAAATTTGATAATGCAAGTAACATGTTTGATTTTATGCCTGTGAGAGTTGTGGTCTCTTGGACCAGTTTCATTTCTGTGTTACAGCCGGAGACTCTATTTGCAATTAGCTTGTTTAATTCTATGGATATATTGCCAAATGTCGTGACATTGATAAGCGCACCTGTAGCTTGTGGGAGACACTGCGAACTAAAATCGGCAGGAAAATACATAGGCTAAAATTCAAAGGCAATATCGAGCTTGGTTTGCTTTTAAAAAAGGCTTTTTAAAAAAAATTTATATGTACTTAAAATGCAATCATCGATCAGCCAAAGTGACTCTTTGAAGAGATACAAGAACAAGATATTGTCTCACGGACTAGTTTAATTAGCAAACTAGTTCAATGCAAGCACCCTAGAGATGCACTAGAACTTTTCCATGAGATGCAATCATCTGGAGTTGTTGATGAAATCGAGCTATTGAGCGAGCATTTTATTTTTCCAAACTTGGGTGCATTGGATATGGGAAGATGGGTTCATGAGTATATTGATCGTTAGTGCATTGAGCAAGATATTCATATTGACACAGGTTTAGTTGATATGTATGCAAAATGTGGGTGCTTAGATACCACAATTAGTGTTTTAACTGAAGACTCTGATATGCCATGCAAGGACATTTTTCTCTCAGCATGCAATTCTCGGGGGCCTAGCTATGCACAAACACATGATGGATGCTGTACATTTCTTTGATCGAATGAAATAGAATGATTATTATGGGTAACGCTCCAAATGATGCAACCTTGACAGCTTTACTTGGTGCATGTTCTCATTCTGGCTTAGTAGAAGGTCCTTGGTTTTGCGATGCGAGGACTAAAGTTTATAATATCACCAAGAGTAGAGCATCATGGATGCATGATTAATCTTTTTATAGGGCCAAGCTATTGGAGGGGGCTTATGAGATCATAAAATTTATTCCAATGGAATCTGATGTGCTTTTTTGGGGAGTGACGTTCGGATGTTAAGTGCTTGCAAAGATCACAAGAACGTCGAGTTCTCGGAACAAAATTTAGGACATCTTCTTAATTTAGAGCCGTGCAATAGCGGGGTGTACGCTCTTTCATGCATTTGCAATGAAAAATTTATGGAAGGATGTGAGGAGACAGTGGAGATTGATTGGTAAAGTTTACGGGTTTTTGAGTAGAGAGATGGCTCGCCGATGATGATGGAATTTAGAAGGTATTGCACATTCTTGCAAGGCATTAAGGAGCTTGATGGAGATCGGTCCTTGAATCAATTTTTTGAGGTGAGATTTTTACACCAACTTACCCTCTGTTTATCCTATTTTAGCACAGTGAGCTGCATAATCGCTGTTCATTTTGTATGGCTGATGAAATTACATTCGTATAAATTATGTTGACACTTGTGTCATACGATCTTGAGTTTTGATCATTTAGAACAAAACTATATTTAAAGGATTCATATGTTACCAACGACGTTTCCAAATTCTTACTCTTGATCGTAGCTAGCACAATATCTCAACATCAAGTAGTGATTGTGATTCGTGTTCAAAACGTCTATATGGCACACTACTACAACAATGGGTTGCCTCTACGGATTTAGCCGTAGGGGCAAACCACTGCCCCTACGGATTAATCCGTAGGGTTATAAAATTCCGCCGTAGGGGCAAAGGCCGCAGGTGCAAGTTTTCGCCCTGAACTTTCCCCTACGGAGTAATAATTGCCCCTATATCTTACTCCGTAGAGACATATCCCTGCAGATTACTCCGTAGGGACAAAATATTTATTTAATTTATTGGTTTATAAAATAAAATATTTACCCCTACGGATTTATCCATAGGTCCATATAAATGCCCCTACGGATAAATTCGTAGGGGCAAACCCCTGTTACTGAGTCCATATGGACAAAATATCAGGATACCTGATATTTTGTTCCTACGGATAACTGTGTAGGGGCAAATATTGCACCCTAGGTGCAATGGATCGCCCTACGGATTAATCCGTAGGGACAAAATATCAGTTTTTTTTAAAAGAAGGGGCTACTGTTTTTTCCCAGAGCTGTGCACAATAATATATACATCATATAACCAAATACAGAAATATTCATAATCAACATCTGACGCATAATATATAAAAGAAATAAACAAACAGAATACGATACCAATCTAAATTATCATGAACAATCAAACAACCACCAAAATCGTCCAAAATATATACAATATGTATCAAGTAAGTACATGCATCCTCAAAAATATAAAAAAAGCTATCCTAGCTCGGTCTAGCTCCTCCACCTCTGATAAACGCCGTAATCTGGCGCATCTGGTCCTCGGTGCAGCCCTGAGTCGTCAAAAACCCGATCAATGAAGGAGCGGACTGTACGGGAATCTGAGCGGGTTGTGGAGCTGCATGAGTGTTTTGCGCAACCGCAGCCGAGGTAGTGGGTTGCGGAGCCGCAGCCGAAGGAGATGCATGTGGAGCCGCAGTCGAAGCAGCCTGTCGCATCTGTTAAATTTTGTGTGTAATAAACGAGTAAGAATACTTAGGGACTTAGGCCTTGTTTGGGTATCTAGTTTGGAAAACCGTAGTTTCCTTTAATTAGATAGTTTTATGTAACTATGATTAATCAAAGCTAAGTCTACAACCAAATAAGCTCAGACTACTAATATTGCATATGTTACTATCTATAATATGATATAATATTTTACTATTAAGTAGTATACGTACCAACATCTCCTTCAACTCATCGATGGTGGTCTTCAAGACGGCAACATCATGCTCTAGACGTCGCTCACGGGGGTAGGGGAAGTATCCGCCGGAGTGGAGTCCAACCTCATATGAGCCCTGCTAGGACCCAGTCCCCGGCCTCTCACCCAATCTCCGTGGTGCCCTCTGTGTGCGGCGTCTAGGACTGGGGTTAGTACCATCGAATCGGTCTATCCAGTAAAATCGATCCCTGATGGCTCTGCCTGCTTCACCATCCGCTCCTACACTCACATTAACCATTAAAATATAAGTATATAATTTAAATTTGAACTTTTCAAAACAAAAATTCAAACATGTTAGAATAACAATTAACATTTACGCAGTACTTCTAGATAGCGGTGTCGGGAAATCGAAGCTCGCCCGTGGCGGGATCTGTCGAGGTGCCGTGGACGGCAAGATACGCGGTCAGCACGTTCGGTGTACCACCCTGCACAAGGGTCTGAGCTCTCTGCAACTCGCCAAAAATTTACATATATTATAAAATAACTCTTAATATTACATTATATCAAAATAGATCTATTGTAATTTATCGATGCCTCCATGGCACGAGTAATGTTCCTCGAGCCTCCTGTATAAGTAGGGCGACCCCTTTTCGCCGACTTTCTATTCTTTTTATTTTGATCGGCATGTTTCTGCACAACACATTCAGATTTAGTTTTCTAATTAAGCAACACAAAAAAATAAATTATATACTAAACAATGAATTAAATTTAAATTACAAAGCTGTTTGCGCTGAGAGTCGAAATATTGGCACAAGAGAGGCCATGTATCTACGTCGACTCTCGCAAAGGCCGGAGTATGTAGGAGAGCCGCTCTCTCTGCATCGGGTGTCGACATCCACAGGGAATAGCAGTCGATCTTCAGCTCGTTTCTATTGTATGGGACCTTTGATTGCATGTTCTTCATCAGGTCATTGTACAGAGTGTGAAGATCGAGCACTCTCTCAGGGTGATCAGGGTCGGGTACAGGCTGAAATTCGTAATCCAACTGCAAATACAAAAAAACAATGTATTTAAATTGCAAGTGTTAAATAATAATAAATATATTGGATAAGTCAAATAAAAATATATATTAATACTCGAGTCTAATCCCAGAAGAGGGCAAATGAGCGCCGGTGCTGATCGCCCCACTCAACGTGAAGTGGATACTTTTTTAGGATGCGGCTCTCATCCCCCATATATCGGCCAAACCTCTCGGCATAATCGTTGGTATAGCGATAGTCGGGGGTAAAGAAGAGGGGGGATGCTGCCTCCCCTGGCTCTGTTGGGCCTCAGCCTGTGAGACTGATTCGGCCTTCGAGTCCCCCTCTCGGGATAGGGCTGCCCCGCATCTACAAGAAATATCAAGACAAGGAATATTAAGACAAAGTGGTATTAAGAAATTAAGGATTAACGAAAATTGAAGTGCGATATATACCTCCGGCGACAGCAGCACGAGCCTAAGCCCGGGCAGCAGCACGAGCGGGATGATATTTCCTCCGGTAAGGAACAGTCGGTGACCCGGACGTGGACGCGTCCCCTCCAACTAGAAAATAAACATTAACGATAAAATTATATGGAGTTCATGTTTATTCTTAGAGAATATGTAAAATGAATAAATATTTTACATTTATTCAAACTAACCTGCAGACTGAGCGGAGGGTGCGGAAGTGGTGGGAGTGGTCTCTGCGCCAAATGTGGACGCACCATCTATAATAAGACAATTAAAAATAGATTATATAAGTAATTGCAAAAAGAATGTGTAGATCAATAATATAACATTCTAAATCAATATGCATGCAATATAGGATATATAAACATACCCACAGGTCCGGTGGTGGCCTCTGCCCGAGATGTGGAGGCACCACCTATAGCTAAACAATCAAAAAATGAATATCTAAGTAAGAGAAAAAAGAATGCGTGTATATTTATGATATAACATTCTAAATCAATATGCATACACTATAGGATATATAAACATACCAGCAGGTGCGGTGGTGGTCTCTGCCTCTGATGTGGACGCACCACCAACAGTTAGACAATTAAACATTGACTATATAAGTAATTTTGAAATAAATATGCGTGTATATCTATAATATTACATTCAAAATGAATATGCGTGCAATATACCTGGAGATGTGGCAAAGTCCATACGAAAGGAGTCATCGAAAGGGGATACCGATTAGGGTGAAAGACCTAACCTATGAAGCTCCCTACGCAGCTCTCCGGGTGACAGAACTACTCTGCCTCTGCCGCTGCCGCGGCTGGTGCTCCTGCCGCCCCTCGCTGCTCCGGTGGACGTCATCAAACCTATATAAGAGTACAATCATTACACATGCTTGCAATATATCTATAGATCGTAGAAATGTGAAGTAATAATATAACATTACTGATAACCTTTTTCGTTTTGTGGACGCATTAGACATATTTACTTGGATTTCATCATCGATATCATTTCTAACCCACATAACTTCACGATCAGCCGAAGACAACCCATCTTTTGAAACAGACGGTCGGAGCACTCTAAGTCTTCTCTCCTCTTCATCCTCATCGCTGTCCTCCATACGATCCTCAAATTCTGGGATATCGTAAACATCTCTGGGTTTCCAACGGCATATGACACTCCATCCCGGATGCTTCAAGAACTGTGAATAGTATACTTAGAATGCTTGGTTCGGAAAGATAAATGGATCGTCCTGACCGTAAAATCGAAGTGTGTTCACACTAGTCAATCTATATCCATCTTTCCAAGTTCCAAGATTGTTTCTCTACTTATCCGTATCGGTTCGTGTATTGTACCAAGTACACTGAAATATATAAAACAGTTCTGATCGTCCGGGGTATTGGATGCCATGTATGCAATTTAAGTATCCATAATAAATCACACCATCCGATCCTACCATCACAATCCTACTATTCTGAGTGGTTCGAGATGTTTCTATATGCTTAACTTCAAATTTGTATGCAAGGACACTGAATCCTTTATAATATACAACATCCATACTAGGAAACTGAGGTAAACATCTTGAATATCTCTCTAATAATGCAAACAAGTTCGGATCGTGGAACTGACAAAACAAATTTTACGACAAATACATAATGATATAAGTTTAGATTAAGACTGGTAGCAATAATATATTATTTGAAAAATTTATATGATCTGCAACTCAATCGCAAAAATTATCCTGATAATATTTTTCCAATCGTTCATCATTCCAATCAGGATACTCCTTACGTGCCTCATTAATATGAATTATGTTCTCAACAATAAATTATGACATTAATATTATATCATTTCATATACAAACAAACACAAATATAACAATTAATCCAAAAAAACTTACTCTCTAATTTCTTCAAGACATATGCTATTGAGGAGGATAAACCGATATATCCTGTTGATAGACACAGTGTCTACTTTCTTATAGGACGCTTAACCATATGGCCCGTCCTGAATTCTCCGAGGCCGGTTAAGGTTCGTCTCAATGTTCTCGTCCAGATAGCGGGAACAAAATGTGGTTACTTCATCTAGAAGATAAGCTTGCATGATAGAACCCTCTGGTCGATTTCTATTGCGTATATACTGTTTTAGAGTGTAGAGGTACCTAAAGAAAAATATATTAAATAAATAAGTACGGGCATATAGGACAACAATAATTTTACAAATTGCGTCAAACGAAAAATTCTACGTACCTTTCGACGGGATACATCCATCGATATTGTATCGGTCCGGCTAACTTAGCCTCGGTTGCAAGATAAACCGTCAGGTATATTATGATATCGAAGAACGACGGAGTGAAAATACGCTCAAACTTGTAAAGTATCAATGCAATAGAATTTTCTAGATTCTCCGGCGTCACAACATTTAGGGTTTTAGCGCACAATTCTCTAAAAAAGCAACAAAGGTCATTGATTACTTGACTAACCGATTCGGGAAGAGAAGTCATGAGGACTAATGGGAGAAGGTGCTCCATAATAACATGGTGATTATGACTTTTCAGCCCATCGATCTTGCCTTTCACAATTTTTATCTTCTTGTTAAATGATCCTGAGAAACCTGTAGGAACTTTCAAATCATGCAACACCTGTAGGAACCTTTTTTCCTTCGGTTGTGACATATGATACGCGGCATTGGGAAGTACAAATTTGTCTGGTTTACCCGCTATCGGTTTAGGATGCAATTCACTTCTAATTTCCCAGTCCTGAAGATCCATCCGAGTACGGAGGTTGTCTTTCGATTTTCCGTCTTTATAAAAAAAACAAGTTGAGTACGTGCTCGGATACTCCCTTTTCTATGTGTATGACGTCCAGATAATGACACACTAAATTTGTTGACGAGTACGGAAGCTCATAGAAAATACTTAACTTGTTCCAGTATGGTGGTTTGACCTGTTTTGCCGGATCTATCCCGAAAGTCACATTATTGTGACCATCTCACTGAGTAGTCGCGTCCTTTTCGGACAATGAGGCTGGAGGCCCAAGAAACTCCTGATGACCATTAAAGTGAGCAGCATCTAACATGTAGGGATGGTCTAGTAGCAGGAAACGCCGATGGCCGCAATAACAAATCTTCCTGCTAAAATTCAACCATTTCGATGTTGTATATTGATGGCAATAAGGGCATGCTTTGTGACCATGTACGGACCAACCTGATAACATTCCATACGCAGGAAAGTCATTTATTGTCCATATTAAATCCGCACGCAGTGTGAAGGTTGTATCTGTGTTTGCATCGTAAGTCTCTACACCATCAATGAATAAAGATTTTAACTCATCGATCAGAGGTCGGAGATAGATATCGATATTGTTTCCCGGTGAGTTTGGTCCGTCAATAAGAAAAGGTATCATAAAGTAGGATTAATTCATAGCCAACCAAGGCGACAGATTATAAACTATCATTACAACGGACCATGTGCGTGGTTTCCAGCCATATAGTTGAATGGGTAGAAGCCATCACTAGCGAGTCCGAGCTTGACATTGCGAGGATCACTACTGAATATTTTATGCCTCCTATCGAAATCTTTTCATGCCGGTGAATCTCTTGGATGACTTATTTTTCTATCTTCACTTGGAGCAGCACGGTGATGCCAAATTATTGTCTCGGCTGTTTTCTTACACCTGAATAGCCTCTGCAGCCTCTGTGTTATAGGAAAGTATCGTGCTATCTTGACAGGTATATCGGGCTTCTTATTAGAATCTTTCGGCTTATACATGGCCTCTCTGCATGTTGGACACTGTTTCAAATCTGAATTCTCATTCCGGTACAACACGCAATCTTTAAGATATACATGAATCTTCTCACATTTCAGACCCAAATCAGACATCTTCTGGGCTTCGTACCAGCTGTCGGGCACGTTATTTCCCGGGGGCATGGAATCTTTCAGGAACTTCAGAAGTATCGTAAATGACTTGTTGCTCCATCCATTTAGGAACTTAATCTGGAAAAGTTGGACGAACCATGATAAGGTTGAATACTTTGCATTCTCATAAATTGGTCTTCTAGCATCATTCATGAACTTCTCATACTTATCCGCACGCGGTCCTTGACCGGAAGGAATGTCATATTCGGTAGGAATACTATCACCTAAGACATCCTCTACCATATCCTCCATTTCTTCTCCTGAAAAGAAGTTATCGTGTTCTTCTTCTGCCGCATAACTGTCTTCTCCTTCTTCTGTCGCATTACCGTCTTCTTCTTGTCCTTCACCGTGATATAGCCAAGTTGTATAAAATCTAGTAAAACCATATTTAACGATGTAAAGCTCTACGATTTCTACTTTCTGCCAGAACTTATTCCCACATCTATCGCACGGGCAGAGAATCTTCTTTAACACGATCTTATTATGTGCGCGTGCGAATTTAATGAAAGCAGCTGCTCCTGCGACAAACTTAGATTGTATACGTTGCTAATCCACGTACATCCAGTCCTTAACTCTGATGTACTCATGGGCCATGTTAGACTGTATAACATATAAATTGTAGGTTATAGTGATTATATTGAGAAATCTAAGAATGCGATGGTTACTGACAAAGAAGAAAGTCCGTAGCGGCAAGTTTGTCGTTGAAAAGAATAAATTATCGATAAACAAAGTTAGATTTCAAAATACCCAAGTATGAGTTGTATTCTATGTATGTGTGTTTCAATTTATGATTTCGCTTAAGTATAGGGTGGTTAGTGTGTATGTGCTTTGTGTGTGCGTTTGTTGTGTATTTGTGTTGTATATGTGTGTTTCGGCTGTCGGGGGTAAGGTTTCTATCCCATTAAGAATGTATAAGGCAGACACCCATTCGCTTGTGCTTTCATCCGTTTCGAGTAAATTTCGACAGCACCTCCCCGCTATTCTCTGAGTATACCGTAATAGAATAGATAATCATTTCAATGATGTGAAACAACGTTGAAATGAACATCTAATCTATCTTTGTACACGGATAACCAGCGGAAAAGTACCGACGAAATAATTCGAAATGAATGAAAACACAAGTGAATACAGGTGTTTTCTTTATACATTCCTAATTTGTCCATACTGGACAAATCTATCGGTTGTCATACGATTGAATCTTTTCGTCACATAAACTACACGACGGTTGTTAGTATCGAATTATACCGTCCGATATTTAACAACCTTCGTATAGTTCTATGTTACGACGAACATCGAACGTATGTTAACCGATAGACGGGGACTTAGTCACGCTTTGATTTTCACATATGAGTATCAATGAGAATATGAAAATTTCATATTATTATCGAGTATCATATATTGGTTTTAAGTTAAACATTTAACTTGAATAGCTTTTATATTTACGTTTCGTTATTAAGAGTTCGAAGGTTTTTTGTTTAGGGTAAATTTTTATTGCGTTTATGGTAAAGTTGTGTGTTTACGTTATCATCGAGTATCGTCGTGAAGGAACTCGTGCACCCTAAACTCTAACCCTAATTAACCTAAATTAACCTAATTAACCCAATTAACCCAAATTAATCCTAATCAACACCCTAACTCAAATTATCCATAATTAACCCAAAATTAACCCAATTAACCCAAATTAACCCTAATCAACACCCTAACACAAATACACTCTATTTTACCTAATTAACCCAAATTAACCCTAGCCTAAACCCTAACCCAAATTAACCTAACCCTAATCATCACCCAAACCCCAACCCAAATTAACTCTAGCCTAAACCAAAATTAACCCTAATTAATCTAATTAACCCTAACCCTAATTATCACCAACCCTATTTTACCTAATTAACCCAAACTAACCCTAACCCTACCTAATTAACCCTAACACTAACCCTAAACCGAACCCTAACCCTATCTAATTAATCCTAACCCTAGCCCAAATCCTAGACCGAACCCTAACCTTACCTAATTAACCTTAACCCTAACCCTAGTTAACCCGGCCGTATACTAGTAACTGTAACCGTAACCCTAAAATCAAGAATAACACAAAAATAAACATAATTATAAGTTCAAAATTCAAATTAACTCACCTCAGTAGTAGTTTTGCCGGCGGCAAATAGCTCGACGAGGTGCAGGAGGCCGGGGATTCTGCTGTCTACGAAACACAGTCGATGACGAGCTCGCGGGTCTCTGTGGTGTGGCCAACGACGACGAGAAAGTCGACGATGGGTGTATCGGCGACGAGGAGGCGCGCGGGGGTGTAGTGGCGAGGAGGCACGCGCGGGAGATCGATCGCGGAGGAGTTGGTAAATTTTGGGAACGATGAGAAAATTTCTAGGCTTTATTTTTTTTAACAATAACCCTTCTTTGCCCCTACGGATTAATCCGTAGGTCCTTCTCTTGCGGCTCCGTAGGGGCAAATAAAATATTACATATATTTTTTAATTAATCCGTAGGGCATCGTAGGGACAAATTGCTGGACCTACGGATTAATCCGTAGGGGCAATAAAAAGTTGCCCCTACAGATTCCTATATCCATAAGGGCAACCTCCTATTGTAGTGGTGGTATGAAGACTTGACGCAAGTACAAAACGTGATGTAAGGTTTATCAAGAAACAAAGACGTCTCAAATTAACAAATCAAGAAAATAAAGACCGAAGAAGAATTGAGTCGAAAGATATAGTTTTTATTTTATCCTTGAGTCTGGTATTGATCTTACAAGATTAGAAACCATTTTTCAACTCAATTATATTCATAAGACGTCTTCTCCTTATCAAGAGAAATCTAACATAATTGTTGGATTCAAATTCTTTGAATTTTTTTTATCTGATTTCAAAATTCATCCTACTGCAGACGTCTGATCCAAACATCTGCATGAGAAAAATTTGAAACACAGACGTCTGGTGCAGACGTCCGCTGAAAGAATTTTTCATTTTTCAAATCTTTATTTTTGTTGCAGAGACGTGACGTCTCCTTGAGAAAATTTGAAATACAGACGTCTCCTAAAGAAAAATTATAATTACTTAATTTTTGTTTTTAAATGGAGACGTCTGGGGCAGACGTCTCCAAGAAATTTTTTGAACTGCAAATGTCTGTCCCCAGACGTTTGATATGGAAGTCTTTGACAGTTATTTTTTAAATTTCAAACGAACAGATGTTTACGTCATTTCGATTTTGAATTGTTTTAACAGTCATTAACTATTTTTGATAGTTATGATTCTATACAAATGGCATCCCTTCCACTCTTATAAATACCCCAAGAGATCAAACACTTTTTTCACTCAATAATCTATAATCATTAATCAATTTTTCTTTCTTCTTCTTGTGCCTTAATCATTCATACTCTTTCTTCATTTCCAAAAGTACCTTAAAACTTTCAATACTCTCTTAAAACAATCCTAAAGTCTAATCGGTATTTGATTATGCTTACAAGTGGGAATCTCTCAGATCACGACACGTAGTGGATGACGTGTCGTCCACGTAAGCTCGCTAGATTTCCGGGAGCTACGGAGCTGGAATAAGTATGATGTATTGGGAACGTTCCTCGGAACGTCGTCTCCGAGATTGCATCCGACCTTTCGGAGACCTTCCCGGAGTACATTCCATATTCGCCTAGCAACCAGCCAACAACTCACCTTCAAGCAATCCAACAACTAAGCTTCCACAGCATCCTTGCTCGTCTCCGAACTGTTGCAAGGTCTGAGCTTCCTCAGCCTCTCGGCTCGTCTCCGAGCCATCCGACAGGCTGAGCTTTCTCGGCTTCTCCGATCAACCGAGAGCGCGGAGCCCAAGCGCCCCCACAATGGCTCCGTGTATCTCGCCAAAGCGAGATATCTGCCGCCCCACGCTCCGCGTCTCACGCGGGCGCGTTCCCCCATTAATGAGTGGATCTCGCCATCAACGCAGGTGTAACGAGTGGGCGTAACTGACGGCGAGGATCTTACGTCAGCTCGCTCTACGCGACCACTATATAAACCCCTCTTTCAGACGACTCAGGTAAGTGGAATTCATTCCAATAGGCCGCTACTCTGCTCTTATTCCACGATACTAACTTGATCGTCAAAGGGTCCTACGGTGGTCACCCACCCTGGAATTTCCTTTGCAGATAGCTCGGCGTCGCCACCAACCCATTGAGATCCACACACTTAACCCCAATCCAAATCTCAAACGCTCAAAACCGCTCGCACCAAATCGACGGAGGACAAAGGGAGATCATCACCTCCATCAGTTGGCGCCGTCTGTGGGGATGTTTCAGAAGCTTCTCCATCCATAAAGTTGATCTTCCGCTTTCGACCCGATGGCGAGCAACAACCGCGACGATCCCAATACGAACCGTCCTACCCTCCATAATGGAGGCGGGAGCAGTTCTACTCCCTCTCCTAATGTTATCGGCGTCTTATCCGCTCGGATCGACAAATTCACAGCTATGGTGGATGCGCTCATTCGCGTTCAAACGGCGGGCCCTGTTCATCAAGCCACAGTTCACCATCCCCGGGATAACGACGCCCGCAGAAGAACAAATTGGCACACTCAGGCTCTCTATCTCGCTCAAGCTCGTCTCAGCGTTACTAAACGCTGGCGTGCCAAATCCGGCCACCATGTCCCGTATGCGGTGAATGATTCCATGACCCGCTGGGTGCCGGACAGCTCCACACCCCGATCTCAGGGAAGACCAGGCCGTCGCTCCGACGCCCGCCACGCTCTTACTCCCCTTGAGGAGGTGTCGGTCGGTTCGGTCGCTTCCAGGCACGACCGGTGCCCCCACCCCCGTCGAGGCCACGCGAACGGTAAACGTCGGGAGTACTCAAGAAGGGTCTCGCTCGAGAATTTAAGAAATGTGATAGAGCGGAATCGAAGCCGCACCCTCGAGCAGACCCGGAGCAGGGATAGCTGCCGCTCCGACTGTGCGGAATTCTCGGGGTACCACCACCGGATCGAAGCCCTCGAAAAGGAAATTGAAGGCATACGACGAGATGGTCATATGTCCAGCGAAGGGGCTAAGTACTCCGCCGATTCGCTTACAAAGCCTTTTACAGAAAGACTACTGGCCGAGCGCGTCCCTTCCAGGAACAAGCCGCCTAAAGTGGCCCTCTTTGACGTGAAGTCCGACCCGAAGGACCACTTGGACGCATTTACTGCGAGCATGAGCTTCCAAGACAACTCGGACGCGGCTCAATACCGAGCTTTTCCCACTACTCTAATCCGGGCTGGTCGGGACTGGTTTCGAGGGCTTGCGCCGTGCTCCATCTCGACCTTCGACGAGCTGGATACCCAATTCCTCGGTCATTTCGTCGGAAACCGAGGACAGAAGAAGGCGGTCAATTACCTGTTCACCGTTAAGAGCGGAGACAAGGAATCTTTTAAAGGGTATGTCACTCGCTTCTACAACGCCCTCCTGGAGGTTTTCGAGCACCATGACGAAATAGTTGTCACCGTGCTGAGGTCGGGTCTTAGGCACAAAGAGTGGCTCCGCTCTTTTGTATTGGCGCAACCTAAGACCATGGCCGAAGTGAAGGTATGGAACGAGAGAGAGATCCAACTCGAGTCAGAGGTGAACTCCAACCTGCCCAGAAGCGACCAAGCAGACCGAAAGAAAGGGACAGGGAAGAGAAAAAGAAAGTCGATCGCTTGAAACCTTATTCATCGAGGTTCCAGGAGTACACCCCTCTGAACATTTCCCAGACCGAGCTGCTGGAGGAAACTAAAGGCGAGAGGTTCTTTAAGTTTCCGCCAGCTACCCAAAGAACGGGCAAGCGTCTCCGCGGCCCGTACTGCGCCAATCACAGGACGCAAGGTCACCCGACTGAGAGCTGCAAGCAGCTCCGTGACTACATCGAGGAGTTGATCCGCTCCGGCCACCTGGCGAAGTACCTATGTGACAAGCGACAAATGGAGCGGGAGCAAAAGGACCATACCTTTTCCGGGGAATTAACGATCGGGCAAATCTGGTCGTTACCGCAGACCCAGATCGGGAAAGTGGGGGGAACCACCGCCTCCTACCAGTTGAGGAGGTAAGCGATCCGCCCTATAAGAAGTGCAGGAAGGATGACATGATCATCTTCATCGACGAAGACCTTCGTGGCATATCACTTCCTCATAATGACCCCCTTGTGATAGCGGCCCGAGTCCACCGTTACGCGGTCCAGAGAATATTGATCGATTCCAGAAGCTCGGCGGACATCATGTTCTACGACTGTTTCCAACGTATGGGGTTGGGTTCATCCGACCTTCAACCGACCTTCCACGTCCTCTCTGGGTTCACCAACCATTTCGTTTCGGCAGAAGGATCGGTCACCCTCCTCCTCAACATTGGGAAAGCGGGCAAGACGCGGACCATACCGGTGAACTTCCTCGTTGCTAAGATCCCGTCGTCATATAACATTCTCCTAGGACGTCTTACCCTGAACGCCCTCCAGGCTCAGATCTCGACCTATGACCTCGCGCTCAAATTCTTTTTGGATCAAGGGGATAGGCCGGGTCTATGGGGGCCAGCAAACCACCAAGATTTGTCTCGCCTCGACGACCCCCGCCGAAGAGCAGAGCAGCGATTTTGAAGACACACATGACTTCCAGGAGTCTTTAAATACACGCGATGACTGAAGAGAAGTTCATGGTTCCCCGGTGAAAGCGTTGACGGAAGTCCCCCTCGTAGAGGGGACCGATGACTGGACAGTCCAGATCGGCTCTCTTGATAGAGGACCATCACGAAGGCCTGATCCGGTTCCTCCGAGATAACTCGGACGTATTCGCTTGGGTGTCAGCGGATATGCCCGGGATCGACCTTGAAGTAATCTCCTACAAGCTCATGGTCGACCCGAAGGCCCGGCCCATCCGACAAAAGAAGTGAAGTTTTGCGCCGGTTAAACAAAAGGCGATAGAAGACGAGGTGGATCGATTGCTCACCCCCAACTTCATCAGAAAGCTGGACTACTCGGATTGGCTGGCAAACGTGGTCATGGTCAAGAAGGCGAACGGGAATGGCGCATGTGCGTCGATTTTACGGACTTGAACAAGGCTTGCCCCAAAGACAACTATCCACTTTCTCGGATAGACCAGCTAGTGGACAGTTCGGCCGGCTACGAACTACTGAGCTTTATGGATGCTTTCTCCGGTTACAATCAGATCCGGCTGAACCCTGCCGACGAAGAACTTACCGTCTTCACCACTGATCGAGGGGTCTACTGCTACATAGTGATGCCCTTCGAACTCAAGAACGTCGGGGGCATATACCAGTGGCTTGTCAATAAGCTGTTCAAACCGCAGATTGGTAGAAACATGGAAGTCTACGTCGACGACATGTTCGTAAAATCCACCTAATCAGCTAAGCACACTAAAGATCTCGGCGAGACATTCGACATCCTGCGCAAGTACAAAAGGAAGCTGAATCCAGCTAAGTGTGCGTCCAGAGTCACTAGTGAGAAGTTCCTTGGGTTCATGGTTACCCACCGAGGAATCGAAGCAAAACCTGAAAAGATCAGCGCCATCCTCAATATGGCAACACCCAGGAGCAATGTCAACATCATGAGACTCTTGGGAAGGGTGGCTGCCCTCAACCGCTTTTTGTCCAGATCCGGAGAAAAGTGCCTCCCGTTTTTCAGGGCCTTAAGAAAAATTCCCAAGTTCGAATGGTCTGAAGAGTGCCAGAACGCTTTCGAACAATTCAAGGCACACCTGGCGACCCCACCACTACTCATCCGATCGGTCGAGGGTGACGAGCTATTGCTATATCTAGCCATCTCCGACCAAGCAGCAGGCTCAGTGCCCGTCAGAGATTTCGAAGGCATACCGAGACCGGTCTACTACGTGAGCCATGTTTTCAAGGACGCGGAAACGAGATACCCGGCCATAGAGAAAATAGTCCTGGCGCCTGTCGTCGCCTCCAGAAAACTTCGACACTATTTCCAAGCGTACATAATCCTCGTCCTCACCGAGCGACCTTTAGGGTCTATTCTCGCCTCCCCCGAATTGTCAGGTCGTCTGGAGAAATGGAGGTAGGAATTGTCATAATTCGATATCAAATACCGCCCCCGACAAGCCATCAAAGCACAGGTCTTAGCGGATTTTGTTGTCGAATGCACCATCCCCGCTAAAGAAGAAACGACGACACAGGGTTCCGTACCGCGTCCCTTGGTCGAGGAGGTGCCCGACCCTATCCCGGATTGGGTACTCTACGTGGACGGATCCTCCACAGAGGAGGGAAGCAGGGCTGGTCTGATCATCCGCGGTCCGGATGAAGCGGAAATGGAATACTCTTTAAAGCTCGGGTTCAGAGCGTCAAACAACACCGTGGAATACGATGCTTTGTTGGCCGGACTGCGAATCGCCTCCGGGATAAGGCTGAAGACTATCAGGGTTCGTAGCAACTCCGCACTAGTTGTCGGCCAAGTAACCGGACATTTCGAGGCCTGGGAGCCACTCATGATAAAATACCTGGCCGAGGTAAAAAGGCTACGAAAAAATTTCGACGAAGTCCAGGTGGAGCAGAATCCCAGAAATTTGAACACCCAGGCCGACGCCTTAAATAAACTCGCTTCTTCCTATTCGGCCAACCATAAAAGAAATATCCTCTTCGAAATCTTGCCACGACCCAGCGTGGAAGACGGAGAGATAACGCTTCAGATCTACACAACTCAGGAAGAAGGCCGAGATTGGAGAAAGCCGCTTGTGGAATTCCTAAAAGATGGTGTACTCCCCGAAGACCGAGGAGAAGCTCGCCGGCTTCGGGCCAAAGCATGCCATTTCGTCTGGAGCAAAGGAAACCTGTACAAGAAGTCATCCACTCAGCCTCTGCTTCGGTGCATCGACCCCCACGAAGCAGACTACGTTCTGCGAGAGATACATGAAGGGGTCGGGGGAGCACATCAAGAAGCCCGCACCCTGGTCCAGAATACACTACTCCAAGGGTACTGTTGGCTGAGAATACACCAGGATGCCGAGAAGCTGGTCAGAAGATGCAAGAACTGCCAACTCTTCGGCAGCATACCTTGTCTCCCCGCTACCGAAGTAACGCCACTCAGTTTCCCCTGGCCATTTGCGCAATGGGGGATGGATATGGTGGGATAATTCCCTACCGGCACGGGTGAACACAGATACATCCTTGTCGCTGTGGACTACTTCGCGAAATGGATAGAGGCCGTACCCATCAGGAAACCGGACGCCGCCTCTACGATAAAGTTCCTACGGAACAACATAATCTCTCGATTTGGAATCCTGAGGTGCTTGGTTACCGATCATGGGACCAACTTCGAAAACGATAAAGTCAAAGAGTTTTGCAACGACTACCACATATTGATGAAGTTTACCATGGTCGCACATCCAGAATGCAACGGGCAAGCCGAGGTAGCGAACCGAGGCGTCATCCGCTGTCTCAGAGCCCGTTTGGAAGGAAGGCAAGGCAGCTGGGTCGAGAAATTACCGCGGGTGCTATGGGCGTTGCGGACGTCTAAAAAGATACCCACAGGAGAAACCCCATTTAGCCTCTGCTACAGAACCGAGGCAATGGTCCCCGTGGAAATTGGACTACCCAGTTATAGGGTCGATCACTTTGACGACGAAGCCAACACCTTGGCACTCTGAAGCAACTTGGATATCTTGTTGGAAAAGCGAGATCGAGCGCAAATCAGAACAGCCGCCTATCAGCAGCAGACCACTCGCTACTACAATACCTGAATTAAACATCGGGCCTTTAAGACAGGAGAATTGGTCTTACGAAGAAACGAGTTTCTAGACCAAGGGAGACTGCACAAGTTCTCTCCGAAATGAGATGAACCGTTTCTCGTAACAGAAGTATTGCCCGGTGGAGCATACCGCTTGCAGGATGCCGGGGGCCGTAATTTTCCTCGGCCTTATAACGCAGAAAACCTTAAGTTGTATAAATAGGCATGTACCTTCTTTTAAATAATGTCCTTTCATGGAAGTGCTTCTCGTGCCCACCGTGGGGATCCAAAGCCCTCATCACGAGGCCACCGAGCAGATTCCTGCTCGGTCCATCCACAACGGGTAGCTTCCTGCTTTACAAAGAAGTGGATCCAAAGTCCTCGTCGCGAGGCCACCGAGAAGATTCCTGCTCGGTCCATCCACAACGGGTAGCCTCCTACCCTACAAAGAAGTGGATCCAAATCTCTCGTCACGAGACCACCGAGCAGATTCCTGCTCGGTCCATCCACAACGGGTAGCTTCCTGCTCTACAAAGAAGTAGATCCAAAGCCCTCGTCGCGAGGCCACCGAGCAGATTCCTGCTCGTTCCATCCACAACGGATAGCTTTCTGCCCTACAAAGAAGTGGATCCAAAGCCCTCATCGCGAACCGAGCAGATTCCTGCTCGGTCCATCCACAACGGGTAGCTTCCTGTCCTACAAAGAAGTGGATCCAAATCCCTCGTCGCGAGGCCACCGAGCAAATTCCTGCTCGGTCCATCCACAATGGGTAGCTTCCTGCCCTACAAAGAAGTGGATCCAGAACCCTTGTCACGAGACCATCGAGCAGATTCTTGCTTGGTCCATCCATAACGGGTAGCTTCCCACCCTACAAAGATGGGGATCCAAAGCCCTCGTCACGAGGCCACCTAGCAGATTCCTGCTCGGTCCATCCACAATGGGTAGCTTCCTGCCCTACAAAGATGTGGATCCAAAACTCTCGTCGCGAGGCTACCGAGCAGATTCCTGCCCTACGAAGATACAGATCCAAGACCCGCACCAAAAAGGAGTCGAGGGACGCCGGCCTATTCAAACTTGGCTAACGCTCGATTCATACTCGATTCCGGGGGAAGGGAGGATACCGACCTTCATACACTTGGTTATCGCTCGATTCATACTCGATGCGCGGTCGCCTCCTCGACTCCGGGGACAGGGAGGGCTCCGGCCTACAGGAAGATTGCGTCACGCCCACTTGATAACCTTTGCACTTGCGAGCTAAAATTACTTGCAAGATAAAAAGACTTGTACTTACAAGAGAAAAGAAGAGAAGTTTTTCGAGCTAAAAGAAGAGAAGTTCTGCGATAGACGTTTTGCGAGCGAAAAAAACTTGAGCAAATATATGTACTTTATTTACGATCAAAATTATATACAAGGTTTTTTGGGCTCCTCAGCCTTGTAAAAATACCCGGAAGCTTATAAAATTCTAAAAGAAAAAAGGGTGAATAACTCTGGCTGCCCGGTTGGCCGCCACCTCTCCTTACTCTGCGCCTTCGTCGGGGACCACAACGGCGACCTCGGGCTCGGCACTTCCGCCGGCCACCATGCCTTCTACGGCCAGCTCAACGCCGCCCCCATACGGCGCTTCCTCGGCGAGCGGATACCTTGTGCGAAACTCGCGGTCGACGAACTCGGGCATGGCCTCTTTGACGGCGTCAAGGGTGTTGTGCTACCCAATGACCGCGGAGTCGACGAGATCGATATAAAACTGATCAGATGCCTTGTACTCCTCCACGGCCCTCTCCGTCCTGCTCTCCGCGAGCTTCGCCGTATCGCAAGCTGTCTGGGCATCTTTTTGATGGCGTTCCTCGCCCTTTTCATGATGTTAAAAAGTTCGTTTGTCTCCTCCATCTGGGCCTGGATAACCTGGTTGGATTCAGTTAGGAACCGATGGGACTCCTTCAGCTTGGAAACCGTCAGGCCCTCGGCGACTAATCGTGAATCAAGGAGGGTCGCCTTCTCCTCCGCCTGCTGCAGCTAAAGGAGAAGCTCTTCTTCTCGCGAGCGAGGAAGATTCGCTCACCTTCTTTAACGCCGGGGCAACCTTCTCAGACTCCATAGCGGCATGGAAAGCGCAGTGCTGGAGGACCTGAAGAAAACAGGAATTGTGTTAAGAAGCTGAAACCGAGAAAACAACCCTTGAAATAAAAATCTTTTAGAAAAAGCTACCGATCTGAACCGCATCTTGGGCTATAGCGGCAACTTGGGCCTTCATGGTGTCCCGGGGAATCTTGGCCCCAGCAGCCTTTTCTATGTCCTCCAGCAAACTGTCGGTCACATATAACCCCGAGGGGACCTCGATGCAGAAGTCACCCTCCTGCACTTGGATCACGGCCGGGGGTGAACCGAGAAACTACCCGCCTCTGCCTCTTGAAGAGGGATTCGGCGGGGGGAGTCACCTCCGTCCTAGCACGAGGCGCCGGGTCACGTACATGCTTCTGTCCTCCTCCTCGGCATTCCTCCGGGACGGGGGCGCTGCGGAAGCCCTGGCCGGAGGAGTTTGCCCAGGAACCGCGCTCGGACCGGGTGGGGACGAGCTTACGCCACCGGTCTTTCTTCCCTGGGCCTTGGCAGCCATCACAGCCATAATTTTCGATCGATCCATACGCTTTGCAAAAAAACACATAAGAAAAGGGTCAGGAACACAAAAATGACAATAGAATGCTGGCGAAGTCTAAACAGATCATCAAAAGGCCTAACTTACCCAAAAAACACGTAGGACTGAGCCCGGCCCAGCTCAGCTCCTGCTCGGATAGCAGGACATCAGCCTGCTGGATCGGTTCCCACTAGGACACCACCTTTGCCTCGGGGGCATTCGACTGCCTCACCCTCGGGTAGTCGGCCCTGTGCCACTGGGTGGGCACATGCCAATCCTCGCCCTCCGGTGCTCCAACGAAGACGAACTTCTTCTTCCATTCATGGATGGAAGAAGAGACGACCACTACCCCGACCCGGCCGCCCTACCCTTACGTTTTTTAAATGACAGATACACCCAGTGTCACGCCCCGCTTTCCAGAGTACGCAAGATTGGGCACGTGACATAGCCAACCATGCTACCTGTGGGTAGGAAGTATCCATCCACAGTCACATTACGGCTGTAGAGATATCAAGAACAAGATAAACTATCTAACACATGTCCACAATCCAGAATAACAAGAGTCAATGATAAATAAATGCGGAAGCAAATGATCCAATACAATAACGGAAAAGTATGTCCCGTAATGCGGGCTCACATCTGGAAATAAAATGCAGGAAATAAAACTAACCACTACAGAACTCACAACTCAGCCTGCTGGCTGAAGTACTCCTGCTCGGACAGCGACAATGGTACAGAATCTGGGCCATGCAAAACCCAGACGTCAGCGCGTCATGTCAACCAGTAATATAATATGAACAATGTAACAGGCAATGCGGGAATAAACATGAATAGAGCAATAGTATGAAACAAGCAGTGCAGGGTAGTGTGCAGTGGGTAACTAACTGTTCTATCAGGTTTTCTATTCTAAAGTCTTTGAAATCAATTCGAGTAATCATCCATGTAACTCAAAGGATATGTCCCGTTACCCCCCGGGACCACGGATGAGGAATATGGGAACCAATAGTGGTTCTGTCCCGTTGCCCCCCGGGACCACGGATCAGGAAAATGTAAGAGTCACGAATGGCTCTGTCCCGTTACCCCCGGGACCACGGATCAAGTAATACCCTTTTAAGTTACACTTTAGTTTACACTTTTGATTTCCCCATACCCCCAAGTTATATGAGTCAGGTCAGGTATTCAGTAATCAAGAACTAATGCCAACACAGAATCAGGTAACAGTAGGTTTTGTCTGGATAGACAACAGGAATGGTCCATGAGGACAACATGTCAGGTTTGTTGGCATTAGGCACGAGATCAGGTAACAGGTCGGGTCATGGTACATCAGGCCAAGTCAACAGTAAATGGTACCATGTCAGGTGTATTAATGTATATCATGTGTAACAAAGTCAAGTCAAGGTGTAACAATGTCGTGGGTGTGCTCACAACAGATACATAATCGAACAGGGAATTAACAGCAGGAAGTAAGCAATAAATTAAACAACAATAAGCAGTTCATTCAATCACAATAGTGCATTAATATAGTGCAGCCGTTTTATTATATTAACAGGTCTTGAGCACCCCTTAGCGGTGCAACAGTTTAAATGATGGTGCAATACAGTTATCAAGCCTTTGAATACAATATCCGAATGTAAAAGAACTATGTGGGAAAGTGCTACAATCTATTAAACGGTAAAATGTGATTAACAGGTAAACTTGGTTCTTAGGTTAAAAGTGGCGAATTGTAATTTCTATGTTAACTGTAAAAATGATATATGTCATATTGCAATCAAATGAGAAATAACTATACCGAGTTAAGTTTTGCAGGTTTAATGAGTCAAACATATATAATTTTATAGTATAGCATGTAGCAAGTGATACTTGCCTCGACGGGTCGCGAACCGGGAAAAACGGAACGTAACGTCGGCGGGGAAACACGCGACGGACGCACGGTTCACGGATTGAACCCAAACAACGAACAATGGGACCACGCGGACCGGGGTACCTCGCTGGAACGTCGGATCACGTCGTCGGCATCGCCGGATTCCGACGAGAAAGAGAACCGTGAAACATCAAGTTGTGCAAACAAGAATGCAAAGGGACCAGAGAAAAAGGAAGGAGGAAAGGAGTCGAAGGCTTACAGGGGTGCAGAGGTCGTGCCAGCGATGGGGTCGACGGCGGTGGGGCGCCGGCGAGGAGGTTGCAGGAGGTGGGCTAGGGTTGCAGGTATGTAACAGGGAAGGAAAGTGGAGATAGAGAGGAGGTGGTCGGGGCTGGTGCGCAGGTGAAGAGGAGGTGCCGACGGTGGCGCGGATGACGACGACGAGGGTCGCCGGCGAGGTTTCCGGCCAAACAGAGAAGGCACGGGGTTGCTGCGAGGTCTCTGTTGCGGCGTCGAGCACACGGGGAGAAGGAGGTGCAGTGGCGGCGACGAGGGCGAAGAGGCGAGGGTGATGGTGGCGGTGGCGTCGGCGTTGGGGCTGCGGCGGCGACGGGCACGGTGGCTAGGGCTAGGATTGATGGGTTCGCGATGGTTACTGTTCTCGTGAAGGGAAAAAGGTTGCAGGGTATGTATAAATATAGGGAAGAGAGAGAGGGAGGTAAAGAAATTAGAGAGAGAGAGATGGAGAGAGAAAGAGAGAGAGAGGGATAATGGAGGGGGCCCACGGGGTTATAAACCCGTGATTGGTCAGGGAGAATTTTAGGTGGTTAAAAGATTATTTTAAAAAGATTTAAGAATATTACGTTACACTAAGGATATATATATATGTATGAAATATTATATGGTTAGAATATTATATTAATTTGGGATTTTGGCGCTAAATGAAACATTTTCAAATCGCGTCCGGGTTGGGTCCAAAAATTCGAAATTCAAATAATAGGATTTTAAGCGGGTTCCAAATTTTAAAATGAAATGTTTTATGATTAAAAAGCATACCCTCAAGTCGGACACCTGTACGCGCGCGTAGTCGTCCAAACTCGCCCGTTTCACCGAACGGGACGAGAACTCGACGCACGGACGCTACCACGCGGCTAGGGGTGACGAGTAGGCCAAGATAGATATTTTCAATTTTATTTTAGATGCCAAAATTTGTTATATTATAGAAATGACTTAGCCAGATGAAATTTTACAGTAAGACCCAAACAAGCAAGATAAATAAAATGAGTAATATTTAATGCTCAACCAATAACAGAAAATAGTAGTATTGGGCTCGGGTGTTACATTATACCCAACTACAAAAGAATTTCGTCCTCGAAATTCCAAGAATACAAGATAGAAAACTACAGGAAAAGGTGAGGAAACTTCTGTCGGATCTCGTCTTCTCGCTCCCACGTGGACTCTCCATGCGAGCGATTACCCCAAGAAACAAGCACAAGGGGGATAACCTTGTTCTTAAGAACCTTTTCCCTTCGATCCACGATTTCAATCGGTCGCTCCCCAAAAGTCAAGTCTTCTCGTACTGTTAGCTCCGAATGATCCAAAACGTGTGTTTCATCTCGAACATACTTACGGAGTTGAGATACGTGAAACACATCGTGCACATTTGCCAAGGACTGCTGTAACGCCAAACGATACGCTACCTCACCAACACGCTCCACGATCTCAAGGGTCCAACGAATCGAGGACTAAGCTTTCCTCGACTTCCAAAACAAATCACCCCTCTAGTCGGTGATATCTTCAAGAATACCAAATCACCCACGGTGAACTCTAGAGGTCTTCTTGACGTATCTGCCCAACTCTTCTGTCGGTCCTGTGCTGCCTTCATATGATTTCTGATAGGGTTAACCTTCTCAACTGTCGGCACAACCAAATCCGGTCCCAATAATCTTCGTTCACCGACATCGTCCCAACAAACAGGTGAACGGCATTTACGACCATACAAAGTTTCAAATGGAGCCATCTGAATAGTTGCCTGAAAACTGTTGTTGTAAGACAACTCCACCAAAAGTAGATGATCCTCCCAAGACCCCTTGAAGTCCAACATGCATACTCTCAACATATCCTCAAGAGTTTAGATCGTTCTCTCCGACTGACCATCAGTTTGAGGATGATAAGCTGTGCTAAACTTCAATCGAGTCCCCAAACTTTCCTGTAAACTCCTCCAGAAGTGTGATAAGAACCGAGTGTCCCGATCGGATACGATGCTCGCCGGTACGCCATGCAATCTTACAATCTCCTGCATGTACCGTTCTGCCAAAGTCTCCGTTGATTGACCAACCCGGAAAGGAATAAGGTGAGCTGCCTCGGTCAACCGATCGACAATCACCCATACCGCATTGTTGCCCTTTGGACTCCACGGTAAAGCCGTCACGAAATCCATGGTTATATGTTCCCACTTCCACTGAGGAAGCGGAAGTGGTTGCAACAACCCAGCAATCCTTTGGTGTTCAGCCTTGACTTGCTGACATACCAAGCACTTAGCCACGAAGCGAGCAATCTCCCGTTTCATGCCTTCCTACCAGAAATGCTGTCGAATATCTCGGTACATCTTTGTACCTCCTGGATGTATAGAATAAGCTGAACTGTGTGCCTCCTTCGTAAGCTCTTCGCGAACATCCCCCTTTGGCACACACAAACGGCTACCATACCTCAACGAACCATCTTCGTGGACCAGTAAATCTCTTCGTAGTCCAGCCTCAACCTGCTCTCGAAACTTCTGCAGTCTAGGATCCTGCGATTGTGCCGCTTTAATCTTCTCAACCAAGGACGACTGTACTTGCAACTGCATCAACTGTCCCGTAGAATGTGGTAGCACAACCTCCAAGTCGAATCTTCGAAAATCTGCAATAATCTCCCTCTGCGTAGTTAACACCTGAATCGCTGGTAAACGACTAAGCGCATCCGGCACGACGTTAACTTTTCCCGGATGGTACTTAAGATCAAGGTCGTAGTCGGCCATCAGCTCCAACCATCTACGCTGCCTCATGTTCAACTCTTTCTGAGTGAACACATACTTCAAACTCTTGTGATCTGTAAAAACTTCGACTCTCTCACCCAAAAGGTAGTGTCTCCAAATCTTCAAAGCGAAGATCACAGCTGCAAGCTCCAAGTCATGAGTTGGATAATTCTTCTCATGGGTCTTCGTCTCGATGCGTATGCTACAATCTTCCTATGCGGCATCAAAACACATCCCAATCCTTTCCCAGATGCGTCATTGTGAATCACCAATCCTTCGGAATTGTCTGGCACGGTCAGAATAGGGGCGGTTACCAACTTCTGCTTCAACGTCTCGAAAGCTAACGCACACTTATCCGCCCATACAAAAGGTACCTCCTTGCGCGTAAGCTTGGCCAACGGCTCTGCCAGACGAGCAAAGTTCTCCACAAATTTTCTGTAGTATCCGGCTAACCCAAGGAAACTTCTTATCTCAGCAACATTCTTTGGAATAGGCCAATCTCGAACTGCTGCAATCTTTTCTGGATCGACAGCAATGCCATCGCCAAACACAACATGCCCCAAAAACCTTACTTCCTTCAGCCAAAACTCGCACTTACTCATCTTCGCATACAATTTCTCCTGTCTCAACGTCTGCAGTGCGATCTTCAAATGCTCAGCATGCTCTTCAAAACTCTTCGAGTAAACCAGAATATCGTCAATGAATACCACAATAAACTGGTCCAAGAACGGTGAAAAGATTCGGTTCATCAAATCCATGAATATTGCCGGCGCATTCGTTACTCCGAAGGGCATTACTAAGTACTCGTAATGTCCATACCGAGTTCGAAACGCCGTCTTGCAAATATCTTCTGCTTTCACTCGGACCTGATGATATCCGGATCGCAAATCCAGCTTCGAGAATATCCTCGCGCCACTAAGCTGCTCAAAAGTTCTCCAATGCGAGGGATCGGGTACTTGTTCTTAATAGTCACCCGGTTTAATTCTCGATAGTCGATGCACATCCTTCTTATGCCATCCTTCTTCTTTACTAGAAGAACTGGAGCTCCCCAAGGCGAGTTACTGCTTCGAATCCAACCCTTTTCAAGCAATTCAGCAACCTGTTTCTTTACTTCTTCCAACTCTACTGGCGCCATTGGATAATACGCTTTAGATACTGGCGCTGCACCAGGAATAAGATCAATCGCGAACTCCACGTCTCGCTTTGGCGGTAAACCCGATATATCTTCAAACACGTCCATAAAATCACGAACCATAGCCGGCTCTTCACTTTCATCACTTCCATTGATGCAAGAATATTATTTGTCGGCCTAGCCCTAAACTCGACTGGCCCGACAGAACTGCTTCCTTAACGCAACTGCTGTCTGCTGCAAACTCCCTTTCATCCCAGATAAACTTTGCTGCTCTTGGCTGCTGCAAGTATTTGTGAGAAAGTGGTCAAACCCAGGAAGACAATCTGCCTCTGGATGTCCACGTCCAGTCTGCGCATGAACCTCCGTGCCCTGTCTGCATCGTTGGCAACTAAAGGTCCAGCGAAACTACTGAGTCTCGTCCATTCTGCTACATGCACATCTACGGGTGCTCCCTTCTGCTTTAGTCCGATGAACTTCTCTTCCATTTCCTCCCGTGCAGTCCGCGGGAAGAACTTCTCCAGGAAACTCTTCGAAAAATCCGCCCACTTGATCGGCTTGGGCAAACGGTTCTTTTCTACAAGCCACCATTCTCGGGCGTAATCCACTAGCTGAATGCGTACCACAACAACTTTTTTGTCATCTGGAATCTGTGCCGCAAAAAGCAAGTTCTCTGTATCAACTAGCCACTGCTCCACTGGCAACGGCTCCTTTAAACCAGTAAATGTAGACGGACCCAACCGCCTGAAATCTGCTACGGTCCCTACTCGGTCAACTGGTCTAGCTCCAACATTATTCACAGACTGCTGAACGATCTGCAAACCTTCCCGAAACGAGTCCGCTTGCTGCTGGATCAGCTCGGTCTATTTCTTTGATTCTCCAGCATTCTTCTTATCACTCCAAGCATGGCGGCTTCGTCCACACGCCTCTGGTATGTCTTCAATTTCTTACCGGCCATATTCCTAAACTCAAAATACCCAACATTAGCATGATGATAGATTTTGAATATAGATCAAGTCTAGAACTCCAAGATACTTAAATAGAGTACCGCATTGTAACTATGCCGCGGTATCATAGCCACAATTACATAACTCCATCCAAGTCGCCTAAGTCCTAGAGATAACAAGGAATCAAGTTTTCGAATCGATATGCAAAGAAAGTTTGCACATCGTAAAAGATATAATCAGGAAGAATGTGATTCAAGAATGGTAAAACGGTCAAGGTGGCAGGACATGTTTCCTAAACACGGGTATTCTGATTCGTGTATTGGGTACAATACCCAACTACAAAAGAATCAACCTGACTATCCTATGTTTCTGATACCAAAAGAACCATGTCACGCCCCGCTTTCCAGAGTACGCAAGATTGGGCACGTGACATAGCCAACCATGCTACCTGTGGGTAGGAAGTATCCATCCACAGTCACATTACGGCTATAGAGATATCAAGAACAAGATAAACTATCTAACACATGTCCACAATCCAGAATAACAAGAGTCAATGATAAATAAATGCGGAAACAAATGATCCAATACAATAACGGAAAAGTATGTCCCGTAATGCGGGCTCACATCTGGAAATAAAATGCAGGAAATAAAACTAACCACTACAGAACTCACAACTCAGCCTGCTGGCTGAAGTACTCCTGCTCGGACAGCGACAATGGTACAGAATCTGGGCCATGCAAAACCCAGACGTCAGCGCGTCATGTCAACCAGTAATATAATATGAACAGTGTAACAGGCAATGCAGGAATAAACATGAATAGAGCAATAGTATGAAACAAGCAGTGCAGGGTAGTGTGCAGTGGGTAACTAACTGTTCTATCAGGTTTTCTATTCTAAAATCTTTGAAATCAATTCGAGTAATCCTCCATGTAACTCAAAGGATATGTCCCGTTACCCCCCGGGACCATGGATCAGGAATATGGGAACCAATAGTGGTTCTGTCCCGTTGCCCCCCGGGACCACGGATCAGGAAAATGTAAGAGTCACGAATGGCTCTGTCCCGTTACCCCCGGGACCACGGATCAAGTAATACCCTTTTAAGTTACACTTTAGTTTACACTTTTGATTTCTCCATACCCCCAAGTTATATGAGTCAGGTCAGGTATTCAGTAATCAAGAACTAATGCCAACACAGAATCAGGTAACAGTAGGTTTTGTCTGGATAGACAACAGGAATGGTCCATGAGGACAACATGTCAGGTTTGTTGGCATTAGGCACGAGATCAGGTAACAGGTCGGGTCATGGTACATCAGGCCAAGTCAACAGTAAATGGTACCATGTCAAGTGTATCAATGTATATCATGTGTAACAAAGTTAAGTCAAGATGTAACAATGTCGTGGGTGTACTCACAACAGATACATAATCGAACAGGGAATTAACAGCAGGAAGTAAGCAATAAATTAAACAACAATAAGCAGTTCATTCAATCACAATAGTGCATTAATATAGTGCAGCCATTTTATTATATTAACAGGTCTTGAGCACCCCTTAGCGGTGCAACAGTTTAAATGATGGTGCAATACAGTTATCAAGCCTTTGAATACAATATCCGAATGTAAAAGAACTATGTGGGAAAGTGCTACAATCTATTAAACGGTAAAATGTGATTAACAGGTAAACTTGGTTCTTAGGTTAAAAGTGGCGAATTGTAATTTCTATGTTAACTGTAAAAATGATATATGTCATATTGCAATCAAATGAGAAATAACTATACCGAGTTAAGTTTTGCAGGTTTAATGAGTCAAACATATATAATTTTATAGTATAGCATGTAGCAAGTGATACTTGCCTCGACGGGTCGCGAACCGGGAAAAACGGAACGTAACGTCGGCAGGGAAACACGCGACGGATGCACGGTTCACGGATTGAACCCAAACAACGAACAATGGGACCACGCGGACCGGGGTACCTCGCTGGAACGTCGGATCACGTCGTCGGCATCGCCGGATTCCTGCGAGAAAGAGAACCGTGAAACATCAAGTTGTGCAAACAAGAATGCAAAGGGACCAGAGAAAAAGGAAGGAGGAAAGGAGTCGAAGGCTTACAGGGGGTGCAGAGGTCGTGCCTGCGATGGGGTCGACGGCGGTGGGGCGCCGGCGAGGAGGTTGCAGGCGGTGGGCTAGGGTTGCGGGTATGTAACAGGGAAGGAAAGTGGAGATAGAGAGGAGGTGGTCGGGGCTGGTGCGCAGGTGAAGAGGAGGTGCCGACGGTGGCGCGGATGACGACGACGAGGGTCGCCGGCGAGGTTTCCGGCCAAACAGAGAAGGCACGGGGTTGCTGCGAGGTCTCTGTTGCGGCGTCGAGCACACGGGGAGAAGGAGGTGCAGTGGCGGCGACGAGGGCGAAGAGGGGAGGGTGATGGTGGCGGTGGCGTCGGCGTTGGGGCTGCGGCGGCGACGGGCACGGTGGCTAGGGCTAGGGTTGATGGGTTCGCAATGGTTACTGTTCTCGTGAAGGGAAAAAGGTTGCAGGGTATGTATAAATATAGGGAAGAGAGAGAGGGAGGTAAAAAAATTAGAGAGAGAGAGATGGAGAGAGAGAGAGAGAGAGGGATAATGGAGGGGGCCCACGGGGTTATAAACCCGTGATTGGTCAGGGAGAATTTTAGGTGGTTAAAAGATTATTTTAAAAAGATTTAAGAATATTACGTTACACTAAGGATATATATATATGTATGAAATATTATATGGTTAGAATATTATATTAATTTGGGATTTTGGCGCTAAATGAAACATTTTCAAATCGCGCCCGGGTTGGGTCCAAAAATTCGAAATTCAAATAATAGGATTTTAAGCAGGTTCCAAATTTTAAAATGAAATGTTTTATGATTAAAAAGCATACCCCCAAGTCAGACACCTGTACGCGCGCGTAGTCGTCCAAACTTGCCCGTTTCACCGAACGGGACGAGAACTCGACGCACGGACGCTACCACGCGGCTAGGGGTGACGAGTAGGCCAAGATAGATATTTTCAATTTTATTTTAGATGCCAAAATTTGTTATATATTGAAATGACTTAGCCAGATGAAATTTTACAGTAAGACCCAAACAAGCAAGATAAATAAAATGAGTAATATTTAATGCTCAACCAATAACAGAAAATAGTAGTATTGGGCTCGGGTGTTACACCCAGCTCGGCTCTTCCTTACTAGTACCGGGGTGATTTTTATAACAAAGAAAAGACATGAGGGGGCTCAAATCGAAGGGGATCCGATCAAATTTTAACCGGACCAGAAACCAGAGGAGGGCCCTTTACGAGTTCGGTGCAAGATGGCCCGGAGCAAGACGGAAACAATGGAGCACCGCACAAAGCTCATATGAGAAGGGCAGATACATCTCTGCCCGGAATGCTTCCAGATACAGGGCAATCTCCTTGCCCCGTACCCGGCCTGCCCACTCACCATCTCTGGCCAGACGGAGTGAATAGCCAGAGGGGATATGGAACCGAGCCCGGATGTCAGAAAGCTTGTCCAGACGATTCAAAACATATGGCGCATCGGGGGTGTTCCCGATGCGTACATTGGGAGCCCTTGTCGGCGCCCGACGGCGAGTGACAAGGGTGGCCCTGGCCCTAGGGGCGTACTCGACATAGAAGACGTAGATAAAGAAGAAGAACCCCTTCGGCTATCTGAATCCGAGGAAGAGGAAGACCCACTGGACTCGGCCCTAGAAACTGGAGGCTCATCGCCCGACTCTACCCCTACTACATCCACAGATACCTCGGAAGAAGACATCTAACCTGATTCAAGAAAAGGGTTTGCCCAGGAAAATTCAGCAGGAGATCGAACCTAAGCGGGAGTGCGCCGGGCAATTTTCAAACAACGAGAGGCAACTAAGGCAAAAGTGTCGGCCCTGGGATGACCCCCTTCTATTTATACATTCCAAAGAGAACATCTTACAGCCCAGATCGATTCCTGCCAAAACGAAGCATCGCGTCTAGCGGACGTCGAGGCTCCATATGGCGATCGGCCATTGGAAACGTCTCTTCGTGGAAGGAGGCAGGCACAGACTGTCGCGCCCCGCCAACCAACGTCAAACACGTAGCCCGTAGCCCAACTGACGATCGAGTGAAACGGCGCCCCCTTTTTAAAGCACAACCATTTCACCGATCCACTGACGTCATCGGGGATACGCGCGAAATTTAGGCGCACGGTGAAACGCCATGTAGACTCGAAGATCGAAAAGACGCAACTACCAAACGCCCTGTCGTCTCCGGACAATCCTTCACGAAGAATTCTCGGCACCAAGCTGAGCAGAGAAAACCAAGTAGACCACTCTCGACTCGACCCATAAATAGGTCGAAACGAGAGTGGGGGGCTAATAATGATGCTCACAAGTGGGAATCCCTCAGATCACGACACGTAGCGGATGACGTGTCGTCCAAGTAAGCCCGCTAGATTTCCGGAGGCTACGGATCTGGAATAAATATGATGCATTGGGGACGTTCCTCGGAACATTGTCTCCGAGGTTGCATCCGACCTTTCGGAGACCTTCTCGGAGTACCTTCCATATTCGCCTAGCAACCAACCAAGAGCTCACCTTCGAGCAATCCAACAACCAAGTTTCCACAGCTTCCTTGCTCGTCTCCGAGCTGTTACAAGGTCTGAGCTTCCTCGGCCTCCCAACTCGTCTCCGAGCTATCCGACAAGCTGAGCTTCCTCGGCTTTCCCGATCAACCGAGAGCGCAGAGCCCAAGCGCCCCCACAACGGCTCCATGTATCTCGCCAAAGCGAGATATCTGCCGTCCCACGTTCCGCATCCCACGCGGGCGCATTCCTCCATTAATGAGCGGATCCCGCCATCAACGTGGGTGTAGCGAGGGGGCGTAACTGACGGCGAGGATCTCGCGCCGGCTCGCTCCACGCGACCACTATATAAACCTCTCTTTCAGACTACTCGGGTAAGTGAAATTCATTCCAATAGGCCGCTACTCTGCTCTTATTCCGCGGTACTAACTTGATCGTCGGAGGGCCCTACGGTGGTCACCCACTCTGGGACTTCCTTTGCAGATAGTTCGGCGTCGACACCAACCCATTGAGATCAACACATTTAACCCTCAACCCAAATCTCAACCGCTCAAACCCGCTCACACCAGATCGACGGAGGTCAACATCTGAGGGAGATCATCACCTCCATCAATATTAATTTTTGAGATCATAGGACAGTGAGTGAGCATCAATATAACACCCTAGTATATTTATACTATATATTTTGGTATTTTAAATCTTGCAGTAAAATTCTTTATTATGGTAGCTTTTTGGGTTGCGAATGATGCAATTAGTAACTGTGGTCATTATCCAACCCGATCCGTATGTTTGAAACCCAACATGGCGCGAGGTTATATCGAATATTTGCTAGTACGGTGTATCCAGATGAATCGAGTACTAAATACATATATAATATATTTTTAAGCTCTACATATCTTTTTATAATACAATATAAAAAACAAATAATATTCTTTTCCCATCTGGCCTTGCATGGCAAATTACCACATATCATGTAGTTGCACCCATATATCATGTTCGTATCCTAAGAGTTAGACGAACAAATAATTGGATCACTACATATATTTACGTAGATTTTATTGGGGTATATGTATTTAATTACAGGATATTGCATTATGGTTAAAGTTTTTACGTATGCTCTGTATATTTAAAATCTATATTTTTAAAGGGATATGAGTAATATTTGGAGAGATCTGGTATTATCTGCAAAATCCTACAATATATATATTTTATATTTTCCTATAACTATAACTATATATATATATATTTAAACTGTTATATATATATATATAAATTATATAAATAAATTTATTATTATAATCTCTCTCTATCTCTCTTCGTCCCTACCTCTCCCTTTCCCTATATATAATATATATAAATATATAATAATGTATAATTTTTTATAAAAACACACTCTCTCCCCCTCGTCTTCAATCTCTCTCCTCTCGCGCTCCCCCTCTCTCGCCAGAACCCTAAACCCACGCCTCGCTGTTCACCCCGTCTCCTTGTCATCACCACCCTCATCTCTTCCTCTTCTTCGTCGACACCTCCTCCTCTTCCTCGAGACCTCACCGGAGCTCCGAACCCCCACAACCGAACCCACTTCCTTCAACCTTCCCCCTCGTCGTCTCCCTCTCGTCGACGTCCCCATCTCGTCGTCGTCGTCCCCACTTCCTCGTCGTCCTCTCTTCCTTGCCATCAGCACCTCCTTCCTCCTCTTTCCCCGAGGACACACCGAGCGGACCCCGACACCAAGACCCATCACCCCCTTCGCCGTCGAACTCGCAACCTGACCCAACCATCTCCAGCACCTTCCTCGTCTCGTCGGCAACACCAGAGCATCCACACGCCGCCACCGCACCTTCCCCTCCTTCTCATTCCCCGATCACCATCAACCTCATTGGCCACGACCTTTCGCCGACGACTTCGTCTCCTGTCACCTCGTCGCCGACCGCCTGTCTCCTCTCCTTGCCCTCGCTAACCCCAGAACCCAGCAACCCCGCCATCTTCTTCTTCTTTTCTTCTTCTTCTCTATTTTATCGATCTTCGATCGGTTCTCGCCGGAGTTGTGCACGTCGCCGACGATCCAAACGACCCAGTCACCGTCGTCGTTTAGTCCAGTTACCACGTTACGCAGTTGCTCAGTCAGGTCAAGTCCTACGTACGTGGGTTTTGCCTCGTGTCGTTATTCGGCGTTCGGAACGTGATATCCGGATACTCGTCGTGAGATTTCGATCAGGCAAGTTCTAAACTTGCAACATGCTATTTTGTTATATCAATATTTATATGAATAATTATAGTACGTGTGTTTTTACCATTCAGCAAATATTATCGATTTACAGTTTTATATTATCAGTCTGTATCCATATCAATAATGGTTTATCTAGTTGCATGCCGGATCATCACAATATTATCATACTACTATATCCGTTCGGTATTTTATCTAGATTGCAATATACCTGGTAACAGACGTAAAACAGTTTTTACAGATAGATACATATACATCCCGGTATTAGTTATGTTTACCGTGTTTAGATATTGGTTACGGTTTTACATTTGGTGTCTATTTTGGTTAAAAACATATTGCGTGACTTGTACATGAGACATTACCAGACTTGTTACTTGGATCATCCGCTAATGCCAACAATCCTGACTTGTTATCCTGATGGACGTGACTTGTTGTCTACATAGACAAGACATGTACTTGCTTGATCTTGTGTTGGCATTAGACTTTTATCATCAATACCCGACTTGAACACAAAATCTGGAGGAAAAGGGGAAATCAATAATGAAACATGATTTGTAACTCAACAGTTCGATACTTTCCAGAGACTAATCAGTTGATACGGGCTTCGGCCGGCCCCGAAATGATGCTGCTGACATCATTTGTCTGTACATGATACATGTTTTTACTGTTTAGCGGCACATCTCGGATTCAACCCCGAGAGTTTTGACCGTGGTCTCAGGCACACACGGGATACTATTGAGTTACATCGACGATTCCATTTAATTGATTTCAAAGACTTGTAGAATAGATAACCTATAAGCACAGACTTTAGAATATACATCACATACCTATACTTCACTGTTTTACACCTATGTTATTTATTTACACTCATATTTAATCATAGTATTCTATCCTGGTTGTTACTATTATTTTGATATTATGACGTACCGACGTCTGGGTTTTGCATGGCCCAGTTCCTTTGACCTTGTCACAATCAGATCAGGAGTATTTTAGCAAGCAAGCTGGGCAATGAGGAGCTAGATGTTTTGTTTTAAAGATGCTTAGTTTATTCTATATCCGTAGTTTTATTTTTATTGATGTGATCCCATAAGGGACATATTTCAGATATTATTTTTATTAGATCTTTATTTGTTTCCGCTACATATATTTCTTGACTTTTATCTACTGTGGCAGATGGACATGTGTTTGCTAGATTTTATTTTACTGTTCTTGATATCCGATTGACAGCCGTAATGTGACTATGGAGGGATTATTCTTATCCATAGGTAGCATGGTTGGCTATGTCACATGCCGTATTTACGTATTTTAGGAAGCAGGGCCTGACAGGGTTTGTTTGGTATTAGAGCTATAGGATTTAGGTTAGTCGGGTTTGGTTCTTTTGTAGTTGGGTATTGAACCCAATACACTGACCAGGAAATCCGGAATTAAGAACATGTCCTGCCACATTACTACCTTGCCAGTCTTAAATCTATAGCTATCAATATCTTGTTTATTGAATCATGTTTACCGTTACTGATCCTTTTCAGTGTCTTGGCTTCAGCATCATGGCGGACAGAGATTTGCGGTCATACCAAAGGCGTATAGATAACGTCGCATTACTTGGAGTTGTACGTGGTATGTTAGAAAACCAGAAGCGATAAACCGAGCTGAATCAGCGGCAGGCCGAGCCTTTCCAAGAAGGTTTGCGGACGGTCCAGCAATCCGTAGTGATAGCAACTGAGAGGGCAGGAGCGCTCAGGCTAACACAGCGTGAGGGTACCGTGGCAGACTTTAGGAAGATCGGTCCATTCATATTTACTGGATTGGAGGAGCCATTGCCAGCGGAGCAATGGCTAGTTGATACAGAGAACCTGCTCGCTGTCGTGCAGATTCGAGATGAGAAAAGGGTGGATGTAGTACGTATCCAATTGGTAGATTACGCTCGCGAGTGGTGGCTCATAGAGGAGATCCGTCTAACCAGGCCGATCAGTTGGGCAACCTTTTCGAGAAGCTTCTTAGAGAAATTCTTTCTGCAATCTGCTCGGAAGGAAATGGAAGAGAAGTTCATTAGCTTGAAGCAGAATGGCGGATCCGTTGATACACATGCGGCTGAGTGGACCCGGCTCAGTTGATTTGCGGGGCCCTTGGTTGCCAATGAGGCAGATAGGGCAAGGCGGTTTATGCGTAGTTTGGATGTAGAGATTCAGAGACACATCATATCTCTGAGATTGACCACCTTCTTCCAAGTTCTCAAGGCAATCAGAGAGGAGCAAAGTTTATTGGTAAAAGTAAAAGGTAATCTACAGCAGGAGATTGCAGTGCATAAGACAGCGTTTACGCCAAACAGAGCTCCTGTACGTAGAAACATTCCGGTAAACAAATGAGGCACTGTACCTATGAAGAAACCTTTTGTATCCGATCAGAAAAGAGGTGCGATTTGTGACTTTTGCCGTCTACCCGGACACACGCAGAAGGACTGTCGAATGAGGTTCGGACTTTGTTTAGTTTATGGATCAACTGACCATACAATCATGCTTGTCCTTCGAAACTACGATCGAGAGATGATATTCAGAAACCACCGCAGAAGCAGACCTTTGGACAGAAGCTGATCACTCAGAGGCCTAATCAAGCACGAGCCTTCACCTTGACGGCCGAGGAGGCCAAGGCGTCAGATGATATTGTTTCAGGTATCCTATTTGTTTATAATTTTCCCGCATTGGCATTATTCAATTCAGGTGCATCCCATTGGTTCATGTCGTCCAAGTTTATTAGTGCACACTCTATTCCATACACGGCCTTGTCTAGTTGCTGGGACATAAACACTGGGAATGGGAGAATTATATCTAGCAGTGAGTGCAAGGGTTGTTCGATTGTAATTTTCGGACGGGAGTTATTCGCGGATTTCTTGGTGATTGATACTGGCAGCTATGATGTTGTCTTGGGAATGGATTTTCTTGGCATTTTCCACACACACATTGATTGTAGGGCGAAGAAAGTGATTTTCCAGATTCTCAGACATCCGAAGTTCATATTTTTGGGAGGTAGCAGATCTGTCGGGCCAGTCGAATTTAGGGCTAGACCGACGAGTGTCGTTCTTTCGTTGATGGAAGTAAATAAGGGAGAAGCACCAGCAGTAGTTCGGGACTTTATGGATGTGTTCGAGGACATCTCGGGTTTACCGCCAAAACGAGATGTGGAGTTCACGGTTGATTTTATTCCTGGAGCAGCGCCGATTTCAAACGTGTATTATCCAATGGCGCTGGTGGAACTAGAAGAGATAAAGAAACAAGTTGTCGAATTACTAGAGAAGGATTGAATTCGCAACAGCAGTTCACCATAGGGAGCCCCAGTTCTTCTAGTCAAGAAGAAGGATGGAACACGAAGGATGTGTGTTGAAGTCGAAAATTACACCCCGGTTGACCAAGTCAAAGTCAACCCCAAGCCAAGTGGCCCCATGCCCAGGTCGAGTCCGAACATGAAGCGACCGGCCCTCCTCCATGCCAAAATGAAATCATGTAATAAATAATTTTTATGTAATTTTTTATGCATGAATGTAAACAAAATGGGAATAAAGCAAAATTTGTTAGTTATATGTATGCCCTAGAGGCCATTACTGTACATTGGATGTATATTGTAGTGGATGCTGGGACATATATAGGGAGGACTTTCTTGCTCGACATGATAGTATGCTATCTGGTTGATCTTTACCTTAACGTGTACTCTCATTGTCTCTCTATTACATGTTGGTAAAGCCCTTAGGATGTGTACTTGACTATTTGGACTATGATGAGGATCATACTAGTGGGGACATGGTAGTCCATAAGTACATCCTTCAAAGTCCCTAGTCGTGGGTGTATCGAGACGGGGCATCGATATACCAGAGTAGACTAGCGTATACCTTCTCGATCCATACAGATGGGCGATGGATGATCCCATATCCATTGGTGTTTGACATCAGAGATGATATACGGGTGCTCAGTAGAGACTGGGTACACTGGACGGACTCGCCGAGAACTCCCAGATGGTATTATACCTAACGTCAGATGGCAGTTCTCTGGTGACACTGGTACAGAGTAGTCTGTTGACCCGAGATCGTCATAGAGTCTTGTGTGGTTCCCACTGTGCTTTGATTTCCATCTTACCACGTCCAAGAGGGCGTGCAAAACGGTGGTTTTTGGGTACAGTCCCGAGTCACATGGAGGCAATGAGCGATAGGAGGGGATTCGTCTCTCCCGGTATAGGGGGTTGATGTTGCGCTGTGTTCGATTGGCTATAACCGGAAATCCCTGGCCAGGGTTGCTGAGATTTACTGGTAAGTGTTACCAGTAGTTTCTTGAATTGTTATAGACCTCATATAGACACGACTTATCGAGTTATTGGGGTCTGACGTTTACCACCCCTAGGCGAGATATGCGACATATCAGACGATCAGACCGGACTGTACGGTAGTGTTACTGGTTGGATTCACTGGAGTGTGAGCGGGCTTGCTCGTCGATCTTCTGATCGCTCAATACCCGGGTGGCCGTTACGTTTAGCAGACCGCTTGCGGCTTGTGGATGTTTGATATGATCATCATCCGCTGCCGGCGTATTGACGAGTCTTTAGAGTCCTCCACAGAGGTTTCCTGGCTCAAGCGAAACGAAATAGGAGCGCATATGAGATATGTGCGGGACCGAGAATGATATCAGTATGTGATACTGTATTCGATTCTCGCGATATGTGACATTGATCGGTTATATGCGATATAGCCGGCATATCGGATCAAGTGTTGATTCGATAAGTTGTTGCTGTTGATATTAGTCGGTTATATGCGATATGACCGGATCATTAAATCAAGTGTTGATTTAATGATTTAATGCATAATTATATATTTGATATATTACTTTGCATTAACTAGTATCGGTTCACTTAAGATGGATTTTCTCACTCGCATGTGCACATTGTATATGTGATATATTTTTGTGCACTTGGATATATCATGTTTGATGATGCAATAATGCTAGGGTTAGTGTAAAGAGTTAAACCTTAGTTAAGTAAATGGTTAAGGTTTTCTTTTATTCATTCATTTATTTTTTAATTTGGATTAAAAGAAATGAAATGAGAAAAGAAAAACAAAAGGGTTTCATTCTTTCATGAAGCTTGTTGAAGCTTCATGAAGCTTTGACCAAAGAAACCCTTTTGTCTTCATCTCATTAACCTTAACCATTCATTGAACTATAGTTAACTCTCTACATCAAACCATGGTTCATGTTATGATAAGGATAATTCTTTTTCAATTATTCTAATTAACTTATCATAACACTTTCTTCTTCTTCTTCATCTTCTTCAATGAAGAAAAAGCTTGCTTCATCAATGGTGATTGATGAATTAGAGTGAGAAATCCAATTCTAAAGTCTACCCACTTCCTATTTCTTCATCCTCTACCTCTTGCCAAGTAGTAGAGTGTGTTTCCTTCACAAGTTTTCATGGCTTGGTGAAGGTGGAGCTTGATCTAGTGATGCTTCGACGTAGATCATCTTCGGCACGTTGTCGACGACCTAGCCCGGTCTTTTCTTCGATGAAGCCGACGCTAGAGCCCGGGGTTTGATATGGACAGCGAGAAGACTTCATTGCGGAGCTATGGAGGTGGAGAACCGGATCTACAAAGGTTGTATTTCCGTATTCTTATAGTTAAGTGTTAACTAGTTTGCTTTTCGCCTAGAATTCTAGCCAACGATCCGTACTCTAGAGTTTCTCGGCACCGCAAAATTTAAAATTGGCATGGTTGATACCTTGTGAGACCTCTTGAGAGTGCCTAGGAACCCTACAGAATTTTTGTAAGCCCATGGCTTATGTGCAAAAAGAAATAGCACATGAGACATGAGATGGGCAAATGCCATTTTTGTAAAGCCCAAGGGGCTATGTGTAAAGTGTATAGCCTATAAACGCAAGGATAATGAAAATATCCCAACAACTTTTTTTTCTCTCTCCAAAAAATCCAGATCTGTGATCTTCTTCCTCAAGATTCTAAAACCTTCTTTTTCTTTTGAATTAAATCAAGAGTTTTACTCTTCCTTTTATAAAACAAAATAGTTTTTCACCATAAAACCCACAAAGGGGAACTCAGATCTGCCATCAGATCTCAGAAAGGAGAGATTTTTAAAATCTCATACTTCTTGATCTTCAAGATCCGGCCAACAAAGAAAGAAGGAGACCCATTTCCAGAAACCCCACTTTGGGGAAGAACTACGGCTCAAGGGGAGAAGCCCTTCATCAGCTTCAAAACATCCTGGGAGTTTAACTCCTCATATATATATATATATATACAGAGAATAATAAGTGCTCATTTTTGGGAGTACAACTCCTATTGCAGGGACCAAGTCCCTTTTGCCGCTCGAACGCCCACGTGCCGACACGTGGTGCGCTAACGCTCTTGCGCTCAGAGCGCTAGCGCCCAAAACGCTAACGCCCGAGCACCCACGTGCTGACACGTGGGACGCTAGCGCTCAAAACGCTAGTGCTCTTGCGCTCAGAGCGCTAGCATCCAAAGCGCTAGTGTAATATCCTAGTTCGATCATACGTTTCTTTTTCTTTTTCTTTTTGGATATATTGGGTTTTGTTTTATTTTTATTATTATAATTTGGAGTTTAATAATTTTAATTAAGATATATGCATATAATTATGGTTTTTCAAGTTTGTTAAATATGCATATTATTAGTATTTAAATATTTATTTGTCTAACACTATTTTATAACCATATTTATATTTTAGTATTATAGTTTAAACAAAAGATATTTTATTTGGTATTTCTTTAAACAATACATATACATAAGATTTTACCCCTTTTAAAATTCTATTTATAAGATATTTTGTCTTATGATATTTATTTGGTTAAAATATTTAATTTTGAAAAGTCATGAGAGCCCCTATTAAATCTTTTAACCATATAAATATTTTTCCTAAACTAACAACTTAATTTTCTCTCTTCAATCACCATATATGTCTTACCTGATAACTTTATTTTTTTAAAACAAATACTATTCTCTCTCTCCAAAGAAATATCTTTTCCAACAGATTTCTTTCTTCCCATATTCTATTCTATCTACATATATTTTTCTAAATCACTAACTATATTTCACCAAACCCCCGCTATCTTTTTCTATATATATTCCCTAACAAAATCTCTCTCTCTCCAATCTAATCCAATCTCTCTCAGCAGATTCTCTTTCTCAAATCTACTCTCTTTAATTATTTTTTCTACAAACCTATATACATACATATATATATAATTGAAGATATTTTGTTATGATAGTTTAACTGAAAATATATTTTAGTTGTTTGATATCATAAAATCCTATATATATAACTAATTATATTTATTTTTATTAACCCATAACCATATACATATCTACATATATTTTCACTATTTACTAATATGTATATATACATATACTTTTCTATTATTCTAACTATATACAAACTAATATGTATATATACAACTTTTCTAATATCTTATAGAAGTATATAACAACTTATCATATATCTCTTTTATAAAATCAAATCCAAATCCCATCTAATCAGAATATTTCTCTCTCTAATTATAACAATCTCTCCAATCTTTAACATCTTTCTTCCCTATAAATAACAACTTAATTATTATCATCTCTCCCATTCTCATAGAAATCAACCTTCTCTTTTTCTCATCACAATAATTTTTTTTCTTCTTCAAAATTAATCGAGCAAGCAACCAGACTTGGAGAACAGAAGATGGCAATCAAACCTTGGAGTTGTTCTTCGTGTCGTCGTGTTTATCTGTCTCCGAGGCAAGTACTCTTACTCTTTTATTTTTTTTAGTCGATGTAACATCGGCAATTCTCTAAGTAAATTATTCACTTACAATATTTAAATAAAATTATAATATTTTGCCGCTTTATTAATATATCTTATAATACTTGTACATATGATGAAAACCCTAGAATTTAGAATACCTATTAATCTTTTCATTAAGTGAACAACTGTAAAAGTGCAAGCGTAATAAAATAACTATTAACATGTAAATGTGGTTTAATATATAAAAAGTTTTATAAGTAATTATATGTTTCTGTTGCAACAATATTGGTATACACTAGCATGCAAAATGTCAACACTTATATCCTAATCTAAAACATAAAATATACCATTATTACTGTTAATCAATAAACGCTTTGGGCTTAATATTATATATATATATATATATATATATATATATATATATATAAATTAAACTTTCTACATTATCATTCCTTATAATATCGCTGCACTCTATGTGCCCTAATCATATAAATTATTTTGATACTATAATTTCTATTAACATTTTCTATTATCACATGATTATAAAACTTATTATTAGCACTTACATGATGACTAGTCAATCTGTCATTTATTTTATCTTACTTATTATTATCTCGTAATTATACTATTACCACTATCCGCTTTATGCATCTGTAATTTGTCATTCCTATTTAACTATATTAACCCATTAAAACCATATTTCAGTTTATTATTCTTTTCAATAAATAAACCCGGATGTTAAACACAGATACTTGCATATTTATGTTGAGTCTTGTTTACATTTTTGACCTTATCATATCCTATCATCTATATTTAACATTTTACTTGAGACTATCATTGTCGGCATACTTGAGAAACCTGAACATGCTATTCTTGTTTATGGACACTATCATTTTATAACTATTGTACTTGACATGCCATGATTACTCATTGTTCCAGACTACTCATATTAAAACAAGTTCTCTAATTTGAATACTGAATTACATGACATGACACGGTACTATTCACCGGTTTTATTTCCATACAATTACCATACCACAGGTTCTTATCTTTTCAGCATTCTTAATCAGTGATTTAGTCTTTACTATAGTAGCTATAAATACGTGGGTGTTGAGGTAGTTTGAGTGTGCGTTGTACAACAGGATCTCAGGAGTCCCATGCCGGCAGCTCGTACCGGGCTATAGCGGTCTCATGTTTACAGCTCGTACCGGGCTATAGCGGTCTCTTGATCATTCCACAGTTGGGCCCGTGTTTCCTAGCCCCTAGGGCACCATTCTTGGGTTAGGAATACTCCTGCAGAGCTTGACGCATACACTCGAGCTTACGATAAGATAGTTTAACTTTTAGTGACCAGTTAGGTTATGACCTGACCCCTTACATACATGTTTCATAGTGTTAATGCATCTAATTATTTATATACCTGTTTTTCTTGCGCACCGGGCTTCACTATTTTTATATATTCATGTTATTATGCTACACACACTTTATACGTTGAGTACTTGCTGGGATGTTCTGACATCCTTGAGATTTACCATCTCAGATTTAGAGACAGATTTTCAGGATGAGCAGGATCGCAGCGGCTTCCAGGACTTTGCCGAAGATCAGTAACCCGTAGGTTTATTTTCTTTTCTGTTAGTATTTAGCATGTGTGCCCTTCTGGAACATTAGGACTTATGTATCTCTTTTGGATCTTGTTTTCTTTTCGAACCTATTGTATCGGATCTTTTTGCATCAATTATCTAGTGGACCCATTTTTAGTATTTCTTGTGGTTTCATTGCAGCATGATTATCAGTATTATTTCTTTTGGTATTGGATTTTATTTTTGACAGCTTAATGTAGACAGCCTTATGTGACTATAGAAGGATCTTTCCTTACCGTAGGTAGCACGGCTGGCCTTCGTCGCTCTCCGTATTCCGGATTTTGGGAAGCGGGGCATGACAGCTAGCGCCCGAGTGCCCACGTGCTGACACCTTATGCGCTAGCGCTCTTGCGCTCAGAGCGCTAGCACCCACGTGCTGACACGTGGTGCGCTAACGCCCTTGTGCTCAAAGCGCGAGCGCCCAAAGCGCTGGCGCTTTGCCCACGCATCCTTTGGATGCCCTTTCCTGTTTTTATTTTATATATATATGTAAAAACTCTGCGGGGACCCCGATATGTCCAAAACCCCTCCAAAACATGACACTGCACATTGAGTTCGCATGACCAGTTTAACCCGTCAATCGGAGGTTCTCTCGCCCCAAAGGCGAGGGGTAATTAACGGCAGCTTAGTCCGCGGCTGCCGGAGATTCGGATCCCCACAATCAATAAACCCAGGCTTACCCTAGGCCGGGGGAATCTGTAGTACACCTGACAAACGCGCGCGTATTCCCATCTCAATGGGGTGACGAAAAACACTCTACAAATTCTGGCATGCCCGGTGAGACCTTTCTCTCCTCCCATATTTCGGGTTAAACGTTCATGCGAACTCAATCAATATACATATCGACTGCCTGTACTGAAATCATGCTTCTTTGTGCAGGTTAACAAATTTCAAATTGCAATCTCCGGTCGCAGCGAAAATGTCTCCAAGGACAAGCTCAGCTCTCGACACAACTCCAGTCTCCTACACGATGAAGATGGACTCCAGGACGGTCCTTCCGGCCAGTCTCGGGCGACAATGGGAGGAGGAGCCGCTACCATTTGGCTCTATTATGTTCGTGTCAGCTAACGCCGTCCCAGCTCTTCAAGCTCCGGTAACAGACAAACCGGTCTCAAAGGGGAAGAGGCCGAATGTCATGGTCGCGAGGGCGCCCCAACACAAACGCAAGTCGGTGTTTGAACAACTTTTCTTGGCCCCAGCTGGGGGCAAGGCCATCAACACCAACAAAGTAACAAGGCATCTCGGGCAAGCTCCAGCGGCGCCTCTGACAATTGCTCGATTGGGTGTCTTCTCAAGCCTCCCCATCACTCAGCCTATGGCGGCTTCCCGAAGAGCAGAAGCTTGCCAAGCGCTCAAGACAGAGAAGCTGAGGCAGAAGCGGCTCAGATACAGAGCCAACAAAAGGGCTAGGGCTCTGGCTATATTAAAATTTATGAATTTCCAAAACCCGAACCGCTCCGCGAAATCAGCCGCCAAAGATAAAGAGATGGCTGGGTATGTGGTTCGCACTGTCTACATAGTCGGACACGAAGAAACGAATCCTCCTCTTCTTCACAGCTATGGTGATGATATGGTTGACGCTACCCAGCATCGGCTCGATCTAAGTGATGAAGAGCCCGCTCAGGCCGATAAGCCAGAGGAGCCCGTGGTTCCTGCGAAATTGAGGTCAGGCAATAAAGATGATCCGGTTGTCATAACCGGAACTACAGAACAAGCGTTATTCCGATGGCTTCAGAGACAGCTTCAGGACAGGGACGAGAAGTTAGCCATGGTACAGTCCAAGGTCGACGAATTGGCAAACGTCGCGGCAGATCTTGCGACCCAAGTCGCCCGATTGCAATTACAGCAGAATCAAATTTTGGTTCATGAGCCAGGGATTAATACCCGGAGGCAGCCAACTGATACCCCTTTCAACTTAAGAGCGGAGCGCCTTCGCGAAAAACGGCCGCAATCAGCCTCCAGTCCTTCCGATACTTACGCCGGGAGGGAATCGCCTCTTAAAGAGAAACTGGAAAAAGTCTATTCCTTTAAAAGGGAAAAAGTCCACAAGATATTCAGGGACGCCCTAAGAAACGGTCTACAACTGCCAGAATCAAAGAGACCGCAAGAAGCGAATATGACCGACGACCCAAAATATTGCCCGTATCACAGGGTGGTAGGTCATGCCATTGAGGACTGCTTTGTCTTCAAAGATTGGGTTGAAAGGCAATACAAGACGGGAGAGATAGAACTGTCTAAAGGCGTGTTAGCAAACAGTCAAGCTACGACCGCCGATTTCATACAAATGGAGACCGAAGCCTTTCGGGAACCTAATCCTCCCAGACATGTGCCATTATCTGAAAAGGGCAAACCAAAGACTGATCGGCCTCAAGGACCAGCGTCAGTGAGGGCACCTACTCTAATGGAGAGAAAAAAGAAGGTGTACTCCTTCAGGAGGGATGAGGTCCGCAATATATTCGAGGAAGCCTTAAACAACGGTCTGCAATTGCTTATTCCGAAGAGGCCACATGAAATGAATATGACCGGCAATCCCGTATACTGCCCATACTATAGGGTGGTGAGTCATGCCATTGAAGACTGCTGTGTTTTTAAAGATTGGGCAGAGGACCAATACAAGCTTGGAAAAACCTCACAGTCCTCGGATGTATCGGCAAGCCACAGAGCTACGGTCATCAACACAGCTCCGCCAAGATCAAAGTTTAAGGAGCTGGAATAAGCAAAGGTGACCACCACGTCGTTAAACTGGAAACAGTCGACCACCACGTCATTAAACTGGGAATAAATGACCACCACGTCGTTAAACTGGGAATGTAAAAAATATATGTAAATAAACAAAAAATGTGTAAATAAAAGAAAAAATAAAGAAAAGCTGAAATGATGGGGCAACTCGCAGTAAAAATCAGCGAGTAAAATAAAGATGAAAATAAAGCCGAAATGATGGGGCAACCGCGAATAAAAGCCGAAATGTTAGGGCAATCGTGATCTTCGCGATAAGAAAAGCTGAAATGATAGAGCAATCGCGGTAAAAAAAACAAACAACAAAAACAAAAACAAAAACAAAACAAAAAAGGCGAATGATGAGTCGATCCTGATACCATATTCCAGTGCAGCGATACAGACGCCAACCAAAATCCAGTTTCCCAAAATTCTTCCGGCCCTACGGTTGGTCCCAAAGTTGACCATCGTATACAATCCACGGGCTCAAATAATTCTCATCATACCTATGCCCCACCGTAATCACCAGTTACGTGGCTGGTCTCCGCCTTTGGAATTATGCTCCATTAAAAAGACCCACTCATGTGTCCTCACGATACATGAGAAGAACAAACCTTCGTGGGATCCTTACGACTCACAAAGGAAAAACACACTTGGGAGTCTTCACGACTCCTAAGGAGAAAATGCACCTACGGGATCCTTATGACTCGTAGGAAGAAAATGCTTTTATGGGACCCTCACGGCCCATAAAATTGAGAAGCCTTAGGTGATAGGGATCTAAACCTGTCTCCTAAGCCATCGCTTCCCAATCCCCAAGTGGCGAATGATGAGTCGCTCCTGATACCATATTCCAGTGCAGCGATGCAGACGCCGACCAAATTCCAAATCCCATACCCCAAAACGGCGAATGATGAGTCGCTCTTGGTACCATATTCCAGTGCAGCGATGCAGACGCCAACCAAATTTCAAACCCCGTACCCCAAACGGCGAATGATGAGTCGCTCCTGGTACTATATTCCAGTGCAGCGATGTAGACGCCAACAAAGTCCTGAAATTCTTCCGGTCCTACGGTCTGGATCATACATCCTGCAAAACCGTATACAATCCACGGGCGTAAAACGATCCCAATCCCTCCCAAGTCTTGCCGGTGAGACCACATTCAAAGTCCAACCGGCTGTGAAGATTAAAAAAAAAAAAGGTGTGTCCACAAGTAAAATGGGTACGGATGAAAACCCGAAAAGGCTCCGTGAGTAAAAATAGCAGGACTGCCGGCGAGTTTGTGAAAACCCGAAAGGGCGCAAACTCGTGAAAAAGAGATGAAATGCACTCACAAAGTCTTCTCGACTTTGTGAGAAGAAAATTCCTGCGTGAGATCCTTACGACTTACAAAGGAGCAACACACTTAGGAGTCTCCATGACTCCTTAGGAGAAAATACACCTACGGGATTCTTACGACCCTTAGGGAGAAAATGCTTTGTGAGACCCTTACGGCTCACAAAATTAAAAAGTCTTAAGTGATAGGGACCTAAAACCTGTCTCCTAAGCCATCGCTTCCTGATAAACAACGCAAATGATGATTCGCTCCTGGTACCATATTCCAGTGTAACGATACAGATGCCAAACAAAAACCAACTCCCAAATCCTCCCGGGGCAAATGATGAGTTGCTCCTGACATTATTCCAGTGCAGCAATACAGATGCCAAACAAAAACCAATTCCCAAATCCTCCCGGAGCAAATGATGAGTTGCTCCTAACATTATTCCAGTGCAGCAATGCAGATGCCAAACAAAAACCAATTCCCAAATCCTCCCAGAGCAAATGATGAGTTGCTCCTGGCATTATTCCAGTGCAGCAATGCAGATGCCAAACCAAAATCTCCAAATCCTCTCATGACAGATGATGATTCGCTTCTAGTACCATATTCCAGTATAGCGATGCCGATGTCAACCCTAATCGCCAATCAACAAGTCAACTTCAACTCCGACACCGCAGAAAGCGGAGCAAGTCAGAATCCAATCTCAACACCGCAAGAAGCGGAGCAAGTCAAGTTCACCCCTGACACTGCAGGAAGCAGAGCAAGTCAAATAGAGCGTCGACCGTCCATGTCGCAAAAAGGGCAGTGCAGGTTTCCTACAAAGCAGGGAACCAAATCGCTCCGGATCAGAGCGTCGACCGTCCATGTCGCAAAAAGGGCAGTACAGGCTTCCTATAAAGCAGGGAACCAAATCGCTCCGGATCAGAGCGCCGACCGTCCATGTCGCAAAAAGGGCAGTGCAGGCTTCCCACAAATCGGGAACCAAATCGCTCCGGATCAGAGCGTCGACCGTACATGTCGCAAAAAGGGCAGTGCAGGCTTCCTATAAAGCAGGAACCAGATCACTCTGGGCCAGAGAAAAGTCTACCACGGACACTCCGTCTCGGAGACACGTCAAGTGTCGACCGTCCATGTCGTAAAAAGGGCAGTGCAGGCTTCCTACAAAGCAGGAATCAGATCACTCCGGGCCTGGGAAAAGTCTACCACGGACACTCCGTCTCGGAAACGCGTCAAGCGTCGACTGTTCATGTCGCAAAAAGGGCAGTGCAGGCTTCCCACAAATTGGGAACCAAATCGTTCCGGATCAGAGCGTCGACCGTCCATATCGTAAAAAGGGTAGTGCAGGCTTCCTACAAAGCAGGAACCAGATCACTCCGGGCCAAAGAAAAGTCTACCACGGACACTCCGTCTCGGAGACGCGTCAAGCGTCGACCGTCCATGTCGCAAAAAGGGCAGTGCAGGCTTCCCACAAATCGGGAACCAAATCGCTCCGGATCAGAGCGTCGACCGTCCGTCGCAAAAAGGGCGGTGCAGGCTTCCTACAAATCGGGAACCAAATCGCTCCGGATCAGAGCGTCGACCGTCCATGTCGCAAAAAGGGCAGTGCAGGCTTCCCAAATCGGGAACCAAATCGCTCCGGATCAGAGCGTCGACCGTCCATGTCGCAAAAAGTGCAGGCCGGGCCAGGGAAAAGTCTACCGCGGACACTCCGTCTCGGAGACGCGTCAAGCGTCGACCGTCCATGTCGTAAAAAGGGCAGTGCGGGCTTCCCATAAATCGGGATCCAAATCGCTCCGGATCAGAGCGTCGACCGTCCATGTCGCAAAAAAGGCAGTGCAGGCTTCCCACAAATCAGGAACCAAATCGCTCCGGATCAGAGCGTCGACCGTCCATGTCGTAAAATGGGCAGTGCAGGCTTCCTACAAAGCAGGAACTAGATCACTCCGGGCCAGGGAAAAGTCTACCACGGACACTCCGTCTCGGAAACGCGTCAAGCGTCGACCGTCCATGTCGTAAAAAGGGCATTGCAGGCTTCCCACAAATCGGGAACCAAATCGCTCCGGATCAGAGCGTAGACCGTCCATGTAGCAAAAAGGGCAGTGCGGGCTTCCTACAAATCGGGAACCAAATCGCTCCGGATCAGAGCGTCGACCGTCCATGTCGTAAAAAAGGCCGTGCAGGCTTCCTACAAAGCAGGAACCAGATCACTCCGGGCCAGGAAAACGTCTACCACGGACACTCCGTCTCGGAGACGCGTCAAGCGTCGACCGTCCATATCGTAAAAAGGGCAGTGCATCCCAAAAAGTGGGAACCAAAGCAAGTCGCCTCCACGCAAAAGAAGATCCATCAATTTCATGCACACGACTCACATATATGGTGTGCATTTATTGATGGGGGCACTTTGTTGAAGTCGAAAATTGCACCCCGGTTGACCAAGTCAAAGTCAACCCCAAGCCAAGTGGGCCCATGCCCAGGTCGAGTCCGAACATGAAGCAGCCGGCCCTCCCCCATGCCAAAATGAAATCATGTAATAAATAATTTTTATGTAATTTTTTATGCATGAATGTAAACAAAATGGGGGAGAATTTTCGACTTCAACAATGTGCCCCCCATCAATAAATGCACACCATATATGTGAGTCGTGTGCATGAAATTGATGGATCTTCTTTTGCGTGGAGGCGACTTGCTTTGGTTCCCACTTTTTAGGATGCACTGCCCTTTTTACGACATGGACAGTCGACGCTTGACGCGTCTCCAAGACGGAGTGTCCGTGGTAGACGTTTTCTTGGCCCGGAGTGATCTGGTTCCTGCATTGTAGGAAGCCTACACTGCCCTTTTTACAACATGGACGGTCGACGCTCTGATCCGGAGCGATTTGGTTCCCGATTTGTGGGAAGCCTGCACTGCCCTTTTTGCGACATGGACGGTCTACGCTCTGATCCGGAGCGATTTGGTTCCCGATTTGTGAGAAGCCTGCAATGCCCTTTTTACGACATGGACGGTCGACGCTTGACGCGTCTCAAAATTTTTGTAAGCCCATGGCTTATGTCCAAAAAGAAATAGCACATGAGACATGGAATGGGCAAATGCCATTTTTGTAAAGCCTAAGGGGCTATATGTAAAGTGTATAGCCTATAAAGGCAAGAATAATGAAAATATCCCAACAACTTTTTTTTCTCTCTTCAAAAAATTCAGATCTGCGATCTTCTTCCTCAAGGTTCTAAAACCTTCTTTTTCTTTTGAATTAAATCAAGAGTTTTACTCTTCCTTTTATAAAAAAAATAGTTTTTCACCACAAAACCCACAAAGAGGAACTCAGATCTGCCATCAGATCTCAGAAAGAAGAGATTTTTAAAATCTCATACTTCTTGATCTTTAAGATCCGGCCAACAAAGGAAGGAGACCCATCTCCAGAAACCCCACTTTGGGGAAGAACTAGGGCTCAAGGAAAGAAGCCCTTCATCAGTTTCAAAACATCCTAGGAGTTTAACTCCTCATATATATATATATATATATATATATATATATATATATATATACAGAGAATAATAAGTGCTCATTTTTGGTTGTACAACTCCCATTGCAGGGACCAAGTCCCTTTTGCCGCTCGAACGCCCACATGCTGACACTTGCGCTCAGAGCGCCAGCGCCAGCGCCCGAGAGTCCACGTGGGGCGCTAGCGCTCAGAGCGCTAGCGCCCGAGCGCCTATGTGCTGACACGTGGGGCGCTAGCGCTCAAAGCATTAGTGCTCTTGCGCTTAGAGCACTAGCGCCCACGTGCCGGCACGTGGGGCGCTAGCGCTCAAAACGCTAGTGCTCTTGCGTTCAGAGCGTGCCCAAAGCGCTAGCGCCCACGTGCTGACACGTGGTGCGCTAGCTCTCTTGCACTCAGAGCGCTAGCGCCCAAAACGCTAGCGCCCGAGCGCCCACGTGGTGCGCTAGCGCTCAAAGTGCTAGCGCCCTTGCGCTCAAAGCGTTAGCGTCTAAAGCGTTGGCGCTTTGCCCACGCATTCTTTGGATGCCTTTTCCTTTTTTTATTTTTATATATATGTATACACACACACATACTCTACAACACTATCCCTCTCAAAAAAATTTGGGCCGGGGCGCTGCCCCGCACCCCGCAAAGGGGCTGCTAGCCTCCTTGACCCCCAGCCTGCTATCCGGATAGCGGGACTCCCGTAAAAACTCTGCGGGGACCCCGATATGTCCAAAACCCCTTCAAAACACGATACTGCACATTGAGTTCGCATGACCAGTTTAACCCGTCAATCGGAGGTTCCCTCGCCCCAAAGGCGAAGGGTAATTAACGGCAGCTTAGTCCGCGGCTGCCGGAGATTCAGATCCCCGCAATCAATAAACCTCGGCCTACCCTAGGCTGGGGGAATCTGTAGTACGCCTGATAAGCGCGCGCGTATTCCCATCTCAATGGGGTGACGAAAAACACCCTACAATGTGCATTGACTATCGAGAATTAAATCAGGTGACTATTAAGAATAAGTACCCAATCTCTCGCATCGGCGACTTATTCGATCAACTCAGTGGCGCTAGGGTATTCTCGAAGTTGGATTTGCGATTTGGGTATCATCAAATTCGGGTGAAATCAGAAGGCATTTGCAAGACGGGGTTCTGAACTCGATATGGGCATTACGAGTACTTAGTGATGCCATTTGGAGTTACTAACGCACCGGCAATATTTATGGATTTGATGAACCGAATCTTTTCATCATACCTGGATCAGTTCGTATTGATGTTTATTGATGATATTCTGGTTTATTCGAGGAGCAAAGAAGAGCATGAAAACCACTTGAAAATCGCACTGCAAACATTGAGACAAGAAAAGTTATATGCTAAGATGAGCAAGTGCGGGTTTTGGCTTGAAGAAGTGAAGTTCTTCGATCATGTTGTATCCGGAGATGGAATTGCCGTTGACCCTGAAAAGATTGCAGCTATTCACGATTGGCCGATTCCAAAGAATATGGAGGAGATCGGAAGTTTCCTTGGGCTTGCCGGATACTATAGAAGGTTTGTGGAGAATTTCGCCCGAATAGCAGAACCATTGATCAAGCTAACACAAAAGGAGGTACCATTCGCATGGACCGAGAGGTGTGCGTCAGCTTTTGAAAGCACTGAAGCAGAGGTTGACCACCGCTCCTATTCTGACAGTGTCAGATGGTTCTGGAGGACTAGTTATTCACAGCGATGCGTCTGGGAAAGGCTTGAGATGTGTTCTAATGCAGCATGGGAATGTTATAGCATATGCATCAAGACAATTGAAAACTCATAAGAAAAACTACCCAACTCATGATTTGGAGCTAGCAGCAGTGATTTTTGCTCTGAAGATTTGGAGACACTACTTATTGGGCGAAAGGGTAGAAGTATTTACCGATCACAAAAACCTAAAATATGTGTTCACATAGAAAGAGCTCAACATGAGGTAGCGTAGATAGTTAGAGCTGATGTCTGACTATGATCTTGATCTAAAATACCATCCGGGAAAAGTTAATGTAGTGCCGGATGCTCTAAATCGGTTGCCAGCGATACAGATGTTGACTGCACAGAAGGATATTATAGCTGATCTTCAGAGGTTCGAGTTGGAGATTGTACTACCAGATTATTCGGGACGGTTGATGCAGGTGCAAGTACAGTCATCCTTGATCAATAATATTAAAGCAGCACAGTCACACGAGCCAAGATTGTAAAAGTTTTGAGAACAAGTAGAAGCGGGACTTCGAACAGATTTGTTAATTCATGAAGATGGTTCGTTACAATACGGGAGTTGTTTATGTGCGCCTAAAGGAGATGTTCGTGAAGAAGTCATGAAGGAGGCTCATAGTTCCGCGTATTCAGTACACCCGGGAAGCACAAAAATGTATAGAGATCTGCGACAACATTTCTGGTGGGAAGGCATGAAAATAGAGATTGCTCGCTACGTATCGAAGTGCTTGATGTTTCAGCAAGTCAAGGCTGAACATCAAAGGATAGCTGATTTGTTGCAACCACTTCCAATTCTTCAATAGAAGTGGGAACATATAGCCATGAATTTCGTGACAGTATTACCACGGAGTCCAAAGAGTAATAACGCAGTTTGGGTGATTGTCGATCGATTGACCAAGACAGCTCATTTTATACCGTTTCGAGTTGGTCAGTCGACGGAGGTTTTGGCAAAGCGGTACATGCAGGAGATTGTGAGTTTGTATGGAGTACCTGTGAGCATCGTTTTCAACTGTGATACTCGATTTCTATCATACTTTTGGAGGAGTCTACAGGAAAGTTTGGGAACTCGCTTGAAATTTAGCACGGCCTATCAGCCTCAGATAGATGGCCAGTTTGAAAGAATGATCAAAACTCTTAAAGATATGTTGGGAGCATGCATATTAGACTTCAAGGGTTCATGGGAGGATCATTTGCACTTAGTGGAGTTTTCATACAATAACAATTTTCAGACGACTATACAAATGGCTCTATTCAAAGAATTATATAGTCGTAAGTGTCGCTCGCCTATCTGTTGGGACTATGTTGGAGAAATAAAATTATTGGGACCGGATATTATTGTGTAAACGGTGGAGAAAGTTAACGTGATCCGAAATCATATGAAGGTGGCACAAGATCGACAGAAAAGTTGGGCCGATACTGAAAGAAGACCTCTGGAGTTCGCAGTTGGTGATCTTGTATTCTTGAAAATATCACCGACCAGAGGAGTGATTCGATTTGGCAGTCGATACAAGCTTAGTCCTCGATTTGTAGGGCCTTTCGATATCATCGAGTGTGTTGGAAGGTAGCTTATCGATTGGCTTTACCACCATCCTTAGCGGGTGTTCATGACGTGTTTCACGTATCTTAATTCTGTAAGTATGTTAAAGATGAGATGCACGTCCTAGATCATTCGGAACTGACAGTAAGAGAAGATTTAACGTTTGAAGAGCAACCAATGACGATTGTGGGTCGACAAGAAAAGGTCCTTAAGAATAAAGTAATCTCACTAGTACTCGTTTCATGGGAGAATCGTTCGCATAGAGAATCTACTTGGGAACGTGAAGACGAGATCCGACAGAAGTTTCCACATCTCTTTTCTTAGATTCATGTCTTCTTGTCTTTTTCTTATTCCGTGAATTTTGAGAACGGAATTCTTTTGTAGTTGGGTATAATGTAACACCCTAGTACATTTATACTATGTATTTTGGTATTTTAAATTTTGCGGTAAAATTCTTTACTATGGTTGCTTTTTGGGTTGCGAATGATGCAATTAGTAACTGTGGTCATTATCCGACCTGACCCGCATGTTTAAAACCCAACATGGTACGAGGTTATATCAAATATTTGCTAGTACAGTATATCCATGTGAATCGAGTGCTGAATACATATATAATATATTTTTAAGCTCTACATATCTTTTTATAATACAATATAAAAAAACAAATAATATTCTTTTCCATCTGGCCTTACATGGCAAATTACTCCATATCAGGTGGTTGCGCCCATATATCATGTTCGTATCCTAAGAGTTCGACAGACAAATAATTGGATCACTGCGTATATTTATGTAGATTTTATTGGGGGTATATGTATTTAATTACAGGATATTGCATTATGATTAAAGTTCTTACGTATGCTCTTTATATTTAAAAACTATATTTTTAAAAGGATATGAGTAATATTTGGAAAGATCCGGTATTATCTGCAAAATCCTACAATATATATATTTTATATTTTCCTATATATATATATATAATGTTATATATATATAAATTATATAAATAAATTTATTATCGTAATCTCTCTCTATCTCTCTCTCTCCGTCCTTACCTCTCTCTTTCCTATATAATATATGAGATTAATGGAGGAAAGAGGCCATAGGAGGGGATTTCCTCCTATGGCGTGGAAAAAATACAACCTCCGCCATTTTTTCCGGCGATCGGCACCCATCATCATCATCGTTATCATCTAAGATGTGCGTACACCAAATTTCATGTGATTCCACAACTTTTTCACCGTTGATTTAGTGGGTTCAAATTTAACGGTTTACCGACAATAGAACTTTTTACATTGCTAAATCAACGGTGAAAAAGTTGTAGAATCACATGAAATTTGGTTTACCCACATCTTAGATGATAACGATGAAGATGATGGGGGCCGATCGTCGGAAAAAATGGCGGAGGTTGTATTTTTTCTATGCCATAGGAGGAAATCCCCTCCTATGGCCTCTTTTCTCCATTATTCTCATAATATATATACATATATAATAATATATAATTTTTTATAAAAACGCTTTCTCTCTCCCCTCGTCTTCAATCTCTCTTCTCGCGCTCCCCCTACCTCGCCGGAACCCTAAACCCACGCCTCGCCGTTCACCCCGTCTCATCGTGATCACCATCCTCATCTCCTCCTCTTCCTCGTCGACACCTCCTCCTCTTCCCCGAGACCTCGCCGGAGCTCCGAACCCCTACAACCGAACCCACTTCCTTCAACCTTCCCCCTCGTCGCCGTCCCCCTCTAGTCGTCATCCCCACTTCCTCGTCTTCCCCTCTTCCTCGCCATCAGCACCTCCTTCCTCCTCTTTCCCTGAGGACGCACTGAGCCGACCCCGACGCCAATACCTATCACCTCCCCCTCGCCGTCGACCTCGCAGCCTGACCCGACCACCTCCAGCACCTTCCTCGTCTCGTCGGCAACACCAGAGCACCCACACGCCACCACCGCACCTTCCCCTCCTCCTTCTGATTCCCCGATCACCATCAACCCCATCGGCTATGACCCCTCGCCGACGACTTCGTCTTCCCGTCACCTCATCGCTGACCGCCTCTCTCCCCTCCTTGCCCTCGCTAACCCCAGAACCCAGCAACCCCGCCATCTTCTTCTTCTTTTCTTCTTTCTTCTTCTTCTCTATTTTATCGATCTCTGATCGGTTCTCGCCGGAGTTGCGCACGTCGTCGATGACCCAGTCACCGTCGTCGTCTAGTCCAATTACCATGTCACGCAGTTGCTCAATCAGGTCAAGTCCTGCGTACGTGGGATTTGCCTCGTGTCGTTATTCGGCGTTCGGAACGTGATATCCGGATACTTGTCGTGAGATTTCGATCAGGCAAGTTCTAAACTCGCAACATGCTATTTTGTTATTCAATATTTATATGAATAATTATAGTACGTGTGTTTTTACTATTCAGCAAATATTATCGATCTACAGTTTTATATTATCAGTCTGTATTCGTACCAATAATGATTTATCTAGTTGCATGTTAGATCATCACAATATTATCATACTACTATCTCAGTTCGGTATTTTATCTAGATTACAATATACCTGGTAACAGACGTAAAACGGTTATTACAAATAGATACATATACATCCTAGAATTAGTTATGTTTACTATGTTTAGATATTGTTTACGGTTTTACATTTAGTGTCTGTTTTGGTTAAAACATATTGCCTGACTTGTACACGAGACATTACCAGATTTGTTACTTGGATCGTCCGCTAATGTCAACAATCCTGATTTGTTGTTCTGATGGACGTGACTTATTTTACATAGACAAGACCTGTACCCGTTTGATCCTGTGTTGGCATTAGACTCTTATCATCAATACCCGACTTGAACACAAAAGCTGGAGGAAAATGGAAAATCAATAATGAAATATGACTTATAACTCAACAATTCGATACTTCCAGAGGCTGATCGGTCGATACAGGCTCCAATCGGCCCCAGAATAATGCTGCTGATATCATTTGTCTGTATATGATACATGTTTTTACTGCTTAGCGACACGTCTCGGATTCAGCCCCGAGAGACTTGACCGTGATCCCGGGCATGCACGGGATACTATTGAGTTATATTGACGATTCCATTTAATTGATTTCAAAGACTTATAGAATAGATAACCTAGAAGGACAGACTTTAGAATATATATCACATACCTATACCTCGATTTTTTACACCTGTGTTATTTATTTACGCTCATGTTTAATCATAGTATTCTATCATGATTGTTACTATTATTTTGATATTATGACGTACTGACGTCTGGGTTTTGTATGGCCCAGTTTCTTTAACCTTGTCGCAAGCAGATCAGGAGTATTTTAGCAAGCAAGCCGAGCAATGAGGAGCTAGATGTTTAGTTTCAGAGATGCTTAGTTTATTTTATTTTCGTAGTTTTATTTTTATCGATGTGATCCCATAAGGGACGTGTTTCAGATATTATTTTTATTGGATCTTTATTCGTTTCCACTGCATATATTTCTTGACTTTTATCTACCATGGCAGATGGACATGTGTTAGCTAGATTTTATTTTACTGTTCTTGATATCCGATTGACAGCCGTAATGTGACTATAGAGAGATTATTCCCAACCATAGGTAGCATGGTTGGCTATGTTACGTACCGTATTTACGTATTTTGGGAAGCGGGGCGTGACAATCAAGATCGGATCATTGCAGCGCCTGTAAATCCTTGAAGAAGGATCATTTTCTTCCCTCCAAGAGAAGGAATCTCTTACCGTCTGAATCGCGGATTGAAGTTGGGAAAAATGAGTTTTTCCTGTGTGATTCTAGTGAAGAAGGATTGTGTTCTTCATACCGGTTCATAGTGGAAATTTCTGAGACGGAGGTCTCAGGCGGGGATTAGCCACAGATGGTGGTGAACCCTAATCAACAAATCCTGTGTGATATATTGTTCTTTATTTTAATTTTTCTCCGCTCTGTGTTGATTATTGCTACAAGTTTCATTATTTAACTTGTTTAAATTTTTCTGCGGAAACTTGTTAATCTAACACGATTAAGTTTTAAATTTGCCATAAAACACTTAAAAACCTTATACCCCTGCCACCCCACGCCCTCTAAGGTATTTTCAAATTATGTTGTTTGTAATAACGCATGACTTGCATTTTTTTATTAAGCCTTTTCTCTTCCTGATAATTACCTATTGTAATTTTCATTATATGTAACAAAGGCAGCAACAAGCAAGGCCATGATTATGTCGCAAAATTACTGGTAATAAACGTAAGGCTCGATAGCAGATTACCCTCTGTTTTCATAACCTGCACTCTAACCCTCAGTTTAATGGTGTTATTATTTCCAATAATTCAAAATTTTATTCCCAAAATACCCTTACATTTTATTATTTTTATGCAATTGTTTTATCAATGGTTCATATACTGAAGGGGACTAAAATTTAATTATTTATGAAAAAGTCTAACAGCCGTTAAAGTAAGGGGCAAAATGCAGGTTTTGATAACAGAGGGCTATTTTCTGGTATATGGCAAACAATTAGGAGTATTTTCTGAAATGTAGCCTAAATACAAACAACAAAAACAACTTTCCAGTATATCTTGTAGTTCTAATGCACTACTTGTACAATGTTTTTGTTTTAAACTTACATCGCTATATGAAACCTCAGTCACACCACACTTACAACAATACATTTCCTTTAGTTCCTAGCACTTTCTACTTTGTCAGGACTAAATACATGATTTAGGCCACACACATGCACAAGCGAAGAGAAAAACAAAGGCAAACTTTTGCCACCACCGAAGCCTCAATGTCAATTGAAGAACAATGAAAAAAGTATCAGCGGACTTGGCGAAGCTTTTTAACTCTAGCTAAATTTGGAAGTCGATGTCCTAACTGTAAAAACTTCATAATGATTCGTCAAAGCCAGCCGGTTCCTGGTCGGTACCTTTCATACAAAAAAGAGGGGGGGAAATGAGTTTTTCCAAATTAGCCAATGATTAGCTTAGAATCCTGCAGGAACCAAATATTCTATGTTCACTTTAAGTGCTTTCTCATAGTGGCTGGTTTAGTTTTGATTCCTTCAAACAGTTAGATAAAGCTCAACAGCCTTTAGAGGGAATGGCCAAATAAAGTTTAATAGCCTTTATTCTTGGATTTACTCTTTTGACTATAGTTTGACCTTTTGCGAAACAGAGACTAATATGTTTGCTTAATCATGTTTCTAGCATTATGTCTGTCATATATCTCTACTCAATTATTTTATTGAACATGAATTAAGATTTGGAAAACAATAATTCTGCTTCTGCAATAAATTAGACTTTCCTTGTGAGACCTTAAAGCCTGGTCATAGCAAGATTTCTTGTTGGACTTATACAATGGATTTATACTTGATCAAAACCAACGGCATGGCAATCATGACGCGGGTTTTGTAGTTTGATGTGAATGAGCCTGTTAATCAACAAATCTAGGAAAAGAGCGTATAAAATTTGCTATTCTATTTTTCTTTTTCTTTTTTGCCAAGGTTTCTACCTTCGACCACCACAACCGTTCTCTCTTTGGCAGTTGAAGTACAAGGCAGCCACCGGCGGTCCAAGATTATAAACCGCTGCAAAGTCTCGGGTACAGAAATTCTGGCGCCAGCCTGGTGCATATATTTGTTGTCGAACACTTTGCTTAAATATCACAAACACAAATCGGTGAATCCCAGCCGTTGGTTGTGGACTTTCATATGACACAATTTCATTTCCTGAAGAAAAAACAACATGATCACCTGTGTCAGTTGTAGATCACGCCATCTTGTCGAAAAATAACTTGTAAATTAAAATAAGTGATCTAAACAACACGCTTTTGATATCATGACTTACCAAAACTGGCATTGGCTGTTTCAGGTATGTCCGTCACCAACCTAAAAGAATAATCAGCTATGATTAGTACTTGTTTCGGTATGGTCACAATAAAATTAATCCTTGCAATAATTACTTTTAACTACTACTGGTGCTGAATTGTTCTGTTATTGAATATCGATAAGGTTTATGAAAATTGCAAATTGTATTTATTAGTAAAAACGGATGAAACTATAGATCATTTATATAGACATGGAAATTTTTATATGATCCTTGTTTCTATTATAATGGGTTTGAACCACATGTATAATATATTTTTTTTAAAGGTTGAATCGAACTCTTCTGTTGTTTGACAATAACTCATGTAGCTTACAAAGATATCTAAAACAGTTGCACACTAAGAGTTTGGGGATGCCGGCTTTGATTTTTTCTTGTACATGCATGTGCACATACCATACCAATTATGCAGTTCATCTTTAACAATATTATTATCTCTCAATCATTCAACTTTAAGCTCACAATACCTTCCACACATGTTCAGAAGCAGTAGGTTCAATTAGTTTAATTAAAGGCTAAAAGCTCATAGTAAGATTCTTTATTGTGAAGACTAAATATTTTGTAACTTTGTGCTTAATAACAGATGCTCTTGTAAAGACATTTGCCCATGTGAAGGAATCTTTGTAGATTTGATCAAATGGACCTCAAGCTGATTAGATGGTTAAAGTTTATGGAGAGGTAAGCTTCTACTTGCTCTCATCTCCCTGTTACTTTACATTCTTATTTGTGGGGTCTGGATAGCACTTAGTCATCTAATTCTCTCTCTCTGTGTGTGTGTGTGTGTGTGTGTGTGTGTGTGTGTGTGTCTACACACACACACACACACACACACTGTATTAAACAATTTATTTTGGAAAATTACAGCTGTTGTGTGTGTTAGAACTAATCATGTCTGTTGACATGCAAGAGTTCTTATTTATTTGCATCTAAACACATGCCAGAATAATATGTTTATTCCTTTGGCATAAATTAATTCCAGCAGAAGTTTTTTTTTTTTTTTGGCTCCGGGCGCACATCGGCTTACATAGTCATTTTTCTGAAAAATTGTTCATTGGTTAACAAACACATCAGTTACTGAATATTTAGGTTTCTGACAATTTTATGAATACATAATTCTACTGAAGGAAATGTATAATTGATGAATCATCATAACAAATAATAAATAGAGTTGGGGCTCACCAGTGTAAGTACTCCCTTTTGGTTGGATTGCTTGGGCTGGGAGAATCAGGGTCTATCATCACCTATGGGAGTGAATCAAAAGATTTCCGAGATTTAAAATTTGAAGAGAAGATCTTAAGAAGAACAAGAAGCAACAAAGTTATGAATCTACGGAAGTTAAACAATAGTTCCGATTCTGTAGATCCAGTCTTAAAAGATAGCTAAACTCAAAGAATGACGGTGCTTAATTTAAGAAAGAAAAGATGCTGGACTTAAAACATACTGCAAATTCCAAATACATCCTTTTTCTCTTATAAATATATGTTCCAACATTTTACCGACAAAATAGTATGTAAACAATGTCAGATATTTTGTTATTGATCCTTATATATCTATGATTGTAAGTAAGTACCCAAGGGTCCTAAATATAGGAGAACATCTTTCAACTCAAAATTCATAGACGGCCGCCTTAAAGCCAGTTATTTCCATTGCCAATATTTGAAGAAATTATGTGATGATTTCGGCCAAGACTTTCAAAGCTAACCTTACTAAAAAAGGAACAACAGATGAATTTTTAACAAAAAATTAAGCTTAACACTTTCAAAGCTAACATTTCACGAAACATAAATAAAACTTATATTAAGTGTCAAAGTACACAAACGCGCATAATACGTACTTATATGACTTATATCATGTCATGTTCTAATTATTTGTGGTTATTATCCTTAGCCAATGGACTCCTTATGTAAAACATGCAATGCCATTTGATGTCTGCATAGAGCAGCTCTTTCAGCTCGGTAATTTCTATTTGGAGTTCCGTCATTTATTTTTCTTGTCTTTCTTCCATGGAAACTTTCAGTCTTGGTTAAGTATGAAAGAGAATGAAATACAATCAGAAAGAGATTTCTGCTATAAATTAAGACTAATATTCATTATAAAGCAAGTCTCAGGAGATTATTTGGAGAAAAGGGATGAGAAAACCATAGTATTAAGATGATGATGATTATTTTATAGTATCTCTTGAAAGAATACATATCTTATGGGGAGTTTTAGTTCCAATTTAAGTGGAAGGATTTTATGAATTCTCTTCTATATAATGGCAACACAAGGAATGACTGACAGTTGGTAAGGCCTTTTTCCTTATTCTTTGTTCATGTTATTTACATGCTGGTGCCTCATCATAACTTTAAAATTTGAGGTCCCCAAATTTTTTTTTAAAGTGAAATTATCCAGATTCTCCATATGATTGCTGCATCAATAATCGGTGTCATCCAAGGAAATTTGTTTTTTTGGAAAGAAGTACTTCTTGGGTTTGACGAACTTTAGACTCTAAAAGCCGAAGTTTGGGATCTTTTATTGATAAAAGAATTTTGAACATCACTGATGTAGCCTTTTCTGTTACATCAAGTGGATCAGCTTGATTCCTCTCCCATAATCGCCTGTTCCCTTGACTACAAGTCAAAAATCAGACGTTAAATCATTGCGGGTTGATTCTGATGGTATAAAGCTCATTTGTATTCCTTGCTGCATTTTGTAGCTATAAAGGGTGTAAATTGTCTTTAATACCATGATTAGAACATTATAGCTCCAAATGAGATGAAGCCATATCAACCAATTCATATATATACATTTGGTACTTTGAAGGTACTTTATTCTAATAAGAATGCTTTCTAATGCAATTTTGCATGACTTCATCAATTCTGTAGCTTGCTTTATGCTGGAGTACAATTATTATCATAACCCTTTTCTCAAAACAGTGTTAAAAAAATGGCTACATTATTCTAAACTACCCTTGGCTGTCGTTTCTCACTAAATTACCTTAATTTTCTTTAACGATAAACTTCCTTAAACATTGGGTTTAAGATTTTTTTCATTAAAATACCCCTAAATGCAGCATTTTAAGGAAGCTTACTGTAAATAAAAACACTTTAAGGTGGTTTAGTGAATAACTGTGGCGGTTGAAGGTATTTTAGTTTTTTACTAGCTCGAAATAATTGAACAAATTCTTCAATCAAATTAACTAGCAAACTATAATTAATTTAAGATGCATTCAGATATATAACTTACTAGAGTGTAAAATGTCCTTGAGTCACGTCCTCCGATTTCAACCCTCGGTTGATTCACCACCATCGAAGGCTTGAGCTCGGACCCATTTGTAACTTCCTTATTGTCGTATATAATCCTTAGTGAAGCTGCTTTCACAAATTGATCCAAAACATCGCCTACAACATTACCCACTACAAGAGAATCTCTCGACATTTTTGAGTAATTGTAACAAACAAAACTGCCCAAGTTTGGAAGCTCGATGGTTAACGAGATAGAATGAATGCCTATATATAATGGTAGTTGGAATCTACTTTTGGACTATAGAGAACGTTTCAATTTAATGCCACGGATGCTAGTGAATATAATCTTAAGATACCTCTCTGTGCCCAATCTTTATTATTCTCTTGAAATCTTTAGTTGGATATGGTGAAAAGCAAGAAAGCCTTTCTCCTGTCAGTCTCTAGAGCTAAGCACGGGGATGCCTCTCCGTTTTTTATGTGCATCAAGAATCATGCAGCCGGCGCACAAGATTTTATTTTCTTACAAGTAATCACACTCTTAAAAGAGAGAAGAAGATTCTTGGATTAATCTGGCAATAATGAACTATTAGAGCCGTGATTGTTGAAGAAGCGCATATGGGAAGAGTGAGTGTTGTTTGCCTTTGTGTCTCTTTTTGAGCACCACAAGGCATCAGGTTCCTGTGACTAGAAAGCAGTTTAGTTACTTGATATAGCCTAAACAGCAGGTGATGGAATTCGAATGTTTGACATAAGAAAGCGTGAAATTTTAAGTTAGTGGTGTCACTACAGAAAGAGTTAGTGTACGAAGTATTGAATTACCCTTATTTTCATGAAGTAACATCCTAAACTGGAAATTCAGTGTCACGCCCCACTTTCCAATATACTCAAATATACAGGAACGTAACAAAACCAACCATGCTATCTACGATAAGAAAACATCCTTCCATTGTCATATTGTGGCTGTCAATCAGTAATCAAGAACAATATAATAATGAATCTATTTTTCATATGTCCAATAGCCACAAGAAATAATAACAGAAAACAATAGCGGAAGCAATAAAGATCCAAGGAAAAAAATACTTAAACCATCAATAAGAACTAGATCAGATGAGATGTTTCTCACTGATCGGCAAAGTGATCACAATCCTCCTATGCTAAGGTCAAGTATATGGGCCATGCAAAACCCAGACGTCAGTGCGTCATAAATATCATAATAATAAAACCAGTATGAGACAGAATATACCATGTGCAAAGACTCGATGTCATGAGTATAAACAATAAGCAATAGCAGTATATGTGATGTAACAAGTAAGGTATCAATATCAATCATATCATGTGTATCCTAAGGGTCAATGTCGCTAGATTGTCTATCCTAAAGATATTTGAAATCAATCAATAGAACTCTCGATGCAACTCAATAGTATCATGTGCATGCCCAGAACCACGGTTATGATTCTCGGGGCTAAATCCGAGACGTGCCGCTAGACGGTTAAATAATGTCATGTATAGATGAATGATATCAGTATCACCATTCCGGAGCCCGAATCTCGTATCCACTAATCAGTCTCTAACAATCAATAACTGTTGAGTTAAAACTCGGGTTTCATTCTTGATTTTCCTTTTTTTCCCCAGGTTTTCATGTTCATGTTAAGTACAAAAATAATATCTATCTAATGTCAATACAAGAACATGCATGTACATGTTATGTCCATCAGGACAACATATCAGGTCAATCAAGTCAATATCAGAATTGTTGGCATTGATAAATATTATATGGTAAGTATGTACTGGCATGATAACGATAACAGTACAGTAAAAATAACATGATAGCATTGATATATGTCATAAATCGGTATACAAGCATGTCAGGGATAAACGTAATCATATCATGTACAAGATCAATGTAATAGCATTGAAAAGGATAGCATATTCAATCCAATTAATAACAATAAAAGTGGTGTTGATTAACCATGCACAAGAAAGTTCCGTTCAGAAATTCAGCGTCATCATGATTTGTAAAATAGCTCAAAAATTACAAACATTCTCCAAAAGAGACGTGTTATATACCAAAACAAAACTAATTCAATAAGGTTTTCATTTTTATAAGTTAAAGCATCTCAGTTTGTTCCTACAAAAAGTTATGCACGTTCAAATTAAAAGTTTGCTGCTGGAATTTCCCCGAACAGCAGTTCAGAGGTACTTTCATTTGCAGTTTACGTTATCTAAACAATTTATTTTGCAAGTAAATCTTTCATAGGATTACAGTATTCTGAATTAGCTTCGTAACGAACTAAAGAACATGTGCTAATGATTTTTTATGATTTATAATGAATTTTATAAGGTAAGATATACAGTAAATTTCAGATTTGTCATATCCGCTTGGCGACGACGTTTCATATGTAAACTATAACATTTTTAACCTATATTTTGCAACAATCAATACCTATCAAAATAATATTATTAATTAAGTATGATTATTCTTTTAAAGCATATACTAATTTTAAGCATTATAGATAAATAATATTACGACGACCGTAATTGTCGTCGTAGCTAGCATGTACGAACAAGTATTAGATACTTGTCTCGAAGACGACAAAAATGAGGAAGATGGCTGCGATTTGATGGTGATCAGTCTCGTCTGGAGTTGGGGTCGGTCATTGCGGGGGTTGAGAGTGATGGGTTTGGAGGAGATGAAAACGTGGGTGAAGGGGGTCGGTTTAGGTTTATATTACAAGAGAGAGGAAGATGAGAGAGAGTGATTGGAGAGAGAAAATATGACAGAGAGATAATGGGTTATATATATATATATATATATATATATATGCAAATCTCAAATAACCCCTAAAACTTAAACTTCTCACAATACACCCCAAAATATTTGTTTAAGGATCACTTAAAGATTCTTAAAGGATTAACCATATCTAAGCATAACTTTTATTTAAAACTAACACAATAAAATATCTCTCTTTTAAAGTTATTAAACCAAAATATATATTTTGTTAAAAGAAAATAGTAATATATCTAACATTTAAATATACTATATGAATATTAAAATAATATATTATTAGACTAGCAAACAAACTTAAAACTAATTATCATTTATTTAACTACTTAGATAATCATAATATTTTTGGTTACAAAACTAATAATTGATAATATATTGTATGGATATTAAAACAGATGTTAATAGATTAGCAAACAAAATATTAGATACTAATCTAGATAACCATAAATATATTTTATATATATACTACCATTTTCTTATCTCATGATATTTTAACATATATTATATGAATAAGATATATACGGTTAGCAATAAAATTTAAATACTAACAAAATATCATAGGTTAACATGCATGTGGGTCGGGTACCAATATTATATCAATTCGAATTAGGGATTAAGACAAGATAAAACAATTCGATTATCATAATAACCATCTAAACATTAATCATAACCCAATAACAATAATAATATAAATGCCCAACATATTTATTTAATATAATTAAATAACGTACGATCGTGCTAGGGTGTTACATTGCGACATTTTACATGGAAGTACCTCTAATAATAATGAAGATTTTAATAAGTTAGATGAAAAGAGAAGGGTTTTGAAACTAGCTGGTTCACTAGGCTTACAGAAAACAAAATAAACAAATAGTATAATTACATTTTCCCCCCTTTTTTGAGTAATATATACATGTAGTTTGGTTTTTGAGTATCATCAATAATATGAACTTGTATAACTATTGCTGGCAACTGGTAACTTGAATCATCAATCCATGCTCCAAGTTTCAAAACCTTACACATAATCTTCACTAATGATTTTCATGGGTACTTGTTTTTCACTTTTTCTATAATTAGAGGCTTTTCTATTATCTGTTCTTGTTTCAAACAGTCACTTTCATGCTCAGGGCCAGAACACTTGGCTGACATAATTGACTCATATGGATGGTGCTTCACATCATTGTCATCTATTATCAATAAATCATATGCACTCTCTAGTGTGAAATACTGAAATCCATCACCTTACCTTATATTCCTAGTTGCGGTTATGTGGTTTAAATCTTATCTTCATGAACTATTTGATTGTCCAATTTTTTGGACTACTTAGGATTACTAGTCTAATCATCATCCCATGATGTCCATTTAAAGTTGCATATTTTTGTGCTGATAACAATCATCACATAACAGTATAGCACCCAGAAAGCATGTATGTTTCATTTGCTAGTCATAATTCTATCAGATACATCTTCATCTATGCCTATTCTTTGTACAAATAGTTCCAAGATACAGAGAACTAAGTGTTATATTACTTAATAAAAAATAATTTCAATACTTTAAAAATATATATTTATAAGCCCATATATTTATGCATGCTTGGTGGTTAGTGAGTAGAGAAGGAGGCAAAGATATATTCATGTATTCCAGTAAACAATATATATATGTATATTTATGTATTTAAATTAATTAATTATTGAAAAGAATCAAGAGAAAATAATTTATTGGCATAATTAAATAAGAGTCCATACAAATCTATATAGAGAGAGTTATAGATCACCTCTCAATCTAATAACAAATTATACTCATAATTAATATCTACTAACTAAATATACTCATAACTAATATATAATAACTAATTATATTCTTTAACACTCCCCGCAAGCTGGAGTATAGATGTCAATCATGCTAAGCTTGGACAAAAGACGAGCGAAAACTGATTGAGAAAGAGCTTTGGTAAGAATATATGCTAGCTAAGTCGAAGAAGAAACATGTTGGAGTGCAACCACCTTATTTGTCACCTTGTCATGGATGAAGTAGCAACATATTTCAATATACTTGATCCGCTCATGAAAAACTGGATTCTCAGCAATGTAAATTGCGGCCTTATCATCACAGAAAAGTGTGGTCGGAAGAGAAGAACGAACTCCAAGATCTGTCAGAAAAGAGATAAGTTATACCAACTCAGCAATTGTATGCGCCATAGATCTATACTCAGCCTCTGCAGAAGAACGAACCACTACATTTTGCTTCTTACTCCTCCATATAACCAAGTTTCCTCCCAAGAAGACACAATAGCCACTCATGATCATCAATGGATCCAGCAAAGTCAGTGTCACGCCCTGGTTCCCAAAATACATAAACACGGCACGTGACAGAGTCAACCATGCTACTTATGACTAGGAATAATCCCTCCATAGTCACATTACGGCTGTCAATCGGATATCAAGAACAGTAAAATAAAATCTAACTAACACATGTCCATCTGCCACAGTAAATAAAAGTCACGAAATGTATATAGCGAAAACGAATCAAAATCCTATAAATAACAATATCTGAATCACGTTCCTTATGAGATCACATTGATAAAATAAAACTACGTAAATAAAAGAAACTAAGCATCTCTAAACTAAATATCAAGCTCTTCATTGCTCGGCTTATTTGCTAAAATACTCCTGATCTGCCTGCGATAAAGTCAGAGGAACTGGACCATGCAAAACCCAGACGTCAGTGCGTCATAAATATTAAAATAATAGTAATAATCAGGATAGGATGCTATGATTAAACATGAATGTAAATAAATAACACAGGTATAAAATAGTGAGGTATAGGTATGTGATGTGTATTCTAAAGTCGGTGTTTCTAAGTTATCTATTCTACGGGTCTTTGAAATCAATTTAATGGAATTATCGACTAACTCAATAGTATCTCGTGCGTGCCCGGGACCACGGTCAAGACTCTCGAGGCTGAATCTAAGACTTGCCGCTAAGCAGTAAAACATGTATCATATACAGACGAATGATGTCAACAGCATTATTCCGGGGCCGGTCAAGCCCGTATAGACTGATCAGTATCTGAAAGTATCGAACAGTTGAGTTACAAGTCAGATTTCATTATTGATTTTCCCTTACCTTCAAGTTTTGTGTTCAAGTCAGGTATTGATAACATAAAACTAATGCCAACACATGATCAAACAGATATGGGTCTTGTCTATGTAGACAACAAGTCACGTCCGTCAGGACAATAAATTAGGATTGTCGGCATTAGTAAAAAATCCAAGTAACAAGTCTGGTAATGGGTCGTGAACATGTCATGCAATGTATATTAACCAAGATAGACACAAAATGTAAAACTGTAACCAATATCAAACCACGGTAAACACAACTAATGCCAGGATGCATATGTATTTATTTGTAATAACCATTTCACGTCGATTACCATGTATACTGCAATCTAGATAACATACTGAACTGATATAGTAGTATGATAGTATTGTGATGATCCGGTATGCAACTAGATAACTAATTATCGGTACGGATACAGACTGATAATTTAAAACTTTAAATCGGTAATATTTGCTGTATAGTAAAACATAAGTACTATAGTTAAGCATATAAATATCGATATAAACAAAATAGCATGTTGCAAGTTTAGAACTTGCCTGATCGAATTTCACAACGAGATACGGATATCACGTTCCGACGCCGAATAACGTCACGATGCAAAACTCACGTACGCAGGACTTGACCTGGCTGAGCAACTGCGTGACGTGGTAACTGGGCTAGACGACGACAGTGACTTGGTCTTCTGGATCGTCGGCGACGTGCGCAACTCCGACGAGACGATCAGAAAAGAGAAGAAAAGAAGAAAGAAAGAAGAAGAAGAGATAGGTTGTTGGGGTTCTGGGGTTTGAACGAAGACATGGAAGATGAGAGAGGTGATAGGCGATGAGGTTGAAGGGGGACGCGGTTGACGGCGAGGTGCCGTGGCCGGTAAGGGGTTGATGGTGAACCGGTACGAGAAGGGGGAAGAAGGAGAGTGCGGTGTAGTATTCTGGTGTTGCTGGGAGACGAGGAGGGTGATGGGGGTGATGGTGGTGGTGGTCGGTTTCAGGCGAGACCGACGACGAGGTCGACGAGGTGGGTATGATGGGTTCTGGCTTGGGGTTGGCTTGTGAGTTTTCAGGGAAGAGGAAGATGGGGAGGTGATGACGAGGAAGATGAGCAGACGACGACGAGAGGGGCGGCGATGAGAGGGGACGGTGACAGTGTGGGTTAGGGTTCGGTTAGGGTTCACTAGAGGGAAAGAGAGAGACGAGTACAAGGGAGGAGAGAGAGTTTGATAAAATTATTTATATTATAATATTATATATATTATGTATAGAGAGAGAAGTGGGGACGGAGTGAGAGATAGAGAATTAGAGAGAGTTTTTTAATTAAAAATTAAATATATATTATATATTTATATATATTAACTGTTATATATATATATATATTAGTTATGATAATATATATATATATATATTGTGGGATTTTACAGATAATACCAGATTACTCCGAATATTATCTGTATCCCACTAAAAATCTAGTTTTTAAATATGAAGAATATATGTAAGAATTTAAACTATAATGAAATATCCTGTAATTAAAAACATATACCCCAAATAAAAATCTACGTAACAACCATATGATATTGGGTACTTTGTCATGCAAGGCTGGATGGGAAAGATATGTAGAGTCTAAAATATATTATATATGTATCTAATACTCGATTCTCATGGATATACTTACACTAGCAAATATTTGATATAATCTCGAACCATGTTGGGTTTCAAACATACGGGTCGAGTCGGATAATAACCATAGCTACCAATTACATCATTCACAACAATAGTAAAGAATTTTACCGCAAGATTTGAAATGCCCCAAATATATAGTATAAATGTTTCAGGGTGTTACAGTCAGCATCCGCTATGAGCGACGACATAGATGATGGTTTGTAAAGAAGATTCTGTCCTAGAGAACCTTTGATGTATATGAAAATATGCTCAACTGCCTTAAAGTGAGAGGTTAAAGGATTCTGTATATACTGACTCACTATGCTAACAACAAAGACAATGTCAGGACGAATGACAGTGAGATAAATAAGTTTCCCAACTAGATGTCGATATCATCCTGGGTCAGGTAATGGAGAATTCGAGAAAGAACTCAATCGAGATAGATTGACTGAGGAATCCATAGGGGTATTTGCTGGTTTACATCCCAGAAATCATGTCTCAGATAGAAGATCAAGTGCATACTTACACCGAGAGAGTTGTAATCTACCAGAATTCTGTGATATTTCAATTCCAAGAAAATATCTAAGTAACCTAAGGTCCTTGGTATGAAAGTGTGAAACCAAATGTTTTTTCACCTGAGAGATGCCAGTAGAATCATCTCCAGTAACGATAATATCATCAACATACACCAACACAATTATCCTGCCCTGAGGACGATTATGTGCAAAGAGAGATGTGTCGGTACGACTGCGTTTGAAGCCAATTTGTCGTAGAACTGTACTAAACTTTTCAAATCAGGCACATGGTGACTATTTCAATCCATATAACGATTTATGTAAAAGAAAAACCATAGACTTCCTCGGTCGCTTAAAGGCAGGAAGTTGCTGTATATAAAGTCTCCGAAAGATCGCTATTAAGAAATGTATTCTTTACATCAAGCTGATGAAGAGATCAATCCTTAGAAAGAGCCAAGAATATAAGAACACGAACCGAGGCCAATTTGGCAACTGGCGAAAAAATTCAATAGAATCCAAACCATACCGCTGAGTAAAACCTTTGGCCACTAATCGAGCTTTGAGGCGGTCAATCGTCCCATCTGGATTATGTTTGACAGCAAAAACCCATCGATGGCCAACAACCTTCTTATCTAAAGGCGGAGATATCAATTTCCAAGTCTGATTAGAGCGTAGTACGACAATCTCATCTAATATAGCTGAATGCCAACTTAGATACTGAAGAGCTTCCTGAACAGAGGAAGGAAGGGTGATGACAAACAAAGAAGAAACAAACTAACTAGCAGATGGTATCAGTCTATAATAGGAAACAAAGTTAGAAATTGGATGTGCGGTAGTACAGGAATACTTACCCTTACGTAAGGCAATAGGAAGAGAGAAATTTCTGAAGGCAGCAGCGGTGGAGTATCAGGAATATTGGATTGTTTATGAGTACCTGCAGAAAAATCGTTAAAAGAAGCATTGGTGGGAAGGGGTGGGAAAACTTTCTTACGACGGAGATACACCTGTGGATAAGAGGTTACAGGCTGAAAACTAGGACTCACAGGTTGAATAGACGAATCAAGCTCTGATGAAGGTGGGTGATGAACATGAATAGTAGGTGTGGGTTCCTTAACAGGTGGTGAAAAATATGCTTGATCTTCTAAGAAAGTCACATCACAAGTACAAACTTTAGATATGGCAGGATCAAAGCAAACATACCCTTTTTGAAATCGTGAGTAACCTATAAATACCATACGGATAGCTCTAGGATCAAGTTTGTCAATGTAGAACCTAGAATACGAGAATAGCATAGACAACCAAAATACTTAGAAGGAACAGGAAACGATTTGCCATGTGAAAACAAAATAGAGAAAGGGAACTGGTTGTTTAGGACCGGAGAAGGCATGCGATTGATATAAAAACAGGAAGTTAAGACCGCAAAATTTCACAATCGTTTAGGGACATACATATGCAAAATAAAAGAACAAGCTATCTCAAGCAAATGTCTGTTCTTTCATTCAACAATCCCATTTTGCTGAGAATTATAAGAGCATGAAGTTTGACGCAATATACCATTTGTCTAACAAAATGCAGTAAACTCCGCGCTAATATGCTCTTTAGTATTATCTGAACGATGAACTTTTACCGGAACACCAAATTGATTATTAATCTCAGCTACGAAGATTTTAAAGGTGGAGAAAAGTTTATACCTATTACGCAGAAGATACAACCAAGCCATGTGTGGATGATCATCAATAAAGGTCATAAAATATTTATAACCAAACACATTAGGAAATTTAAAGGGACCAAAAATATCGGAATGAACTAAAGCAAAAGGTAAATCATGTCTTTTATAAACCGGAGGAAAAGAGGAGCGATGATGTTTACCAAGAATACATGATTCATACCTGAATTCTGATAAAGTAAGAGAAGGCAGTATAGTACATAAAGAAAAGAAAGGAAGGTGTCCAAGTCTCCGATACCACTGAATAGTATAGGCAGTTGCAGACATACCGGGAATGTGATCAGTGTAGTACTGTCCATTCTGTTCATGCTCCTACCAATCCGTTGCTTCATCAGAAGGTCATGTATCTCAAAATGATATGGATAAAATATTACGGAGCAGTTAGAATCATTTGTAAAATGACGAATAGAAAGCAGATTTTGTTTTATAGTTGGCACAATTAAAAAAAATTCAGGTGTAAAGATGAAGTAAGTGATAAATCAGCAGAGTCAGAGACGGGTTTGGTATTACCATCAGTCATGGAAATAAACTTATAAGAACTAGAAGCAAGATCGGATGGTCCATCACGAGACATGTGATGTGAGGCGCCGGAATCAGCGACCCACGAATTAGAATGAGAAAGGAACGATATACCTGACGGAGTAGAAAGGTTGGCAGGAGCTACAGAAAAGAGAAGCCGACGTAACTGGCTCCACTCAGCACTAGATAAAGGTAAATGGCCGGCAGAAAAGGAAGGTCGGTCAGTAGCAATCAATATGAATGCCTGGCGAGCTGTATGTAACATTTCAGAAAATAGAAAATATTATTTTTGGAATTTAAATAATAAAATAATAATTTCACGGATATTATACGAATATAGATTTGAGATTTAGAAGAATGGTATAATTATATACCTATATTTTGGAAAATAATTAAAAATTAAAATGAATTATTATTTATGAAAACATTTATTTAATATGGGCTTTTTATAATTAATATATAATCATTTACATACTAGTTTAATGTTAAACTTGATTAGTATTTCGGTAATTATGCATTAAACCAAATTTATTTTGTTAAACATGTTTTTTGTGCATAACATGTAAAATTTTATTTATGAATTGTATTATGGTTTTATGTTTTATTTTAAAAAAAAAAGATAAGATAAGATAAGAAGAGAAAAGAAGAGAAAATAATCATGGGAGGACATGATAGGATGGTGCATTAAATGAGGGAAATAAATAAGAAGGATAATTGATGGATGACTAACATCAAGCCATTCATCTCCTCTTTCTCTCTTTCTTCTTCTTCATTTGTTCTTCTTCTTTCTTCGTCTCGTCCTCCTTCATTTTCTCCACCTCCTCTACTTTCTCTACCACTACCAAATCATCACCTAAATCCACTTAAAACCATCATAAGCCTTCACAAAAAATATTCCTCACATCATCCTTCATCTCATGGCTTGTTTAAGATTTCGTTTTGGGGAGTTTTAGCCATCTAGGAATTTCCTTGAGTTGCCCCTTTAAGATAAAACTCACCTTTCATCAAGTTGTTAAGTTTCCTAACCTCCTATACATGTTTAGAGTTAAAAAGTTTATAGTTAGTGAACTTGGAAAATTCTAGGGTGAGTTTTGGGAAATAAAACTTGTAGTAGAAGTGTAGAGAGTGTTTACTACCCTATTAGTGATAGAATCCATATGTCTAGATGAGTTTAGAAGTTTCAAATATGAGTTTAGAATTTTTCGATATCGGTTTTGTTGAACTTGTGGTGATCAAATGGAATCTGGGATAACTCGAGGACTCTGGAAATTAAATAGCGGATATAGTGAGTTGTGCAGACCTCTAAAAAGCCACCCTAGAAGCCCGAGCCCAATCCCCCAAGTTTTGGCCGCAATTTTATTCATTTTTACCGCAATTATCGGGTCGATTTTGGAATTTGGCTCTAAAACTTGGTCTGTAACTCACTCATTGGACAACTAAGACTACCCTATATGCAAAAAAGTCTAATATCACCTTAAGTAAAATCTGGAGTTGTTTTACTTGTTTTCTGTCAATATTTTGCGACTTTTGAAACTTAATTTTTGGATATTTGTGTTTTGAATCGGTCATTTGATGTTTGTACGTCGACGTCGGGGGTTGTATTATTGTTCTATCACGTGGACTTCGCTTGTCGTATCGATTTTTGATTCAAACTTTTATGCGATACGATATGCCTTGATTGTAGGTACAAGCACGTGGACTTCCGGGACGACGAAGGAGGGAAATGCATCCGTCGGGATCGACTAGAGCGAGGCGTTGTAGGTGAGTAGATGTATATCTACGAGAGAAGTCGGATGGATGGCGTATAGCACCCCCGCAACAGTAGAATTAGGATGTGTATATTTATATAGATAGATATCTATACTTAGTTAGTAAGGTGTCTAGAATACCATACCATAGTAGTATACTTAATAGAAGATATTCCCTAGTTCTATTTCCTTACCATTAGACTATACACACACACACACATCCATATATGATATGAGGATAATTATGATGAGGATACGAGTCGATATGACATGATGATAATATGAGTCGGTATGATTTGATATGATGATATGAGGCGATATATATATGATATGGTATGACATGGCATGATACGATATGAAATGAGATGATTTGATGAGATGGTATGGGATGATGTACGCGACTATAGATTCGTACTTTTTGATTGATGATATCGTACGATGGATATTCTGTACGTTATATGATGAGGATGGATCGCTGACTTATATATCGACTCGAGAAATATTATTTTTAAATCACTTAAATATATATTATGATATATTTAGAGCCATACCTATTTTCAAAATTAGCGAATCATCACGCACTTTTAAATGATAACTTTAAGGTACTATGTGACTTTTCAAATGGTATCTTTTTTTCAAAAACATCGTAGCCCCCTATTTTCAAAAACGATGATTTATACTATTTTAAACTATAATTGTATGGCTCATACGTAGTTGCATATTGTTATACTGTTCACGTTACGATTTCTTATTTCTGCATACGTTCGCATTTATTTTATTTATGATATATATACTACATTTCATATCCTTATCTTCATATGACTTCGTTTGTTAGGATACACGCATGATTGATCATCTTCTGTGTGTAAGGAAAAGTTTTATCACAACTAAAGAAATTTATACCGCAATCAATTAACGGTGTCGATGTAGCTCGTTAATGAATACGGATCGTCCACCGAGATTCGTGTTTTGATCGATCTTGTTGTAGATGAATTGAAAGAAAATAGTAAAGAAAATGATTCAAGATTTATGAGAATTGATTTTAAGAAACATAAAGAAATAGATCAAGAATCAACAAGATGTCCAAATCAATTTAGTTATCAAGATTTGTAGAATAGCTTGTAGGAATCGATCGAATTAGTAGCTATGATGAATACTAATTATGACGAATCTTATCTATTGATGGATTGTAGCTAGATCGATGATGAATGAATGAAGATTAGGGATCTATTGAAAAAACTAGGGTTTCTTCTTCACTATCGCTTGTCTTTTCATTGATCCTCATTCAATTCTAGCCTCTAGCAAAGAGGATCATCAATCATTTAATCCCTAATTTGCAACGAAATAATCAAGAACGTTGATTTCGATCCAAATTAGGTCATTGACAATTCTTTTTCCTAGAGTTTACAATTCTTATAAGACTTAAGATTGGTAAAATGATTTCATCATCATTAGATCTACCGATTCTCTCGATTCCATTATAAGCGGAGAGTTCACTCACACATCATGAAAATTAATGAATCAAGAATCAAGAAATTTCATAATGCAAGAATGTAATGAAAACGAGAATTAACAATTTATCACCTTCATTAAACCTTCTTCAAATTTACACTTCTCAATTCGAGATACAAGATTAAGCTCTCGATCGCTCCTTTGAAGAGGTGAATTTGTCGTCGATCTTTGCGAAGTTCGATCGCCGTGAGTTGCGGATCGTAGTGGATCTCTTGCTCGGATGATGATCGGCGTTGCGATGAAGGATCGTTGATTGCTCGCTTGATTTGCTTCTCAATGGATCTTGATTTGGCTTTAGAATTGGATTTGGGTTGGGCTTTGGATTGGATCACAAGTTGTGTCACTCAACTTGTGTGTGAAATTATTGAACAACCAGCTAATGAACAACCCTTGAACAACCCCTAAAATTTTGATCTAGATCCCCTTTTATAATTTCAAATGAATCTTCCCTCCAAAGCTAGGTTGTTAGAGAGAGCCTTCTAAAATGAGGTAGGTTGTTAGGGAGAGCTTTCTAGAATGAGGTTGTTACAAGGAGCCTTCTAGAAGAAGGTTGTTATGCAGAGCCTTCCAGAATGAGCCACATGGTAATTAAGCATCTTGAGGAGGCAAGGTTGTTGAAACGAAGCTTCTGCAAAACCGATGTCACTTGATACCCTAACTCGGCCGCGGAACTGCGACAACTCGGCCAACTCGGCCGCGGTTCCGCGGCCAATTAGTGAGATTACTGGCTCATTTTTCTGGGGTATTCTTATGTAGGCTTTTGGGTTTCCTTCTGATGTCTGGAATCTTATAATTCTTTCTTGAATGCTGCTAGATTTGAATTCTTTGACTTGCTGTATTTTATCGGTATTTTTGTGATTCCGGTTCTTTGACCTGAAGAATTTCCTGCACACAATCTTGATGAAAGTGTTGAGATATACAAAATCATACGTGTAGTAATAAACACACAATTTCCCTCATAATGCCAATTATAATGTATAACACATGTTATTTGATATTTTGCAGACGAATTGCTAATATATGCTATATTTATACCAAACATTTTTAGATGATTAGAAAGAGTAGGGAAATTGATTTGTTAAGAATGCAATATTTTCGACCGATCAAATTCCCCCAAACTTAATTTTGATTGTCTCGAGCAAACATTTTTTATTCAAGAGAAAGAGAAAATATAAGAAAAAGAAAAAATAACTAGCACACTTTCGTAGGCAACACGATTGCACTGAGCACGTGCAACAAGCCTTTAAACCTCTAGGTGTCCCTAGTAGGAGGAGTGTTGTCTCCTGAGGGTTTTCAGCGGATTGCACCCACAAAATATTATAATAAAAGAAAAACTGTGAAAGTTACATATAAAGATCAGAATTATAAAAGAAAGACTTTGAAAATTAGAGTTTCCAACTACACTAGCTTTTCGGTTGTCATGAGCCCTATCTTAATAGTCATGAAAAGATGTTAGAAATCACATCATCCCTCAGTAAAACATCGCCTTTATTCTTCAGCCCTACCTTTATTCCAAACATTGATCATTGTAGGGTGTTTTTCGTCACCCGATTGAGATGGGAATACGCGCACGCTTGTCAGGCGTACTACAGATTCCCCCTGCCTAGGGTAGGCCGGGGTTTAATGATTGTGGGGATCCGAATCTCCGGCAGCCGCGGACTAAGCTTCCGTTAATTACCCCTCGCCTTTGGGGCGTGGGAACCTCCGATTAACGGGTTAAACTGGTCATGCGAACTCAATGTGCAGTGTACGTGTGTTTTGTTTTAAAAGGGGGGTTTTGGATATATCGGGAGCCACGCAGAGTTTTTACGGGGGTCCCGCTACCCGGATAGCGGGCTGGGGGTCAAGGGGGCTAGCAGCCCTCTTGCGGGGTTCGGGGCAGCGCCCCGGCCCGAAAATTTTTTGGAGGGGGAGAATGTTGCGGAGTATGTGTATGTGTACATTTGTATACAAATGTATATATATACATATATATATAAATAAAGGGGAAAAGGCATCCAAAGGATGCGTGGGGCAGCACCTTGGGCGCTGTGCGCTTAGGTGCTGTGCGCTCAGGCGCAAACGCGCCACGTGTCGGCACGTGGGCGCTTTGCGCATGAGCGCTGCGCGCAGGAGCGCAAGCGAGCACACCACGTGTCGGCACGTGGGCGCTTTACGCATGAGCGCTGCGCGCAGGAGCGCGCGCCACGTGTCGGCACGTGGGCGCTTTGCGCATGAGCGCTGCGCGCTGGAGCGCAAGCGCGCGCGCCACGTGTCGGCACGTGGACGCTTTGCGCATGAGCGCAAGCGTGCTGGAGCGCAAGCGTGCTGGTGCGCAAGCGCGCGCGCCACGTGTCGGCACGTGGGCGCTTTGCGCATCGCGCTGGTGCGCAAGCGCGCGCGCCACGTGTCGGCACGTGGTCGCTTTGCGCACGAGCGCTGCGCGCTGGAGCGCAAGCGTGCTGGTGCGCAAGCGCGCGCGCCACGTGTCGGCACGTGGGCGCTTTGCGCATCGCGCTGGTGCGCAAACGCGCGCGCCACGTGTCGGCACGTGGGCGCTTTGCGCATCGCGCTTTGCGCACGAGCGCTGCGCGCTGGAGGAAAAGAGGGCTTTTAGCCCCCAAAAACTCTCGAAAGAGAAATTGGTGGAGTTAAACTCCTGAAAAAAAAGGGAAAATGTTTTGGTTGGGGAAATGGGTTCTTCTTCTTCCTCCTCTGTTAGCTGGATCTTGAAGATCAAGAGATATGGGATTTTAAAAATCACTCCTTTTTGAGATCTAATGGAAGATCTGAGTTCCCCTTGATGGGTTTTGTGGTGAAAAACTAATTTATTTTATAAAAAGGAGAGTAGAACTCTTGATTTAATTCAAAAGAAAGAAGAAGGTTTTGGAACCTTGAAGAAGGAAGAAAGATCTCAGATCTGAAACTTTTTTTTTGGAGAGAGAAAAAGTTGTTTAGATATTTCATTATCTTTGCCTTTATAGGCCATACACTTTACACATAGCCCCTTGGGCTTCACAAAATGGCATTTTGCCTATCCCATGGCTCATGTGCCATTTCTTTTTGCACATAAGCCATGGGCTTTACAAAAAAATTGGCTTTATGCCTATTTTTCTTACATTTGTCCATAAAATAAAAATAAAAGAAATACAACAAAATTATTTATTACAAAATTTTTATCTTAACATGGGGGGAGGCCGGCCGCTTCATGTTCGGGCTCGACCCGGGCATGGGCCCACTGGATCTGGGCTTGGGCCCACTTGGCTTGGGGTTGACTTTGATTTTGACTTGGTCAACCGGGGTGTAAATTTTTACCCCAACAAATTGCCCCCCATCAATAAATGCACACCACATATGTGGGTCGTGTGCATGAAATTGATGGATCCTCTTTTACTTGGAGGCGACCTGATTTGGTTCCCGCTTTTTGGGAAGCTAGCACTGCCCTTTTTACGACATGGACGGTCGTTGCTTGACATGTCCCCGAGACGGAGTGTCCGTGATAGACGTTTTCCTGGCCCGAAGTGATCTGGTTCCCGCTTTGTAGGAATCCTGCGCTGCCCTTTTTACGGCATGGACGGTCAATGCTGCCCTTTTTGCGACTTGGACGGTCGATACTGCCCTTTTAGCGACGTGGACGGTCGATTCTGCCCTTTTGCGACTTGGACGGTCGTTGCTGCCCTTTTAGCGACATGGACGGTCGATGCTGCCATTTTAGCGACTTGGACGGTCGTGGCTGGCCTTTTAGCGACTTGGACGGTCGTGGCTGCCCTTTTAGCGACTTGGACGGTCGGTGCTGCCCTTTTAGCGACGTGGACGGTCGGTTCTGCTCTTTTAGCGACGTGGACGGTCGGTTCTGCCCTTTTTGCGACTTGGACGGTCGATGCTGCCCTTTTTGCGACTTGGACGGTCGGTGCTGCCATTTTAGCGACTTGGACGGTCGGTACTGCCCTTTTTGCGACTTGGACGGTCGGTGCTACCATTTTAACGACTTGGATGGTCGATGCTGCCCTTTTTGCGACTTGGACGGTCGGTGCTGCCCTTTTAGCGACGTGGACGGTCGATGCTGCCCTTTTTGCGACTTGGACGGTCGATGCTTGATTTGACTTGCTCTGCTTCTTGCAGTGTCAGGGGTAGACTTGACTTGCTCCGCTTCTTGCGGTGTCGAGCTTGGATTCTGACTTGCTCCGCTTTTTGCGGTGTCGGAGTGAAAGTTGACTTGTTGATTTTGATTTAGGTTGACATCAGCATCGCTATACTGGAATATGGTACCAGGAGCGAATCATCATCTGTCATTTAGGGGATTTTGGGATTATTTTATGCCCGTGGATTGTATACGGTTTTGCAGGATGTATGATCCAGACCGTAGGGCCGGAAAAATTTCGGGATTTTGTCGGCGTCTGCATCGCTGCACTGGAATATGGTACCAGGAGCGACTCATCATTCGCCGTTGGGGTATGGGGAGCGATGGCTTAGGAGACAGGTTTAGATCCCTATCGCCTAAGACTTTTCAATTTTATGGGCTGTGAGGGTCCCATAAAAGCATTTTCTCCCTACGAGTCGTAAGGATCCCGCAGGTGTATTTTCTCCTTAGGAGTCGTGAGGACTCCTAAGTGTGCTTTTCCTTTATGAGTCGTAAGGATCCCATAAAGGTTTGTTCTCCTCATATATCGTGATGACACATGAGTGGGTCTTATCAATGGAGCATCATTCCCAAAGCGGAGACCGGCCGCGTAACTGGTGATTATGGCAGGGCATGGGTATGATGAGAATTATTTGAGCCCGTGGATTGTATACGATGGTCAATTTGGGGGCCCACCGTAGGGCCAGGAGAATTTTGAGAAATCGGATTTTGGTTGGCGTCTGCATCGCTGCACTGGAATATGGTACCAGGAGCGACTCATCATTCGCCGTTGGGGTATGCGATTTGGAATTTGGTTAGCGTCTGCATCGCTGCACTGGAATATGGTACCAGGAGCGACTCATCATTCGCTATTTGGGGATTGGGGAGTGATGGCTTAGGAGACAGGTTTAGATCCCTATCGCCTAAGACTTTTCAATTTTATGGGCCGTGAGGATCCCATAAAAGCATTTTCTCCCTACGAGTCGTAAGGATCCCGCAGGTGCATTTTCTCCTTAGGAATCATGAGAATTCCTAAGTGTGTTGCTCCTTTGTGAGTCGTAAGGATCTCACGCAGGGGTTTTCTCCTCACAAGGTCGAAAGGACTTTGCGAGTGTATTTCATCTCTTTTCACGAGTTTGCGCCCTTTCGGGTTTTCGCACTCGCCGGTAGTCCTGCTGTTTTTACTCACGGAGCCCTTTCGGGTTTTCATCCGTGCCCGTTTTGCTTGTGGACATACCGATTTTTTTTTTTTACCGCTGGTGGGACTTTAAAAGTAGTCTCACCGGCGGGATTTGGGAGAGATAGGGGTCATTTACGCCCGTGGATTGTATACGGTTTTGCAGGATGTCTGATCCAGAACGTAGGGCTGATGTGCTCAATTCGCCTGCGACTTAGAGCATTTACGTGTAGTATTTCTTGAGATATCGGCCATTGATGGGTGGCATGGGCCTTTCTCCCTCGGCGCTTATTAGTTGGTAGGATCCTCCGTCGAACACTTTCTCGATGACGTATGGTCCTTCCCAATTTGGCTCGAATTTTCCCTTGGCATGTCGATTGGGGATAATCGGTCTTTTAAGGACCAACACCAATTCACCTTTCTTGAAAGCGCGGAGACGGGTTATTTTGTCGTAGGCCCGTGACATTTGGGCTCGGTATAGCTCCAGACTTTGCTGCACCGCGAGCCTCTTTTCTTCGAAGGCATCAAGTTCTTCAAGTCGAAGGAGCACGTTTTCCTCCTCCGTCAACTCATGCTGAACGGCCATTCTTAAACTTGGAACTTCGACTTCGAGGGGGAGGACCGCCTCCACTCCGAAGAGCAATGAGTATGGAGTGGACTGAGTTGGAGTACGGTGCGTGGTACGATATGCCCACAATGCCTCGTGAAGCTTGAGATTCCAGTCTCTCTTGTTGGCTGAAGCATTTTTCCTCAGGAGCTTGCATAGAGTCTTATTGAAGGCTTCGGCTAGCCCATTGGCTCATGGATTATAGATGGAGAAATACCTCCAGTCTATCTTGTGCTGAGTAGCGAATCTTGAGACATTGAAACTCTTGAAAGAAGGCCCGTTGTCAGAAATGATTCTTCTTGGTGTACCGAAGCGGTATAGAATATTATGCTAGAAGAATGTCAGAATATCCTTTGTCTTGACTTCTTTTAGCGGGATAGCTTCAGCCCACCTGGAGAAGTAGTCTGTCGCGGCCAGTATGAACCGGTGACCTTTAGATGACGGAGGATCAATCGGGCCAACAATGTCGGTGCCCCAAACTTCGAAGGCCCACGACGCCACTGTAGGATGCAATGGATTGGGATGCTTGTGAATAAAATCACCGTGAATTTGGCAGATATAACATTTCTTTGCATGCTCTCCGCAATCCCGTATCATGGTGGGCCAGTAATACCCAAGCCGTTTGATTTGAAGTCGCATCTTGGGGCCAGATTGGTGAGCACCGCAAACGCCCGAGTGGACATCTTTCATGACCATTTGGGCTTCGGCCAATGACAGACACCTGAGCCAGAGTTGGTCATATGACCTGCGGTATAACGTGTCATTTACAAACACGTATCGGAGAGCTCTTTTCTTCAGCTGAATTCTCGCAGATTTTTCTTCGGGCAGCTTGCCGTATCGGAGGTACTCTATGAAGGGTTCTCTCCAATCGGGCTCGTCTTGGATGATCGAAGTTTCTTCAGCGGGACTGCTCGTCTGTTCCGCGCTTTCCTCTTCTCGTAGAGAGACTGGGAGTAGAATTTGCCGGCTCCTGACTGTGATCAGAATTTCGTCCATGTCAGGATCAGCCAGCTCCTTGGCTAGGCGAGCGAGTATGTCGGCTTTTCCGTTCAACGCTCTAGGGACTCTCGTTAATTCAATTTGAGTGAACCGTTTCATGAGTTCTACCACTCGGCCTCTGTACCGAGCTAACTCGGGTTTGTATATCTTATAATCGCCGCTTACTTGGTTGACGACGAGCTGGGAGTCACCGTAAACTCGTAGCCGACGGATTTCCATTTCTATGGCGAGCTCCAAACCAGCTATCAGAGCTTCATACTCAGCTTCGTTGTTCGTTCGAGGCTCGGTGAGAGCGAAAGAACGCCGTAGGGTTCCCATTGATGGCGTGATGAATACCAATCCTATCCCTGCTTTTATCTCTGGGACGCTTGATTTACTGGAGGTCCTTATTGACGAGGCTCCATCGAAGTAGAGCTCCCAACATGGCTCATCTTCTTCGAGGTGCAGCACTTGTTCATCGGGTAACTCACAATTTAGCGGCGACCCTTCTGGTATGGGATGAGCAGCGAGAAAGTCTGCAAGAGCTTGCCCTTTTACTGCTTTCTGAGAGGTATAAACTATGTCAAACTCAAGTAGCATGACAGCCCATCTTGCCATTCTGCCGGCTAGGCTTGCTTTGGTCATCAAGTGTTTGAGCGGGTCGACCTTGGAGATCAGCATAACCCGATGAGCGAGCAAATAGTGTCTCAACTTCTTCACAGCAAATATTAGAGCCAGGCATTGCTTTTCGATTGGGGAGTAGTTGTGTTCCGCCCCGACTAGAGTTCGACTGAGGTAATAGAGGGCATTTTCTTTTCCCTCCTCGTTATTCTGGGCAAGGAGCGCACCGAGTGACTCGTCCAGCGCGGCAGTGTAGAGAATCAGCGGTTTATTTGGAATGGGAGCGGCCAGCACTGGAGGGTGCAACAAGTATTGTTTGATGTTTTCGAACGCTGCTTGACATTCGGCATCCCAGATAAAAGGAGCTCCTTTCTTCATGAGCTTTGAGAAGGGCCTACATCTCCCCGATAAATTTGAGATGAATCTCCGTATATAAGCAAACTTGCCTTGAAAAGATCTTAGCTGCGTTAGACTCTTCGGAGGGGGCATCTCCATGATGGCCTTTATCTTTGATGGGTCAACTTCGATCCCTCGATGCCGGACTATGAAGCCCAGGAATTTTCCCGATGACACGCCAAAAGCGCATTTCAGAGGATTCATCTTCAGGTCAAATTCCCTCAGTCTGGTGAGAACGGTCCTAAGATCCTGGATATGATCGGCCTTGGTTTTAGTCTTGACGACCAGATCATCAACATAACATTCGATGACTTTATGGATTAGATCATCAAAGATATTGGTCATTGCCCTTTGATATGTAGCACCTGCGTTCTTCAGTCCGAACGGCATCACCTTGTAGCAATATATTCCGATCGGGGTTCGAAATGATGTGTGTTTCTCATCCTCAGGCGACATCTTGATCTGATTGTATCCAGAAGAGCCATCCATAAAGGTGAACAACTCGTAATTTGAGGTGTCATCGACCATCATTTCCATGACCGGTAGCGGGAAGTCGTCTTTAGGACATGCCTTGTTGAGGTCCCTGAAATCGACACAAACTCGGATCTGCCCATTTTTCTTCTTCACTGGGACTATGCATGCGATCCAGTCCGCATATTTCTCTTCCCTGATGAAGCCGGCGTCGATGAGCTTCTTGGTTTCCTCGATGACTTTTTCTTCTAGTTCCCTTCTCATTCTTCGAGGAGCTTGTTTGACTGGCTTAGCATCAGGAGATATAGCCAGCTTATGCACAGCCACTTCAGGGGAAAGGCCTGGCATTTCTTTGTATGTCCACGCGAAGCAGTCAACAAACTCATACAGCAGGGCAATTACCTGCGCTTTCATTTCCTCTGACAAGAGCGAGCTGATGTAGGTCGGCCTTGGATTATCGGGCGTTCCTAAGTCAATCTTGGTTAGCTCGTCAAAGGTTGCTTGTCCACCATCTTCGAGCTCTTGAGGAGCTTCTTCTGGCTCGGCTATCTCGTCATCATCATTTGATCTTTCACTGGCCTCACCAACATGGATCATGTAGCACGCTTTGGAATCAGGTTGAATGTAACCTATTCCCCGTCTGTCTGGAGTTCGTCCATCGATGAGTGCTCGGACTTGGGGTGGACACCATAGCCCTTCGTAAAACTTTGCTTCGGACTCCGTTTGATATAACCGGCATCCGCACTTTTTAAAGTATTCCCGCATCTCGGGCGCATAGTATCTGGGATTGAGGACGGCTCTTATGCCTCTCTCATAGGGAAGGCACGCGACAGAAAGATCGTCTGGGTGCACAACGGGGTTTGACCTATAAAACAGGATGCCCTTCTGTCCATTTTTCCTCCCGGGCATGTAGAAAGTTTTCAGCTGGTCCACGGTAGAGACTGACAATGCGTCGAGCTCTTTGCACATATGCTCTGGTACCCTTGTGACGGCTAAGGACCCTTCTGTAACTTCGAAGGTCTCTCGTAGTTTCGCTTGTTGCATGGGGGGCCAATCTGCACAGCTGTTGCATGGCAGGTCCTCTTCTTCCGACTCTTCAGTGTCACTGCCAAGATGAGGGCGGGCTTTGCCGCTAGGTGGATCTTCAGTAACAGATTCGTCCGTATCGCTGCCAAAATGGGGGCGAGTTTTGCGGAAGGACGGGCTTCCAGCATCGGACTCATCAGTGTCGCTGCCAAAATGCGGGCGTACTTGGGTATTTTTGCTTTTGAAAGTGATAGCCGGCGCAGATTTGCTTTTGAGTCTTGGGGCTGGTCTATCCTCAGTCAGTTGTGGCTTAGCATTTTGGTGATTCATAAAGTACCGAGAATCTTCATAGCGGACTTCATGCACACCGAACGGTTGGATGTCTCCGTCAATGCGTCTTTCTTCGCCATTTTTAGTATACTTCATGCATTGATGGAGAGTTGACGGAATGATGCCGTAATCGTGGAGCCACGGCCGCCCCAAGAGAATCTTATAAGACGTGTCGGCGTCGATCACGTATATCTTAGCTTCAGTTTGCAGATCCCCGAATTTGATTGGCAGAGCCATGGACCCCAGAACTTGCTGGCAATTTTGGTTGAAGCCTTGAATGACAATCCTTTCCCTTGACAGGTGTCGGACGTCCATTGATAAACTCTTCAGAGTTCGCAAGTTCATGATGTTCACTGAGGACCCCGGATCAATCAATATGCGATTAATTCGATCTCCGTCGCTGTACCCGGTCACGTAAAGCGGCCGATTATGCCCAGCCGTTCCCAGTAGCAAGTCTTCATCCTTAAATGTGACTGCGGCGGCATGCAAAGCGTGCTGGGCTTCTTTCATATTAATTTCCGCAAAGTGAGCCTGATACCGCTCGGGGTTTTATAGAGCGTGAATGAGAACATCTCTAAGCTCCTTAGATAGGACCAAGGCGTCGTAGATGCTCAGGAGAGACGGAAGCTTCCGGAGATGTGCCAAGACATTATAGTCCACCGAGGAAGGACTTATGTTTTCATCAATCGGTTCTCTTCCATCTTCTTCATTAGCGACTTGTTTTTCCTTCCCTTTTGGGGCGTTGCCCTGATTTTGCGGTAGAGCCCTGCCGCTTCTGAGCTGGATTTGATTGGCCTTTGTGGTGAGCTCCTCGTTCTCTTCGGGAAAACAGAGCTCATCCTCGGAGTCGCTGCCAAGATAGATGGCGTAGCAGGTCACTACTGGGATCTCTTCATTGGAGTCTTCTTCTAACTCCTCCAGAATTTCAGCCGCTTGTACAGGGAAGAACTCCTTCAATTGAATCAATGTTCTTTCCCTTTGTTCATATTCTTCAAGGGAATCGATATATTTTTGAATGGTCGATCTCCTTGCAGACTCTTTTTCGCGCCGAGCCGCACTTTTCTTCTTCTTGAGCTTCTTGGATGTTGAGCGTGATGGAACCGCATCGGCAGCTGGACTGGTAGGCCTCTTCTGCCCTTCCCATTCTGTCCTGGGCTCTTTCCGAAGTAGCTTTATCATCTTCTTCGTCTTGTTAGATATGTGCGTACTCCACGGAGACCGCGATGGGTCCGTTTTGTTTGTCAGGGCAGCAGGTTCAGCTGTCTGCTCCCAGAAGGCTTCAACTTCTGTCTGTATAAAGTTGGCGGTTGCAACTTGATTGTTCACCAACACGCTTTTGGACAGCTCGATCTCTCCAGCCTTGTACTGCTTCTCGACCCAGTCTTTGAAGATATAGCAATCCTCGATCGCATGGCTCACTACTCGGTGGTACGGGCAATACAGAGGATTGTCGGTCATTTTTGCTTCTTGGGGTCTTTTCGACTCCGGCAATTGTAGGCCGTTGTTCAAGGCATCTTTAAATATCTTACGGACCTTGTCCCTTCTGAAAGAGTAAACCTTGTTCTTTTTCTCCTCTAGGGAAGGCCCATCTCCTCCCAGCAATGGCTTTCGAGACCGATTGGTTTTGGATTCGCCCGCCCTTCGCTTTTCTTCATTGTCGGACGCATTGAAGACATTGGTACTGCTGGAACTCCCGCTTCTACGGTTGTCGTCCCGCTTGCTTTTCCATGTTTTGTCTCTCTGAGAATCCGGCGGGGACTCTTGCTTTGAGCGTTCCAGCATTTGGACTTTCTTGGTTAGCTCCTGAAATGTCTTGAGGCCCGCCGTACACAAGAATGGGACCATCCAGTTGCTGAGGTTCCCAATGAGAAGGCTGACGGACTGGTCCTGCTCCAGCGGCGGTTCGCACTTGACTGTGAGATTACGCCATCGAGCGATAAAGTCGGTGTTGCTTTCATTCTTCCCCGGCTTGGTCCTCACAAGGTCGGCAATGGAGATTTTATCACTGACACTCATGAACCTTTGCCGGAACAGGGACTCCATTTGGGCAAAGGTGATGACGGACCCGTCCGGTATACTCGCATACCAGTCGAAGGCGACGCCGGTCAGGCTGTTGACAAACTGACGAAGAAGAAGCGCGTCATTGCCCCCTGTATTTCCGCACGATGCTTTGAAGTGGGCGACGTGCTGATTTGCATTCCCCGTTCCATCAAATCTTCCGAACTTAGAAATGACGTAGCCGCTTGGGAACTCAATCAGATCGTACTGCGCGGGATATGGCCGCCCACTACTGCCGATTTCTTTTTGAGCTTCGGCTTCGGCCACCAATGTTTTAACCTTGCTGGTGACCAAATCCATTATCCGATCCTGTGTTAACGGGATAGTGCTATCTGGGGCCAAGGCGTCCCCAGAAGCGGAGTGTGGACGGCTCTCATGTGGCTCGACCAGTCTTGGACCCGAAGGAACAGGCATTGGCTGCCTCGGATTGTCATCATCCGGCTGATTAGTAGCGGCTTGTGCTTGATGGGGAGGCGCTCGAGCAATTTGAGCCGTAAGCTGCATCACAACATTTGTTAGGTCGTCAATTTTCGAATAGAGCTTGGCCATCTCTTTATCCTTGCTCCTGAGCTGTTTTCGAAGCTCTTGAAGCAGCTCTTACTCTGCGGTCCTGGGGCGGAAAGTCGGCTCTTCCTCGCTGTCTGAGCTTGACTCTGCATGGACCGAGGAGTTTTTCTGCCTATCATCCTCATCGAGAGGGTTTTCTTCATCCAGCGGGGGCGGCTGTTCTTGGACAGCGGCAACCACATTCAGGCTAGATTGGGCTTGGGATGTGGTGGCCCCATCCTTGCTTTGCTGCGAAGGTTGTCGCTGGGGCGTCCGCCCGCCATATAGACCGTATGGATGATGTATCCGGCCGTCTTTCTATCATTGGAAGCTGATTTCACGGATCGCTGTCTTGACCCCCTTGCTTCGGTAGCTGGTAGTCGATTGAAGGCGGCTGGCCTAACCAGGTTCTTGAATGGTGCTGGCGCTTCTTTTCTGGGTTTGCCCCACTGCTTTCGTGCGGTACAGAGTGCTTGATAGACTCTTGAAGAGACAGTGTCATACTTCTTCTGTTGGGGCCGGGACACATCTCTTTGTGGCACTATTCGGACCGCTGTCTTCTTGATTCTGGCGGTCATGGAATTTTTCTGAACCCACTTCAGAGGCTCGAAGGAATTGCTGATTCTTACGTCCGACTCAGCTGTCGTCGCGGGGCAACCCTGCACTTGGAACTTCACATGATTCCATTTGGCCGAAGCCTTGGCCCTTTTGTTGGCTCGATACCTGAGCCGCTTCTGCCTTAACTTTTCTGTTCTAAGCACCTGGCAGACTTCGGCTCTTTGGGAAGATGCCGCAGATCGGGCGATGGAGGGCCTTGGAGATACGCTCGATTGTGCATTTGTTGGAGTCATCGCCTGATCTCGTCCGCAACATTTGATTTTGCCCTTTGTACCGAAGTTCTTGCACCCCGCTGGAGCACCAGAGAATCGTTCAGATACCATCTTAAGTTTCGGTTGTGGTGCCTTGGCGATCACGACATTCGGCCTCTTGCCCCTTGAGACCGGCTTGGCCACCTGTTCCGCCGGGATCTCTGCCAGATCAGCGCTTCCGGCAGGGTAGATGATGACGGAGCCGAACTGGCGGGGCGGTTCCTCCCACTGTCGACTGAGGCTTGCGGGAAGAACCACACGAGCGTTGATCTTGACCACGTACGGAATCAGGGTCACGTTGGAAGCTGAATTCGTCTGGGGAGACATTGTCGTCGAAGGTTGATTGCTTGAAAATCTGCATGAAAAAGCATTATTTTTAGTATAAATACAGGTATGTATATTGATTGAGTTCGCATGAACGTTTAACCCGAAATATGGGAGGAGAGATATGTCCCACCGGGCGTGCCAGAATCTGTAGGGTGTTTTTCGTCACCCCATTGAGATGGGAATACGCGCACGCTTGTCAGGCGTACTACAGATTCCCCCTGCCTAGGGTAGGTCGGGGTTTAATGATTATGGGGATCCGAATCTCCGGCAGCCGCGGACTAAGCTGCCGTTAATTACCCCTCGCCTTTGGGGCGTGGGAACCTCCGATTAACGGGTTAAACTGGTCATGCGAACTCAATGTGCAGTGTACGTGTGTTTTGTTTTGAAAGGGGGGTTTTGGATATATCGGGAGCCACGCAGAGTTTTTACGGGGGTCCCGCTACCCGGATAGCGGGTTGGGGGTCAAGGGGGCTAGCAGCCCCCTTGCGGGGTTCGGGGCAGCGCCCCGGCCCGAAAATTTTTTGGAGGGGGAGAATGTTGCGGAGTATGTGTATGTGTACATTTGTATACAAATGTATATATATACATATATATATAAATAAAGGGGAAAAGGCATCCAAAGGATGCGTGGGGCAGCACCTTGGACGCTGTGCGCTTAGGTGCTGTGCGCTCAGGCGCAAGCGCGCCACGTGTCGGCACGTGGGCGCTTTGCACATGAGCGCTGCGCGCAGGAGCGCAAGCGTGCGCGCCACGTGTCGGCACGTGGGCGCTTTGCGCATGAGCGCTGCGCGCAGGAGCGCGCGTGCAAGCGTGCTGGTGCGCAAGCGCGCGCGCCACGTGTCGGCACGTGGGCGCTTTGCGCATCACGCTGGTGCGCAAGCGCGCGCGCCACGTGTCGGCACGTGGTCGCTTTGCGCACGAGCGCTGCGCGCGGGAGCGCAAGCGTGCTGGTGCGCAAGCACGCGCGCCACGTGTCGGCACGTGGGCGCTTTGCGCATCGCGCTGGTGCGCAAGCACGCGCGCCACGTGTCGGCACGTAGGCGCTTTGCGCACGAGCGTTGCGCGCTGGAGGAAAAGAGGGCTTTTAGCCCCCAAAAACTCTCGAAAGAGAAATTGGTGGAGTTAAACTCCTGAAAAAAAGGAAAAATGTTTTGATTGGGGAAATGGGTTCTTCTTCCTCCTCCTCTGTTAGCTGGATCTTGAAGATCAAGAGATATGGGATTTTAAAAATCACTCCTTTTTGAGATCTAATGGAAGATCAGAGTTCCCCTTGATGGGTTTTGTGGTGAAAAACTAATTTATTTTATAAAAAGGAGAGTAGAACTCTTGATTTAATTCAAAAGAAAGAAGAAGGTTTTGGAACCTTGAAGAAGGAAGAAAGATCTCAGATCTGAAACTTTTTTTTTGGAGAGAGAAAAAGTTGTTTAGATATTTCATTATCTTTGCCTTTATAGGCCATACACTTTACACATAGCCCCTTGGGCTTCACAAAATGGCATTTTGCCTATCCCATGGCTCATGTGCCATTTCTTTTTGCACATAAGCCATGGGCTTTACAAAAAAATTGGCTTTATGCCTATTTTTCTTACATTTGTCCATAAAATAAAAATAAAAGAAATACAACAAAATTATTTATTACAAAATTTTTATCTTAACATGGGGGAGGCCGGCCGCTTCATGTTCGGGCTCGACCCGGGCATGGGCCCACTGGATCTGGGCTTGGGCCCACTTGGCTTGGGGTTGACTTTGATTTTGACTTGGTCAACCGGGGTGTAAATTTTTACCCCAACAATCATATACCCCTACGTGTGTGTAAAGAACATCCCTACACTCGGAGAATTCAATTCAAGCTATCATACTCTTATCCATCTACCTCAGTACTTTTTAATTGATTAGCCCACACATTTTTCATGCGACCGTTAATACTTCTCGAGGTACTAACCGACCGATTACTCATGTGCTTGCTTATTAGGTGTATTAGTATTTTCCTCGTCTTGCAATACCTAAGGCTTAGCAGTGACTCCCAAACCAGTTAGTCTAAGGCACTAGGTGATGAAGCACCCTCGCTATATTTTTTTTATGCTGTCTTGGTGATTACAAAACCAGTGTTCATTTTTCTTCATCATTTTATCTTTTTATGCTTCATTTATTATTTTCTTCGTACTTTGGCTTTTAGACAAGAGCATTTCAAGGTATCCTCTACTATCCCGAGTTTCAAGACATGTGTACGTGCGTATAGTAGGGTATCAACATTCAAATGTTTGGCTTCCAGAATAGGAACTATTTTTCAGACTTATTTTTATCCTCAGATTAGTGACTTCTTTCATCTTACTAACCCTTGGGACAACGGCTCATAACTACTTTATTACTAGTTTCGTTTAAGAAAACTTCTAACTTCCTTGGTTTTCTTAAATTTTTCCAATCTTTTAAATGTATTTTTTCACTTTCTAACCTTTTATTATCTTATTTATGTACACAAAAAAATTTATTTATTTTATTTTTTATTATATGTTTTGTGCTTATGCAAGGTATGATGCAAAATGATGCGTAAATAAGCACAAACCTCCCCCAAACTTGTTTATAACAGTGTCCTCGCTGTTGCCATCTGTTAAATCTCAAAAACCTGTAGTCTTGGGAGGAAAATTTATTAGCGGGGACAAGAATAAGTGAACGTGAAAATCCTCCTCCAAACTTATTTTTGGCTCACAATTTTGAGGACAACTTTTATTTTCAAGAGCCAAAAATATAAACCCCCAAACTTGAGTTAAACAATATTAAGCATTTTAGGAGGGGGTGAAGTAATTTGGTCAATATAAGGCTTTGCAAAGACAAAAAATTAATACCAACCATTCAAAAATTTTATCAATGTACCGTATAGGTCGGTGGAAGAACATGTTGTATAGAGTCAGGAGGAAGTGGGGAAAAGATAAGTGGTGGTCTGGAAAGGGTTTGAGTCTTAAATTATAAAAATGAAAGAATGAGGATGAATGACAGCGAGAATGGGAATGATTAGGAATGAGTGGAGCATTTGCATTCTCGTATCATAGAAGAAGGAATGGTGGCGGTTCAACTTCTATAGGTGGAGGTTGATTAATCACAAAATCCGTATTGTTTAGGAATGCAAGTTCGTCAGCAAAAAGTTCTTCAAAACTTTTATTAATGGTGTGATCGAACATTTTACTGTCAATAAGTTTTGTGCCAGAATTTATCATACTTGATTTGTAAAAAATTATGGAGGTAGGAGACTCGAAAAACTCATCTACCTCATTTTCAAAAGTATCCAAATCAAGTTGACTTTCTGGTATTATTGAACTTGAATTACCGGATTATGATTTATCAACACTCACTAACATTACAGGAACAATAGAAGATGAACCGGAGTAAGTAGAAGGTGAAATGGGTAAACAAATTGGTGTGTCGAGTATTGCTAAACCAGATGTGGGAGATGGAGGCTGAATTTCGGTCTGATCTTCGGTTATATGATTAACATCAACTTCAAGACGCACTTGGGGTTCGAGAAGAATTAAAGGCTCATGATGATGACTACAAGAAAGTGAAAGGACCTGATGAATTGATGGGACAAACTCATCAAAAATTTCGGGTTCATCAATCGATATATCCCCAACGTCAATCACCTCATTCAAGTGAATGTTAAAATTCTCAAACACCTCATCAAAAGTATGGATTTCAATCAATTTTGGTTCAAGAGTGGAGATGTAGAAATCACAAGGATTTTGCATGGTTTCACTCGAAATGGACCCTTCACAGTCGGGTAAATCAAACACTTCAAAGTCACACAACTTATCAATTGGTGGATCATTTGGTGTACTCGATGAATCTGTGAAACTGGAGTTGTGGATTTTAGTTTGGAAAGGGAAGGTTTGATTAGGAAAGGTGTATAGTCCTGTCTCACTACCTAAATTCTCACTGTCCTATGCCCGAATTATACACTGAAGAATTTTGGGCAGGTTCGACATTTGTTTCTTGCCTCCACTCTGCTAGTTCCTTTCTAATTTGGTTCGACATTTCCAAATATTTTTCTAATGTCCGCTCAAGACTAGACTTGGATCGATAAGGAGTTTCAGTATAAGATTGAAATTCTTGTGGACGATTAAAACTCCTAAATGACTGATTAGAAGGACCGTTTAGAGAAAGTGGAAAAATTGGATTGGATTGATAGGAACAGAATGGTTGTGAAAATTGGGCAGGAGCAGGGTCAACATTGTGATAAGAAGAATATTGATATTGGTTGGTTGGTTGGCTAATAGACATCATACATACCACAAACCGATCATGAAATTCTTCTTTAGAAAGTGGGGTGATGGTTGATATTGGTCCGGATTGAAACTTTGGCCTTTAGCCCTAGCTATATGCTCAGCAATGGACATGCGTTAGGGGCATCCTCACTCGGAGTATCAATTGAAACAGATGTAAAATTAGGATACGGTTGATAAGACCTGGACTGAGGTGGCCAACTGGTTCTATCTGCTTGCGCTATCCGATCTCTTAAAGACATGGGAGAGTCGGATGGTATACCGAAGCGATTACGAAAACAAGAAATATCTGGTTGTGAACAGCAAAGCTCGGCAAGAGTTCGTCTGTTTGGGTCACCCATTATAAGAAGATAAGAGGGGGAAAGGGTAAAAAGGAGAGAAAATAATTGGTTTGTTTTGGAAAAAAAAGACGGATTTTGAAAAATTCACACAAACAATGCACAAGCAACCCTAAATCTAATGGTCACCTAGGTCAAGTCTCTAGACCGCTCCTAGACTTTCAGAAGACAAATCGCAGGATAAATCTTCTACTGCCTCTTTATCTCTCCTGTGTCCAGGTAAGTGGGAGGTTCTCCGCTACGTAAGTAGTGGGCCTAATTAAGTAACCACTTGACTTAGACACGCTTGCCTTAGACACCACAAAAGAAACGCGGATAAGCAATAGATTATCCACGACCTCCTTCTGTCCTAAATGAGCGCGACGGTCCTTAGAGTCTTGTCTAGATCTTTTTTTAATTAATGAGGGTGATGCAGATGCAAGTTTTGTGATTTTTGGAGCTTAGGAAGGGTAATGAAATCCCTACCTAATCTTAATTTGGTCTTTACCCCTTAATTTCCGTATTAAAATATGCAAAACAACCAATTTCAAGAATCGCAACAAATTTAATGTTTTAGCGGCGCTGAATTTTTGCAAAGAATCCTGCAAGAAATTGATTATTGGACAAGATCAGAGAGGAGAGGAGAGAACAGAGAGTATACCACAGAGATTTTATGCACTGATTCACCTAAACGGCGGCGGAACCGCCGCAAAAACCATACTATGGCCGCGGATCCGCGGTCCTATGGGGGAGATAGGAGATCGAATTTTCTCTGTAGCTGCTTGTACTCCTCTGGAAACTGTAGATTTTCTCTAAATCTTGATCGCGCTGCTAAAATGATTCCAGATTCCCTCGCAAAAATTCAAACACTAATCGTTAAGCACTTGAAACGATTCTTGAATTAAAATTTGATGGAATAATAAATTTTCAACTCAAATTGCAAAAACGAACAAATTACGCACGCATCCCCGGCAACGGCGCCATTTGATTGATCATCTTCTGTGTGTAAGGAAAAGTTTTATCACAGCCAAAGAAATTTATACCGCAATCAATTAACGGTGTCGATATAGCTCGTTAATGAATATGGATCGTCCACTGAGATTCGTGTTTTGATCGATCTTGTTTTAAATGAATTGAAATAAAATAGTAAAGAAAATGATTCAAGATTTATGAGAATTGATTTTAAGAAATATAAAGAAATAGATCAAGAATCAACAAGATGTCCAAATCAATTTAGTTATCAAGATTTGTAGAATAGCTTGTAGGAATCGATCGAATTAGTAGCTATGATGAATACTAATTATGACGAATCTTATCTATTGATGGATTGTAGCTAGATCGATGATGAATGAATGAAAATTAGGGATCTACTGAAGAAACTAGGGTTTCTCCTTCACTATCCCTTGTCTTTTCATTGATCCTCATTCAATTCTAACCTCTAGCAAAGAGGATCATCAATCATTTGATCCCTAATTTGCAACGAAATAATCAAGAACATTAATTTCGATCCAAATTAGGTCATTGACAATTCTTTTTCCTAGAGTTTACAATTCTCATAAGACTTAAGATTGATAAAATGATTTCATCATCATTAGATCTACCGATTCCCTCGATTCTGTTACAAGTAGAGAATTCACTCACACATCATGAAATTGATGAATCAAGAATCAAGAAATTTCATAATGCAAGAATGTAATGAAAACGAGAATTAACAATTTATCATCTTCATTAAATCTTCTTCAAATTTACACAACTTCTCAATTCGAGGTACAAGATTAAGCTCTCAATCGCTTCTTTGAAGAGGTGAATTTGTCGTCGATATTTGCGAATCTCGATCGCCGTGAGTCGTGGATCGTCGTGAATCTCTTGCTCGGATGATGATCGGCGTTGCGATGAAGGATTGTTAATTGCTCGCTTGATTTGCTTCTCAATGGATCTTGATTTGTCTTTGGAATTGGATTTGGGTTAGGCTTTGGATTGGATCACAAGTTGTGTCACTCAACTTGTGTGTAAAATTATTGAACAACCAACTAATGAACAACCCCAAAATTTTTGATCTAGATCCCCTTTTATAATTTCAAATGAATCTTCCCTCCAAAACTAGGTTGTTAGAGAGAGCCTTCTAAAATGAGGTAGGTTGTTAGGGAGAGCTTTCTAGAATGAGGTTGTTACAAGGAGCCTTCTAGAAGAAGGTTGTTATGCAGAGCCTTCCAGAATGAGCCACGTGGTAATTAAGCATCTTGAGGAGGCAAGGTTGTTGAGACGAAACTTCTGGAAAACCGACGTCACTTGATGGCCTAACTCGGCAGCGGAACTGCGGCAACTCGGCCGCGATTGCACAGCCAATTAGTGATATTTCTGGCTCATTTTTCTGGGGTATTCTGATGTAGGCTTTTGGGTTTCCTTCTGATGTCTGGAATCTTATAATTCTTTCTTGGATGCTGCCAGATTTGAATTCATTGACTTGTTGTATTTTATCGGTATTTTTGTAATTCCGGTTCTTTGACCTGAAGAATTTCCTGCACACAATCTTGATGAAAGTGTTGAGATATACAAAATCATGCGTGTAATAATAAACACACAATTTCCCTCATAATGCCAGTTATAATGTATAACACATGTTATTTGATATTTTGCAGACGAAATGCTAATTTGTGCTATATTTATACCAAACACTTTTTGATGACTAGAAAGAGTAGGGAAATTGATGTGTTAAGAATGCAATATTTTCGACTGATCAACGGACCATTACCGATGATGCACATGTTGTGCGTACACATACTTGCCTGCTCACACACACATCATCGGTAATTGCCATGCCATGTACACATTAGAAATTGCTATGTCACCGTATCACCTTATAACCTGTTTGCATTTTAGTTATTGATTAGCACACAGTATCCTATATTATTGTAGATATTGCACTTTCTTTACCTTACTACACGACACACTCATGTGAACACACTTACTATGCATTACAGTGTTGTTATGTACCTGTACATATTATTTCATTACTGCCATGTTTTCATGAGATTTCTGGATTTGAGAAACCGCAGATATTATTTAAAAACTTATGATTGTTTTAAAAACGCGGTTTTTCTTAATATGATATTCGACGTCCACCATGAGATTTCTCGGTGTTGAGCTATAATGATTACCCGATTTGAGAAGTGAGGAGTCACCGTCTGCGAGTACATGGTGGACCTGGTACGGTATCCCGGGATAAGAAGATCATATAGAAAGACGTTGAGCCTGACGGGGGAACACCACCTATCGGTAACAGTGTTGGACTCGGCGGATATCCGGAGGATACCGATCGGAGTGATATGGTACAGATGGATATGAGAATCGATCCGATGAGACGGTGCCTGAGATATGAGGGTCGATCCGATGAGACGGCGCTTGAGAATGAGGATTTACATGTCGATGTTGGATACGGGTTTTATGATGATTTCGAGTGTTAATGCTGGACACTCAGGATTTTACGATAATTTTGATGTGTCGTTGTGGACACATATTGGATGACATATACACATATATATATAACTCAGATGATATGGTACCACACATTGATACAGGCACGATATTATATATTTATACACATGTATACACGATCACCTTCTTTTCCATACGATATGATATTATATTACAGTATGATCTAGGAGATCGTTATACATTCGATTTCTACCTGATGATGCCTTCTACTCACGAGTTGGGAACTCACCTCTGTTGTGCCATAATTTTCTTGTAGGATCGACTACTCGGATTCAGTAGCGGCTTGTAAGTATATTGCACATTTCTGCATGATTTGCATTGGTAGATGGGTTACAGTTCAGAGCGTCACCACCATTGTTTACTTTTATATTCATTGTATCTAATTAAAAATCCCATCAACCAGACTATGTATATTTGGTAGACTTAGAAACCAGAGGCTTGTATATTCTTTCAGACTTAGAGCGAGATGTGTATATTATTCTTATATTGGATTTAATGATGTTTTGGTTTTATTTGCTTTCTTTCTGTGATGAATTTTCGTCTTGGGCGTCGTATATTTTACTTGCGTGGTTGTGTTTCCGCTAATTGGCGAAGAGCTAGCTCCCGCTTGGGGATGTCTATATTATTCTTGCTATGTACTGGTTTTGGATTAAAATTTACAGAGGTGCTGTCCAAATTTTAAATGACGGAAACGTTTTCAAACTTTACTATACATCCACTTGCATTTCTATAAAAGTTTACTTATACTTTAAAAGAAGCACTTTTATACCCTTCTTTTTAAATTTCACCTCTATTATTTTCCTAAAAATGTTTAGATTTCTGGGTTTTCGGCCTACTTGGGTTAATGTGGAGTCCTATAGACTTCACGTAATCCAAGTGTCAGTCATGTGTCATTTTCGGGTCATGACACTGTAGGTGTATCATCAGGGTAGCCATGTTTCTTCTAACAACAGTTTTCGTGATGATTAGTGCCGCCGCAATAAGCATAATAAAGACCGGCACAGCTACAGTCATGTCCACAGGAACCACGACCACTAGCAGTAATAGGGGGACAACCATAAGCAGTAATTGAGACCAAATCAGAATTCATGATGAATGGCGCAGAAGTAAATCATGAGAGAGCAAGAATAAGGTTGTCCAACACCCAAGTGAGTACAAGTGTAAAGAAGTAAGAGCAAGACGATCGAAAAGGTCATCATCATTAACCAAGAGAAGCAGAGACGAATGTTGTCATTCGGCTGTTGGCGAGAGCTAGGACTATGGTTCGAGAGGGCTATGATTGGCATGGAGGAGGCGACATCATTGGAGGAGGCAGTCTACAAGCAGAGGGCAGCGTCCATAAAGGTTGCGGCTGCAAGGGCTGCTGCTGGGTGCGAGGAGTCTATTCGGTTTAATGCGGTGATGGCTGTTGTGTGTGGTGCATGCTGCTGCTGGTGGTATGGATGCTGGTGCTGGTGCGGATCCGGTACGACGTGGTGCTGGTGAGGATCTGGTGCGATGTGGTGCTGGTGCTGGTGCGGATCTGGTGCAACGTGGTGCTGGTGTTGTTATGACGTTGTGCTGGTGCGAAGGGCTGTAGAGGGAAGGGCAACAAGAGGGGCGGCGGTTAGGGCAGAGGAGGGGGCGGCTGTTGGGAGGGAGAGTCGATCCACGGAACAGTGCTCGCGACAAAACCCAAATCACGCAAAAATACAATCACGCAATTAAACGACGAAAGACAATATAAATTAAAAATGCAGGAATAAGAAAGTAATCAATCATAAACAAAATAGATTTGTTAACGAGGTTCACCCACCGTATGGCTAGTCCCCGGCAGAGCGGAATCTGCAAACGTTTACTATACTTAAATCAAGTTTGCAAACAAGAACAACCCTAAAAGATTTCTCTCAAATCTCTCTTGGTCTTTGCCTCTTGTGATGATGCTTGTGATGATGCAAAATGCCTCACTCATAAGATGTGCTTTTATAGTATCTAGGATAATGTCACTATCTTTCATTGTCACCACCTTTCATTGTCACCACCTAACAATTTCATGCATGTCAAAAGTAGCACCTAACAAAGTCACCACCTTTCATTGTCACCACCTAACAATGTCATACATGTCAAAAGTAACACCTAATAAAATCACCACCTATCATTGTCACCACCTAACAATATCATGCATGTCAAAGTAGCACCTAATAAAATCATCACTTAAAATTATTACCACCTAACAATGTCATGCATGTCAAAAGGTGGCACCAACCCTAGACTTTAATTTGCATCAATTTTCAACAAACTCCTCCTTGATGCAAATTCATCACAATCTCGACATTGTCCCACTTGGAGTAATTTTTTTTTTGGCTTGATTCTCAACACTAGTAAACTTCACACGATTCCGCTGCTGCTCTCTCCTCATCAAATTTTCATGGAGAGATTCACCGTTCTGCAACAGAGATTCAGCTTATCTCTGTCTACAATTTTGGTGAATATATCCGCCGGATTCTTTTCTCCCGCGATCTTTTGTAGTGTCAACTCACCATCTTCCAACGCTATGCGTATGAAATAGTATCGCACCTTAATATGCTTCATCCGAGAATGATATGTTGCACTCTTCGCCAAATGTATTGCACTTTGGCTGTCGCTCCACAAGGTATTGAAGTCTTGCTTCTTACTCAACTCTTCGAGTAACCCTTATAACCATATCATCTCTTTGCTGGCTTCCGTGATCGCCACGTACTCGGCCTCCGTAGTTGACAATGCTACCACTTTTTGCAGTTGAGATACCCAACTCACCGCTGTTCCCCCAACTGTAAATACGTATCCTGTTGTGCTCTTCCCACTATCTCGATCACCCGAGTAGTCCGCATCAACGTAACCTTGCACCTTTAAAGAGTCACCCCGGAAACATAAGCAGTGACTAGACGTACCCTTAAGATACCTCAAAATCCACTTCACCGCATTCCAATGCTCTTTCCCCGGGTTTTGCATATACCGGCTCACAACTCCCACTGCATGTGCAATATCTGGTCTCGTACTCACCATTGCATACATTAAACTCCCCACCGCAGAAGCATAAGGCACTCTTGACATCTCGTCTTTCTGCTCTTGAGTTGTCGGGCAAAACTCCTTCATGAGTTTGAAATATTTTGCTAAAGGCGTACTCACCGGTTTTGACTTGTCCATATTGAACCGCTTCAAAACCTTCTCGATATAGTCGCTTTGCGATAACCACAGCTTCCGCTGCTTCCTATCTCGAACGATCTTCATACCCAAAATTTGTTTGGCCGCTCCCAAATCTTTCATGGAAAACTTTTCAGCCATCATCTTCTTCAGACTTTGAATTTTCTCGAAGTTCGGACCCGCTACCAACATATTATCTACATAGAGTGATAGAATGATATAGTCTTCAAAAGTCTGAATATAGACACAGTGATCTGACTCACCACGCACAAATCCCGTCTCTAACATGAACTGATCAAATTTGAGATACCACTGTCTTGGAGCTTGCTTAAGGCCATACAAGCTCTTTCGCAGTCTACACACCATAGTTTCTTTTCCCTTCACCTCGTATCCTGGTGGCTGCATCATATAGATCTCCTCCACCAAATCTCCATAAAGGAACGCAGTCTTTACATCAAGCTGCTCCAAATGCAGATCCCCCACCGCCACAATTCTAAGGATCACCCGAATTGATGTCATTTTCACCACAGGGGAAAATATCTCTTGATAGTCAATTCTTTGTTTGCGCATATCCCTTGACTACCAAGCGAGCCTTGTACCGCTTCACACCATCGGCCTCATCTTTTATCCTCTACACACATCTATTCAGCAACACTTTTCGACCTTTGGGTAGCTTCACTAGGTCCCACGCGCGGTTCTTCTTCAAAGAATCCATCTCCTCGTCCATAGCTCGCTCCCACTGCTTACTAGCACCGTCTTGTGTTGCCTCTTCAAGGGATTCAGGCTTTCCCGAATTCGTGTACAAAATGAAGTCGGTCACAAGTCTTTCAGGTAGCCCCCTTTCTCTCGTAGATCTCCTCAGAACTGGCACATCTGATTGCTGAACATGGTCACAATCATGTTCTTGAGTCTGATCCTGCACTGCAGCTTCTTCCATGTTTTGATCCCCACTTGTGGGCACCTGATTGTTCTCTTGAATTCCGTCTAACTCCACGAACTCAGATACAATACCATCTTTGGCTTGCTTTTCTTCTCTATATAAGTGTTGCTCATCAAAGATAACGTTCCGGTTTCGTATTACTTTCTTACTTGTGTAATCCCACAGCCGATATCCGAACTCGTTTCCACCATACCCGATGAAAGCACACTTCTTAGATTTGGAGTCAAGCTTACTACTTTCTGCCTTATCAATAAAAAAATATGCAATACAACCAAATACTTTAAGGTGCGAATAGTTGACCTGTTTACCCGACCAAATTTCTTCTGGAACGCCTCCATCAAGCGCACTTGCCGGGTTTCTGTTGATCGGATACATAGCAGCATCGACCGCTGCTGCCCATAAGAATTTTGGCAGATTCGCATCCAAGGTCATGCTTTGCACTCGCTCTAGGATCGTTCTGTTCATCCTTTCAGCGATACCATTTTGCTGTGGCGTCGCATATACCGTTTTCAACCAACGAATACCCTTTTGCGAGCAAAACTCCTCGAACTCTTGGGTGCAGTATTCCCCGCCATTATCGGACTTTAGGTGTTTAACCTTCATCCCCGTTTGGTTCTCCACCTGCGCAATCTAGTGTTTGAGGATGCCAAACACATCGGACTTTTTCTTCATCGCGTATACCCATGTCTTTCGACTTGTATCATCGATGAACGTCACGAAGTACCGAATTTCTCCATAAGACTCCACCGAGGCCGGATCCCACACGTCCGTATACACCATCTCCAGTTTCTTGGTATTTTTCGCTACGCCTCCAATTTGAAATCTGAGCGCGCTTTGCTTCCCACAAACGCAGCTCTCGCAAAACCCCAACTCCACATTTTTTTGCCCCGAAAGAACCCCCTTAGCTTAAAGAATTTTCATGTTCTTCTCGCTGAGGTGTCCTAATATTTTATGCCACAACGAAGTCTCCGAATCTTTCTTCGAACTTGTCGTCAATGCAACCGAGCCTTCGCTGCTCCCATTGAATGAGTACAACGAACCGCTCAGCTTTTCCCTTGCGACCACCAACGACCCTTTGGAAATCTTCCATTGAGAATTCCCAAACGTTGTAGTAAATCCTTCGTTGTCTAGCTGACTTGTGGAAATCAAGTTTTTCTTCAAATCCGGAATGTGACGAGCATTCTTCAATTTGATTTGACCACCTCCTGACGGTTGTAAGATGATCGTCCCCTTTCCAACGATCTTACACGATTGACCGTTTCCCACCGTCACATGTCCAAGATCGCCCTGAACATACTCGCTAAAGTGATGTCTGCCTGAAGTGCAATGAAAAGAAGCCCATGAATCAAAGAACCAAGTATCCGCCTTTGTGTTCTCGCTTACCGATAGACAAATACCTTGTTCTCTTTGTTCTTGTATAGACACTACATTCGCTTCCTTTTCATCAGTTTTCTCATCTGAGGCTTTCTTCGGAAGCCTGCATTCACTTCTTTTGTGGCCCTTCTTTCCGCAATTCCAACAGGCGCCCTGGATTTTTCCTTGAGATTTACCCCGGTTTTTAGACTTGCCATTTTCCACTTTTCCCTTTCCATTGTTCTGCCACGATTCTCCACCGAAAGTGCAGAAGTTCCAGAACTCCCACTCACGGACTTTCTCCGCATCTCATCGTTTAATATGCAGCTTACCGCATCATTAAACGTGAGAATTCCCGAGATAGAGTTGCTAACCGCCATCACTAGGTTCTCCCACCTTTCTGGCAACGAACATAGGAACAATAGGACTCGAATCTCGTCTTCAAAAATGATTGAAACGGACTCAAGTTGGCTTGTCACGCTGTTGAACTCGTTCAGGTGCTCTATCACCGAACCATTCTCTACCATCTTCATGTTGAAAAGCTTTTTCATCAAAAATATTTTATTTGATGTCGATGGCTTCTTATACAACTTCACTAACGTCGTCATTAGCGCCTTAGTTGTTTTCTCCTTTGAGATATTAAAGGCCAACTGCGGAGTCGACGACAATCTGACCATCGCCAAGGCTTTCCTATCCAAAAGGTTCCACTCCTCATCGGTCATCTTCTCGGGCTTTTCTCCTAGCAATGGAAGATATAAATCTTTTTGGTATAGACAGTCTTCTAACTGCATGCGCCACCAACCAAAATTGTGACCATTGAATTTCTCGATTCTTATCTTATCCTCTACCATCTTTCGTCTGTATCGCAGCAAACCCGACTTCCTCCTAGATCTGAACCAACGCCTTCAAAACTACAATCTAAGAAAGTGGGGAAGAGGACACAAGCGTCGTTACCCACCGTTATCTAGATTATAGAATCGAAGAACCCTAGGTTCTCTTAACCTTGCTCTGATACCAGTTGTTGGGAGGGAGAGTCGATCCACGGAACAGTGCTCGCGACAAAACTCAAATCACGCAAAAATACAATCACGCAATTAAACGACGAAAGACAATATAAATTAAAATGCAGGAATAAGAAAGTAATCAATCACAAACAAGATAGATTTGTTAACGAGGTTCACCCACCGTATGGCTAGTCTCCGGCAGAGCGGAATCTGCAAACGTCTGCTATACTTGAATCAAGTTTGCAAACAAGAACAACCCTAGGAGATTTCTCTCAAATCTCTCTATACAAATCTCTCTTGGCCTTTACCTCTTGTGATGATGCTTGTGATGGATGCAAAATGCCTCACTCATAAGATGTGCTTTTATAGCATTTAGGACAATGTCACTATCTAACAAAGTCACCACCTTTCATTATCACCACCTAACAATATCATGCATATCAAAAGTAGCACCTAACAAAGTCGTCATCCTTCATTGTCACCACCTAACAATGTCATGCATGTCAAAAGTAGCACCTAATAAAGTCACCACCTAACAATGTCATGCATGTCAAAAGTAGCACCTAATAAAGTCACCACCTATCATTGTTACCACCTAACAATATCATGCATGTCAAAGTAGCACCTAACAAAGTCATCACTTAACATTATTACCATCTAACAATGTCATGTATGTCAAAAGGTGGCACCTAACCCTAGACTTTAATTTGCATCAATTTTCAACAGCGGCGGCCAGGGAAATTAGGGTTAGGTTTTGGGAAATTAGGGTTTTCCTCTCAATTCCTTTCTTTCCATCGGTTTTGGAACTGATAATTTTGTTTTCTTAAGAACCAAAACCGAACTTCCTGGAATTATTCAGTTCACACCCAAGTTTGCTTCTCCTCTTTTTGGTACTTAATGCATCAGAATGCAATCTATTGGATCCCATATTTTAGGCCTACACCTGTATTTTATTCTTTCAAAATCTGAAAATGGTCAGATTTTCTGATCAATTCTCCACCAATATTGTGACACATGGAATTGAACAAGAAGTGGGATTTTTATATACCCGCCTCATAGAGTGAATTGTATGTATATTGTGCCATTGATATTCCATGCTGCAATAAGCCAATAACCCACTTGTATAACTACGCCTTCATGTTTGTGTAGCGCAGTGATTTTGTGCATGTTGCATTGCACAACCTGAGTCCTTTACGCATATGTCACTCACTGCCCACAAGTTTCCATTTTGATGGATATTCTCCCAATACTTGGACTTATCACATATATACATGTTGGAATTTCGCAGGTATGATTGAACCGGTCATCTCTTGGATTTGCTGCAACTGGCTTCTAATGTCATAGTCGCCTTGACCGCCGTACAAATTGAGGTAGTATATTTGTCTCAATTTGAATGACCAATGTATTTTATTTGATTCCTTATCCACAATTTTCCATATAACTTGCATGTCTCTATAACCTCTAAAGGCCCTAGATTCCTTTCTTCTTCAATTTTTATGCATTTATTAAAAAAACAAATAGGTAGGTCGGAGTATGCTAAAGCTTCTTGCATCAAAGCAAGAGTTTCTAAGGTTCAGATAATGCCCGCATCAAGTTACGGCCTATTATTTTAAAAGAAGGTCATAAAAGCCAAGTAGAGCCTCATTATAACGTAGAGTTTTGAAGCACTCCTAGAAAATGATGATTAGATTCTGAAACTTAAAAGGAAGTCTACTTTTAGAGAGAATATAGGCAATGTGGCAATTTTTTTATTGATATGCATGCCTTGTAAGAAACAATTTCAACCAAGTTACACTTATATTTGGCTGTCTATTGTTGACTTTACTCAAGATTATAATACTCTGCTCAGCTGTACACTTAGTATTCCTAGGTTTAAGTTTAGGAGAGTCACTACAAAATGTTGAATTGAAACTCATGTCCTGTTTGTTTTCATGCAAGTTTCCACTGGTTTCTTCACATTTTCTCCTTATATGAAACCTGGTTTTTATTGTCATGAGCCAAATGAGCTTAAATAACATATTCAGCATTAAGAGGCTCTAAGAAAGCTATTAGCAAATGATGACTACCATCAACTTACCAATCGTGCTCCAAGTTCTCATGTTCAACCGTAAATTCGCCGTCACAATAATTATTGGCTTTATTTTCATTTTCATTATGTCCTCTGTTTATCTATAAATTCAATTTCATGCACACTCGCATCATCCTTAATAGATCTGTATGGCATCATTGTCATTCATTAGTGCTGAATCCTATACCTTCCGTAGTTTAAAAATTTTCCATATACCTTTTATTCCTAGTTATAATATTAATGTAGTTACAGCATCTTTTCCGCAAATCTACATGCATTTTCTAATATCTTGAACGATTTATCATCACGTGTCTAATCATCGGTCAGCAATGTCAAATTTGATGTTAACTAAGTATGCATTGATCAAATAACACCTAGAAAACACCTTTTTGTATTAGATGCACTTCATATATTCGTTTTTTTTTAGTTGCCAAGCTAAACCACCATATTGTAGTTAGGATTTTGCGGTTTTGAATACAGCCCAGATTAGGCATCTACAAATTGCAATACAATTATGACTATGATTACACACACACACACACACACACACACACACACTCCAGTTATATCCCTATAGAAATGGGCTTAGCCTCATGACTATTGTGTCGGAGGATGTATTGATCAATGATTCACTAGAGAGAAATTTTCAAGTTTCAACCAGCATGGGTTGATTCTTTTGCAGAAGCCCTACAAGCAAAAACAAGATAAATAAAAGTGTCATATTAATATATAAGTGAAGGAAAACTGCAGGCATTTTCATTTTAGACTTTAGAATGGTGCACAAATAGATACATAAGAAGCCAAACCTAAAGTATAAAGAAAGAGTATGGCATCTTGAATTTCAGAGATCTTATACTCCACTTGCCTAAAGTCGGTGCAGTGAATTTGTGCATGTGCACAACTTGACTATTTTATAACAATATAACTCACTGAGAGCTGTTTTGTTTTGCTTCCTCATTGCCCACAGTTTTTACTGTAGTGTTGATGGATATTCTCCGAACTCTTTTCCTTAAATTCCTTTCTATCACATGATAAAATCCATAGTTTCATCGGACCTTCATCGTTGCTCTAGCGGCCGCTGTACAAATAGAATCCACATATTTGACTCGATTCGAGTGACCTATTAGATTATATTTGATTCCGTATGTGCAATGTTCTTGCTTCTTATAATCTTACGCTCCTCTGTCACCTCTAAAGACCCTTGATTCCTTTCTTCTTCAATTGTTAAGCAATAATTAAAGAGAAGGGATAAAACTGATTAGTCTTAATCTAAACATGCTACATTTTCGCTTCTAGATAAATCCCTAGAACTTGAAGGTCATGATTAGATTCTGAAAACTTAGAAAACTTGGAAAATTCTACTTTTAGAAGGAATGTGGTCATTGTTTACTGATTTCCATGATTTTGGTAAGAAAATCATGTATCGACTTTCGACTATATTTTAGAGCAAAGGGGTTAAAAGGTTAGCATGCATGTAACTAGACACAAATTCTTTGTTGTACAATGTGGAAAGTTTGTCAAATAAATTCATGTGACAAAAGGGTGAGAATATATTAAGGAAAGCTTGTAGTTAAATTATCAATTTGTGCATTTTAGAATAAAGGTTAACTTAATTTTAAATTGGAATTGACTATTAGAGGCATTATAATTAAGGTGAGTGTTGGTTCTTAAGTTATTCCTTGATATTTTGATTTCTCTCTTGCTTTTGGATTGAGCTTTTTTATATGGGTTAGGAGGAATTTTGTGATGCTTGTTTAATTTTTACTTTTCATTTTTATAATTTTGTTTGGTAGGCTTGTTTTAAGAGCTTGTCTCAATCTTGGAATGCAGTGAATAATAATGCTTTTTGAAGAAAATAAGCAATTAATTCTGTTGGAAGTGGCTTTATCATTCCAACATGATGGTGCAGGGTAGATAGGCTTTGTTATTGGGCCAACTCCATCTTGGGCCTTCCTTAACTGGGAGGCCCAAACTCTGGGACATGTCTAATTTATTGAATACATAAGGGATGTAAATGTATCAGATATAGGATATAGGTGTTATCATATCCGTATCCGGAAATCGTAGACGAATTCGAATGCAGATATAGATAGTTATTGGAATTGAAAACTACAATCCATATTTGGTAAAAGTTGGATACGGATACGGATACGAAATGATTATTGGAAAAAAAATATACTCAATAAAACCAAAAATTACTATTTTGGGTATCGGAAACGTATATGGAACGGATATAGGTGCTACCATATCTTATCCCGTGGCCATTGGCGGATGGAAGATACGAATACAATTAGTCATCGGAAATGAAAATAACTATTCGTATCCAATGAAAACAGATATGGATACAACGTCAGCTCGGATTATTTGTATCCGTTTACATCCCTACCCAAGCTACTTGCATCCAAGAGCTAGGGTCGGGTCGTCCAAAGTGGATCGGGTCTCAGGACTCGTCTAAATCTCCTAATCTCCACCAGCAATTTTTTTCTTATATTTTTTGCGCTATAATTTCGAAAATATATTCAGTTTGATAACTGTGAGAGTATCTCACCAAACTTCAAAAATTAGTTCCAAAATCTAAAGTTTGTTACATTTGAGATAATGTAATCTCAGGTAATCTCTCTTTCAAATCGCAGAACTAATTTTGCATTTCAGTTTCAAAAACTTGGATCCCCCCCCCCCCCAATCATGGATGATCCTAAGAAAAAGAATCCATCGGTGAGATTCCTAGAAACATATCAATTAATTGATTCTATGTTCATTTGATAGCTGCAGTGATTTGTTTAACAAATAAAATTACAAATTTGTACACCTTTATTATGTTAGTTCTATTCTTTGTTATTACTTTTAAGGAATTTTTTTCAATGGAGTAGAATTAATGTGACATGATCCCAGTTTTGCTGTATAGATTTTTTTTGTGCGCCCATTTTTGTTGTTGGAATCCTTTTTAGGGACATACGCCGTTTCGAGCTTTGTTTGTTTTTTTGGGTGGATTTCGGAGAATATTTGCTAAAGCAAAGTCTCCATGCGAGACCTCTGAGGTGAACGATGATTCACAATTCGAAGAGACTGGCTCAAAGAAGAGATCAAAGGGGCCAGGTATGTTTTTCTTTCTTCTTGATCTTGATTTTATTTTATGTTGTATGTCTCTTTAGAAAGCTTATCTAGTTAGTAATTAAAAATTGTGTTAACATAAGAGTGATAGAGTTGAAGCTAATGGATCAATAAGAGGTAGAGTGGGCCTATACAAATATGGATGTAATCAATTAAAATGGATAATTTTTTATTCATTTGAGAAGATGATCTTTAACAAAGCTGAGTAGTACAAAATGATTTATGTAGCAGAATTTTAAAATTGGGATAAAGACCGTATTTATTTGTTTGTTTGTTTATTTTGGAAGCATTTTATTTTATTTTGATGTTGTTGATTGTTGACAAAATCTTGTTCAGTTTGGTACTCAAGGACATGCAATGAAACTTTTAGTTTGGTACAACAAAATGCATCTTTTCGTGTGTGTGTGTGTGTGTGTCGAAGTAAAGGGGTTCTGATTCATTGCATTAGGTTCATTTACCAATAAGGGATAAGCTGAGTGTTTGAACAGTCATTTGAAATTCGTATTCACAAAATGATAATGCAAACTCGCTTGCTTTTGTAAAATATTTTCTTTAAAAAAAAAAAAGAAATCTTTATTTTTGCTGTCATACTCCTGTAGGCGTGTCACTAAATTACTATCTTTTTTTTATCATATGCAGGACTTGGAAAATGTTTCACCTCTTCCCCTGCAGCTACTAATGAGAAAACCAGCGAATTAAAAGAACAATCACTTAATGTTCCCAAACTTTCTATAGATGAAGTAAATGAGATAACTGAAGATTTTGCGCAGAAGAATTTGATCGGAGAAGGGCAACACGGGAAAGTATATGCAGCAGTACTGAAAGATGGAAACCATGTAGCAATAAAGAAGCTTAATTTACCATCAGAGACTGGGTTCGGTGTCAAATCAAATGAAGATTTTCTTGCTCGGGTATTTTATTTCGATCGTCAGAAGCCTATTAAAAAGGGATAATTGCACACATCACCCCTGTAATTTACCCTGAATAACACTAATACCGCCTAGAGTGATTTATTAGCAAAAAATACCCCCAATGTTCACCGAACCAAACCTTTGAAGAGCTCTAAACAACTTGAATAATTGTTTATTTTTAGTCTCAAACCTGTTTTTTTTGTTGTTTTCAGTAAAATTTGAGTGTTTTAGGGTTTAATCGAAACAAAGGGGTCGCTGATGCTAATTAATCACTAGATGGGTTGTAAGTGATATAATGGAATGGGTTATGTTTTTTTGTGTGCAGTTAACTGTTAAAGACACCTATAACTGCTTCTGTATTTTTTTTCTTTCTAGTGATGACAATGTTGGATTTTTGACATCAGCTTTCGAAGGTTGCATGGTTGAAGCATGAAAATATAGTTGAATTGCTCGGGTACTATGTAGGGAATGACATGCGTTTATTGTCATATGAGTACGGCTTGTGTTCATTGAGCACTTATTTGCATGGTATGTCGTATTGCATATATGTTAAGTTACACTATACGTACCCTTAACTACTGCTGTTTTCGGCTTATCACATTTTTCCCCTCGCAGTAAGCTTCCTAGAATGCTACACTGAAAAGTATATTACTGTAAAAATTCCCTTGAAACCAAAGTTTATGGGAATTAACTATGTTAAAAATATTTTAAGGTAGTCTAGTGAAAAACAGTACGAGCTAAAGGGTATTATAGAGTAATCTAGCCTTGTATACAAGTGTGCATTGATCTTCGTTGTTGGTCATATAACCAAATATCTAAAATATTCTTCCGATCTTCAGAAGGCGGTCCTTTTCTTGCTTGGCCTTGGCGAATGAGGATAGCATATGATGCAGCCAAGGGCTTAAACTTCCTTCACCAGGAGAATATTGTTCACGAGAACATCAAATCTAGCAATATTCTTTTATGTGAGGGATTTAAAGCAAAAATTGACTTAAACATTGGCAACAGTTCTCCTGATACGGCTACTCATCTTAATTCTCTGAGAATCCTGGGAACCTTTGGCTATCATGCGCCAGAGTAATGAGACTACAACTCAGCACTTTCATTCAATTGGAGTGTGTTTTTCGTTTATATATCATTAGTGAATCCCTTTTGCTCAGAAATAGATTATATTTCATTTATCTTCTTAATATTTTAAATAAATGTAGCTGGCACCTTAGGCATGCTGTATTCTAGGCATGCCTTATTTTCATAACACTAATACAAATGACATGATGTCCAGTGTCGTAAAACAAGGTTTAAAAAGGCTGATTAATCAGGACGTAAATGTTTTCAGCTAGCAACTGTTGCAAATAGTATTAAATGGTTGAGTATCCTCACAATTTATCATATGTACAAAAAAATTGCTGACAAAAGACCATTTAATCGGCACATATATGATGCGCATAACCTGTCAAATATCCAAAACACAATGTACAAACTCAATATCCCAGAGATAAAAACCAAGTTTTGTCTTTCTCGCCATCGCCATACTTTCCCTCTCTTCTTTCATTTTTCAGTTTTTCTATGCTCGTATACATATTAGTTATTACAATATATTATTGTGTAATTTCACAATATCCAACTATACCTCGTGCAATCCGTTTATGCATTATGTGCTGGCCAAACAAATAGAACATGAATACATATTTTGCAACGCTGATAATTTTGTTAACTTAATGGTATCGGTGACACGGGTCTACGAAGCTAATTCATTTCACTTATATCATCTGATTACACAACCCCGTCTAATATGACAGCTTTTCATTTGCCTATCTAATATTGTCGACAGATGAAAAAGTCGTTCATATATACCCCTCCAAATATGAAACTCTAGCATGTACATAGGCTTTTAAATATGAAATTCTAGCTATCCATATACAAATTTGGAAGTTCATTTACACTAAATTTGTTTCCTTACAGTTATGACTTACAAGTTCTATATTCAAATTCAAACAGAAAATATATCAAATAATAGCACGCTGCTAGTGTAATTTGAGAAAGACAAAATATGAAATTAAGGAATAGACAGAAAATCATACAAGGTTTCTATTGGACATGTCAATTTCAACGAATTTTATCTCCAGCATTACATATAATATTATGAACTTAATAATTCACCCTTTGAAGAATATAAAAGACGGAAATCTCGACTTGTGCTGAAACTTGCTCACTCGTTGAGTCACCTTCAGCAGATCTCAATTGGTTTATGTGCTACTTTTATATATTTCTTCCTTTTCTGCTTTTGTTGAAATCTACTATTCATATCAGACAAAGTGCTCTAATCCAATTTCCTTTTACTTATTTGTTTTTATCTCCGTTCTGTTTTTGAACATGGATACAACTTCTTTTGCTTGTTTATTTACTACAGTTACCGTTCACTTATATACTTCCTTCTTGAATTTAAATTTTTAATTATCCTCTAGTAATATAATTTGTGAAAATAAATTTCAGGTATAGTGTCACAGGTGTTTTAAATAAGAAAAGTGACATATATAGCTTTGGTGTTGTTCTTTTGGAGATTTTAACTGGCAGAAAGCCACTGGACCGAACAAGGCCTAAAGGGCAACACAGTTTAGTTAATTGGGTGAGCTTCTTGTACATTTGCATATTTTCGCAATATTTTTTTCCTGATGTATATCAACAGAGACAACATGACTCTAATCAGATAAAACTTCTCATTGATTATATGAAAATGAGGAATTATGAAACGGCTCTAAAGGATATACAATAATTAAGCATCTTCTCACCAAAACTGAAAAATAAAAATTCACCCCTCAAAAAAAAGGATATACATTTAATTTATTAAATACACTAACAATAACATATGGATCCACATACTCAATGGACAAAAATATAGGGTTTTGCGAAACGAAAAGAAAAATTAGTAGGAAGAAAATCTATTTCAGATCAAATTATGGAAGAAAGAAGAGCAAATGCAGTTTAGAACATTATTCCATTGTGAAATCTCTTTACACTTTGTGTAGGTTGGCCATGGGTAATGATCTATGTTGGCCGCATTAGACATCAAACTGCATATTAGAACATTATTCCATTGTAAAATTAAAGAATATAATGCGATGGAATGCAACTCACAGAATGCAAAAATTAGCATTTACAATTGGAATCGTATCATTATATTTGCGATTGCGAAAACACATATATACCTCATTCTATAACTCTATATATAAGTCTATAAAAAAAACCATTTTTGAGAAGTTTGGAGAAGTTGACGAATAGTCCCTATATGTCAGGCTAAATATCATAAGCTACTCTAAATTATGTGTTATTCAGTTAACTACCATAAAGTTTTTTAATCACATTAAACTTCTTAAAGTACTATGCTTAAGGGTATTTTTTTATATTATGAATTGCATTTTAGGGTATTCTAGTGAAAACACTCTTTGAAAACAAAGGTTTTTAGCTGTAATAGAGTTACCTGATACCGCTCTTTTGTGATATTTAGGAAGGAAAATGAACTTTCATTAACTCAAGTCGGAGCCTTTCGCATGTATCTTTATTCTTAGAGATAATTTCATACTATATACTGTTATCATACACAAGGTGTTATTCTCTTTTTGCTTCTGATTAGGCGACTCCAAAATTGGCCGAGAATCAAGTGCGCAACTGTGTGGACACAAGGTTGGTTGGAAAATATCCAGAGAGGGAAGCGACTAAGGTACTGCAGCTATTAAACTATGATTTTTCCATACTCTATAGCCAAGGGTTAAGTTTACTAATATACTATGAACGTTTAACATTTTTACATCATTAAGCACTACTTCACTGTAATGTTTAAGCTTCATTACAATGTTATCAGAGCACTAGGTTTCAAGAGATCCGGGATCCAAACTTTATCATTGTCGATTTAAAAAAGAAGAAGAATGATTTACCCAATTTATTTTGCTTACAAGCCGGGTGTTTCTGCTGAAGAACTTTCCACATGTCCCAAAAGGCCATAAAAGGAAGAATGTGTTCCATTAATTTGATGCGTAGTTACCACACAACTCAATAGCTTAAGCTTTTGGGTAAAGTGGTTCTTTTTCTTTGATAATAACGGTATTAATGGTAAAAAGGGGAAATTTCATTGTTTTTACCGAACCTTAACTATGCATCATTCTTTTTCTTTTTCACCTTGCAGTTTGCAGCGCTGATAGCGCTATGTTTGCAATACGATTCAGAGTTCCGGCCAACAATGAGTACTGTTGTCAAGAATCTTGAAAAGTTTGCTGCATCAGTGGTTCCACCTTCTATTTCTCATCAATAAATCTAATAATAAAAACTCACATCAAGTATGTTATGCCGAAAATGTTCCCTCTATTGAGGGAAAATAAATTCAAAGCAAAATTATGGCAAAGAAACTTCCATTGTTTTGTAGAAAACAATTTGTATTGTGAATATTGTTATGGGTTTAATCTGTTTATGTAAAAAAACCTATTGCGTTAATTTTTGAAAAAAAGAAATAGGAGTAAATGCATAAGTTTGAGTGCTATCTGAATTTTTACTCATTTATATATACTCTGATATTTGATTTGCAATGTTGCTGCGTTTCTGAAATTACTGTTTCTATGATTTACTCGGCGTGTTCAAGAATTTAACAAGATGCCGAATGAAATCCTTTGGTTTTGATTTTGGTAGTCTAAGCTTTTGGATTCTCATCCTTATGTCTCAAGATTGTGTTCTCTGTATAACATTTGGGATTTTTATTGTCTCCCAGCTTAATATTTATCACTCTTTAATTTATTCTATACAGATAGACTTATATAGAGAAAAAATTTTGATCAGCCCTCTTATTTAAAATCATTTACCATGTTTTCTCTCAATACATAGGTTTTATTGGCAAAGTATTAAAAAATCCCCGATTGTGTGAAAAATATTTAAAAAACTAAAAAAAATAGAGTTAAAAATTTTGCGAATTTTGTTTGGTATTGTAAGAAAAAAATATAGAAAAACTAAAGAAAGACATTTTTATTTTCTATTTCATATACTGTATAAATGTAAAATATTAAAGTTTTGAAGGAAACGGAAATTTTGAAATTTTTGAACATTTTGCAATTTTCGTGTGCTATATAGAATGCATGATATTGAGAAAAGATCGATACCAAAAAACAGAAAAAATATTGAGAAAAGAAAGAAACCAGAAAACTTTGAGATTTGATTTTCTTGTCCAGTAACATGTAAAATATAAACAAATGAAAGAAATAGAAATCCTTGAGATTTTCCAAGAAAAAGAAAAATCTTGAGACTTTTGACACATTTGAAAATTTCACAGATTTCATGTGCTATAGCCAAAAAAATATTGAAAATTCTAAGGTAAAAGAAAGAATATCTCGAGACTTTTGAATACTTTGCTATTTTCGCATACCAACTAACAAAATATTGAGAAAACAATGAAAATAAAAAATTTGAGATTTTTGAAAAAAAATCGCGAATTTAGTGTTCCTGCGAAATATTGGAAGTGTTCCCGCAAAATATTGGAAATTCAAAGAAAACAAAAAATTATAGGATTTTTAAAAATTTCGTAATTTTCGTGTGTTGAGCGGATTTCTCTGTCCCCAGTCATTCGGAGTCTCAGTCACTAAGAGCATATTTCTTTGTTCTATTAAGTTTTTAATGTAAATTGATCTTCTCTTTTTCTACTTCACATAGACTTTCGTCTTCTTGATACCCGGAAATCATAATTATGAGCAAGTAAAATATTAAAAAGCCGAAAAAATAGAAACTTTGAGATTTTTGAAATTTCGTGATTTTCATCTGTATAGCATTCAAAATAATGAAAAAAGAAAGAAATTTTTTTTATATCGATTTTTGAAAATTTTGCAATTTCCATGTGTTGTATTATGCAAAATACGGAAGAAACGATTTTTTTTTTAGATTTATGAAAATTTTACGATTTTTGTCAAGCAAACTTTGAAAAATCGAAAAAAACAGAAAATTTTGAGACTTTTGAAAATATGCAATTTTCATGCTCTATATCAAGCAAAATAATAAAAAACCAAAGAATTTTGAGATTTTTGAAAATTACAGATAAAAAATGTAAAATCAAAGAAACAAAAAAATTTAACGATTTCTGTTTACTAAGAAAAATATTGAAAAACGGAAGGCAACATAAAATTTTGACATTTTTTTTATAGTTTCACAATTTTTCTATGCTATAGTAATCAAAATATTGAAAAACCAAATAAAACAGCTTATATTAAAAGTTTTGAAATTTCTCAATTTTCGTGTGTGCTGCAGCATGCAAAATACTGAAAACTTGAATAAAATAGATTTTTTTTGAATTTGTAATAAGACATGATTTTCATGTGCTATTAGAATGCAAAATATTGAAAATTTGACAGGAAAAAGAAAATTTTGGGATTTTTGAAGATATAACAATATTTGTGTGCTATACAAACAAAATATTGAAAAACTAAAGAGCGGATAAAATTTTGAGATTTTTGAAAATGTCACGTCCTGCTTCCTAAAATACGGAATATGGAGAGCAACGAAAGCCAGTCGTGCCACCTACGGTAAGGAAAAATCTTTCCATGGTCACATAAAGACTGTTTAGCTGAACCTGTCAAAAATAAAATCCAATAACAAAAGAGATAATACTGATAGTCATACTGCAACGAAACCATAAGGAATACTAAAAATAGATCCACTAGATAATTGATGCAAATAAAATTCCAATACAATAGGTTCGAAATAAAAAAAAAGATCCAAAAGAGAAATATAAGCCCTAATGTCCTGCAAGGGCGCACAAGCTAAATACTAACTGAAAAGAAATAAACATATGGGCTACTGATCTTCGGCAAGGTCCCGATAATCGCTCCGATCCTGATTAGCCCGAAAATCCATTTATAAACCTGAGATGACAAATCTCAGGAATGTCAGAACATCCTAGCAAGTACTCAACGTATAAGGTGTGTGCGTATGGTATGATAATATGAATATATGAGTGTAGTGAAACCCGTGTGAGCAAGTAGAAACAAATACACACACACACACACACATTAATACTATGAAACAGACATGTGAACAGATCAAGTCATAACCTAATTGGTTACTAAAAGGTAATCCATCCGATCGTGAGTTCGAGTGTGTGTGTCAACCTCTGCAGGAGTATTCCTAACCAAAGGGTAGGGCCTCAGGAGCTAGGAAACACGGGCCCAACTGTAGGATGAACATGCGACCGATATAGCCCGGTACAAGCTGTAATAACATGCGACCGATATAGCCCGGTACGAGCTGCCGGATGAGACTCCTGAGATCCTGTTGTACATACGCACACTCAAACTACCCCTACACCCCGCGTATTCGTATCTACTATGGTAATGACTAGATCACTACTTAAGAATGCTGAAATAACTAGAACTTGTGATATGGTAATTGTATAGAAATGAAACTGGTAAATAGTAGTGTGTTATAGCATGTAGTTCAGCATCCTGGAGATCTCGTTCATAAAAGACTAGAGTATAGAATAGTCATGACATGTCAAGTGTAATTGTTATCTGGTAATAGTAGCTGCATGAAGGCGATGTACAAGCCGGTATGAGTCACAACTGTTGTACTTAACATTAACCTCAATATGGATATACTAATCACAAGCTGGTTAGAAGTATATATATGTGAGATAGGTTAACAACTTTCGAACTTTATTTGTAGTTAAATAAATCTCATTGCAGATCCACACTTAATCTCATTTTCTTTTATCACTTAGTTGCATAAAAGTCAATATTTTTCTAACAGTTTAAAATAATTGAATACTAACACTTTTCTTTTTATTTTAACAATACAGAAAAATATATACATATATATACGAGGGGTTGCCGATGTTGCATTGGCCAAAAGTAAAGCAAGAATACTTGCCTTGTAGATAATGATCACGGGAAAATAATGTACGAAGATGTGAGGCACAATCTCAGCTAAAGTTCGACTTGGGATCTGAGTTATACGCTCTGCCTAGATTGATTTAGCCATAAGTCAACAGTACAACGCACTTAGCATATAATTGTATAAATATCCAAGCATGCTTCACTTTTTTTTATGCACGACATATTAGAATTCAACTATTATTGTTTTTCTCATGCTTCAACAACTGAAGTGAAGATCAAGAGAGGAACTTACAGTAAGAAGAGGAGAAGGAGACGGCTACGCCGTTGTTGGGTTCGGGTATGGATCCGGTGCGACGGTGGCGATTGGTTCTTGATCGAAGGGGATGACATAGGCGATGGTGAAGCGAAGGGGATCGGGCTCTAGGTTGATTGCGGCGGCTGAAGGGGATGACGTTGGTGGTTGGTGGAGGCGCGGCTACGAGGATAGGGGTTCCAATTGTAGGGTGATGTTGGCGTTGGAAGATGGGTGCTCGGGTTTAGGAGGTGAGAGTAGAGGAGATGATGGTCAGAAGCAATGAGGAGGTGCGAGGTGAGGGTGCAAACGATGGTGACAAGAGTCGCCGATGGATGAGAGAGGAGTAAGCGGTGGTTACAGGGGGAGTTGATGGATTCGGTTGCGAGGGCTGGCGCAAGTGGTTGGGGCGATGATGGTTTCTCAGGGTCGTGGTGGAAGCGGGGATGGTGGTGCAAAGAAGAAGGAGATGAGGGCGATGGTGCTTGGGTGAGAGGAGGGGGAGTCAGTGTTGTTCAGTGGTGATGGTGGCGATGAGGGATGGAGGCGGAGTCGGGGAAAAGAAGAAATAGAAGAAGGAGAGAAAGAGAGGTGAGTATATATGATTTGAGAGAGAGAGAGAGAGATTGTTGTATAATATATATATATATATATATATATATATATATAAGAGTGTATTAAAGATTTGGTACGGATTTAACTTCCTCTCATAACAGCAAAACGAGTTAGCTAAAGAAATATATATATATGCAAACCAAATATTAATATATTAGTTTAAGAATTTTAAGATATAAAAATATAGTTTTGTTGCCACTAAAGAACTGACGTATATTATCTAAAGACTGAAGATTTTCATATCAAAATTGTATACGGCAAAAGTTAAAATAAATATACTAGCAACCAACCATAAAATAAGTTCTAAAATTATAGGAAAATTTTTATTAAAGAAAACATCTCGATAAATCTAGAAGTACTGTATCCAAACTAGGGTGTTACATCCTACCCACCTTACAGAAATTTTCATCCTCGAAATTGGAAGGACGACTACAAGATTAAGAAAACAGGTGTGGGTACTTTTGACGAATCTCGTCCTCACGCTCCTAAATGGATTCCCCGCGTGAACGTCTTCCCCAAGACACAAGAACCAAAGGGATGATCTTGTTCCTCAACACTTTCTCTCTACGGTCGACAATGGCTGTAGGTTGCTCTTCATACGAGAGACCAAAGTTCAAGGTTAATTCAGAGTGATCGAGAACACGACTGTCATCATGAACGTACCGACGTAACTGTGATACATGAAATACATTGTGTACACCAGCCAAAGAGGATGGTAAAGCCAATTTGTATGCCGCTACTCTAACGCGCTCTACAATCTCGAATGGTCTGATGAATCAGGGATTGAGTTTCCCACGACTGCCGAATCTAATCACTCCTCGAGTCGGCGAAATCTTAAGGAAAGCATGATCTCTTACACCGAACTCAAGAGATATTCGACTAGCATCTGCCCAACTCTTCTGACGATCTTGTGCTGCCTTGATACGGTTTCTGATTGATTGGATCTTATCAACGGTTTGGGTTACGAGCTCCGGTCCTAACAATTTTCGCTTTCCCACATCATCCCAGCAAAGTGGGAAACGACACTTACACCCGTAAAGTGCCTCAAACGGGGCCATCTGAATACTCGCCTGGTGGCTGTTATTATAAGAGAATTCCACCAAGTGTAGGTGATCCTCCCACGATCCCTTGAAATCTAGCAGCTCTTAAAATGTCTTCTAATATATGTATCGTACGTTCAGACTGTCCGTCAGTCTGGCGGTGGTAAGCTGTACTGTAACTAAGACGAGTGCCCAAGCTCTCTTGCAAGCTTCTCCAAAAATGTGAGAAGAATCTCGTATCCCTGCCTGATACTATGCTGATTGACACCCCATGTAACTTAACGGTATCTTGCATATATTTCTCTGCAAATGTCTCCGTTGATTGTCCCACTCGAAAGGGTAGGAAATGGGCCGCCTTTGTGAGACGGTCGACAATGACCCAAATAGCGTTATTGCCCTTAGGACTTCGCGGTAAAGCCGTCACGAAGTCCATAGTGATGTGTTCCCATTTCCACTGACGAATGGGAAATGGAAAGCCGACCACTCGCTGATGTTCGGCCTTCACCTACTTGCACACTAAGAATTTTGACACATAGCGGGCAATCTCTCTCTTCATGCCGTTCCACCAAAAGTATCTTGGTACCACCCGAATGCATTGAATAGACTGAACTGTGCACTTCCTTTAATACTTCTTCTCGAACCTCGCCCTTTGGCACGCATAGTCGATTGCCGAATCTTAAAGAACCATCTTCGTGTATTAATAAATCTGTTCTCAATCCGGCCTCTACTAACCCATGGAACTTCTACAATTGCGGGTCCCCAGCCTGTGTAGCTTTAATACGATATACTAACGAAGACTGCACTTATAGTTGCCAATACTGTTTGTGTGTCCCCTGTTCTACCACTTCCAAATCGAGTCTCCGAAACTCATCAAGGAGTTTCTTCTAGCTAGTCAACAACATCGTTGTTGGTCTCCGGCTGAGAGCATCCGGTATCACATTTACCTTCCCGGGATAATATTGCAAATCAAGATTATAATCAGCCATGAACTCCAACCATCTGCGCCATCTCATATTTAGCTCCTTTTGCGTGAATACATACTTCAGGCTCTTGTGGTCCGTATAGACTTCCACTCGTTCTCCTAAGAGATAATGCCTCCAAATCTTCAAAGCAAATATTACTTCGACTAATTCTAAATCGTGGGTTGGGTAATTCTTCTCATGCGTTCTCAATTGGTGCGAGGCATAAGCTACAACACTCTCACGCTGCATCAAGACGCGGCCTAGCCCCTTACCAGAAGCATCACTATGAATCACTAGTCATCCTATCCCATATGGTACAATTAATATGGGTGCAGTTGTGAGGTTTTCCTTCAATAACTCGAACACTCGTTTGCAATCTTCAGCCTATACGAACGGTACCCCCTTCCGAGTAAGTCTTGTCAATGGATCATCCGCTCGCGCAAAATCCTTAACAAATCTCCGGTAGTAACTTGTGAGACCTAAGAAACTTCTAATCTCTGCTACTAACTTTGGGGCTGGCCAATCTTTCACTGCTTCAATTTTTGCCAAGTCTACTGAGATACCATCTCCGGAAATGATGTAGCCCAGAAATTGGACTCGTTCAAGCCAAAATACGCATTTACTAAGTTTGGCGTATAACCTCTCATGTCTCAGTATCTGTAACATGATCCTCAGATGCTCGGCATGCTCCTCCTTACTTTTGGAGTACATAAGAATGTCGTCGATGAAAACTACGAAAAACTGATCAAGGTACTGCGAGAAAACTCGGTTCATTAAATCCATGAACACGGCTGGGGCATTAGTAACACCGAATGGCATCACTAAAAACTCATAATGACCGTATCGAGTTCTGAAAGCCGTCTTGCATACATCCTCCACTTTAACCCAAACTAGACGGTATCTCGACCGAAGATCCAACTTAGAGAACACTCAAGCACCACATAACTGATCGAACAAGTCATCAATCCGAGGTATATGATACTTGTTTTTAATCATAACCCGGTTCAACTCCCGGTAGTCAATGCACATGCGTAACGAACCGTCCTTCTTCTTTACTAGTAAAACTGGAGCGCCCCACGGAGAAGTACTTGGGCGAATGAAACCTTTACTGAGGAGGTCTTCTATCCGATTTTTCAATTCTGCTAACTCAACTGGTGCCATCCTGTAAGGTGCCTTAGAAATCGGTGTCGTTCCTGGTAATAATTCTATCGAAAATCCCAAAGCACGAGGCGGGGGTAGGCCGGGTAAGTCCTCAGGAAAGACATCCAAGAATTCTCGAACTACGACCGGTGTCGAACTCTTATTAATCTCCATTGACACTAGTATGTTGCTCGTCGGCTCTGCTCTAAACTTTATGGGTCCGAGAGATTTGCTGCCCCCAGTAAACATGAACTCTGGGTGGTTAGGAATGCAAAAGATTACGGTCTTGGCCCGACAATCAATATGTGCATGAAAAGTGCCCAACCAATCCATTCCTAAGACGACATCATAACTATCGGTCCCAATCAACAGGAAATCTGCGAAAAGCTCCCTACTGCAATCACTACTGGACAAAACTTGCACTCTAGGTTGGTGGCAACTACTCCATTTCCAGTGTGAATATCCTAACCTCGAGTCAGTGTTTCGTGAGTAATAGAATGCGTTGTGGTAAAAGCCAAAGCCATAAACAATGCGAACCCTCGGAATCGAAAAGTGCTCTAGCAGGAACAGAACAAACTAGAATGGTACCTGAAACGACATCCTCTGATTTCTCTACCTACTCAGCCGTCAAGGTAAAGGCTCGCCCCTGTCCACAATGTAACAACTCCAATTTTTGTATACATAAAATTGATTTAAATTTGAAGTATACTTGGGGTATTTAATGTTGCTGTTACCACTTTAAGTATTTATTTCTTGTAGCTCATTGGTAATACCTTGCACTGTTGAACCAAGCCACCAGAGTTCAAATCCCATACCCCACATTATTTTTTATATTGTTTTTTTTAAAACCTTTAGAATACCAAGAGTTTACACGTGCATATCTCACAAAAACCCCACTACACCCAAAGATGTAACACTTGCAGGAGTTAGATGAACCGTCGGGGGGATCCTGGCCGCCGGACTCGGCCGGGAATCGGCCAACTCGGCCTCGACTCGGCCGACTCAGTGCTCAGACCGAGTCACGGCCGAGTCACCCCCGATTCGGCCGATTCCGGCGACGGCCCCAACATGAAAGTTGTGTCTTTTCATATTCCCTATGCACCTGAAAAATTTCAACCTCAGACCACTTCCAGAGCTCTTTAAAAACCCCAATTACTCCACTTTTAATACATTTTTATTACATTTTATCACATTTTTATTTTTAACTTTTCATCTACCCTAACCCTAGCCTAACCCTATAAATACCAACCCTACACACTACCCTCTCACCCCCAAAACCCTAGGCTCACACTCTCAAAAATTTTCCAAGAAGTGTGTACGTTGAAAACAAGTTCGCGGCGAAGCTCCGGCGAAATTCCGGCGACGTTTTTAGAAACAACCGGCGACGAAGCAACGCCTCGGCAACTTCTTTGTTTCCCCTACACTCCTTAGTATAGATCGAAACCCGTAAGTCCCATTCTATCCCCCTTTCTATTTCTTTAAAATACGAAATTACGAAACCCGACGGAATCGGAACAAATCCGATTTCCGACTCGGTTTTCTATAAAATTTCACTTCTAACCAATACATTCATGCCTAAACATCTTATTGTTGACTATTAAACATTCAACGAATAATTTGAACAAGTTTTCTCACATGAAATGATAACCTTTCCAATCTATCGTATTTTTTCACTTTAATACCATCATGTTTCGATTTCACATTCAACCCCTAAACTTTGCTATACATTTAAATTAGAGCACGAGGTAATGACCTACCTCCACACACACGCAAATACAACCCTAAACGACATCATCAAGAACTTAGAATACGATAAAACAAAACTTTCATTTAAATTCCATATTCTTAATAAAACCATTCTTAAAAGTTTTAGATTTGATACGCTTTTAAATAAATACCTCTTATTAGGAAAATACGATAAGTTGTGGACATCGATCGTTTATCTAAACCTGACTTTGTGGTGTCTAGGCTAGGCAAGTGAGCTTATGTAACTTTAAAAGGCCCGTCTCACGATTCGTGAGCGGATCCCTCCTTCCTCACTTGTACTTACTTGGCCACAATTGGCGGTGAAGAGGCGATTTAAGGCTTCTAACGACTTGTCGTTTAGACCATTTAGAAATTGGCTGGTTGGCTTAGGAAACCCTAGAATCTAAAATACGGAAAATTTACACCTTTGCAAATAAATACATTTTACTTTATAAAACCGTTTTCTAAAGGATTAGTATTTTACAATTTTTGCAAAGCGCCGCTACAACCCATCTTTGGGGAACCCGTTAGGGATAGTATGGTTTATAGTGCACCCTCGGGCTTAGTAGTGCGAGATTCAGACCTCCGCAAGGAGCATTCGGTCTCGAAAGGTTTAAAATACGACATCTTAAGAAAATGAGATTTTTGGAATATAAAATATTTATTAAAATTATTTTTGTATAAACATATGTATATTTATCATTTAAATACCTATTTTACTATAATATAAATTTTCCACCTTTTCCTAAAAATCACAAAAATAAAGTTTACACTAAAATACCATGAACTTCAAATAATCAATATTACAGATAAATACCTATAACTAGGATACTTTCACTAGAAATGTCACAACATATAATCCACCCTCATTACAACTCTAAAGACGAATAATAAATATTTGAGGTATATTTTGAAAAGTATATAAAAGTATTTTTACATAAAACCCTCTCAAGTTTTATAAATTACCCTAAGGACCCTAGCAATTATAAGACTTCGATTCACATTTCTGATTGTCTGACTCGGGTTTGAGTTTTATTAATCTGACTTGAATATAATTCAAGTCAATCTATAATCTACAAGTTTCCAATTCAAAATGAACACATGAATCCATGAATACAATTATCAATCTATACACTTGACCGAACCGAACCATGGATATATAATCCTTTTATATGATTCTCAGTATTCCATTTACATGACTCCACGGTTACAACCGTTTCCTGATATCATGGTTTCGGTCAGTCAGTCAATCACTCATACTATCAATACAATTTTACAAGATAACAATACAAACAAGATATCGCGGGGTTTAAGGGGTAGATTGGTACGGAAGGTGTTAAAGGTGGCACGAGGTGGTCAGATTTAATACACCTAACATGAATCCAGTTGCTGTTATACCGTGGCATAAACGGTTCCTTGTACTATACGTGCATCTAGCCTCTGGCATATAGAGACTCCCCTCGTATACACTGGCATCCTTCTGCACCAAGCTACAAACAACAGCGTTAATATGACACTACTACAGGATAATACAACTTTAAAATATATCTTCTTATTCTGTCTTATTCTACTTTCCTCTTACCTTTGGGACTTACCGAGCGACATGTTCGCTGACGACGTTCTGTTTCTTTCTTCTTTGAATGTCGTCAGGTGATTTGGACCCGGCGGAGATCGAGCCATCTCAAGAAGACTTGGAGCAGTTTGCCGAAGACCCTGCACTTTAGTTTCATTATACACTTTTCCTTTCCGTACTTTTTCATTTCATGTTATGCCACTGTTTAGGTATCTTTTTATTTCAGTTGTATTTCCATTCATGCATTGTACAAAGAATGTTAATAAATAAAAGTTGCTGTTCTTTTTATTTCTTGTCTCTTGTGTATTTATTTTATATTGCTTAGATACGCTTAGCGTATGTACTTCTGAGTATATACGTAGCGGACCTCGTCGCGTCCCCTTCGCCGTACACTGGGAAGCGGGGCGTGACACACAACCTGTGTTGCCTCGCCTTAGATCAAAAAGTTATTTCTGAGGGACAAGTCCTTTATGCTGAGGCTGGTTGCGCTCTACTCTCCTACGACAACTCCTAATCTGGTGGTCACTGGCACCACATATCAGACATAGACCCTTTGCCCGGCGGCAATTCCTCTTAATGTGTCTCGGTATCTGAAAGTATCCACAAACCAGAGGTTCTCGTTGTAGTGGGGTTGCGGTACGCTTCATCTGAACTCCTCTATGCTGTTTAATTGGAATCCTTCCTGATGTTTGATTCAACGGGCGTTTAAATCCTCCACCCTGTAGTTTCTTCCTCTTATCCATAACTGCCTCAATCCTGCGGGCTGCATTTAATACCTCCAAATAAGTCCCCAGATCATGTGAAGCCAGTTTCTCCTGTATCTCCAGAGTAAAGCATTGTAAAAGTCTCCTGGCCCTGTCCTCTTCCTGAGCTACCATCGAAGGAGCGAAACGACTGAGTCGGATAAACTCAGCCGTCACTTCGTCCACTATGCGATCTCTCTGACAAAGGCTGATAAACTGCTGCTCCATTTCGATCCTGGTCGACTTAGGAAAGAATTTCTCAAGAAAAGCTGTAGAGAAATCAGTCCATGCAATCAGTTTCTTCAACCTGTTCTCTTCTGCGAGCCACCAAATTCTAGCTACATCCTGCAGCTGAATCTTGACTATATCTACTCTGTCCTCTTCTGGAACTCAGGTGGCTGGCAGCAGATTCTCCATGTCAACTATCCACTACTCGGCATTAAGTGAACTGCCCGAGCCAGTGAAAACTGCCGGCTATAATCTCCTAAAATCAGCGAAGCTGCCTGGACGTCTACCCTCACGAACCTCAGCCACCTTATTCAAGGTTGCAGTAGCGATCTGTTGAAAAGCAAGTAGACCCTCCTATAGTAAGTCAGTCTACTGCTGTTGGCTCTCTACCATACCATGTATAACTCCAAGTAGTGCGGCATTGTTGTTGCGCCTTCCATATACCTGCAAATTTTCTTCTGCCATGATTCTGAAGTCAAAACGAACAACGAGGTTTAGCAGCTAAAATAAGATTCAAATTCAGAGTATTAAAACAATTGGGAGAAAAATAGATAATACAATATAATCAAATCAATGGATACGAATTAAGGGTAGAACTTTAAGTTACTCATACAGAATACCGTATTGTATCCATGCTGCGGTACATGGGCACAATATCGTAACTCTATGTAAGTCGCCCGAATCCTACAATCAGAGTCAAAAGAATATGCAGCATGACATACTGGGGAGAACCTAGACATATGATTCTAACACTAAAGGTCGGTAGAACCAAGACTAATTTCGACATCAGTCTGGCTTTGATACCAACAAAAGCTTGTCGCATCCCGCTTCCCAAAATACGGAATACGGAGAGCAACAAAGGCCAACCGTGCTACCTACGGTAAGGAAAAATCTTTCCATAGTCACATAAAGGTTGTCTAGATAAACCTGTCAAAGATAAAATCCAATAACAAAAGAGATAATACTGATAGTCATGCTGCAACGAAACCATAAGGAATACTAAAAATAGGTCCACTAGATAATTGATGCAAATAAAGATCTAATACAATAGATTCGAAATAAAAACAAGATCCAAAAGAGATACTGTTGGATTGCACTAACGCCCTGGCCATCATCCGTGGCCGATTGCGGAACAAAAATTTTACAACGATTTAAACTGGCGCTAGAATAACCCGTATGCCGGATCTGCCATAAACCTAACTAGAAACTAGAGAAGCTATCTACTATGATCAAAGTTTATACCTATTGAATCAATTCCTTTGGGTCTTCACTCCTCTCCTTTAGCTCCTCAAAGGATGTACGGATCGCGCTTGATCGACGGCCTCCTCGCTTCAATGATAATCCACCCGAGAGTGACTACTTTGAGCTCCTACCTCTAAACCGAGGTAACTAGGTTACTTAGTATGCTAATCTAAGTAGCCTAGATGATGTAGAGAATGATGATGGATTGATTTGTCTCACTAACCTAGGTTTCTCAACACATGAGACTTTTAGGGTTTTGAGGTAGAAGAAGATGAAGCTTGGAAGAGATGAGAGTGTAGTAGAGAGCATGAATGAAGAATGGCCAAGTGTTGTGAACTAATAATGCATACAATAACTCACAACACAAAATATTAAGCATACCCAAATAGTAAACCATGAGTCACTACATGAGTCACCAAGTAGCCATGCTTCATTTAATGCAAAAGAACACCTCAAACCACCACCTCATTAATCATTTAATCAAAATGATAAAAAAACTAAAATGAGGTGTCTTCTTCTAGAAGCATCTTGCACAATTACAAGAATACCCCTCACCATATATACATGCCCATATCTGTATTCCGAAAAATACGAATACAAAGAGACAAAAATAATCCAAGAATATAATACAAGGATCCGGTTTAAACCAAAGCCCACTAGTATTATCCGTCTGAATCATGATCCGTGTATCTAGTACACGTATATGATCGAACCCTGCCATAAAACAATATGGTCTCTACATCGTTTCGCCCGAAGCAGGGAAACCCTCTGTGTAGGACTCTAAAGACTCAAAAGTATTGTCACGCCCCGCTTCCTAGAGTGTGCTAAGATCGGCACGTGACAGAGCCAACCATGCTACCTGTGGTTAGGAAATATCCATCCACAGTCACATTATGACTGTCTATAAGATATCAAGAACGGTAAAATAAAATAAACTATCTAGTACATGTCCATATGCCAGAATAAACGAGTCAAGAAATATAAATGTGCGGAAGCAATAAATCCAATAAGCAATAACATCTGGAAAGTACGTCCCAAATACGGGCTCACATCAGGAAATGAAAGTACGGAAATAAAACTAAACTAACTAGATACTAACAGGATCCTCACTGCTTGGCCTGTCAGCTAAAATACTCCTGGTCAACCTGCGACAAAGACAGAGGATCTGGGCCATGTAAAACCCAGACGTCAGCGCGTCATAATATCAACAATAATAAATGAACAGGATACATGAGATATGCAGGCATGAATATAAACGATGACATGAATATAGAAAGTAAACACGGAAATGAAACGGTGAGGGTATGTACATGTGGTGTGCAGCCTATATCTGGATTCTAGGTTATCTAATCTAAAGTCTTCGAAATCAATTAATGTAATCTTTATCGTAAACCATCAGATTATGCCCCGTTCATTCCCCACGGGACCATGGTAACATGATTATTCAGTATATGCCCCGTTTATTCCCTACGGGACCACGGTTACAGGATTTTTCTGTAACGCCCGGAAATACGGCAAACAATATAATAGTCCTTTGAGTTACGTTCGGTTACATTCTTGATTTCCCCTTACCCCCAAGGTTATATGTTCAAGTCAGGTATTGATAAATCTGGAGCTAATACCAACACAGGATCAAGCAGGTACAGGTTTTGTCTGAATAGACAACAGGATACGTCCGTCAGGACGACAAGTCAGGATTGTCGGCATTAGTAACAGGATCAGGTATCAAGTCAAGCAGGGGTGTATCAGGTCATGTCAGGTAGAGCACATGTATCAAATGGATGCTCAACGTACAACTGTAACAGGTATCGAAGCACGGTAAAACACGGATGCACAATGTCTATCAGGGATCACATCTATAACTCCATGACTACGCATGATGCACATTATCAAGCATGGGGTGCTAATATAACGGTAACATGATATAATATGACATGACATGCAACTAGATATATAATAAATTATACGGATGCGAACAGATATTGTAAAATTGTAAAACGTAACATAGGATGCACAATGCAATGAACGTGTAATATTATTATTAATATGGATGCAAAATATGTATCATAGCATGTAGCAAGATAAACTTGCATGCAACTATATATGTAATAAATGATACGGATACGAACGGCTATCCGAAAATAGTAAAACAGTAACATGGATATACAATGCAGTAAACATGTGATATTTTTATTCATATGGATGCAAAATATAATAATATAGCATGTAGCAAGATAAACTTGCCTGATCGGATCTCACGACGGGGTGCGTACGCCGCGTACGATGTCGGTAAATGTCGCGACGCATACGCGGGGCGTACAGAACTGAACCAAGCAAAGCAAGTATGTGACCTCGCTTGCCGGGGATGTCCACTGGGTTGCCCGGATCGTCGGCGACGACACGGCTCCGGCGGTGACCGGAAAACAGAAACCAAGAAAGAAGAAAAAGAGAAGAAGAAGAAGAAGAAGAAGAAGAAGAAAGAGAAGAAGATGAAGGTGCTGTGGTCTGGGGTTTGGTGCTCGGGGACAGAGGCGAGGCTAAGGGAATGTCGACGATAGGCCGTGGGTTTCCGGCGAGGTTTCACGGCGAGGTGGCCGCGGGTTCTTGAAGTCGGGGATTGGCTCAGTGCAGGGTTCTTGCTCAGGTTCTGGGAAGTAGGAGACAGGAGAGAGGGGGAGAAAGTGGTGGCGAGGGTTGAGGTCGACGGCGAGACGAGCTCCGGTGAGGAGGGTGTGCAGGGTCGGGTCGCAGGCGAGGTTGGCGTGCGGTTGAAGACTTGGGGTTCGTCGGGGGAAAGAAAGGGAGAGGGAGAAGTGAAGGTGGTCGACAGGGTGGAGTCGACGAAGGCGAGATGGTGACGGCGAGGTGCAGGGGCGAGGCGAGGGCTGTGGGTTGTTGGGTTCTTCGTCGGGGTCTTGGGGCTCGGGGAAAAGAAGAGATAGGAGGAAGGAGAGAAGATGGAGAAGGTGGAGGCGAGGTCGAGTGTGGTGTGGCGACCGCGAGGAGAGTTCGAGGGTGAACGCTAGGGTTAGGGTTCGCGAGCGGCGGGAAAACGAGAACGGGGTGGGAGAGAGAAGACATGTGAGGTATGGGTTTATAAAAATTAAGAATATAATTAATTAATAAAAGAATATAGTAAGAGAGAGAGGCTGATCTAGGGGTAAGTTAAGATTTAGAAATAAAATATTTTTAGTTAAAAGAATTTTTATATTCGTATATAATAAACCGAATATATATGAAGAATATAATATTAGGTAAAATTGAGTTTTTGGCTAGTACAAAATTGTTCCAAAATACGCCCAAGTTGGGTCTAAAATTACGGTTTGAAAATACTGATAATATACGTATCAACCAAAACCAAAATAGGATAACCGGGTAACGAAAAAGCATACCCCCAAGAACGGATACACGTAGCGTGTACGTAGCGATCTAAACGGGTCTGTTTCACTGAACGGAACGAGAACAAGATACACGGATGCTACCAAAGGGTTAGTGGTATGATGCAGGACATACAAGATATTATTTATTTTATTTTTTTAAAAATATTTTATTTGATTATATTTGTACTATTAAAAAAAATGCAAATGCCAGATATAATGCCGGTAAACAGGATATACAACATGAAAGTGCACGGATCCTCATAACTAGCAGGGATAGATGATATACAGAAATCAAGACGGGTTTCCAGCAAGCGGGTCGGGTCGAATGCAAACACGGATACTGTCATGCCCCGCTTCCCAGAGTGCGCTAAGATCGGCACGTGACAGAGCCAACCATGCTACCTATGGCTAGGAAACATCCCTCCACAGTCAAATTAAGGCTGTCTAGAGATATCAAGAACAGTAAAAATAAAATAACTATCTAGTACATGTCCATATGCCAGAATAAACGAGTCAAGAAATAATATGCGGAAGCAATAGATCCAAGTAACAATAAAAATCTGGAAAGTAAAACGTAACTAAACTGGATACTAATTGGATCCTCACTGCTCGGCCTGACGACAGAAGTACTCCTGATCAGCCTGCGACAAAGGTAGAGGATCTGGGCCATGCAAAACCCAGACGTTAGTGCGTCATAATATCAAACAATAATATAAGCAGGAGGTAACAAGACATGCAGGCATGAGTAGGAACAGTAATAAAAGTATAACAGTAACACGAATAAGGAACAGTAAAGGGTATAAGCACATGTGATGTATAGTGAGTAATCTAAACTAAGCTACTGGGTTAACTACTCTCAAGTCTTTGAAATCAATTTAATGAATCGTCAATGTAACTCAATAGTATCCCGTGCATGCCCGGGACCACGGTCAAGACTCTCAGGCTGAATCCGAGACGTGCCGCTAGGCAGTAAACAGGTAACATGTACAGACGAATGATGTCAGCAGTATCATCCCGGGGTTGGCCTAGCCCGTAAAACTGATCAGTATAAGCATCGAGCTGTCGAGTTACAAGTCAGGTTTCATCATTGATTTCCCCATACCACCAAGTTAAGTGTTCAAGTCGGGTATTGATAAATCTAAGACTAATGCCAATACAGGATCAAGCAGGAACATGTTTGTCTATACAGACAACAGGATATGTCCATCGGGACAACATGTCAGGATTGTCGGCATTAGAAACAGGATCAGGTAATATGTCAAGTAGTGATATATCAGGTCATGTCAGGTAGTGTACATGTATCAAGTCATGTCAAGTAGTGGTGTATCAGGTCATGTCAAGTAGTGCACAGGTATCAAGCGGGTGCTCATAATGAAACTGTAGCAAGTATTGAATCAGGGTGTACGGATGTACAATAAAAGCATGGATGCACAAATATCGATCAGGGATTGCATCATGACTATGTAGGATGCATATTATCAAGCATGGGGTGTCAATACAACAATAATATGTAATAATGTGATCTGTAGATGCAGCTATATGTATATTAAATGATATGGATGCAAATGGGTATCCGAAAATGGTAAAACTTTAGTATGGATGTATAATGTGATAAATGGGTAACATTTTACTCATATGGATGCATAATACTATACCTAGCATGTAGCAAGATGAATTAGCATGCGACTAGATGTGTAAATAATGATATGGATGCACACGAACGTTATATAACAATAAAATGATAAAATGGTAATGTGGGATGTATAACTTAAACAATATGTAATGTTATAATTCAAATGGGTGCAATATATTGTAGTATAGCATGTAGCAAGATTAACTTTCCTGAGCGGAACACACGACGGGTGCGTACGGTACGTTCGACGTCGGGTAAACGTCGCAAAAACCACACGCGTGCACGGGACGGGTCCAGGCAAGGCAAGAGGATAACCACGCAGGTAGAGGACGTCCATAGGGTTGCTCGGATCGTCGGCAGTGGCACGGCTCCGGCGATCACCAGAAAATACAGATCAAGAAATGAAATGTAAAGAAGAAGAAGAAGAAGAAGAAGAAGAGCAAGAAGAAAGAAAAGGAAACTGGGGTCTCTGGTATGGCTCTGGGTTTGGGTTCATGGATCAAAGAAGGCAGCGAGGGGCGCAGACAAGGTAATGGGTCACCGGCGATGGGGTTTGCCGGCGAGGCAGTGGGTGTGCAGGCGAGGTGGGGCTGCTAGGGTTGAGGGTTGCAGGGTTCCGTCGAAGCTTGGTGCAGGAGAGAGGATATAGGTGGTGGTGATGGGGAATGCCGACGGAGAGGTGGTCGGAGCTCCGGCGGCGAGGTGTGTTGGGGATCGAGTGATGGGTTGCAGGCGAGGTCAGGTTCGGAGATCAGGTTCTTGGGTTTGGGGCTCGGAATCTTAGGGAGAAGGAGAGAGGAAGGTGAGGAGGTGGATGTGGAGAGGAGGAGGCGAAGGGGTCAGTGGTGACGACGTCGACGAAGGTGATGGGTTCGTGTGGGTTGTGGGTTCTGTGCAGGCTCGAAGGAGGCACGGGGCTAGGTTAGGTTTCTCAGTTGATCGAAGTGCTGTCGATGAGGATAGAATATGAAGGTGGCGATGGTGATCGAGTAGGTGCAGCAAGGTGAGATGGGATCGGAGGTGATGATCTCGGTGATGGAGGTGAGAGGATAATGAGGCCGATGGGTTGAGGGTTGAAGGAAGGAGGAGTGGTCGAGGGCGTGAAGACGAGGGTAGAGGGGTGGTCGACGACGGCGAGACGAGGCGAGCATGGGTTGGGTCTCGCAAGCGGCGACGGCGAGGCGGGAGAAACGAAGAAGAAGAAGCAGAGAGAGGAACAGTAATCGTGGGGAAAAAATCGTAGGGAAATACAATGGTTAGGTTAGTTAAAAAAATATAATATTTATATATATAGAGAGAGAGAGAGAGAACTGTGAGAAAGAGAGAGAGAGATATAGAGATCGAGAGGAGAAAGAGTTGTTTGGATTTTGGATTATAAAAAATATAAAATATATATATATATATATATATATATATATATAGTGTAAACAGTTATATGTATAAGAGGATTAAAATATTATTAAATTTGAGTTTTCTGGCTAATGCAAAAATAGTCCAAAACACGCCCAGATCGGGTCTAAAAATCTAGTTTCAAAATACGGATAATATACGTGTCAACCAAAACCAAAATTGGATATCTGGGAAACGAAAATGCATACCCCTAAGAACGGATGCACGTACGTGCGCGTAGCCATCTAAACAAGTCCGTTTCACTGAACGGGACGAGAACAAGATGCGCGGACGCTACCACAGGGTTAGGGGTATCATGCAGGCCTTGCAATATATTTTTAAAATATTTTATGTGACTTTAAATGTTATATTAAAATATGCAGATGCCAGATATAATGTCAGTATGCAGTATGTATAATATGAAAGTGCACGGATCCACGTAACAAGCCAGGATAAATCACAAACATGAATCAAGACTGGTTTCAAGTAAGCGGGTCGAGTCGGATGCAAATACAAATGTCAAAATACTATTCGCACCCAAAACACAGTAAATCGGGAAAATACCATAAATAAAGAAATACACGAAATAGAACTGGTATAAATGAACTAGGGTGTTACAGATACCAATTATACTATTCGCATCCAAAACACAATAAATCAAGAAATAGCTATAAATAAAGAAATACCCAAAAGAATTGGTATAAATGAACTAGGGTGTTACATTATACCCAACTTGTAACAACCTAGTTCATTTATACCGATTCCAGTTCCCGTATTTACTTATCTGCGGTATTTTTCTTGATTTATCGTGTTTGGGTGCGAATGGTATTTTACATTTTACTTTGCATTCGACCCGACCCGCTTACTTGAACCTGTTTTATTCATATTTATGAATTAGCTTGACTTGTTATATAGACACATGCATCTCATGTATACTGCATACTGGCATTATATCTGGCATTTGCATTTTTACAATATAACATTTTAAGTCACATAAAATATTTTAAAAATACATTGCATGGTCTGCATGATACCCCTAACCCCGTGGTAGCATCCGCGCATCTTGTTCTCGTCCCGTTCAGTGAAACGAACGTGTTTGGATGGCTACGCATGCATCCGTTCTTGGGGGTATGCATTTTTGTTAGCTGAGCATTCATTTTGAAATTTGGACGTCGCATATATTTTTCATATTTTAAATCTGAATTTTAGACCCGACCCGGGCGTGTTTTGGAGTAAGTTTGTTTTTGCCAAAATCTCAAAACGGACAAATATTATATTCCTTAACTAAACTATTAAACTATTATACATAATTAATTTTATAACTAAATTATATATTCTTTTAACTAATCAATCACAGACTCTCTCTCTGCAGTATATATTTATATTTATATATTTTTAAAATCCTAACTAACAGTACCTGTTCTCTCTCTCTCTCTTTCTTTCTTTATAATAAATATTAAAATCTTTTAACAAACTCTCTCTCTCTCTCGCTGACCCCGGCCCCACTCCTTTCTCTCCCTCTCTCAGCCTCTCTCCTCCCCTCTTCCTTTCTCTCTCTTCCCATATACAAAAAACCTTATATCTCCTAACTGTTCATCCCACACTCTCTCTCCTCTCGATCTCCTCTCTCTCTCCTCTCTCTCTCTCAAAGATTATCTCTCCCCCCCTTTTATTATATATCCTTTCTTTCTTCCTCTCCTCATTTTCTTTTAACCCACTGTTTTTCCCAATCAGAACAAAGCTTTGTTGAAATTCAAAATTCAAATTTTGAAGCAACGCTTCAAATCTTGGGCGCAACGCGCCACGTGTCAGGCGCCGATACTTCAGCGCAACGCCCAAGAAGGCACGCCCAATCAGAGCAAAGCTCTATTAAAAGACAAAAGGAAGCAACGCTTCAGTTGCGCAAGCACTGCGCTGCGCGGCACGTGTCAGCGCGGATGCGCTAGCGCAGCTGCGCAAGCACTGCGCTGCGCGGCACGTGTCAGCGCCGATGCGCTAGCGCAGCTGCGCTGTGCTGTGCGCTGCGCGACACGTGTCATGCGCTGGGGCATTTGTGCCAAACAGAATTAAGATTTTAAAGAAATCTTTCTGTTCTTGTTAAAACAAGAAGATTTTCTTCTGTAAAACAAAAACCCTTGGATCAAAAATCCAACGGTGGGGAAAATTCCCCAAATCACTCAGAGAAAGATCTCGTTAACAAATTCAACAAACTTATGGGCACTATATAAAGACCCCTAGACCTCAAATCAAAGGCATCAACATTCTTTGAGAAATTAAACAGAGAGAACTCTGAGGAAATTCAAAAAAAGAAAGAAAGGTAAAAGACCTTTTAGATAGAAGAATTTCTTCTGATAGATCATTGATCCAAAAACAAGATCAATGATCTTTAATAAAAAACAAAATAAAAACAGTGCTTTGCACTTTTTATGAACCTCTGGTTCCTGAAATAAGAAAAATCTTGTTTTTCTTTGATCTAAATTAGATCAAGAAATCAAATAGTGTTTTGCACTTCCTTTATGAACCATTGGTTCTTAAATCTAAAAGATTCTCAAATTATAGTGTCTTGCACTTGCAAACTGCGCTGTTGCGCTCTTGGGTTGGCACAAGCCACCAGAGAGCGCCACGTGTCAGCATCTGATTTGCTTGCGCTATGCGCTTTAAGATAGAGCTTTGCTCTCTCTAATTGGCGCAACTCACCAGAGTGCGCCACGTGTCAGCAGCGCAAGCGCAGCGCACTAGCGCAGCGCACTGCGCTTGCATGACACGTGTCGTCACCATAAGTGCTTGCGCTCTTTGATTGGCGCAAAGCGCTTAAGAATGCAATGCATTTCTTTTGCTAAAGGGCCAGGCCCAAGTCAAAAAGACCTAACAGACCAAAATAAATTGCAAAGCAATAAAAAGGGCAGAGCCCAAGTAAAATTGATGCTCTGCATCATTTATAAATGGGCAGAGCCCAAAACAAATTGATGCTCTGCATCCTTTATGGGCAGAGCCCAACCCAAAATCGAAAATAATGCAATGCATTATTTAAAAATGGGCCAAGCCCTAGTACAGGCCAAAAAACAAATAAAAGTGTGGAACATTTTTCAACTGGACTTAGCCCAATCAGGGCCGTAAGTCCTCAAATTAAATTGACTGCGCAAAATTGCTCTCCTAAAACAATTTACCTCCGGTTCAAGGGTACATCTCCGAACTCCTCTGACACCGATCGTTGTAATCCTTCAACGACGTCAGAGAGGTGACGGGTCCCGATGACCACACATTAATATGGACCGCGGGGTCCTTAAACTCGTGGACCGAAACGTCCTTAAACTAATGTCGGACCGAAACGTCCTTAAACTAATGATGGACCACCACGTCCCTAAACTGGCGATGGACCACCACGTCCCTAAAATGGCGATGGACCACCACGTCCCTAAACTGGAACATGGACCACCACGTCCCTAAACTGGAACAATAGAGCCTCCAAAATGCTCTTTTGCCGGATCTAAACGGTCCCGTTTAAGTTGATCTCAGCCCCAAACACGGCTAACGTATCCTTAAACATTCAAATGGACTATAAAACTCCAAATCAACTTTGGTTCAAGGATACATCTCTGAACTCCTCTGACACCTATCGTTGTAATTCTTCAACGACGTCAGAGAGGTGACGAGTCCTGACGGCCATATAATAAATGGATCACCACGTTAAGTTGATCTTAGTCTCAAACAGGAATAACGTATCCTTAACGAACGTTTAAGTTGATCTTAGCCTCAATACGGCTAACGTATCCTTAAACTAAAAACACAAAACCCAAATCTAAGTAAATACGGATTTGGACTAATCCACGTCCTACGGGCGACGGCATTACTCAGTCTCCGTATACAATCCACGGGCAACCACAAACAAAACAAACACACACGACACGAAGTGAAATTCTGGAGAAGGAGAAAGTGGCTGCCGCGATGCGGTAGCGTAATTAACTGCAGGGGCTTACGCCTGCAGGGAAGAGCGTCCCCACAATCAAAAACCCCTCAAACGAGAGGGAATCTGACGAAGTCTACTAAATCGGCCGCATCCGTCTAAACCTCCGATACACGGTGCCATAAATCAACTTGGCATCTTCGGAGAGGTGGACGGATAAAAACATATAGCATCTGCCCCGAATCTCAGGCAAGACGTCCTAACGTCGTCGCCGTCTTTCAGAGGGGAACAGATTCTGGCACGCCCGGTAGGATCTTTTCCTCTTTCCACTCCACACTTCGTGTGTCGTATTCGCGAACGAATCGTGGTTTGTTAATGGTTGCCTTCGGATTTCAAGTTACTAAGATTTGGTCTTTTGCCTGGCGCAGAACTCAAGCATCAATGGCCTCTAACTGCACGAACTGCTCGAAGTGCCACTGCAACGGACGCTCCACCTCACCTAGAGGTGTAGCATATGGGCCCCAAGCGGCCTCCTTCCTCGCTTTGCCGGTTGAACAGGTGACCCAGGCCACCACCGGCCTATTTTTCGGGACCATGATCCCGCCTTCAAGCTTCTCTATGCCAATGCCTGCACCGGAAGTGAACAAGAAGTCGGTCTTCGACCGGCTCACTGTCACGATGGCCCTGTCAACGGGTCGTCCATTACCAAGCCAACAACCTCTGTCTTTGCGAGGCTGGATCAAAACTCTGAGGGGCCCACCAAGAAGCCTGTGAATCCCAAGGTGGCTGTCCCAAGGAAGGCAATAGCCGCTGCTCCAGAAGTCGTCAAGGCGGCTTTCCCTGTCAAAGAGTCAGTCTTTTCAAGACTGACTATTCCTGCTCTTTCCCCTGCTCGAGGATCTGTCTTCAACAGGTTGAATATCATCCCTCAAAGAACAACCTCAGTCTTTGAGAGGTTAACACCAGCGGCGCCTCATTCAGACAGGGGGCAAAAAGAGGCTGTCTCCATCTCCGAGCCAGTCCCAACGGCTCGTCATGCTCTACGTCGCCATTGGCAACGAGTGAGGAAGGCAGGGGGCAACTCCCTCTCAGGGCTAACTCCACCAGCTCCAGAGGTGGAAGTCAACGCTGCTGTTCCAACTGGGAACAGCTTTGAACTGCTGAGGAGGGTACGTAAGAACTCTCCAACCGCTACATTGAAAAGATCTCCTCCGCTCGCGGAGAGAGTTCCGGAAACAAAGCAAAAACAGCCCCCTTAACGGCTGTCCTAAAAAATATACAAGGTTTGGCGGAGGGTTCAAGACTCCGTGATTGACCCAGGTCATCTCGTCAACAGAAAAAGGCGAAAGTGCAAGAAGAAAAGGACCGTCCTATTAAACAGCAGAGGACAACAATCACCAGGGTGCCTACTGCAATGGCCCCCTCCACTTCGACGGCCCACAAAAGAAGAAGGCCGGAGAAAACCCCCGCGTCCGCGGCAAATGCCAAAGGTGGTGAGCCTAAACGCCCTAAGTCCGGGGGCATGATAGTTCATACAGTTTATATGGTATCGGGAAAGGAGGATAGCCGCGCATCCACGGGTTATAGACCGCTTCCACGGTCAGTGACCAAGGCTCAGGAGAAACAGCAAAAGCTCCAGGAGATGATGACCGTGATGGCCGCACTCACTGGGCCAAAAGAAACCCCTGAAACGTCCTCGGATGAACGTCAGGAACAAGAAACTGACGCCGAATTCCTTCGTCGCATACTGGAGAAGAAGGATAAAGAAGCTGCGGAACAGGCAGCCAGCATAAAGAAAATGGCCTTCCTGTTCCAGGACATGGTGGGCATGATGATTCAACATGATCCACCTGCTGAAGATCCCCCGATCATCCTTGAAGATGATAGGGGAGAAACGTCGAATCCTCCTCCGGCTCTGTCAACAGCCAAGGAGGAGGCAATCTCCAAAGCCGACCTGGACGAATATATAGCTCAGCAGATCCGGGTTCATCAAGCGACTGAAGCAGCGGGTCAGGTGGTAAAAACGGGGCTACCGTATCCGGGTTGGTACGACCAGATCAAGTACCCGCCAGGTTATACGATACCAAAATTCCATGTGTATAAGGGGACTGGCAATCCTCACCAGCATGTCTCCCAGTTCAGGGCGCTTTGCGGCAACACTGACGGTGATGATAAATTGTTGCTCCGCCAGTTCGTTGGTAGCTTGTCAGATACGGCGTTCGAGTGGTATTCCGAGCTCCCGAATGACTCGATCAAGACCTTTGCTGAAATGGAACTGCTATTTACCCAACGTTTCGCGAGTGCCAGCGAGCGTACCCCGATAACGGCATTGATTAATGCCAGGGTAAAGCCGGGCGAGACATGGGTCCAATATGCTATACGGTGGCATAATTTATGGTCAAAATGCGAGCAACGCATTGAAGAAGCTCCTGTAGTGGGTATGTTTGTGGGAACCCTCGATCCGCAAGCAACCATCTCGCAATTTATGATGTTCTTCAAATCGACCATCTTCCAGGCACTAATCGACAAGCTGGCACAAATGGATCAAATGGGCCATAAACCTCCTCTTCCAAAGCCGGACTCCCGAAATGAGAAAGGAAAAGGAAAAGCGATCGTTGTCGCTAATACTCAACAGCAACCGAACATCTCGAAGCCGGTCGTTCGTCAAAATAATATGCGCCCGTACGTAGCCCTTGAGGAGAGGATGGGACGTCCATACTCGTTTCCCCGAGATAAAACGAGAAGGTTGTTCGAGTTGGCGTTGCGCAACCGACTCATAAATCTGCCGGATCCAAAACGTCCGCCGCAACCAAGTGATGTCAATGAGCCCAACTACTATCCTTATCATCGAGTACTGGGTCATCCGATCGAGGATTGCTACGTCTTCAAAAATTGGCTTGAAGACCAGTACCGACAGGGCAAGTTTGCATTGTCTGACAAATGGAAGGTGAATCCACCGCAGCCCCACACCTCTAAGGGAATGAATACGCCGGGGGCAACATGCTCTGTCGTTGAAGAAGCTCCTTGGGAGGTTGTATTATCAGTCAAGACAAAGAGGATGCTAAATGATCTTCAATTTTGCCCAGCAATCAAGTGGAAGAGCCCGTTGGAGCCGCAAATCATTGAAGGGATGTTGAAGCCTCGTCCAACTCAAAAGATCGCGGGAGGTGGCCCAAACATTCATAACCAGCCGTCGAAATCTTCAAAGAAGAAGAAAAAGAAATCAAAGAAGCCCGTGAAGCCTGGCGACAAGCGCACGGACTTGCAAAAACAAATTGACGCGCTAGAGGAATACAACCAGAAGGCACGGACTCCCATTACATTCCAAGAGTTCCTCAACCACGTCTTTCAAGAGGAAGATGAGGGAGAAAGTTCGTCTGATGAGTCTGAAGAATCCGTGGCAAGCTGTCATGTGATTTCCCACTCGTTCATGGGCGATGAGGAGACTCCTTGTGCTGAAACGCTGGGGGCAGATCCTGAACCAAAAATTCTGGAGCCATCGGAGGAAGTAATTGACGCATTCCTCAATGAAGCTTTCTTACAAAGCAAAGCTGATCGGGAGCGCGAGGCGATTATATTCGAAAGGGCCAAACGCCAGCGCCTTGACGAAAGAATTGAGATACTCCCGCTGGAGCAAAGTACACCCACGGCGGATAAAATCAAATTCAAGACAAGGAAGAGGTTTGCTAAAGCCGAGTCAATGGGTATGAAGCTACCATCCTCTGAGGGAAGCGTTACTGGTGAAGCGGAAATGCACCCCTCCTATTGCTTGTATCATCGGAAGATTTCACACCCCACTGAAGAGTGCAAAGCTTTCGATAGATGGTGGCAAGGGTATGTTGTTCACCGGCAGCAGTTTAAGCGGGAAAAGCGCAAGACTCGCCGAGAGCAGAACAGAACGATCGAAAGGCTTAACAGAATTATCGGTGATTGTTGCATGGTTGACGCCGGGGGATCACAAGTGCTCACATTCGGGAGCGATTCTGATGAGGAGCTGGAGCTTGGCCCTCTCTTCAAAGAGTCCACTTCGGGAAAAGAAGAAGAACCGAAGGTTTGCGAAAATATCCAGCTGCGCAATCGGACGCTACCTGAAAAGAATCTCGGACCCTCAAACAAGAAAGATAAAGGGAAAGAGAAGGTCTCTGAGGATATTGCCCTAGACGACCAAGTTGCAGAGGAGCTAACTGCCAAGAACCCGCCGAAGAGAAATAAGGTGGATTACAACGTCTTAGCACATCTGAGGAAGCTACCCTCGCAGCTCAGCATTCTTGATGCCCTGTTACTATCAAAAGAGGCGAGAGATTCGTTGATTAAGGTACTACAGGAGCCGGAGCAGTTCCAAGCTTTCCTGACCGAAGAAAAGATGAAGGATGAATTGGAGGAAGTGCACACGGCCGATGTTGCTTTTGGCGATGAAGACCTTCTCCTCGGGACGTGCGAACACAATCGCCCCTTTTATGTCTCAGGATACTGCTATGACATAAAGATAAGTAAAATCCTGATCGATAACGGATCGTCTGTTAATCTACTCAATGTGTGGGTGCTAAAAAAAATCTGCATGAGTGTCCAACACCTCGCTAGAGACAAGATCGTCATCTCCGGGTTCGACTCCCAATCATAAAAAACTCTTGGATCTGTGATACTGATGCTACGCTTCGGGCTGCTCGTCACAGACATTAAATTCCATGTCATAGATGCCAAGACATGCTATAATGCTCTGCTCGGCCGACCATGGTTACACGAGTACAATGTCATCCCTTCTACACAGCATCAGTGTATGAAATATTGCAGGGATGGTCTCGAGTACACCGTGACGGGAGAACTGAATCCGTTTTCCGTAAACGAAGTTCGCAAATATGAAGATGCCAAATACTTCTTACCGACTTTCGAAGACACGGAAAGGTGTCACAAGCCGGAGAACAAAACTAATGCTACCATCCCTGTCTTCGGCAGTGATACCGAGGAGGAAGAGGAGATAGTATATTCGGGTCCGCCCCAGTACACCAAGCCAGGACCATCCGCTCCTACGTTGATCTTTGGTAGTGATTCGGAGGATGAAGTCCATGCTGTATTCTCTGCTCGACCTTCAATACGAGCTTCTGCTGATGAAGAACAAAGTCTGCAAGTAGCCATGGTGCCGCTTAAAAATTATAAGAAATTGGATGCGCTTGATACCCACAGTGTACAGGATCTACAGACGTTTTATATCCCGCCCAGGCGAGAAGGCGAGAAGGCAATTCTATTCTACCGCTCTGAAGAAAACAAAGTGGAGAAAGAAATCTGGCACGGTGCAAATCCTACGCTGGACAGGCTTCAACCCATCCGTCTACCCAGATATTATACAGAAGGCTTGAAGAGGCTATTGAAGTGCCAAGGGATACCCTTCAAACAGACCGTTAGAAAGGCCAAATTCTATGACAGGGTCTGGAACGTTCCCGGAACTCAGCACAAGCTGCCTAGTGGGAGGATGGAGACGATCGGGCTCGGATACATTCGCTCCAAGAAACGAGAGATGCTCCGCGACTGTTACGTCGTGCACGACTTCAATGAAGAAGCAAATGCTCAATGGGAGAACACTAATCCTGAACCAGTAAAAGTTCCTGATGCAAAAGTGCCCAGTCCGTCGTTTGAAGAACAAATGGACAGGCTTATAAGGGAAGCCGGCCAAAAAGTCCGAGATGATCACAATCGTGAAATGGCAATCTACGAGAAAGCCAAAAAGCAACGCCTCCTTCAACAGGCCGTCAAAGATGAGAGTGCCACTCCCTGTCAACCTGTTATAAAAAAGGCTCGACGCAGGGGCAGAAATAAGTCGAAAGGCCAAAAAAGCGCTCAACAGCAACAAAGCAAGGCTAAGAAGCCACGCAAACGGGAGTCGAGCGTTATTGATCTATCCCTCATGAATAAAATGGGTCGAGCGTACTCGTTTCCTCAGGACAAGACGTAGAAGATTCTTGATCTTGCTCTAAAACATCAAATACTTACACTGCCGGAGCCCAAAAACCCCGAACAAGCAGGCGAAGTCTCCGACCCAAATTATTGCTCTTACCATCGAGTAATAGGGCACCCTCTCGAAGACTGCTTCACCTTTAAGAATTGGGTTGAAGATCAGTACCAGCTCGGCAAGTTCACTATGTCTGACAACTGGAGGGTAACGCCGCCACAGAAGCACGAACCCAAAGCCACGAGAACATAACCAACCCCACATTGGGATTGGAAGCGGATTCGCACTTGTCACATGATAACAATATTAAAAGAAGATCCCAAGAACATGGACAACCTTCCCTGGTGCTTCGGAAACAGCAATGATGAGGTGATCGCAGAATTTCCGCCAGCTCCGAAAGAACTGGAAGATGGAATCCATACCACGGCGGATAACCTCAAGAAAATTGAGTTGGGGACGGCAAGTGACCCACGGCCGACGTTCGTCAGTGAGCTGCTATCTGAAGAAAGGGCGGCTGCGTTAAAAGACGTCCTTATACAGCACAAAGATTGCTTCGCATGGAACTATTCCGAAATGCCGGGATTAGATCCAGAAATTGCTGTGCATAAATTGACGATATCCCCGAACTTCAAGCCAGTTAAACAAGTGCCGAGGAGAATGCGGCTCGAGCTTGAGATGAGCATCAACGCTGAGGTCAAGAAGCTGATCGACTCTGGCTTCATCCAGGAAGTTCAATACCCTGAATGGATCGCTAACATCGTCCCGGTGATGAAGAAAAATGGGACGGTGTGCATATGCGTGGATTTTCGGGATCTCAATAAAGCTTGCCCGAAGGACGATTTCCCAGTGCCAGTCACCGAACTGATGATAGACAATACGTCCGCTCATGAGGTTTTCTCCTTCATGGACGGCTCATCAGGGTATAATCAAATAAAAATGCACCCCGAAGACCAGAAGCACACCGCTTTTCGGACTCCTTTGGGAATATTCTGTTATACAGTAATGCCCTTCGGATTAAAGAATGCCGATGCCACCTACAAGAGGGCCATGACGAAGATCTTCGATGACCTCATACACGAAATCGTCGAATGCTATATCGACGATCTCGTGGTTAAAAGCAAATCATACGAGGAACATCTCGAGCACCTAAAAACTGTATTTCAACACCTTCGGCAATACAACTTGAAGATGAACCCTCTCAAGTGTGCATTCGGAGTTTCCTCGGGCAAATTCCTGGGATTCATCGTCCGACACCGAGGTATTGAGATAGATCCGTCAAAGATCAAGGCGATCATGGAAATGCCTCCGCCAAGGACTCTTAAGCAGCTGCGATCTCTCCAAGGGAAGCTCACATATATACGGCGATTTATAGCCAACCTTTCGGGCAAGTGTCGTCCTTACAGTCACCTGATGAAGAAAGGAACACCATTCGTTTGGGATCAAAAATGCCAGGGCGCGCTGGACGAGATTAAACAGTACCTGCAGAACCCGCCAGTGTTGGCTACTCCGGTCAAAGGGATGCCCCTCATTCTTTACACAACCGCCCTCGAAGGTTCCTTAGGCGCATTATGGGCACAAGAGAATGATCAAGGGAAGGAGAGAGCTCTTTATTACTTAAGTCGAGTTTTACTGGGGGCAGAAAGCAACTACTCCCCCATTGAAAAACACTGCCTGGCGTTGATCTTTGCGATAACAAAGCTCAGGCATCTCGAAGGTGGACCCTCTTAAATATTTAATGTCGAAGGCCATATTGACGGGACGACTCGCTAAATGGGCCCTGCTCTTGATGGAGTTTTCGATAACCTATCAACCTCTCAAGGCAGTGAAAGGCCAGGACATTGCCGACTTCCTCGCTGAGCATCTGATCGCCGCCGATTCTCCTCTAAATTATGATTTGCCAGATGAACATGTGTTTGACGTGATCGACGGTGGTGATACCCAATGGGAACTTTATTTCGATGGAGCATCTTCCATGAAAAAGCGCAAACAAAGTACCCCTATAATCAAATCGGGGGTAGGCCTCATCTTCGTGACTCCACAAGGAGGGATAATGCGCTTCGCTTTCTCCTTAAAAGAGCCGAGGACAAATAACGAAGCCGAATACAAAGCTTTGATAGCAGGCCTCGAGATCGCCATTGACATGGGAATTGAAAACCTCCTCATATACGGAGACTCCCAACTGGTCGTTAGTCAAGTAAATGGCGACTACCAAACGTGCAAACCGGAGTTGGTGAAGTACGGTGAAAAGGTGCAACAACTGTTGACCCAAATTCCCTCCTATACTTTGGAAAGCATACCGCGCACAGAAAACAGCAAAGCATACGCGTTGGCCAAACTTGCTAAAGAACTGGCTGACGAGAACCTTGATGACGTTAGAATCGTGGTACAAAGCCGGCGGGTGCTTGCCCCAGCAGAAATATCTCCGGAATCATCCGAAGAGAAGGGAGCGACTGAACAGACGACCTTACAAATAGAAGACCGGGAAAAGGCTGAGGATTGGAGGGAAGTCTTCATAGACTACTTTAAGTCCCACCGAATACCTGAAGAAGCGTCCACAAGACATCAGCTCATGAAACGAGCTCTGTCTTTCGCCTTCGTCAATGATACTCTATATAAGAGGTCATTCGATTCTCTGTGGCTGAGATGCTTAGGACCTGAAGAAGCAGAAAGAGTCATTCAGGAAGTTCATGACGGAATCTGTGGTTCTCACCAAGCGGGCCCGAAGATGAAGTTGAAGATCAAACGGATGGGATACTACTGGCCCACGATGATTCAGGATTGCCTCGAATATGCGAAGCAATGCCACTCATGCCAAATCCATGGGGACTTCATCCACCAACATTCAAATCTACTCCATCCAACAGTGGCTAGCTAGCCATTCGAAATGTGGGGAACTGACATAGTCGGCCCCATCGAACCAGCATCGTCCAGGGGACATCGTTTCATCCTGGCGACGACCGACTACTTCTCCAAATGGGCAGAGGCAGTACCGCTGAGGGAAGTGAAGACGGAGAATATCCTCCACTTCTTCAAAACGCACATCATATATCGGTTTGGAACTTCGCGACGGATCATCTCCGATAACGGGCCAGCTTATAGAAGCCGCAAAATCAGTCGCTTCGCACAACAGCATAATATAGACTGGAGATATTCCTCAGTTTATAATCCGCGAGCTAATGGTCTAGCCGAGGCCTTCAACAAGACCTTGACGAAGATCATGAAGAAGACGGTGTCCCGAAATAAGAAAGACTGGCACGAGAGACTAAAAGAAGCTCTTTGGGCGTATCGAACTACGTTCAAGACGGTCACGAACACAACGCCATACGCATTGGTATTCGGTACGGAAGCAGTACTCCCCCTCGAGATAGAGCTACCCTCTCTGCGAGTGGCAGTCCTCTACGAGCTGACGAACGAAGAAAACGTTCACCTTCGGCTTGAGGAGCTTGATGCCCTTGAAGAAACACGGCTCATAGCGCAACAAAATCTGGAAGCTTATAAAGCAAAGATGACGCGCTCATATGAAAGATTGACCCGACCGAGGACATTCCGCCAAGGCGAACTCGTGCTAGTGGTCAAAAGGCCTATGATCCCCAATCGCGCCAAGCGGGAAAAATTCGAGCCAAACTATGAAGGCCCGTACATCATAGATAAGGTTTACCAGGGTGGGGCCTATCTACTCATGGACATGCATGGTGAAAGGCCTTACAGGTCAATAAATGGTCGATTCCTAAAGAAATACTACGCTTAATGAGCCACAGCCTAGGTCAATGATAGATGACGACGACTATGTCCGCTCGCTATCTTCCTAAGCTCAAGCTTTATAAGCAATAGCCAGCCTTCTTCATGACGGACCGAAACGTCCTTAAACTAATGACGGACCGAAACGTCCTTAAACTAATGACAGACCGAAACGTCTTTAAACTACTACCGCAGCATCCTTAGGCTGACAAGATGAATAAAAAAAAGAGAGAAGAGAAAAAGAAAATAATAAAAAAAAATGAATGATAAAAAAAACGGTATGTCCATAAGCAAAAAGGGCACGGATGAAAACCCGAAAGGGCTCCGTGAGTAAAAACAGCAGGGCTACCGGCGAGTGTTCGTGAAAACCCGAAAGGGCGCGACCTCGTAAAAAAAAAGAAGAAGAAAATAAAAAGAATAAAAAAACGGTATGTCCATAAGAAAAATGGGCACGGATGAAAACCCGAAAGGGCTCCGTGAGTAAAAACAGCAGGACTACCGGCGAGTGTTTGTGAAAACCCGAAAGGGCGCAACCTCGTTAAAAGACACTTATAGGGTCCTCTCGACCTTGTAAGGAGAAACCACCCGCGTGAAATCCTTACGACTCACAAGGGAGCAACACACTTAGGGATCCCCACGATTCCTAAGGAGAAAATACACTTGCGAGATCCTCACGACTCGTAAGGAGAACTCTTTTATGAGACCCTCACGGCTCATAAGATTTGAAAGTCTTAAGTTACAGAGACCTAAACCTGTGCTTAAGCAACCCCCACAACTTCCGATATTGCCCTACAAGTGGCTCAATACTGGCCCTTGTATACAATCCACGGGCGCGAATAAACATTTTCCTAATCAAGTCCCATCCGAGACTAGGGATATGTTCGCATGGTGAACAACCCTTGTAAATCCTCTCGACTTACAAGGAGAAAATCCTCTTGTAGGATCCTTACGACTTACAGAGGAACAAACACTTAGGAATCCTCATGAATCCTAAGGAGAAAATACACCTACAAGAGCCTCACGACTTGTAGGGAGAAATAACTTTGTGAGACCCTTACGGCTCATGAAGTCAAAAGCCTTAGTCGACAGGACCTTAACCCTGTTCGCTAAGCCATCTTTGATCGACATCGACAGAGGCAAATGATGATTCGCTCCTGGCAATATCCCAGTTGTAGCGGTGCTGATGCCGAAATCGGTGTCTAATTGCAGGATTACGGTGAAAAGCCGGTAGGCCGCACATGCATACGAAATAGCCGAAATGATAGGGCAACTTGCAATAAGAAGCAGCAAGTAAAAATGTATGCATGCAAAAAAAAGCCGAAATGATTGGGCAACTCGCAGTAAAAAGCAGCGAGTAAAAATAAAATAAACAACCGAAATAATTGGGCACCGCGAAAAATAGCCGAAATGATTGGGCAATCGCGACCTTCGCGATATAAAAGCTGAAATGATAGAGTATCGCGGAAATAAAACAAAAAAAAATGATGATAAAACTTTTGCCCTACAGTTAAGATCACATCGATCCCTGTATACAATCCAAGGGCGCAAACAAAGAGGGAATCATACTTGCCCAACAGGCTCCGCCAGAAAACGAAGCCAAACCTCGACGGTTCATCCCAACTCCGAAGAAACCAGTGTCTTCGGCAAACCCCTCAACTCAGGGAAACAAACAATCCTTGACGAGAGCCTCCTGATGCGCGTCGACTCGCAGAGCAACTAGTGTCTCCGTGGGAAATTCTCGACTCGTTTCAACACCAGGGAAACAAATAATCCTTGGCAAATACCTCAACTCAGGGAAACAAACAATCCTTGACGAGAGCCTCCTGATGCGCGTCGACTCGCAGAGCAACCAGTGTCTCCGTGGGAAATTCTCGAATCGTTTCAACACTAGGGAAACAAATAATCCTTGGCAAATACCTCAACTCAGGGAAACAAACAATCCTTGATGAGAGCCTCCTGATGCGCGTCGACTTGCAGAGCAACCAGTGCCTCCGTGGGAAATTCTCGACTCGTTTCAACACCAGGGAAACAAATAATCCCTGGCAAATACCTCAACTCAGGGAAACAAATAATCCCTGGCAAATACCTCAACTCAGGGAAACAAACAATCCTTGATGAGAGCTTCCTGATCCGCGTCGACTCGCAGAGCAACCAGTGCCTCCGTGGGAAATTCTCGACTCGTTTCAACACCAGGGAAACAAATAATCCTTGGCAAATACCTCAACTCAGGGAAACAAACATCCTTGACGAGAGCCTCCTGATCCGCGTCGACTCGCAGAGCAACCAGTGCCTCCGTGGGAAGTTCTCGACTCGTTTCAACACAAAGGAAACAAATAATCCTTGGCAAATACCTCAACTCAGGGAAACAAACATCCTTGACGAGAGCCTCCTGATTCGCATCGACTCGCAGAGCAACCAGTGTCTCTGTGGGAAATTCTCGATTCGTTTCAACACCAGGGAAACAAATAATCTCTGGCAAATACCTCAACTCAGGGAAACAAACATCCTTGACGAGAGCCTCCTGATTCGCGTCGGCTCGCAGAGAAACCAGTGTCTCCGCGGGAAATTCCCGATTCGTCTCAACTTGCAAGATAAAGCCTCAGACGGCAGGGATTAAAAAACTTGCTTCCTGAACAATGGGACCCTGCAAGTCGGTCTAAAACGGTCTCTTGCATACTATTCACGGGTCTCACTCTCCAAAGTCGAGTTTCGACAAGGAGGGAAACAACCGTTTACGGGTCCTCTCGAGTCGTAAGAGGGAAAAATTCTCTTATAGGATCCTTACGACTTATAAGAGAAAACACACTTAGGAATCCTCACGATTCCTAAGGAGAAAACCCACCTACGAGATCCTCTCGATCTGTAGGGAGAAAAGTCTCTATGAGACCCTTACGGCTCTTAGAGTTGAAAAGTCTTAGGCGGCAGATCTGAACCTGCGGCCTAAGCCATCGCTATCTCGTGAAGAAATCTAGATGCTTACTCTATTATCGGTCAAATGTGTTTATCAAGACAGTATGCTGATAATAAGAGGAAAGAAAAGGCGGAGAAATGACACAAGACATTACAAAAAACGTGTATCTTTTATTCATAAACTTGATTGGGTACAAGATACATTGTGTTAAAGAATAAAAAAATATATATATACATTGTTTTTATTTACAAGTGCAAACGATACAAAGAGGGATAGCTACTGAGGAGGAAGTGTCTTTAACAAATCCGCAAGCTGCTCTCGCACTTCCTTCAGCGCCTCCTCTTGAGTGGCTGCCGCGGCCACCTCTGCTTCCACCAGGGCCCGCTGCCGCAAAAAGGATGAAAGATGCTCCTCGGCCGCCTTCTGGGCTGCTTCCTGGCTAGGTGCATTCCGCTCGACAACGTCAAGCTGTTGCCTTAGTGATAACCCTTCGGAAAGGCATTGCAGGAGGCCCTCAAAGACAACCTTCAGCCGTGCAGCATTGGCCTCCACCCGAGCATGCAGTTGGGCAGACTTGCTCGAAGTCTCACCGCGCTCCTTACGCCTTGAAATGACTTCTTGTTCAAGATGGCGGAAGTAAGAAGCGCTCTGCTCAATCCATGCTGCTATTTGATTACTGGCGGCTAAGGTCTCGGGAGCGGGACGCATCGACTCCAGCTGATGCAGGCGGGCCTCGATCTCCCTGCAATGGTTAACCCAAGATGCGACGATGCCCTCGTCATGGAAATTGGCAAATATCACCAGCATCGGGTTAACCGTCGTAGCAAAGTCCGCAGCAGACGTAGGAGCCTCGACGTCGAGTTCCTCGATGTAGTCGCTCAACATACGCAGACTATTTGCCGCACCTTTTGAGGACGGACGTCTCTGGGAAGGGCCTGCCGGTATTATAATATGAGACTCAAAGGGCGCCAAGACCGGAACGATAGCTGGAAAGACAAAATGTGATTAGATGATAATTCAATAAATATGGAGAAAGTCATTGATAAGATAGTTTACTATACCAGTCGAAGCAGGTGGCAAGGCCGGAAGGGCCGGTGGTGTGGATAATCTTTCTTCTCCCCCTTCGATTTATAGCACAGCAGTCGGGACAAAAAAAAGGGGTTAGAAGTAATTCCATCAATGAAAAGGAAAGATATCAATGGAAACCATACTTATCAGCGCCACCGGAGGAAGAAGCGAGTTCAGATGGGAAAGAGAAGTGTGGGAGCAACACTTGATATAGATGATCAAAGAGCACTCCTGAAAAGACATAACAGTACGATTTTAGTACACAAATTATACGTCTGAAGGATAAGATTAATAAATTTCAAACCCATACCTTCCAACATCTTCGATGGTATGAGAGAGGGTTGAGAAGTGACCACCGCCAAGGCAGTCGTTGTAGGCGCTCCCTCGAGCAGTGGGGCATCGGCGCTGGTTGCACCTGCGTTACGAAAAAGGTGAATTTGTCAGAAATGATTGCAAGGTAAAGAAAGATAGCAACTTGGGATTTACCTGATGAGCTGCCGGCTGAAACGGAGGCAACTCCCTCCTCCATCGACACGAGACCACCGTCCGTGGCCTCATCACCCGACTTGATGGGGACCGTCGTCGTGCTCGCGCGGCCAGGAGACGGCGGAAAATCGTAGGCGGGGAGGGCAATGATTGGAGCATTACCGGACTCTTGGGAGAGAGCGGCTGACTCCTCCCCAAGAGTCGTGCTCATCTCACCCGCCACTTCTTCGGGCTCCGTGATCTCCATCGGCTCATCCGCCGTCACTACAAGGTCGCCGGCCTCAAGCGCCTCGTCCGCCACCACCCTGGGCTCAGTGGTAATAATCATTTCATCTGCCGCCATTTCAGGCTCAGCATCAATAACCTTCTCAGCTGCAGATCCCTCAGCCTCCATCTCAGGCTCCGCAGCCCCAGCGACGTTGCCGACTGTCAGCTCAGGTTCGGCAGGTGCCGCCTCCTCTGTTTCCTTGGGTTCAACGGTCTCCGCCTCCCCCTCGGTCGGACTTGGCCCTGCAAGATAAAATATATAAGAACCGATGGCATTATAATTCTTACAACAAAATTCTGAGAGAAATATTACCTGAAGTAGATTTATCATTTGCGCTCCGAACTGCGCGCGCCACTTGTCTGCGAGCAGTGGATAAGGCGACAGGGGCCTCTTCGAAGGGAGTATCAGCACGAGGGACAGTGCTGGGGCCCGCTCCCGTAGCCAAAGCAGCCCGGCGTGCCTCCGCTTCGCGCCTTGACCGTTTCCTCTCCTCCCGAGCTGTCGCGATCGATCTCTTCGATGCTTCCTTCAAGGCATCGTCGTCCTCGTTCAGAGATGCCTCCAGAGCCTTTAAGGCATCTCTCATTGGCTCTTTCAAGACAGACCTCCCGCGGTAGCCCCGAGGAAGCAGGAACATCGGCAGATGGCAGAATGTCTGCATCGCTTGGCGGGAACGGCATTGAGGTTCCTGCGATAAAAAGGGAGAGGTTAGATCGACCATAACACAGGGGAAATGAAAACTTGATGAATTGAAACTTACTAAGGCCCATGGACGCTCTCAGACGTTCCTCCTCTTGGAAAGTCTTCAGGGAAGCGGCAATGGCTTCTTCAGCGGTGATGCCTGTGGGAAGGAAAAAAAATATATTAGTCAATGGCAATAGTAAAAAATGTGTGACTAGTGATTACCTGATGCCGCAAGCTTAGCCAGCCACGCATCGCGCCTCGCTAACCGCTCCGAAGCTTCGAGGGCAGCCTCCAAATCCGTGTCATCCGGCATGACTAATCCCTTGTTAGTCCCATATTCACTCAGGCCCTCGGCATAGAGAGCGTGGGGTTCCTGATCGAACGCGACGTCTGCGGCGAAGAGCGACTTCTTTTTCTTCTGCCCGCCGACCCTAGGTGCACGCGGGATCGACTTACGCTTAGCAGCCACCTTGGGACGGCGGGTCCCGATGTCTGCACCCACACCAGACTCTGGCAAGGCTACAGCCGCTGTCTCCACTGGAGCACAGGGCGCTGGAGGTGCATCCGCAATATCGAGGAGCGGCGATCCGTGTGGAGGACTTTGCGCACGCGATGGTCCGGCCCTGGCATCTTTTAGAGGGGGACCACCGGGGTCCTTGGCACTAAAGGAGCGTTACGGTCGGTACCTGGAGGCGCACCCTTACGGTCGACCAACAATCGCTTTTCCTCCTTTATAACGGCTCCCGTCGCATGATTATACCATTCTTTATATACGTTGAGGAATCGTGGGGCGCAGGCCGGCGTACTGATAAAAAAATGAGAACCCGTGTTCAGGCGCATGAAGTGATGCAGCGCGTTCTCCATCCCTTCTTCAGTGGTAGCAGGTTCCAGTAGGAAAGCTTCCAAGGGTACCTCTTGATCGTAGCCCAGTTGTTGGGCGAAACGATGCGGGTTATATCTCATGAAAATTGCCGCACCGTTCTGCCTGAAGACCAGGAAGCCCGGTCTAATAGAATACAAGTGGAGGGTCTCCCGGGCCGTCAAAACTGAGGCTCCATCCTTAAAGGAGTCTTGTAATGGTCGCACCGCAGTGGTGGACGCCTTTCCAATGGTCAATACCTTGTCAACAAAGGACATCCCGGCTCCAACGGTGTGAGGGCGAAGGAGTAAACCCCTGGCGTTCCGTGGTGATGGGGTCACAATTGATGCGCCGATCAGCTGTATAATGCGAGGGAAACCACACTTGTCGAAGAACAGAGGCCTTTTATGCATGCCGAAGACACCCGCCGTGTGTAGCTCGAGCCACGATACGAAGTAGTGCATTGGGAAGACTACGTGCAGTACCCCAGGCTCATTAGCATCCGCTGCTCGACTGAGGCCATGATATAAGTGTGCCAAGCCGGCGATCCCAACAGCCACTTTTACCCCGATGGTCATCCGGTGGGCTGGGTAAAAGATAGAGGGCCGCATACGGTGAGAGTGCATTGGGATCGCAAACCAACTCAGCCATAACCCAAGAAATCCTAGGAAAAAGGCCTCCTCGTCCATCCCAGGGGCTGCAATTTCTGCAAAAGACCTGGTCGGGAAGTCCGGAAGAAAAAAACCCTTTTGGTCTATCTCCTTCACCGGCAGGTTATCCACACCTAGACCGAAAGGGTCATCCAGGGTAGCGAACTTGGCAGCTTCTGATGAGAGGACGCTTGGGCGAAGGAACCGAGCGATGAAATCCTCAAAGTAACTCCTCGACTCCCATGTTCGATGAAAAGGGACTCATAGATGTTCAACACTTTAATCAAGCTGGGGAATTGGTGTTGGACAGCATTCTCCGGCGTGAGCCCCCTTACCACCGGCTTAGCACCGAAGACGTACTCGTCTGTCGGGAACAACTCCTCGTAGTGTTCCCCTATGACTGGTAAACCGGATACCTCCGTGAACTCTTCTAATGAGATTGACACTTCCCGATCCATGGCGAGGAAAGTGTGGGTAGGAATGTTCCACTGCTCCAAGAAAGCCTTAAACCACCAGGTGGGGAGCGTGGGATACTGGAAGAGGGAGACGTAGACCGCGGTATACAACCCTAACCTTATCAACTGCGACTTCCTCGTCGACAGGATATACCGAGCCCATGGCAGGTAGCCGATCGGGTGGCGGGGGATCAGACCTATGTTGTATGATTGCTTCCAAGGTCTCGCTTCGCCTTAACAGATACGGCGTCCTAGGATATCCAAAACCATAGGACGCTGGACCGGGATTGCATCTATGGCGGGATGTAGAAAGCCCTTCGATGTCCAATCAACCATCTCCACAGCGTACTGCACCGGGGGTGGGCTAGCGTAATGAATCGCCGTGATGGGTTCCGACGGCACTGCGCAGGTGAAGCTCCGTCGACCCATGATAATCTGATTATACCACAACCCCCAAAGGTGGAGACTCTTGCATTCCGGGTCATGGTCCTTAATCATGGCTAGAACTTCACGGTCTAAGGGCGCTTCAGGAAACCCTTCCTCCGAGCAGGCGAACGGGAACGAGGTATCGAGAGACATGGTCACTGCAAAGGAACAAGAAATAGCCGTTAGTGCTGCCATTCCAACGCTTGGCGTTTTAAAAAAATTCAATTAACTGAATTTAAAAATTAATTAAATTAAAATTAATCACACCACACTGCAGTGCAGTGGGTAGGGGACCAAATGGGGACCCCCAAAATCTGGATGAAAATGCCTCATTTAATAAGACAGCCTCATCATTGGGTGAGACTGTCAGTTAAAGAAAAGATCCCCAAGAGAATATTCTCATCAATGGGGAATCCCTAGAGACGAGAAGAAAATCTCCTCTTTCAGAGCAAAGCTCTGTCACAGAATGACACTTGTCAAATTCTGGTCTCAAAGGAATAAAATTCCTTAAAAGAGCATAGCTCTGTGGTAATAATGGAAAGATCCATCACAAAAATTTAAACGCTTAAAAGAATTAAAAATTTTGGAATCTTGAAAAAAAATAATCCACGAAAACTTATAATAAGTTCTTCATTTTTCAGATCTAAAAGATCTACATTGGATCCAAGAGCAAAGCTATGTTCATGGGTTAGAACCCATGAACAAGATCTCTGTAGATCTGTAAGTTTTGAGAGCAAAACTCTGTTTGTGAAACCCCAAAGGGATTTCTTAGATCAAAAGATCTATGAGAGCAAAGCTCTTTTGGTTAACATTGATTTAAATTAATTTGATTTAAATTAATTTTACCTAAAGTTCCTAACTTTAGAAATGAGCAAAGCTCTGAAGTTCTTAAGCAAGAGCAAAGCTCTGTTGAAATCAAAAATCTTGAAAAAGGGTGAAGATTTTTTAAGGGCCAGAGGTCCTATTTATAGGGCGCTTGCGCCCCTTCAGCTCATCCGTTGATCCAACGGTCAGAAGCTTGCCACCGCTGCACTTACGTGCGCACCACGTGAGCGCAACGGTGGGGGGCATTTGTTTCCCCCAATCAGAACAAAGCTTTGTTGAAATTCAAATTTCAAATTTTGAAGTAACGCTTCAAATCTTGGGCGCAACGCGCCACGTGTAAGGCGCTGATACTTCAGCGCAGCGCCTAAGAAGGCGCACCCAATCAGAGCAAAGCTCTATTAAAAAACAAAAGGAAGCAACGCTTCAGTTGCGCAAGCACTGCGCTAGCGCAGTTGCGCTGCGCCTTACGCTGCGCGACACGTGTCAACGCAGTTGCGCTGCGCTGTGCGCTGCTTGACACGTGTCAGCGCAGATGCGCTAACGCAGTTGCGCTGCGTGACACGTGTCAGCGCAGATGCGCTAGCGCAGTTGCGCTGCGCTGTGCGCTGCTTGACACGTGTCACGCGCTGGGGCATTTGCGCCAAACAGAATTAAGATTTTAAAGAAATCTTTCTGTTCTTGTTAAAACAAGAAGATTTTCTTCTGTAAAACAGAAGCCCTTGGATCAAAGATCCAACGGTGGGGAAAATTCTCCAAATCACTCAGAGCAAGATCTCGTTAACAAATTCAACAAACTTATGGGCACTATATAAAGACCCCTAGACCTCAAATCAAAGGCATCAACATTCTTTGAGAAATTAAACAGAGAGAACTCTGAGGAAATTCCAAAAAAAAAAGAAAGGTAAAAGACGTTTTAGATAGAAGAATTTCTTCTGAAAGATCATTGATCCAAAAACAAGAACAATGATCTTTAATAAAAAATAAAAATAAAAACAGTGCTTTGCACTTTTTATGAGCCTCTGGTTCCTGAAATAAGAAAAAGCTTGTTTTTCTTTGATCTAAATTAGATCAAGAAATCAAATAGTGCTTTGCACTTCCTTTATGAACCATTGGTTCTTGAATCTAAAAGATTCTCAAATTATAGTGCCTTGCACTTGCAAACTGTGCTGTTGCGCTCTTGGGTTGGCACAAGCCACCAGAGAGCGCCACGTGTCAGCATCTGAACTACTTGCGCTATGCGCTTTAAGATAGAACTTTGCTCTCTCTAATTGGCGCAACTCACCAGAGTGCGCCACGTGTCAGCAGCGCAAGCGCAGCGCACTGTGCTTGCATGATACGTGTCGTCACCACAAACGCTTGCGCTCTTTGATTGGCGTAAAGCGCCTAAGAATGCAATGCATTTCTTTTGCTAAAGGGCCAGGCCCAAGTCAAAAAGACCTAACAGGCCAAAATAAATTGCAAAGCAATAAAAAGGGCAGAGCCCAAGTAAAATTGATGCTCTGCATCATTTATAAATGGGCAGAGCCCAAAACAAATTGATGCTCTGCATCCTTTATGGGCAGAGCCCAACCCAAAATCGAAAATAATGCAATGCATTATTTAAAAATGGGCCAAGCCCTAGTACAGGCCAAAAAACAAATAAAAGTGTGGAACATTTTTCAACTGGACTTAGCCCAATCATGGTCGTAAGTCCTCAAATTAAATTGACTGAGCAAAATTGCTCTCCTAAATCAATTTACCTCCGGTTCAAGGGTACATCTCCGAACTCCTCTGACACCGATCGTTGTAATCCTTCAACAACGTCAGAGAGGTGACGGGTCCCGACGACCACACATTAATATAGACTGCGGGGTCCTTAAACTCGTGGACCGAAACGTCCTTAAACTAATGTCGGACCGAAACGTCCTTAAACTAATGATGGACCACCACGTCCCTAAACTGGCGATGGACCACCACGTCCCTAAAATGGCGATGGACCACCACGTCCCTAAACTGGAACATGGACCACCACGTCCCTAAACTGGAACAATAGAGCCTCCAAAATGCTCTTTTGCCGGATCTAAACGGTCCCGTTTAAGTTGATCTTAGCCCCAAACACGGCTAACGTATCCTTAAACATTCAAATGGACTATAAAACTCCAAATCAACTTTGGTTCAAGGGTACATCTCTGAACTCCTCTGACACCTATCGTTGTAATTCTTCAACGACGTCAGAGAGGTGATGAGTCCCGACAGCCATATAATAAATGGATCACCACGTTAAGTTGATCTTAGTCTCAAACAGGACTAACGTATCCTTAACGAACGTTTAAGTTGATCTTAGCCTCAATACGGCTAACGTATCCTTAAACTAAAAACACCAAACCCAAATCTAAGTAAATACGGATTTGGACTAATCCACGTCCTACGGGCGACGGCATTACTCAGTCTCCGTATACAATCCACGAGCAACCACAAACAAAACAACCACACACGACACGAAGTGAAATTCTGGAGAAGGAGAAAGTGGCTGCCGCGACGCGGTAGCGTAATTAACTGCAGGGGCTTGCGCCTGCAGGGAAGAGCGTCCCCACAATCAAAACCCCCTCAAACGAGAGGGAATCTGACGAAGTCTGCTATATCGGCCGCATCCGTCTAAACCTCCGATACACGGTGCTATAAATCAACTTGGTATCTTCGGAGAGGTGGACGGATAAAACCATATAGCATCTGCCCCGAATCTCAGGCAAGACGTCCTCACGTCGTCGCCGCCATTCGGAGGGGAACACCCGCGAACCCTAGCCGTCGCCCCATTGCCTACCTCGTCGCCGTCGTCGTCACCGTCTCGTCGCCGCCTCCTCACCCTCATAATTACCTCCACATCCTCTCTCTTTCCCCGAGCCCTGCACACCCAGAAACAGACCCGAGCCCCCTGCACACAACTACACCGCCGACGAGTTTCGCCGGAGTTGATCTCGTCGTCGCCCCTCGTCCCCTAAATCCGGTGCAACCCAGTGAGCCTAGCACTCCTTCTTCCCCTTCTTTCTTCTTTCTTTCTTTTCTTTCCTTTCTTCTCTGTAATGAAAATGGTTCTCTGTCTACAGTAGTTCGCCGGAGGCAGACGTGACGTCGACGATCCCGACGATCCAGACGTCGTACCTGACTCGTGCGGTCACCCTTATACGCTTCTTGGACCCGTTGCGTGTGCCGTACGTGCGTCACGACATTTCACCGATGTCGGACGTACCGTACACGTCCGTTTCTTGATCCGTCTAGGCAAGTTAATCTTGCTACATGCTATTTAAATTATTATATACCTATTTAAATATATATCATACCTGTAGTTTAAATCTAGTACCCCACGTTTCATTTTAAAAAGTTTCGATGTTCCGTTTGCATCCGTTTACATCATTTTAGATCTAGATCATGAAAACTTATCTTGTTGCATACTAGATTACATTATACTGCATCCATATCAATATTTATATCACATAGTGCTTATTTGTACATCCCATGGTACCATTTTATAGTTTATAACCTTTCGGATACCTATTTGCATCCATCTCGTCTAATATATATACAATTGCATCCATAGATCAAATTAATACATAATACTGTGAAATTAATATTTCATGTTTAATAAATTGCATCCTAATTAGTATTTGAACTATAATCGTAACCCTAACCAATAATTGTGCACCCATATCTTTGAATTTATATTTATTTGCATACCATATCACATTATTCCATTTTACTGTTACACTGGTACCCCATACTTGTTTTTGTGTACCCGTGCTTGTTATATTTTGATTTTAAGCACCCACGCGATACTTGTGCACCCCCTGACATGACTTGATACACTACTGTTTGACACTTGATACTTATGCACTACTTGACCTAATTGGATCCATGTACACTACCTGACATGACCTGATGTACCACAACTTGACCTGTTACCTGATCTTGTTACTAGTGCCAACAATCTTGACCTGTTGTCCCTACGGACATTCCCTGTTATCTATTCAGACAAAGCTGTACTTGCTTGATCCTGTGGTGGCACTAGTTCCATATTTATAAATACCTTACTTAAACACATAACTTGGGGGTATGGGGAAATCAAGAATGTAACCGAACGTAACTCAAAGGGCCATCTTATTGTCTGCCGTTTTTCCGGGCGTTACGGAATACCTATTGTTTGCCGTTTTTCCGGGCATTACGGAATACCTATTGTTTGCCGTTTTTCCGGGCGTTACGGAATAATCACTGATGGGTTACGATGAGGATTACATTAATTGGTTTCGAAGACTTTAGAATAGATAACCCCGTAACACAGTTTAGATATCACTGCACGTCACTTATACTGACATACCCACTGTTATATATTCTTGTTATACTCTTGTTACTGTTTATATTCATGCCTGCATATCCTGTTACCTCCTGACTATATTATTGTTGATATTATGACGCACTGACGTCTGGGTTTTGCATGGCCCAGATCCTCTTTCTCTGTCACAAGCCGTTCAGGAGTATCTCAGTCAACAGGCCGAGCATTGAAGACTTGTTGGTATTCTAGTTTGGTTTCCTTTCAGCATTATTTTATTTCCTAATGTGAGCCCGCATTATGGGACGTACATTCCAGTTTATCATTGTATTGGATCTTTTGCTTCCGCATTATTTTATTCTTGATTCGTTTATTCTGGCTTATGGACATGTGTTAGATAGTTTATTATTGTTCTTGATATCTCTACAGCCGTAATGTGACTGTGGAGGGATTTTTCCTATCCACTGGTAGCATGGTTGGCTCTGTCACGTGCCTATCTTAGCGTACTCTGGAAAGCGGGGCGTGACAGGTTTGTTTGGTATCAGAGCCATAGGATTTAGGTTAATTGGGTTTGATTCTTTTTGTAGTTGGGTATTGGACCTAATACACGAATCGGAATACTCGTGATTAGGAACATGTCCGGCCACTTTACCATCTTGCTATTCTTGAATATTAACTTCCTTCTGATCCTTACCTTGACGATATGCAAACTTCTTTGCATCTCGACTTGAAACTTTGGTTCCCTATTGTTTATCTCTAGAATTTGGGTGACTTGAGTGGAGTTATGTGATTGTAACTATGTACCGCGGCATAATTACAATGCGGTACTCTATTTAAGTAACTTGGAGTTCTAGTTTTGATTCATATCCTTGATTCATGATCACCATTCATCGCAAGTTTTGAATCTTGTTTATCATACTAATCCTCTTTGGTGTCTTGGTTGCAGGATCATGGCAGACAGAAACCTGAAAACGTACCGGAGGCGTGTGGATGATGCCGCCTTACTTGGAGTAATTCGTGGCTTGCTGGAGAACCAGAAGCAGCAGACCGAGTTAAACCATCAGCAGACTGAAGTTTTTCAGGAAAGTTTGTGGACCATCCAGCAGTCCGTGAACAATGTTGTGGCCAAACCAATAGAGCGTGTGGGTACCGTGGCGGATTTCAGGAGACTTGGTCCGTCCGTCTTCACTGGTCTGGAGGAGCCGTTGCCAGCAGAGCAGTGGCTAGTCGATACGGAGAATTTGCTCGTTGCAGCACAGATTCCAGAGAACAAGAGAGTGGATGTAGTACGCATCCAATTGGTAGACTATACTCGTGAATGGTGGCTTGTGGAAGAGACCCGCTTTTCCAAGCCGATCAGTTGGGCAGATTTTTCGAAGAGTTTCCTGGAGAAGTTCTCCCCGCAGACTGCACGGGAGAAAATGGAAGAAAAGTTCATCAGCTTGAAGCAAAACGGAGCACCCGTGGATGTACATGCAGCTGAGTGGACACGACTCAGTAGATTCGCTGGACCTTTGGTTGCCAACAATGTTGATAGGGCACAGAGGTTCATGCACAGTTTGGACGTGGACATCCAGAGGCATATTATATCTCTGGGTTTGACCACTTTCTCTCAAGTGCTAAAAGCAGCAAGGGAGCAGCAGAGTTTATCTTTGAAGACTGAGGGTATGCAGCATGCAGCAGATGTGGTACAGAAGCCGGCATTTACACCGAATCGAGCGCCTATACGCAAAAGTATTTCGGTGGACAGGCATGGAGTTGTACCAATGAAGAAACCAGTTTTGCCCGAGCAAAAAGGAAGGGTGTTGTGTGATTACTGCCAACGACCGGGTCACTATCGAAGAGATTGTCGTAAGAGGCTTGGACTTTGTCTTATTTACGGATCAGCTGATCACACCATTGATACTTGTCCGTCAAAGCTACGTTTGAAGGATGATACTCAGAAGCCACCGCAGAAGCAGTTTCGGGAGCAGAAGCTGATAACTCAGGGACCTAATCAAGCTCGAACCTTTACCCTGACGGCTGAAGAGGCCAAGGCTTCAGAGGAAGTCGTTTCAGGTATCCTACTTGTTCATTAGCATTATTCGATTCTGGTGCATCCCATTGTTTTTGTCATCCAAGTTTATTGCTACACACTCGATTACTTGCACGATCCTGTCTAGTTGTTGGGACATACACACTGGGAATGGGAATATCATAGCTAGTAGAGAGGGTAAGGATTGTTCAGTCGTTAGTTGCGGACGAGGACTATTTGCAGATTTCTTGATGATCGTTACCGGCAGCTGTGTTTTTGTAATACCCAGCCCCTTTATACCAAAATCCGTATTTTGTTACTTTATGATTCTAATTATTTTACTTATAATTTTATTCTTTCTAAATCCCATTATTTTTTTTTAAACCCCAAAACTAAATCTTTTTCCATTTGATTTTATTCCCTAAGCCCACTATTTTTTCTTTCTCTAATATCCCTTAGGCCCGGCCCTCATTTCTTTTCCACCATTTTTCTTCATTCCCCAGCCTTATACAACCCGAGCCCATAATTTCAATTCCATTGTAATTAATTCCTTTAAACTCTTCCTTAGCCCGTTATTATAATTCTTTTATTTATTTAGCCAGCCCAGCCGTTCACTCCCCCATTTCTTATCCAATTCCCTTTATTTTTCCCTCGGCCCACGAATTAAAAACCAAAACCATTTAGTGAGCAGGCCCAGCCCACTCCCTTTAAATTCTTTCCTTCAATTACTCTTTAATTTTTCCCTGCCGGCCCGTTGGCTCAGCCCAATTAAATTGGAAATTCATTTTTGATTTTTTCTTTTTCACGCACCAGCCCAAATCCTTGGCCCGCTCCTGTACATCTCTCCAACGGCTCTCTCCCCATTCACGCACGCGATCCACTTCCTCCGCCGCGCTTCTCGCCTCCGCCGACGCTCACGCTCGCGAGCGTTACCCACGACGCACGCCTTCGACCCCTCCTCGTTGACACGCCTCTTTCTCCTCCCTCATAATTCCTTTTCTCCCTCCCGACGTCTCTCCACTCTCAAACCCACATCCCGACCTCGCGTGCACGTCGCCGCCGGCCACCTCCCTCCATCACCATCGCCTCGTCTCCACGCAGAAACACCACCACCGAGCTCCCCACTTCAACCAAACTCCTCACCTCACCTCTTCGCAACACCCTCGTCCTCGACAAATCCCACATCCAACAACCTCCAAGCTTCGACCACCACCGTCGACCGCAACTCATCGTCGTCGTCGTCTTCATCGCCGAACACCTTACACCCACTGCCCCGAGCCCCCTTCGCTGCGCGTCAGCCACCACCATCACCTCCGGCCTTCCTCCCTCTCCCTCGCTCTCCACCTCTCCCTGCAATCTCTCTCTCTCTTTCTCACCCTCTGTTTCCTGTCTCTCTGCCTCATCTCTCACTCTCACTGCCTCTCTCTCTTTCCCTCACTGTCTCTCTCTCTCCCCCTCTAAATATCTCTGTGTCTCTCTCTCACTATCTCTCTCTCTCTCTCTCTCTTTCTCACTCAATCTATCTAATTCTCTCCCTGCACTCTCTCCCTCCCTCTCCTTTCTTTCTGTATCTCTAAATTTCTCTCTCTCTCTCTCTCTAGCACTCCCACTCCCCCTCTCTAAACCTCGCCCATTTTTCTCTTCTCCATCAACCTACTACCACCACACGACATCGCCTGAAACGTATCTTGATGCCTGAAAGTTGGATAGGCTGACCCTTACGTAAGGACTATATTACCCCCAATTTTTATGTAATACAAGATGCTCATTGAATGATAAGAAACTAATGTTCACTTATACGACATGACTCCATATTTTATTCAAGTCAAGGAATATTTTTCGTTTTGTTCTAGAATTTGGAAGATATCCTTTTTGTTTGAGCAGAAACAAAACAGCCCATTCCCAAGCTCGACCCAAGCTTAGCCGAGACTCGTCGCGTGTTTGCTACTCCGTGCCGGGACGCGTCACTACTGCTTTGACTGCCGCGCCATCAGTTCACCGTGTCCAGGCAGGTAATTTACTTGCTTACATGCTATTTACTTAAGTTACAATCGTTAAGTACATTGATTATAAAGTTACAAGTTTAAACCAATTATGTGCCATACCTGTTCGACGTGTGTTCCCAAAGAAAATGCTTTTCTACATTGACGGAACTGGATTACTTACATTGGCCCTTGTTGTGATGAACACCTTGTGCAAGTTTCGCTGGAAAATATGACCGTTAACGACTAAAACAACCACCCCCAAGTTTAATCGTAAAACTGAAATTTTACTGTACCTGGAAACCGTTAAAATTACCATAAATTATATACACAATGGAATGATGCGTTCGAGGGCTCAAATCGAAGAAAACTCGACGAACTATAACCCTATACTAGTTTCCAGATATTCCTGTACTCAAACTATGTTAATATTTGGATCGGAGTGCGACTCTGGACTGCAGTCCAGAGTGACTCCAATTGTTGCTTGCTGTTCCGTAATAGGTACCACAAGATTTTCTTAACTCGTAGGTTGTGGAACTCCGCTGTTTATTATAGATAAATCTGTTAGCTAGAATACACAAGTGGTTTCATCCTTTTTCGTTATTGTTTGTTAATTAATCTGTAATTTTAAAGATGGGAACGTATAACAGTCTCAGCTGAATCAGAACTGACATATTGGTATTGAATAGTGTATATCTCCTGACGTGCAGATGCAATTGAAGATCCGTCTGTTGCGTTGAAAACCTTACTGAAAACTCTAGAATTCATCTAACTGTAGAGTCGCTAAAATCTGATCCCAATTGGGATTAAAATGCGTTGCGAAACGGATTTCTGATTCTGAAACCAGATTTCCAGCCGTGAACGCTTAAAATGAAATGGCTATAAATAATGACTCTGGAATCCGATTGACATGAAACTAAATTCGATGGATAGATAACTGAACATACTAATTTATTTCCCTGTTTATAGTTCCGCTAAACCTTACACGTTTGATTTATGATAATTTATGCAAGTGGTAGATTGTTGAATCATGACATCCTAAACATGCTTTTTATATTGTTTACGCATCATATCTTACACCTGTCATTGCACTGATAACCTAGTGTTAACGTGCATTTACCCAGTGTTAGATTTTAGTGATGATTGTGGCAAGTACGTCAGTGTCGTGTATAAGTGACTAAGTGAAAGTGATACGTACTTGTACACAATCAGTGAACCTTATTATTCTATTGCATTGTCGATGTCTGTGGGATGCGTGTACGTGTGACTATAAGTAGTATGGGACACTTATGGAAGCTCTTGCATGGGTGTCACAGATAAGGCACCAGACACTGCCATTTATCTTAGGTATTAGTCGAGACGTGCTTGATGGAGGTCCTGTCTCCAGTTCTCGCGCAGACTTGTCACAGACCGATTAGTATTTAGGGTTATGGTTAGCGTTTGATGTAGACCACGGGGTGTGGGGTAGTTTAAGTGTGAGTTCAACAGAATCTCGGGAGTCCCATGCCGGCTTATATATTTAGGGAGATATATGGAGATTTACAGGGTATGTGATTATCACCGTGATATACATGTTGGGCCCGTGGTCCCTTGCCCTTGGGTTCTACCCTTGGGTGGAGGACACTCGCGAGTGGTTGACTCTCACACTTGGACTGACGATAGGCCTAGTGACCTGTACAGTGAGACTTAGAGACTGATAGGGATACTGGCATTGTTATATCTTACTTACTGTGTTGACATACGTGGCATATCGTTCTACTGCTTTTACTGTTCCGCTGCATTGATTACTGCACATTCATATTTATGTTGTCGTTGATTTACTATTAAATATATCTATTACCACTGTTAGAGTTGTCACATGATTTTATATATATTATATTGCTATTGTGTCGCTCTGACGACCTGAGTATGCATGCTCAGTGTGAGGAGAAGATTTAGCCTGGACCAGGACTAGACGCATATCACGGACATCTTGATTTACCATCCAGGGTTATACCCTTTTGTTTCCCATCAGGTCAGTTCTTTACATTGTTTTGTTTCAGTTACTGCATTTCTCATTACCTGTGTGTTATTTACTGATTACCAGTTAAAACTAGAAGCCGAAGTGTGACTACGGCAGGACATTTCCTTGACCGTAGGAGCATGGCTGGCCTTATCAACCCCTCGTATTCCGTATTTTGGGAAGCGGGGCGTGACAGTTTTTGTCTTGGGAATGGATTTTCTCGGCACTTTCCACGCTCACATTGATTGTAGGGCAAAGAAAGTGATTTTCCATATTCCCGAACATTCGGAGTTTGTTTTGCTGGAAGAAGTTGTTCTGTCGGACCAGTCGAGTTTAGGGCTAGGCCGACAAATAATGTTCTTTCATCGATGGAAGTTGAAGCGCCAGCTGTAGTTCGAGATTTCATAGATGTGTTCGAGGATATCTTGGGTTTATCACCGAAACGAGATGTGGAGTTCGCAATCGACCTTGTTCCTGGTGCAGCGCCAACTTTAAAGGCGTATTATCCAATGGCACCAATGGAGTTGGAAGAAGTCAATTACTTGAGAAGGGCTGGATTCCCAGCAACAATTCATCTTGGGGAGCTCCAGTTCTTCTAGTAAAAGGACGGCACGCGGATAAATGTATGTCAGTTTTGAGACATTAAAGCAGAGATTGATAACGCTCCTAGTTTGACCGTACCAGACGGTTCCGGAGGATTGGTGATTCACAGCGATGCATCTGGGGAAGGATTGGGTTGTGTTTTGATGCAGCTGCAAGTACGGTCGTCATTGATCATGAATATTAAAGCAGCACAGTTACAGGACCCAAGATTGCAGAAGTTTCGAGAACAAGTTGAAGCGGGACTTCGAACGGACTAGTTGATTCATGAAGATGGTTTGCGGTATGGTAGCCATTTGTGTGTGCCAAAAGGAGACATTCGGGAAGAAGTTATGAAGGAGGCGCACAGTTCCGCATATTCCGTACATCCAGGAGGCATGAAGATGTACCGAGATCTACGACAGCATTTCTGGTGGGAAGGCATGAAACGGGAGATTGCCCGCTTTGTAGCAAAGTGCTTGGTGTGTCAGCAAGTCAAGGCTGAACATCAAAGGGTTGCTGGTTTATTGTAACCGCTTCCAATTCTTCAATAGAAGTGGGAACATATAACCATGGATTTCGTGACGGGTTTACCACGGAGTCCAAAAGGCAACAACGCAGTTTGGGTGATTGTTGATCGATTGACCAAGGCAGCTCATTTCATACCATTTCGAGTTGGTCAGTCAACGGAAATGTTAGCAGAACGGTACATGCAGGAGATTGTAAGAGTGCATGGAGCACCGGTGAGCATCGTGTCCGACCGTGACACTCGTTTCTTATCGCACTTCTGGAGGAGTTTACAGGAAAGTTTGGGGACGCGATTGAAGTTTAGCACAGCTTATCATCCTCAGACAGATGGACAGTCGGAGAGAATGATCCAAACTCTTGAAGACATATTGAGAGCTTGCATGTTAGACTTTAAGGGTTCATGGGAGGATCATCTACACTTGGTGGAGTTTTCTTACAACAACAGTTTTCAGGCGACTATTCAGATGGCTCCATTCGAAGCATTATATGATCGCAAGTGTCGTTCACCTGTTTGCTGGGACGATGTTGGAGAACGAAAATTGTTGGGACCGGATTTGATCGTGCAGACTGTAGAGAAAGTTAATACTATCCAGAATCATATGAAAGCAGCACAAGTCCGACAAAAGAGTTGGGCAGATACATCTAGAAGACCTCTAGAGTTCGCTGTTAGTGATTTGGTATTCTTGAAGATATCACCGACTAGAGGGGCGATTCGTTTTGGAAGTCGAGGCAAGCTTAGTCCTCGATTCGTTGGGCCTTTCGAGATTTTGGAGCGTGCTGGAGAAGTGGCGTATCGATTGGCTTTACCGCAATCTCTGGTGAATGTTCATGATGTGTTTCATGTATCTCAACTTCGTAAATATGTTCAAGATGAAACACATGTGCTGGATCATTCGGAGCTGACTGTACGAGAAGATTTGACTTTTGAGGAGCGACCGATATCGATTGTGGATCGAAGAGAAAAGGTTCTTAAGAACAAGGTTATCCTTCTTATACTCGTTTCTTGGGGAAATCGCTCATATGGAGAATCAACTTGGGAACGAGAAGATGAAATCCGACAGAAGTTTCCACATCTATTCTTGTAGTTTCTTGATTGTTTATCCTTTCTGGTTCTTGGAATTTCGAGGACGAAATTCTTTTTGTAGTTGGGTATAATGTAACAACCTAGTTCATTTATACCGATTCCAGTTCCCGTATTTACTTATCTGTGGTATTTTTCTTGATTTATCGTGTTTGGGTGCGAATGGTATTTTACATTTTACTTTGCATTCGACCCGACCCGCTTGCTTGAACCTATTTGATTCATATTTATGAATTACCTTGACTTGTTACATAGACATATGCATCTCATGTATACTGCATACTGGTATTATATCTGGCATTTGTATTTTTACAATATAATATTTTAAGTCACATAAAATATTTTTAAAATACATTGCATGGTCTGCATGATACCCCTAACCCCGTGGTAGCATCCGCACATCTTGTTCTCGTCCCGTTCAGTGAAACGGACGTGTTTGGATAGCTACGCGCACGTACGTGCATCCGTTCTTGAGGGCATGTATTTTTGTTACCTGAGCATTCATTTTGAAATTTGGACATCGCATATATTTTTCATATTTTAAATCTGAATTTTAGACCCGACCCGGGCGTGTTTTGGGGTAAGTTTGTTTTCGCCAAAATCTCAAAATGGACAAATATTATATTCCTTAACTAAACTATTAAACTATTATACATAATTAATTTTATAACTAAATTATATATTCTTTTAACTAATCAATCGCAGACTCTCTCTCTCTCTCTGCAGTATATATTTATATTTATATTTTTTTAAAATCCTAACTAACAGTACCTGTTCTCTCTCTCTCTCTTTATAATAAATATTAAAATCTTTTAACAAACTTTCTCTCTCTCTCGCTGACCCTGGCCCCACTCCTTTCTCTCCCTCTCTCAGCCTCTCTCCTCCCCTCTTCCTTTCTCTCTCTCCCTATATACAAACAACCTTATATCTCCTAACTATTCATCCCACTCTCTCTGTCCCCTCTCGATCTTCTCTCTCTCTCTCCTCTTTCTCTCTCCCAAATTATCTCTCTCTCTCTCCCTTTATTATATATCCTTTCTTTCTTCCTCTCCTCATTTTCTTTTAACCCACGAACCCGCGAACCTAGCCGTCGCCCCCTTCGCCTACCTCGTCGCCGTATCGTCGCCGCCTCCTCACCCTCATCATTACCTCCACATCCTCTCTCTTTCCCCGAGCCCTGCACACCCAGAAACAGACCCAAGCCCCCTGCACACCACTACACCGCCGATGAGGTTCGCCGGAGTTGATCTCGTCGTCGCCCTTCGTCCCCTAAATCCGGTGCAACCTAGTGAGCCTAGCACTCCTTCTTCTTCCCCTTCTTTCTTCTTTCTTTCTTTTCTTTCCTTTTTTCTCTGTAATGAAAATGGTTCTCTGTCTACAGTAGTTCGCCGGAGCAGGACGTGACGTCGACGATCCCGACGATCCAGACGTCGTACCTGACTCGTGCGGTCACCCTTGTACGCTTCTTGGACCCGTTGCGTGTGCCGTACGTGCGTCGCGACATTTCACCGACGTCGGATGTACCGTACACGTCCGTTTCTTGATCCGTCTAAGAAAGTTAATCTTGCTACATGCTATTTAAATTATTATATACCTATTTAAATATATATCATACCTGTAGTTTAAATCTAGTACCCCACGTTTCATTTTAAAAAGTTTCGATGTTCCGTTTGCATCCGTTTACATCATTTTAGATCTAGATCATGAAAACTTATCTTGTTGCATACTAGATTACATTATACTGCATCCATATCAATATTTATATCACATAGTGCTTATTTGTACATCCCATGGTACCATTTTATAGTTTATAACCTTTCAGATACCTATTTGCATCCATCTCGTCTAATATATATACAATTGCATCCATAGATCACATTAATACATAATACTGTGAAATTAATATTCCATGTTTAATAAATTGCATCCTAATTAGTATTTGAACTATAATCGTAACCCTAACCGATAATTGTGCACTCATATCTTTGAATTTATATTTATTTGCATACCATATCACATTATTCCATTTTATTGTTACATTGGTACCCCATACTTGTTTTTGTGTACCCATGCTTGTTATATTTTGATTTTGAGCACCCACGCGATACTTGTGCACCTCCTGACATGACTTGATACACTACTGCTTGACACGACTTGATACTTATGCACTATTTGACCTAATTGGATCCATGTACACTACCTGACATGACCTGATGTACCGCAACTTGACCTGTTACCTGATCTTGTTACTAGTGCCAACAATCTTGACCTGTTGTCCCTACGGACATTTCCTGTTATCTATTCAGACAAAGCTGTACTTGCTTGATCCTGTGGTGGCACTAGTTCCATATTTATAAATACCTTACTTAAACACATAACTTGGGGGTATGGGGAAATCAAGAATGTAACCGAACGTAACTCAAAGGGCCATCTTATTGTTTGCCGTTTTTCCGGGCGTTACGGAATACCTATTGTTTGCCGTTTTTTCGGGCGTTACGGAATGATCGTCGATGGGTTACGATGAGGATTATATTAATTGGTTTCGAAGACTTTAGAATAGATAACCACGTAACACAGTTTAGATATCACTGCACGTCACTTGTACTGACATACTCGCTGTTATATATTCTTGTTATACTCTTGTTACTGTTTATATTCATGCCTGCATATCCTGTTACCTCCTGACTATATTATTGTTGATATTATGACGCACTGACGTCTGGGTTTTGCATGGCCCGGATCTTCTTTCTCTGTCACAAGCCGTTCAGGAGTATCTCAGTCAACAGGCCGAGCATTGAAGACTTGTTGGTATTCTAGTTTGGTTTCCTTTCAGCATTATTTTATTTCCTAATGTGAGCCCGCTGTTTCGCCCAACCAGAGCAAAGCTCTGTTCAAATTCAAAATTCAAAATTTTGAAGCAACGCTTCAAGTCTCGGGCGCAACGCGCCACGTGTCAGGCGCTAATACGTCAGCGCAGCGCCCAAGAAGGCGCGCCCAATCAGAGCAAAGCTCTATTTTTATGAAGCAACGCTTCAGTTGCGCTGCGCTCTGTACGTGTCAGCGCAGATGCGCTAGCGCAGTTGCGCTGCGCTCTGCGCTGCGCGACACGTGTCAGCGCAGATGCGCTAGCGCTGTTGCGCTGCGCTCTGCGCTGCGCGACACGTGTCATGCGCTGGGGCATCTGCGCCAAACAGAATTAAAGATTTTTAAAGAAATCTTTATGTTCTTGTTAAAACAAGAAGATTTTCTTCTGTAAAACAGAAGCCCTTGGATCAAAGATCCAACGGTGGGGAAAATTCCCCAAATCACTATGAGAAAGATCTCTTTAACAAATTCAACAAACTTATGGGCACTATAAAAAGGACCCTAGGCCTCAATTCAAAAGGATCAATATTTTTCTTGAAAAATCAAGAGCTTGAAACAGAGAGAACTCTGAGAAAAATTTCAAGAAGAGGTAAAAAAAAACCTTTATAAGGAAAAAGAAATTTCCTCTAATAGATCATTGATCTAAAAACAAGATCAATGATCTTCATATAATAAATAGTGCTTTGCACTTCTTATGAACCACTGGTTCTTTAAAACAAAAACAAATATAAATAAAAAAAAATAGTGCTTTGCACTTTTATGAACCTCTGGTTCTTGAAATGAAAGAAAAATTTATTTTTCTTTGATTCTAATTTGATCAAAGATAAAAAAAAATAGTGCTTTGCACTTCCAAACTGCGCTGTTGCGCTCTTGAGAGAGCGCCACGTGTTAGCTGTAGAACAACCTGCGCTACGCGCTCTTAAGATAGAGCTTTGCTCTCTGGAATTGGCGCAACTCGCTGAGGGCGCGCCACGTGTCAGCAGCGCAACAGCGCAGCGCACTAGCGCAGCGCACTGCGCTGTTGCGCTTGCGCTCACCAGAGCATGACACGTGTCATCATCATATGAGCTTGCGCTCATTACTTAGCGCAAAGCGCCTGACGAATGCACTGTATTGCTTACAAAAGGGGCCAAGCCCAATTAAAGAAGGCCTAACAGGCCTAATAAAATGCAACGCATTACTTTGAAAAGGGCAGAGCCCAAACTAAAACAGATGCGCTGCATCATAAAGAAAAGGGACAGAGCCCAATTAAAAGGCCTAACAGGCTCAATCAAATATGCTATGCATTTTAAAAAGGGGCAGAGCCCAAACAAAATAGATGTTCTGCATCATTTATAAAGGGCTGAGCCCAATCAAAACAAGAATAATGCAGTGCATTACTAAAAGGGGGTAAAGTCCTAGAACAGGCCGAAGACAAAAAAAATATATTGAAGCTGGACTTAGCCCAATTTTGGCCATAAGTCCTTAAATTAAATTAACTGAGCAGAATGGCTCTTCTAAACCAATCCACATCCGGTTCGAGGGTACATCTCCGAACTCCTTTGATATCCATCGTTGTAATTCTTCAACGACGTCAAAGAGGTGACGGGTCCCAACGACCACACATCCATATGGACTGCGGGGTCCTTAAACTCGTGGACCGGAACGTCCTTAAACTAATATCGGACCGAAACGTCTTTAAACTAATATCGGACCGAAACGTCCCTAAACTAATGACGGACCACCACGTCCCTAAACTGGAACATGGACCACCACGTCTCTAAACTGGAACAATAGAGCCAATTGCTCTTCTTTCGGATCTAAACGATCCCGTTCAAGTCGATCTTAGTCCAAAATAGGACTAACGTATCCTTAGCGAACGTTTAAGTTGATCTTAGCCGCAACGCGACTAACGCATCCTTAAACTAAAAAACACCAAACCCAAATCTAAATTAAATACGGATTTGGACTAATCCACGTCCTACGGGCGACGGCATTACTCAGTCTCCGTATACAATCCACGGGCAACCACAAACAAAACAAACACACACGACGCGAAGTGAAATTCTGGAGAAGAAGAAAGTTGTTACCGCGATGCGGTAGCGTAATTAACTGCAGGGGCTTGCGCCTGCAGGGAAGAGCGTCCCCACAATCAAAAACCCCTCAAGCGAGGGGGAATCTGACGAAGTCTGCTACATCGGCCGCATCCGTCTAAACCTCCGATACACGGTGTCATAAATCAACTTGGCATCTTCGGAGAGGTAGACGGATAAAACCAAATAGCATCTGCCCCGAATCTCAGGCCCAGACGTCCTAACGTCTCGGCCGCCTTTCGGAGGGGAACAGATTCTGGCACGCCCGGTGGGACCTCTTCCTCTTTCCACTCCACACTTCGTGTGTCGTCTTCGCGAACCAATCGCGGTTTGTTAAATGGTTGTCTTCGGATTTCAAGCTACTAAGATTTGGTCTTTTACCTGGCGCAGAATTCAAGATTCAATGGCCTATAACTGCACCAACTGCTCGAAATGCCACTGCAACGGACGCTCTACCTCACCAGGAGGTGTAGCATATGGACCCCAAGCAGCTTCCTTCCTCGCTCTGCCGGTAGACCAGGTGACCCAAGCCACCACCGGCTTGTTCTTCGGGACCATGATCCCACCTACAAGCTTCTCTGCACCAATACCTGCACCGGAAGTAAGCAAAAAGTCGGTCTTCGACCGGCTCACTGCTACGACGGCCCCTGTCAACGGGTCGCCCATTACCAAACCGACAGCCTCCGTTTTCCCCAGGCTAGATCAGAACCATAAAGTGGCCGTCCCAAAGAGGGCAACGGCCGCTGCTCCGGAAGACGTTAAAGCGGTTTCTCCCATCAAAGAATCGGTCTTCGCGAGATTGACGATTCCCACTCCTGCCCCTATTGGTCAAAGGACATCAGTCTTCAATAGGCTGACATTGGCAGTCACCCCACATTCAAACAGGGGGCAAAAAGAAACTATCTCAAATTCCGAACCAATCCCGATGGCTCGCCGTGCGCGACGTCGCCATTGGCAACGAGTGAGGAAAGCAGGGGGCAACTCCCCCTCAGGGCTAACTCCACCTGCTCCAATGGTGGAGGTCAACGCTACTGTTCCAACTGGGAACAGCTTTGAATTGCTGAGGAAAGTGAGGAAGAACTCTCAAATTGCTACATTGAAAAGATCTCCGCCTATGGAGAAAGCTCCAGAGACAAAGCAGGAACAGCCCCCTCAACGGCTGTCGTCAAAAATTTATAAAGTTTGGCGAAGGGTTCAAGACTCCGTGATTGACCCGGACCACTTTCATCGCCAGAAAAAGGCAAAGGTGGAAAAAGACAAAAACCGCCCCATTAAACAACAGGGGGCAACAATTGCTAGGATGCCCACTTCAACGGTCCATAAAAGAAGGAGGCCAGAGAAAGCTCCCGTGACAGCGGCAAAGGTTAAAAATGGTGAACCTAAACACCCCAAGTCAGGAGGCATAACAGTTCACACAGTTTACATGGCATCGGGAAAAGAAGATAGCCGCATATCAACAGGTCATAGACCGCACACGAGGTCAGTGACCACTCAGGAGCAGCAGCAGAAGCTCCACGAGATGATGAACGCTATGGCCGCACTTACAGGGCCAAAAGAAACCCCTGAAACGTCCTCGGATGAGCGTCAAGAACAAGAAACGGACGCTGAATTCCTTCGTCGCGTACTAGAGAAGAAGGATAAAGAGGCTGCGGAGCAGGCAGCCAACATAAAGAAGACGGCCCTCCTGTTCCAGGATATGGTGGGTATGATGATTCAACAAGATCCACCTACTGAAAATCCCCCGATCATCCTTGAAGACGATAGGGGAGAGACGTCGAATCCTCCACCAGTTCTGTCCACAGCTAAAGAGGACACAATCTCCAAAGCTGATTTGGATGAATACATCGCCCAGCAAATAAGGGTTCATCATGCAACCGAAACAGCCGGCCAGGTCATGAAAACGGGGAGACCATATCCGAGCTGGTACGATCAAATCAAATACCCGCCAGGTTATACGATTCCCAAGTTCCATGTTTATAAGGGTACGGGCAATCCTCACCAGCATGTTGCCCAGTTCAGGGCACTCTGCGGCAATACCGGTGGAGATGACAAGCTTTTACTTCGCCAGTTTGTTGGAAGCTTATCGGATACGGCGTTCGAATGGTACTCTGAGCTCCCGAACGACTCTATTAAAACCTTCGCGGAGATGGAGCTGTTGTTTACTCAGCGTTTTGCAAGCGCTAGTGAACGTACCCCGATGACAGCACTGATTAACGCCAGGGTAAAACCCGGTGAGACGTGGGTCCAATACGCTATACAGTGGCGTAATTTATGGTCAAAATGCGAGCAGCGTATTGAAGAAGCTCCCGCAGTGGGTATGTTTGTGGGAACCCTCGATCCACAAGCAACCATCTCGCAATTTATGATGTTCTTCAAGCCGACAACCTTCCAGGCTTTGATTGACAAACTAGCGCAGATGGACCAGATGGGCCATAAACCCCCTCTTCCAAGGCCAGACACCCGAAATGATAAAGGGAAAGGAAAAGCAATCGTCGTCGCTAATGCTCAACAACAACCGAGCGACTCGAAGCCGGTTGCTCGTCAAAATAATATACGCCCCTACGTGCCCCTTGAGGATAGGATGGGACGCCCTTATTCCTTTCCCCGTGATAAAACGAGGAGGTTATTCGAGTTGGCGTTGCGCAACAGACTCATAAATCTGCCGGATCCAAAACGTCCGTTGCAACCAAGTGACGTCAACGAGCCCAACTACTGTCCTTATCATCGAGTACTAGGCCACCCGATCGAAGATTGCTACGTTTTCAATAATTGGCTTGAAAACCAATACCGACAGGGCAAGTTCGCGTTATCTGACAAATGGAAGGTGAATCCCCCGCAGCCCCACACCTCTAAGGGGACGAATACGTCGGGGGCAACATGCTCCGTCATTGAAGAAGCTCCTTGGGAGGTCGTATTATCAGCCAAGACAAAGAGGATGCTAAACGATCTTCAGACATGTCCAGTAGTCAAGTGGAAGAACCCATTGGAGCCGCAAATTATGGAGGGAATGCTAAAACCTCGTCCGATTCAAAAGATTGGTGGAAGTGGCCCAAACACTCATAACCAGCCGTCAAAATCTTCGAAAAAGAAGAAGAAGAAATCTAAGAAGCCCGTGAAGCCTGGCGACAAGCGCACGGACTTACAAAAGCAAATTGACGCGCTGGAGGAATACAATCAGAGGGCACGAACCCCCATTACATTCCAAGAGTTCCTCAGCCATGTCTTTCAAGAAGAGGATGAGGGAGAAAGTTCATCAGATGAATCCGAGGAATATGTGGCGAGCTGTCATATGATTTCCCATTCGATCACGAATGATGAGGAGATTCCTTGCACCGAAAAGCTGGGGGCAGATCCTGAACCAAAAGTTCTGGGGCCATCAGATGAAGTAATTGACGCACTCCTTAATGAAGCTCGGTTGAAAAGTAAAGCTGATCGGGAGCACGAGACGGCTATATTTGAAAGGGCCAAACGCCAGCGACTTGATGAAGGAGCTGAGACGATCCCGCTGGAGCAAGACACCTCCGCTACTGACAAAAGCCAACTCAGGATGAGGAAAAAGTTTGCTAAAGCCATATCAATGGGCATGAAGCTACCATCCTCTGAAGGAAACATCGCCGGTGAAGTGGAAACGCACCCCTCGTATTGCTTATATCATCAGAGGATTTCGCACCCCACTCAAGAGTGCAAAGCTTTCGATAGATGGTGGCAAAGATACGTTGCTCATCGACAACGCTTTAAGCGGGAAAAACGTAAAACTCGTCGGGAGCAGAGAAATACGACCGAAGGGCTTAAAAGAACTGCTGGCGATTGTTGCATGGTTAACACCGGTGGATCACAAGTGCCTACATTCGGGAGTGATTCTGATGAAGAGCTAGAACTTGCCCCTCTCTTTAAAGAGTCCGCTTCAGGAAAAGAAGAAGAACCAAAGGTCTGCGAAAATATCCGGCTGCGGAATCGGACGCTGCCTGAAAAGAACCTCGGACCCTTGAACAGAAAAGATAAAGGGAAAGAAAAGGTCTCTGAAGATATCATCTTAGATGACCAAGCGGCGGAAGAGTTAAACGCCAAGAACCCGCCGAAGAGAAATAAGGTAGACTACAACGTTTTGGCGCATCTGAGGAAGCTGCCCTCACAGCTCAACATTCTTAACGCCCTTTTGCTATCAAAAGAGGCGAGAGATTCGTTGATTAAGGCGCTCTAAGACCCGGAACAATTCCAAGCATGCCTGGCCGAGGAAAAGATGAAGGATGAATTAGAGGAAGTACACACGGCTGATGTTACTTTTGGCGATGAAGACCTTCTACTTGGGACTTGCGAACACAATCGCCCTCTCTATGTTTCGGGATACTGCCATGATATAAAGATAGGCAAAATCCTGATCGATAACGGGTCGTCTGTTAACCTACTCAACGTGCGGGTGTTGAAGGAAATCTGCATGAGCATCCAGCACCTTGCTCGGGACAAGATCACCATATCCGGGTTCGACTCCCAATCGTCAAAGATTCTTGGATCTGTGATACTGACGCTACGCTTCGGACTACTCGTCACGGACATTAAGTTCCACGTCATAGATGCCAAGACATGCTACAACGCTTTGCTCGGCCGACCATGGTTACACGAGTACAACATCATCCCTTCTACACAACATCAGTGTATGAAGTATTTTAAGGATGGTTTCGAGTATACCGTGATGGGAGAACTGAACCCGTTCTCTGTGAACGAGGTCCGCAAATACGAAGATGCCAAATACTTCTTGTCGGATTTCGAAGACACGGAGAAGTGTCACAAGCCGGAAAATAAAATTAACGCCACCATCCCTGTCTTTGGCAGTGATACCGAGGAGGAAGAGGAGATCGTTTATTCGGGTCCGCCCCAACATAACAAGCCAGGACCGTCCACTCCTACATTGGTCTTTGGTAGTGACTCGGAGGATGAGGTCCATGTCGTATTCTCTGCTCGACCTTCAATACAAGCTTCCGCTGACGAAGAGCAAAGTCTGCAAGTCGCCATAGTGCCGCCTAAATATCATAAAGAACTGGACGCACTTAATATCTACAGTATAGAAGAGCTGCGGACATTCTACATCCCTCCCAGGCGAGAAAGCGAGAAAGCAATTTTGTTCTACCGCTCTGAAGAAACCAAGGTGGAAAAAGAAATCTGGCATGGCGCGGATCCTGCGCTCGACAGGCTTCAGCCTATCCGTCTTCCCAGATATTATACAGAGGGTTTGAAGAAGCTGCTGAAACGCCAGGGGATATCCTTCAAACAGACCGTTAGAGAGGCCAAATTCTATGACAGGGTCTGGAATGTTCCCGGGACTCAACGCAAACTGCCTAATGGGAGAATGGAAACGAGAGGACTTGGATACATCCGGTCAAAGAAACGAGAGTTACTACCCGGCTGCTACGTTGTGTATGACCTTGATGAAGAAGCGGATGCTCAATGGGAGGACGCTAATCCTAAGCCAGTGAAGGTTCCAGATGCAAGAGAGCCCAGTCCGTCGTTCGAGGAACAAATGGACAGACTTATAAAGAAAGCTGGTCAAAAAGTCCGAGATGATCACAACCGTGAGACGGCCATCTATGAGAAAGCCAAGACGCAACGCCTTCTCCAACAGGCCGTAAAGGATGAAAATGCCGCTCCTTGTCAACCTGATATAAAGAAGGCTCGACGCAAAAGCAGAAATAAGCCGAAAGGCCAAAAAGGCGCTCAACAACAGCAAAGCAGGGCTAAGAAGCCACGCAAACGGGAATTGAGCGTTATTGACCTATCCCTCATGAAGAAAATGAGTCGAGCATACTCTTTTCCTCGGGATAAGACAAGGAGGATATTTGAGCTTGCTCTAAAACATCAGATGCTCGCGCTGCCGGAGTCTAAACACCCTGAACAAGCAGGCGAAGCCTCACACCCGGACTATTGCTCTTACCATCGAGTAGTAGGTCATCCTCTTGAAGATTGCTTCACCTTCAAGAATTGGGTCGAAGATCAATATCAGCTTGGTAAATTCGCTCTGTCCAACAACTGGAGGGTAGCACCACCACAAAAGCACGAGCCTAAGGCCACGAAAGAAAAACCAGTTCCATATTGGGATTGGAAGCGAATTCGTACCTGTCACATGATAACAATACTACAAGAAGAATCCGAGAACATGGACAGCCTTCCCTGGTGCCTCGAAAACAGCAATGATGAGGTGATCTCAGAATTTCCCCCAGCTCCGAAAGAACTGGAGGACAGAATACATACCACTGCAGATAACCTCAAGAAAATTGAGTTGGGGACGATAAACGATCCGCGACCGACATTCGTCAGCGAGCTGCTGTCTGAAGAAAAGGTGGCTGCGTTAAAGGACGTCCTTGTACAGCATAAAGATTGCTTCGCATGGAACTATTCCGAGATGCCGGGACTTGATCCAGAAGTTGCTGTACATAGACTGGCAATATCCCCGAGTGTCAAGCCAGTCAAACAAGCACCGAGAAGAATGCGGCTTGAGCTCGAGATGAGCATCAACGCTGAAGTCAAAAAGCTGATAGACTCCGGCTTTATCCAGGAGGTTCAATACCCTGAATGGATTGCTAATATTGTCCCAGTGATGAAGAAAAATGAAACGGTGCGCATATGCGTGGACTTTCGGGATCTCAACAAAGCCTGCCCGAAGGATGATTTTCCAGTACCAGTCACCGAACTGATGATAGACAATACGTCCACGCATGAGATTTTCTCATTCATGGACGGCTCATCAGGATATAATCAAATAAAAATGCACCCTGAAGACCAGAAACATACGGCTTTCCGGACTCCTTTGGGAATATTCTGTTACAAGGTGATGCCCTTCGGTTTAAAGAACGCCGGTGCAACCTACCAAAGGGCCATGACGAAGATTTTCGATGACCTTATACACGAAATCGTTGAATGCTATATCGACGACCTCGTTAAATCGTTGAATGCTATATCGACGACCTCGTTGTTAAAAGCAAATCATATGAGGAACATCTCGAGCATCTGAAGACCGTATTTCAACGTCTTCGACAATACAACTTGAAGATGAACCCTCTGAAGTGTGCATTCGGGGTTTCCTCGGGCAAATTCCTGGGATTCATCGTTCGACACCGAGGTATCGAGATAGATCCGTCCAAGATCAAGGCAATCATGGGAATGCCTCCGCCGAGGACTCTCAAACAGTTGCGGTCTCTCCAAGGGAAGCTCGCATACATACGGCGATTTATAGCCAATCTTTCAGGAAAGTGCCGTCCTTACAGTCACCTGATGAAGAAGGGAACCCCATTCGTTTGGGATCACAAATGCCAAGGCGCACTGGATGAGATCAAGCAGTATTTGCAAAACCCTCCAGTGTTGGCTGCTCCAGTTAAGGGAAAGCCTCTCATTCTTTACACGGCCGCCTTTGCAGGTTCTTTGGGCGCATTATGGGCACAAGAGAATGACCAGGGGAAAGAAATAACACTTTACTACTTAAGTCGAGTGCTGCTGGGGGCAGAAAGCAATTACTCCCCTATTGAAAAACACTGCCTGGCGTTGATCTTCGCAATGACAAAGCTTAGACATTACGCATTAGCGCATGAAGTCCATCTCATTTCAAAGGTGGACCCTCTCAAATATCTAATGTCAAAGGCCATATTGACGGGACGACTCGCTAAATGGGCCCTGCTCTTAATGGAGTTCTCGATAGCATATCGACCACTCAAAGCAGTAAAAGGCCAGGCCATCGCCGACTTCCTTGCTGAGCACCCGATACCGGCCGACTCTCCTTTAAACTGCGATCTTCCAGACGAACATGCGTTTGATGCGATCGATGGTGATAATACCCGATGGGAGCTTTATTTTGACGGAGCATCTTCCGTGAAGAAGCGCAAACAAAGTACCCCTATAATCAAATCAGGGGTAGGACTCATCTTTATAACTCCACAAGGAGGGATAATGCGCTACGTGTTCTCCCTGACGGAACCGAGGACAAACAACGAAGCCGAATACGAAGCTCTGATAGCAGGCCTCGAGATCGCCATTGATATGGGAATTGAAAACCTCCTCATATACGGAGATTCGCAACTGGTCGTTAGTCAAGTAAACGGCGATTACCAAACATGCAAACCGGAATTGGTAAAATACGGTGAAAAGGTGCAACAACTGCTAACCCAAATTCCCTCCTATACTTTGGAAAGCACACGCGCGGATAACAGCAAAGCGGACGCGTTGGCCAAACTTGCTAAAGAAATGGCTGACGAGAACCTCGATGACGTTAGAATCTTGGTACAAAGTCGTCGGGTGCTCGCCCCCGCAGAAATACCTTCGGAATCACCCGAAGAGAAGGGAGTGACTGAACAAGCGACCTTGCAAATAAAAGATCATGAGAAGGTTGAGGATTGGAGGGAAGTCTTTATAGACTACTTCAAGTCCCACCAAATGCCCGAAGATGCGTCCGCAAGACATCAACTCATAAACCGAGCTCTGTCTTTCGCCTTCGTCAATGATACTCTATACAGGAGGTCATTCGATTCTCTGTGGCTGAGATGCTTAGGACCGGACGAATCGGAAAGAGTCGTTCAGGAGGTTCATGACGGAATCTGCGGTTCTCACCAAGCAGGTCCAAAGATGAAGTTGAAGATCAAACGGATGGGCTATTACTGGCCCACGATGATTCAAGACTGCATCGAATATGCGAAGCAATATCACTCATGCCAGATTCATGGGGACTTCATCCACCAGCACCCAAATCCGTTGCATCCAACGGTAGCTAGCTGGCCATTCGAAATGTGGGGGACTGATATAGTCGGCCCCATCGAACCAGCATCGTCTAAAGGACATCGTTTCATCCTAGCGACGACTGACTACTTCTCTAAGTGGGTAGAAGCAGTACCATTGAGAGAAGTGAAGACGGAGAATATCCTCCATTTCTTCAAAACGCACGTCATATATCGGTTTGGAACTCCGAGACGGATCATCTCCGATAACGGGCCAGCCTACCGAAGTCATAAAATCAGCCGCTTCGCACAGCAGCATAACATAGACTGGAGATATTCCTCAGTCTATAATCCACGAGCTAACGGTCTCGCCGAGGCCTTCAACAAGACCTTGACGAAAATTATAAAGAAAACAGTGTCCCGAAATAAGAAAGACTGGCATGAGAGACTGCAAGAAGCTCTCTGGGCATATCGAACTACGTTCAAGACAGCCACAAACACAACGCCATACGCGTTGGTGTTCGGTACGGAAGCAGTACTCCCTCTCGAGATAGAGTTACCCTCTCTACGAGTGGCAGTTCACCACGAGCTAACGGACGAAGAAAATGCTCACCTTCGGCTTGAGGAGCTTGACGCCCTTGATGAAACTAGGCTCATAGCGCAACAAAATCTGGAAGCTTATAAAGCAAAGATGATGCGCTCATACGAAAGATTGACCCGACCGAGGACATTCCACCAAGGCGAACTCGTGCTAATGGTCAAAAGGCCTATGATCCCCAATCGCGCCAAGCGGGGAAAATTCGAGCCGAACTATGAAGGCCCGTACATCATAGATAAAGTTTATCAGGGTGGGGCCTATCTACTCATGGACATGCATGGTGAAAGGCCTTTCAGACCAATAAACGGTCGCTTCCTAAAGAAATACTACGCTTAATGAGCCACAGCCTAGGTCAACGATAGATGACTACGACTATGTCCGCTCGCTATCTTCCTAAGCTCAAACTTTATAAGCAGTAGCCAGCTTCTCAACAGCGGACCGAAATGTCCTTAAACTAACAGCGGACCGAAATGTCCTTAAACTAATAGCAGACTGAAACGTCTTTAAACTACTACCGCAGCATCTTTAGACTGACGAGATATAAAAAAAAATATAGAAAAATAAAATAAAATAAAAACGGTATGTCCATAAGCAAAAAGGGGCACGGATGAAAACCCGAAAGGGCTCCGTGAGTAAAAACAGCAGGGCTACCGGCGAGTGTTCGCGAAAACCCGAAAGGGCGCGACCTCGTAAAAAAGAGGGAAAAAGAAAATAAAATAAAAATAAAATAAAAGCGGTAAGTCCATAAGCAAAATGGGCACGGATGAAAACCCGAAAAGGCTCCGTGAGTAAAAACAGCAGGACTACCGGCGAGTGTTTGTGAAAACCCGAAAGGGCACAACCTCGTTAAGAAACACTTGTAGGGTCCTCTCGACCCTATAAGGAGAAACCACCCGCGTGAGATCCTTACGATTCACAAGGGAACAACACACTTAGGAATCCCCATGATTCCTAAGGAGAAAATACACTTGCGAGACCCTCACGACTCGTAAGGAGAACGCTCTTATGGGACCCTCACGGCTCGTAAGATTTGAAAGTCTTAAGTTACAGAGATCTAAACCTGTGCTTAAGCAACCCCCACAACTTTCGATATTGCTCTACAAGTGGCTCAATACTGACCCTTGTATACAATCCACGGGCGCGAATAATCATTTCCCTAATCAAGTCTCATCCGAGACTGGGGATATGTTCGCATGATGAACAACCCTTATAAGTCCTCTCGACTTACGAGGAGAAAACCCTCCTGTAGGATCCTTACGACTTACAGAGGAACAAAACACTTAGGAACCCTCACGATTCCTAAGGAGAAAATACACCTGCAAGATCCTCACGACTTGTAGGGAGAAAGAACTTTGTGAGACCCTTACGGCTCATGAAGTCAAAAGCCTTAGTCGACAGGACCTTAACCCTGGTCGCTAAGCCTCCTTTGTTCAACAACGACAGAGGCAAATGATGATTCGCTCCTAGCAATATCCCAGTTGTAGCGGTGCTGATGCCGAGATCGTTGTCTAATTTCAGGTTTACGGCGAAAAGCCAGTAGGCCGCACATGCATATGAAATAGCCGAAATGATGGGGCAACTTGCAATAAAAAAAAAGCAGCAAGTAAAATGTATGCATGCGAAATAGCCGAAATGATGGGGCAACTCGCAATAAAAAGCAGCGAGTAAAGAGAAAATAAATAGCCGAAATGATTGGGCACCGCGAAAATAAATAGCCGAAATGATTGGGCACCGCGAAAAAATAGCCGAAATGATTGGGCAATCGCAATCTTCGCGATATGAAAGCTGAAATGATAGAGCATCGCGGAAAGAAAAAAAAATGAAAGAATGAAACTTTTTGCCCTACAGTTAGGATCACATCGATCCCTGTATACAATCCAAGGGCATAAACAAAGAGGGAACCATACCCTCCCAACAAATTCCTCGACTCATGGATACAAACACTCCTTGACGAGAGCCTCCTGATCCGCGTCGATCCGCAGAGCCACCAGCGCCTCCGTGGAAATCCTCGACTCGTTTCAAACCCCAAGGAAACAAATAATCCTTGGCGCTTGGGAAACAAATAATCCCTAGCAAATTCCTCAACTCACGGATACAAACACTTCTTGACGAGAGCCTCCTGATCCGCGTCGATCCGCAGAGCCACCAGCGCCTCCGTGGAAATCCTCGACTCATTTCAAACCCCAAGGAAACAAATAATCCTTGGCGCTTGGGAAACAAATAATCCCTAGCAAACTCCTCGACTCACGGATACAAACACTCCTTGACGAGAGCTTCCTGATCCGCGTCGACCCGCAGAGCCACCAGAGCCCCCGTGGGAACCCTCGACTCGTTTCAAACCCCAAGGAAACAAATAATCCTTGGCGCTTGGGAAACAAATAATCCCTGGCAAACTCCTCGACTCACGGATACAAACACTCCTTGACGAGAGCTTCCTGATCCGCGTCGACCCGCAGAGCCACCAGAGCCCCCGTGGGAACCCTCGACTCGTTTCAAACCCCAAGGAAACAAATAATCCATAGCGCTTGGGAAACAAATAATCCCTAGAAAACTCCTCGACTCACGGATACAAACACTCCTTGACGAGAGCCTCCTGATCCTCGTCGATCCGCAGAGCCACCAGAGCCCCCGTGGGAACCATCGACTCGTTTCAAACCCCAAGGAAACAAATAATCCTTGGCGCTTGGGAAACAAATAATCCCTAGCAAACTCCTCGACTCATGGATACAAACACTCCGTGACGAGAGCTTCTTAACTCATGTCAACTGTTCCGCTACAACTGCAAACAAATCCCCGATTCGTCTCAATTTGTAAGAAGAAGTCTCAGACAGCAAGGATCGAAAAGCTTGCTTTTTGAGCAATGGGGCCCTGCAAGTCAATCCAAACTGGTCTCTTGCATACTATTCATGGGTCTCACTCTCCGAAGTCGAATTTCGACGAGGAGGGAAACAACCGCTTACGAATCCTCTCGACTCGTAAGAGGGAAAATTCTCTTATAGAATCCTTACGACTTATAAAAGAAAACCCCACTTGGGAATCCTCACGATTCCTAAGGAGAAAATCCGCCTATGAGATCCTCTCGATCCGTAGGGAGAAAAGCCTCTATGAGACCCTCACGGCTCATAGAGTTGAAAAATCTTAGGCAGCAGACCAGGACCTACATTTGATCTGGCGTGCGTGACCAGACCATCGCTATTTCCTAAGGAAGTCGGAATACTCGTTTTAGACATCCATCAACCATGGTTATTAAGACAGCCTGCTGACAATAAAGAAAAAAAAAGAAGATGACAGAAAGAATATCCGGTCTACATTTGATCTGGCGTGCGTGACGCATTCATTTATGCATGGGCAGAAGACTCAGGGCGAGAAATAAGACAAGCTGAAATAGAAAAGGGAAGGGTTTCCATTCATACTGCTAAAAAAAAAATTCTTTTACAAGCATAAGAAACATTATTCAAATTATTACAACGGTATAACCTCAGATCCAGGACACGGATTGAGGAAATCAAAAGTAAGGCCATCCAGAGTTCTTCTGGCCTTTCTAATTATTCTTATGCGCAGTCTTTCTCGCTCCTCTGTATCGAGATCATCGGCGAGCCCTCCTGGCCTTTGATAAGCAGCAACTATCGTCGTCTGCTGGAAGACTTGGTGTAGGATGTCAATAAGGCTGTTCCGTCGTTTCTTTGAAATCAGCCCTGTCAGGTACACTGAATGCACCTTGTCTTCGGCATCATCCAGCGCGTTGAGCGGTAAGGCCTCATGAAGACCCGGAAGTGCTCTCTATATGGCTCCCAACACGACTTTCAAAAGGGCCGAACGACGAGGCAACAGCCAACCACCGCTTGCGTTCAGACGACCCATGACTTCTGCACATTCAGCGTCTGTAAACTCCTGGTTTTGTTGACGACCCTGAACGCGGATATCGTCGTAGGTAATAAACTCGTGCAAACTGTATAGATGCACCGCCGCCATTATGCCTGGAGGAAATATTACAGGAAGATCAGCAATAGAAAAGCAATAATATACGTAGAGGACTAAATTCCTAGAGAGCAAAACCATGTTCAAGGATAAAGTCCCCTGGATGAAAGCTCTGCTGGTTAAGATTAATCTAAGAATCGATTTTACCTAAAGTCTTCCTAAAAACTTTGAAAAAAAAAGGGGGGGAGCAAGGCACCGGAGTTCTTGGAGGCAAGAACAAAGCTCTGAAGTCTTCGAAAATAGAAATTGGAAAGATGATAAGTATCTAGGGGGGACCAAAGGTCCTATTTATAAGCATCAAGTGCCTCTTCGAATTCCAAGAGTTGTCACGGCAGTTTACCCTAATCGGAGCGAACTTCTATTCAAATTCCGAGGCGGGAGATGAAGCAACGCTTCGTCTTCCCCCAATCAGAGCAAAGCTCTGTCTTGAAAATTAATTTAATGAAGCGACGCTCCAGATTATTTGCGCTGCGCAATACGCCACGTGTCTGACGCAGACGCATCAGCGCAACGCCCAAAACAGCGCACCCAATCAAAGCAAGGCTCTATTTCAAGCAAAACTAAAGGAAGCAACGCTTCAGCGGTGTATGCGCCGTGCGCTGCGTGACACGTGTCGGCGCAGATGCGCTAGCGCAGTTGCGCTGCACTGTGCACTGTGCGACACGTGTCATACCCTGGAGCATTTGCGCTAAACAAAAATTAAGGTTCTAAAGAAATCTTTTCTGTTATTGTTAAAATAAGAAGATTATCTTCTGTAAAACAGAAGCCCTTGGATCAAAGATCCGACGATGGGGGAAATCCCGCCAAATCTTTCAGAAAAGGGATTTCTTCAACAAATTGAACTTACTTCTTAATTTGCAAGATGAGGTCTCAGGCAGTAAGGATTGAAAAGCTTGCTTTTTGAGCAATGGGGCCCTGCAAGTCAATCTAAACTGGTCTCTTGCATACTATTCACGGGTCTCACTCTCCGAAGTCGAATTTCGACGAGGAGGGAAACAACCGCTTACGAATCCTCTCGACTCGTAAGAGGGAAAATTCTCTTATAGGATCCTTACGACTTATAAGAGAAAACCACACTTAGGAATCCTCACGATTCCTAAGGAGAAAATCCACCTATGAGATCCTCTCGATCCGTAGGGAGAAAAATCTCTATGAGACCCTCACGGCTCATAGAATTGAAAAGTCTTAGGCGGCAGATCTGAACCTGCGGCCTAAGCCATCGCTATCTCTTGGAAAAATTAAGTTGTCTGCCAATCAGGTTCATCGACAACATCATGATGTAAAGGCAGAAAACAAAAGAGCATACAAGATATTGCAAAAGAAAGTGTGTATCTTTATTCATTGACCTCAATCAAATACATGGTGAATCATACAAAAGAGCAAAGAACGGATACATGTTACTCAGAAAAGAAAATTTTTACAAATACATTGATACAAAGGCAGCTATTGGGAAGGAAGCGTTTTAAGTAGCTCTATCAGTTGTTCGTACACTTCCTTCCATGCCTTTTCCCGATTGGATACCACTGCCAACTCCGCCTCCACCTGGGCCCGTTGCTGTGCGACGGATGCAAGCTGATCCCTGACGGCTTGATGAGCAGCTTCACGGCCTGGAGTGTCATGCTCGGCGACATCAAGTGCCCGCTTTAGTCTCAGCCCATTCGATATGCGCTCCAGAAGACCCTCGAAGACGGTCTTTACCTCAGCGGCGTTCGCCTCAACTTCGGCACGCAAGCGAGCAGTTCTGCTTGAAGAATCTTGGCACTCCTTCAGCCTCAAAGCCACTTCTTGTTCCAGATGACGGAAATGAGAAGCGCTTTGCTCGAGCAATGCTCCCCGTTGAGTGCTCAAGGCCAAAGTCTCGGGGGACAGGCGCATTGACTCCAGCTGATGAAGGCGAGCCTCGATCTCCCGACAATAGTTAACCCAAGAGGCGACAATGCCCTCGTCATGGAAGGTGGCAAATATCGCCAACATCGGGTTAACCGTCGTGGCGAAGTCCTCAGCAGATACAGAAGCCTCGATGTCAAGTTTCTCGATGTAGTCGCTCAACATGCGCAAACTATTCGCGGCACCTTTTGAGGACGGACGTCGCTGGGAAGGGCCGCCCGGTATTGTAATGCGAGACTCGAAAGGCACCGAGACTGGAACAACAGCTGGAAAAAGACGAAATGCGATTAGATGATGATTCAATAGATATGAAGGAAGCCATTGACAAGATAGTTTACTATACCGGTGGAGACAGGTGGCAAGGCCGGAAGGGCTGGTGGCGCAGCCGATCTTTCTGCTCCCCCTTCGATTTGCAGCACTGCAGTCAGAACAAGAGAGAGTTAGAAATAATTCTACCACTGAAAAGACAAAGCTACCAATCGGGAACGGTACTCACCAGCGCCACCAGAGGGAGAGGCGAATTCAGATGGGAAGGAGAAGTGTGGGAGCAACACTTGATAGAGATGATCAAAAAGCACTCCTGGAAGACACAACAATGTGACTTTAGTACACAAATTATACATCTGGAAGATAAGATTAATAAATCGCAAACACATACCTTCCAACATCTTCGAGGGTATGAGAGAGGGTTGAGAGGTGACCACCGCCAAGGCATTCGTTGAAGGCGTTCCCTCGAGCAGTGGGGCATCGGCACTGGCTGCACCTGCGTTACGAAAAGGTGAACTTGTCAGAAAAGATAGTAAAGTAAAGAAAAGCAGCAACTCGGGGTTTACCTGAGGAGCTCCCGGCTGAAACAGAGGCGACTCCCTCCTCTATCGACATGAGACCACCGCCCGTGACCTCATCGCCCGACTCGATGGGGACCGTTGCGGTGCTCGCGAGACCTGGAGACGGCGGAGGACCATAGATGGGGAGGGCTATGACTGGAGTATTGCCAGATTCCAGAGAAGGAGCGGTTGGCTCGTCCTCGGGAATCATGGCCGCCTCACCCACCACTTTCTCAGGTTCAGTAGTGGCGGTTGTATCGTCCACCGTCGCCGGGGGATCGCCGGCCTTGAGCGCTTCATTCGCCGCCACCCTGGACTCATTTATAATGATCATATCATCTGCCACCACTGTAGGTTCAGCATCAAAGACCTTCTCGGCAGTAGGCCCCTCGACCTCCGCCTCAGGCTCCAAAGCCACAACGACGTTGCCCACCGTCGGCTCGAGTTCAGCAGGCACCGCCTCCTCTGCTTCTTTGGGATCAACGGTTTCCGCCTCCCCCTCGATCGGACTCGGCCCTGCAAGATGAGGGATATAAGGGCCAATGACATTAAAAACCCTTATAATAAAAACTCTGAGAGAAATATTACCTGAAGCGGATTTACCGTTTGCGCTCCGAACTGCGCGCGCCACCTCTCTGCGGGCAGTGGATAGAGCGACAGGAGCCTCTTCGGATGGAGTATCAGCGCGAGGGACGGTGCTAGGGCCCGCTCCCGCAGCCAAGGCAGCCCGGCGCGCCTTCGCCTCACGCCTTTGCCGCTCCCGCAGCCAAGGAAGCCCGGCGCGCCTTCACCTCACGCCTTTGCCGCTTCCTCTCTTCCCGAGCTGTCGCGATGGACCTTAGTGATGCCTCCTTCAAGGCGTCGTCATCCTCGTTCAGGGATGCCTCAAGAGCCTTTAAGGCATCCTTCATCGGCTCTTCAAGACGAACCTCCTGCGGTGGCCCAGAGGAAGCGGGAACATCGGCAGCTGGTAAAACATCTGCGTCGCTTGGTGGGAATGGCATTGAGGTTTCTGCAATAAAAAGAGAAAGGTTAGATCAACCATAACACAAGGGAGATGGAAACTTGATGGATTAAAACTTACTAAGGCCCATAGACGCTCTAAGACGTTCCTCCTCCTGGAAAGTCTTCAAAGAAGCGGCGATGGCTTCTTCATCAGTGATGCCTGTCGAAAGGAAAGAAAGAAAAGCGTCAGTCAAAGGCAATGAAGAGGATATGTTGCAATAAAGAAAAGGCGACTAATAGTTACCTGATTGCGCAAGCTTGGCCAGCCACGCGTCACGCTTTACCAACCACGCCGAAGTTTCGAGAGCGGCTTCTAAGTCTGTATCGTCCGGCGGCGGCATCACTAGTCCTTCGTTCGTCCCGTATTCGATCAGGCCCTCGGCATAGGGAGCATGGGGTTCCTGACCGAACACGACGTCCGCAGCGAAGAGCGACTTCTTTTTCTTTTGCCCTCCAACCCTAGGCTCACGGGGGATTGACTTCCGTTTAGCAGCCACTTTGGGACGACGGGTCCCGATGTCCGCACCCACGCCAGACTCCGGCGAGGATACAACCACTGTCTCCGCCAGAGCACGGGGCGCTGCAGGTGCATCTGCGACATCAGGGAGCGACGAGTCACGTGGAGGGCTTCGCGCACGCGATGGTCCGGTTCTGACCTCTTTTAAAGGGGCAACTACTGGGGTCCTTGGGACCAAAGGAGCGTTGCGATCGGTACCTGGAGGCACACCCTTACGATCGACCAACAGTCGCCTTTCCTCCTTTATAACTGCTCCTGTTGCATGATTGTACCAGTCTTTGTACACATTGAGGAGTCTCGGAGCATAAGCCGGCGCATTGATAAAGAAATGAGAGCTCGTATTCAGGCGCATGAAATGGTGCAGTGCGTTCTCTATCCCTTCTTCAGTGGCAGTGGGTTCCAGCAAGAAGGCTTCCAAGGGGACCCCTTGATCGTAGCCCAGTTGTTGGGAAAAACGATGCGGGTTATACCTCATAAAAATTGCCACACCATTCTGCCTAAAGACTAAGAAACCCGGTCTAATGGAATATAAGTGAAGGGTCTCCCGAGCCGTCAAAACTGAGGCTCCATCTTTAAAGACATCTTGTAATGGCCGCGTCACAATGGTAGACACCTTTCCAATGGTCAATACCTTATCGACAAAGGACATACCGGCTCCAACGGTGTGAGGGCGAAGGAGTAAGCCCCTGGCGTTCCGTGGTGATGGGGTTACAATTGATGCGCCGATCAGCTGTATAATGCGGGGGAAACCGCACTTGTCAAAGAACGAAGGCCTTTTATGCATGCCAAAGACACCCGCTGTGTGTAGCTCGAGCCACGATGCAAAGTAATGCATCGGGAAGACCACATGCAGTACCCCGGGCTCATTAGCATCCGCTGCTCGACTGAGGCCATGGTATAAGTGCGCCAAGCCAGCAATCCCAACAGCTACCTTTACCCCGATGACCATCCGGTGGGCTAGGTAAAAGACAGAGGGTCGCATCCGATGAGAGTGCATTGGGATTGCAAACCAGCTCAGCCACAATCCAAGAAATCCCAAGAAAAAGGCCTCCTCATCCATTCCAGGGGCCGCAATTTCTGCAAATGACATAGTAGGGAAGTCCGGAAGAAAAAAACCCTTTTGATCTATATCCTTCTCCGGTAGGTTGTCCACACCTAGACCGAAGGGGTCATCCAGGGTGGCGAATTTGGCAGCCTCCGATGAAATGACGCTTGGACGAAGGAAATGAGCAATGAAGTCCTCAAAGTTAACTCCCCGACCCCCATGTTCGACGAAGAGGGACTCATATATGTTCAACACTTTAATCAAGCTTGGGAATTGATGTTGAACGGCATTCTCTGGTGTGACCCCCTTACCATCGGCCTAGCACCAAAGACGTACACATCTGTCGGGAGCAGCTCCTCATAATGTTCCCCTATCACTGGTAAGCCAGATACCTCCGCAAACTCCTCCAAGGAGATTGACACTTCCCGATCCATGGCAAGGAAAGTGTGGGTAGGAATATTCCATTGCTCCAAGAAAGCTTTGAACCACCAGGTGGGGAGCGTGGGATACTGGAAAAGAGAGACGTAGACCGCGGTGTACAGTCCTAATCTTATCAACTGCGACTTCTTCGTCGACAGGATGTACCGGGCCCACGGCAGATAGCCAATCGGGTGGCGGGGGATCAGACCAAGGTTATAAGATTGCCCCCAAGGTCGTGCTTCACCCTGACAGATACGGCGCCCTAGGATGTCCAAAACCATAGGACGCTGAACCGGAATCGCATCTATAGCGGGATGTAGAAAACCCTTCGATGTCCAATCCACCAACTCCACGGCATACTGCACCGAGGGTGGGGTAGCATAGTGAATCGCCGTGATGGGCTCAGACGGCACTGCGCATGTGAAGCTGCGTCGACCCATAATAATTTGGTTATACCAAGACCCCCAAAGGTGGAGTTTCTTGAACTCCGGGTCATATTCTCTAATCATGGTCAGAACTTCACGGTCCAAGGGTGCCTCAGGAAATCCCCCCTCCGAGCGGACGAACGGGAATGAAGTGTCTAGAGACATGATCGCTACAAAAAGAACAATTTAGCCATTAGTATTGTAATTCCAATGTTTGGCGTCTAAAAAAAAAAGAAAATGCATTAATTAAATTAATTAATTACACCGCACCACAGTGCAGTGAGTAGGAGACCAAAGAGGGACCCACAAAATCTGAATGACAATACGTCAGTTAATAAGACAATCTCATCATTGGATGAGATTGTCAGTTGGCCCCAGGGAAACATTCCCATTTTAAAAAAGGGGGGGAAGAATCCCTAGAGACAAGGAGAAAATCTCCTCTTTTAGAGCAAAGCTCTGTCACAGAGTGACACTTGTCCAATTCTGGTCTCAGGGGAATAAGATTCCTTAAAGGAGCCTAGCTCTGTGATAATGATGAGAAAATCTAAAAAGAAAGGTTTTTCTTTAAACTCCTAAAAGATTAATTTTTTTTGGGATCCTAAAAGATCCATGAAGACTCTTAGAAATTCTTCATTTTTTTTTAGATCAAAAAAGATCTACATTTTGATCCATGAGCAAAGCTCTGTTCATGGGTTAGAACCCATGAACAAAATCTCTTCAGATTTATGGATTCTTGAGAGCAAAGCTCTGTTGGTGAAACCCCAAAGGGAATTTCTGTAGATCAAAAGATCTATGAGAGCAAAGCTCTGTTGGTTAAAATTAATTTAGATTAATTTAATTTAATTTTAAATTAATTTTACCTAAAGTTTTCTAACTTGGAAAATGAGAGCAAAGCTCCAAAGTTCTGAAAGCAAGAGCAAAGCTCTGAAGTTCTTAAAACAAGAGCAAAGCTCTGTAAATCAAAAATCTAGAAAATGGTGAAGATTTTCTAAGGGCCAGGGGCCTATTTATAAGGCGCTTGCGCCCCTTCAGCTCACCCGTTGATCCAACGGTCAAGGGCTTGCCACCGCTGCACTCACGTGTGCGCCACGTGAGCGCAACGGTGGGGGGCCATTTGTTTCGCCCAACCAGAGCAAAGCTCTGTTCAAATTCAAAATTCAAAATTTTGAAGCAACGCTTCAAGTCTCGGGCGCAACGCGCCACGTGTCAGGCGCTAATACGTCAGCGCAGCGCCCAAGAAGGCGCGCCCAATCAGAGCAAAGCTCTATTTTTATGAAGCAACGCTTCAGTTGCGCTGCGCTCTGCGCAGTTGCGCTGCGCTCTGCGCTGCGCGACACGTGTCACGCGCTGGGGCATCTGCGCCAAACAGAATTAAACATTTTTAAAGAAATCTTTCTGTTCTTGTTAAAACAAGAAGATTTTCTTCTGTAAAACAGAAGCCCTTGGATCAAAGATCCAACGGTGGGGAAAATTCCCCAAATCACTATGAGAAAGATCTCTTTAACAAATTCAACAAACTTATGGGCACTATAAAAAGGACCCTAGGCCTCAATTCAAAAGGATCAACATTTTTCTTGAAAAATCAAGAGCTTCAAACAGAGAGAACTCTGAAAAAAATTTCAAGAAGAGGTAAAAAAAAAACCTTTATAAGGAAAAAGAAATTTCCTCTAATAGATCATTGATCTAAAAACAAGATCAATGATCTTCATATAATAAATAGTGCTTTACACTTCTTATGAACCACTGGTTCTTTAAAACAAAAAAAATATAAATAAAAAAAAATAGTGCTTTGCACTTTTATGAACCTCTGGTTCTTAAAATGAAAGAAAAATTTATTTTTCTTTGATTCTAATTTGATCAAAGATAAAAAAAATAGTGCTTTGCACTTCCAAACTGCGCTGTTGCGCTCTTGAGAGAGCGCCACGTGTTAGCTGTAGAACAACCTGCGCTACGCGCTCTTAAGATAGAGCTTTGCTCTCTGAAATTTGCGCAACTCGCTGAGGGCGCGCCACGTGTCAGCAGCGCAACAGCGCAGCGCACTGCGCTATTGCGCTTGCGCTCACCAGAGCATGACACGTGTCATCATCATATGAGCTTGCGCTCATTACTTAGCGCAAAGCGCCCGACGAATGCACTGTATTGCTTACAAAAGGGGCCAAGCCCAATTAAAGAAGGCCTAACAGGCCTAATAAAATGCAACGCATTACTTTGAAAAGGGCAGAGCCCAAACTAAAACAGATGCGCTGCATCATAAAGAAAAGGGACAGAGCCCAATTAAAAGGCCTAACAGGCTCAATCAAATATGCTATGCATTTTAAAAAGGGGCAGAGCCCAAACAAAATAGATGCTCTGCATCATTTATAAAGGGCTGAGCCCAATCAAAACAAGAATAATGCAGTGCATTACTAAAAGGGGGTAAAGTCCTAGAACAAGCCGAAGACAAAAAAAAAATATTGAAGCTGGACTTAGCCCAATTTTGGCCATAAGTCCTTAAATTAAATTAACTGAGCAGAATGGCTCTTCTAAACCAATCCACATCCGGTTCGAGGGTACATCTCCGAACTCCTTTGATATCCATCGTTGTAATTCTTCAACGACATCAAAGAGGTGACGGGTCCCAACGACCACACATCCATATGGACTGCGGGGTCCTTAAACTCGTGGACCGGAACGTCCTTAAACTAATATCGGACCGAAACGTCTTTAAACTAATATCGGACCGAAACGTCCCTAAACTAATGACGGACCACCACGTCCCTAAACTGGAACATGGACCACCACGTCTCTAAACTGGAACAATAGAGCCAATTGCTCTTCTTTCGGATCTAAACGATCCCGTTCAAGTCGATCTTAGTCCAAAATAGGACTAACGTATCCTTGGCGAACGTTTAAGTTGATCTTAGCCGCAACGCGACTAATGCATCCTTAAACTAAAAAACACCAAACCCAAATCTAAATTAAATACGGATTTGGACTAATCCACGTCCTGCGGGCGACGGCATTACTCGGTCTCCGTATACAATTCACGGGCAACCACAAACAAAACAAACACACACGACGCGAAGTGAAATTCTGGAGAAGGAGAAAGTTGTTACCGCGATGCGGTAGCGTAATTAACTGCAGGGGCTTGCGCCTGCAGGGAAGAGCGTCCCCACAATCAAAAACCCCTCAAGCGAGGGGGAATCTGACGAAGTCTGCTACATCGGCCGCATCCGTCTAAACCTCCGATACACGGTGTCATAAATCAACTTGGCATCTTCGGAGAGGTAGACGGATAAAACCAAATAGCATCTGCCCCGAATCTCAGGCCCAGACGTCCTAACGTCTCGGCCGCCTTTCGGAGGGGAACACCCGCATTATGGGACGTACATTCCAGTTTATCATTGTATTGGATCTTTTGCTTCCGTATTATTTTATTCTTGACTCGTTTATTCTGGCTTATGGACATGTGTTAGATAGTTTATTATTGTTCTTGATATCTCTACAGCCGTAATATGACTGTGGATGGATTTTTCCTATCCACAGGTAGCATGGTTGGCTCTGTCACGTGCCTATCTTAGCGTACTCTGGGAAGCGGGGTGTGACACAACTACAAAAGAATTTCGTCCTTGAAATTCCCAAAACAAGAAAAGACAAACAAACATGAAACTACGAGAAAAGGTGTGGAAACTTCTGTAGAATTTTGTTTTCTCGTTCCCAAGTCGATTTTCCGTGCGAGTGATTCCCCCATGAAACAAGTACGAGCGGGATAACCTTGTTCTTGAGGACCTTTTCTCTTCGATCAACAATCGACATCGGTCGTTCTTCATAGGTCAAATCCTCCCTTACAGTCAGCTCCGAATGATCTAGCACATGTGTTTCATCTCGAACATACTTACGGAGTTGAGATACAAGAAACACGTCATGAACACTCGCCAAAGATGATGGTAAAACCAATCGATAAGCCACTTCTCCAACACGTTCAATAATCTCGAAAGGCCCCATGAATCGAGGACTAAGCTTGTCTCGACTCCCAAAACGAATCACTCCTCTAGCCAGTGATATCTTTAAGAATACAGGATCACCAACAGCGAACTCTAAAGGTCTTCTCGATGTATCGGCCCAACTCTTCTGCCGATCTTGTGTTGCCTTCATGTGATTGCGGATGGTATTAACCTTCTCCACGGTTTGCACGATCAAATCCGGTCCCAACAATCTTCGTTCTCCAACATTGTCCCAACAAACGGGTGAGAGATACTTGCGATCATACAATGCTTCGAATGGAGCCATCTGAATAGTCGTCTGAAAGCTGTTATTGTAAGAAAACTCCACCAGATGTAAATGATCCTCCCACGAGCCCTTGAAGTCTAACATGCAAGCTCTCAACATGTCTTCAAGATTTTGGATCATTCTCTCCGACTGGCCATCTGTCTGAGGATGATAAGCGGTGCTAAACTTCAATCGCGTCGCCAAACTGAAAGGTTCCTAGGCACTCTTGTGAAGGTTCATAAGGCATCAAACATGCCCGGATAAAAATTTAGACGTGCCGAACAACCCAAAGCCGGGATCTTTGCTAGATTATTAGGGTTTAACATGCAAGATGATAACTTTTATCTAAGTGTAAGGGATTACAACCTTTGTAGTCCGCTCCTTCGCTTCACAAGCTCCGAGTAGAAGTCCCTTTGCCGCGATCCACGATCTCCCGGACTCATGAGAGGCTCCACGACTCGAACGATCCATGCTAGCTTGAAGTGTTCCAAATCTCCGATGATCTACGTCGAAGTTGCAAAGACTCAAGCTTTCTCACTCTAAAGAGATGAACACACTAATCTCATGGGCTAGATGAGATGAGGATGAGAGAGTAGTATTTTTGCTTTTTTTTAAATCATTTTCTCATATTTATTCATCACATAAAGATTTTCTAGTAAGCTTTTTCAAGAGAGAAGAAGATGATAATGGAAATGATAAAAAGATTAATTCTTTTGTGATGAATAGAAAGAAATGTATATGATTGATATATAAACCATGGTTAAGGATGAGTGGCTAAGATTGTGTAGAGAATAAACTAGAGTTAGGGTTTGGTTGGGTTAAAAATGTGTCATCACAAAATATCTTAACAATGACAAAAGAAAATGCTTCTGGAAGGTGCATGAAGCATCTAACCCTAATCAAACCCTAACCTCAATTAATCATCCTTAAACATGTTTAACAATTAATCATATCATGTCACAATAATATATATCACATATATATTATATATTTGCAACAAAAGAAAATAATACAATTAACATATATCGCATATATATCAATGTATCATCCAGTGAGAAAATGAAATAATAAAGCGAGCCAATATTAGATAATGTAATACAATATATCATATATATTATTATACATTAAATCATCGAATCAACACTTGATTTGATGATCCGGCTATATCGAATATTACCGACTAATATATCATGTACCGATTCATCGAATCAACACTTGATCCGATGTCTCAGTTCATATCTAAATATCGCGAGAATATAATACGGTATCTCATATCGCATTATTCTCGGTCCTGCACATATCATATATGTGCCTATACTCCGTTTCGCCTGAGCCAAGAAACCTCTGTATAGGACTCTAAAGAATCGTCAATACGCCGGTAGCAGGTGATGATCATATCAAACACCCACAAGCTGCAAGCGGTCAGCTAAACGTAACAGCCACCCAGGTATTAAGCGATCAGAAGATCAACAAGCTAGCCTGTGCGTTCTCCTGTGAATCCAATCAGTAACACTCCCGTACAGTCCGGTCTGTTCGTCTGATATGTCGCATATCAAGTCTAGGGGTGGTATACGTCAGACCCCAGTAACCGATAAGTCGTGTCGATGTGTGGCTCATAACGGGTCGAGAAACTACTAGTAACACTTACCAGTAAATCTCTATATCAGCCCTGGCCAGGGACTTCCAGTTATAGCCAATCGAACACAGCACAACATCAACTCCCTATACCGGGAGAGACGAATCCCCTCCTATCGCTCATTGCCTCCATGTGATTCGGGACTGTACCCAAAAGCCACCGTTTTGCGCGCCCTCTTGGACGTGGTAAGGTGGAAATCAAAGCACAGTGGGAATCACACAAGACTCTATGACGATCTCGGGTCTACAGACTACCCTGTACCAGTGTCACCGGAGAACTGCCATCTGACGTGTGGTATATCACCATCTGGGAGTTCTCGGCGAGTCCGTCCAGTGTACCCAGTCTCCACTGAGCACCCGTACACCATCTCTGATGTCAAACACCGATGGATATGGGATCATCCATCGCCCATCATATGGGTCAAGATGCGTATACGCTAGTCTACTCTGGTGTATCGATGCCCTGTCTCGATATACCCTCGACTAGGAACAGTTATAGGATGTACTCATCGACTACCGTGGCCCCACTAGTATGATCTCATCATAGTCCCAGTAGTCGAGTATAGATCCTAAGGGCTTTATCAACATGTGAGAGAAAAACAGTAAACCAATACAAGTCAACATGTTAAGATAAAGTGAAACCAAATAGCATACTATCATGACGAGCAAGAAAGTCATCTCTATATATATCCAAGCATCCATTATAATATACATCATATGTACAACAATGGCCTCTAGGGCATATACATAATTAACAATCTCCCACTTGCACTAAGGCCAGCTGCTGTAGTATCTCATACCTAGCATCCCGAATAATCTCTCAAACTGTATCTGGGGAATAGCCTTCGTGAATGGATCCGCAGTGTTGTCCTTCGTATATACTCTCCTGACCTCGATCTCCCGGCGATCAACTATCTCCCTGATCAGGTGATACCGCCTCAGAATATGTCTGGACTTTTGATGGGATCTGGGTTCCTTGGCCAAGGCCACAGCTCCATTGTTATCGCAATACAGAGGTATTGGATGCTCAATGGATGGAACCACTCCAAGTTCAGTAATGAACTTCTTGATCCAGACAGCCTCTTTGGCAGCATCGTTGGCAGCGATGTATTCAGCCTCCATCGTCGAGTCTGCAACGGTATCCTGTTTGGAACTCTTCCAACATACCGCCCCTCCATTGAGGGTAAAGACAAAACCCGAATGCGACTTAGAGTCGTCCTTATCACTTTGGAAGCTGGAATCGGTAAAGGACTCCACCTGGAGTTCTCCATTACCATACACCAAGAACATCTCTTTAGTCCTTCATAAGTACTTGAGAATGTTCTTCACAGCTGTCCAGTGACTCTCTCCAGGATCTGCTTGATACCGACTCACTACACTTAGTGAGTATGCTACATCGGGTCTGGTACATAGCATCGCATACATGATAGAGCCTACTGCCGAAGCATAGGGTATCCCTTGCATGCGAGCTCTCCCCAAATCAGTCTTGGGAGACATCTCTTTGGAGAGAGTGAGTCCAGAGATCGTGGGTTGGTTCCCACGCTTGGATTCTTCCATACTAAACCTCTTTAGTATGGTGTCAATGTACCTGGATTGGGACAATCCCAGTATCCGTTTAGATCTATCTCTATAGATCATGATTCCCAATATGCAGGAGGCATCACCTAGATCTTTCATTGAGAATCTCTGTGATAAGAAGAGCTTGACTGATTGCAGCATAGGAATATCATTTCCTATCAAGAGTATGTCATCCACGTACAATACGAGGAAGACAACCTTACCCTCTGCTACCTTCTTATAGATACAAGGTTCATCTATATTTTTGATGAAGTCAAACTCTTTGACTACAACATCAAAACAGATGTTCCAACTCCGCGATGCTTGCTTTAACCCATAAATGGATTTAAGCAGCTTGCATACCTTTCCGCTGCTCCCACTATCTACGAAGCCCTCTGGCTGAGTCATGTACACGCTCTCTTCTAAATCACCGTTTAGAAAGACGGTCTTAACATCCATTTGCCAGATTTCGTAGTCATGGTATGCAGCAATGGCAAGTAAGATCCGGATGGACTTAAGCATAGCCACTGGAGAAAAGGTTTCGTCATAATCCACACCTGGTCGTTGACAAAAACCCTTTGCTACAAGTCTATCTTTGAAAGTCTCAACTTTTCCATCTACACCAAATTTCCTTTTAAAAATCCACTTGCTCCCAATGGGTTTTACCCTTTCAGGAGCATTTTCCAAAATCCATACTTTATTGGTGTACATGGATTCCATCTCAGATCGCATTGCATCCAGCCATTTCACAGAGTCACCACTCGTGATGGCCTGCTCGAAACTAGTCGGTTCATCATCATCCATGATGCAATCCTCGCTTCCACCATCAATGAGAAAACCGTAGTATCTTTCAGGTGGATGAGAAACTCTACTAGATCGGCGGAGAGGCTGGGGTTCGTTAGGTACTACTGAATCCTCTGGTTCCACTAAATCATCTGTTGTAGTTTGTTCTGCTGGAACTTCTTCCAGTTCTACCTCAGAGCCACTAATCTCTTTTGCAAGAAATTCCTTTTCTAAAAAGGTGGCGTGTTGAGCAACAAACACATTTTGTTCCTCACTGTGGTAGAAAATATACCCTCGCGAATGCTTGGGATATCCAATAAACTTACATAAAACAGATCTTGCCTCGAGTTTGTCCGGGTTTCGTCTTTTGACATAAGCCGGGCAACCCCATATCTTAACAAAATTAAGATATGGTCTCTTCCCTTCCCATATCTCATATGGGGTGGTAGGCACAGATTTGGTAGGAACTTTATTCAGTATGTATGCTGCTGTCTCAAACGCATACCCCCAGAAGGAAATAGGTAACTCAGCTGTACTCATCATAGAGCGCACCATATCTAATAGGGTGCGATTCCTCCGCTCCGATACACCGTTGTGCTGTGGTGTATAAGGAGGAGTAAGCTGAGAGAGAATCCCATTCTCTTTTAGATAATCTAGGAACTCACTGCTTAAGTATTCACCTCCTCGATCAGATCGAAGAATCTTAATACTTTTGCCCGTTTGGTTCTCTACTTCGTGCTTATATTCTCTGAATTTCTCAAAAGCTTCAGACTTTTGTTTCATCAGAAACACATGTCCGTATCTAAAGAGATCGTCAGTGAATGTAATGAAGTAGGAAGAACCGTTCCTGGCATGCGTAGACATGGGACCACAAACATCACTATGTATTAGTCCTAAGAGTTCAGTAACTCTTTCTCCGTGTCCACTAAACGGAGCTTTGGTCATTTTTCCTTTGAGACATGAATGGCAAGTATCATAAGATGATAATTCGAACGGATTCAAATAACCATCCTTATGTAACTTAGCCAGTCGTGTCGCATTGATATGACCAAGTCTACAATGCCACAAGAAGGATCGTTCATGTCTGAACTCTTCCTCTTGTGTGTGTTTTGTATATTGAGGACTGTATTCTGATTCAGAATGAATATGCCATTATGTAACGAGCCTGATGCAATCAACTTTTGATCTAGGAATATGTTCATAACATTATCCTTTACTACAAAATTATATCCTTCTTTACTTAATAAAGAAACTGATATAATATTGCACATCATGTTCGGTATATAATAGCACTCATTTAGAATCAGTGTATTACGACTCGGCAATACAAGGTGATATTCGCCAACTGCTTTGGCTACAATACTTGCACCGTTCCCTACTTGAATGGAATGATCACCTTTTCCCAGTTCTCTACCTTTACATAGCCCATGTAACTGTTTACATATGTGGGATCCTGATCCGGTATCTAATACCCAGGACGTAGGGTGAACTGAGAAACAGTTCTCAATAACTAACACACCCGAAGAAGATGCATCAACATGCATGTTCTTTTGGGCGGCGTGAGAATCTAGATATTCTCCTGTTTCCTGTTCAGTCTTATAACTCTTATAAGAAAGAACGGGTCCAACATTCCCTAGCTCAGTACAATAATTGGGTTCAGTCAATACATCCATATTATTATCTTGATTATGGCCTGACATGGTCGCTACCTGGAGAGAGAGAGAAGAAAAACACTTTAGCGTATGCTCTTGCAAGATTAGATTGGTTATTATCTTATCTAATCAAGATGTCTCCCACTGTTTTTATCAAATCTACCTTAAAACCCTAAAAGGTAAGATTAGCCGGGATTAATTACACCCTACAATTTCGTCAATCTTTCAGCCAGATCAGTGTCGGTACTTTGAGGGAGGTTCCCCGTGCTTTCGCACGGACCTAATTAAAGTAAACCTCGTTTTCCCAGAGGCGTAACCCCGTTAACACTTTTCTAGACACCTACTTGAATGACTAATTGTCCTGTGTAAAACTCTCCCAGGAGTAACTCTTACTCGCAGTGGGTATCGGGATCCAACTATCTCATAGAAGGTATGCAATCTCATTGCAAATTTCAACACTTGAAATTCCCAATAATATTTTTGCCCCTAGTGTCCTATGACCTTGACGGAGGTCAACAAACCATAGGCTACTAGTCAAGTTCAACCTGTCATTTCTTGATTGAATTAAACCCACCCGCACGACCCTTGACGGAGGTCAACAAGGCCGTACGACTGCCCTAATCCAATCTGCATCAAATGCATAAGCAGATAAAAAACTAGTCAGCTACCGTACACTACGCCTTGACGGAGGTCAACAAACGTAGCACGAATACTAAATAGGACTTATCTGAAATAACGGAGGGCTACGTCAGGTTTTTCAGAAAACCCCGAGCGTAATGAACTTGATATCGTTGTAGAATCATGTGTTTTTGAAAAAGGAGTGTTTTTGAGGCTTTTTCTTAGTTTCGCTAAAGGGGTCACTCCCGGTGAAGGGATCGTCGGCCCTTTCCTCATCGAATAAGGTGCAGGATATATCATATATACCGCTGTGCAAAGCAAAACACTAAAAGCAATCAAAAGACAAACCGAGTTTTGTAGCATCTGCCAGTTTCGCTAAAGAGGTCACTCCCGGTGAAGGGATCGTCGGCTCTTTCCCCATCGAATAAGGTGCAGGATATATCATATATATCACTGTGCAAAGCAAAACTGTAGCTACCCCTTTTATAAAGTTTTGATTCTACAACATCTTTAGGTTTCTTTTCTTTTTATTAATCTTATTAATAAAAATCCCATCAGCTTATACTTCCTAAGCATCACAGAAGAAACGAAAGCAGTAATATTTATATATCAGCATATATATATAGTATAAGCATTCGTCTCAGGCAGTAATATAATCTCATCACAGAACATTGCAGCAGAAGAACAGATATGAAATATTGGATATACTAGGACGTCCGTGTTTTCAATACGAGCCTGTATAAAACACGGATTCCACGGTCGCGACGAATAGCCAAACCCACATCCCAAGACCCCTACGAGAGCGGCAAGTAACACTGCCAATTCTAGGGTTAGGAGACCCGGTCTCGACTCCTCGAGATGGCCTCCCACTGGACCCTAGAACCCGGTTACTTGTGCTCCCCTCCTTGGGTCTACCTAATGCGGAAAAGTAAATAATATACACTGGTGACATCAACCTCAACCTGGAAGTGCCCCAAATAAAAGAATATTACATTACAAATGAATTTTACATGAATGAAAATAAAAACCCTCGTCTCACATAAAACCCCCGGCTATTCAGAACGCGACGATCCAATATAACATATCACAGCAACACATAATATCACATATCATCAACGTAAGTAAATATGCGCATCCCAATTGTCGTTGACATATAACAACGAAACCGACGATATCACATATTACACTTACGGTCAAAGAAAAGAAAGTGTAAAACTACAACATTTGGAATCCATAATCACTTTAGACATCGTAAATCCGAAATATCACATACTTCGCATTTCATGCCTAACTCTATGAATTCCACATATTGTATCACATTCCAGATAAATAGACAGTATTAAACTTTCCGAACAGATAATCAAATACCCAAAATTTTCCAAAGTGCTCAACTCTTGAGCGGAGTTCAAATAATCCCAGAATATGTCACAGTACCAGTGATCCAGCCGTAGAAGGGTCAAGCCAACGCCTCACATGTGGCACGCCGTACTCCCCCAAATCCGAAGGTTCAAAAGGCAGTTCAAGACGGTCACATAATCGAGTTAAGGTTTGTTGTCTTCTAGAGGGTCCACCGCTTAACATGTACAATTTTTTCGAAAGATTTAAACCCGAAAAAAAATTCAACACTTGAAAGTTTGCCGTACCGGGAAACAGTGAGTTAATGATATCCGTTCAAACAGTTTAACAGTTTCTAAATATCCGGAAAGAAATACGAATTTAAATATTCCGATCGAATCTACTATTACAAAACAAACCCCAGAAGTATTAACACTTAAAACAGATTAAAAATATCCATAAAATAGTGAACACAGAGACAAGAATTACTGTGCAAAAAACCGTGGCTAATTCCCTTATACTGCCGCGGAACCGCCGCCAATGGGGGGTCTTTGCCGCGGTTCCGCGGCCACGTGGTCGAATTAGAGGCACAAATTTCACAGTAATTCTTATCTTTTGTTGCTGTATTTTTCAGGTATTTTTAATTCAGAAAAATCCCAAATTTTGAAAAATTTCCAGAGAGGGGTTAATTTGCGTCGGTTCGGGTTCGATCGGAGTTTTAACTTCATAAACACATCGCCTAATGCTCTAGCTAGGCTCTGATACCACTGAAAGGTTCCTAGGCACTCTTGTGAAGGTTCATAAGGCATCAAACATGCCCGGATAAAAATTTAGACGTGCCGAACAACCCAAAACCGGGATCTTTGCTAGATTATTAGGGTTTAACATGCAAGATGATAACTTTTATCTAAGTGTAAGGGATTACAACCTTTGTAGTCCGCTCCTTCGCTTCACAAGCTCCGAGTAGAAGTCCCTTTGCCGCGATCCACGATCTCCCGGACTCATGAGAGGCTCCACGACTCGAACGATCCATGCTAGCTTGAAGTGTTCCAAATCTCCGATGATCTACGTCGAAGTTGCAAAGACTCAAGCTTTCTCACTCTAAAGAGATGAACACACTAATCTCATGGGTTAGATGAGATGAGGATGAGAGAGTAGTATTTTTGCTTTTTTTTAAATCATTTTCTCATATTTATTCATCACATAAAGATTTTCTAGTAAGCTTTTTCAAGAGAGAAGAAGATGATAATGGAAATGATAAAAAGATTAATTCTTTTGTGATGAATAGAAAGAAATGTATATGATTGATATATAAACCATGGTTAAGGATGAGTGGCTAAGATTGTGTAGAGAATAAACTAGAGTTAGGGTTTGGTTGGATTAAAAATGTGTCATCACAAAATATCTTAACAATGACAAAAGAAAATGCTTCTAGAAGGTGCATGAAGCATCTAACCCTAATCAAACCCTAACCTCAATTAATCATCCTTAAACATGTTTAACAATTAATCATATCATGTCACAATAATATATATCACATATATATTATATATTTGCAACAAAAGAAAATAATACAATTAACATATATCGCATATACATCAATGTATCATCCAGTGAGAAAATGAAATAATAAAGCGAGCCAATATTAGATAATGTAATACAATATATCATATATATTATTATAGATTAAATCATCGAATCAACACTTGATTTGATGATCCGGCTATATCGAATATTACCGACTAATATATCATGTACCGATTCATCGAATCAACACTTGATCCGATGTCTCAGTTCATATCTAAATATCGCGAGAATATAATACGGTATCTCATATCGCATTATTCTCGGTCCTGCACATATCACATATGTGCCTCTACTCCGTTTCGCCTGAGCCAAGAAACCTCTGTGTAGGACTCTAAAGAATCGTCAATACGCCGGTAGCAGGTGATGATCATATCAAACACCCACAAGCTGCAAGCGGTCAGCTAAACGTAACAGCCACCCAGGTATTGAGCGATCAGAAGATCAACAAGCTAGCCTGTGCGTTCTCCTGTGAATCCAATCAGTAACACTCCCGTACAGTCCGGTCTGTTCGTCTGATATGTCGCATATCAAGTCTAGGGGTGGTATACGTCAGACCCCAGTAACCGATAAGTCGTGTCGATGTGTGGCTCATAACGGGTCGAGAAACTACTAGTAACACTTACCAGTAAATCTCTATATCAGCCCTGGCCAGGGACTTCCAGTTATAGCCAATCGAACACAGCACAACATCAACTCCCTATACCGGGAGAGACGAATCCCCTCCTATCGCTCATTGCCTCCATGTGATTCGGGACTGTACCCAAAAGCCACCGTTTTGCGCGCCCTCTTGGACGTGGTAAGGTGGAAATCAAAGCACAGTGGGAATCACACAAGACTCTATGACGATCTCGGGTCTACAGACTACCCTGTACCAGTGTCACCGGAGAACTGCCATCTGACGTGTGGTATATCACCATCTGGGAGTTCTCGGCGAGTCCGTCCAGTGTACCCAGTCTCCACTGAGCACCCGTACACCATCTCTGATGTCAAACACCGATGGATATGGGATCATCCATCGCCCATCATATGGGTCAAGATGCGTATACGCTAGTCTACTCTGGTGTATCGATGCCCTGTCTCGATATACCCTCGACTAGGAACAGTTATAGGATGTACTCATCGACTACCGTGGCCCCACTAGTATGATCTCATCATAGTCCCAGTAGTCGAGTACAGATCCTAAGGGCTTTATCAACATGTGAGAGAAAAACAGTAAACCAATACAAGTCAACATGTTAAGATAAAGTGAAACCAAATAGCATACTATCATGACGAGCAAGAAAGTCATCTCTATATATATCCAAGCATCCATTATAATATACATCATATGTACAACAATGGCCTCTAGGGCATATACATAACTAACACAAACTTTCCTGTAAACTCCTTCAGAAGTGTGATAAGAATCGGGTATCACGATCGGAAATGATGCTCGCAGGTACTCCATGCAATCTCATAATCTCCTGCATGTACCGTTCTGCCAACGCTTCTGTCGACTGACCAATTCGAAACGGTATGAAATGAGCTGCCTTGGTCAATCGATCAACAATCACCCAAACTGCATTGTTGCTCTTTGGACTCTGCGGTAAAGCTGTCACTAAATCCATGGTTATATGTTCCCACTTCCATTGAAGAATTGAAAGTGGTTGTAATAAACCAGCTACCCTTTGATATTTAGTCTTAACTTGCTGACACACCAAGCACTTCGCTACAAAGCGGGCGATCTCCCTTTTCATACCTTCCTACCAGAAATGCTGTCGTAGACACGGTACATCTTCGTGCCTCCTGGATGTACAGAATATGCGGAATTGTGCGCCTCCTTCATAATTTCTTCACGAATGTCTCCTTTCGGCATACACAAACGGCTACCACAACGCAACGAACCATCTTCATGAATCAACAAGTCTGTTCGAAGTCCCGCTTCTACCTGTTCTCGAAACTTCTGCAATCTTGGATCCTGTGACTGCGCTGCTTTAATACCCTCGATCAACGACGACTGTAGTTGCAGCTGCATCAACTGTCCTGAAAAATGCGGTAGCACAATCTCCAACTCGAATATCCGAAAATCTTCTATAAGCTCTTTCTGTGCAGTCAACATCCGAATTGCTGGCAACCGACTAAACACATCCGACATTACATTAACTTTCCCCGGATGGTACTTAAGATCAAGATCATAGTCAGCTATCAGCTCCAACTATCTACGCTGCCTCATGTTGAGCTCTTTCTGCGTGAACACATACTTTAGGCTTTTGTGATCGGTGAATACTTCGACCCTTTCGCCCAGTAAGTAGTGTCTCCAAATCTTCAAAGCGAAAATCACTGCTGCAAGCTCCAAGTTATGAGTTGGGTAATTCTTCTGATGGGTCTTCAACTGTCTCAATGCGTAGGCTATAACCTTCCCATGCTGCATCAAAACACATCCCAAACCTTTCCCAGATGCGTCACCATGAATCACCAATCCTCCGGAACTGTCTGGTACGGTCAAAATAGGAGCAGTTATCAATCTTTGCTTCAACGCCTCAAAAGCTGACGCATAACTATCCGTCCAAATGAACGGTACTTCCTTTCGCGTAAGCTTGGTCAAAGGCTCAGCTAAGCAAGCAAAATTCTCCACGAACCTTCTGTAATATCTGGCAAGTCCAAGAAAACTTCTGATCTCTGCTACGTTCTTCAGAATCGGCCAATCTTGAACTGCTGCAATCTTTTCGGGATCAACGGCAATTCCATCTCCGGATATGACGTACCCCAAAAACTTCACTTCTTCAAGCCAAAACTCGCACTTGCTCATCTTTGCATATAATCTTTCTTGCCTCAACGTCTGCAGTGCGATCTTCAAGTGTTCTGCATGATCTTCTAGGCTCCTCGAGTAGACCAGAATATCATCGATGAACACCACTATAAACTGGTCCAAGAATGGTGAAAAGATTCGGTTCATCAAGTCCATAAATATCGCTGGTGCATTCGTGACTCCGAGTGGCATCACTAAATACTCGTAATGTCCATATCGAGTTCGAAACGCAGTCTTGCAAATATCCTCTGATTTAACCCAAACTTGATGGTATCCGGATCGCAAATCTAGCTTCGAGAATACCCTCGCGCCACAAAGTTGCTCGAATAATTCGCCGATGCGAGGGATCGGGTACTTGTTCTTAATAGTCACCCAATTCAATTCTCGATAATCGATGTACATCCTCTGCGTGCCATCTTTCTTCTTAACTAGAAGAACTGGAGCTCCCCAAGGTGAATTGCTGCTGCGAATCCAACCATTCTCAAGCAATTCGGTAACCTGCTTCTTTAGCTCTTCCAACTCTACTGGTGCCATCGGATAGTACGCCTTTGAGATTGGCGCTGCTCCAGGAACAAGATCGATCGCGAACTCCATATCTCGTTTTGGCGGTAAACCCGAGATGTCCTCGAACACGTCCATGAACTCTCGAACTACAGCTGGCGCTTCCTCCTTATCAACTTCCATCGATGAAAGAACACTGTTTGTCGGCCTAGCCCTAAACTCGACTGGCCCGACAGAACTACTACCTCCAGCAAATACAAACTCCGGATGTCCGGGAATCTGGAAAATCACTTTCTTTGCCCTACAATCAATGTGAGCATAGAAAGTACCGATGAAGATCCATTCCCAAGACAACATCGTAACTCCCAGTATCGATCACTAAGAAATCCGTGAATAACTCACGTCTGCAAAAAACAACAGAACAATCCTTACACTCACTACTAGATATGATCTTCCCGTTCCCAGTGTGTATGTCCCAACAACTAGACAGGGTCGTGCAATAAATCGAATGTGCAGCAATAAACTTGGACGACATAAAATAATGGAATGCACCAGAATCAAATAATGCTAATGCGGGAAAATCATGAACAAGTAGGATACCGGAAACAACTTCATCTAAAACAAAGACACTGAAGAAGATAAGCACGGTAAACAGGATTCAAGCTTGTGATAAAACATGAACTGGTAAGCAATGAAACTGAGAGAACCAAGGTAATATAACGACCATGAAATAAGGAAATGAATCAAGACCAGGACTCCAAGTTACTTAAATAGTGTACCGTATTGTAACCATGCTTCAGTTCATAGTTACAATCACAACTCCGTTCAAGTCGTCCAAATCCTAATATCAGAATCAAAAGAATAGGACGAGAGAAACAATAGGGAACTAAAAGGATTTCAAGCCGAGATGCAAGATCATTTGCATATCGTCAAGACAAGGGTCAAGAGAAAAATAAGATTCAAGGATCACGACAACAATGTGGCAGGACATGTTCCTAATTACGGGTTTTCTGATTCATGTATTGGGTCCAATACCCAACTACAAAAGAATCAAACCCGATTAACCTAACTCCTATGGCTCTGATACCAAACAAACCCTGTCATGCCCCGCTTCCCAGAGTGCGCTAAGATCGGCACGTGACAGAACCAACCATGCTACCTGTGGTTAGGAAACATCCATCCACAGTCACATTACGGCTGTCTATAAGATATCAAGAACAGTAAAATAAAATAAACTATCTAGTACATGTCCATATGGATGCACAATGTCTATCAGGAATCACATCTATAACTTCATAACTACGCATGATACACATTATCAAGCATGGGGTACTAATATAACGGTAACATGATATAATATGACATGTCATGCAACTAGATATATAATAAATTGTACGGATGCGAACGTATATTGTAAAATTGTAAAACGGTAACATAGGATGGACAATGCAATGAACATATAATATTATTATTAATATGGATGCAAAATATGTATCATAGCATGTAGCAAGATCAACTTACATGCAACTATATATGTAATAAATGATACGGATATGAACGTCTATCCGAAAACAGTAAAACAGTAACATGGATATACAATGCAGTAAACATGTGATATTTTTATTCATATGGATGCAAAATATAATAATATAGCATGTAGCAAGATAAACTTGCCTGATCGGATCTCACGACGAGGTGCGTACGCCGCGTACGATATCGGTAAATGTAGCGACGCACACGTAGAGTATATAGAACTGAACCAAGCAAAGCAAGATGTGACCACGCTGGCTGGGGATGTCCACTGGGTCGCCCGGATTGTTGGCGACGACACGGCTCCGGCGGTGACGGGAAAACAGAAACCAATAAAGAAGAAAAGGAGAAGAAGAAGAAGAAGAAGAAGAAGAAGATGAAGGTGCTGTGGTATGGGGTTTGGTGCTCGGGAATAGAGGCGAGGCTAGGGGAATGTCGACGATGGGTCGTGGGTTTCTGGCGAGGTTTCACGGCGAGGTGGCTGCGGGTTCTTGAAGTCGGGGATTGGCTCAGTGCAGGGTTCTTGCTCAGGTTCTGGGAAGTAGGAGACAGGAGAGAGGGGGAGAAAGTGGCGGCGAGGGTTGAGGTCGACGGCGAGACGAGCTCCAGTGAGGAGGGTGTGCAGGGTCGGGTCGCAGGAGAGGTTGGCGTGAGGTTGCAGGCTCGGGGTTCATCGGGGGAAAGAAGGGGGAGGGAGAAGTGAAGGTGGTCGAAAAGGTGGAGTCGACGACGGCGAGATGGTGACGGCAAGGTGCAGGGGCGAAGCGAGGGCTGTGGGTTGTTGGGTTCTTCGTCGGGGTCTTGGGGCTCACGGAAAAGAAGAGATGGGAGGAAGGAGAGAAGATGGAGAAGGTGGAGGCAAGGTCGATTGTGGAGCGGCGACCGCGAGGCGAGTTCGAGGGTGAACGCTAGGGTTAGGGTTCGCGAGCGGCGGGAAAACGAGAACGAAGAGGGAGAGAGAAGACGTGTGAGGTATGGGTTTATAAAATTTAAGAATATAATTAATTAATAAAAGAATATAGTGTGAGAGAGAGAGACTGATCTGGGGGTTAGTTAAGATTTGGAAATAAAATATTTTTAGTTAAAAGAATTTTTATATTCGTATATAATAAACCGAATATATATAAAGAATATAATATTAGGTAAAATTGAGTTTTTGGCTAGTACAAAATTGTTTCAAAATACGCCCGAGTTGGGTCTAAAATTACGATTTGAAAATACTGATAATATACGTATCAACCAAAACCAAAATAGGATAACCGGGTAACGAAAAAGCATACCCCCAAGAATGGATACACGTAGCGTGTACGTAGCGATCCAAACGGGTCCGTTTCACTGAACGGAACGAGAACAAGATACACGGATACTACCAAAGGATTAGGAGTATGATGCAGGCCATACAAGATATTATTTATTTATTTATTTAAATATTTTATTTGATTATATTTGTACTATTAAAAAAATGCAAATGCCAGATATAATGCAGGTGAACAGGATATACAACATGAAAGTGCACGGATCCTCATAACTAGCAGGGATAGATCATAAACAGAAATCAAGATGGGTTTCCAGCAAGCGGGTCGGGTCGAATGCAAACACGGATACCAATTATACTATTTGCATCCAAAACACAATAAATCAAAAAATAGCCATAAATAAAGAAATACCCAAAAGAATTGGTATAAATGAACTAGGGTGTTACAAGTATGATGGCAGTAGGTTTAACCACAAGCACGTCAGCGATACTAGCTGCACGTATCGGCTACCCAGGTGCCTGTCAAAAAGGAAGGCCGGCGAGCAAACTCGTCCGAACTCCTACTGAGCCTATCTGTGACAATCTCCGTACAGTCCGGTCTCTTCGTCTGAGAGTATCGCATACCGGGTCTAGCGGGTGGTAAACGTCAAACCCTAATAACCTGATAATTCATGCTGATGCGGCTCAGGACCAATCCGAGAAACTACTGATCAACCTATCAGTAAATCCCACTTGCCTTGGCCAAGGTCTTATGGTCCTGACCAATCGAACACAGTGCGATATCGACTCCCAATACCGGGAGAAACGAATCCCCAACAATCGTTCACTGCCTCTATATGGATTGGGACTGTACCCAACCAAAACCTGTTTGCACGGCTCAGTAGAGCTGTGGTAGGGTAGTGATCAAAGCACAGTGGGAACTCACACGAGACAAATGACGATCTCAGGTCCGAAGACTAACCTGTACACATGTCACCTGAGAACTTCCATCTGACGGTAGGTATAGTACCATCTGGAAGTTCTCGGCGAATCCGTCCAGTGTACTCACACCTAGTGAGCACTTGTATACGATCTTAGGTGCATCAGATCAATGGCTGCGGGATCAACCATCGCCCCTCGTCGGGGTCTAGAAACGTATACACTAGTCTACTGTGGAGTATCAATGCCCAGTCTCGATACTCATGCGACTAGAGACCTTTTAAGGATGTGCTTATGGACTACCCTGCTCCCACAAGTATGATCGCCATCACAACACAAGTAGTCAAGCAATATCCTACAGGCTTTATCAACATGTAACCGCCATATATAATATCAAGTATATCATATGCACATGTTAAGATAAAGTCAAACCATAATAGTATACTACTGTATCGAGTCTTTATCAATATGTGCAAGCTGTATAAAGCATCAATAGAAACAAATACACATATCAAGATAAAGACAACTCAAATAATATACTATATAACTGAGCAAGATTGTCATGTACATACATATCTCTAGCATCCACATGTATACATATACAATAATGGTCTTTAGGGCATACATATCCAACAGACATAAGCCCTAATGTCCCGCAAGAGCGCACAAGCTAAATACTAACTGAAAAGAAATAAATCTACGAGCTACTGATCTTCAGTAAGGTCCCGATAGTCGCTCCAATCCTGCTCAGCCTGAAAATCCTCTTTTAAACCTAAGATGGCAAATCTCAGGAATGTCATAACATCCCAGCAAGCACTCAATGTATAAGGTGTGTGCGTATGGTATGATAACATAAATATATGAGTGTAGTGAAGCCCGTGTGTGCAAGTAGAAATATATATATATATATATATATATATATATATATATATTAATACTATGAAACAGATATGTAAACAGGTTAAGTCATAACCTAACTGGTCACTAAAAGGTAATCTATCCTATCATGAGTTCGAGTATGTGCGTCAACCTCTGCAGGAGTATTCCTAACTCAAGGGTAGGGCCCTAGGGGCTAGGAAACACGGGCCCAACTGTGGGATGAGCATGCGACCGATATAGCCCGGTACGAGCTGTAATAACATACAACTGATATAGCCCGGTACGAGCTGCCGGCATGGGACTTCTGAGATCTGAGATCCTGTTGTACGAACTCACACTCAAACTATCCCTACACCCACGCGTATTCGTATCCACTATGGTAATGACTAGATCACTAATTAAAAATGCTGAAAAGACTAGAACTTGTGATATGGTAATTGTATAGAAATGAAACTGGTAAATAGTAGTGTGTCATGGCATGTAGTTCAGCATCCTAATCAGAGATCTCGTTCATAAAAAACTAGAGTATAGAATAGTCATGACATGTCAAGTATAATTGTTATCTGGTAATAGTAACTGCATGAAGGCGATGTACAACCTGGTATGAGTCACAACTGTTATACTTAACATTAACCTCGGTATGGATATACTAATCACAAGCTGGCTAGAAGTATATATACGTAAGATAGGTTAACAACTTTCGAACTTTATTTGTAGTTAAATAAATTTTATTGTAGATCCACACTTAATCTCATTTTCTTTTATCACTTAGTTGCATAAAAGCATATATTTTTCTAACAATATAAAATAATTGAATACTAACACTTTTCTTCTATTTTAACAGTACAGAAATATATATAAATATATATACGAAGGGTTGTCGATGTTGTATCGGCCAAAAGTAAAGCAAGAATACTTGCCTTGTAGATAATGATAACGGGAAAACGATGTACGAAGATGCGAGGCACGATCTCAGCTAAAGTTCGACTTGGGATCTGAGTTATACGCTCCGCCTAGATTGATTTAGCCATAAGTCACTAGTATACAACACTTAGCATATAATTGTATAAATATCCAAACATGCTTCACTTTTTTTATACACAACATATTAGAATTCAACTATTATTGTTTTTCTCATGCTTCAACAACTGAAGTGAAGATCAAGAGAGGAACTTAAAGTAAGAAGAGGAGAAGGAGACGGCTACACCGTGGTTGGGTTCGGGAATGGATCCGGTGTGGCGGCAGCGATTGGTTTATGATCGAAGGGGATGAAGAAAGCGATGGTGAAGCGAAGGGGTTCGGGCTTTGGGTTGGTTGCGGCGGCTGAAGGGGATGACACCGGTGGTTGGTGGAGACACGACTACGAGGATAGGGGTTTCGATTTTGGGGTGATGTCGGCGTTGGAGGATAGGTGCTCGGGTTTAGGAGGTAAGGGTGGTGGAGATGATGGTTGGAGGCGATGAGGAGGTGCGAGGTGAGGGTGAAGATAATGGTGATGAGAGTCGCCAGCGGAGGAGAGAGAAGGAAGCGGTGGTTACGGGGGGAGTTGATGGGTTCAGTTGCGAGGGCTGACGCAAGTGGCTAGGGCGATGATGGTTCTCGGGGTCGTAGTGGAGGCGGGGATGGTGGTGCGAAGAAGGAGACGAAGGCAATGGTGCTTGTGTGAGAGGAGAGGGAGTCAGTGTTGCTCGGTGGTGATGGTGGCGACTAGGGATGGAGGAGGCATCGGGGAAAAGAAGAAATAGAAGGAGAGAGAGTTGCGTGTATGAGAGAGGTGTGTATGTGTGTGTGTGTGTGTGTGTTTAGAGATTTGGTACGGATTTTACTTCCTCTCATAACAGTAAAAGGAGTTAGCCAAAGAAACATATATGTGCAAACCAAATATTAATAAATTAGTTTAAGAATTTTAAGATATGAAAATATTGTTTTGTTGCCACTAAAGAACTAACGTATATTATCTAAAGACTAAAAATTTTCATATCAAAATTGTATACGGCAAGAGTTAAAATAAATATACTAGCAACCAACCATAAAATAAGTTCTAAAATTATAGGAAAATTTTTATTAAAAAAACATCTCGATAAATCTAGAAGTACTGTATCCAAACTAGGGTGTTACAGAAAACTTCACGATTTTCAAGAAGCAAAATATTGAAAAATCGAAGAAACCAGAAAAGTTTGAGGTTTTTGAAAATTACGCAATTAACGTGCAAAATTTTGTAAATTTGAGGATTGACATGTGCAACATGCAAAATTTTAAAAAACCGAAGGAAACAAAAAGATTTAGACTTTTAGAAATTTCATGATTTTCGTGTGCTGTAGCATGCATAATTTTGAGAAAAAGGAAGAAAATAGAAAATAGAAAAGATTTAGATTTTTTTGACAATTTTGTGATTTTCATATGCTGTATCATGTAGAATATTGAAAAATCAAAAAACAATTTTTTTTAAAATATCATGATTATCTTATGATATAGCAAGCAAAATACTGAAAAACCGAAGAATACACAAACTTTGATATTTTTTTAGAACGTCGTTATATTCGTGTGTTATAACACACAAAATGTTGAAAATTCGAAAAAAACAAAAAAAAAATTGGGATTTTCATACATTTTGTGATTCTCGCATACAAGTTATTAAAAATCCAAGGGTAGATTGCTTAATAATGCCTCAATGTCTCAACTTTTTTGTATTTTAATACATTGTAGTATTCTTCTCGACACTTTTGCCCTCTAATATATTTTGCCATTAGTATTTTACTGTAATTTGTTTTTACCGCCATGTCTATTTTTCGTTTGTTTATTCATAGAGAACCATTTTCAAAAAATTTTGCTAATATAAAATAGATACGGCGTTAGAAGCATGAGGTAGTAAAGTACTAAAAACGAAATACATTAGGGTATTAAAGTGTTGAAGAAAACCATAAGATATTAAAATGCAATAATGGTGAAACATTGAGGTATTATTAAGCGATTTACAAAACAACCAAAGAAAAAGAAATTTTTTAGATGTTTCAAAATTTCACAATTTTTGTATGCTATAGCAAGAAAAATATTAAAAGCTGGAGACAAATGCTGAAGTTTATACAAGTCAAACCTTCATATATTATACATGTGAAGTTCATAAATATGAGATTTTAAAACCTGCAAATCATATAACAATAAAATTTTAAACTAGTATGTTTTTTATTGACTTTAGACTTCATACCCGCACATCGCATGGGAGACCTTGTTAGTGACCCCTGAATTTGATATCAAATTCATATTTTGACGGCTAAGGGAAGGGTGAATTACACTAAAATTCTCTTAACGACAGATGTTTTCAAAAAACTCCCTTTTAAGTTATTTTATTACAAAGTGCTACTCCTAAGATAGTTTAGTGAAAACTCATAATAGGTAAAGGGTATTTAGTGTAAGGTTAAATTATTATAACTACGCTAAACTTTCAAACATTTCCCCGTACTTTCTAAATATCAACAAACTACTCAAAACTTTTCTAAACTATGGAACGATCTCACAAGGGTTTTCATTATTGACCATAATACTCTTATCCTTTTCTAATATAAAACCATATCTTTTATGAAATGATAAATCCTCTTCATCTAGGAGTATTCCCATATCACCTCAACCCACTAGATATGATCTCCTCTAGGGAGAAGAACCTCATTTTACTATTTATGAGTAGCTTTGAAATCCCTTTTATTTAAAGATAAATTGAGATGCAATTTGGCATATATGAATATAATCATCTTATTATGTTGTGGTATAAGGATTCCACTATAGAATGTTAAAAGTCAATAAAAGGTCACATTGGAAAGATGATACAACAACAACAACTATGCCATTTATCCCAAGCATATGGGATAGGCTACATGAACCAACATAAGAATCACGCCGGGTCCAGCACATGAATCCTTCGCCTCCACTCACTCCTATCGAACAATATACTTTCATTGAGTCCTTTGGCAACCATATTGTTTCGTATCACCTCCATCCATGTTTTCTTCAGTCTCCCTTTTGGCCTTTTGCCATTGCCCATATCGAGAGTATCTATTCGTCGAACCGGTGCTTCCATAGGTCTGCGTCGCACATGACCAAACCATCTTAGCCGGTTTTCCCGCATCTTCTATTCCACATATGCTACACCAACTTTTGCACGAATATCCTCATTTCGCAGCTTATCTTTTCTAGTGTTACCGCACATCCAACGAAGCATGCACATCTCCGCTACGTGCATCTTCTGTGTATGATGCTTCTTAGGAGCCTAGCATTCTGTACCATATAATAAGGCAGGCCGAATAGCGCTCCGATAAAACTTCCCTTTCAATTTTAACGGAAAGTTACGATCACACAAAATCCCTGTTGCACTCCTCCATTTCAACCAACCAGCTTAGATCCTTTGATTAGCATCACTATCGATCTCCCCATTCTTTTGGATGATGAAACCTAGATATCTAAACTGGTCGCTCGGTAATATCTAAATTGGAAAGATGATAATATTTCTAATATTTCAATATTGTCTGTTTTAATCTGGAAAGTACATGGTAGTTTCTCATAGATGTATGAAAGTTGAGGTTAGTTTCTTATGATTTTGTCTTAACCATTAGAAGTAGGGCAAATTGTCAAAACCCCAAAGCAGGCTTTTCCACTAACAAAAAACCCTTAACCTCGAAACGGTCATAAAAAACCTCATGAAAAATTTTCATTTGGTATATATTATAGTTGCTTGCTATATCTAAATAGGGTATACATATCGCGGGCAACTGCATAGATATCGCATAATAACTAGATACAGCAAGTAAATATACAGATACCACAGACATGGCTTTTTCTTACAACTGAAACCTTTTTCAGGGGGTTGCTAACAAGCGTTTCGAGGCTAGGCGACTTTTGTCAATAGGAAAACCTGCTTGCTGGGTTTCGACAATTTACCCTTTAAAATATTGTTACGGACTGTTCTAAAAATACGAACCAAACCAGGGGTCTAACTGCAAAGTCCAAGGTTTGGGGATTAAACTGCTAGGGTTTATGCTGGACAAAATTTAGGATTTAGCACCAATTATAAGATAATTAGGGATTTAGGATAGTTTTAAAACTATTTAGGAATTTAGCACACTTGGGTCAAATCAATGGCACGTAGGCGCCACGTCGGATTGACAGTTGACACTTGTGGCGAGTTTTAAGCCGTACTTGCAAAGTACGGCTTATACGTGGGTCTCTGGGGAAGCCTAAGTATTAATCCGTACTTTACAAGTGTCGATTAGACTTGGGCGTCTCATAGAAACCCAAGATAACCATAGGGGATTATTCTGCACTTTCAAAGTGCGGAATAAATCCTCCCATTCCGGAGACTTGGCCCCAACCAGAGAGCCAAGTCTTGGATCTCTAGATGAGGGCCAAGTCATATTTCGCACTATGAAAGTACGGAATAGACTACCCAATTCATCCAGAGAGCCAAGACATCAGACTTGGCTCTCTGGTTTGGGAGCCAAGTCTTATTCCGCACTTGCAGAGTGCGAAATAGACCGGCACCTCTTCCAGCCACCAGAACTGAAAGTCTTCGCTTTCTCCTTGATTCCAACGCTCAATTTGTAAATCCGCTTTCTCTTTGAATCCAATGCTTAATTTGTAAATTTTTGCAACCAGACAAGCTGAATTGGACTTCAATTTTTGCACATTAAATCAAAAACCCACGATCTAAAAGTTCAAACAAAAAGCGGGCAACACCCCCTTTGTAAGTTTTGAATAAATTCATATACAACATTAATAAAATAAATGCTACCCAACAAGGGAGCTAACTCGATGCCAAATACGGCGGAGACACAATCCACGCAAAATATACGATGCCTATAGACGAAGAACAACAAGCGGAACGCAATAAACAGTATATATAAATAAATACATACATCTCATGAAATTCAATAAAAAAAACAAATACAAAAGAAGGTGTCAAATCAAGTGCGACAAAGCCCGTGGAATCCTAGATCGGCCGCGACGGTGCTGAGATGGACCTGGTATATCCTCCGGTTGTGTGACTAGCTGTGAGGGTACAGGTTGGTCCGTAGCTCTAGAAGGATCAGCTTCCCCTCTGTGTCGGTGATGTTGACATTGATAAGTCACGGTCACCGGTGCTCTAGGGGGTGGAGGAGGAGGAGGATCCAGACGTCATATCGGACGGTGTTGGAAAAAATGATCGACTGATCTTCGAATAGCCTCGATCCCACTAGTCGATGTCGTTGGAAAAAACGACTGACCGTTCTCGTATGATATGTTTGATCCCCCTGAAGCTCATGAACAAGCTACCATCACATGTTTTCATGGAAGCATTTGTAGTAAAGGTATATTACAACTACAACGACATCCATTATCGTCTATACCGACGTCATACGTAATTCCATCTTTATCTACCACTTACCAACGATACTTAGAGAATCGACGAAGTTGGTAATGTTTCACATCCGCATTTCTTTTAGCCAATATACTTTCATTTTTTAGAGTAAACAATGTGTCCTATTTAGTCGCTGCTTCTCGACGAGTGACGAAGTACATGTCGAGACGGTAGAAAGTTCTAGCAATCAATACCTGTATCGGTAATGCATGAGCTCCTTTAAGAACACCATTAAAGCTCTCGGAGCAATTCGTAATCATAATACAATACCTTACACCGCCGTCCATACATAACACCCAACGATCTTCGTATCCCCCTAAACTTTTGTTAATCCAAATATCTGCCTCCGGATTTAATTCTCTAATACGAGCTCCTTTTTGCGCATAAACTAGAGGATCCGAATCACGATCGACTTCATACAACAAAAACTGTAATGACTCGTCTTTGATTTTTTTTTCAAGAAATTAGCTCTGATATGCTGCAAACAGTAGCGATGAAAATAGGGCATACGCTAGCCTTGAGCTATACCTTTAGAAAACCCTTCATCCGATCAGCCCACCATGTAATTTGGCGACGGCTTACACTGGGGATATACATACGAATACATGCAAAGAACTATTCCCAATTTGCTTCAATTTCACCACCGACAACCGCAAACGCCGAATGATACAACCCTCCATCTGCATCCACCCTGGTAACAATAAGCAAAGTCCCCTTATATTTACCATATAAGTGTGTGCCATCAATGCTCAGAACTGGACAAAAGTATTCAAATCCCTTAATTGATTGTCCAAATACCTAGAACACGCCGGTAAACTGGACTGCTGTTGGAACCAGGTTTTCGTAGGTGATCTTGTAGACCGTGCCGGGATTGCTCTTCGTGATTGTCTTGAGATACCGCGGCAAAGTTTGATATGATTTCTCCCAGTCCCCAAATATCATGCATAAAACCTTCCTTCTCGTCTCCCACGCTTTGAAATAAGAAATATTAATCTGATATGCCCCTTCCATTTGATCTAGGATGGCAGCCGTTGTCATATCAAGCCGCCTCTTCAGTAAAGACAAGATGCACTGGCATATAAATGTTGATGTGGCATGTTTGTGCCCCATAACCCCTATAGTGTTTCGGCATCGATACTCCGGATTATATTCCTTTATAGTGAGGTGTGTCGAATGCACCCACCGTTTTGATATTATCGCATGAAGTTTCTAAGGGCATTGTTCAGGGCCCGTACCTGGATTGTTATCATACACCACAATGTACTTTGTTTTAGTACTTCTGACCATTTTGAATGACACACCTCTTAATGGACCATGCACTGACCTCTTCAATCAATTTTTTCATCATCCCAAACATCTGTCCGGTTTGAAATCCGATATTATCGTCCGTTCGTGTCGCCCAACGAGTGTCATCGATGATCATATCCTCTGTAGTATATGCTTCTACCATGGCATCATCAATCACCTCATCAAGATGTGGCTCTTTGAACTCAACATATTCATTGTTAGCATATGATTGATGCACCTACTGATCGTCCATTTCATCTTGGTCTGCGTACTGCATACTGTCTTCTTGCATGCCACCATCTCCTTCACGATCGGTATCTACATCATCACCATCTCTCTCGTTTTCGGGGTCATCTCCTTCTTCAACATGATGTAGGGAAGATGGTCCCGCGTAAGGTGTTCCAAATCCTAAAGATGCACCGGTACCAAACTCTCCTTGCATTGAACTTTGTGTTCGCATATGCTCCGGTGCAAAAAATGAAAACCTACGCGACATATAAGGATACAAATATCAATTATCAATTAACCATGATTCGATATATGATGAGTATCGTCAGTTTTATTTAATATAGTATATTACCTATTCGCTCCAGCCATCCCTACTGTGAAATCCGTGTTGTACGGATTTGACGTTGTTCGATCATACAAATTCCAATCACAATTATATATATCCATGTCAACCCGCGTGCTATGGAATGGAACTTGCATGGAATTGAATGCGTCATTATGCACGTTCGACTCTCCAGGACCGCACATAGCCGTATTAAGCATACGTGTAAATTCCCCTTGTGGTTCATAAGTTTGATGTGATTGTGCTGCTTTTTGAGACGATTGTACAGTTTCTTTCACCACCAACACCTGTATTGATAGATTTTCAGGATACAAACTAAGCATCATGCTTGTATCCTCATCATCGGCTACTTCAATGCTTGTGTAATCCAGACTTGTGATCGGAACCTTGCATACCAATTCGATCTTATAATCTCTTGGATTTATCCGTGTGATTGCATAAATCTTTCACTTCAACTGTCATGCCCCGCTTCCCAAAAGAAGGAGAAGGAAGACGTGGCAAGGTCCGCAACCTAACTGTATTGAAGGTGGTCTATTCAATACAGTTACGTTAAGCGTATAAATATTTAATATGCAGGATGTGTACCAAAACAAAAATAATAAAAGCGAAAGGCATTTTATTTCCATTAACCAAACTTTATTACATCCCAAAAGAAATAGTAAAATAAACTGAGTAGTTTAATTACATCAAAGGAGAGACAAAAGCCCTAAACATGTGGGCAACAACAAAAATTAAAACTATCTAATCTTCCATCGTCCAGTCTGCAAGATCTTCGTAAGCTAGCTTCACACTTGATCTTCGCTATAATACTCATTCTTATCTGACAGACATTCCAAAGATAGAGAAGAAAAAGGAAAGTCCGTCAGCGAGTTGTACTCGGGTAGGATTGCCTCATAAGATAGTAAAGGTATAGAAACGAACAGGTGTATATGATGTATATGATGAACATGTGTATAAAGGTATGAGGTTATATACAAATTAGATATGTGAATATGAGTAGGTTGTATATGTTTGGTAAAGGTTCAAGTCAAGTCAAACGGATATTCAGTCTAAGAGTTGGTTCAGGTTAAACAAGGTGTGTATGGATGGAATTGACGGGTGAACATACTTGTATCCTTGAGGTATCCCATGACTAGCTGGAAGCAGTATGAGCTGGTGCTCGTGCCTGAAATGGCAATCAATGTGGTAGCGTGAACATCCCCGAAAGGTGTCCCATGACTACGATGGAGCTTTGTCTAGCGTGAATATCACTCAAGTGCACAGGTGATACCACCCCTCGGTTCCATAATAAACAACAAGTCTAAACTGGTAAAATATCCACATCCAAGATACTGAATAACTCGTGTCTCATGAAGAAAGGTAGATAAGGTAACAGGTAGGTATATCACATGATGTGGGTTTGGTGTTGAGTATGAATAGGTATTGTAAACGTTTTAGTTTGTTAAACAAGGGTCCGGATACTCGCGATTATTCCGTTATGGCCACGGAACAACAACTGGGGAAGTGAAATGTACCGTTTCACTTTCCGGGATCATGATTGAGTAGTAGGGGAATCCGAGTTCCGAATTATCCTTACCTAATCAAACTACCCATCCCCGTGATTCAGTATAAAGGTTTGGACGAATTAGAGTTAGTGCGTATACCTCTAGGTATGGAATTTCCACATTGTATAGTCGTCCACATTTTGGACTGTTCACCCAGAATATCGGGATCTTCATATTTGTATAGTCGTCCACACTTTGGACTGTTCACCCGGAATATCGGGATCTTCATATTTGTATAGTCGTCCACACTTTAGACTGTTCACCCTGCCTGCAGGGATCTTCATAAAGTATTCCATACCTAGGTCCGCGCATTCTAACCCTAACCGTATCATGTTTTGTATATGTCATGTTGTCATAAACTGTGAAATTAAAAAGTATTGATCTCGTTTAATATAGCCTTCCACAACCACTCGTTTTATTTTCTAGAGTTTGTAAAGTACTTCGTGTCCTTTAGAGAAAGCTTAGTTAAAATAATAAGGTTTAAATATCTTTTATTACTTCTAAGAAAAACCATGATATTTGGGATATTTATTATTTTGGAAAAGCATAATGTTTTACAGAAAATATCCTTTTGATAAAAGGTTGTGGTGTTTATTTGAAAATCTTTTACAAGAGGTTTTTATTTGAAAATCTAGACTGCTCCTAATATTCCAAAAGGACAAGTTATGAGGTCCTCAAATCGCCTCTTCACCGCCAATTGCGGCCAGATAAGTGCCAAGTGAGTGTGAGGCTCTCCACTACAAGTAGTGGCCCTAATTAAGTAACCACTTGCCTTAGACACACTTGCCTAGACATCACAATATCTGGTTTAGATAAACGATCGATGCTTACAACCTTTCTTTTGTTCTAGATTGGTGTTATTTTAAAATTACCTTTTAAAAGATACTAAATATTCCATTTTGAAAAGATATCGTTATTTAAATTTAATATTTTCTTTCTTAAAAAGTTGAGGGGGTTTTAAAAATATTTGTAAGTAAAATATACGTATGCTGTATCTAAAATATTTATTTCACATATCTTTATTTCTTATAGTTATTTAAACAAATATAATATTTCAATTAAACGAGAACATCTTGTGGAAGTAACCTATTTCGAGATCGTTTTTATAGTATGGGCATGTCAGAGGTGAAATGACAATTCATGGGTTATATCAGATTCCAGGTATTATGGGTGTGCAATATACTTCTATGTACAGAGGAAATTTAAACACCGTTTTAAAAATGTGGGAAACCTGTCACGCCCCGCTTCCCAGTGTACGGCGAAGGAAACGCGACGAGGTCCGCTAAGTATATACTCAGAAGTACATACGCTAAGCGTATCTAAGCAATATAGAAATAAATACACAAGAGACAAGAGTATAAAAAGAACAGCAACTTTTATTTATTAATATTCTTTGTACAATACATGGAAAGGAAATACAACTGAAATAAAGATGCCTAAACAGTGGCATAACAGGAAATGAAAAGTACTGGAAAGAAAAGTGTACAATGAAATTATACTGCAGGGTCTTGAGTAAACTGCTCCAAGTCTTCTTGTGATGACTCAACTTCTGTCGGGTCCAAGTCACCTGACGACATTCAAAGAAGAGAGAAACAGAATATCGTCAGCGAACAGATCGCTTGGTAAGTCCCAAAGGTAAGAGGGAAATAGAGAAGACAGAATAACAAGATACATTTTAAAGTGTAAACTATTGTTGTAAAGTTATGTCAACGCTGTTGTTTGTAGCTTGGTACAGAAGGATGCCAGTGTATGCGAGGGGGGTCTCTATATGCTAGAGACCAGGGCAAACGGAAAGTACAAGGAACCGTTAAGCCACGGTACAACAGCAACGGAATATAGGTTAGGTGTCTTAATCTGACCACCTCGTGCCACCTTTAACACCTTCAGTACCAATCTACCCCTTAAACCCCGTAGTGTTTTAACAATATTGTTGTATTGTTTTATGTAAGTTGGATGACTGACCAAAACCATGATATCAGTAAACGGATTATATCAGGTAATTGGAATAACGGAATAATGGATGTATATCCATGGCTTGATTCAGTCAAGTTGAATAGATTGTTAACTGGATTCAGGGATTCATGTGTTCATATTGAGTTGGAATATTAAAGAATATAGATTGACTTGAATCATATTCAAGTCAGAAATAGTCAGACTCTAACTCGAGTCAGACTAAAAGAAAGGTAATTTGAAGTTCTATAATTGTTAGGGTCATTATTGTAATTTATAAAACTTGAGGGGGTTTTATGTAAAAAGTACTATTGTATAGTTTTCAAGATACACCTCAAGTATTTATTATTCGTCTTTATAGTTATAATGAGTGTAAATTTTATTTGTGTTATTTTAGTGAATATATCCTAATAAAAGTATTAATTGATTTATTTGAAATTCATGGTATTTTAACGTAACTTTTAATCTTGTAATTTTTAGAATAAGGTGGAAACTTATCTTATAATAAAATAGGTGTTTAAATGATAAATATACATATGTTAATACAGAATAATTTTATATAAATATTTTATTTTCCAAAAATCTCATTTTTCTTAAATGTCGTATTTTAAACTTTTCGAGACCGAATGCTCCTTGCGGAGGTCTGAATCTCGCACTACTAAGCTCGAGGGTGCACGATAAACCGTACAATCCCTAACGAGTTCCCCAAAAGTGGGTTGTAGTGGCGCTTTGCAAAGATTTAATAAATACTATTCATTTAGAAAACGGTTTTATAAAGATAAGGTATTTATTTGTAAAAGGATGTAAATTTCCGTATTTTAGTTTCTAGGGTTTCCTACGCCAGCTAACATATTTCTAAGGTCTAAACGACAAGTCATTAGAAGCCTCAAATCGCCTTTTCACCGCCAATTGTGGCCAGGTAAGTACAAGTGAGGAGGAAGGGATCCACTCACGAATCGTGAGGCGGGCCTTTTAAAGTTACCCAAGCTCACTTGCCTAGCCTAGACACCACAAAGTCAGTTTAGATAAACGATCGATGTCCACAACTTATCGTATTTTTCTAGTAAGAAATATTTATTTAAAAATGTAACAAATCTAGACCTTTAAGAATGGTTTTATGAAGATTATGGTATTTTACTGAAAATTTCGTTTTATCGTATTCTAAATTTTTATGAAATCATTTTAGGGTTTGTATTTATGTGTGGGTAGAGGTAGGTTGTTATCTTGTGCTCTACTTTAATTGTATAGTAAGGTTAAGGGTTAAATATGATAAACTAAACATGAGGGTATTTAAGTGAAAGAATACGGTATTTGCAAAAGTTATCATTTTATGTGTGAAAACTCATTCAAATTGATTTTTACAAGTTTAGTGGTCAAGATGAAGATGTTTAGGAATGATGGAATTGATTAGAAGAAGAAAAATAAACATTATGGTATTAATGTGAAAAGCATACGATATTACAAAAAAGCTATCATTTCATGTGAGAAATTTTGTCCAAATTAATTGTTATGTGATTAATAGTCATCATGAATATGTTTAGGTATTATGGAATTGGTGACAAGTGAGATTTTGTAGAAAAACCGAATCGGAAATCGGTTTGTTCCGATTTCCGTCGGGTTTCATAATTCCGTATTTTTGAGAAGTAGAAAGAAGAAAAGAATGGGACTTACGGGTTTCGATCTATACTAACGAGTATAGAGGAACAAGGTGAGTGGTCGTGGCTTTGTTTAATCGCCGGTTGTTTCAAAGAACGTCGCCGGAAATCCGTCAGCGCTTCGCCGTGAACTCGGTTTCAAAGCACACCTTTCTTGTGAAAATTTCAAGAGAGTAAACCTAGTGTTTTGGGATGAGAGGGTAGAGGGTAGGGGGTCTATTTATAGGATAGCTAGGGTAGGGTAGGTGAAAGGTTTTCTTTATTAAAAAAAATTGTAAAAATTTAAAGAAAAACATTAAAATTTGTAGTAATTAGGGTGTATTTAAAATTCTGGAACTGATCTATTAAAATGGAGTGAACAGGGGGTTATGGAATGCAAAAGGCCACATTTTTGGTTTTGGGAGCTCGGCCGTCCGACCGAGTCCGGCCGGCGGCGCCGGCCGATTCGGCAGGCCGGCCGGCCGACTCGGCCGAGTCCGGCGACTGTCGGGTGCGGAGTTCTCTGATGTAGACTTTGGTATACTCCGTTTTTAGGGTTCGGTTCATTATTTGGGAGTTATGGCCTGTGGACTGTTGGGCTTCCAAGAATTTTAAAAGAAAAAATAATCTAAAAATAATGTGGGGCATAGGATTCGAACTCTGGTGCCTTGGTTCAGCAGTGCAAGGTATTACCAATGAGCTACAAGCTCCTTCTTGTAATTATGGTGGGAAAATAGATACTTAAAGTGATATCAGCTGTAATAAATACTCCAAGTATACATTGAATTTTAAATCAATTCTTTGTACTTTAAAAATGGATTTGTTACATTAACTTTATTATTATTGAGGGTACAAGGAATAGGTATGCACAAATATGATAACAACTTTTTAAATAGGGTTGATGATTATAAGTTGGAACTAGGTTATGAAGGTGACAGGAAAAGGAGAGAGAGGCGGATCCTACCTTTTGTTTGAGTCGGATGCCGAAGAGTTGAAAACGTAGTCTCGTACTAAATTCTCAATAGATCGGCATCCCGATTTTTCCTTTGTGATTAGATGGAGCCGTAGCGTCAGCGTCGTCGATACGAAGGCACCGGTATTTTTTTCAGAATTTTTGAAGTTCGGTGGTGTGAGAAATTTAGATTTGAAGGTGCCTACAGGGTTCAATTGGTATCAAAAAAATCCAAAATTGTTTTAAAAAATCCTCAAAGTTTGCGCCGGCCATGATTACTGATGATTGCCTCATCATTGCGCCCGCCGCCTTTTATCTCAGCCGTTGGATTGAGATCCAACGGCTGAGATCACGTTGCCTTGGATCCGCGCCTTGCCACGCGTCTCCACACGATTGGCCCGCAGCCGTGGGTGAGGATCACCACGTGGACGCCGCCGCAGAGCTCTGGGCCGTTGGATCTTGTGATCTAACGGTCCAGGTTAAAAGGCTTTAAAAATTTAAAATAAAAATTAATAAAAATAAATAAAATAGCAGATTATTTAAAATATTGATTTGGCTTTGAAAAATTTGTTAAAAATAGTAAAAAATACGGGAAAATTATGGAAAAATTCCAAAAAATATATTTTATTATTATCTTTAATATAAAAATAGTTTTGGGCTAAAAACAATTAGTATATCTATTTCTAAATTGTTAGCCAGTTATAATAATTATAGAATATCTAGTTCATCTTTAAAATATTTTTAATTGCGAATTAATTACTTTTATTGATAATAAAAATATGTAGATTATTTTAAGCTATTATAAAATCTTTCTAAAACATTTTAAGGCTATAAAAATAATAAATAGATTTTAGAAATTTCCTTTAATCATATTTACTGCTTTGAAAATTATTAACGCTACTTTAAAAATTATTATTATATAAAAGAAACATGTAAATAATTATTTGATAGTAGAAATATAAATATTTTATTAAGTATTAGAAAACATGGTCGTTACATCAACTCATTTTATGAGCACGATTTATTAACTCTCATCATTTTATTTTTCCCACCAACGTAGTTCGGCCTTCCATGCGCTTCAATATTTAAGGTGTCGTTATAACGACAAATCAACATAGCATGCCCATTTGCCATCACACCTAATATTAATAATAATCGTGAAATTATTAAAAACTCAAGAAACAAACTTATACACTCTACAACATTCACAATAACAATCAATTTCATAACACTAACATCCTAACCCCCAAAAATACCATAACTATAATCCCCAAAATACCCTAACACTAGAATACATTAACACCCTAACCCCAAAATTTTACTAACCCTAACCTACCAAATATACTAACCCTAACCTTCCAAATTATCCTAACCATAACCCCAAAATAACCTTACATGTAACACTAAAATACCCTATCCGTAACACCAAAATACCCTAACCATGACACTAAAATACCCTAAACCCCAAAATACCCTAACCCTAACCCCTAACCCTAACCCTACAAAATACCCTAACCCTAACACTAAATTATCCTAAATTACCCTAACCGTAGCAATAAAATACCATAACCCAAAACAAACCAATTTATAAACAAAAATAACAATAATTTCAAAAAAAAAAATATTTAAATTGAAATTTTATTGTTCTTAGATGGGGGTTCGGCCTCGACAAGGGGATCGACAACGCTAAGAGGTCGAAGAAGGAGAAGGAGGGGCTGGAGATCGATCCTGAAAAGGGTTTCAAAAAATGAGAAGGAGGGGTGTTGGAGATCGAGGGGGGCTTCGATGAAGGAGACAGAGCGAGAGAGAGAGAGATCTGAGGTGCAAGAGGAGAGAGGTTAGAGAGGAGAGAGAGAGACACCGATATAATATAAGAGGAAAAGGGGTGGGGCCGATCATTTTAAAGCTGGACAAGTTTAATCCGTATTTTGCAAGTGCGGATTAAACTTGACTCAAGTGTGCAAACTTGGCTTCTTAGGCCAAGGCTAATTCCGCACTTGCAAAGTGCAGAATAGGATTTACTCCCGGCTTCAAACCGTCATCCTACGTGTCAACTATATGATCCAAATGTGCAAAATCAAATAGTTTTAAAACTAGTCAAAATACCTAATTAGTTTATAATTAGTGCTGAGTCCAAATTTTGTCCGGTTTATGCTCGCTCAAAAATATCAAGCAAAAATGGAGCCCCAACAAAATCTTATCATCCCCAAATCTGCAAGTGATTCTATAGACATCATCGATGGAAATCAAGAGGAATTGGGGGCGATTCCTTGTAAATTGCGAACTTACGCCTACTCGATCGATAAATTGGAAGCGTTGAGGTATGTGCATCTCAACGAGCAGAAGAGGAGATGGAGGGAGATGCATCAGAGCCTCGAATCGTATGTGGCTAAAGAGTATGATGGGCTTTTGGCTTCGAATCAGCAGCAGAGCAAGAAGAAGAAGAAGCAGCAGCAGCAGAAGAAAGATGCTGTCTTTGATATCATGAGTTTGTTATTTTCTAAACTTTTCTAAATTTTTTTACAATTTATTTGTCATTGTGTTTATTGATTTCAGTATGTTTGAATAAATGCTAAAAGAATAATTTTTGCTTCAAGTTTGGTTTAAAAAACAATTTTGAACAAATGGTGAAGGCTGATTGTTTTTTTGAGGAAAAGAGGTGGATAATTAAGCCACCCATAATATCATTAAAGAGATCTTAATGATCGCCGAAAGCAATCCCACATACGTGAGCATCATACATCATAGTTTACTACAGAAATCTAAATAAAGTTCTACAGACCAAGCTTCCAAATACAGATACATCAAAATAAAACGGGAAAACATTCCCCCACCCAACAACCATCGTGGCCATGCATCAGAAACTCCCCTCTATGTCATCATCGCCACCAACTCCATCATCACTGCCCCCATCGCCATCCTCATCATCCATCCTTGTCCTTGTATCATACTGTCCGCCTTGAGGAATCATCTTTCTCATCTTGAGCCTCGCCGGATCTGAAAAGAATATAGACAAATTATGAAGCATGGCAGATATATGGCATGTAATCGCATTTGAACTATTATGGTTTCCTCAAAAAATTCTCCCATTTCGTTCCACCCAAAGCCCCCACGGAATACCCATGGCAATAATATCCCAGTTTTTCCTATCAGCCCCAGTACCCACTCGTTTTCGCCAAGTTTCCCAAAGATCAAACATAGATATGGATAGTGAAGAGACGTTATTTCTAGCGCCTCCATAGCTAAACAACAAGAAAACATCAAGTGATCGCCGGTTTCATCCTCGTTCTTGCAAAAATCACAAAGCGGTGTTCCTTGCCACTTTCTTTTGATTAGGTTGCCCTTCGTGAGAATCGCCTTCTTAGCCGCCAACCAGCTGAAAACCTTTATCTTGTGTGGTGCTTTCACCTTCCAAATCGTGTTCATCGGTCCTCCAGTCTTCCCTCCTCCATTAATGATCGTATATAGGGATCGAACGGTGAATTCCTCATAATTCCATCACCACCTGATTTTGTCTTTTGGCCTGAATCTTAGGTTTCCAAGCATCAAGGAATTCCTTCATTTTGAGTAGCTCATCTCTCTTGGTCATTGTTAACGATCGCTTAAATCTTAGTCTCCATTCTCTTCCGTTCTATACTCCAACCACGTGCTCATTCTTAACCTCAATAATGTCATACAAACTGGGGAACTTGATCGGAAGTGCGACTTCGCCACACCATCAGTCGTTCCTGAAGCTAATTTTCTTTCCGTCTCCAATTGTAAAGGTAGTCCCAGTGAAGAAGATGCCTTTCACCTTGTTTAGCCCTCCCAAAAAACCAGAAGTAGTTTCCCTCATTTTTCTTCTCTCCCCTAATTTGGCCTTGTTTCATATAGCTACTTTCAACTAATCGCTTCCAATTTTTCTCACTTTCATCGTATATTTTCCATCACCATTTAGCCAGCAAAGCCTTATTCATGTCTCTTAGATCTAAAAACCTCAGCCCCCCTTTGTCCTTTGGCAAATACACTGTTGACCATTTTATTAGAGCGTCACCCTTCTCTTTCCTCCTTTCCACAAGAACCTATGTCTTAATCTGACAATTCACTTTTGTATCCTCCTAAGCATCTCGTAGAAGGCTAAATAGTACACATAGGAATGGCCGATAACACGGCATTTAAGAGTTACTCTTCCTCCGATAGAAAGCAGTTTGCCTTTCCACCCTTCCAATCTTCTCTCCATCTTATCAGTGACCGTTCTCCAATCAACAGCTTTAAGTTTACCCGGCCTAAGTGGAAGGCCTAGGTAATTAATGGGGAGAGAAACTTTACCACAACCAAAAATTTCAGAATAATCGTCATCATCCACACTTTCTGAGTCCCCAATCAAAACCAGTGAGCTCTTATGATAATTTATGTGAAGTCCTGACCAATCTTCAAACATGCACAACAACCCTTTCAATCTCCTAGCTTGAATACGATCCCTTTCGTCAAAAAGCAAGGTGTCATCATCATATTGTAAGTTGACCAAAAAAATATTCTTGTTCCCTGGTCCTATGACCAAATTGGTCCTCTGAGCTAGCTTAATCATTTTGTGAGGACCATCAGCTACTAGCATGGAACATTAAAGGGGACGAAGGATCTCTGTATAAGACCTCGTTTACACTTGAAATGAGCAGTTTGCTTCCCATTGACTATTATCACAATTTTTGCAGTCACAAGCCATTCCCTGACCCATCGTATCCACCTATCTTCGAACTTTCTTTTCTTTAGGGTCAGCAAGATGCAGTTTCAATCGACCACATCGTATGCCTTTTCAAAATCGAGTTTAAGCATAAAGCCTTTCTTTCTCCTCCTTTTGCAAGACTGAATGATTTCTTGAGACACCACTATGCCATCAAGTATGGATCTCCCAGGTATGAACCCAGTTTGATAATCCTTAATCAGCACGTTTATCAAAGTCCTTAGCCTGGTAGCCATCATTTACGTGATAATCTTCAATATACCATTAATCAAACTAATTGGTTTATAGTCCTACAATTAAAGCTCCATCTTTCCTCCAGAACCACATTACCGTAGTTAAATCTATGGAATTCTCCTTTCCCTTCATACCATTGCCCAATTAGGTTAGCTAGCTCAACATGGATAAGTTCCCAGAAAAATTGAAAGAAAAATATTGGAAAGCCGTCAGGGCCAGCCGCCTTATCTGAACCTAAACCGAACACGAGTTGCTTCATTTCGACAAGTGAGAAAGGTCTCTCCAACTCCCTTCACTGGTCATCCGATAACTCATCATTTTCCCAAATTTCTATATTCTCTCCTTCACATCCTTCTAGATGTAGAAAAAAGATTTTGAAGTGATTTTGAACATGTCCTCTAATTCTGTCCTCGTCTATCACCTCCTCCCCATTAATTTCCATTTTATTAATATGATTTATTCTACCCCTGCCGTTTGCTACTTTATGGAAAAGAAGCTGTATTCAAGCCCCCTTCCTTTAGCCATTGCACTCGTGATCTTTGTCTCCACATAATTTCTTCCTTCTTGTAAATTGCACTTAGGTTCTTTGGCAAGGTAGTCATCTCTTCCCACTCCTCTAAAGACAGACCCATTGATTCCTCCCTCTTTTCAAGGTCATCAAGTTCGGAGTGTAAGTGCTCCTTTTGTGTTATTACACTCCCAAACTTCTCTTTAGCCCATTTAGACAGACATTTTCTAAGATGTGCTAGTTTAGCCACTAGGGTCCCTCGCCGTTGTTTTATGGAAACAACGGTGACTATCCCAACAGTTCTTGACCACGTTATTGCAAGATGGGTTCTCCAACCATATCTTTTCAAATCTAAACACCTTCTTGAAAACGGCGCAAGTCTCACCCATATTTAGATTAAGCAGAACATGGTCAGGCGTAGAGCTTTTAAGGGAGGACGTTTTTGCCAAGGGAAGTTTCGATTCCCAAGACGTCAAGACAAAGATCCTGTCCAGCCTAGCCAGACAAGGGTTACTTTGTCTGTTGGACCAGGTGAATAATCTATCATTATTTGCCATGTTCACCAACTCCAAATCCCTAATAAGTTCATTAAAAAACCTACTATCAATTCCGTCCCCTTCCCTTCTGGTCCTCCAGGAACCTAGTGACGTTAAGAACCCCTCCCACTATCCAGGGATGACTCTGCCTATTTTCAATTGTTCTAAGCTCATCAAAGAAATCTCTTCTATTTTCTCATCTGTGAGGGCTGTAAATGGCCATAACCATCTTATCCCCCCGTGTTTGTCCTATTAAGGACTAAAGCGACTGTGAATTCACTAGTCCACTCGTCCACAATCGAGAAGACACGATGGTTGACCCCTACCGATATGCCTCCCGATGCACCCTCCGAGCACTTGTATCTCCATGCAAGGTCTCAAGCCCCAAGCCCCTCCCACGTTTTCTATGATTTTAATGTCATGGTTATGTAATTTAGTTTCAGATAGGCAGGCCGCGTCAGACCTATTATTGCCCAACACCTCTTTAATCATTCAATGCTTTTTGGGTAAACCCAACCTCTCACGTTCCAAAAGATGTATTTCATTAACAACTATTTTTACCCTCCCCCTCTCGACAAAACTGAGTCCTAGCAAATCTAAAATCCTTCCACTTTCCTCAAGCGACTTATTAAAATCAATGTCACTACAAAGTACCTCATTATCTTGTACGAGGTAAGTACTTAACATATCTGAGAGAAGCAAGAGAGATTCATCAGGAATAGTACCATAAAAGGAAATGGAGGTAGACCGATTACCTGGCTTCCTTTTGTAATCCATTCTCTCGCTTGCCGATTCCATTAACCGATCAAAGGTTAAAGATTTCTCCTCCATTTTGTTTGCTCCTTCGCAACACCTTGGGTTCCTCGTCTTCCTCCTCGCTAAGCACATTGGGTCCCTCGCCATCGAATGGGATGTTGTTCCTCCTAGCCTCTGCACCAAGAGGCATCTCATCTAACTGGATCTCCCCAATGATGATGGGTTCCTCCTGGACCCTTTCATTTTCTTTTTCTTTCTCTGTTGCTTCAACTTATCAATACTTTGACCAAACACCTCACTTGGCACTATCTCATCTAAACTCGGTGTAGTTGCTTTCTTCACAAGCCCATCACCCTCCTTTTCTTTTAAATTTGCCTCTTTTAACATGTTAGCCTCCACCTCTTCTTGGGATAGCATAACTCGGCCCGACCCAGGTGGAGGCCCATTTTGCTCAGGCCCATTTAATTACTGGCTCGCCCCAAAATTTTGCTCTAGCCAAAGATCGAGATATTTTTTGAGTCCCAACGAGACCCTATTCTCTAAATCAACTCTCCCTCCATCATGTACTTGTCTTTCCTCATAAGAAGACGACTCCCCCAAGCTGCTATTTCCTTCTTCATGTAAAGTATTACTTTTTGAGGATTTTACTTCGGTGCTTCCGATTCTTTTTTTCGTAATTCGTGTATAAAGATAAGTATGGCATTTACCAGTCCACCCAACTATACATTGCCATCTATCAATCACCCCAATTTTCCTCCAATCATGTGTCTACTCGGCAACATATTCTTATTTAAATCTTTCTTCTCTCTTTCTAGCTCTCTTTGGGCAGCATAGTCCCCAACCGTCAAAATCTTGTACCCATTCTCCTTCATCAAGTTATTCCTAGCATGAGGATTTATTTTTCTCCGTCTATCTTTCCTACGTTATGTACTCCACAGTGCGTATACCATAGGAGCTTCAGCTGGTGAATTATTAGATTCTTATAAATAACAAATCAACTCCTGAAAAGAAAAACTAGCCAGTAAAATCATACCCAAAATTATCTTACATTTCTTACTCCATTGGCCTCTCTTGTTGCCTCAGATAGAAACAGAGGAGGCAAGCACTCTTAATCATTTCTTTATCATTGCATAAATAATCAAATCTCCTTCGTTTCCATATAGTTTTCAACAATGATTTTCTTACTAATTTTATGCTTAAACTACCTAGTAATATTGTGAGATGTCTAATTAATTAAGGTTATGAAATATCAACAAAACATGACTACGTCTGTTCTGCTCCTCGTCGTCAATGTTTTTAATTTCTCCGATCAACGATCATCCAATATGGTGGCAAGGAAAATCTAAACAAACGAATTCGATCGAGAACTTGACTTCGTTAAAATCTTGAAACCAAACCCATTCCAAACAAACACAATTCCTACACCAACTTTCCAATCTCGATCAATTCGGTCCATCCTCTGCTTCTCCACCTTCAAAAATTTTACTTCCTATCGCCGGCGCGCACAATTCTTGCATGTCATCGTTGTCTTTAGTGTTCATCTACATCGTTGTTCGCTACCAGAGCTTCCTTTGCTCGAGATGGATCCATTTCAATCACCGATCAATAAGAATGATGTTATCGTTGTCTAGGTAGCAGCAAGAATAAACCATTACCCAGCGGCATGTGAAAAGACATAGGCATGTTAACTCTATTTAGTTTTGTTAAAATTTTATGATTTTGCGAGGATGAAAAGAATAGAAAGAGAAAATATGAAGATGGAACACCATAATTAAGAAGCAAAAGAAAGGTACCTCATTGATAGTTTGATTTGATGTGGCCCCATGTGAGGCTATGTCTAGGATTTATGTTACCGGTTATTCCGATTACAATTTCATCCAACGGTTCAGATTTAGCATATACTGTACATATTTTTGAAAGATGAAAGCACCGAAGAATCACCCACTTTTTGAGTGCCCACGGCTCTTTGACCTAGCCACTCCTTTCCCTTTGACTTTCTCTCTAGTTGTACCATGAGAGGTAGTGTCGTAGCAATTTTCGGTGGGCCCTCCAACCAATGTACTAAACCCCGTACTTGGTGTTTGATGTGTCCTATCAAGCCCCTGACGCGTCCCAGCTAGATATAAGGTAAACTTACCCGCGTACGACCCCTGACCATTGCTTCCCGCTCGAGGCTCACATGCTCCGTTTTGTGCGTGACTTCAGCATAGAGGAATTATGCCGTTAAGCTCCGTGAGCCTTCGAAACCTAAATTTTTGTTTTTCATGATTCCTTGGGTTTTTCCTCTTTTCGTCGTTTCATCGAAACCGACGAACTGTACCTCCTTTCCTTTATGCGGCTTCTCTTCGATCTCAACTTTGATTTCGACGTCGAACCAAATGAAATCGACTAAAGTGCATAGAATGTTAGGTATGCCCCCTCGAGATCCGCAGCTGAGTCCAACCCTTGCTCTCTCCCCTTCTCTTTGTATAATTCGCTCGTTGATGTCAAGAACGAAGCCAAACTCATTAAGCATCTCCCAGAACGACCTCTCGTCCCAGACTTGAGAGGTAGCCCCCGTAAAAGTATCCACCCCTCCCATTGGCATACCCTTCTCTCTACATTCTTATCTTTTCTCCAACGTTTTATCTTTATACCAAAAGAATTAAGGGGGATCACCTCAATCTTTGAGATTGAATCTAGAGAAGCCGGGTTCTTAAATCTTTTAAGGAATCCCTCCCCCCTTCCCTTGTTGACATCTTGTATCACACGATTCTCAATTTTGATGATTTAGTTCAAAACATTATTTAACGAATTCATATGTTACTAACAACGTTTTCAAGTTTTTCTTGAAGTACAGTTTGCAACAACATATCCAATATCAAGTAAAATTGCCTACAATATGATATGCACTCAAACCGGCAGTATGGCATGACGACTCGTTGCGATCAACAACGTGAAGCAAGCAAATTCAAGATCCATCCACGTCAAATGTAAGAAGACAAGAGAAATGAAGCCAAGTGAAGAATCAAGACTAAGATCGAAGATATGAGCGATATATATGTAATTAGAAGTGATCTCATAAGGTTAAAAATCACATTCCAACTCATTCTTAATGTTCATGACGTCTTCATCTATTTTAGAGACGTTATACCTATCCGTTGGAATTCAAATCTGCCAAAGTTCAAACCAAATGTATCATTCATGTCAGAACACTGACATCGTCCCCTGACTTTAGTACCCAAAAAGTTTGAACACTGACGTCAGCCCTTGACGTCAGTATAAGAAAAGTTTTAACTACCGACGTCAGTCCAGACGTCACTAAAACAAATATCTGATTTTCATCTTTCTGTTAAAGTTCTTAGTGACGGTTACCCTGACGTCACTACAAATTGTTTAGAGGTGACGTCTGTCCCTGACGTCATCACGGGCAGTTTGAATCAAAAATCTGAACTTCCAATTTCGAAATGAATGGACACTTGCACCAAATTTGCTCCTAACTTCCTCTAAACGGCCATTAACTGTTTTATGGCAGTTTTTGGCAGTTACAATAACTTCCCATTCAATTCTCTATAAATACCTTTGAGATCTCACAATTCATAACACCGAAATTCATTGCTAATCTGAAATTCTTCGTGTTCTTTGCGCTTTAACTTGTTCAGATTTTTCATTTCGCAAGAGCCTTAAACTTGTCCAAATCCCTCGAAACAATCCTTATGCCTAACTTGAAATAATCTTTGAGATCAATAGAATTGTGAGCGAGTGAAATCGTTTGTAATAAAAACGATTTGTAACCCAAGAGAAAGGGTGTTTCTCCTTTCACTTGAATTGCAGATTCGGGGTGGAAAAAGAGATTTTTCTAGAGAGACGTGGATTAGAGAGGAAAGTGTGGCTTTCCTAGGAAATCACGATCTAGAGAGGAAGAAGGCTTGTTTCTTATGGAATTGCAGTTTAAGTGATTGATCCTTGTGAAGAGAGATATCTTGTTTCTTCACATCCCTGTGAAGTGGGATTTGTATACTTCATAAATATAGTGGAAGAATCCTGAGTAAGAGACTCAGGAGGGGACTAGCCACAGGAGGTGGTGAACCCTAGTCAACATATCGCTGTGTTTGTATTGTTCTAACTTTTTTTACTTTTCTGTATTTGTATTGATTATCATATAAAGTTTCTTGTTTAAAACTTGTTTAAAATATTTTCTGCAAAAACTCGATAATCACTTTAGAAATATTATTTAAGTTCTTAAATTGCCATAGGTTAATATAATTACCTTATCCTTCCCCCCTCTAAGGTATTTTCATCCCAAACCGACCATCTCGCCATATCCAAGTCCTCAAATTTTGTCACCATGGCGTCAAGTAGGTCATCTTTAGAGGGGTTTCCGTAAAGTACTTGCACCACCCCCCATTCCTCCGCCAGCTGCCTTTCTCTTCTCCTCATCTCTTGAGTCATAGTGATAGCTGCTAGTTAGTTATGCCATGCAAATCTAGATAGTGGAGCACCCACTCGATCTGGGTAATGAAAAGTTCTCGGCGGTTGAGCGCTCACTCGGTCCGGGCATTGGAAAGAGCGGTGGCCGCCTTTTCCGCAAGCGTAACAAGTTTCTCCTTTCTTGCATGTGGCCTAGATATGGCTCATCTCCCCGCAACCGAAGCAAGGAAAGCCCCGAGAGGGACTTCTTCCTTTTATCGCTTTCTCCTCTTCTCGAGCTCTCTCCTGCGAACTGACTCCTTTGCTTCTTCATCTCTGCTTTCGAATGAACAGTGGTCCAACCCACCACATTACTCAAACACTCACCACCACCAAGGTTCAGCCTCTCTCTCACTGGGGCCACCCCTTCTCTCCTAACATATGCTTCCTTCTTTTCCCCTCCAACCATCAATCCCTTTCGCTTGTCAACCGGCCCAGATGCCCTTGCCGGGTTGATGTTCACCTGCAGCCTTGGGCCACGACCTCCACCATCGGCTGTACCCCCTTGAGGTCCGACTTGGGTCACTCCAACAGCGGGTGCCATGCAAGCCTGGTCTCGAGGATGTTCATGGTGGGTACGTCTGCTACTCCTAGCAGAATCCCTGGAGCTATGGTGTCGATGCGACTCCCTTGACCTAAGTCTGGCCGGGGGAGACCTCGACCTCGCTCGATGGGTGTTTCTTCCTCTTCTTTCCTCTTCCTTCCCTTTCCTCCCTCGAGGGTTCCGTCGCTTGTCGTCACGGCGGTCGTCTTCCGATGCGGAGTCGGAGTTCCTTGAAGATCTCTCCATCTCTTTTTTGTGTTTTGTTTCACTGTCAAACCCACAGTGCTCCTCTTCAGACAAGCTCATCTCTAGTGTAGACCGATTGTTTATATGTCGGCTGACACAAAATGGGATTTTGTAGATAAATTTGGATTCAAGCTCTAACTGTCAGATGATTCTCATTAAAGTTTTACTTAATTTATTGGATTACTTGGATTTCAACTCTAAACAGAGTCAAAAGGTGTTTCTCTTTTCTATTTAGGTTATTGTGAAGTCATTTAATCTTACTCCAAAATGATAATGCATCAGCAGTACAAAGAGGCTATCATTCGAAAGGCGTATGCAATTGCTATGCAATCAACTAATTGCAATAGTAATATATCTAAACCAGTGCTATGAATCCTGATCGAATCAATCTGTTATCATATGGTCCAATTTCAAATGTCAAACTTAAATAGGTGATCGTTCTTGACTCCTCTAGTTATCTCAGAATATCAGAGGCCAAATTGGTAAATTGATCAAATTTAAAGCATAGGAATTCTATGTAAAATCAATTCTGTATTCCATGCTTCAAGGATTGAATGAGATGATGGAAAGAGTCGGTAACTACAATAAACAATTTAGGCCCCCATGATATCAAGTAGATGAAGTTGAATGATGAGGATTTATTTTTATTGCCAATTTCCCTCAAGTCCTATACTGAGTATAGGTATAATATACTGATGAGTAACAAGTTGCATCATGTTGCAGGTGAAGTTTCTTCTATAGAAACTATAATGTGCCCAGATGTGCTAAATCTCTCTGGCTTTGCTTGTGGTGACACTCTAACCTGTAATGAAAATAGCAAAGATATTGAAGAGCCATTGGAGGAATATGATGACATCAGGGTTAAAGATGGCAGCAGCAGTGATGAATACGATAGCATTCAGAAGCTTGCCTTTTTCGTAGAAGGAGAACCAGATTTCGAGTCGGGGCCTCCTCTTGATGGCTTGGAGTACCTTAGACGTGTCAGGTAACTTAATTAAACTGTTGCCTTTATTATTATTGGCTTATTGGTTCTGATCAAAGTGGGTTGTGTTCAAGTATTTATTCATAAGAATTAGATAAGGCAGTCATCTTTCTTGTGGAATTCTGGGTTAATCATAATTTCAGGATTTCATTTATTTTTCAGGTGTGCGCTCTTAATTAAGCCTATTTCTGAAATTCTGTAAAATTTTGTAATTTTAGTTTCTGTACAATTCGTATTAGACCATGAATGACTAGTAATAAAAAGAAAGAAATATTTTAATTAGCAAATACTCTTATCTATTAAGTACACAACTCAGCAAGTGGTGTACCATTTCTTTATTAGATCATTTTCAAAGAACAAGGATGTCCTGAGTCTCTCCACAACTACATTTATCCTGTATATCCTGAATTTTCTTGAAACACACATCATTATCCTGACTTATTTGATCATTTGAACCCTTAAAAATGCCTGAGCTGGTGCCCATTAAGCTTGCCATTTTTCATATTGTAAGAAACAATTTCTAATAATTTGGATTTCTTCTCTTTACAGTCCAGGTTTCAAAAGTCAACTTAACAACTAGGTCAATCAATTTGCTCTGCTACTTTACATTTGGTTATTATTCAAGATCAAGTCCTTCTATATACGGTATGTTGATAGTTGCATGCCTTTGCTGTAAACATAGTTAACAGGACGATAGTCTAGTCATAGACATTGACCAACAACAATGCTTTTTAACTCCAACTACGAAAATATTGCAAGCTTTATGGAATTCCTCTCCTTTTAATGGTATGTATCACTGAGGACATCCTACTATCAGTTGAATTGATGCAGCTCTTTGTCCAGTCAAATACAATGAAAAGTAAAAAAGATTCTTCATATAGCACTCAAAACTTGAGGTTCAGCATTTGAAGGGGTGGTGCTTTGGCCATAATAAACAGGATGCATGAAAAGTAACGAGCCTAGTATAAGACTACCAACAATTATATCATGAAAAAGAAAACCTTCTGACTTTAACCTTCATATTCTAAAATATTGGGGGACATGAACAATGCCTATAATCACATTGATTATCTGCATACTTCATATTAACCTGAAGCCACAATTCATGTGAATGACCATGATACGTGTACATCTGTCCTGAAGAAGAAAACATCTTGAATGATTTTTTAGTACACAATATTCGTTGGATGCTTATATCTCTTTTTAGTACTTTCAATTATATAGGTGGGAGGCTGCACAAATTCCTAAAGTGAGAGTGGTCAAGCTAAACTCCGATAAGCTCAGCAATGAACAGACACCTTACATGCCTAGTATCCCAGAGATTCCAAAGTGTTCACCAAACTTAATGTCATCAGAAGATTGGGAGAATGCTTTCCTTGCTGATTTTTCAGAGCTGAGACAGGTAACTTCGTACATTTTTTGCTTAGTGCTATGTATACTTTTATCACCATTGTTATCAACGTGTTTTTTGAAATGGGATTGGCTCTGAAGCACAACTAAAATGAAATAAAATTTAATAAGGTGCATCTATGCCAGCCAGAATCTTTGTGAAGCAACTATAAATAGGAAAATATGTCGAGTATTTATTTTGAGTTAATTGCATGCAACACCTCTTATAAAGTTATATACCTCGTGTAGCATTTATCACCCCTCAACCATCATGACTAAGTCAATAATCAGGTCAATTTCCCTCATCTAACTCATGGCGAGACTATTATCATCCCTCAACCAGTCATTAGTACATCACTCCTCTGAGTTAGCCAACTACCAGGTCGGATTTCAGCTTATAAGCAACACTGAAACTGATCTCATGGATGTGATTGATCTCAGGGGTGTGTGCTAATTAACCAGTTAAGGGGGTCATAAGTATTTGATGAGATATAATTAACCCTTTTTAAAAGTTAAAAAAATATAGGGTTAATTGCGGATACACCCCTTGTACTATGGGGATCGAGCACTTATACCACGGAAGCATCAAAATAAGCGTTTTTACCTTTCTGATTGAAAATTGTTTTTTTAATTCCCATTATATCCCTTTTTCCTTTCTCCTCAAGCATGAAGAACTCATAACCTTAATAGTTCAATGAAATGAAAATCTTAGCAAAATCAACTAAATAAAATACAATTGAAAAATACTCATCTTGAATTTCTTTTCTTTCTTGAAATTAATGGAGAGAATATGTTGAACATCAAGCTTTTAGAGTAGGGTTAAAAACTTAAATACCTTTGATAATGGAAAAAAGTTTGGAGGTATAATGAAAGAAAATACAGCATCAAGCTTTTAGATTAGGGCTAAAAATATTGGTATTTTAGAATTAGAGGTTGACTTTTTTAGAATAGAAGAGAAGAAGAAAGGGGTAAAATGGGTATTAGGAAAATATCTATTAACCATAGGGGGTGTAAGTACTTATTATTATAGTTGAGGGGGTATATGTATATGTGCTCAACCCCAAATAGTTCACGGGGTCTATGTGCAATTAACCCAAAATATATGATTGCTAATGTCACAAGTTTGCGTGGATGCTGCGCTATTGGCTTCATTTGTGCCTCGGACTTGAACAATATATCCTATGAAAAAATTCTTTCATTTTTTATCTCTTCGAGACTTTTCCCTTTATTGCACGAGATTTGAAGGATGTCGGTTTAATTAGGATTCGAATATCTCCTCTTAATTTAGAAACAAGTAAAACTTTACCAAACCTCTAATAGATCATTCTGTCCTCGATTTTCAGGCAATTTCAGTGCTCGTAAACTCATGCACCGAGCAATCTCTCACAACAACATCAAAAAACCCTGGTAAACAATCTATTTGCATTCAAGACCTAAAGAAGAACACACCAACCTTAACCACAATTCTCGGAATGGACCCTGTTTCTCGAGCCGCGACTCTAAGAAACAGCATCAGTTTATTTGAGAGCGCTACTATTCTTTGGAGGGACGATTGCTTATGGCTTTTTGCACTATGCGTGGCTGTTGACACTCCTCTTCATGCGGACACTTGTGCTTCGATGAGATGTTTGCTACGCAAGTGTTACGGGTTTCTTGCGCTAAAATCGGAAATCGATGATGAGGTTGCTATGCTGAGCATTCTTGTTGCTATAGCTGGGAAGTACTTTGGGCAGTTGGAAAATTTGTAGGCAGGTTAAGTTCAGAAATTGAGAGGTATGTATATTTTGATGTTTGTTTTAGAGTGATGTTCCATTTTATGTCGGGTGTACAACTTTCCCTTGCTTTTCTGCTGATAAATTGCTGTTTAAGATGCAATTTTTATATTATACACATTTGATTATTCTTTATGCTGATTGTTGGTTATCAGAACCACATGTGTACATGTCGAGGTCATTGACAAAAGGTTAGAGAAGATTTCAAGTAGAAAGGTGGTTAATGTAAATAAGATTTTCTAAGAATATTAGTTAAGATAATAAAGATTTTAATAAACCGTTGGAACATATTTTCAAAGATTTGAATAAATTTGGAAAGTTCCTTATAGTTTTGTAAGACATTTTTCCTCGAAAATATGAATTGAAGAAACGGTCATGTCTACAATAAAGATGTTTTCTTTTTCTTTTTGTTAAATTGATTAATCAACAAAGTCGTACGACTGTCCTAACCAATCCACATATCCATGCGACAGAAAAGCATTACAGAGCTACCGCACACTACGTCTCGGCAAATAGCAATGACAAACGTAGCACGAATACTAAGCAATACTAATCTGAAATGACGGAGGGCTACGGCTGGTTTTTGGCGAAAAACCCTTAACGTAATGAACTTGATATCGTTGAAGGAATCAATGTGGTTTTAAAAAAATATAGTAGCGAAAACCTTTGCTAAAGAGGTCACTCCCGGTGAAGGGATCTCGGCTTTTTCCCCGTAGAATGAGGCGCAGGATATTCCAAACTGAATACCACGATGCAAAGCAAAAAGTAATCGACTATAGTGAAATTATTAGCACGCGATATTGGTTTGAATGGCCTGCTATATTCAATGGGACAAAAAATATGGGACAAAAAATAAATCCACTATTTAGATTGACATTGGCATGCCATGTTTTCCTAGTTTAGTATGAATTGAGTAGGGATCTACAAAAATATATTCGACGATTTCCACCTTATGTTGGTTTTATTTACTGAGTTGGCAACTCACCCTCGTTATGTTTTAGTTCCTTGCAGGATAGACTGCGTGGACGTATAGCGGCGTTGCGGATTTATATCTTGGGTTTTTATCGCAGATTTTGCTAGGTGGGTTAAATGCATAGTAACCGCCTCTTATGTATATATTATACCTTGTGTCTAGCGTCACTCCATCAGACTGTTTGTGTTGTTTGACTTAGAGCGAGTTGGAACTTATGTATATTTTGGTCGACTTGAGTAGAATCGGCTAGTTATCTTGATTTGTGTATTTTTACTTATAATATGCTTGTGATTCTTCGCTTTTGAGCGTCGTATATGCATTGCGTGTGTTTGTTTCCGCCGATTGGCGTTGATATTGCTCCCAAGTGGGGATGCTGTTATAATTGTTATTATATACTTGTTTTCTCCAAAAATTACAAAGAGGGTGCTGCTGAAATTTCAAATGGCGAAAACATTTTCTTAACCCTATTTCAAACTATTTGATATATGCTTTAAAGTAAACAATCTTTGTAATACAAAATGGGGCTTCATATCAATTACTTATTTTAAAAACTTTACCTCCTTCATTCTTCAAAAGGGGTTTAGATCTTGGTTTCTGGCTTACTTGGATTGCGTCGACATCTTTAGACGTCACACAATCTAAGTGCCGGTCACGTGCCAATTTTGGGTCGTGACAAAATTGATATCTCAAACTTTATTGATCTCGAAAAACTCTTCTTTTTAATAGATAATATCTTTCTCTTAAATAATCTCCCTCAATTACAAATTTTGAGCAAGCACCCTTTAAATAGCTAATACATGATAAACCTAAATCTTCTTGAATTAGTTTAAACTTATCTCTAATTTAAAACATTAACTAACTCAATTTAATTCAAACATAAACATTTAAATTGAAAACTAAAATTTAACTTAATCTAATAATTGAATTATAATTTCCAACGGCCTTCCTTAATTCAAGTCTTTTATGCACGCACATTGAGCAAACCCTTGAAAATCCTTCTTGCTTTGCCTTGCCCAATCATTGTCTTGTTTGCATTGCTCGAATGGCTTCTTTCAATCTTGAATAATAACCGACTTATTATTTCAGTAAATTCTTGACCTGGCATCTCACTTGCTTCTTCCATTTAATTCCGACCAGCTTTCCACCTTTAATTGAATTGATCAACAATTTTTTTTATCTCGATATTTTTCTTTTCTCTACTTTAATCTTTCTTTAATCTTTATATTTTGAATCTTTTCTTTTCTTGATTTTCTGTATACAATTTCGTCCTTCCTCTTTCTCTAACTTTTTTCTTTTTATAAATTCTTTTACAATAATTAAGAAATATCTTATCTTTTTCTTCTCGTTCTTTTCTTTTTCAATGAACTCTAAATCTTTATGTCTTCTTTCTGGATGTTGTGAACTTTTTTGTTTTCGTACTTTTCTTTTACAATGAATCCTCTTTCGGAATTTTTTGAAAACGATATGTTTCCTTTTTTCTTCTCCTCTTTCTTTTCTTGAAATCTTCGATTTCTTGAGTATCTTCCATTAGACTGTTTTAGTTATAATTGTTTTATTTACAACAGTGGTATCAGAGCAGGTGATCGCCGCTGCGTGTAAGGTTTTGATCGTCGCCATTCAACAAGGTTTTGAAGCTGCCGTCAAGAAAAGATGATGAAGCTTGATGGGATCGGAAGATATTATCTTACCAAAAGTAACTATCAGAGTTGGAGTACCATGGTTTAGAAACTATTAGTTTCTAATAATGGTGTTTGGAATATCGTGGAAAAAGGATACGAAAGGCCATACATATTGGTTAACCTAATGCCGTAAAAAAGAGAGTTATTTGATGAGTTAATAATAAAGAACAATACAGCTAGGTATATAATTGATCAAACAATTGATATGGATACGCTTATGTATTTTTGATGTAATTTCAAAAATATGAAGGTGGCTTGGGATCTTATGCCGGGAAAGAGATGGATTAAGAAATTAAAAACGAGCAAGAGAAGGAAGAGAAGAAAATTCCAAAAATTCAAGAACATTCGAACAAAGGGAAAAAGGGAGAAGAAGTTAAAGATCTCATGGAAGAGGAGAGGGAGAACATTAAAAATATAAAAAAAGATTATGGATTCTATAGAGATTGAAGATATCAAAGAGTTTAAAGATTTCTTAAATCTCTTCCTCCTCTTTAAAACCTTTAATTTTTTAAATCTCCTTTTCCTTCTCTCCAAATTTCTTGATTTCTTTTTTCTCGTCTTCTAACTTTTTAAAGTCTTGAAGCTTTTTGATTTCTGCAATATTCTTTTCCTTCTCTTTCACAAATTCTTTTTAAATCTTTTTCTTTCCTTGCACAAAATATTGTGTTAAATCTTTTTGAATATTTTTCTTGCTTTCCATGAAATCTTGTGTTTCTTAAGCTCTCTTTTCCTCATCCATGAGTTCTTGGATTTCTTGATTCCCTTTCTCTTTTTCTACGAAATTTCTTGCTTCATGATCTTCTTTGATCTCCGAGATTAACTTCACTGTCTTTTTTACGAATTCTTCAACTTTTTGAATTTTATTTTCATCCTTTGTGAAATCTTTTTGATTCGTGACTTTCCTTCTTCTCATCTTCAAATTCTTTGATATCTTCAGTCTTTATAGAATTCATAATCTTTTTTATTTCTTTAATATTCTCCCTCTCCTTTGCCATGATCTATAACTTCTTCTACCTTTTTCTCTTTGATCAAGTGTCCTTGAATTTTTGGAATTTTCTTCTCCAATAAAATAAACTCTTTGTTATCTTCAATTATCTTTTCAATTACATTGACTTTCTCGATCTCTTTTTCCTCCTCAACCTTCTCGGACTCTGAAGTCCTTTACTTCTCTCGGTCCCTTCCTCTAGCTTTTTGGTTTCTTTAGGTAATTGCCCTCCTTCCACCAAATTCTTCTCTTCATGGACTTTCTTAATTTTCTCCACTTCCTTTTTAATTTCTCAATCCATCTCTTTTTCAGTTTCTTCATAGAACTCCCGCATAAAATCCTTAGCCATCTTCATATTTTTGAAATTATATCCAAAATACATAATCGTACCGATATCAATTGCTTGACCAATTATATACCTAGCTGTATTGTTCTTTATTATTAACTCATCAAAATACTCTTTTTCTTTCGGCATTAGGTTGGCCAATTTGTATGGCCTTTCGTATCATTTTTCTATGATATCCCAAACACCATTAAAAACTAGTGGTTTCTTCGCCATGGTAGCCCAACTCTGATAGTTACCTTTGGTGAGATGATATCTAACAATCCCATCAAGTTTCATCTTTTCTTGACGTCGGCTTCAAAAAATACCATTGTTGTAAATTAAAAATTATAACTAAAACAGTCTAATGGAAGAGATAAATCAAAACTATTATAATCGAGGAGAAACTCTCAAACTTTATTAATCTCAAAAAACTCTTTTCTCTAATAGATAATCTCTCTCTTAAATAATCTCTCTATTCTTTAATAGCTAATACATGATAAAGCTGAATTTCTTTTCTTTACTTTAAACTTATCTCTAATTTAAAATTCTAACTAACCCAATCTAATTCAAACATAAACATTTAAATTTAAATCTAACTTAATCTAAGAATTGGATTATAATTTTCAACATTTTCTACCAAAAAAATACACTTGGAATCGGAAACTTTATTTCATCCCAAATGAAATCCTTAATATTATTTTCCATACCATCCAAAGGTGGCCTACATAAAAAGATAAGACCTTCGAGTGACAATACTGTAGGAACCACTGCAGATAATAACAGAACATGATCTTTTTCATTAAAAAGGAAAAATGGTCCAAACTTGGTAATTACAGAAATGTGTCGCCTTATAATTTTTAAAAACATCTCTTTGCAGCGCCCGTGTTCGATATATGGCTCCAACAAAACAAATTATTTCACCAAATAGCTGCATCTTACAATAACATCAATACAAAATCATGTCGTTGAGTTCATATAAGTTTGAACTGTATGCTGGTACTATAAATGTGAATGCCGCAGATAAGGGACCGAATTTCAGTTTAAAATTTCTTTGACAAACAAATAATCAATAATCATTTTTTCCTCACCTTACAAATATGCAAACCGATAGTACTAGAACAACGACAAGTTAGAAAGAAATAAACTTATACCATCCAAATAAGTCCCCACAAGCCATATAGAATTTAAGGGTTTTTTTATAACTCAATTGAAAGAATAATGTGATTCGCCTAAAACATTACACAAAAATATATCTAAAACCCCCATGGTTAACAAACATATTTTGACAAGTCAAAAAAAATGATGGTAGGAAGAAATGCGAAAAAAAATAGTCAAGTGACGCGGTCTCGAGTTTTGCACCTGATTACAATCTCTTTAGCCACCCTGAGCACTAAAATGGCATTGCCTTGAAAGGTTGGCGCAAAGGATATAAATCTGTGTTCCCTCCATAGAAATTTATCTTATTCATTATACATAGAACTGGTTAGATCTCTGTATCAGTTCTCAAAGAATCTTCCGAAATTTCCTGTGATAGAAACATGGTTCTTAAGCATTAATACACAGGCAATCAGGTTTAGAACATGCAGTTACATATTGTTCAACATATAGGTACAAGTACACAAGTATTCATGGAGCTTGGAGACTTGGAAAATTAATGGTCTTATCAAGGGCTTCTGGAGTTGCTACATATCCAAACATAGAGAGAGTGATGCTTTACACGTGTGTGCATGACAAAATACTAAAATACAATACTTGGTGTGAATGCTAAACATATACAGATCAGAATATGAAGAATAATTATGAACTCTGAAGCCAATTAAAAGCTTTGGCCAAAGAAAAAAGCTAATTAAAAGGCATAAGAGCTCATGTTTGCAATCTTCCAAAGGTCAGTTCATATTTCTATTTTGGTAAAGTATACTACTAGTAATGCTTAATTTTGCATTCGAAAATACTACTAGTAATCCTTATTTTTGCATTCCATCTATTTATATTATTGATGATGATCGTAAGTAGGAATTCTCCAGATTACGACACGTAGCGGGTGACGTGTCGTCCACGTAAGCCCACTAGATTCCTGGGGGCTACGGAGTTCGAATAAATATGATGCGTTGGGGACATTCCCCGGCACCTCGTCTCCGAGGTTGCATCCAACTTTTTGGAGACCTCCCCAGAGTACATTCCCTATTCGTCTAGCAACCAGCCTTCCAGCTCGTCTCCGAGCTATTACAGAGCTGAGCTTCCTCAGCCTCCCCGCTCATCTCCGAGCTATTACAGAGCTGAGCTTCCTCAGCTTCCCTGCAGGCCGGGAGCACAGAGCCCAAGCGCCCCGTGACGGCTCTGTGTATCTCGCCACGACGAGATCTCCGCCACCCCATGACGGACACGTGGCACGAAGGCCAACCGATTGAGCGAAGCGGCGTCTTCTTTAAGGCGCAATCATTTTGCCGGTTCGCTGACGCCACCAAAGATATGAGCAAAAATTAAGGCGCTTCGTGAACCACCACGTGGACCCAGGAACCGAAGGGGTGCAGCCGCCAAGCACCACGTTATCCCCAAATAGCCCCCTACAAAGAATCATCGACTCCAAGCTGAACGTTGAGGACCGAGCGAACCATTCTCGACCCGACCCATGAATAGATTGGAACAAGAATGGGAGACTAATGATGATGATCGTAAGTGGGAATTCCTCAGTTTAGGATATGTAGCGGGTGACGTGTCGTCCACGTAAATCCGCTAGATTCCTGGGGGCTACGGAGTTGGAATAAGTACGATACGTTGGGGACATTCCCCGGCACCTCGTCTCCGAGGTTGCATCCGACCTTTTGGAGACCTACCCGGAGTGCATTCCCTATTCGCCTAGCAACCTTCCTCCCTGCTCGTCTCCGGGCTATTGCAGAGTCGAGCTTCCTCAGCCTCCCCGCTCGTCTCCGGGCTATTGCAGAGCCGAGCTTTCTCAGCCTCCCCGCTCGTCTCCGAGTTATTACAGAGCCGAGCTTCCTCAGCTTCCCTGCTGGCTGGGAGCACAGAGCCCGAGCGCCCCGTGACAGCTCCGTGTATCTCGCCACGACGAGATCTCTGCCGACTCACCTCCAGCATCCCGCGCTAGCGTATCTCACCATTAATGGGCGGATCCCGCCATCAATGCGAACGTGACGCGAGAACGTAACGGGCGGCGAGAACCCGTATCGTCTCGTTCCATGCGATCGCTATATAAACCCCTCATCCCGATGACTCCGGTATCTCGAACTCATTCCAATACGCCGCTATCCTGCTATTATTTCTTGGTACTTGCTTGATCGTCGGAGGGTCCTACAGTGGTTTTCCATCCCGGGACTTCCCTTACAGTTAGCCCGGCATCACAACAACCAACAACCCATTGAGATCCACACGCTCAGTGCTAATCTCAAATCTCAACCGTTCGAAATCACTGGCCACAAGATCGACGGAGGACAACATCTGAGAGAGAAATTGACCTCCATCAGTTGGCGCCGTTTGTGTGAAACCTTTCTTTTTCCACCCAAGAAAGTTGATCTTCCGCCCTCGATATAATGACCAGCGATCCTCACTACGGAGATCCCAGCACGAGCCGTCCCGTCCTCCACAACGGAGGCAGGAGTGGTCCTACTCCACCTCCTAACATCGTCGACGCCTTATCTACGCGGTTCGACAGGCTCACAGCGATGGTGGACGCACTCGCTTGTGTTCAAACGGCCGGCCATGCCCGCCAAACCGTTGTCCCCACTCCCCGAAACGACGGCGTGCGCGGGGCGACGGAGGGGCGCATTCAGGCCTTCGACTGCGCTCACACCTATCTTGATGTCACGGAACACCGGCATGCCGATTCCGGCAGTCACAACCCCCATACAAGGAATGATTCCATGACTCATTGGGCACCGAACAATTCGACACCGAGATCTCATGAGAGACCAGACTGTCGTTTCAACGCTCGCCGAGCTCTCTTACCTCCTGAAGAGACATCGGTCAGGTCACCTGATTTCAGACAAGACCGACGTCACCACAATTATCGAGACCGTGCACATGGCGAACGTCAGGGCCAGCCTCGAAGGGTCCATCCCGAGGATCTGAAGAACGTGATAGAACGAAACCGAAATCGCTCCATCGTGCAAGGCCGGAGCAGAGATAGCAAACACTCCGACTATGGAGAATTCTTGAGGTACCAACAGCGAATCGAGGTCCTTGAGAAGATTGAGGACATGCGGCTCGCCACCCGTTCGCCCGGAGGGTCGGTGAAATACTCCGCGGATTCTCTCACGAGACCCTTCACAGAGCAGTTACTACGTGTGCTCATCTCATCTCGAAACAAGCCGCCCAAGGTGACCCTCTTCGACGAGAAGTCCGACCCAAAGAACCACCTGGACGCGTTCACGGCGGGCATGAGCTTCCAGGACAGCTCAGACGCAGCTCAATGCCGGGCCTTTTCCACCATCCTTATCCTGGCCGGGCGAGATTGGTTCTGTGGCCTTGCTTCACGTTCAATCTCAACCTTTGATGAGCTGACTACTCAATTTCTCGGTTATTTTGTCGGCAACCAACGGCAGAAAAGGACAGTCGACTACCTGTTTACCATCAAGAGCGAGGACCGGGAATCTTTCAAAGGTTACGTCACCCGATTCTATAATGCCCTTCTGGAAGTGCCCGAGTACCGTGACGAAACGGTCATCACCGTCTTGAGATCAAGTTTTAGACACAAAGAGTGGCTTCGTTCTTTTGCATTAGCACAACCTAAGACTATGGCCGAGATAAAAGTCTCGACCGAACAAGAGACCCAACTCGCGTCTGAAGTGAACGCCAACCTACCCCGCAGGGATCGGACAGACCGAAATAAACGGGACTGGGAGGAGAAGAAAAAGACCGTTTGAACGAAACTGTATTCCCCGAGGTTTCGTGAGTATACGCCTCTCAATATCTCGCAGACCGAGCTGCTAGAGGAGGCAAGGAGCGAAAGATTCTTCAAACTACCACCGATGACACGAAAGCCGGGCAAACGACTCCGCGGCCAGTATTGTGCATATAATCGGACGCAAGGACACCCGACCGAGGATTGTAAACAGCTACGCGATTACATCGAGGAGCTGATTCGCTCCGATCACTTAGCAAAATACCTGCCAGACAAACGTCAAGCAGATAGGGGCAAGCCGACCAAATTGAAGCCGGAGAGCTGACGATCGGGCAAATCATGGTCGTCACCGTCTGACCCGAATCCGAGCAACAAGGACGCCCATCGAATCCGGTCATTTAATACAGGAGAATTTAAACTGTATCATCGAATCTGTATTTTCTTTAATAATAAATATTCTTACTTCCCTACAATCTGAACTGTTTTGTTTCCATGCTAAAACACCCCGCAGGGCTGGCGGGCGGCTTCTTGCCCGTTAAGCAAAGACCAGCCATTCACTTAAGTAAAGCTCATATGAGCCTATAGGTAGCTAACCAAAACCCTCATCACGGGGCGGCCGGGTATAGCTTCCTACCCGGCCCATCCACCGCCGGTAGCTTCTTACCCAACAACGTCGTGGATCTAAAGCCCTCATCACGAGACCGCCGGGTAGCTTCCTGCTCGGCCCATCCACTGCGGGTAGCTTTTTGCCCAACAGCGCCATGGATCTAAAGCCCTCATCAAGAGGCCGCCGAGCAGTTTCTTGCTCGGACCATCCACAGTGGATAGCTTCCTGCCCAACGAAGATGTGGATCCAAAGCCCTCATCACAAGGCAGCCGGGTAGCTTCTTGCTCGACCCATCCACCGCGGGTAGCTTCCTGCCTAACAGCGTCGTGGATCCGAAGCCCTCATCACGTGGCGGCTAGGTAGTTTTCTGCTCGGCCCATCCACAGTGGATAGTTTTCTGCCCAACGAAGACGTGGATCCAAAGCCCTCGTCACGAGACGGCCGGGTAGCTTTCTGCTCGGCCCATCCACCGGGGGTAGCTTCCTGCCCAACAGCGCTGTGGATCCAAAGCCCTCGTCACGAGACGGCCGGGTAGCTTCCTGCTCGGCACATCCACAGTGGGTAGCTTCCTGCCCAACAAAGACATGGATCCAAAGCCATCGCGAGGCGGCCGGATAGCTTCCTGCCCAACATCGTCGTAGATCTAAAGCCCTCATTATGAGGCCGCCTGGCAGCTTCCTGCTCGGCCCATCCACAGTGGATAACTTCCCGCCCAATGAAGACGTGGATCCAAAGCTCTCATCACGAGGCGGCTGGGTAACTTCCTGCTCGGCCCATCCACCACGGGTAGCTTTCTGCCTAACCGCGCCGTGGATCCAAAGCCTTCATCACGAGACGGCTGGATAGCTTCCTGCTCGGCCTATCCACAGTGGGTAGCTTTCTGCTCAACAAAAACGTGGATCCAAAGCCCTCATCGTAAGGCGGCCGGGTAGCTTCCTGCCCGGTCCATCCGCAGCGGGTAGCTTCCTGCCCAACGGCATCGTAGATCTAAAGCCCTCATTACGAGGCCGCCGGACAGCTTCTTACTCGGCCCATCCGCAGCAGGTAGCTTCCTGCCCAACAACGCTGTGGATCCAAAGCCCTTATTATGAGACGGCCGGATAGCTTCCTGTTTAGCCCATCCACCATGGATAGCTTCCTGCCAAACAACGTAGTGGATCCAAAGCCCTCATCACGAGGCCGACGGCGGGCAGAACCTGAGGCCACACGTCAAAGTCAGTAGGCCAACAATACCCGGGCACGAAGATAAGCTCACCCAATAAGATAAAGTTCGGATTCGATCAATAACCGGCGCAACTCCTGCCACACTCGGATCCGAAGGAGCGAATGCGCTAAGCTCTACTAAGGCCGTGTTTGGTGTTCGCTCGGTCTACGTCGCCTTGACTCCAGGATGAGGCGAGACACCGGCCTATTTCTACTTGGTATCCGTGTTTGGTGTTCGCTCGGTCTATGCCACCTCGACTCCGGGATGAGGAGGGACACCGGTCTATCCATACTTGTGAAATAGACAAGGGGAAAACATTACAGCCATGCACATTATGGACGAGCTAAAATACTTTATTGATATTTTGACTTATATACAAGGTATTATAGTCTCTCTAGCCTTACAAGATACCCGGAGGCTTACAAAAATATAATAACAAAAAAGGGGACAGAAAACAGGAAGGATGACAGCCTCAAGTCGCCTTCTCGGCTACCACTTCCCCCTATTCGGCGCTTCCGCCAGGAGCTTCGGTTGCGGCCTCCAGCTCGGCACTTCTGCCCACCGCCTCACCTCCTACCGGCTCGATGCTTCCGCCCTGAGGCACTACCTTGGCCAGGGGATACCTCGCCCGAAGCTCCCGGTCGTCGAACCCGAACATCGCATCTTTAACAGCGTCGAGAGCATTGTGCCACCCGACGGTCACGGAGTCGGCAAGGTCCATGTAAAATTGGTCAGATTCCTTGTACTTCTCCACGGCCTTTTCTGCCCTGACCTCGGCACGCTTCGCCGCCTCGCGGGCCGTCCAGGCATCCCCCTCAATGAGTCATTCTGCCTCCTCACAGCGTCATAGAGTCCATTAACCTTGTCGATTTTGGTTTGGATAGACCGGTTGGATTCAGTCAGAAGCCGGTGGGACTCCTTCGGCTTCGTGATCGTCAGGCCCTCCGCTACCAACCTCAGGTCCAGGAAGGCCGCCTTGTCCTCCGCTTCCTTCAGCTTAGCCTGAACCTCTTCCTCACGCAAGGAAGACTCTCCGGCCTTTTTCATCGCCGAGGCCACCTCCTCGTCCTCCATAGCGGCGAGGACGCAATGCTGAAGGACTTACGGGAAAAACACGAGCAGGTTTCATCAGAAACCAAATCGAGATAAAAACACTTGGAATTTTTTTTAGGGGTTACTAACTTGGACAGCCTCCTGCGCTATTGCCGCGACTTGGGCCTTCATGGTGCCTCGGGAAATCTTGGCCCCCGCCGTCTTCCCCATGTCCGCCAGCAAGTTGTCGACCATGGAGAGCCCTGACGGCATCTCGATGCAGAAGTTGCCTTCCTGCACCTGTATCTCAGACAAGAGAGGCCGGGAAACCACCCTCTTTTGCCTCTTAAGCAGAGACTCAGCGGAAGGCGAAGTTTCTGCCCTGGCCCCGGGAGCCTAATCCTGAGTATGCTTCTGCCCACCGTCCCGGCGTTCCTCTGGCGTGGGGGGGAACAGTTATCTTCACGGAAGGAGCTTGCCGGGGAACCACGCTCGGGATGGGTCCGAAGGAGCTAGCGCCACCGCCCTTCCTTCCCTGCGCCTTGGCGGCCATGATTTTCGAACGATCCATTAGCTCTGCAGAAGAAAATAGAAGAAAAAGATCGGCTACAGAAGCGACAATATTATGGTAAGTCTAAATTAATCGGTGAAGTTCTAACTTACCCCCGAAGCAGGCGAGACTCAGTCCCGCCCTACTCAAAAAGCCTGCTCGGAAAGCAGGACATCGGTCCGCTGGATTGGTCCCCACTGTGACACCACCCTTGCCTCTGAGGCGTATGACTGCTTAACCTTAAGGCAATCGGCCATATGCCACTTAGTGGGCACGAGCCAGTCCTCTCCTTCTGGAGGACCGATGAAAACAAACATCTTCCATTCGTGGATGGAAGAAAGGACGACCACTATCCAGACCCGACCGTCCTACCCTTATACTTTTTAAAAGAAAGATACACCCAGCTCGGTTTGTCCTTACGAGTACCGGGATGATTTTTATAACACAAGAAGAAAAGATCAAGTCAAAGGGGATTCGATCAATTTTCAACCGGACCAGAAATCTGAGAATTTTCCACGAGTTCGGCACCGGCTGGCCCAAGGCAAGACGGAAGCAATGGAATACGGCGTAAACTTCGGATGAAAAAGGCAGATGCATTCCCACCAAGAACACTTCCAGATACAGAGCAATCTCATTACCCTGCACCTAGTCTGCCCGCTCACCCTCCCTGGCAAGATGAAACGAATAGCCAGGAGGAATGTAGAAACGAACCCGGATATCGGAAAGCTCGTCCAGGCAATTCAACATCAAGGGTGAATGCGAGTGTTTTCGATACGCACCTTGGGGGCCCTCTACGCCACCCTTAGGGATAAGCCCAACGCAAAGGAAAAAGACGAAGAGGAAGAAGAATTTCCTCGGCTATTGGAAGCCGAGAAGGAAGAAAACCCACTGAACTCGGCTTCAGAAGCTGAAGCCTTACCGCCCGACTCGATAGAAACTTCGGAAGAAAATATCGAACCCGATTCAAGAAAAGATTGGCCGAAGAAGGGTTTTTGTCAGAGGGTCCGACCTAAGCAATGGTGCATCGGGCAATCTTCAGATGGCCCGAGACAGTTAGGGCAAAATGTCTGCCAAGAAATGGCCTCCCTTATTCATACACTCGGTATAAACCATCGGACGGCCCAAATCCATTCCCGCCACGACGAAGCGTCGCACCCAACGGCCGCGAGGACTCCCCGTGGCAGCCAATCATTGGACGCTTCGTCCCTCACGCAGATCCAACAACAGATACGACCTCTCGCATTTCGCCACCCCACGGCGGACACATGACAGGAAGGCCAACCGACTGAGCGAGCGAAGCGGCGTCTTCTTTAAGGCACAATCATTTTGCCAATATGCTAATATCACCAAAGACATGCGCAGAAATTAAGGCGCTTCGTGAACCGCCACGTGGACCCAGGAACCGAAGAGGTGCAGCCGCCAAGCACCACGCCGTCCCCAAACAACCCCCTATAAAGAATCATCGGCTCCAAACTGAACGTTGAGGACCGAGCGAACCACTCTCGACCCGACCCATGAATAGGTCAGAACGAGAGTGGATGGCTAATGATGATGGTCGTAAGTGGGAATTCTCCAGATTACGACATGTAGCGAGTGATGTGTCGTCCACATAAGCCCGCTAGATTCCTGGGGGCTACGGAGCTGGAATAAGTATAATGCGTTGGGGACATTCCCCGGCACCTCGTCTCCGAGATTGCATCCGACCTTTTGGAGACCTCCCCGGAGTATATTCCCTATTCGCCTAGCAACCAGCCTCCCAGCTCGTCTCCAGGCTATTACAGAGCTGAGCTTCCTCAACCTCCCCGCTCGTCTCCGAGCTATTACAAAGCTGAGCTTCCTCAACCTCCCCGCTCGTCTCCGAGCTATTGCAGAGTTGAGCTTTCTTAGCTTCCCTGCTGGCCGGAAGCACAGAGCCCGAGCTCCCCGTGACGGCTCCGTATATCTCGCCACGACGAGATCTCCGCCACCCCACGGCGGACACGTGGAACGAAGGCCAACCGACTGAGCGAGCGATGCGGCGTCTTCTTTAAGGCGCAATCATTTTGCCGGTCCGCTGACATCACCAAAGATATGCGCAGAAATTAAGGCGCTTCGTGAACCGCCACGTGGACTCAGGAACCGAAGGGGTGCAGCCGCCAAGAACCACGTCATCCCTAAACATCCCCTATAAAGAATCCTCGGCTCCAACCTGAACGTTGAGGACCGAGCGAACCACTCTCGACCCGATCCATGAACAGGTCGGAACGAGAATGAGGGGCTAATGATGATGACCGTAAGTGGGAATTCCCCAGATTACGACACGTAGCAGGTGACATCGTCCACGTAAGCCCGCTAGATTCTTGGGGGCTATGGAGTTGGAATAAGTATGATGCGTTGGGGACATTTCCCGGCACCTCAACTCCTAGGTTGCATCCGACCTTTTGGAGACCTTCCCGGAGTACATTCCCTATTCGTCTAGCAACCAGCCTCCCAGCTCGTCTCTGGGCTATTACAGAGCTGAGCTTCCTCAGCCTCCCTACTCGTCTCTGAGCTATTACAGAGCTGAGCTTCCTCAGCCTCCCCTCTCATCTCCGAACTATTACAAAGCTGAGCTTCCTCAGCTTCCCTGCTGGCCGGGAGCACAGAACTCGAGCGCCCCGTGACGGCTCCGTGTATCTTTCCACGACAAGATCTCCGCCGATCCACATCCTGCATCCCATATGCTTGGGATAAAAGGCTCAGTTGTTGTATCCCTCCATCAACGCGAACGTGACGCGGGGGCGTAACGGACAGCGAGAACCTTGTATCGGCTTGCTCCATGTGATCGCTATATAAATCCCTCCTCCAGACGACTCAAGTAGCTCGAACTCATTCCAATACGTCGATGCCCTGCTATTATTCCTCGGTACTTGATCGTCGGAGGATCCTACAGTGGTTTCCCATCCCGGGACTTACCTTGCAGGTAGCCCGGCATCACAACCAACAACCCATTAAGATCCACACGCTCAACTCTCATCTCAAATCTCAACCGTTCGACATCGCTGGCCGTAAGATCAACGGAAGACAACATCCGAGAAAGAAATTGACCTCCATCAATTATCCTGCTAGAAATTTACTACAATTTCTAGCATATACTATTTTTATGGGTTTCCACTTCCCACCGCCACACCAAAAATAGCTACCAATTCATGCACCCATGGTTTCTATACGATGAAGGTTGATATGAAAACACTGAAGGCTATAGCTGCCTAATCTTGAAATATTATTGAATTACCTATACCTGTTGATTCTGTTCCATTTTTGTTATCTCAAATCCACAAATTGTGTTGTGCGCTTCGAGGGCGGTTAAGAATAGAATTAGGAAGGATAAGAGACGAAAAGGTTGCATACTTTTTGAGCATTCTCCTGTCAGGAGAGACCAGACTTTTGGTTTAGCATTCTACAAAGAATGATTACTAAAAGTTTGCTAGGTTATATATGGGCTGAAAAGACGCAAGTTAATTCATGTCAAACCTAATAAACTCAATGCTTGAAGAACACGTAAGATTACGGAGAAAACTCATATTAAATCATTTTCAAGGGAAATTATACTATGGATTGGGATCATGCCTTCAGAGTTGCATTAAGTGGGAAGAAGTGGTTGCCTCTCCTCATGTCCAACACGATGGCTAACCTGAAAATAAAATCAGTGTAAGGATTTATTTTCCTTTTTTTTTTTGAATAAAAACAGTTCAAAAGAAGAAGAAAATCACTGCTACTTACACCCTCAGCTGCACCAGCAGTCATATCGATGAAGGAAGCATCCTTTGAACTGAAAGGAAAAGGAAAGAACGAAAAGTCCATGTTATCATTGCATTAGATGATAATATAATGCAAGAAGATGAATTGTAAAGTATCATTGCAGAACGTTGAGTCTTTGCCTGATCCAGAACTCTTTACACTTAAATCTGCCTTGTAAGCAGTTTGTCTAGCCTATACAGAAGACTTGGATCTAAGACTTGGTCATATGCAATATGACGCTATTAAGCTTGTTCTGACTCTCAAAATAGTTCTTCATTAGAATGTTGGTCTAGTAGCATCAAACAGCACATCACCATACTGAATTCCCAAAAGAAAAAAAAAGAAAGTTATCAGTATTATATATACTTAAGAAAGCTGTATGCAGGAGCCCGGATCCAGCACTTTTTTGTCATTTTTCACGAAAAATTAACTTCGGCCCTTCCCATTTTAAGGTAATTTGTATTTGGCCCTTTCCTTTTAATGAATACGCATTGTATAGGATGGAAAAATTAGCCTCCACCCCTTACTTTTTTAATGAAATTTGCACTTGGCTCCTTCATTTTCGATGAATGATGATTGGTGATGGGCTCCAAAAAAATATAAAGCACCCTGTCTTAATGATAGCAGCCTCCAAATATCTCCAAATATCTGATCTCAGTCATATATTCATATCTTCATACCAATTCTTATAAAATTATTACTAACTAAACATAATTAAAAAGAAACTTAATTAATAAGGATATACGATAGCTTTCCGTCTCACCGCCAATTTTTTTCCCACAATAAAAAGTCAAAAAATCACTCATTTTTCTGTAAAAAAATTCATTCAACAAAGAAAATCTAATTGGATTGATTCATACACATCAATAGCAAAGAAATACTTATTTTATTGTTTCCTGCAAAATAGTTTTTTTCTATATAAAAAATTAATGTTGTGATTGAGAGCTATATTTTGACCAAGGAAAATCAGGAACATTGGAGATCTCTCGACAAATATATGATTCTCTTTCAATGTTTTTGCGAAACTATTTATTTAAAACTTTAAGTTATATTTCTTTATTTAGTTTTGGCTTGAAATCCCTATTTAAGACGACTTCTAATTTGGTTATAATTTTCATGTTTTCTTCTTCTGGATTGAAATTGAGTTATGTTTAGAGACATTGTATTAACTTATATATATTTAATCAAAACAAGATAAGATTGGCTTAGTTTAGAACTTTGTTTTGCTAAAAAGCAAGCTCTAAAAAACATCCACATAAATAAGCAGATGCATTATTTCCAAATTCTCACAAAACCTTATTCAGAAAATGAAGTTGAAATGCAATTTAACTCAGAAAAAGGCAACATATTTTGTTCATATGTGTCGTCCTCATGTTTTTAGTAACTTTTTGTTATAATTCAAATACACGCAATATATTTTCAGACGAATTATCTGTATTTTTTTGCATGAGTTATTACTATTCAATCTAGATTGTTGCAAAACATCTATGGAAAGTATTTTTTTTTCCTGCACAACCACCCGCGCATGGCGCAAGGGCCACTTGCTAGTATTTCCTTTATAGCGGAACAACTAGCTTTTTTTCTTTTTCTTTCTCTCTCCCTTTCTTTCTTTTGGTTTTTAGTTTTTTGAAGTTAAGGTTGGACCCATGTGGAACCTAGCCCCTCCCCTAATTATATGGGGTCGGTCTCTTCTCTCCTTTATCTGTTTCATATCTTGAACTTGTGACCATATCGTAATACTTCTTAAGCCCTGCCAACACTCCCGTCCCTTGAGAAAATGGGCATTATGATAATCATAAAAATCTGGCATGGGTTACCTTGGGAAAAACACAATGTAGCAGAAATAAATAATTTGATTCTAAAGCAAATTTAATTAGAATAATTACACACCTTGTATTTTGAGCATCCAACAGTTCTAATGTTCCATTTGGTGTTTCGTCCTTGACTTTGGCAAGTGGAGAAAAGAACTGTCAAAGAATTGAAATGATTACTTTATGGAAGACAAACGGTTAATAATTTCAGAATTCGTATACTGCAGTATTTACCTGGTGCATCGATATAAACACTATTGAAATTCCCAGCATAAAGTTTATCGTCAGAGTATGACCAAATAATACAGCAGAAGCTATGCCAGTAAAGATAGTGGCAACAGTTGACGAATATTTCTTCAAAATTGTATCTGTACCATCATTGAATTCAATCAAATACAAAATGTTTTCGAGTAAGAAATTAGCAAGCTCAAACCACTCGCCCTACAATGGTAGTCATAATTTACCTGCATATTTGAAAAAGAATGAAGAGAGTATGCCTTGTGCTGCATTATTCAATATGAGTAGCATTGTGGCCTTTGAGTGGCCTTGAAGGATGTCAAAGCTGCTGGGCCCTGGTAAAAATTTATGACATCAATTAGTCACTGTAATGCAAGTTAACCGACATACAGATGCCCCATTAAGTATTTAAAGGAGAAACATATGCATCACAAACTTCTATCTATGCCCCGTGATTTGATTTGACCATATTATTGATGGTTAATTGATCATCAATATTGCCAACGTGTCCTTCAGATAAACATGGGGTTGGTTATGGAGAAGAATTCTACATCGAGAAGGCTAAGAAATGAACTTTGCATTAGATTGGCAATCTAATTTCAAACCTCCCATTTAGTACAAAAGCCCTTATTAAGGCAACTATTGGCAAGACTAGGACTGTCATAAAGCCTTCCTATCCACTTTTATGTGGAGGTGTTCATGCCAGTAGCAGTTTGAATGCATGCATGACATGTAATTGCTACATTATATTCTGACTGTGAATAGACACAGAGAGGCCTTTCCGAGAATCTGATATTTAAACTTGATGGAAAGAATATGATTAGGGCCTTTTTTGACCCTATCCATTTTTCCGTTCTAAAAAATAACTTGATGGAAAGAACAGAACGCTTGCAAACCAAATGAGAAATGATTGTAAATGCAATAGACACTTGTATTACACTATAAACATAGGTTTCAAGCAACCAAAATATCTGTGTATGATGAATCTGGTCTAGATGGCATACCTTTAAATATTGCGATTCCAACAATAGCGAGAAAATTGAATATGGCACCATAGCCGTATAAGAATATGTTCTGCAAATATTAAAAAAGAGAGAATTAGGATGTTGTAGTAATAAGAAGCATTCAGTATATAGCCAGCCATAAACCAAAATTAATCATCTAACAGGTAATGGAAAATTCATGCAGCTGAGTATGTTCTTATTTGGCCTATTCTGAAAACACTTAATTAGCACACAATTGCATTCAGTGTCAAAGGGTCACCTGAAGATAAATACTTGTATCAAACTGGCTTTTCAAAGCGTACTCGTTGTAGACTGAGGCCAGTGACGGTACAATTACCTTCAAATCATATATCAACAGGTGAATACAAAATTACAAACAGCATATGAACAATAGAATAAAAGGAAATTCTACTTAGTATCATTTTAGGTTATAAGCAAATAGAAATTAGGCGATTAGCTCTTCTTTTGTAGCACTTAACAACTAACCAAAACATAGTCCATGAATTGTAGGAAAAAGTGAATATTTAACCAGGATTTAATAATAGTGGGCTATATGTTGTTATAATGGACATAATAAAGGCGTCTAATGAGCCCCCCTATCGTCAACAGTTCAGAAAAAAGTCTTTTGAGGAGGCTGCCTGGTTCTGGCCAAAATACTGTCCCCTACCAAGAATGTTAATTATGTCAATCGGCACCCCAAATAAAAAGCCACCTTGCTGTGTGTATCAGAAGAAACAGGTGCCTATGGATATACCTGGTCTGAGAGAAAGTGGGGGAAATGAAAAGAAAATAAGAGGATTGAATATTCTTTTCTGGAAAATCATTAAAACTCGCATAATCTTTTCCCACTTTCTTCCAAAACATACTCTTAAAACCTCATCGACCATGAATACAGGGTTCTCCTGATCAATCACTCTCAAGAAGACCACCTCGTTGCTCATTGGCCACCCTTTCTGTGTGTATTGTTCGGATCACATTTCAAGATGATTTTAATGTGCTTTCTAGCTGTTGATCCTGAAATGTGACTTTAAAATTTTAGAACTTTCCCAACAGGTGATGTAATGTGGTTTTTTCCTCATTTTGGGCCAGGCTCTCTTAAGGTTTGTAAGTTATGGGGCCTGTGGATCACAATATAGGGCAAACTTCTAAAGTGCTTAAGCTACTTCTCTACTTTGGCCTTCCTGTTCGAAGACTGGACTTTTGGGTTGGGCCCTCTTGGATGCACTGAATGTAACTTGCCTCCTTGGACTGTAAGGTGGTTTTCATGCTGAGATTTACCAGTGTTTCAAAAGCGTTCACTTAAGCAGCCGAGCGGGTTTTGCCGCTTCGTTTTATCCCGCTTAAGCAGTGATATTACACAACTTATTTTTATTGGTGTCTACATCTTATAAATGCTATAATGGGTATATAAGTAGTGTTACTGGAGTGAGAATAACACAAATAACAATTAATACTAAATCCCATCTTTTCTTTTTCACTTTTTCCATGTTTTTCTCATTCGTGCTCGAGTCAATAGGGGCTAGGATGTTCGAGTTGCTTGACTTCAAGAAACTTCAATGATTTGGGTTTCAAAACTCTAATATTTTGGGTTGCTCAACTTCAAGAATTCGAGATCCGAATCGACTTCGAGCGATCCTAGAGTTTTCTATTTCGATTTCGAGTGGTTTTTAAATTTCGACCTTGAAATTCTAATTCGATTTCGACTCCACTTGGTTTCGGATTACAAGCTTCTAGGTATTTTTTAATGATTTTTTAAAGGATTTTTTTACTAATTTGAGCTATAATGCTTGATGATGGGCATTGAAAAGCTTATGAACACTATAAACTAATAAATTCTAAGAAATTTTTGATTTTGCATTGAATTGTCGGGTCATATTCTTAGCAGATAATATATTGTTTGAGCAAATTTATCAAAATTTGGGTTGAACTCAGACATCTGCTAATACAAAAGGAACATAAAAATAATTAGTGCCGAATGAGAATCAATATTTATTGACAAGAAAGAAGGAAATTGATGAAACATCACTTTTCTGATTTCTGAGCGGCCTGAGCGACTACTTAAGTGCTTTGGCTCCTCGGCCGCTCCGCTTTTCTTTTCCGTTTTTTAAAACATTGAGATTACCTCAAGAAATATAAAATATATGTAAAATTCTAAAACAGTTGGTTAAGAATACAGATTATACACTTTCTGAGTTTTTGTTAGTAAGCAGCAAGAATTTTTCACAAAGTACATAGATGAGCAGTCCATTTAAAAAATCCAAATAATAAAAATATAAGAGCGCAACAATGTTGTAGCAAACTTACAAAAATCAATGTATACAAGTAAGCAATGGTTGCAATGGGAAGATCAAGTGCGGTAGTACCCCCGGGCAGTGACCTGATTTGATTGACACTGATTCCAATGAGCAAGAGTGCAAGAGCTTCCCACTACACATCAGCAACAAAGACAAAGGATAGTCAGAGAACACAGCAACACACTATTAATTAGAATATTGTATTCATCACCTAAGCCTTCTTTCCCTAATGGAGAAAGTTGTGTGGGAGATTTGATGAGTGTAATGGACATTAATCTGATGCCAACTATGATTTGTGGTGCTAATTGAAAAATAAAAAATAAAATTATAGGAGCACCTAGAAGGAATGAGGACAAAGTTTTGCAAGTTGTCAAGTGGATATCATGTCATAAACCCTCCATTTAGTAGTGTCAATTCCCAGCTGAGAAGTCTATGACAAGCAAGGAGCTTGTCATAATTCTAAATGACCAGTTAGCAAGCTCCATGACAAAGATATACGGCATCCTGTCTACTTGAGATCAACCCTCACTTAGAGCCAACTCATGGTTTAGACATCTATGACAAAACAGGGGCATATGATTAATTCCAAATGACCAGCTGCATTCTCCAAATCCTCCTAGACTAAAAAGTCTAGAAGAAGGGAAGAGCGAGAAAAAGACAAGGCTGATTCTGCAACATTGACTCAGGGCTACAGCAACAAGCAGATTAAGTGGAAATCCAGATGAAAGTGAGAAGTTGATAATTTTTTTTATAGGGCATTCGTCTCCATTATAAGACACAGCATAAGCAAAAGACATTCCTAAGACAATGAGAATGTGCTAAGTTTAAATATCTGAATCACAAGGAATAGAGCAAAGAATAATGCCACTTATGCAAAAATTACTCTTCAAGATGAGTTCATATTGAATTAAGTTGAGGGATAACTAATTGTACATGATATGCTTGACAATTAGTATTATCAAATTAATGAGGATAAAAATTATCATAGAGCTTAAACATGCCTGAATTATGGAAAAGCGCCTTTTCATTATCATCTTTAAAAGGACAGCAATAACCAAAACCTGCACACCAACAAAAAGAAAATTAGAAGAGCTGAACTTTCCTTAAAAAACGAGGAAATGAATAATTTTAAGATTGAAGCATGCAGTACCCAAATGCAACCAAAATGATTGGTAAAGAGCATTGGAGGAAATAATATGAATCCTAAGATTTAGTCCACCTTCAGATGTCAAACATAAGAAATCATCTATTGCACCAGTTTTTTGAGCTATATGAAACTAGTAGATTCACAACAATCGGAATGTTATGAATTCTAACTGGTTATTCCCCAAACATAGCAGCAAATTCTGCATTCAGTTTTTGGGTAACAGGGCATTAAATATAACATATGAATTATACCTTTAGGTTGCCCAGCATTTTCACTGTCGCAGGATTGAAGTACAACTGCAGAGAAAATGAATAATAAGAACATAAACCCTGATTTACCACTCTGTTATTATAATCAACAAAAGAAAACTGTCTTTATTACTTAGGAAAATAAAGAGGAAATAAAGGCATGACGTGGTGCTTGATTTACAGGGTTAAATTCATACCTGCATAATAAACTTTAAGTAGTTGTTGACAGCATACAAAAGAGCAGGAACAGCAAGAAGGGCGTTGTTCCGCGCAGCCTACAAGCAAACATCATATTAAACATATTGAGCATTTAAAAGAATCAATTTTCATCCTCATAAAGTTGAAATAAAATTGTCAGCATGTCAAATATTCTAAAATTTGAAAGGGGAAAAAAGAAATATATACTACAAGCTGAAATGTATCCTAGAGTGGCCAATGAAATGTGTGGCATCTCCAGATCATCAATTACATTGAAGCGGGGTGCATCATGCAGAAGCTCTCCTTATCAAGCCTTTCGTAATTTCAGCCTAATTAAAGTAAGAAAATGGTTGTAATCATCGTATACAAGGCTTTGTGAAATATTTAATACCACTGGCTGTCAACCAGATATTGTCCATACCAATAGCCATACTTCTTTATCTAGGCAGATAAGGAGTAAAAGAAAGAGGAAAAGTCAGAAGGGGTACAGCCAAGAAAGAGAAAAAAGAATATGATGTGAATCTAGTGATATTAATAATAAAAGGCTAACAACAACAACAACAACAACTACTAGTGAGCCTTTTATCCCAAGCATATGGGGTAGGCTACATAAAAGGCTAAACTGTCAAAAAAAAACGAGCAGGTTTTCCCTCTGACAAAAGCCCACTGGCCTTGAAGGGGTTGTCAAAAACCCCTTGAAATTTTTCATGCAGTATATCTCTATAATTGCCTGCTATATCCAAATAGGTCGTAGATATCGCAGACAACTGCATACATATCGTAGGTAACAACATAGATATCGCAGGCTAGTGCATAGATATCGCGTAATAACTAGAAATAGCAGACAACTATACTAGACAATTATACTGATACCGTGGGAAAGGGTTTTTTACAATTGAAAACTTTTTCAAGGGATTTTTGACAACCGTTTCAAAGCCAGGGGTTTTTGTTAAAGGGAAAACCTGCTTGGGAGGTTTTCACAATTTACCCTTAATAAAACCATTTGTTCCATGTCGTTAGGGTAAAATGGGGAAAAGTAAAAAAAAAATATGCTTCGGTTGGGGTTAAAATTTACACCTCATTGTCAAGAATTAAAAGTCAAAGTCAAATTCAAAGTCAACGCCCAGACAAGTTGACTCAAGTCCAACCAACCCGGACCCAAACCCAAGCAAGTGGACCCACGTCCAAAACTGCCTCAAGCCCAAGTGAAGCCAGCCGACCATCGAAAAAGAAAGAGAAAGAAATTTGTAATAAATAAATTTTATATATGCAAATAAATATGAAAATGCAATACAAATAGGCAAAAAGCCAAAATCATGTAAAGCCCATGGCTTAGTGCAAAAGATATGCACATGGGCATAAGAGAAACACAAAGCAATTATGTAAAGCTCAAGGACTAAGTTGTAAATTGTAATGGGTATTTAAACCCAACCATATCATGAAAAGTTAAGTTTTTCTCATTCCCACAAAATATTAGGGTTTGTGCCTCCCTCTTATCTCTCCAAGCTTCTTCTCCAGATAAATCAAGAGGAAAACCTCTTTTTCTAAAAATAAACAATAAAAACCCATAAATCTATTGAACGGGAGCTTTTTTCTTGTATCAAATCCCATAAAGGAGAGCTTTTGGGACTCCTTCATCTTCTTCCTTCAATTCAAAGAAAAGAGAAAGAACAAAAAATGAACCCATCTCCCAAAACACCGCTGATTAAAGATCCAAGGCATAAAAGAGGGAAAAGAAAACCCTTTCCCCTCATCAAAAATCTCAATCTCAACTCCTCAAGAATCAAGAGAGTATTTTTGCCAAAAATAGAGAGAAGCTTGAGGGTGATCCCACGAAAGGGAAGACCTTTCGGTTTCTCCCTCGGGGAAATCCTCGGGGATGTGGATTTTGATCCGTACTCTTCACTTGAACGCGGATCTCCATCCGTGCTTCCTCCATACAGAAACATAGGCTCTGGTCTATGTTTTATCAAACGAAAACCGACGAAATATAGCGGTTATGCCGACGAAATTTCGTCGAAATCTCACACTTGGCCAATTTTAAAACAGAACTAGAAAAAGGAAAACTAAATAAATAAAAATAAAAATAAAATAAAAAACTACCCGTCCAGGGGACGCTCGACCCGGGCATTCCCCCCTTAAAACGCCACTCAGGGTGCTCCTAAGGGGCCTCTGAGCCCGAGCGCCCCCAAGGGAGCCCCCAAGGGGGCACCCGACCCCGGTCCCTTAGGGGAACACCCGGACCCGGGTCCCCTTTTTGGGGATACCCGGGGCCCGGGTCTCCCTTTTTGGGAATCCTAGGTTTTCCTTCTCATAAAAAAATAATGAAAAACAAATTTAAAAAATGAATGAAACAAACATGCATTTTTTTTCAAACACACTCCTTGCATACTGAGTTCGCATGATTCGCAAGACCCGTTAATCAGAGGTTCTCTCGCTTCAAAGCGAAGGATAATTAACGGCAGATTTATCCGCGACTGCCAGAGATTAGAATCCGCATAATCAATAAACCCTCGTCTACCATAGGAGAGGGAATCTGTACACGCCTGACAAGCGAGTGTATCCATCCTAATGGGTGACGAAGAACACTCAATAGCTTCATTTGGAACAGTTGTAACAAAATCATGGCAAATCAGCCTTTGTATCCACATCTTACCAATATATTTCAATATTTCCAGACCAAAATCAATCTTCATATGGCTCAGCGGACTTCTAAATTTTGAGGCTCGCCCTCTCTCTCCAAACCCCACACCAAGTTTGGTCTGAACTTCATTAAAATAAATGGCTACTCCGAAGTAAATATGCTGATACCTGACAACTTAGTTGAAATATTTATTTCTTTACTGCCTCGTTAATTTGGTGGAGAATGCCCGCTAATACCCAAACCCCATCTTGCACAACCTATTATGCTAAATTTTCTTCATAGTCCCATCAACAGACTCTAGGAAAAGATGCTAGCTTTTTCAGTTCATGAGCGAAAAATTCTAAGGAACTGTTTAGAAGAATTCTTTGGCAAATAAAACTTCATAGTTGATGTGGGAACTGTGCATCCAGCCTTTACGGCTACATTACTAAGAAATAAACCAAAGAATATAACTGAAAATAAGAAATCGTCCATGCAAATTATCTCACCATAAAATAATTATAGCTACTGGAATATTTTATTACCTGTGTAAGTGTAGAAACTGAAAGAAGGGATTTCTCTCCAACCTTTTGCCGTCTAGCCTGACAAGAAACAACAAAAAGCATGATGACAAGTTGAAGTAACTTGAAAAGAAACTAACATGACCCTAACAGCAAGTTTAAAACGTGAGGTTGAGAATTGGTTGAGCATGGTTATAGTGAAGTAAGCACTGGTTGTTGCTGTTATCATATTGATTTGCTCATTGACTAGTGAAATATGATAATTATGGACACAGATCATGTATTATCTCTGGCATAAATAAGTGAAGGAGACAGAAATCTTACATGATAATGATATGGCTATTTATGATTTTGTTTGCAGATCACATATAATGATTATAAACATTCTATTTGTTTAAAACTGTGCTTGTACAATTAACAATTATAAAACTCATTTTCACATTGCTAATTTTGAATCTATTGAAGGTGAGGATTGTACTAGGCAGTAGTCATCTATATTTAAACCTAAACAGATCTCTATAAAATGGAGCTATTAATATGGAAATTGATACAGCCAACCAAAAGAAAGAAGGTTCTTTTTACAGCTATTGTATCTGTACAAGTTTTAAGTTTATGCTTATAAATATAGAAGGATCTGAAATGCGTAAACAACAACCAAGCAATTAAGAATTGTATTTTTCAATTTACACATCTTTATACACATAAAATTCCATGCATGGTAGGTGTCCAATCAAGTGTAATTCAGATGGACACAAATCCATTGGATGCAGACAGACATGCCACTCGTCTGTAGGAAAATTGCGTCGGTTGCAGGGGGTATTTCTTTGTAAAGGAGAGGTTGCGTTGGTTGCAGCATTATGTCGAGCAAGTTCCCGCTCGGTATGGGACAGAGAAGGCAGAGCCCGTGCCTACTCCTTTATAGGCGCACTTCAGTTTTTTGACGATGTCAAGGCCAGCTGGTGATAGGGATAGATGAAGGTCAAGAACGGGTTAAACGGGCATGGATTCGGTGCCAAAGAGATCGATACTTCAGTCTATTATCGCGGTATCAACAATGGAGGCAGAATTGCTAAGGGAGACCATGTATTTGCGGAGGTTGTTGGTTTTGGGTGTTCCATAGGAGATGAGTTTTTTTGAAGGATGAGGAGAAGGTTGTGGCTCTTACGGAGTTTGGTACCTATGAGACTCCGACAGATGCATTTACGAAGGTGGTTTCAGATATCGAGTTCAAGTCGTGCTTGGAATTGATCTGCCTAGTTGATTGTTGAGAGCTAAAGATGACGAGAACGGAGCTTCAAGGTTTTGAGAAAGTGTCGAGATTGTGACAAATTTAGTATCAAGGTGGAGTGTTGTTTTTTTATACAAAATAGCCCAATCAAGTCCTAATTGGTTTAGAATTTGATTCCAAGTTTAGAATGATTTGTCAAGGAAAATTTGGCTAGTATTTGGCAAAGATTTTGTTTCCTTTCTTCAATTTAGGCTCTTAAACCAAGTCACTTTAGGTCTTTCTCTACCCTATCAATATGAAGTTTTCTATAGGGATTTATGCAACCTAGGGTTTTATTCGAGTGGGAGAGGCGGCATGTTTGGCCGGTGTTAGAGAGGTTTAAATGAAGGGTATTTCTTTGTAAAGGAGTGAGGAAGTAATATCGTGTAATTCTTTCTCATACTGGAAGTTCTCGTCGCAAATGCACGAGTTGGTACAAGTTGTGCCGAACCTGGGTAAAACTTGTTGTATTGTTGTTTGGTGTGTTCTTTTCGTATTATGGTTGTTTAATAGTCGTCGGTTAGTTCTTTCTCATTCAATCTCGAAGCATGCGATCTTGATTCGGTTTCTGCTGCGATCTCGTGTGGTTTGTGATTCCTTCGAGGATCACGGTATAAAAATTACAATTGTAGGACAATACTACAATATATCTTCGGAATAGAGTAGCATGCAATTGGGAGTACAAAAGAACACATTATGGATGAACATTTGCAAATGGAGAATTAAATAGATAACATCATGGCACTGCATTAGCATCAGTTGAAATATGCATCGATCATAGAAAATAGCAGTGAAATTGATAGAAGCAAGCATCGGAAACTTGGACAAACCTGGAATAACAGCATGACAATAGCAAAAAGAACCTTCGCAGCTTCAGTCAGGAAGTTAACACTAATGGGACTAAAATTGAATTTGCCATCGACCTTAGACATATAAACTAAAATAGGCTGCAAAAAAGGGCAAGGATTGTTAATTGAATCTTACCTTAAAAGAAAATATAATAACAAAAAAGAGTGCTTCTGGAATAAGTCGGTAACATTATATTTTTTATTGTGCAAGAGGTTTGGAGGCCTTTATGATGTTTTGATACATTTTATTACTTGTTAAACTAGTTTTAGCCTACATCAAAAAATGGTATCAAGGAATTTCCGTTGAATTACAACATAGGACTGTGGTTCCTAGCTAGTATAAAGACACCGTGACGGGTGTGTTGAAATTTTGGAAGAAGTTAATTTCGACACCTCTTGCTAATAACCTTGAATAACAGAAGCAACTTCAAAAGGATAAGACATTTATTATATATAATATTTTTTATGCAATATAAGATAGTATGTTTACTCTAGAAACCTAAGATAAGACATGCTCATAATTCTTAATCTAACACGATCCATAAGAACCTAATGCAACTAAATAATTCATGTACACTTTCATTACCATTCAAATATCCAATGATGTAATCACCAGTTTTTAATAGTGCAGGGCTCTATCATAACCTCGAGAATACAACCCATTATGATTAACTAGACTTTAGAAATGCTAACACTTGTAAAGGTGGCTTAATCAGGTCAGTAACGAAGTTTAATTAAAATAGTGTAATAAAAATAGAAAATTAAAATTATTTTACTTAAATCATACTCAACAAGCTCCGCTTCCTCCTCGTCCTCCACCATCACCACCACCTCATCTTACGTTACCATTACTACCTCCACCCAACACCATTTTCGTAAATAACATCCTACGGATTAAAATTGTACTTATTTATAAACCAGGTAAAGGGGCGGGTTTTTTTCCTCATTTTTTCTGCCCCTTTTTCTGAGCGCCGAAAAAGGGGGTCCTAACAATTTCTTCTAAAATAATAGGATGGGCAATTTACTAATTTCCAAAAATTTGGTTAAAAAATAAAGGCTTATTTACTGAAAACTCCCAACATGTTTGGGTCATTTTAACAAAATTCTTATTACCTTTAAAACTATCAAGAAACTACCATGAGTTAACGGTTCAAGTTAACGGTGTTAAATTTTGCAGTAAAGGACCAATTTGCCCTTCTCATAAAACAAATAATAATTATTAACCATATTAATAATATTTTTTTAATAAGTATTAAGTATTAAATAAATAAATTAGTTTCTTTCTTTTTTGTTTGGGGAACAGGGGAGGTCGGGGCTTGAGGGAGGGGGCGGGGTGGGGGAGGGGAGGGGCTAGAGGGAGGGCCGAGGAGGGGAGGAAGAGGGCCGTAGTGAGGGGAGGGAGAGGGTGTCGAGGGAGATGGTGGTGGTGAAGAAGAAAAATTAGATGATGATGATGGGAGCCAATGGCGGTGGCGATGGTTGCGGCGGCGGAAGGAGGAGAGTGGTGGAGGTGGGATGAGGTGGTGGTGGATGAGATTATAATGTTGTTGATGATGATTGGAGGTGATGATGAAGAGGAAGAAGAGGTTTTTGATGATGATGATGACGGGAGTCGGTGGTGGTGGATGAGATTATAATGTTGTTGATGATGATTGGAGGTGATGATGAAGAGGAAGAAGAGGTTTTTGATGATGATGATGACGGGAGTCGGTGGTGGTGATTGCAGCAGCAGAGGGAGGAGGAGGATGATGACGATGGGAGTTGGCGATGATGAAGATGACATGAAGATGAAGATGATGGGAGTCGGCGGTAGAGGTGATTGCGGCGGCGAATGTGGTGGCGCGGCGCCGGGGCCATTGCCAGCACGAGGGGAGGAAGAGGGAGAGGGTAGCTATTTTTATTTATTTATTTTATTTTTTTGAAATTAGGGTTAGGATTAAAGAAGGGTAATTTGAGGATTTTTAAATTTTTATGCTGACATGGCAACTTAGCTAACGTGGCATTGACGGTGCTGATGTGGCATCGTTAAGTTTGGTGGTTTCTTGATAGTTTTAAAGATAATGGGAATTCTGTTAAAATGGCCTAAGCCTGTTGGGACTTTTCAGTAAATAAGCCAAAAATAAAGGCATTTGTCTTGAAGTAGGTGAAACCTTGGGGTATAATTTGACAATATAGCCAAAATTTAAAACTTAGCAGGAAAATGCATGATTTTTACATCATATGTAAGCTGGGCATGCAACCTAGGGGCCAATATTTACAGGCATGGATTGTGTTTTGATTCTTTCATTCTCAATTACCTGAAGCCCGACCAAGATGCAGTCGCCTACAACCAAAAGAATGTTGAGAGCTCGGTATCTTTTCGATATCTTACTTATATGCCTGTCATACGCCTTCGAGACTGTCCTGGGGCTTGGAGTCAGCAACTTAGAATGACACACGCTGCATTCTATCATCCCGTTTTTAGGCATTCCTAATTGCAGATCTTTGCCAAGTGAAGGAATATATTGAAATGCTGAAAGGTTCACAAATTGAAGTATGGGTAACTCCATCAATCAAGGCATGGAAAGATACTGAACAATTGAATACAGTTAATTCAAAACCCACATTGCACATCACAAAAAGAACATAAAAACAGCTCAAAAGGGAGCACCTTTCGACCAAAACTGTTCCTTTTTAATCAATTGATAATAATAGACCCACTAACTAGCCTAATAACCTTAACAATTAAAACCTAATTCTAACAAATTGAGCTCTTTTCGTCAATTCTTTACCAAATGGAGAGAGAGAAAGAGAGAGAGAGAGGGGATTTTGCTAATGAACAAGCGAATGCTCAATTTCACAACCACAGCCACTCAAATCCAAAGAATGAAGGAATCAAAACACCAATCACATAAACAAAAACAGAGAAATCGAAGCTGACCTCTAATATCTCAGATCTAGATCGCAGATCTCGAGCCAAAACTGGATCCAATCCAATCGAATCGATTCTATCTCAAGCTTCCACCTTTCACCAGAAAAGGGGATCTCAAATCCGCAATCAGATCAACACAGCTCTGCAACAAGCTCAATCTCCACGAAGAAACAAAAAAGATTTTTTCAAGATCCAGATGCAAAAAAGAATTGAGAAAAAGATGAGAGAGAAAGAGAATGAGCAGTTTATAATTATAATAATAAATAGCGCCCCCTTTGCTTAAATTCTACAGCAGCAGTTCTCGCGTGCGCTTGCTTTCTCTCTCCTCTCTCTCACTCTCTTTCTTTTTCTAATTACCGAATTAGCGGGCTTGTACCTATGAAGACGATAAGGCCAAACTCCTGTATTGCCCCTGAGGGGAGGTAGAGGTGATTATGGAGATGCGTGCGGTATGGGTGTAATATCATGAGGCGGAGAGGGTAAAAATGGAATTTGTGGCTCGGTGCCGACCTTTTAGTGGCACCGGCAAGTTAAGTTTGGTCGTGATTAGGCTTGTGTGACACGTTGTTAGGTGTCAGAACAAACTTATTATCAAAATATTCTCTTTCCACCTTTACCACCACCACCACCACCCCGCCCCGCCCCCTTCCTTCTTTAAATTAGAAAATTTAAAAAATGAAACTATCTTTTCAACATTAGATACTAACTTTGTTGACATGTCGATTTGGTTATTATAGTTACTAGCATCCGATAAAGACAGTGTGTGCAGGGGTCTTCGGCTGATCACATGTTAAATCATGCGAGTGAAAAATTAACATTAAAATGCATTTTGATCTGATTGTCAGGTAGATTGATAATGTTACATAAGAAGCTAGCATCTATAAAGCAAGATAAAATGCTCTCCCACGCCCTCGTGATATCTTCGGTTGACATGTACTGTGAGGATGAGGCTCTGGTAATTTGATTTATGCTATCCATACGGAGCGAAGTTGCAGGAGAGACATCGTGGTAAAGTAAAATATTTTAATGAGAAAGGGAAATGATTACGACTCTAAATCAACACCCAAAAAAATGATGATAAACTCGGCCAAGGAAGGGTGTGCCATTTGATTTCCTTATGTTGACGACCAAAACCATCTCTTGATACCATCAAAATTCAGCACGTCGTAGATCACTCCCTGTGTGGAACAAGGTGGCCGGAATGGATCGTCGATTTGATGGTTGAATTGGGATATTTAATAGGCTAGCCAACAGTTTGATATCAGCTAGCTAGCTGATAACCCGTTTCCTCTATTATAAATTATGCATTAAAAATATTATTTAACATATTATTTTATTAATTTTATTTTAAAATATACAAAATAGGAATATATATATATAATAATTTATTAATATATTCTCCGAGGCTTCATGGCTATTCCTTTCAAATAGCTTAAGCGCTGGTATTTAATTTTTACTAAATTTTTTGTAGCATGTATTGGTTACATGAACATTTTCACATCGCATTCACTTATTTATATTTGAAATATTTATTTATCAATATCCGATTCATATCCGTATTCGTTTATCTGATATCTGATCTGTATTTGTATCCTATTTTATCAAATATGGATATGAACATTTTTTAACGAACTGTATCTGTATTCGTATGCATATCCAAAACCAGAAAGTGAATATGGATACGATAATGCTCATATCCGATCCGTATCCGCTCCGAATGTAATCCTAAATTTTTATATATAGAACATGAAATTGTGAAATTTTCCAAAACACTAAATCATTTTGTTTTCTTTAAAATTTTAATATTTTTCAAGCTATACAACACATGAAAATAACTTTTTTTCTTTCAAAAAATATCAAATTTTCTTTTGTTTTCCTTAATTTTTCTATATTTTTTGCAATACCGACACGATATTTTTATCCCCCAGGAACTTTTTTATACTTTTAAATATTTTGCATGCTATAGAATACAAAAATCACGAAGTTTTAAAATATTTTACGAGTAAATTCTAAGCAGTGAGAGGAAAAAAAGATCTTAAAGAAAGGGGTCGTTCAGCATTTTTGCACCATATAAACATGGTTGTATGAGATTAAAAAAATTGATAAATATTGAGTAGCGGTGAATAAAGAAATTCTTGGACCCAAATATATAATAAGAGAATTAAATCGATGCTGGATAATATTTTTTCCAATGAAATGCAAACTAGCTAAAGGAATATCCAGATAAATATTCTCTAATGAGGCGTTTATATATTATATATATAAGTCAGCATCAAAGTCTTAAGAAAATGCTAGTTATACTTGGTTTAATTTTAATTTTAGGATAAAAAATATTAATTAATTAAACATAAAAACATTAGAAATTTAATTTAAAATGCTATGTTTATCTTAATGTGTCTGCGGATATCTGTATTCGAATTCGTATTCGTATCCAAATTCAGATTTCCGGATATCCGAACCCGTATCCGAAAATTTGAAAAGAACTGTATCCGACTGGATTCAAAAATATATATCCGTATCTGTATCAGAAATTTCATATTTGTATCCGGAAATATCCTGTTTCGGATCCGGATAAATATCCAGATATCCGAATCCGAACGCAACCCTATGTTAAATGCCATAAAAAGGAAGAAAACACGAGATTTTTTGAAAATTTTACAGTTTTTTTGTGTTATAGCATGTAAAATATAGAAAAACGGAGAAGATTGAAAATTTGAGATTTTTGAAAATTTTGCGATTTTGTTGTGGTATAGCATGGAAAATATAGAAAAAATCATAAAATATTGAGAACTTTGAAAATTTCATAATTTTCATGTGTTATATAAAAGCAAGCAAAAAATATTGAAAAACGAAAGAAAACAGGAAATTTTTTGAGATTTTGGAAAAAAATTGTGATTTAAAATATAAAAAACCCAAAAAATATAAATCTTTGATATTTTTAAAAAATTCACAATGTTCATGTGCTGGCATACAAACTATTGCAAATTTGAAGATAATGAAAGGTTTTTGGATTTTTTAAAATTTCACGATTTTCGTGTGTTACAAGAGATTTCCAGTTATCTGAAGTCTCAGTGACTTAGACCGATTTCTTTGTTCTATTGGGTTTTTAATAGCAATCGACGACCTTTTTTCTTTTACTCCACATAACTTTTTATCTTCTTGATATCTGAAAGTTCTCCAAAATTATCAAGTTAAATATTATAACACCCAAGAAAATAAAAAGGCTTAATTTCACTAAACTCCATCTTAGTTTGCCCAAATCTCGGAATACTTACAATAGGCAAAAAACCACTTTGTTTGATGGTGCTACAATAATACTGTTAACGACAGGTTAAAATTCCCAAAAGGCCCTTTTGTCCCTTTCTTTCTCTGTTTTTTTAAAAATCATTTTTTCTCTCTATCCTAACCCTAGCTTATTTGGATCTTTGGCGGTGGTCGTGGTGGAAATCAGAAGTACGAGGAAGATGGTGGTGGTGGTTGATGTAGATTTGGAGGAAGAAAGTGATGGCAGCGGTGGTGGGGTTTTGGAAGAGGAAGATGGTGGTGGTGGGGATTCAAAGGAGGAGGAGGATGGTGATGGTGGTGGAGATTAGGAGGAGGAGGAAGGTCTAGATGGTGGGGTTTCAAAGGAGGCGAATGGTGGTGGTGGTAGAGATTCGGAGGAGGAAGAAGGTCGTGGTGGTGGTCAGGATTTGGAGGAAGAAGGCGGTGACGATGGTGGGGATTTGGAGGAGGATAATGGTGGCAGCGGCGATGGGGATTTGGAGGATTTGAATAATGTGGTGGTGGTTTGATGGAAAAAAAAGAAGATGATGGTGACAGTGGTTTGAAGGAGGAAGAATAAGAAGGTGATGGTAGTAATGGTGGGGATCTTGAGAAAGAAAGTGATAGTTATTTAGGAGGAGGATTTGAAGGAGGAGAAAGGTGGTGGTGGTGGTGAGACTTTGAAGGAGGAAGATGAGATGGTGGTGGTGATGATGTGGGTTTGAAGGACAAAGAAGACAACTGTGGTTTGAAGGAGGAGTAAAAAGAAGAAGATGGCGGCGTTCATCGGCGGCGGGATGATGGTTGTGCGGTTGCGTCGGAGGCGGGGTTGTCGGCCGTGGGACGACAGGCGGGCAAGAAAAGACACGAAGGACATTTTGGGGATTTATCTAATTTTTTTAACAGTGTTACTATAGAACAGTCAAATAGGATAGTTTTCTGCCTATTTAAAACTATAGGGGAGTATTCCGAAATTTGGGTAAACTAAGATGGAGTTTAGTGAAATTAAGCCAAATAAAAAATTCTGAGCTTTTTTAAATTGCATGATTTTCATGTGCGGTGCAGCATGCAAAGTAATAAAAAAAAGAATGGCAGCGGATTTTTTTAGCTTTTTGGAAATTTTGCGACTTTTACATGCTATATTATACAAATAATTGAGAAAGCACAGAAAACAGAAAATTTTACGATTCATTTATTATGGCGAGCAAAATGTTGAAAACCGAATAAAACAAAAAAAAATTGATTTTTTTTAAAATAATGCAATTTTCATGATATGTATAGCAATCAAAACAATAAAACCCAAAAAATTGAGATTTCCGAAAATTTAACGATTTGCGTGTGCTTTAAATATAACATTTAAAAAATTGTAAAAGCGAAGAAAATGAAATATGATGAAATTTGTTAATATTCAGCGATTTTCATGTGATATAAGAAGCAAAATACTGAAAAACGAAAGATAAAAAAAGGTTCTGATATTTTTAAAATGTTCGTGATCTTCATATATTATAGAATGAAAAATTGAATAAACTAAAATATATTGAGATTTATGGAAATTTTGCGATTTTCGTGCGTCCAGCATACAAAATATTGAAAATTTAAAGACAACATAAAATTTTTGAATTTTAAAAAATTCATGATTTTCCTTTGCTATAGCATGCAAAATATTTAAAATTTAAAAGAAACAATTTTTTTTTTGAATTTTTAAAGATATCGCGATTTTTATTTGCTATTATAGCAAGAAAAATATTGAAAAACCGAAAAGAAGGAAAATATTAACATTTTTGAAAATTTTGTGATTTCCATGTGCTATAACATACAAAATATTTAAAAATCGAAAAGATGATTTTTTTTGTGAGATTTTCATGATCTTCGTGTACAGCGTACAAGATATTGAAAAATCTGTTAGGAATATGTATGCCATGGAGACCATTATTATACATTGGTGTATATTATAGTGGATGCTTGGACATATATATAGAGGACTTTCTTACTCGACATGATAGTATACTATCTGGTTACTCTTTATCTTAACATGCTGACTAGTATTCTTTACTGTCTTTCTCTCACATGTTGATAAAACCCTTAGGATATGTACTTGACCACCAGGATTATGATGAGATCATACTAGTAGGGTCAGGGTGGTCCAAAAGTACATCCTTTAATCAGTTCCTAGTCCAGGGGATATCGAGACTAGGGAATCGATATTCCAGTGTCGACTAATGTGTGCGTTTCTTGTCCCTTAGAGGGCGATGGTTGATCCCACAACCATTGGTGTGTGACATCAAAGATTGTACACATGTGCTCATTGGAGAATGAGTACACCGAACATGACTCCCTGAGGACTCCTAGTTGGTAGTATACATATTGTTAGATAGCAGTCCTCTGGTGACACCAGTACATGTTAGTCTGTAGATCCGAGATCGTCATAAAGTCTTGTGCGGCTCTCATTGTGCTTTGATTTCCTTCCTACCACGCTCAAAGGAGACGTGCAAACAGGTGGATTTTGGGTACAATCCCGAATCATATAGAGGCAATGAGCGATAGGAGGGGTTTCGTCTCTCCCGGTATTGGGGGTTGATGTTGCGCTATGCTCGATTGGCTATAACTGGAAGTCTCTGGCCAGGGCTGCTGCTGAGATTTACTGATAAGAGTTATCAGTAGTTTCTCAAACCGTTATAGGCCAGACATCGGCATGACTTATCATGTTACTGGGGTTTGACGTTTACCACCCCTGGACATGATATGCGACATATCAGACGAAGAGACTGGACTGTACGGTAGTGTTACTGATATGCTTTATGGAGAGTATGGACAGGCTTGCTTGTTGATCTTCATATTGCTCAATACCCGGGTAGCCGTTACGTCCAGCTAGTACCGCTGACGACTTGTAGGTGACTGATGTGATCATCACTTACTGCTGGCGTATTGACGAGTATTTAGAGTCCCACACAGAAGTTTCCTGGTTCAAGCGAAATGGAGTAGGGCACATATGCTGATATGTGCGAGAGCCAGATTAAATACGAGTATATGATACCGTATTGTATTATGGCAGTTATCCGTTATCAAGTTAGGTTATACGTGATATAACTAGATTATCGAATCAAGTGTTGATTTGATAATGTGATACACAGATAAATGATATTGGTCGGTCATATGTGATATAACCGGATTATTAAATCAAGTGTTGATTTAATAATTTGATATAAATTATATTTGATATAATTATATATTAACTAATATTATTAGCTCACTAATTGCTTTATATATATATATATTATATGAAGCATGACGTTTTTTCTATTTTAAGAAAATAGAAAAATGAGGTGTAAAATGTGGAGATATTTTGGGTATGGTTTAAGGCATGGTCTTTATCATATTATATTGGTCTTGACTCACTATTCAAGCATGGTTGCAATTTAGAATTGCAATTTATTCCATATTTGAATAAGTGAGGAGCCATTCATTTTTCATTCTATGCTTGCTCATTCTTGAGTTCATGCCTTAGCCATTTTTCCTTCTTGAGCTCTTGCTCTCTCTTGATCTCTACACTTTCTTCATCTCACCTCCAACCTCAAAACCCTCTCATGCGATGTGAATCATTGAGCTTGTGAGAATCCTAGCGAGCTTTAAAAAACCCTACTTCACCATCCCACACTATACTGGCAATTTGGTGTGGTGTGTTTCCTTCACTAAAGATAGTTTAGTGAAGAGGTAGCTTGAGCTAGAGAGATTTCGGGTGGATCGTCTTCGGCGCGAAGATCTACGAGGAGGTTCATTCAACTCGAAGTGGAGCTTAGTGGAGTCGCGTGGACCACAACCCGAAGCTAGTGAAGCGAAGGACCCGATTTACAAGGGTATAACCTCATTCCCTTCTCTTTAGTTTTCATATCATCATAGTTTTAAACCCTAATCTTCTAGTAAAGATCTTATTAGTCTAACTTAGCACCTAGAAAAATTTAAAGTTTGGCATGCTTGATACTACTAGAACCTCATGGTGGTGCTAGGGTAGACTTTCATGGTATCAGAGACAAGCTAGAATATTAGGGAAGGTCGTTGCAACATTAAAGTTTTCGATCGGTTTCGAAACCCGCAATATTTTGATGTTTCTGTTGAATTTTTCAAAAGTTGGAATTTTGGTAATTAAAAATATCCAAAAAATCGTGCAGGGTTTTTTATGGATCCGTAGAAAATTTGAACCCATAATTCCCTCAAATGACTACGGAACTGCGGACCAAACCCCTGTTTGGCCGCTGACGCGTGCCGTATCGCGTCAAGATGTTACCTTCCGTTGATCTGCTGTTGGCGATGATGGACGACCGAGATTTGAGTTGGAGGATAGCTCCTGAAGTGTGTGGATCTCAATGGGTTTGAGGTTGTTGGGGCCGAGCTATCTGCAAGGAAGTCCCGGGGTGGTTGTACTACCGAGGACCCTCCGACGATCAAGTTAAACAGGAAATCAGAGCAGAGTAATGGCCTAGTGAGTGGAAAATGACTTACTTGAACCGTATGAAGGAGGGGTTTATATAGCGGTGGCAGCAGGCAGGCAGGTGCGAGAATCACACCGGCCGTTACGCCCCCGACGTCACGCCCGCGTGATGGGCGGGATCTCCCATTAATGGCGAGACAATCTTGTTAATGGGGATCATGATGGCGTGGAACGTGGGATCGTGGGTAGCGGATATCTCGCGCATGGCGAGATTCGTGGAGGCGAGGCGGAAGCACCTGCGAATGATGTCGTTGGTCAGTCAAAGGGACTGAGGAAGATGAGCTCGGCGGTGGCTCGAGACCGAGCGGAAGGCCGAGCTATCTTGGTTCTGTGGTAGCCCGGAGGCGAGCTGAGAGGGCCGAGGAGGCCAAATGTGCAGGAGGCTCGGAGGCGAGCCAACGATTGTTTGCAAGGCGGGCATAGGAGTAGTGTGGATGGCTCAGAAGGTCGGCCACGTCCACGGGTCGTAGACCCGGGTGTTCCTCCGACGTGTTGTCCTTGGTCCTTCCTTGCGGGCTTCGGGACACGTCATCAGCCATATGTCACGATCTTGGAGATCACCGATATCAAGCATCATCATTAGCCCCCCACTCTCGTCCCGACCTGTTCACGGGTCGGGTCTAGGGTGGTCTGCCGGGTCACCCGATGTGAGCTCCTCGTCGTACATATCGTGAGCGTGTGTTCCCGGGCAATCTACTGTATCTTCTTGGTGACGTCAGCGGATCAGGGGCCAGATCACGCATTAAAGAGGATGCGCAGGATCGTGCGTACGATCACCGAAGCGACAGCCCACGTGTCGGGCGCTGGTTGGCTGACGCGATGGGCCGCAGACTTCTGGCGTCTGATGGGATACGGCCAATGCGTGTGCGACAGGTGGAGCGATCGTGGCCGTCGAATGCACTGAGCCGTTTCGGCAGGAGATGACTGTCGCCATAGGATGTGTACGCTGGCAGCTATAAATAGAGGTGGGGTCCTTATCATAGCCCGTACCACTTCACATTTTCCTCGCCCTGGGTCTCGTTAGCTCGGCGCTCTCTTTTTAGGTCGGATCTCTGCATTTCCCCTTCCGAGGACCCATCCTCTTAATCAGGTTAGATGTCTTCTTCTGAAGAGTTTGTAGAGATAGATCGGGTAAGGTCTAGAGATCCCCCTGTAGATTCTTCTTCTTCTTCTTCCTTTGCTTCTTCTGCTTCTTCTTCCACTGAGTCGGAGTCTTCCCGGGAAGCTAGGGTCAGATCCTTTTCTCGGGGTCACGAGATGGGGGTGTGTCACGCCCCGCTTCCCAGAGTACGCTAAGATAGGCATGTGACATAGCCAACCATGTTACCTGTGGATAGGAAAAATCCTTCCACAGTCACATTACGGCTGTAGAGATATCAAGAGCAGGAAAGTAACTAAACTATCTAGTACATGTCCATAAGCCAGAATAACAGAGTCAAGAAATAATATAATATGCGGAAGCAAAAGATCCAATACAAGAATAACTGGCATGTATGTCCCATAATGCGGGCTCACATCAGGAATGAAAATACTGAAAATAAAAGAACTAACTACTAACGAGTCCTCACTGCTTAGCCTGCTGACCGAAGTACTCCTGCTCGGACTGCAGCAAAGGTAAGGAATCTGGGCTATGCAAAACCTAGACGTCAGCGTGTCATAACATCAAGCAATAATATATAAACAAGGTAGCAAGACATGCAGGTATGATCCTAAATGGTAAAACAAGTATAACAGCAATATAAATTAGGGCAGTGAAAGGTAGTGTGCAGTGAGTATTCTAAACTGGTCTATTGGGTTAACTACTCTCAAGTTTTGAAATCAATTTGATGAATTATCGATGTAACTCAATAGTATCCCGTGCGTGCCCGGGATCACGGTCTATGACTCTCGGGCTGAATCCGAGACGTGCCGCAAGGCAGTAAAGGGTGGTAGGTAATGACGAGTGATGTCAGCAGCATCACCCCGGGGCTGGCCTAGCCCGTAAGACTGATCAGAAAAGGTAGAGAACTGTCGAGTTACAAGTCAGGTTTCATCATTGATTTCCCCATACCCCCAAGTTATATGTGTTCAAGTCAGGTATTAAATAATCTAGAGCTAATGCCAACACAGGATCAGGCAGGTATAGCTTTGTCTGGATAGATAACATGAACTGTCCGTAAGGACAACAGGTCAGGTTTGTTGGCATTAGATACAAGATCAGGTAACAGGTAAAGCCATGGTACAACAGGTCAAGCCAGGTAGTATATAGGTATCATGTTATGTCGAGAGGTGCATGGTACCATGTCGTGTCAAGTAGTAGGTGTAACAAGTCATGTCAGGGTGCACAAGATGTCATGTGGGTGCTCATAATTAAACTAACATAAGTATGGGTATACAAAACAAGCATGGGTACTAATAGAACAATAAACTGGAACATTGTAATGTGAAGTGCAATCAGGTACAGATTAAGGTATATAGATGCACAGTTATGATTAGGGTTAAAGTTTAAGTTCCAATACTAATTAAACTACACTTTATCAAATGTGGATTGTGAATATTTCAATATTATACATTCAAGTGATCTATTGATGCAATAATATGTATACTAGACGAGATGGATGCACACGGGTGTTTGAAACAATATTAACTATCTAAAAGGGTACTATGGGCTATGTAAATAATTATTATGTGATTTAAACACGGATGTGAGTACTACGTATAGTAAGACAAAGTGCAACATGGTAGCGTTCAAGTTGTAAATCTAAAATGATATAACCGGACATCGAAATGTAAAATGGAAACTAATAGCCTTACGTTTAATTTACAGGTTTAATCATAAAATTAAATATGTATAAAATAATATAATAGCATGTAGCAAGTTTTACTTGCCTCGACAGATCACGAAGCGGGTATAGGAACGTCACACGTCGGCGGGAAAAGTCGCGACGCGTGCACGGTACACGGAATGAGTCCAAACAACGCACAGGGGGATCACACGGGTCAGAGATGCTTGCTGGGTCGTCGTGATCGTCGCCGGCATGGTCGGATTCCGGCAAACCAAGAAACAGTGAACGATTTAATGGAAAGAAAAAAATGCAGGGAAAAGAAAAAGAAGAATGGAAGAGATCTTACTGTGGATAGGTTTCTCTAGGATTCCAGTGGGCAGAGGAGTTGTGAGGGTGTCGACAAGGTTGACGGGGCTCCGGTGAAGCAAGAGTTTGGCGTTAGGGTTTCGGTTCAGGGTTTGGAGTCGGTTGGGTTTGGTGTGCAGGAGAGTTCTGGTGTCGGTGTTGGGTTGTTTGGAGAGAGGAGAAGAATAAGGAGGCGACAGTGAGAGGTCGTCGGCGACGGGATGAGATGGTAGTGATGGGTTCTCGGGGTTCTTGTGGGTGTAGTGGCTCGGAAAGGTAGAAGAAGAAGAAGAAGAAGAAGAAGAAGAAGACGATGAGAGGGAGAAGACTCTGCTGAGTTGAGAGGTGATGGAGTGATGGGGTTTAGGGTTAGGGTTTGAGGAGGAAGGAGTCGTGATGGCGACGAGGCGAGGGAGCTCGGTTTAAAAAAAAGAAAGAAGAAGGAGATACGAAGAAGGGAGGTGACGAGATCCGCGGGGGGGGGGGGTGATGGGACTCGAGGAATCAACAGTAATCGCGAGAGGAGCAAGAGAGGGTGCGAGAGGAGAGAGAAAGAGGAGAGAGAGAGCCACGGAGAAAGAGAGAGAAAGAGGAAAGGGAAAAAGCTGAGAGAGAGCTCGTGGGGGCCACCTGAGAGAAAGAGAAGAAATGATTGGCTGGGAACGAGAGAGAGAGAAGCTGGGTTGTTTGAGAAGGGATTTTTGTGGGGCCCAGCGCAAGGAATGAAGGAATTTCATTGGTTCGGGGAGAATAGAGATGGGGAAAGAGTTGGAAAATTTAAAAAGATTTTAATTGTTAAAGAATATTTTGTTAGCTGTACAGAAATCTTTAAGCTGTTAAAATATATTAAACGAATTTAAAAATTTAAAATAATTAGAATTTTGGTGGGATACAAGATATTTCAAAGTGCGTCCGGGTCGGGTCCAAAATTTCGGATTTGAAATACGAAAATTATTTGTAAGTTCCAAAATTTAAAATGAAAGATTATGTAACGAAAAAGCATACCCCCAAGAACGGACGCCCGTACTTGCGCGTAGCCATCCAAACACGTCCGTTTCACTAAACGGGACGAAAATGAGATGCACGGACGCTACCACAGGGTTAGGGGTATCATGCAGGCCATGCTATGTATTTTTAAATTATTTTACGTGACTTAAATGTTACATGTAAAATATGCGATGCTAGGTGAAAAGTTAAAATGCAGGATACATGAGATGCACGTGTCTAATTAACAGGACAGGGTAGTTTAGGAATATGAATCAATCAGTTCAAGCAAGCGGGTCGGGTCGAATGCAATGTAAAATAAACTACCATTCGCATCCAAACATGATAAATCAATAAAACACCACAAACAAACAAAAACGGCAACAGAAATTGGTATAACTGAACTCGGTTGTTACATTTTACCCAACTACAAAAAGAATTTCGTTCTCGAAATTCCAAGAACAAGAAAGGATAAACAGTCCATCAAACTATAAGAATAGATGCGGAAATTTCTGCCGGATTTCATCTTCTCGTTCTCAAGTTGACTCTTCATGTGAGCGATTACCCCAAGAAACAAGTACAAGAGGGATAACTTTGTTCTTAAGAACCTTTTCCCTTCGATCCATAATCGACATCGGTCGCTCCTCGAAAGTCAAATCTTCTCGTACGGTTAGCTCCGAATGATCCAACATATGTGTTTCATCTCGAACATATTTACGGAGTTGAGATACGTGAAACACGTCATGAACATTCGCTAATGACTGCGGCAACGCCAATCGATACGCTACTTCCCCAACACGCTCCAAAATCTCAAAGGGTCCAATGAAGCGAGGACTAAACTTTCCTCGACTTCCGAAACGAATCACCCCTCTAGTCGGTGATATCTTCAAGAATACCAAATCACCCACGGCGAAGTCTAGAGGTCTTCTCGATGTATCTGCCCAACTGTTCTGTCGGTCTTGTGCTGCTCTCATATGATTCCGGATGGTGTTGACCTTCTCAACTGTCTGCACAACCAAATCTGGTCCCAACAATCTTCGTTCACTAATATCGTCCCAACAAACAGGTAAACGACACTTGTGACCATATAAAGCTTCAAATGGAGCCATCTGAATAGTCGCCTGGAAACTGTTGTTGTAAGAAAACTCTACCAAATGTAGATGATCCTCCCATGAACTCTTGAAGTCCAACATGCATGCTCTTAACATATTTTCAAGAGTTTGGATCGTTCTCTCCGACTGGCCATCTGTTTGAGGATGATAAGCTGTGCTAAACTTCAATCGAGTCCCCAAACTTTCCTGTAAGCTCCTCCAAAAGTGTGATAAGAAACGAGTGTCAGGGTCGGACATGATGCTCACTGGTACACCATGCAATCTTACAATCTCCTGCATGTACCGTTCTGCCAAAGTTTCTGTTGATTGACCAACTCGAAAAGGGATGAAATGAGCCGCCTTGGTCAATCTGTCAACAATCATCCAAACTGCATTGTTGCCTTTTGGACTCCGCGGTAAAGCCGTCACGAAATCCATGGTTATATGTTCCCACTTCTACTGAGGAATCGGAAGTGGTTGCAATAAACCAGCAACCCTTTAATGTTCAGCCTTAACTTGCTGACACACCAAGCACTTTGCTATAAAGCGGGCAATCTCCCGTTTCATGCCTTCCCACCAGAAATGCTGTCGTATGTCTCGGTACATCTTCGTACATCCTGGATGTACGGAATATGATGAACTGTGCGCCTCCTTCATAAGTTCTTCGCGGATATCTCCCTTTGGCACACACAAACGGCTACCATATCTCAACGAACCATCTTCATGGATCAGTAAGTCAGTTCGAAGTCCAGCTTCAACCTGTTCTCGAAACTTTTGCAATCTAGGGTCCTGCAACTGCGCTACTTTAATATTCTCGATCAACGACGAATGTACCTGCAGCTGCATCAACTGCCCCGAAGAATGCGGTAACACAACCTCCAAATCAAATCTCCAAAAGTCTTCAATGAGTTCCTTCTGTGCAGTCAACATCTGAATTGCTGGTAACCGACTGAGCGCATCCGGCACAACATTAACTTTCCCCGGATGGTACTTAGGATCAAGATCGTAGTCGGCCATCAGCTCCAACCATCTACGCCGTCTCATATTAAGCTCCTTCTGTGTGAACACATACTTCAAGCTTTTATGATCGGTGAATACCTCGACCCTTTCGCCCAAAAGGTAGTGTCTACAAATCTTCAGAGCGAAAATCACAGCCGCTAGCTCCAAGTCATGAGTTGGGTAGTTCTTCTCATGGGTCTTCAACTGTCTCGATGCGTACGCTATAACCTTCCCATGCTACATCAAAACACATCCCAATCCTTTCCCAGATGCGTCGCTGTGAATCACCAATCCTCCGGAACTGTCTGGTACGGTCAGAATAGGAGCGGTTATCAATCTCTGCTTCAACACCTCAAAAGCTGACGCGCACTTATCCGTCCATACAAATGGTACCTCCTTATGCGTAAGCTTGGTCAAAGGCTCTGCCAGGCGAGCAAAGTTTTCCACGAACCTTCTGTAATACCCAGCTAGTCCAAGAAAGCTTCTTATCTCCGCAACATTCTTCGGAATCGGCCAATCTCGAACTGCTGCAATCTTTTCGGGATCAACAGCGATTCCATCGCCAGACACGACATGCCCCAAAAACTTTACTTCTTCCAGCCAAAACTCACACTTGCTCATCTTTGCATACAATCTTTCTTGCCTCAACGTCTGCAGTGCGATCTTCAAGTGTTCTGCATGCTCTTCAATACTCTTCGAGTAGACCAGAATATCATCAATAAACACCACTATAAACTGGTCCAAGAATGGTGAAAAGATTCGGTTCATCAAGTCCATAAATATCGCCGGTGCATTCGTTACTCCTAAGGGCATCACTAAGTACTCGTAATGTCCATACCGAGTTCGGAACGCCGTCTTACAAATATCTTCTGTTTTAACTGTTAGTTGTATGTATGCCCTAGAGGCCAGTATTGTACAGATGATGTATATTATATTGGATGCTTGGACATATATAGAGATGACTTTCTTGCTCGATATGATAGTATGCTGTCTGGTTGCTCTTTATCTTAACATGTATACTAGTCTCTTTAAACTGTCTTATAGTTACATGTTGGTAAAGCCCTTAGGATGTGTACTTGACTACCTGGACTATGATGTAGATCATACTAGTGGGGGACATGGTAGTTCATAAGTACATCCTTCAAGGTCCCTAGTCATGGGTGTATCGAGACGGGGCATCGATATACCAGTGTAGACTAGCATATACGCTTCTCGACCCATGAGATGGGCGATGGATGATCCCATATCCATTGGTGTTTGACATCAGAGATGGTGTACGGGTACTCAGTGGAGACTGGGTACACTGGACGGACTCGCCGAGAACTCCCAGATGGTATTATACCTCACGTCAGATGGCAGTTCTCAGGTGACACTTGTGCAGGTTAGTCTGTAGACCCGAGATCGTCATAGAGTCTTGTGTGATTCCCACTGTGCTTTGATCTCCACCTTACCACGTCCATGAGGGCGTGCAAAACGGTGGTCTTTGGGTACAGTCCCGAGTCACATGGAGGCAATGAGCGATAGGAAGGGTTTCGTCTCTCCCGGTATTGGGGGTTGATGTTGCGCTGTGCTCGATTGGCCGTAACAGGGAAGTCCCTGGCCAGGGCTGATTAGAGATTTGCTGGTAAGTGTTACCAGTAGTTTCTCGACCCGTTATGAGCCTCACATTGGCATGACTTATCGGTTATTGGGGTCTGACGTTTACCACCCCTAGACTTGATATGCGACATATCAGACGAACAGACCGGACTGTACGGTAAGTGTTACGGGTTGGATTCACAGGAGTGTGAGCGGGCTAGCTCGTCGATCTTCTGATCGTTCAATACCCGGATGGCCGTTAAGTTTAGCAGACCGCGGCTTGTGGGTGATTGATATGATCATCATCTGCTGCCGGCGTATTGACGAGTCTTTAGAGTCCTACACAGAGGGTTCCTGGCTCAAGCGAAACGAAATAGGAGCGCATATGAGATATGTGCAGGACCGAAAATAATGCGTGTATGTGATACCGTATTTCATTCTCGCGATGGATGTATCGATTGGTTATATTCGATATAACCTAGATATCGAATCAAGGATTGATTCGATAAGCCGATACATAGGATACTAGTCGGTTATATCCGATATGACCGGATCGTTAAATCAAGTGTTGATTTAATGATTTAATGTATAATTATATATTTGATATATTACTTTGCATTAGCTAGTATTAGTTCACTTTAAATGGATTTTCTCACTTGATGTGCAAGTTGTATATGTGATATATTTTTTTGTGCACATCTATGTATCATGTTTGATGATGCTTGCTCATTTGGTTAAGTGTAAAGAATTAAACCTAGGTTAAGAAAGCGATTAGGGTTTTAATTATCCATTCTTTTATTTATTGATTTTGGAAAAAGAATGGGATAAGAATACAAAATGGTTGCTTTCATTCTTGAACCTTTGTGAAGCTTCATGAAGCTTTGACCAAAGTGACCAATTTGTCTTCATGCTTAACCCTAACCACTCTTCTAACCTTGGTCAATTCTCTACACCTAACCATGGTTCCTATTATGATAAGTATTCATTTCTTTTTCATTTTTGATTAACTTATCATAATATTTCCTTCTTCTTGTTCTTCTTCTTCAAGAAAGAAAGTTTGATGCCATCAATGGCAACTTGAGTTCTAAAGTGAGAAACCAATTCTAAAGTGAACCCACCTCCTATTTCTTCACCCTCTACCTCTTGCCAAGTTGTTTTGGGTGTTTTCTTCACAAGTTTCACAAATTTGTGAAGTTGGAGCTTGAACTTGTGATGCCTCGACGTAGATCATCTTCGGCACGAAGCCGACGACCTAGTCCGCCCATTTCTCCGATGAAGCCGACGATTGAGTTCGGGATTCAAGATGGACAGCGAGAAGACGCCTACGTGGAGCTAAGGAAGTGGAGAACCGGATCTACAAAGGTTGTAGCCTCTCTCCTTTAGTTAAGTTGTTAACTAGATTCGTATTTCGCCTAAACTTCTAGTCAATGATCCGTATTAGGGTTTCTCGGCACCCGTAAAATTTGAAATTGGCATGGTTGATGCCTTGTGAGACCTCTTGAGAGTGCCTAGGAACCCTACATTAACTCGGACCTGATGATATCCGGATCGCAAATCCAGCTTCGAGAATACCCTCGTGCCACTAAGCTGCTCAAATAATTCGCCAATGCAAGGGATCGGGTACTTGTTCTTAATAGTCACCCGGTTTAATTCTCGATAATCGATGCACATCCTTCTTGTGCCATCTTTCTTCTTGACTAGAAGAACTAGAGCTCCCCAAGGCGAGTTACTGCTTCGAATCCAACCCTTCTCAAGTAATTCAGTAAACTGCTTCTTAACTTCTTCCAACTCCACTGGTGCCATTGGATAGTACGCTTTAGAAACTGGCACTGCACCAGGAACAAGATCAATCGCGAATTCTACGTCTCGCTTCGGCGGTAATCCTGATATGTCTTCGAACACGTCCATGAAATCTCGAACAACAGCTGGTGCTTCATCTTTATCAACCTCCAACGACGAAAGAACACTAGTTGTCGGCCTAGCCCTAAACTCGACTGGCCCGACAGAACTGCTTCCTCCAGTAAAGATAAACTCGGGATGTCCGGGAATCTGGAAAATTACTTTCTTTGCCCTACAATCAATGTGAGTATGGAAATTGCCGAGAAAATCCATTCCCAAGACGGCTTCATAGCTGCCCGTATCAATCACCAAGAAATCTGCAAAAAGCTCCCGTCCGCAAACAACAACCGCACAATCCTTACATTCTCTACTAGATATGATCTTCCCATTCCCAGTGTGTATGTCCCAGAAACTAGACAGGGTCGTGCAAGTGATCGAGTGTGTAGCAATAAACTTGGACGATATAAAACAGTGGGATGCACCAGAATCAAATAATGCTAATGCGGGAAAACCATGAACAAGTAGAATACCTGAAACAACTTCTCCTGAAGCCTTGGCTTCCTCAGCCGTCAGGGTAAATGCTCGAGCTTGATTGGGTCCCTGAGTCAGCTGCTTCTGTCCCTGAAACGGTTTCTGCGGTGGCTTCTGAACATCATCCTTCGTGCGAAGCTTCGACGGACAAGTGCTGATAGTATGATCCGCCGATCCACAAACCAAACAGAGTCCCTGTTGCCTTCGACATTCCCTTTACACGTGCCCAGGTAAATGGCAGTAGTCACAAATCACGGTCCTCCTCTTGTCAACAACAAGCTTCTTCATCGGTGTTATGCCATGACGGTCCACTGGAATACCTCTGCGTCCATGTGCTCGGTTTGGTGCAAATGCCGGCTTCCTTACTGTAACTGTTGGCTGTTGTGTACTCCCAGTCTTCATAGATAGGCTCTGCTGCTCTTGGGCCGCGGTAAGCACTTGGGAAAAAGTGGTCAAACCCAGGAAGACTATCTGCCTCTGGATGTCCACATCCAAACTGCGCATGAACCTCCTTACCCTATCAGCATCGTTGGCAACCAAAGGTCCAGCGAATCTACTGAGCCGCGTCCACTCAGCTGCATGTACATCTACAGGTGCGCCGTTCTGCTTCAAACTGACGAACTTTTCTTCCATTTCCTCCCATGCAGTCCGCGGGAAGAACTTCTCCAGGAAACTCTTTGAAAAATCCGCCCACTTGATCGGCTTGGGCAAGCGGGTCTCTTCCACAAGCCACCATTCACGGGCGTAATCCACCAACTGGATGCGTACCACATCCACTGTCTTATCTTCTGGGATCTGTGCCGCAATGAGTAAATTTTCCATGTCAACCAGCCACTGCTCCGCTGGCAACGGCTCCTCTAAGCCAGTAAAGACAGACGGACCCAGTCTCCTGAAATCTGCCACGGTACCCACACGATCTCCCGGTCTGGCCACAACATTGTTCACGGACTGCTGAACGGTCTGCAAACCTTCCTGAAAAGATTCAGCTTGCTGCTGGATCAGCTCGGTCTGTCGCTTTTGATTCTCCAACATCCCACGTATTACTCCAAGCATAGCGGCTTCGTCAACACGCTTTTGGTACGTCTTCAGATTCTTGTCTGCCATGTTCCTGAAATCAAAGCACCAAAAGGATTAGCATGATAACAGATTCAAAATGTAGATTAAGGATATGAATCAAGGCTAGAACTCCAAGTTACTTAAATAGAGTACCGCATTGTAACCATGCCGCGGTATCATAGCTACATTACATAACTCCACCCAAGTCGCCTAAGTTCTAGAGATAAACAAGGAACCAGGTTTCGAATTGATATGCAAAGGAGGTTTACACATCGTAAAAGTAGAATCAGGAGGAGGGTAAGATTCAAGAATAGTAAGACGGTAAGGTGGCAGGACATGTTTCCTAATCACGAGTATTCTGATTCGTGTGTTGGGTCCAATATCCAACTACAAAAGAATCAAACCCGATTAACCTATATCCTATGGCTCTGATACCAAAAGAACCATGTCATGCCCCACTTCCCAGAGTACGCTAAGATAGGCACGTGACATAGCCAACCATGCCACCTGTGGATAGGAAAAATCCTTCCACAGTCACATTACGGCTGTAGAGATATCAAGAACAGGAAAGTAACTAAACTATCTAGTACATGTCCATAAGCCAGAATAACAGAGTCAAGAAATAATATAATATGCGGAAGCAAAAGATCCAATACAAGAATAACTGGCATGTATGTCCCATAATGCGGGCTCACATCAGGAATGAAAATACTGAAAATAAAAGAACTAACTACTAACGAGTCCTCACTGCTCAGCCTGCTGACCGAAGTACTCCTGCTCGGACTGCAGCAAAGGTAAGGAATCTGGGCCATGCAAAACCCAGACGTCAGCGCGTCATAACATCAAGCAATAATATATAAACAGGGTAGCAAGACATGCAGGTATGATCCTAAATGGTAAAACAAATATAACAGCAATATAAATTAGGGCAGTGAAAGGTAGTGTGCAGTGAGTATTCTAAACTGGTTTATTGGGGTAACTACTCTCAAGTTTTGAAATCAATTTGATGAATCATCGATGTAACTCAATAGTATCCCGTGCGTGCCCGGGATCACGGTCTATGACTCTCGGGCTGAATCCGAGACGTGCCGCAAGGCAGTAAAGGGTGGTAGGTAATGATGAGTGATGTCAGCAGCATCACCCCGGGGCTGGCCTAGCCCGTAAGACTGATCAGAAAAGGTAGAGAACTGTCGAGTTACAAGTCAGGTTTCATCATTGATTTCCCCATACCCCCAAGTTATATGTGTTCAAGTCAGGTATTAAATAATCTAGAGCTAATGCCAACACAGGATCAGGCAGGTATAGCTTTGTCTGGATAGATAACAGGAACTGTCCGTAAGGACAACATGTCAGGTTTGTTGGCATTAGATACAAGATCAGGTAACAGGTAAAGCCATGGTACAACAGGTCAAGCCAGGTAGTATATAGGTATCATGTTATGTCGAGAGGTGCACGGTACCATGTCGTGTCAAGTAGTAGGTGTAACAAGTCATGTCAGGGTGCACAAGATGTCATGTGGGTGCTCATAATCAAACTAACATAAGCATGGGTATACAAAACAAGCATGGGTACTAATAGAACAATAAACTGGAACATTGTAATGTGAAATGCAATCAGGTACAGATTAAGGTATATAGATGCACAGTTATGATTAGGGTTAAAGTTTAAGTTCCAATACTAATTAAACTACAATTTATCAAATGTGGATTGTGAATATTTCAATGTTATACATTCAAGTGATCTATTGATGCAATAATATGTATACTAGACGAGATGGATGCACACGGGTGTTTGAAACATTATAAACTATCTAAAAGGGTACTATGGGCTATGTAAATAATTATTATGTGATTTAAACACGGATGTGAGTACTACGTATAGTAAGACAAAGTGCAACATGGTAGGGTTCAAGTTGTAAATCTAAAATGATATAACCGGACATCGAAATGTAAAATAGAAACTAATAGCCTTAGGTTTAATTTACAGGTTTAATCATGAAATTAAATATGTATAAAATAATATAATAGCATGTAGCAAGTTTTACTTGCCTCGATAGATCACGAAGCGGGTATACGGAACGTCACACGTCGGCGGAAAAAGTCGCAACGCGCGCACGGTACACGGAATGAGTCCAAACAATGCACAGGGGGATCATACAGGTCAGAGATGCTTGCTGGGTCGTCGTGATCGTCGCCGGCACGGTCGGATTCCGGCAAACCAAGAAACAGTGAACGATTTAATAGAAAGAAAAAAATGCAGGGAAAAGAAAAAGAAGAATAGAATAGATCTTACTGTGGATAGGTTTCTCTAGGATTCCATGGGACAGAAGAGTTGTGAGGGTGTCGACAAGGTTGACGGAGCTCCGGTGAAGCAAGAGTTTGGCGTTAGGGTTTCGGTTCAGGGTTTGGAGTTGGTTGGGTTTGGTGTGCAGAAGAGTTCTGGTGTCGGTGTTGGGTTGTTTGGAGAGAGGAGAAGAATAAGGAGGCGACGGTGAGAGGTCGTCGGCGACGGGATGAGATGGTAGTGATGGGTTCTCGGGGTTCTTGTGGGTGTAGTGGCTCGGGAAGGTAGTAGAAAAAGAAGAAGACGACGAGGAGGAGAGAGAGAAGACTCTGCTGAGTTGAGAGGTGATGGAGTGATGGAGTTTAGGGTTAGGGTTTGAGGAGGAAGGAGTCATGATGGCGATGAGGCGAGGGAGCTCGGTTTAAAAAAAAGAAAGAAGAAGGAGATACGAAGAAGGGAGGTGACGAGATCCGCGGGGGGGTGACGGGACTCGAGGAATCAACAGTAATCGCGAGAGGAGCAAGAGAGGGTGCGAGAGGAGAGAGAAAGAGGAGAGAGAGAGAGAGCCGTGGAGAAAGAGAGAGAAAGAGAAAAGGGAAAAAGCTGAGAGAGAGCTCGTGGGGGCCACCTGAGAGAAAGAGAAGAAAGGATTGGCTGGGAACAAGAGAGAGAGAGAAGCTGGGTTGTTTGAGAAGGGATTTTTGTGGGGCCCAGCGCAAGGAATGAAGGAATTTCATTGGTTCGGGGAGAATAGAGATGGGGAAAGAGTTGGAAAATTTAAAAAGATTTTAATTGTTAAAGAATATTTTGTTAGCTGTACAGAAAACTTTAAGCTGTTAAAATATATTAAACGAATTTAAAAATTTAAAATAATTAGAATTTTGGCAGGATACAAGATATTTCAAAGTGCGTCCGGGTTGGGTCCAAAATTTCGGATTTGAAATACGAAAATTATTTGTAAGTTCTAAAATTTAAAATGAAAAATTATGTAACGAAAAAGCATACCCCCAAGAACGGACGCCCGTACGTGCACGTAGCTATCCAAACACGTCCGTTTCACTAAACGGGACGAAAATGAGATGCACGGACGCTACCACAGGGTTAGGGGTATCATGCAGGTCATGTTATGTATTTTTAAATTATTTTACATGACTTAAATGTTACATGTAAAATACGCGACGCTAGATGAAATGTTAAAATGCAGTATACATGATATGCACATGTCTAATTAACAGGACATGGTAGTTTAGGAATATGAATCAACCAGTTCAAGTAAATGGGTCGGGTCGAATGCAATGTAAAATAAACTACCATTCGCATCCAAACATGATAAATCAATAAAACACCACAAACAAACAAATACGGCAACAGAAATTGGTATAACCGAACTCGGTTGTTACAGGGTGGTTCCCAGAGCGGATGTCGCGGACGCCCCTGGTGTGTCATCCATGGTGAGGTACGAGGACGAGCTTGCCACCGCTCGGGCTCATTTCTGTAGGGATCCTAGGCATGCTAATGAGGTCTCACAAGGCATCAACCATGCCAATTTCAAAAAAACTAGGTGCCGAGAAACCCTAATGAAGATTGTTAACTAGAAAATTAGGCGAAACAGGCAACTTGTTAACAACTTAACAAAGAGTGAACCGAAAATACAACCTTTGAAGATCCGGTCCTCCACCTCCATAGCTACGTGATGATGTCCCCTCGCTGCGATCATCGGATCCCGGACTCTAGTAATGGTTTCGTCGAAGAAATGATCGGGCTAGGTCGTCGACTTTGATGCCGAAGATGATCTACGTCGAGGCAACACAAGATCAAGCTCCAACTTCACCAAGCCATGAAACTTGTGAAGAAAACACCCTATACTACTTGGCAAGTGGTAGAGGATGAAGAAATAGAAAGTGGGTTCACTTTGGATTTGGATTTCTCACTTGATTTCATCACTTGACATTTTTCTAGAAAAGGTTTTCTTTTCTTCACTTGAAGAAGAAGATGAAGAAGAAAAAAAGAAAAGAATGAATTAATTAAATAGAAAATTCAAGTGACCCTTATCATATTGCAACCATGATTTAGTGTAGAGAATAAACTAGGGTTAGGTGAATGGTTAGGTTTAGGAAAGAGACAAAGTAGTCAAAGCTTCATGAAGCTTCAAGGTTAAAACAAAAGATGCCACCATTTTGTTTCTTGCCCAAAAATAAATAAACAAAATAAATAGTTAAGAAAAGATAACAAAACCCTAACCATTCACTTAAACATAGTTTAAATTAAACATACACCCAAACTTGCATGTATCATCAAACATGATACAATCAAGTGCACAAAAATATATCACATATACAATGTGCACATCAAGTGAGAAAATCCATTCATAAGTGAACCAATACTAGTTAATGCAAAGTAATATATCATATATATAATTATACATTAAATAATTAAATCAACACTTGATTTAACGATCCGGTCATATCGCATATGACCGACTAATATCCAATGTATCGACTTATCGAATCAATTCTCGATTCGATAACTAGGTTATATCACATACAACCAATCGATACATTCATCGCGAGAATAGAATACGGTATCACATACACGTATTATTCTCGGTCCCGCACATATCTCATATGCACTCCTATTTCGTTTCGCTTGAGCCAGGACACCTCTGTGTAGGACTCTAAAGACTCGTCAATACGCCGGCAGCAGGTGATGATCATATCAAACACCCACAAACCGCAAGCGGTCTGCCAAACGTAACGGCCACCCGGGTATTGAGCGATCAGAAGATCGACGAGCAAGCCCGCTCACACTCCTGTGAATCCAACCAGTAACACTTACCGTACAGTCCGGTCTCGTCGTCTGATATGTCGCATATCTTGCTTAGAGGTGGTAAACGTCAGACCCCAATAGCTCGATAAGTTGTGTCGATATGAGGTCTATAACAGTTCGAGAAACTACTGGTAACACTTACCAGTAAATCTCAGCAACCCTGGCCAGGGATTTCCGGTTATAGCCAATCGAACACAGCGCAACATCAACTCCCTATACCGGGAGAGACGAATCCCCTCTTATCGCTCACTGCCTCCATGTGACTCGGGACTGTACCCAAAAACCACCGTTTTGCACGCCCTCTTGGACGTGGTAAGGTGGAAATCAAAGCACAGTGGGAATCACACAAGACTCTATGACGATCTCGGGTCTACAGACTAACCTGTACCAGTGTCACCAGAGAACTGCCATCTGACGTAAGGTATAATACCATCTGGGAGTTCTCGGTGAGTCCGTCCAGTGTACCCAGTCTCTACTGAGCACCCGTATATAATCTCTGATGTCAAACACCAATGGATATGGGATCATCCATCGCCCATCTGTATGGGTCGAGAAGGTATACGCTAGTCTACTCTGGTATATCGATGCCCCGTCTCGATACACCCACGACTAGGGACCTTGAAGGATGTACTTATGGACTACCATGTCCCCACTAGTATGATCCGCATCATAGTCCAGGTGGTCAAGTACACATCCTAAGGGTTTTACCAACATGTAACAGAGAGACAATCAGTGTACACGTTAAGGTAAAGATCAACCAGATAGCATACCATCATGTCGAGCAAGAAAGTCCTCCCTATATATGTCCAAGCATCCACTACAATATACATCCAATGTATAGTAATGGCCTCTAGGGTATACATATAACTAACAATCTCCCACTTGCACTAGGGCTATCTGATAGCAGTGGTTGTAGTATCTCATACTCAACCATCCCATAAAAGTCTCTCTCTGGGAAAAGGCCTTTGTGAGTGGATCCGCCGTGTTGTCCTCTGAGTCTACTCTCCTAACCTCGATCCCTTGGAGATCAACCATCTCCATGATCAGGTGACACTGCCTTAGAATATGTCTGGATCATTGATGGGACCGGCGTTCCTTGGCATAAGCCACAACTCCATTGTCTCACAATGGTAGGAACGTAGTTCATCTCATAAACCAATATACACCCAAACAGCCTCTTTGGTAGCATCTTAAGTAGTGATGTATCTTGCCTTTATCGTCTAGTTAGCCACGGTATCTATCTTGGAACTCTTCCAACATACCGTCCCTTTACTGAGGGTAAAGACAATGCCTGTGACTGACTTTCAGTCGTCCTTATCACCCTGAAACCCTTCCAGTGATTCTCCCCATGATCGATTGATACCATCTCACTACAACTAGTGAGAGTCGTAACATCCATTTAGATCTATCTCATACATCCAAAACCCAGGATTTAGTGGGTATCACGTTGATCCTATGTGGAGAATCATTGTGATAAGCGGAGATTGATCGAGCGTAGCATAGGAAACTCTTTCCCTATCAAGAGTATGCCATCCACATACTTTACGAGGATCGTCACCATACTCCCTAGTACCTTTTTGTTTATACAAGGTTCATCTACCATTTTGATGATGTCAAACTCTTTGACTAACTCATCAAAACAGATGTTCCAACTCCGCGATGCCTGTTTTATCACATAAAACATCTTGCACACGTTTCCGCTGCTCCCACTGTCTACGAGGCCCTCTGGCTGTGTACTTATAGACGCTCTCTTCCAAAACATCATTTAGAAAAGCAGTCATGACACCCAACCACCAGATATCGTAGTCATGGTATGTAGCCATGGCAAGTAGGATCTGGATGGACTTAAGCATAGGCACTGGAAAAGGTTTCATCATTATCCACGCCTGGTCGATGACGAAAAACCTTTAACAAGTCTAGTTTTGAAAGTCTCAACTTTTCCATCTACACCAAGTAATCTTCTCAAGATATACTTGCTCCTGATGGGGATTTAACCCTTCAGATATAGCAACCAAAGTCCATACTTTGTTGGTGTATAAGGATTCCATCTCAGATCGCTAAGCATCCAGCCATTCTTACAGAGTCCCACTCCTGATGGCCAGCTCGAAATTAGTTGGGTCATCATCTCATGATGCAATCCTCGCTCCCACTGTCATAGAGAAACCGAAGTATCTCTCAGGCGGGTGAGGAACCTTGCTAGATCGGCGGAGAGGCTGAGGTTCGTTGGTAACTATTGAATCCTTTGGTTCTTTCAAATCATCAGCTGCAGTTTGTATAGCTGGAACATTTCCAGTTCTACATAACAGACCTTGCCTCGAGCTTGCCCGGATTTTGCTTTTAGACATAGGCCGGACTACCCCAAATCTTAACTAACTTAAGATATGGGCTCTTCCCTTTCCATATCACATATGAAGTGGTAGGCAACTGATTTGATTTGAACCCTATTCAATAGGTATGCAGCTTCTCAAGTGCATAACCCCAAAAAGGAAACAGGTAACTCAGTAGTACTCATCATAGAGCACACCATATCACATAGGGTGCTATTGCTCCACCCCGATATACCATCGTGCTATGGTGTTTACGGAGGAGTAATGCTGAGAGAGAATCTCATTCTCCTTTAGAAAAGTCCAGGAATTCTATGCACAAGTATTCTCCTCCTTGATCTCATCAAAGGACATAATACTTATACCCGTATTTTGGTTCTCTACTTCTAACTTATATTCTGTGAATATCTCAAAAGGTTCGGACTTGTGTTTCAACTGGAACATAGGTCTGAATCTCGAAAGATCATCAGAGAATATAATGAAGTAAAAAGAACCGGTCTTGGTATGTGTAGACAGGGGACCTTCATACATCAACATGTATCATCCCAAGAGTTTACTAACTCTTTCTCTGTTTCCAGTAAACGGAGCTATGGTCATCTTATCTTTGTGACATGACTGGCAAGGTTCATAAGATGTAAATTCAAACTGATTTAAATATGCATCTACAATGTAACTTAAGCTAGTCGGGTCGCATTGATATGACCTAGTCTACAATACCTCAAGAAGGATCCGTTCATTTCTGAACTCTTCCTCTTATGTGTGTTCCGTATACTAAGAACTGTAGTTTGATTTAGAACATCAATGCTTTTAGATAACATGCCTGGACCGATCAACTTTTGATATAGGAAATGTTCAAAACATTATCCAACAATACAAAATTTTATCATTTCTTTACAAATAAAGAGAGTGATATAATTTTGTATATCAGGTTCGGTATCTAATAACATTTGTTCAGAATCAATGTATTTGGAATACAGGGTGACAGTGACCAATAGACTTGGCTGCAACACTTGCCCCGTTTTCTGTCTCATGAAACTTATCACCCGTTCTCAGTTCTTTACCTATCTATAGCCCATGTAACAAATTACATATGCGGGATCCTGATCCGGTATCTCATATCCAGGACGTAAAGAATACTGAGAAACAGTTCTGTATAAGGAACACACCCGAAGATGATGCATCAGTATGCACTTTCTTCGTTTGGGCGGCACGGGAATACTGGTAATCCCCAATTTCCTGCTCTGTCTTATAACAATTATAAGTTGGAGCGGGACCAACGTTCCCCAGCTCAGTATAACAAGCGGGTTCGGTCAATATATCCATATTATTATCTTGATTAAGGCGTGATATGGTCGCTATCTGGAGAGAGAGAGAAGAAAACACTCAGCGTGCGCTCTTGCAAGAATAGATTGGTTATTATTTTATCTAATCAGGATGGCTCCCACTGTTTTTATCAAATCTTCCTTCAAACCCTAAAAGGAAAGACTAGTCGGGATTAATTACACGCTACAAGTTCGCCAATCTTTCAGCCAGGCCAGTGTCGGTACTTTGAGGGAGGTCCCGTGCTTTCGCACGAACCTAATTAATGTAAACCTCGTTTTCCCAGAGGCGTAACCCCGTTGACACCTTTCTAGACACCTACTTGATCGGCTAATTGTAATGTATAAAACTCTCCTAGGAGTAACAATTACTCGCAGCGGGTATCGGGATCCAACTATCTCATAGAAGGTATGCAATCTCATTGCAAATTTCAATACTTGAAATTCCCGATAATATTTTGCCCCTAACGTGCTATGACCTTGACGAAAGCCAACAAACCATAGCCCGCTAGTCAAGTTCAACCCGTACATTTCTTGATTGAATTAAACCTACCCGCACGACCCTTGACGAAAGCCAACAAAGCCGCACGACTACCCTAATCCAATCGCATCGTATGCAGCAGATAAGCAGCATATAGCTACCACACACTACACCTTGACGAAAGCCAACAAATGTAGCACGAATACTATATATAACTTATCTGAAATGACGGAGGGCTACGACAGGTTTTTCTGAAAACCTATTGCGTAATGAACTTGATATCGTTGTAGGATCGAATGAATTTTGAAATGGAGTGTTTTTGAGGCATTTCTAGTTTTGCTAAAGGGGTCACTCCCGGTGAAGGGATCGTCGGCCCTTTCCTCGTCGAATGAGGTGCGGGATATATCATATATATCACTGTGCAAAGCAAAAACTATAGAAGCAATCAAAAGACAAACCGAGTGTGTAGGATCTGCCAGTTATTGTTAAAGGGGTCACTCCCGGTGAAGGGATCATCGGCCCTTTCCTCATCGAATAAGGTGCAGGATATATCATATATACCGCTGTGCAAAGCAAGAACTGTAGCTATCTGTTTTATTTTTGAAATTCGATTCCACAACATCTTTAGGTTTCTTTTATTTCATTAATCTCATTAATGAAGTCCCATCATTTAAGTACCTAAACATCACAGATAAATACGACGTACACTTATGCCATCCGCATTCGCCTCGATGTCCCCTTGTGCACCGTTAGGTTAGGTAACTAACGGCAGAGCGGGGCAGGGCTAGCGCGGGTGTAAAACATAAGTAACGCCTATATAATATATCATATATACTATATACAGTATTTATCACAGAACATCAAATGATCACATCACAGATATCGCAGCAGAAGAATTATATGAAACATTGGATATACTAGGACGTCCGTGTTCTCAATACGAGCCAGTATAAAACACGGATTCCACGGTCGCGATGAATAGCCAAACCCACACCTCTAGACCCCTACGAGAGCGGCAAGCAACCCTACCAATTCTAGAGTTAGGAGACCCGGACTTGACTCCTCGAGTTGGTCTCCCACTGGACTCGAGAACCCGGTTACTTGTGCCCTCCTCCTTGGGTCTATTCTAGTGCGGAAAAGTAAATAATATACAAAAGGTGATATCTTCCGCAACCTGGAAGTGCCACAATAAAAGAATATTACATACAAGTTTTTACATGAATTGAAAATGAAAAATACTCATCTCACATAAAAACCCCCGGCTATTCAAACACGACGATCCAATATAACATATCCAGCAACACATAACATCACATGTCATCAACGTAAGTAAACATGCGTATACCAATTGTCGTTGACATATAGCAACGAAACCGGCGATATCACATATTACACTTACGGTCACAGAAAAGAAAGTGTAAAACTACAACAGTTGGAACCCGCAACCTCCTTAGACATCACATGCCTAACCAAATGAATTCCTTAGACATCACATGCCTAACAATTATAAACCCCGCATTTTCGTCTCAAAATCGAAAACACTTTTCAATATCAAGTCGGGCAATTCAACAAGATTCCCGACATCCTGGTCGAATGCTCGTCGCAAATTTTAGTAGACGGCCGCACCCCCGATGCCGTCGACGAAGTGCACCAAGGCGGAATACCGCTACCGCGAGCACCCGAACGGATGCTTTCGGCGACGGGGTTCCCCTACAGTCACTTGGTCGGGGCTATGGAGTGAGACTATCTATTAAGTTTACCCGGCGAGTATCCGCGTACGCTACGTGATTGTGACGGACTTTTGATCATATCAAAATTCCGTGGCAACCGATCAAGTGAGACTAAACTGCTATGTTTATAACATTCAAATCAGTTATCTCATAATTACATGTGGATTCCAATTATTGTATCACATTCCGGATAAATAGAAAATGCCAAACTTTCCGATCGAACAATCGAACACCCAAGTTGTAACAACCCTAATTTTCATATACACTTTTCTGTACAAATTTTTAAATTTTTTTTAAAAACCATAAAGAAGTATTTTAATCTGAGCACAAGATATATATAATTAATTATTTTGTTTTTAAATAATTTCATTTTTAGTGTACATTAAATTGTTTTAAAATTTAAAGTGTACTTTGATATTTAATGCCGCTGATATCATTTTAAGTATCTATTTTTCTACAATAATTACAAGAAAGAGCTTGTAACTCATTGGTAATACCTTACACTACTGAACCAAGCCACCAGAGTTCGAATCCCATGCCCCACATAATTTTTATATCATTTTGTTTTAATTTTTTGGGAAGTCAAATGGTCAAATAGCCATAATTCACAAATTAATGCAATTTATAAAAAATAAAGTATACTAAAATCTCCTCCAGACCAAACCCCACTCGACGGCACCCGACTTGGCCCTGACTCGGCCGGTCGGCCGAGTCGTCAACACGAAAAATCTTCGTGTTGACTTGGTCTTCATCCCTGCATACTCCATTTTCTCTGTACTGTTACAAAATTCTCATTAAACCTCTTTTAAGTCTAAAATTAATGAATTTTTAATGAATTTTACATTTGTTAAAAATATTTTTTAATCCAAACCCTAATCCTAGCCTAGCCCTATATAAAGACCCCTACCCTCTACCTTTTCATCTCACCACTCTAAGTCCACTCTCCCAAATTCTCGAGAACTCGGTACGAAGAGCGAGAAGCGAAGCGCTGCCGAAACCGACGACGGATTCCGGCGACCGGATCAGAACCTTCGCGACGTTTTCGACGCATCGACCACCACCACCTTCCTTAGCCCCCTTAGCTTGTCCAAACCCGTAAGTCCCATCTCTTCTATCTCTCTTTTCCTTAATGTAAAAATACAACTTTTTGGAACCGGACGGAAATCGGACAAACCGATTTCCGATTCGGTTTTTCTATAAATTTCTACTTGTCACCTAATACATAATACCTAAACTTATGTATGATGACTATTAATCACCTAGAAACCAATTTAAATAAAGTTACTCACATGAAATGATAGCTTCTTTACAATATCGTATTCTTTTCATAAAAATACCATGAAGTTCATTTTTCTTAGTTTAATTAATTCCCTCACTCCTAAATAGATTTATCTTGATCACTAAACTTGTAGAAACCAATTTGAATGAATTTTCACACATGAAATGATAACGTTTTCGAATACCGTATTCTTGCGCTATAATACCTTCAAGTTTAATATATCATGTTTAACCTCTAAATTTCACCAAAACTTAAAATAAGTCACGAGGTAATGACCTACCTCTACACACACAAATATAACCCTAATTGATATATGTCAAAACATAGAATACGACATTACAGGACTTTTCACTAAAATACCATAATCTTTATAACCTTTATTTAAGCTTTAAGTTGTATAAAATTTTAATTAAAATGAAAATACGATATGTCATGGACATCGATCGTTTATCTAAACTGACTTTGTGGTGTCTAGGCTAGGCAAGTGAGCTTTGGTAAGTTTAAAAGGCCCGTCTCACGATTCGTGAGCGGATCCCTCCCTCCTCACTTGTACTTACCTGGCCACAATTGGCGGTGAAGAGGTGATTTGAGGCTTCTAATGACTCATCGTTTAGACCTTAGAAATAGGGTAATTGGCTTAGGAAACCCTAACAACTAAAATACGGAAAACTATACTCTTTTGCAAATAAATACTCTATATTTATAAAACCGTTTTTCTAAATGAATAGTATTTATAAAACCTAAGCAAAGTGCCACTACAATCCACCTTTGGGAAACCTGTTAGGGATAGTATGGTTCATCGTGCACCCGCAGGCTAGTAGTGCGAGATTCAGACCTCCGCAAGGAGCATTCGGTCTCGAAAGGTTTAAAATACGACATTTGAGAAAAAAATGAGATTTTGGAGATTAAAATATTTATTTAAAATTATTCTTGTGTTAATATATATAATTATCATTTAAACACCCATTTTTATCATAAGATAAAGTTTCCACTTTTTTCTAAAATTCCAAGATTAAAAGTTACATTAAAATACCATGAATTTCAAATAAAACAATTAATATTTTATTAGAATATATTCACTAGAATAACACAAATAAAATTCACATTCATTATAATTATAAAGACGAATAATAAATACTTGAGGTGTATTTTGAAAACTATACAAAAGTACTTTTTACATAAAACCCCCTCAAGTTTCACAAATTACAATAAGGCCCCTAACAAATATAGAACTTCAAACTATCTTCCTTTTAGTCTGACTCGGGTTAGAGTCTGACTACTTCTGACTTGAAAATGATTCAAGTCAATCCATATTCTTTTATATTCCAACCCAATATGAATACATGAATCCCTGAATCCAGTTAACAATCTATATAACTTGACTGAACCGAACCATGGATATTCCTTTTACATGTTTCCCAGTATTCCATTTACATGACTCTACGGTTATAACCGTTTCCTGATATCCTGGTTTCGGTTAGTCAGTCAGTCAATCATGCAAACAATACAATTTTACAAGACAACAATACAAACATGATATCGCGGGGTTTAAGGGGTAGATTGGTACGGAAGGTGTTAAAGGTGGCACGAGACGGTAAGATTAAGACACCTAACATGAATCCAATTGCCGTTGTTCCGGGTTGTATAACGGAGCCTTGTACTTTTATTTGCCCTGGTCTCTAGCATACTGAGACCCCTCTCGTATACACTGGTATCCTTCTGTACCAAGCTACAACAACAGCGTTAATACCATACTACTATAATATGACAATACAATACAACATTAAAAGTTACTCTCTCCCTCTTTTACTCATTGTCTATTTCTTCCTTATCTTTGGGACTTACCGAGCGACCTGTTCGCTGACGACATTCTATTTCTTTCTTCTTTGAATGTCGTCAGGTGCGTTGGACCAAGCTGAGATCGAGCCCACCGGTGAAATTTTGGAGCAGTTCCACGAAGACCCAGAGCTCTAGATATTGTACCTTGTTCTTTTCAGTATTTCCATTTTTCTGTTATGCCACTGTTTAGGCATTGCTTTTCATATCAGTTGTATTTCTTTTCATGCATTGTACAAAGAATGTTATTAATAAAAGTTGCTGTTATTTCTATATCTTTTGTCTCTTGTGATTTACTTTATATTGCTTAGCTACGCTTAGCGTATGTACTTCTGAGTACATACGTAGCGGGCCTCGTCGCGTCCACTTCGCCGTACACTGGGAAGCGGGGCGTGACAGGTTTTGTTGGTGGCCCATGCAGGTCAGAGCTGTATGAATCCCTGTCATGCAGTTCTGGTCTGCGTGAACAACCTAAGCAATATAACACAAGAACCAGCAACTAAGACATTCTTTACAATTTATGTCCTTTGAATCTTGCAAATCTCTATTCTTTGAATCTTATCATTTCATGTATTTGAATCTGTCCTAATCCAAATTTTTCTTCAAGGTCATGGATTCCCCAAACAACACCAGCATCAACGTTAACAACACCCCTCCAGCACTACCTCTCATACCAGTTGTTCCGGCACCACCCACTGAGCAAACGATGCTATTCGAGGCGATCCGCAGCCTTCTCGAGGGACAGCAACAACTTTTGAACCGTCCTGATAACGATACACCGGGAGTAAAGCAATTCAGGGCTTTGCACCCAAAGCAGTTCTCTGGTAAAGGAAGCCCTCTTGAAGCGGAAGAATGGGCACAAAGCATCGAAGACGATCTGGCAGTAGCTCAAGTGCCAGACCACGCTTGGGTCCGTATAGCGAAACTACAGCTCACGGATAATGCTCGCAATTGGTGGAAGGCGGAAGAAACCCGTCTAGCGCAGCCGATTGAATGGAAGACATTTCACGAGAAGTTTGACGTGAAATATTTCCCTGTGACTGCCAGGTTCGCTATGGAGCAGCGGTTTATTCATCTACAGCAAGGATCAATGTGGGATAAATCGGTAGATGAATACGACGCTGAATTCACCATGTTGGGCCGATTCGCGGCACACCTGATACCGACGGACGAGATCAGAGCCCGTCGTTTTCAGCAAGGTTTGGACACAGAGATTAAGGCTGCTCTAGCCACAGGAAAGTTTTTGACTCATGAGGAAGCCCTAGAAGCTGCCCGCAGTTATGAGGCAGTGATAAAAGAGAGGGGCAGACCTCAGTCTGCAGGAGTCAAACGCCCTGCCAACCAGATGGCAGGTGGAGCCTCTTCCAGGCCATTGTTTGAACCCAGGAGGACTGAAGAAATTTGCCATTACTGCCATAGAAAGGGACATTTGTGGAAGGACTGTAGGCGCGCAAAAGGCCTGTGTCTAATTTGTGGCGCATCCAACCATGGAATTGGGAATTGTCCTTACAACAGCAATACATCTCACACACACATCAACCAACCGCAGCGGCCAACCATCCAGGCTCCTGCAACTCGTCCTGCACTACCTGCTCCACCACCTGCACAGCCTACTCGCCAATTCCAACAAGCAATGAGGGACATGCCTAGAGGGCAGAGAAATAGGTCTCAAAGGCAGAATGTGCCTCCAGCTAGAAGGAATATACCACGGTGACAGACCTTCACTTTAGAAGCCGTAGAAGCCGAGACTGTAAGTCAAGGTAATACCGGTAAGCCTTTTTTTCACCATCGTATCACTTTTATTCGCCAAATTTCCTAGCACTGTTACACTTTCCTTTTACAAATTTCGAGGACGAAATTTTTATAAGGAGGGTAGAATATAACAACCCTAATTTTCATATACACTTTTCTGTACAAATTTTTAAAATTTTTGTAAAAACCATAAAGAAGTATTTTAATCTGAGCATAAGATATATATAATTAATTATTTTGTTTTTAAATAATTTCATTTTTAGTGTACATTAAATTGTTTTAAAATTTAAAGTGTACTTTGATATTTAATGCTGCTGATATCATTTTAAGTATCTATTTTTCTACAATAATTACAAGAAAGAGCTTGTAGCTCATTGGTAATACCTTGCACTACTGAACCAAGCCACCAGAGTTCGAATCCTATGCCCCACATAATTTTTATATCAATTTGTTTTAATTTTTTTGGGAAGTCAAACGGTCAAATAGCCATAACTCACAAATTAATGCAATTTATAAAAAATAAAGTATACTAAAATCTCCCCCAGACCAAACCCCACCCGACGGCACCCGACTCGGCCCTGACTCGGCCGAGTCGTCAACACGAAAAATCTTCGTGTTGACTTGGTCTTCATCCCTGCATACTCCATTTTCTCTGTACTGTTACAAAATTCTCATTAAACCTCTTTTAAGTCCAAAATTAATGAATTTTACATTTTTTAAAAATATTTTTTAATCCAAACCCTAACCCTAGCCTAGCCCTATATAAAGACCCCTACCCTCTACCTTTTCACCTCACCACTCTAAGTCCACTCTCCCAGATTCTCGAGAACTCGGTACGAAGAGCGAGAAGTGAAGCGCTGCCGAAACCGACGACGGATTCCGGCGACCGGATCAGAACCTTCACGACGTTTTCAATGCATCGACCACCACCACCTTTCTTAGCCCCCTTAGCTTGTCCAAACCCGTAAGTCCCATCTCTTCTATCTCTCTTTTCCTTAATGTAAAAATACGACTTTTTGGAACCCGACGGAAATCGGACAAACCGATTTCCGATTCGGTTTTTCTATAAATTTCCACTTGTCACCTAATACATAATACCTAAACTTATGTATGATGACTATTAATCACCTAGAAACCAATTTAAATAAAGTTACTCACATGAAATGATAGCTTCTTTACAATATCGTATTCTTTTCATAAAAATACCATGAAGTTCATTTTTCTTAGTTTAATTAATTCCCTCACTCCTAAATAGGTTTATCTTGATCACTAAACTTGTAGAAACCAATTTGAATGAATTTTCACACATGAAATGATAACGTTTTCGAATACCGTATTTTTGCGCTATAATACCTTCAAGTTTAATATATCATGTTTAACCTCTAAATTTCACCAAAACTTAAAATAAGTCACGAGGTAATGACCTACCTCTACACACACACAAATATAACCCTAATTGATATATGTCAAAACATAGAATACGACATTACATGACTTTTCACTAAAATACCATAATCTTTATAACCTTTATTTAAGCTTTAAGTTGTATAAAATTTTAATTAAAATGAAAATACGATATGTCATGGACATCGATCGTTTATCTAAACTGACTTTGTGGTGTTTAGACTAGGCAAGTGAGCTTGGGTAAGTTTAAAAGGCCCGTCTCACGATTCGTGAGCGGATCCCTCCCTCCTCACTTGTACTTACCTGGCCACAATTGGCGGTGAAGAGGTGATTTGAGGCTTCTAATGACTCATTGTTTAGACCTTAAAAATAGGGTAATTGGCTTAGGAAACCCTAACAACTAAAATACGGAAAACTATACTCTTTTGCAAATAAATACTCTATATTTATAAAACCGTTTTTCTAAATGAATAGTATTTATAAAACCTAAGCAAAGTGCCACTACAACCCACCTTTGGGGAACCTGTTAGGGATAGTACGGTTCATCGTGCACCCGCAGGCTAGTAGTGCGAGATTCAGACCTCCGCAAGGAGCATTCGGTCTTGAAAGGTTTAAAATACGACATTTGAGAAAAAAAATGAGATTTTGCAGATTAAAATATTTATTTAAAATTATTCTTGTGTTAATATATATAATTATCATTTAAACACCTATTTTTATCATAAGATAAAGTTTCCACTTTTTCCTAAAATTCCAAGATTAAAAGTTACATTAAAATACCATGAATTTCAAATAAAACAATTAATATTTTATTAGAATATATTCACTAGAATAACACAAATAAAATTCACATTCATTATAATTATAAAGACGAATAATAAATACTTGAGATGTATTTTGAAAACTATACAAAAGTACTTTTTACATAAAACCCCCTCAAGTTTCACAAATCACAATAAGGCCCCTAACAAATATAGAACTTCAAACTATCTTCCTTTTAGTCTGACTCGGGTTAGAGTCTGACTACTTCTGACTTGAAAATGATTCAAATCAATCCATATTCTTTTATATTCCAACCCAATATGAATACATGAATTCCTGAATCCAGTTAACAATCTATATAACTTGACTGAACCGAACCATGGATATTCCTTTTACATGTTTCCCAGTATTCCATTTACATGACTCTACGGTTATAACCGTTTCCTGATATCATGGTTTCGGTCAGTCAGTCAGTCAATCATGCAAACAATACAATTTTACAAGATAACAATACAAACATGATATCGCGGGGTTTAAGGGGTAGATTGGTACGGAAGGTGTTAAAGGTGGCACGAGACGGTAAGATTAAGACACCTAACATGAATCCAATTGCCGTTGTTCCGGGTTGTATAACGGAGCCTTGTACTTCCATTTGCCCTGGTCTCTAGCATACTGAGACCCCTCTCGTATACACTGGCATCCTTCTGTACCAAGCTACAACAACAGCGTTAATACCATACTACTATAATATGACAATACAATACAACATTAAAAGTTACTCTCTCCCTCTTTTACTCTTTGTCTATTTCTTCCTTATCTTTGGGACTTACCGAGCGACCTGTTCGCTGACGACATTCTATTTCTTTCTTCTTTGAATGTCGTCAGGTGCGTTGGACCAAGCTGAGATCGAGCCCACCGGTGAAGTTTTGGAGCAGTTCCACGAAGACCCAGAGCTCTAGATATTGTACCTTGTTCTTTTCAGTATTTCCACTTTTCTGTTATGCCACTGTTTAGGCATTGTTTTTCATATCAGTTGTATTTCTTTTCATGCATTGTATAAAGAATGTTATTAATAAAAGTTGCTGTTATTTCTATATCTTTTGTCTCTTGTGATTTACTTTATATTGCTTAGCTACGCTTAGCGTATGTACTTCTGAGTACATACGTAGCGGGCCTCGTCGCGTCCACTTCGCCGTACACTGGGAAGCGGGGCGTGACACAAGTTTTCCCGAAACAGCTCAACACATGAAATAAGTTTAAAAATATCCAGTTCATGCCTCAGTACCAATGGTCCAGCCGTAGAAGGGTCAAGCCAACGCCTCACATGTGGCACGCCGTACTGCCCAAACCCTAAGGTTCAAAGGGCAGTTCAAGACGGTCACATAATCGAGTTAAGGTTTGTTGTCTTCTAGAGGGTCTATCACGTTACTTGCACTACTTAGAACGTTATTAAACCACGGAAAGATCCAACACTTGGAAATTTCCCGACAGGGGAAAAAGTGGGTATTTATATCCGGTCGAACTTTTTAACATATTCAAAAATTATCCGGAAAACACAGTAAACAAAGTTAAATAATCCGATCGAATCACCGAGTCCCCAATACAACCCCAGAACACTCAACTCTTGAGTCAGAATAAAAATACCCATAAAATATAAATCACAGAAATAGGAATTATGGTGCAAAAAATATTGCCTAACTCCTCTGTATGGCCGCAGAACCGCGGCCCAAGCAGGCTATTGCCGCGGTTCCGCGGTGGAATGTACGAATTAGGGGTTCGTTTTTCACTACAATTCTTATATTTTTCTGCTGAATTTTTCAGGTATTTTTAATTCAGAAAAATCCACAATTTTCAAAAATGTACAGAGAGGGGTCATGGATTAGGGTTTCGGGTTCGATCGGGTTTCTAACTCCGTCTACGCATCGCCTAAGGCTCTAGCTAGGCTCTGATACTACTGTAGGGTTCCTAGGCACACACTAGAGGTCTCACAAGGCATCAACCATGCCAATTTCAAAAAAACTAGGTGCCGAGAAACCCTAATGAAGATCGTTAACTAGAAAATTAGGCGAAACAGGCAACTTGTTAACAACTTAACAAAGAGTGAAACAAAAATACAACTTTTGTACATCCGGTCCTCCACCTCCATAGCTCCGCATCGGATCCCGGACTCTAGTAATGGTTTCGTCGAAGAAATGATCGGGCTAGGTCGTCGACTTTGATGCCGAAGATGATCTACGTCGAGGCAACACAAGATCAAGCTCCAACTTTACCAAGCCATGAAACTTGTGAAGAAAACACCCTATACTACTTGGCAAGTGGTAGAGGATGAAGAAATAGGAAGTGGGTTCACTTTGGATTTGGATTTCTCACTTGATTTCATCACTTGACATTTTTCTAGAAAAGGTTTTCTTTTCTTCACTTGAAGAAGAAGATGAAGAAGAAGAAAAGAAAAGAATGAATTAATTAAATAGAAAATTCAAGTGACCCTTATCATATTGCAACCATGGTTTAGTGTAGAGAATAAACTAAGGTTAGGTGAATGGTTAGGTTTAGGAAAGAGACAAAGTGGTCAAAGCTTCATGAAGTTTCAAGGTTAAAACAAAAGATGCCACCATTTTGTTTCTTGCCCAAAAATAAATAAACAAAATAAATAGTTAAGAAAAGATAACAAAACCCTAACCATTCACTTAAACATAGTTTAAATTAAACATACACCCAAACTTGCATGTATCATCAAACATGATACAATCAAGTGCACAAAAATATATCACATATACAATGTGCACATCAAGTGAGAAAATCCATTCATAAGTGAACCAATACTAGTTAATGCAAAGTAATATATCATATATATAATTATACATTAAATCATTAAATCAACACTTGATTTAACGATCCGGTCATATCGCATATGACCGACTAATATCCAATGTATCGACTTATCGAATCAATCCTCGATTCGATAACTAGGTTATATCACATACAACCAATCGATACATTCATCGCGAGAATAGAATACGGTATCACATACACGTATTATTCTCGGTCTCGCACATATCTCATATGCACTCCTATTTCGTTTCGCTTGAGCCAGGACACCTCTGTGTAGGACTCTAAAGACTCGTCAATACGCCGGCAGCAGGTGATGATCATATCAAACACCCACAAACCGCAAGCGGTTTGCCAAACGTAACGGCCACCCGGGTATTGAGCGATTAGAAGATCGACGAGCAAGCCCGCTCACACTCCTATGAATCCAACCAGTAACACTTACCGTACAGTCCGGTCTCGTCGTCTGATATGTCGCATATCTTGCTTAGGGGTGGTAAACGTCAGACCCCAATAGCTCGATAAGTCGTGTCGATATGAGGTCTATAACAGTTCGAGAAACTACTGGTAACACTTACCAGTAAATCTCAGCAACCCTGGCCAGGGATTTCCGGTTATAGCCAATCGAACACAGCGCAATATCAACTCCCTATACCGGGAGAGACGAATCCCCTCCTATCGCTCATTGCCTCCATGTGACTCGGGACTGTACCCAAAAACCACCGTTTTGCACGCCCTCTTGGCCGTGGTAAGGTGGAAATCAAAGCACAGTGGGAATCACACAAGACTCTATGACGATCTCGGGTCTACAGACTAACCTGTACCAGTGTCACCAGAGAACTGCCATCTGACGTAAGGTATAATACCATCTGGGAGTTCTCGGCGAGTCCGTCCAGTGTACCCAGTCTCTACTGAGCACCCGTATATAATCTTTGATGTCAAACACCAATGGATATGGGATCATCCATCGCCCATCTGTATGGGTCGAGAAGGTATACGCTAGTCTACTCTGGTATATCGATGCCCCGTCTCGATACACCCACGACTAGAGACCTTGAAGGATGTACTTATGGACTACTATGTCCCCACTAGTATGATCCGCATCATAGTCCAGGTAGTCAAGTACACATCCTAAGGGCTTTACCAACATGTAATAGAGAGACAATCAGTGTACACGTTAAGGTAAAGATCAACCAGATAGCATACCATCATGTCGAGCAAGAAAGTCCTCCCTATATATGTCTAAGCATCCACTACAATATACATCCTATGTATAGTAATGGCCTCTAGGGCATACATATAACTAACAGTTTCCATATTCCTCCCGGCTATACGCTACATTTGGCCGAGGACGGAGAGAGGGCGGATCAGGTACGGGGTAAAGAGATTGTCTTGTACCTGAAAGCCTTTTGGGTCAGAATGCTCCTGCCTTTCCCTCCCGAGGATGTTAGAGCGTTGAATCATTTTAGGATAGCCCCGGGCCAGCTAGTGCCGAACTCCTGGAGGATTCTCCTTCGGTTCTTGGTCCGTCTGAAGTTGCGGTCGATCCCTTTCAGACTATCCACCCTTGCCTCATCTCTCAATTACAAAAGACACCCTAGCACTTGATCGCACGCTTTTGGCGTGTCGGATGAAAGAATTAAAGTTTACCGCGATCAGGACGGTGTCGCTATGCAGCTAGCCGGTGAGCACGGGTCGGTCCACAGGGAGATGGTGTTATCTTACCTTCTTGCTTTAGACGAGTCAATAAAGAATCTTGTATGAGTTTGTTTGTTCTAACCTATGTGTTTATCTGCAAGTATAAAGTTGTTAAGAAAATACGAAATTATAAGCTAAGAAATCCGTACTCAAAACCTTTGAGCCGAGTCTTGACCAATTGAAGCTAAGCAATCGGCAACAACGTGGATTAGGGGATTTAAGCGCGGTATTCGAGGAATCTGGCTTATTTACCTTTGTCCTTCCGTTCTTGTCTCTTGCCTTCGCCTCCGGCCAAACCGAACGCAACCGGTCGTGGTTAGGAATCACCGTTACCTTGTCAGGGTACGGTGCCTAACGGAGCGCTTGCGTATGGTTTGGGCGGAGTTCAAAAGGAAAATAACGGGAAAAGGAAATGAGAAGGAAATGTTAACTTATAAAACCGTATTAATTCTTAACAACAACAATAATTACAACATTCACAAAATAAACAAAAGAGAACAAAAATAAAAGAACAAAGAAAAGAAAAGATACAAGAATGAAAGTGCATGAATTTAAATGCAAGTAATAAAAGCAAGTAATAAAAGACAAGGTAATAAATTGCGAATAATAAAAAGCGATAAAAAGAATACGGAACTAGGACTCAAGACAAGCATGTGATCAATAGCCAACCCTTAAACTTGCAAACTCAATGAAGAGATTGCAAGATCAAGAGAAGGGTAGAAACCGCATGTGAAATGAAGTGCTAGTCCGTGGTAGAATACGACCCTTGAGATCAATAACTAACTCTTACCCATTCAAGCTCAATGAAGAGGTTGAATGAGCAAGAGAAAGCAAAAATCTCAAGGGGAAGAAGAAACACAAGAGAATGATACAAAGCCTTCATCTTTATTCACCTCCACAAAAAAGCTTCTCACTTACAATTTCATGGAAGAGGAATGAAGAGGAAGAAGAAGAACTAGACAAAATCCTAACAAAAGAGGCTACAAAATGAATCAAAAGAATGACCTTTGGCTAAGCTCAGTTCTGCTGTATTTATAGGCAGGGAAATGGGGTTCTAGGGCAACCAGCAGACCAGAGATGAAGTCCCAAGAATACCCCCAAAAACCGTCGGCAAGTGGGCCCCACATGGCCGCGGAAGGGCGGCCAAAACCCCCATTTGGCCGCGCTTCCGCGGCCTTTTGGTGGAGTTGGGCTGTAGTTCTTCTGGTGTTTTCCTGGTTTTGTGTCCCCTGTTGTCTGGTACATGTAGTTTCTGAAAATACTTTCACAAGTCTTCCAGAATTTCTGTTGAGGAAAGGTGGACTTTTTGTGGATATCTTTTGTCATGATTGCCTCGAGCTCCGCGTAGATCTCTTGGATTTTGTGCTACCATTGAGCCTTGTGCCTGAAAACGACATTGATTTGACATTTTGTCTCTTAAACTGATATCTGGCAACACACGGATAGAGAGCGGAGACCGTGTTTTATCAGTGGTTGGCAGGAACCCGGATATTGTCGTGTTTTCCATGAATTTCACCGTTTTAGAACCGAGAACCTGTATTCTGCAAATATGTGATAAACACGGATAAAAAGCACCTACCTATAAACACACGAGCGTAAGAATGGGCGGTATAAAATGCAGTATTCTGTTATGAACAAATACCCCCAAACTTAACTTTTGCTCGTCCCGAGCAAAACCAATTATTCACAAAAATAAAATGATAACCGCACTTTCGCAGGGAACGCGATTGCACTGAGCGCGTGCAACAAGCCGTTAAACCTCTAGGTGTCCCTAGTAGGAGGAGTGTTGTCTCCTGAGGGTTTTCAGCGGATACTACCCACAAAATCCGGTCAAGCTAGTTTTGTAAAATACTAAGATTCAAGCCCCTAAAGTTTTGTTTTAGAAAATAACAATTCTATGATCCTAAGTCTAGATTATCGAACCTTTATTTTTCACACCTCTCTTCTTATTCAACTACAGATTTTATATGTCTTTACGTGCAGTGCAAAATAGTGTCGTTAAATTCCCGAAAGGTCGAATAAAGTCATTATGTCACACAATAAAGCCCAAATAACGATTTTAAAAGGATCACATAAGTTTTATAGAGAGCTAAGCATTTTTCAAGTTTCGTTTTCCAGTAAAGTTTCAACTTCAGAATTTCTATCTTCCCTAACAGGAAACTAGGTCTTATTCTTCACTCCACCTTTTTCTTGTTTTCATTTCATACACACCTCTGTGAACGTGCAATAGTCTTTATCAAAGAGTAAAACCTTCATATCTCCGTTAAGAAATTTTTATAAAAGCCTGTCTTTTATCAAGATTATTCTCACACAAAGAACCGTTAGGAATTTTAACTCGGAGAGAACACTTGCTTGACTTTGTTTTAAATTGGACTTTCTAGGCTTCTTAGCGAGCTTTGGGCCAATGCGCCCAAACCAGTTGGTTTTAGGGCATTAGGTGTAGAAACACCCCAGCGGACTTAATTACTCAAGTTACCTAGGTCCAAAAACAAAAGACAGTTTGGCGTGAAAAACATGATGATTCAATATGAACGGAGATATAACCGGCAGTTCAGTTATTTTTTTTGGATAAAAGACGTGTTTAGTGGATTCGGTGTGTAATCATTCCAATCAAGTTTCAGATGGGTTATTTTTCAGACTTAGTTCCAATTAAGGCATCAATAACATTCCTTCATATTCACTTACTTCATAAACTATTCTTGATATATTACTTATTTCAGAACAAACCTATTTGATCCTCAGAAAATCATTTATCTTATTTAAAAGTTTTTAAACATAAAAGACTTGTCATCTAATTCCCAAAAACTCACGACACGTGTAGTGTGATGTAAAGACGTATATCAGCTATAGTTAACTTCAAAGGAGAGTTATCTTTCAGGTTTTCAAAATCTAAACATAAGATTTAGTTATTCCTATTTTTTCAAACAAAAAAACCGTCGAATGTTGAATCAGAGTTCTTCCACAATCTAACTTGACAAAAAAGTTTTTATATTTTAGAAAATTTTCAGTTTTTATGGGTTTTTAAAATAAGGTATGCAAATGCAAAATATACAAATGAATGCGAAGGAAGAAAGCTTTACCGAGCACACCCCCAAACTTAAACTTGACAGTGCCCTCACTGTCAGGCTATACTAAGAGGGTCAAAATTGCCGGCGCTTCCTAAAAACAAATTATATACAAAACAAAAAGGAAAAACAAAAAATATATACAAAAAGGTGTCCCCCCCAAACTTAAGTATAACAGTGTTTCCACTGTTAAGCGTTGAAGTTCAGGATTAGGGGGGAAAGAACAGTATAAATCTATACAAGGCCTTACACAGGCCAAAGGTTAGCACCAACCATTCAAAAATCTTATCTCTGTAAAGCGGTGGTTGGTCAAAGAAGGCGTAGAGAAAAGAGATGGAGACTACGCGAGACCGCTTGTGGAGAGAAGTGGAATGCGGTCTCGGTAGATGAGAAGAAGAAGAATGGCGGAAGGGAAAAAGAAGTGGAGTACGAACTTGAGGGTGCAAATGGAGTAAATAGATTAGCACAATTTGTGATGAGCGATGTGTAAAAAGCGATTGTGCTAATATATTTACCCGTCGAGAGATTGGATCAAATCCCTCAAGGTTCGTAAGAAACCATGGGTACGCCGAACTTGGTAAACCAGACATATGAAAGGTAAGTGATACGGGTTCTTGCAAGGTCGGAACGACGGACAGGATGGAGGTAAGTGGTTGAGGAAGGGTATCGGTTATAGGCTCAGGAGGGTGTACACAGTCAGTGGAAGGAACAGGATGAATTGGTAAATCCGACTCATCAAACAAAACTGGTTCATCCTCAAGACTATCCTCAAAATTTTCCTCAAAATTAAGCTCATCCATGCATATTTCATCAAAATCCAGACGCATATGAGGTTCGGGAAAAACAGTTAAAGACTCGGGATGATGATTTGAGCAGACAAACTCAGCCAAATCAACGGGTTCATCATCCAAATTGTTCCCTGCGTCAATATCCTCAATCAAGTGAAAATCAAAATTCTCTGACACCTCAACCAAAGCATGGATATCAATCGATTTAGGTTCTAAAGTGGAGGTGTAAAGGTCAAAAGGTTTAGGATCGGTTTCACTTGGAAGAGACCCTTCACACTCAGGCAAATCAAATACTACGAAGTCGCACAACCCATTAAACATTCTATCTTCAACTGATAATTCATTTGGGACACTTGATAGACTTTCAACACAGGAGTTGTGGGATTCAATTTGGGACGGGTAGGTTTGATTTGGAAGGGGGTACATCTCACTCTCTCCACTCAAATTCACAGCCTGTCCTGCCGCCTCATCATACATTGAAAAAGTTGGAGCTAGTTGAAAACTAGCTACCAGGTCACTAGGTTGCATGAGGGCGGCCAAGGACGCATTCAAATCCATCATCTGTTGGCTTGACGCTACCCTAAAGTCTTCCAACGACTGTTCTAGACTAGACATTGGTTGTGAAGGGGTTTCAGTAAAAGATTCAAAGTTGTTTGGATACTGAAAACTCCCAAAAGGCTGTTCTGAAGCAATGTCTAGGGAAGGTGCAAAAGTAGGGTAGGATTGGTAGGAATTGAATGGCTGGACAGGGATGGGATCAACATTGGGATAAGAAGGTGAATGGAATTGTTGATCCCAAGAATTTGTAGTGGGGAAAGGAGTGAAAGATCGGCTACGGGATTGTTCAATTCGTTCAGCTAGAGACAAAGGACGACTTGCAGAAGGGGTATCAACATTAGCGGGTGCGGTAGGTTGAAAAGGTTGATACAAAGTGGAATGAGGAGTGCAAGAGTTTGTCCTAGACGCTGCTATCCGATCTCTCAACGAAATTTTTGGCATGGAGGGGTCGTTCGATGTTCGACCAAAACAAGAACCGTATGAAGTGATGTCTGGTTGTGGGTACCAAAGTTCGGCAAGAGTTTTTCGCGGTGGGGTACCCATGATATGAAGAGAGAGAGAAAAGGTAGAGAAAAGGAGGGGAAAAAGAATGTGATTTTTTTTTTTAGTTAGTTGTTAGCAAAAGAATGAAGTATACACAAAAAAGAATATGGACAAAAATCACGACACAAAAATACCACACACCTAATCGTTCTAGGGTTCACCTAGGTCAACTAGACCTGCTCGAGAACTTGATTGTCGAAGTAAAACTGTGTCGAGAAACAGGCTCAAGATACACTGATCACGAGGCCAGGTAAGTGCAGAGATAAGGGGAGGTTTTCCAACGCTCTCGCGAAGTTCCTTAATTAAATAACCCTTTCTCTTTTGGCGGTTTCGCCGTTAACACTTTCCTAGACACCCCGTAAACAATATACCGTTAAGCAAGCTTCTAAATACAGTTAACTTCTCCTAGTGAGCGCGAAGTCCTTAAGGCTTAAAGTCTAGTCTCTTTTAAAATTTGTGCTGGTTATCGTTATGCTCAAGTTCGTGATTTGTGGGCCACGGGAAAGGTGATGAAATCCTTTACCGTATGTTGTGGGGTTCGCTTGCCCTTAAGTCCGTATTAATGTATGCAATGCGCAAAAAAATTCTATAAAGAATCAAAACAATCGTTTTTTAGTTTAAGCGCGGCGCTGCAACAAATACGGGTTAGTCAATTTTTAGCGTTTGCTAGCGAACTTGCAAAGAATCCTGCAAAAGAATAGTATATTGGAAGCGTCGGATTTGAGAAGAAGGTGTTAGTAAAATACGTACCGTTAAGTTTTGGGTTAGGAAACCCCCGTTGAATCAAATCCGGTAAGCTTGAAAGGTTCGCTTGCGCGGGTCAAACTACCCGGATCTTTGGCACTGTACTTCGTAATCACCTAAACGTTGAATGTACACTTTGCTTCCCCACTATCGCAGTTTGCAAATACGCAAAATTCTGCACACTTGCCCACAAAAATATTGTCCAAAAAACAAAAAAGAATATATATATATATATATTTTATATACAAAAAGAATATTAACCCGAATAACAAGAAAGAAAATACGCTACCGTCTCCCCGGCAACGGCGCCATTTGATCGCACGCTTTTGGCGTGTCGGATGAAAGAATTAAAGTTTACCGCGATCAGGACGGTGTCGCTATGCAGCTAGCCGGTGAGCACGGGTCGGTCCACAGGGAGATGGTGTTATCTTACCTTCTTGCTTTAGACGAGTCAATAAATAATCTTGTATGAGTTTGTTTGTTCTAACCTATGTGTTTATCTGCAAGTATAAAGTTGTTAAGAAAATACGAAATTATAAGCTAAGAAATCCGTACTCAAAACCTTTGAGCCGAGTCTTGACCAATTGAAGCTAAGCAATCGGCAACAACGTGGATTAGGGGATTTAAGCGCGGTATTCGAGGAATCCGGCTTATTTACCTTTGTCCTTCCGTTCTTGTCTCTTGCCTTCGCCTCCGGCCAAACCGAACGCAACCGGTCGTGGTTAGGAATCACCATTACCTTGTCAGGGTACGGTGCCTAACGGAGCGCTTGCGTATGGTTTGGGCGGAGTTCAAAAGGAAAATAACGGGAAAAGGAAATGAGAAGGAAATGTTAACTTATAAAACCGTATTAATTCTTAACAACAACAATAATTACAACATTCACAAAATAAACAAAAGAGAACAAAAATAAAAGAACAAAGAAAAGAAAAGATACAAGAATGAAAGTGCATGAATTTAAATGCAAGTAATAAAAGCAAGTAATAAAAGACAAGGTAATAAATTGCGAATAATAAAAAGCGATAAAAAGAATACGGAACTAGGACTCAAGACAAGCATGTGATCAATAGCCAACCCTTAAACTTGCAAACTCAATGAAGAGATTGCAAGATCAAGAGAAGGGTAGAAACCGCATGTGAAATGAAGTGCTAGTCCGTGGTAGAATACGACCCTTGAGATCAATAACTAACTCTTACCCATTCAAGCTCAATGAAGAGGTTGAATGAGCAAGAGAAAGCAAAAATCTCAAGGGGAAGAAGAAACACAAGAGAATGATACAAAGCCTTCATCTTTATTCACCTCCACAAAAAAGCTTCTCACTTACAATTTCATGGAAGAGGAATGAAGAGGAAGAAGAAGAACTAGACAAAATCCTAACAAAAGGGGCTACAAAATGAATCAAAAGAATGACCTTTGGCTAAGCTCAGTTCTGCTGTATTTATAGGCAGGGAAATGGGGTTCTAGGGCAACCAGCAGACCAGAGATGAAGTCCCAAGAATACCCCCAAAAACCGTCGGCAAGTGGGCCCCACATGGCCGCGGAAGGGCGGCCAAAACCCCCATTTGGCCGCGCTTCCGCGGCCTTTTGGTGGAGTTGGGCTGTAGTTCTTCTGGTGTTTTCCTGGTTTTGTGTCCCCTGTTGTCTGGTACATGTAGTTTCTGAAAATACTTTCACAAGTCTTCCAGAATTTCTGTTGAGGAAAGGTGGACTTTTTGTGGATATCTTTTGTCATGATTGCCTCGAGCTCCGCGTAGATCTCTTGGATTTTGTGCTACCATTGAGCCTTGTGCCTGAAAACGACATTGATTTGACATTTTGTCTCTTAAACTGATATCTGGCAACACACGGATAGAGAGCGGAGACCGTGTTTTATCAGTGGTTGGCAGGAACCCGGATATTGTCGTGTTTTCCATGAATTTCACCGTTTTAGAACCGAGAACCTGTATTCTGCAAATATGTGATAAACACGGATAAAAAGCACCTACCTATAAACACACGAGCGTAAGAATGGGCGGTATAAAATGCAGTATTCTGTTATGAACAGCACTCGCATGGGCGAGCCGAGGTGGGTATACTTCTCGTTTAGGAAGCAGCGGGGAAGTGCTCCCGGATCGGGGGTCGTCATCGTGCCTTCTTCCATCTACGATTGGAAGAAAAAGTTTTTCTTTGTTGGGCCGCCCGAGGGTGAGGACTGGCCCGTGCTCACCCAGTGGTCTAGGGATAGGTGTCGGCGAGAAGGCCAGTCAAGTGATCCCGACGCGCTGAAAGTGGCGGAGTGGGAGCCCATTCCTCGGGCCGACGTGCTGCTTTCTGAGCAGGCCCTGAGTTGGGCTGGGCTCAGCCCCGCCCAGTTCGTGGGTAAGTTAGGAGTTTGCAGGCGATCTGTTAGACTTGCGTTTATTTTACTTTTACTCGTGTTGCTGACTCCATTATACCTTGTCTTGTGCAGAACTTATGGACGCGAGCAAACTTCGAGCGGCTATGCATGAGCCGAAGAAGGGATCGAAGGCTGGAGGTGCCAGCTCTTCCAGTCCGACATCGGCCCCGGTCCTCCGGCAGCCGCCCTACCCCGGCGTTCGAGTGTGGGCCGTGCCCCAGAGCCCAGCCAGTCACCGAGCCGAAAGCGGGTTCGGGAACAGGAGGCCCAGGCTTCGAAGATAGAGATCGGCTCCCCGGCGTCGTCTCTCAAGAGGTTCCCCCGGACGGTTCCGCGGACCCGGCCTCCTCGATCTTGGTGGACGAGGTGGACCTCCGCTTTGAGGTGCCCTCGGGGCTTTCCGTTGTTGACAGCTTGCTGACGGACATGGAGAGGTCGGCCGGAGGCAAAGTTCCTCGGGGGACCCTAAGGGCGCAGATGGTGGCGATCGCCCAAGAGGCCGTGTAGGTTAGCGCTCGCACCTTACTTGATTTTTCTCTCAGCGTCTTACCATTCATGAGATTTGGTGCCTCCCTTTTCTTTCTGACTCCCCTCTGATTTCCTCAGGTCCTCCAGCACGTCGCCCTCGTCGTCTAGATGGAGGACGAGGAAATTGCCCCGGCGATGCGAGCCGCGGGCGAGCTCTCCTCGCTGGAGGAGAGCTCGAAGTTGGAGCTGGAGGCGGCGATGGCGAGGATCGCTGTCCTAGAGGGCGAGGTGACGGCCGGGAAGCAGGAGGTTGCGGCCGGGAAGCAGGAGGTCGCCAGGCACCGCGAGGCCGCCCAGGTCGCCGAGGCCAAGCTTCAGGACTCCAAGTTGCTTGTCGGCACCCTGAAGAAGTCGGCGGGCACCCTTTGGAAGGAGCTAGAGGCGGCGGTAGAGGGGACGAAGTGGGCCGAGCTCAGGGCGGTGAAGGCGATGGAGAACTACAAAAAGTCGGACCATTTTTACACCGATCTAGCTGCAGCCACTACCCTCATCTGGCATGAGGCCCTCGACACCGTTAAGGCTCGGATGCCGGAGTTCCCCGATGAAGAGCTCCAGAATGAATATCCTCGCGGGGATGACACGCAGGGGGATGCCCTCGGGAGCACTGCCGGGGAACGGACTCCCGTCGAGGGCGGCGCCGAGGCTCCTGTGATGGGCACAGCCCCAGTCGTGGTGGACGTTGAGCTCCCTGGGGTTGCACCCGGCCCTGAGGCCTGAAGCCCCTCGTCTTCTTGTTTCTTTTCTTTTGTTGCATCGGGAATTTTGTAGGCCTACGGGCATTTTGTAAGGCTGGGGAGCCCACAATACCCTTGTAAAGACTTTTGGTTTTGTGAATAAAAACTTTTTGCAGTAGTATTTGCGCGCGTATTTTCCTTTGTCGGTAAACACTTGTATTTGTACAGTTCAGCCTTCACGTCGGGTCGGTTCTTCGTCTGGCAATCGCACGTCGAGTTGAATTCGACTATTTGCCAAGTGTGCAAAGACCGGTGAAGAGTCGGTATCTCTATGGCCCCGAAGTCGAGGTTGGGATCGCTTAGACGTGGATGGCCTCATGGCGAGGGCTTGGACCGTGGCGTCGGCGGTTAGTAACACCAGCTACGGATGACCGAGCATGGTAGATGCTCGGTTGCCTCTTGGCGAGGGCTTAGGTATCTGGCTTCATGGGGGTAGTGAACGACATCCATCATAACCGAGCATGGTGTTGGGGTCGAAAATTTCACCCCGGTTGACCAAGTCTAAGTCAAGGTCAACCCCATGCCAAGTGGGCCCAAACCCAGATCAAGTGGGCCCATACCCAAGTCAAGTCCGAACATGAAGCGGCCGGCCCTCCCTCATGCTGAAATAAAAAATCATGTAATAAATAATTTTGATGTAATTTTTTATGCATGAATGTAAGCAAAATGGGCATAAAGCGAAATTTTTGTAAGCCCATGGCTTATGTGCAAAAAGAAATGGCACATGAGTCATGGGATGGGCAAAATGCCATTTTGTAAAGCACAAGGGGCTATATGTAAATGTGTAAGCCTATATAAGGCAACATGATGATGAATAAGAGACTTTTTATCATTCTCCCCAAAAACTAGGGTTCATGTGCCTCCTTCTCCTTCCAAGAGATTCTAAAACGTTCTTCTTTCTTTTGAATTAAATCAAGAGTTTTACTCTTCCTTTTCCAAAACTAAATAGTTTTTCACCACAAAACCCACAAAGGGGAGCTCGGATCTTCCATCAGATCTTAAAAATGAGAGATTTTTAAAATCTCACCCCTCTTTTTATTCAAAATCCGACCAACAAAAGAGGAAGAAGGAGACCCATCTCCAAAGACCCCACTTTGGGGAAGATTCAGGGCTCAAGGGGAGAAGCCCCTTCATCAGCTTCAAAAATATCTGAGGAGTTTAACTCCTCACACACATACACACACACACAAAATAATAAGTATTTCTTTCTGGGAGTACAACTCCCAGTGCAGGGACCAAGTCTCTTTTGCCGCCCAGCGCCCGATCCCCCACGTGCTTGGCACGTGAGGCGCTAGCACCCAAGCGTCTAAAGCGCTAGCGCCCGAGCGCCCACGTGCCTGGCACGTAAGGCGCTAGCGCCCAGAGCGCACGTGCCTGGCATGTGAGGCGCTAGCGCCCTGGTGCCTAAAGCGCCAGCGCCCTGGTGCCCAAAGTGCCAGCGCCAGCGTCCGAGCGCCTGCGTACCGCGCACGTGAGGTGCTGGCGCTTTCTTCCACACATCCTTTGGATGCCCTTTCCCTTTTTTTATATATTTATGTATATATACATATGTGCACGCACACACATACTCCACCACACTGTTCCCGTTAGAAAAAATTTCTAATGGGGCGCTTCCCCGCACCCCGCAAGGGGGCTTCTAGCCCCCTTGACCCCCAGCTCGCTATCCGGGTAGCAGGACCCCCGTAAAAACTCTGTGGGCCCCCGATATATCCAAAACCCCTTCAAAACACAACACTGCACATTGAGTTCGCAAGACCAGTTTAACCCGTTAATCGGAGGTTCACTCGCTCCAAAGGCAAGGGGTAATTAACGGCAACTTAGTCCGCGGCTGCCGGAGATTCGGATCCCCACGATCAATAAACCCCCGCCTACCCTAGGCAGGGGAATCTGTAGTACGCCTGACAAGCGCGCGTATTTCTATCTCAATGGGGTGACAAAAAACACCCTATATATTCTGGCACACCCAGTGGGACCAATCTCTCCTATCATATTTCGGGTTAAACGTTTATGCGAGCTCAATCAATGTACATGTCGGTTGCCTGTACTGAAATCATGCTTCTTTGTGCAGGTTAACAAATTTCAAATTGCAATCTCCGGACGCAACAAAATGTCTTTAAGGGCAAGCTCAGCTCTCAACATAGCTCCCATCTCCTACACGATGAAGATGGACGCTAGGACGGTCCTCCCGGCTAGTCTCGGACGACAGTGGGAGGAGCCACCGCTACCATTCGGCTCTATTCTGTTCATGCCAGCTAACATTATCTCTGCTCCTTAAGCCCTGGTGATGGATAAACCGGCCTCTAAAGGTAAGAGGTCAAATGTGGTAGTCTCGAAGGCGCCCTAACCCAAACACAAGTCGGCGTTTGAACGACTTTCCTTGGCCCTAGATGGGGGCAAGGCCATCAACACCAACAAAGCTACAACGCATCTCGAGCAAGCTCCGGCGGTGTCCCTAACAACTGCTCGATCGGGTGTCTTCTCTAAACTCCCCGCTAATCGACTCACAATGGCTTTCCGGATAACGGATGCCTGCCAAGCCCTCAAAATCGAGAAGCTAAGGCAGAAAAGGCTCAGATACAGAGCCAACAAAAGGGCTAGGGCTCACGCTAGGCTGAGCTTCATGAGGCTCCAAGAACGCGGTTAACCCGCCAAAGATAAAGGGACGGCTGGATATGTGGTCCACACTGTCTACATTGTCGGACATGAAGAAACGAACCCTCCTATACTTCACAGCCATGGTGATGATATGGTGGACGCTACCTAACGTCGACTCGCCCTAAATGATGAAGAGCTCGCTCAGGCCGACAAGCCAAAAGAGCCCGAAGTTCCTGCGGAATTGAGCTTAGGCAATAAGGACGACCCGGTTGTCATAACTGGAACTACAGAACAAGCATTATTCCGATGGCTTCAGAGGCAGCTTCAGGACAGGGATGAGAAGTTAGCCAAGGTACAGTCTAAGGTCGACGAATTGACAAACGTCGCGGCAGATCTCGCGACCCAAGTCGCCCGATTGCAATTACAGCAGAATCAAATTTTGGTTCATGAGCCAGGGATTGATATCCGGAGGCAGCCAACTGATACCCCCTTCAGCCTAAGAGCGGACCGCCTTCGCAAAAAATGGCGGCAATCAGCCTCCAGTCCCCCCGAAACATACACCGAAGGGGAATCGCCTCTGAAAGAGAAACTGGAAAAGGTCTATTCCTTCAAAAGGGACAAAGTCCACAAGATATTCAAGGACGCCCTAAGAAACGGTCTGTCAGAATCAAAGAGACCGCAAGAAGCGAATATGACCGACGACCCAAAATATTGCCCCTATCACAGAGTGATATGTCATGCCATTGAGGACTGCTTCGTCTTCAAAGATTGGGTCGAAAAGCAATACAAGACAGGAGAGATAGAACTGTCTAAAGGCGCGTTAGCAAACAGTCAAGCTACGACCGCCGATTTCATACAAATGGAGACCGGAGCCCTTCGGGAACTTGATTCTCTCAGACATGTGCCATTATCTAAAAAAAGCGAACCAAAGACTGATCGTCCTCAAGGACCAGCATCAGTAAAGGCACCTACTCCATTGGAGAGAAAGAAGAAAGTATACTCCTTCAGGATGGATGAAGTCCACAAAATATTCGTGGACGCCTTGAACAACGGTCTACAACTGCCTGTTCCGAAGAGGCCATATGAAATGAATATGACCGGCAGTCCCATATACTGCCCATATCATAGAATGGTGAGTCATACCATCGAAGACTGCTATATTTTCAAAGATTGGGTGGAGAACCAATACAAACTTGGGAAAGCCCCACAGTCGTCAGATGTACCGACAACCCACAGAACTACGGTCATCAACACAATTCCGCCAAGATCAAAGTTCAAGGAGCTGGGATAAGCCAGCTGACCACCACGTCGTTAAACTGGGAATGATAGACCTCTAAGTCTTTAAACTGGGAACCGCTGACCACCACGTCGTTAAACTGGGAATGATAGACTTCTAAGTCTTTAAACTGGGAACCGCTGACCACCACGTCGTTAAACTGGGAACAATCGACCTCTAAGTCGTTAAACTGGGAATGTAAAAATGTGTAAATAAAACAAAAATAAATAAAATAATAATAATAAAAAGCCGAAATGATGGGGCAACTCGCATTAAAAATCAACGAGTAAAAATAAAGCCGAAATGATGAGGCAACCGTGAATAAATAGCTAAAATGATAGGGCAATCGCGACCTTCGCGATAAGAAAAGCTGAAATGATAGAGCAATCGCGGTAAAAAAAATGATAAGTCTCTCCTGGTACTATATTCCAGTGCAGCGATGCAGACGCCAACCAAATTCCAAATTCCCAAACGGCGAATGATGAGTCACTCCTGGTACCATATTCCAGTGCAGCGATACAGATGCCAACAAAAATTCAAATTTCCAAAATTATCCCGGCCCTACGGTTGGTCCCCAAGTTGACCACCGTATACAATCCACGGGCTTAAATAATTCTCATCATACCCATTCCCCACCACAACCACCAGTTACGCGGCTGGTCTCCGCCCTCGGAATTATGCTCCATTTGGGAAGACCCACTCATGTGTCCTCAAGATACATGAGGAGAACAAACCTTCGTGGGATCCTTATAACTCACAAAGGAAAAACACACTTGGGAGTCCCCACAACTCCTAAGGAGAAAGTACACCTACGAGATCCTTTCGACTTGTAGGGAGAAAATGCTTTTATGGGGCCCTTACAGCCCATAAAATTGAAAAGCCTTAGGTGATAGGGATCTAAACCTGTCTCCTAAGCCATCACTCCCCAACAGGGAAAGGCAAATGATGAATTGCTCCTGGCACATGTGCTTCAGTGTTAGCAACGATGATGCCGACCCCTACCCCAAAATTCCAAGCTTCCGATCCGATAGACCCCTAAGTCTTTAAACTGGGAACAGATGACCGCTAAGTCGTTAAACTGGGCACAATAGACCCCTAAGTCTTTAAACTGGAACAGATGACCGCTAAGTCGTTAAACTGGGTACAATAGACCCTTAAGTCTTTAAACTGGGAACATATGACCGCTAAGTCGTTAAACTGGAAACAGATGACCACTAAGTCATTAAACCGGGCATGATAGACTGCTAAGTCGTTAAACTGGGCGCAATAGACCCCTAAATCTTTAAACTGGGAACAGATGACCGCTAAGTCGTTAAACTGGGCACAATAGACCCCTAAGTCTTTAAACTGGGAACAGATGACCGCTAAATCGTTAATCTGGAAACATATGACTGCTAAGTCGTTAAACTGGGCATGATAGACCTCTAAGTCGTTAAACTGGAAATAGATGACCTCTAAGTCGTTAAACTGGAAACAGATGACCCCTAAGTCGTTAAACTGGAAACAGATGACCCCTAAGTCATTAAACTGGGAACGAGGGAAATCCACTCATGTGTCCTCACGATGCATGCGGAGAACAAAACTTGCAAGATCCTCTCGACTCGTAAGAAAACACCTTTGTGTGATCCTTATGACTCACAAAGGAAAAACACACATGGGAGTCCTCACGACTCCTAAGGAGAAAATGCGCCTACGAGATCCTTACGACTCGTAGGGAGAAAATGCTTTTATGGGACCCTTACGGCCCAAAAAATTGAAAAGCCTTAGGTGATAGGGATCTAAAACTGTCCCCTAAGCCATCGCTTCCCAATAAGCAAAGGCAAATGATGATTCGCTCCTGGTACCATATTCCAGTGTAGCAGTGCTGATGCTGACCCAAAAACCAATTCCCAAATCCTCCCGGGGCAAATGATGAGTTGCTCCTGGCATTATTCCAGTGCAGCAATGCAGATGCCGAAAAAAATCCCTAAATCCTCTCATGGCAAATGATGATTCGCTTCTGGTACCATATTCCAGTGTAGCGATGCTAATGCCAACCCAAATCAAACTAACAACCTCTGCGGCGGAACCATGCTTCGTCCCAGAATATACCCCGTGTCGAAATCATGCTTCGCCTCGGCGTATCTACCTTCCCTGTCGGAATTATGCTTCGACTCGGAATCAACCAGCGACACTCCGTGCCGGGGACAAGTTGATCAGCGATACTCCGTGCCAGGGACAAGTCGAATAGCGACACTCCGTGCCGGGGACAAGTCGAACAGCGACACTCCGTGCCGGGGACAAGTCGAACATCAGCGACACTCCGTGCCGGGGACAAGTCGAACATCAGCAGCATTCCGTGCCAGGGATAAGTCGAACATCAGCAACACTCCGTGCCGGGGACAAGTCGAACAGCGACACTCCGCGTTGGAGACAAGTCGAACATCAGCGACACTCCACGCCGGGGACAAGTCGACCAACGACGCTCCGTGCCGGGGACAAGTCGATCAGCGACACTCCGTACCGGGGATAAGTCGAACATCAGCGACACTCCGCGCCGGGGACAAGTTGACCAACGAAACTCCATGCCGGGGACAAGTCAAACAGCGACACTCAGTGCCGTCGACCGTTCATATCGTAAAAAGGGCAGTGCAGGCTTCCTACAAAGAGGGAACCAAATCACTCCGGGCCAATGAAATGTCTACCACGGACACTCCGTCTCGGAGACGCGTCAAGCGTCGACCGTCCATGTCGTAAAAAGGGCAGTGCAGGCTTCCCACAAATAGGGAACCGGATCGCTCCGGGCCAGGAAAACGTCTACCACGGACACTCCGTCTCGGAGACGCGTCAAGCATCGACCGTCCATGTCATAAAAAGGGCAGTGCAGGATTCCCAAAAATCGGGAACTAGATCGCTCCGGGCCAGCGAAACGTCTACCACGGACACTCCGTCTCGGAGAAGCGTCAAGCGTCGACCGTCCATTTCGTAAAAAGGGCAGTGCAGGCTTTCTATAAAGAGGGAACCAAATCACTCCGGGCCAGGAAAACGTCTACTATTGACACTCCGTCTCGGAGACGCGTCAAGCGTCGACCGTCCATGTCGTAAAAAGAGTAGTGCAGGCTTCCCACAATTCGGGAACCAAATTGCTCCGGACCAGGAAAATGTCTACCACGGACACTCCATCTCGGAAATGCATCAAGCGTCGACTGTCCATATCGTAAAAAGGGCAGTGCAGGCTTCCCACAAATCGGGAACCAGATCGCTCCGGGCCAGGGAAACGTCTACCACGGACACTCCATCTCGGAGACGCGTCAAGCGTCGACCGTCCACGTCGTAAAAAGGGCAGTGCAGGCTTCCCACAAATCGGGAACTAGATCGCTCTGGGCCAGGGAAACGTCTACTATGGACACTCCGTCTCGGAGACGCGTCAAGCGTCGACCGTCCATGTCGTAAAAAGGGCATTGCAGGCTTCCTACAAAGCGGGAACCAAATCACTCCATGCTGGAGAAACGTCTACTACGGACATTCCGTCTCGGAGAAGCATCAAGCATCGACCGTCCATGTCGTAAAAAGGGCAGTGTATCCCAAAAAGTAGGAACCAAAGCATGTCGCCTCCACCCGAAAGAAGGTCCATCAATTTCATGCACATGACCCACATATGTGGTGTGCATTTATTGATGGGGGGCACTTTGTTGGGGTCGAAAATTGCACCCCAGTTGACCAAGTCCAAGTCAAGGTCAACCCCATGCCAAGTGGGCCCAAGCCCAGATCAAGTGGGCCCATACCCAAGTCGAGTCCGAACATGAAGCGACCCTCCCTCCCTCATGCCGAAATAAAAAATCATGTAATAAATAATTTTGATGTAATATTTTATACATGAATGTAAGAAAAATGGGCATAAAGCCAAATTTTTGTAAGCCCATGGCTTATGTGCAAAAAGAAATGGCACATGAGGCATCGGATGGCAAAATTCCATTTTGTAAAGCCCAGGGGGTTATATGTAAATGTGTAAGCCTGTATAAGGCAACATGATGATGAATAAGAAAGACTTCTTTTTATTCTCCCCAAAACTAGGGTTCCTGTTCCTCCTTCTCCTTTCAAAAGGTTCTAAAACCTTCTTCTTTCTTTTGAATTAAATCAAGAGTTTTACTCTTCCTTTTCCAAAACTAAATAGTTTTTCGCCACAAAACCTACAAAGGGGAGCTTAGATCTTCTATCAGATCTTAAAAAGGAGATATTTTTAAAATCTCGCCCCTCTTATTATCCAAGAGCCGGCCAACAAAGGAGGAAGAAGGAGACCCATCTCCAAAGACCCCACTTTGGGGAAGATCCAGGGCTCAAGGGGAGAAGCCCCTTCATCTTCAAAAATATCTGAGGAGTTTAACTCCTCATACACACACACACACAAAATAATAAGTATTTCTTTCTGGGAGTACAACTCCCAGTGTAGGGACCAAGTCCCTTTTGCCGCCCAGCGCCCGAGCGCCCACGTGCTTGGCACGTGAGGCGCTAGCGCCCAAGTGTCTAAAGCACTAGCGTCCGAGAGCCCACGTGCCTGGCATATGTGGCGCTAGCGCCCGAGTGCCCATGTGCCTGGCACATGTGGTGCTAGCGCCCAAAGCGCTAGCGCCCAGCGCCTCACGTGCCAGACCCACATGCCTGCACGTGAGGCGCTAGCGCCCGAGCGCCCACGTGCCTGGCACGTGAGGCGCTGGTGCCTAAAGCGCCAGCGCCCAAGATGATAGCACCAGCGCCCGAGCGTCCAAGCGCCCGCGTGCCACGCACGTGAGGCGCTGGTGCTTTCTCCCATGCATCCTTTGGATGCCCTTTTCCTTTATATATATGTGTGTGTATATACATATATGCACGCACACATATACTCCACCACATTGTTCCCGTTAGAAATTTTTTTTAACGGGGCGTTACCCCGCACCCCGTAAGGAGGCTGCTAGCCCCCATGGCCCTCAGCCTGCTATCCGGGTAGCGGGACCCCCATAAAAACTCTGCGGGGCCCCCCGATATATCTAAAACCCCTTCAAAACACAGCAGTGTACATTAAGTTTGCAAGACCAGTTTAACCCGTTAATCGGAGGTTCCCTCACTCCAAAGGCGAGGGGTAATTAACGGCAGCTTAGTTCGCGGCTGCCGGAGATTCGGATCCCCACAATCAATAAACCCCCGCCTACCCTAGGCAGGGGGAATCTGTAGTACGCATAACAAGTGCGCGCGTATTCCCATCTCAATGGGGTGACGAAAAATACCCTAAACATGGTAGCTGCTCGGTTGCCTCTTGGTGAGGGCTTTGATCTCCGGCGCCGTGGGGTAGGGAACTACCAGCCAGGGATAGCCGAGCAGGGTAGCCGTTCGGCTGCCTCTTGGTGAGGGCTTCGATCCTTAGTGCTGGAAGCGCCAGAAGGGGCCCGCTAAGGACGGATCGAGCAGTGAAGCCGCCCAGTCGATTCGGGAGGTTCTGTCCGACCTTCCCAGTGTAAGTTTGGGGAATAGGGACAGTTGCGGGCAACACGTGTATCAACGCATGGGGGAGGTGAAGCGCCAGAGCCGCGTCGTTTCGATTTCGCCAAGAAAGGCTCGAGGTCTGCCGCGTGGCAGCACAGCTGTGGGTGAAACGGGCGGCTGTCCCTGGCTGTTGGATTTTTGAGGGCGTAGCGGGTTATAAAGCGGAGGGAGCGTTGATCACTCCTTTCTTCACACCTAAAACATAAGAATGGAGGACTTCCCTTTCACGATCCCCGACATCGTAAATTTCGAGGACGTGTACCTCTATGACCAGTACTGCACCGAGGACACGGTGCAGCTAGTGATTGGCCGCATTGAGGATCATTTCGGCCGACTGCTTCCCCGGCGCTCCCCCCACTCCAGCCGTTGATGCACTCCATCTGGAGGGTGTCGCCGGGGCTCTACAACCCATTGTCTGAGTAGCTGAGGGATGAGGCGGTTGGTAAGCTAAGGTCCTTGCGGCGCTTCGGCCTGATCTCCGCGGGTCGGCGGGATCGCTCGGTGGCGCTCATCCTTGAGTGCTATCAATTGAGGCACCACGCCGGCATTCGTGGGCGGCATCAGAGGCAAATGGCTGAAGCAGCGAGGGCTCGGTTGGCGGAAATATGCTCGGAGTACCACGAGCAGTGTTTCCTGCACCCCTTCCCTCGCTATTGTAATTTTTCTTTTTCGTGTACGACTGAGGAGCCTATAGTACCCTTTGAATAAACAAACTCTTCTTTTTGCAATATTTTATTGACTTCTCCTTATTATATAAACAGAAAGATCTTGAGAAAGTTTACATTGCCTTAGTAAAAGAAGTACAAGCTAGTAGATGTTCTTTTCATTGGCTCGGTTTGAGCTCCTCGGATGTTCGTTGGCCTCCGCGTACGGCGTTAGGTGTTGAGCCTCGTAGGTATCCGACATACCCTCCGCTGACAGGACCATGATTTGGCCGATTGTTAACTCGCCGGGAGGGGGACGCTGCTCCTGCTCGCAGTCAGCTTGCCGCTTGTCCCGCAAGTACGCTGCAAGGTGTCCCGAATGGATGAGCTCCTCGATGTAGTCTCGGGCTGCTTACAGCTCTCCGTGGAGTGGCCCAGCGATCTGTGAAAACCGCAGTAGGGGCCCCAAGTACGCTTTGCCACTATGCGCGAGATCAGAGGGAGCTTGAAGAACCCCTTGCTCTTGGCCTCCTCAAGCAGTACCGTCTGGGAGACGTTGAGCAGGGTGTACTCCTGAAACCTCGGGGAGTAGGGCTTTAGCCGCTCAAGTCTCTTTCTCTCTTCCCTCGCCCTTTGCTTCTGGTCAGTTTGCTCTGCCTCGGGGAGATTTGCGTTCACCTCGGACTCGAGCTGGATTTCGCGCTCGGTCCAGGCCTTTACCTCGGCCATTGTCTTAGGTTGCGCTAATGCAAAGGAGCGTAACCACTCTTTGTGCCTAAGACCAGACCTCAGGGCCGTGATGACTGTCTCGTCCCGATGTTCGGGGACCTCGAGAAGGGCATTGTAGAAGTGGGTGATGTACGCTTTGAACATTTCTTTATCCCCGCTCTTGATCGTGAAGAGATGGTCGACGGTCCGTTTCTGCCGTCTGTTCCCGACGAAATGGTCGAGGAATTGGGTGGCCAGCTCGTCGAAGGTTGAGATCGAGCATGGCATGAGTCCTCGGAACCAGTCTCGTCCGGAGTGGATGAGAGTGGCCGGGAAAGCTCAGCATTGGGCTGCGTCAGAGTTGTCTTGGAAGCTCATCCCGGCCGTGAACGTGTCCAGATGGTCCTTCAGGTCTGACTTCCCATCGAAGAGCGAGTCCTTGGGGGGCTTGTTCCGGGAGGAGACATGGACGGTGAGAAGCTCCTCGGTGAAGGGCTTTGTGAGTGAGTCGGCGGCGTATTTAGTCCCGTCGCTCGAGTAGCGACCTTCTCGATGCATGCCCTCGATCTTCTTTTCGAGGGCGTCGAGCCGGCCATGGTACCCCGACGATTCGGCACATTCCGATCTTTGGTCCCTGCCGTTGGAGACTTACATTTTGTCGCGGCCTCGGTTCCTTTCAATGAGGTTTCTTAGGTCGCCCAGCGAGGTAATCTTTGAGCTGCCGTGACGAGTCCCGTCCGTGCGACCCCATCGAGGGAGGGGGTATAGGTCATGCCTAGGAGCAGGCGAGCTGACCGACATCTCCTCGGGAGGGACAGAAGCATGCAGGGGCACGGGGCGAGGCTCTCTGGTGATGGACCTCGGGGTTGCACTGTGCGGCGCCCAGCAGGTCATAGAATATATCGGCCCGGAGATCTACGGCCGTGAGAGGCAGCGAGGCGGTGGTCGGCAGTGCCGACGCGAGCAGAGTCTTCTCTCCCTTTGTAGGGGTCCCGGTCCTGAGGTGGGAGCGGCGACCTGGGGAGCTTGCCCCGCCGTTTGGACATGGACGAGTGCATCCATGACGGATGCGAGTCGATCTATCCGGGCGGCTAGGGCGTTGATGGCGTTCAGGGGAGGAGATTCGTCCGCACCTCCGTTGTAGGGGAGGCGACGGCTAGTGCTTGGACCGTCGTTATGGTCGCTCGCCATTGGGTTGAGATCGGAAGATGAACTTTTGTCTTAGTGGAATCAAGAGTTCCCACAGACGACGCAAGCCGACACATGCTGTATCGCGTCAAGATGTTACCTTCCGTTGATCTGCTATTGGCGATGATAGACGACCGAGATTTGAGTTGGAGGATAGCTCCTGAAGTGTGTGGATCTCATTGGGTTTGAGGTTGTTGGGGCCGAGCTACCTGCAAGGAAGTCCCGGTGTGGTTGTACCACCGAGGACCCTCCGATGATCAAGTTAGGAAGGAAATCCGAACAGAGTAACGGCCTAGTGAGTGAAAAATGACTTACTTGAACCATCTGAAGGAGGGGTTTATATAGCGGTGGCAGCAGGCAGGCAGGTGCGAGAATCACGCCGGCCGTTACGCCCCCGACATCACGCCCGCGTGATGGGCGGGATCTCCCATTAATGGCGAGACAGGCTCATTAATGGGGATCGTGATGGCGTAGAATGCGGGATCGTGGGCAGCGGATATCTCGCGCATGGCGAGATTCGCGGAGGTGAGGTGGAAGCATCTGCGAATGATGCCGTCGGTCGGTCGAAGGGACGGAGGAAGATGAGCTCGACGGGGGCTCGGGACCGAGCGGAAGGCCGAGCTATCTTGGTTCTGTGGTAGCCCGGAGGCGAGCTGAGAGGGTCGAGGAGGCCAAATGTGCAGGAGGCTCGGAGGCGGGCCAACGGTTGTTTGCAAGGTGGGCATAGGAGTGGTGTGGACAGCCCAGAAGGTCGGCCACGTCCATGGGTCACAGACCTGGGTGTTCCTCCGATGTACTGTCCTTGGTCCTTCCTTGCGGGCTTCGGGACACGTCATCAGCCACGTGTCACAATCTGGGAGATCACCGATATCGAGCATCATCAGCCGCGGTTCCGCCACATATTTGGGGTTTCATGGGTCGATATTTTCTGTGTTGCTCCATTTGTATATTTTGCACTCTCTGGGTATTTTTAATGATTCTCAAGTTGTTGAGGTCTCTGGATTTTGTGCGTGTTTGCTAAATCGATCGAAAAGTTTAATGTTGTATAGATCTTGATGATATGTGATACAATTGTTAGAATCCGGATTAATTACTTTTGTGAAAACTAGTTAGTATATTTTAAATCTAATATTTTAGTCTCGGTTAATCGGTTGCCACGGAGTTTTGATTCGGACCAAAACTCCGTCGCAATCGCGTATTTTATGCGAACACTCGCCGGGTAACTCTAGTAGATAGCAACGCCCCATAACCGTGACCAAGTGACTGTAGGAGAACCCCGTTGCCAAAAGCATCCACTTGGATGCTTGCAGTCACGGTATTCCGCCTTAGTGCACTTTGTTGACGGCATCGGGGGTGCGACTATTTGCTAAAGTTTCCGACGAGTATTCGATAATGTAGTCGGGAATCCTGTTGAATTACCCGACTAAAGTAATTGAAAAATGTTTTCAATTTGAAGCTAAAATACAAGGTTTATAGGTTAGATATGAAATCCAGAATATGAGATATTCTGGGTTTATGATGTCTAAGGATATACGGATTCTATTTATTGTAGTTTTCCATTTCTTTTCTACGACCGTAAGTGTAATATCTGGGTATCCCGATCTCGTTGCTATATGTCAACGAAATCCGGGATACGCATATTTATTTACGTTGATGACATGGGATATTATGTGTTGCTGGTGATATGATTTATTGGATCGTCGTGAATGAATAGCCGGGGTTTTTTTATATGAGATAAGAGTTTTTATTTTTATTCATGTAAAATCTGTATGTAATATTCTTTTATTGGGACACTTCCGAGTTGAGGATGATGTCACCATTGCCGTATATTATTTATTTTTCCGCATTAGGATGACCCAAGATGGGGAGCATAAGTAACCAAGTTCTAGAGTACAGTAGGAGACTATCTCAAGGAGTTGAGATCGAGTCTTCTAACTCTAGAATTGGTAGGGTTACCAGCCACTGTCATAGGGGTCTTGGGATGTGGGTTTGGCTATTCATCAAGACCGTGGAATCCGTGTTTTACATTACTGGCTAAATTTAAAACACAGAAATCCTAATATATCCAATATTTTATATATTGCTTCTGCTGCTTGGTTCTGTGATGTGATCATATAACTGCGTGATACAAATGTTATATGATATATAATAAGCGTTGCTTATGTTTTGCACCTGCGCTAGTCCAGCCCCCACTCTGCCGGTAGTTAACCTAACGGTGCATAACGGGGCCCAGTGGCGAATGCGGATGGCATAAGCGTACGTTCTATTTTTGTTTTATTTTTCTGTTATGTTTAGGAAACATTAAATGATGGGACTTCATTAATGAGATTAATGAAAAGATAGAAACCTAAGATGTTGTGGAATCAAATTTTTCAAAATGGGTAGCTCTAGTTTTTTGCTTTGCATAGTGGTATTCCTTGATGAATATCTAGTACCTCATTCGATGAGGAAAGAGCCGAGATCCCTTCACCGGGAGTGACTCTTTAGCAAAACTAGCAAATGCTACAACTCACTCGTTTAGTTTTGCAAGCAGCACTAGTTCTTGTTTTGCATAGTGGTATTCCTTGATGAATATCCAGCACCTCATTCGATATAGAAAGAGCCGAGATCCCTTCACCGGGAGTGACCTCTTTAACAAAACTAGCAAACGCTACAAAACTATTCGATTTTTAAAACAGAGCTTAACACACTCAAAATCATTAGATTCAACAACGATATCAAATTCATTACGCTCATTGTTTTCTTAAAAACCTACGTAGCCCTCCGTCATTTCAGATAAGTACTATTTAGTATTCGTGCTGCGTTTGTTGACCTTGTCAAGGCGTAGTGTGCGATAGCTGATTAGTGCTTATCTGCCCGTATGTGATGCGATTAGGTTGGGTAGTCGTGCGGCCTTGTTGACCTTGTCAAGGGTCGTGCAGATGGGTTTAATTAAATCAAGAAATGACGGGTAGAACTTGACTAGCGCTTATGATTTGTTGACCTTGTCAATGTCATAAGTGGCTAGGGGTAAAAAACCTTAACGGGAATTTCAGGTGTTGAAATTTGCAATGAGATTGCACACCTTCAATATGATAGTTGGATCTCAATATCCACTACGAGTAAGAGTTACTCCTGAGAGAGTTTTGCACTTTACAATTAGCTAATCCTGTAAGTGTCTAGAAAGATGTCAACGGGGTTATGCGTTTAGGGAAACGAGATTTATTTTAATTAGGTCCGTGCGAAAGCACGGGGAACCTCCCTTGGAGTACCGATATCTGCCTAGCCGAACGATTGGCGAACCTGTAGGTGTAATTAATCCCAGCTAATCTTATCTTTTATGATTTGAAGAAAAATTTGATAAAAACAGTGGGAGCCATCCTGATTAGATAAGATAATAACCAATCTAATCTTGCAAAGAGCACACGCTAATGCGTTTCCTTCTCTCTTTCTGCAGACAGCAACCAATGTCACGTCTTAATCAAGATAATAATATGGATATATTGACCAAACCTACTTATTATATTAAGCTGGGGAACGTTTGTTCCGTAGGAATAGGAGAATATCAGGATTCCCGCGCCACCCGTATGAAGAAACAACATGTTGATGCATCTTCTTCGGTGTGTTCGTTACCGAGAACTATTTCTCAGTTTGTTCTACGTCCTGGGTATTTGATACCGAATCAGGATCCTACGTATGTAATTTGTTATATGGGCTAAAGAAAGGTAGAGAACTGGGAAAAGATGATAAATCTCTAATAGTAGGGAATGGTGCAATTGTTGCAACCAAGGCAGTTGGCGAATATCACCTTGTATTCCCAACTAGTAATACATTGATTCTGAACGACTGTTACTACGTACCAAAGATGATGTGCAACATTATATCGGTTTCATTGATAACTAAAGAAGGATATAATCTCACATTAGAGGATAATGTTATGAACATTTTTCAAAATCAAATGTTGATTGGATTTGGTACGTTATGTAACGGTATATATGTTCTTAATTAAAGTACAGTTCTTAACGTACAGAACACAAACAAGAGGAAAAATTCAGAAATGAACGAAGCCTTCTTGTGGCACTGTAGACTAGGTTATATCAATACGACAAGACCGACTAAGTTGTATAAAAATGGATATTTTAATCCGTTTGAATTTTCATCTTATGAAACTTGTCAATCATGTCTCAAAGGTAAGATGAACAAAACTCCGTTTACTGGACATGAAGAAAGAGCTACAGAACTCTTGAGGCTGATACATAATGATGTATGCGGTCCCATGTCTACACACGCCAGAAATGGTTTCTCGTACTTTATTACATTCACCGATGATCTCTCAAGGTTCGAACATGTGTTCTTATTGAAACACAAGTCTGAAGCTTTTGAGAAATTCAAGGAATATAAGTGCGAAGTTGAAAACCAGACGGGTAACAATATTAAAATCCTTCGATCAGATCGGGAAGGAGAATACTTGAGCACGGAATTCCGTGATTATTTAAAAGAGAATGGGATTCTCTCTCAGTTTACTTCTCCGTATACGCCACAGCACAACGGTGTATCGGAGTGGAGGAATTACACCCTATTAGATATGGTGCGCTCTACGATGAGTACTGCTGAATTGCCTATTTCTTTTTGGGTTATGCGCTTAAGACAGCCGCATACCTATTGAATCAAGTTCCATCAAAATCTGTGCCTAAAACACCATATGCGATGTGGAGTGGAAATAGACCATATCTTAAACGAGTTAAGATATGGGGTTGTCCGGCCTATGTCAAAAGGAAAAATCCGGACAAACTCGAGGCAAGACCGGTTCTATGTAAGTTTGTAGGATATCCAAAGAATTCGCATGGATATCTTTTCTACCAAAGTGAGGAACAAAAGGTGTTTGTTGCTCAACATTCCACTTTTTAGAAAATGAATTTCTTGTAAAAGAAATTAGTGGCAATGAGGTAGAACTGGAAGAAGTTCCGCAGGCACAAACTACAACTGACGATTTGGTAGAACCGGAAGATCCAATAGTACCCAACGAACCCCAACCACTCCACAGATCTAGTAGGGTTCCTCATCCACCTGAGAGATACTGCGGTTTTCTCGTAGACGGTGGGAGCGAGGATTGCATCATGGAAGATGATGACCCGACTAGTTTCGAGCAGGCCATCACAAGTGGAGGCTCTGTGAAATGGCTGGATGCTATGCGATCCAAGATAGAATCCATGTACACCAACAAAGTATGGACTTTGGAAGTTGCTCCTGAAGGGGTAAAACCCATTGGGAGCAAGTGGATCTTCAAAAAGAAGATTGGTGTAGATAGAAAAGTTGAGACTTTCAAAACTAGACTTGTAGCAAAAGGTTTTCGTCAATGACCTGGCATCGACTATGATGAAACAATTTCTCCTGTCGCTATGCTTAAGTCCATCATGATCCTACTTGCCATTGCTGCATACCATGACTACGAAATCTGGCAGATGGATGTCAAGACCACTTTTCTAAATGGTGATTTAGAAGAGAGCGTGTACATGACACAGCCAGAGGGCTTCGTAGACAGTGGGAGCAGTGGAAAGGTGTGCAAGCTGTTTAAATCCATCTACGGATTGAAGCAGGCATCGCGGAGCTGGAACATCTGTTTTGATGAAGCTGTCAAAGAGTTTGACTTCCTCAAACATGTAGATGAACCTTGTATATATAAGAAGGTTGTAGATAGTAAGGTGGTCTTCCTCGTATTGTACGTGGATGACATACTCTTGATAGGAAACGATTTATCCATGCTACACTCGGTCAAGCTCTTTTTATCACATAAGTTCTCCATGAAAGATCTAGGTGATGCTCCCTATATCCTGGGGATAAAGATCTATAGAGATAGATCTAAACGGATATTGGGATTGTCCCAATCCAGGTACATAGACACCATACTAAAGAGATTTGTATAGAAGATTCCAAGCGAGGTAATTTACCCGCTTGCTCAAGAATCACTCTCTCCAAAGAGATATCTCCTAAGACTAATTTGGAGAGGGCCCGCATGCAAGGGATCCACTATTCTTTGGCGGTACGCTCTATCTTGTATGCAATGTTATGTATCAGACCGGATGTAGCTTACTCACTAGGTGTAGTGAGCAGGTATCAATTAGATCCTGGAGAGAAACACTGGACAGCTGTGAAGAATATTCTTAAGTACTTGAGAAGGACTAAAGAAATGTTCTTAGTGTATGGTAACGGTGAACTCTAGGTGGAGTTCTTTGTTAGTTATATGTATGCCCTAGAGGCCATTATTGTACATATGATATATATTATAGTGGATGCTCGGACATATATAGAGAGGACTTTCTTGCTCGACATGATAGTATGCAATCTGGTTGCTCTTTGTCTTAACATGTAGACTTGTATTGTGATACTGTCTTGCTCTCACATGTTAGCCTTTAGGATGTGTACTTGACTACCAGGACTATGATGGAGATCATACTAGTAGGGCCAGGGTAGTCCACAAGTTTATCCTTTAATTGTTTCTAGTCGAGGGTGTAATGAGACAGGGCATCGATATTCCAGAGTAGATTAGCGTATACGCTTCTTGACCCATATGATGGGCGATGGATGATCCCACATCCATTGGTGTTTGACATCAAAGATGGTATACGGGTGCTGTCATGACCCAAATGTACGGAACGTGACTGTCACTTAAATTACGAAACATCTAAAGGCGTAACGTAATCTAAGTAAGCCAAAGCCCAGAAATATAAACCATTTAAAAAAGTAGAGTGAAGGAAAAACTTAACTAGAAAGTGATTTTAGAAAAATAAAGTTACATTAAAACATTTTAAAATATCAAGTTTTCCCGAAAATTCCGGCAGAGTTTCCTTTGTAAAAACTGGCCCTAGACGGGTATGACACATAAATATATACAAGTAAAGAATAAAGGCATCCCCAAGCGGGAGCTAGCTCTTCGCCAAAGGCGGAATCACAACCACATGCAATATATATCATAATAGAGCCAATAAGCATATAAAAGCACAAGGATAATAAAACATCCCGTCGGCTCAAGTGAGCATCGACACCAGAAATAGAATACATACAAATCTCACAAGCTCACCATCTAAGCCCAATGTATAATTTGGTGTAAAACGGTAGATAAGGTAGATAGAGTATACTAGATACAATAATAATACACAAAGTGGGAACCAAATATCCTTGCAACCCACCTATAAGCAAACCACAGGTCAATGCAAATGGAGTAGAGGAAATAACACACCCGCCGCTACTATGCTGACGGGTCGGACCTGCAAAAAAATACTGTGGCACAACGGGGATGAGTTGCCAACTCGTGAGTAGTAAGTAACATCTAATAAGGCTATCGTAAGCATGCACGCAATTGTGTCACAACCTACATATATCAATATGATACGATGTACCAGCATGAATGCAATATGATTGCATAATCAAACACGAAACCTGAACATGTCTGGTATGAGAAAATCTTTATTCTTATCTTAGAAAAACCACTGTGCAATAAACCGAAGTATCATCAATGAAATCAACAGAAAATTCGTGTCAAGCATCGACACAATATATGCATATCTCAATATCTCAATGTCTCGATGTCTCAATATCTCGATATTTCAATATCTCGGGTTCCGTCAGTCCGGATCGGCCCATCTCATCAAATTTCACGATTACGGTCGGTATCCTCCGGATATTCGCCGCGCCAGACATCACCAGTAGGTAGTCTGCCCCTGCCAGGCTCATCGTCTACAACTCGAGCTTCTTTCCCCGGGTACCATACCGGGCCTACCATGTACCCGAGACGGTTCATCCTACTCCTCGAATTGGGTCTCGAAAACCAACAGAAATCAGGAAAACTCATGGTGGATGGTACATACATCATATCACGAGAAAAACCGCAAATTTCTAATTTTAAAATGATAATAGGTTTATAAAATTCTTACGGTTTTCCCAAAAAATCCAGAAATCTCATCAATACTGAAATCTCCAAGAAGAAGCACAATATATGAACATGTTGGAAATGATGGATGTCTATGATATCGATAGTATATACCATGAGAAGTACGGTCAGAAGTTATGCATGAATCATGATGCAATGAACTATGTATATATGACTAACAATCCTACGTATCCATCCTGATGAAATGACTATACAAGTACAAGTCTACAGATCATATATGATGCAATGCACAGATACCGATTCTAAGCAAGTTCTATAGTGTTCGTGATATAGCAATTACAAAAGGCGTATGTGTTCGCATGAATAGTGTACGTGCGGCATGAACCAATGGTAATGGTGCAAGTGTCCTATGAGATAATATTATATATATCTAAGATGATGCAATGCAATGAGAAGAATGACTAGGAGACTACACGTATAAATACAAGCAGTACTAGTAATCCTAACTATCGGGCGCCTCGGGCTATCCAGACGATCCCCCCATAGATGTGTACATCTACTCACCGGGAGCCTCGGCTAATATGATCCGATCTCAGCCTTGTCTTTCCGCGCCACGTCCGATACCTATGCACACGATCCTAGAATCGCACATAAGTAAATAAGAGGATAGATATATAAATGGTTGTGGACACAACGATACAAGACAACCAACGCGCACTAACTAGACGCGCACGCACTTGGTGCACAAAACGCGGTCGCGACAACGCCACAAACCACAACTAGGGGTCCCTATGCATAGCAATCCCCTAACCTAGAACCCAAATCGTACCAATCGCGCACACACAACACTCAAAATATCATAGAAAATAGGTTGTAGATCATCAAAACTTCAAATTTAATTAAAATCTATTTATTCTAAAAACCTAGTAAGCAATACTTAACCATTTTAGTGCAAATCTAGATGTTTTAGCAATTCTAGTGGTCACAATGTTCACTTAATAACTTAATTAAGCCACACAAACCTTAACTAAATTTTAAATTCACCTATTTACACACTAATCATGAAATTAGTTTGCTAGAACATTTAATTAGGACAATTAGAAGTAAAGATTAGCAAATTAATAATTAGATTAGATTTTGCAAGTCTTAAGATGTTAAACTACACATTGCAACCATAATCAAGTGACAAAAACCCTAACTTGAACCCAAACCCTTCTCTTTAAAATCTAAATCTTGTAATTAAAACCATATTTAAACCTAATTATGTTAGATTAAAGTAATTAACCAACAAATTAACCATAGGGTTAAGATTTATACCTCAAAGATTTTGGGATTCAACTTGCAAACTTGCCTCCAAAAATGCCATCTTGCTTCAAGATCCAAGCTAGATTAGGTCAAGAAATAATGGGTGAAGGTTTAACTATGAATTAGTGAGAATTTGTGTGGATTTTTGATGCAAAACTGAAGAATTTTTGAAGTGAAATGAGGTGGAGAAAATAGGGGAGCTGTTGCAGGGAGGCTCGGCCAAGAGGGGAGAATGAGAGGTGAGTGAGTGTATTGTGGGATCAAGTCAAGAAAAAAAGAACCCCATATCACATCTATTAACTTATTTCATAATTAATTTATTTTCCTAATTAATATTTTCCCTAGAAATCTCTAGAACCATGAATACAATTATAGAAAGAAAGAACATATTATAAACTAGGTTTTGAGTTGTCATGGTGCACTATTGTGTGCTTAACCCATTCAAATTTGTAATTTACACTAATTAAATGTATAAGTGAAAGCTTAAAATAATATTAAAAATAATTAATTAAGGAAAAATATTTAATTAAACTAGTAATTTATAAGTGACTAATTAACTACCAAATACTAGCAATTACATAGCTAAAATAGGTATAATAAGTCTATGTGGAAAAATAATTATAATTACGTTTTACGGAAAACACGAGTTATATTACCGATTATCGGACAATTAACCTAAACGATTTTTTTTTAAAACGTTACAATCTTCCCCCCTTAAAGAAATTCGGTCCCCTAATTTAAAATCTAATTATGTGTACCCTCGAAGAGATGGGAAAATTTCTTTCGCATCTCGTCCTCGGCTTCCCACGTGACCTTTTCGCCGTTGGGGCCATGCCAAAGAACTTTTACGGATGGTATGACCTTCGATCTCGATTTCTTCACTTGCCGATCCAGAATGACTATCGGCTGCTTGGTGAAAAAATGGTCGTACTCCAGCTGAATTGTCTGGTACTGAATCGCATGAGAGGGGTCATGAAGGTACTTTCGGAGTATCGATACGTGAACCACGGGATGAACATCTGGAAAACTGGATGGAAGAGCCAAACGATAAGCAACTGAGTTGACTAGCTCGAGAATCTCAAAGGGACCCACATATCTGGGACTAAGCTTCCCTTTCCTCCCGAATCTCAACGCGCCCTTCATCGGAGAAACCCTCCAGAAAACATGATCTCCAACGGCGAACTCAAGTCTGCAACGACGTCTATAGGCATTAAACTTTTACCTATTCTAGGCCGCTCTTATCTTATCCCGAATCAACTGGATCTTTTCGGTCATCTCCTGTACAATCCGCGGCCCTAAAGTACCGCTCTCACTGAGCTCTGTCCAACATACGAGCGATCGACATCTCTTCCCATATAATGCCTCGAAGGGTGCCATATGAATCTTCTCCTGGAAGCTGTTATTGTAGGAGAACTCTATCAAGGGTAAGTAACAATCCCAACTGCCACCAAAATTTAGAACGCAAGCTCGGAGCATATCCTCAAGAGTCTGAATAGTCCGCTCTGACTGACCGTCGGTCTACATAAGATTTTTGCCATAGTCGGCTGGTGAACTGGGTGCCTCTGTCGGACACAATACAAGTCGGAACGCCGTGTAGTCGCACCATCTCATTAACATATATCTGAGCATACTGAACGAATCCAAAAATGGTCTTTACTGGCAGAAAATGAGCAGCTTTCGTTAATCGGTTTACCATCACCTAAATGGAGTCATACACTCAACTGGTCCTAAATAGACCCACGATAAAATCCATAGAGATCTGCTCCTATTTTCACTCCGGAATGGGCAAAGGTTGTAACTCTCCTGCTGACCCCTGATGCTTGGCCTTGACTTACTGACAAGTCAGCATCCCGAAACAAAATCTGTGACATCTCTCTTCATCCATTCACACCAGTAGACTTCTCTCAAATCATAATACATCTTGGTGGAACCCGGATGAACACTATATACTGACTGATGCGCTTTCTTAAAAATCTTGCGTCTCAGTCCCTCGGAATCTGGCACACACAGTCGAGTCCCAAATCGTAGTACTCCCTGATCATCGATCACGAACTCTGAATCTCTGCCATGTCTAACCTGCCCCATGATCTCTGACAAACGGGCATCGCCGGGCTATGCCTCGCGGATACGGTCAAACAACTGTGGACGCGCACAAACACGGGCAAGTTATCCCCCGGTCGACGTAAACTCGAACTGTACTCAGATGTCACATAGAATATGCCAATCTGCCGTCGACTGCCTCTGAACTGCACTCAAACAAAATAATCTACCTCCGGGCCTCCGACTCAAAGCATCTGCCACAACATTCGCCTTGCCCGGACGATAAAGAATCTCGCAGTCATAGTCTTTCACTAGCTCCATCCAATGGCGCTGTCTCAAATTCACATCTCGCTGCTGAAAGTTGTAGTGTCTCCAGATCTTAATTGTAACCACCGCATCCATCTCTAAGTCATGCGTGGGATAGTTCTGCTCGTGCTTCTTCAACTGCCGAGAAGCATCGCAATAACCAACAACACCGCCTGATCCTGAAGGCAAAGATAATACTGGCGCCGTAGTCAAACGAGTCTTCAACTGCTGAAAGCTTTGCTCGCATGCCTCGGTCCAAAGAAAAAGGAACTCCCTTCTGGGTTAACCCGGTCAACGGTGCAGCGATACGGGAAAAATCCTATACGAAATGTCAATAGTATCCGGCCAAACCCCAAAAGCTGCGAACCTCCATCACTGATACAGGTCTGGGCCAGTGCTGAACGGCCTCGATCTTCTTCGGTTCCATATGTATACCATCTCTCGTAACTACGTGATCCAAGAAGTCAACACTATCCAATCAGAATACACACTTGGATAATTTAGCGAATAGCCGGCTCTCCCTCAAAGTCTGCAACGAAATTCTCAATTACTGCCCAGGCTCCACTTGTCTCCAAAAGTATACTAGGATGTCCTCAATGAACATGATGATAGAATGATCAAGAAACAACCTGAATATACGGTTCATCAAGTCCATAAACGCTGCTGGGGCATTGGTGAGCCCGAACGACATCACCAAGAACTCATAATGCCTGTAACGTGTGTGAAAATCAATCTTCAGAATATCATCCTCTCTAACCCACAACTAATGGTAGCCTGATCGCAAGTCAATCTTTGAGATCCCGCACCCTGGAGCTAATCAAATAAATCGTCGATGCGAGGTAGGGGATATCTATTCGGCATAGTAACCCGATTCAACTGACAATAATCGATGCATAGCACAAACTGCCGTTTTTCTTCTTGACGAACGGGACAAGAGTTCCCCAAAGTGACGCACTCGGACGAACAAGCCCCTTATCCAACAAATCTTGCAACTGATCCTTCAGCTCTTAAACTCCACTGGGTCTATCCAATATGGCGGTATAGAAAATGGCTCCGTGCCTGGAATCAAGTCAAAGCAGAACTTACAATCGCGCTCTGGCGACAAACCAGGCAGCTTGTCAGGAAAGACATCGGGAAACTCTCTCACCATCGGGACCTGGTCCAACGGGACCTCTACGGCTCCAACAACTCGAACATATGCTAAGAATCCCAGACATCCTTTCCTCAAGAACCGACCAGCATGAATAGAAGAAATCAAGCTGGGAAGGATGGTGCTAAGGTCTCCCTGAATAACAAGAACTGTCTCACCCGAAAAACTAAATCTGACTGCCTTCTCACGGCAGTCCATAGACGCATAACACGTGGCTAATCAATCCATGCTCAGAAGAATTTCGAAGTCAAACGTATCGAGAAGAATCAAATTGACAGAAGAATCCTTATCTCCGATACGAACAAAACAAACATGAACGAAAAACATATCGAGCGACCAAAAGACTAGCCTATGGGAGAAATCACAACAAGTGACTGATTTAGCAAGGACTACTGTCGGTTGAACCTCGATTCAAAATAAGTGGATACCATTTCAAATAACACCAGAAATAAATACGCATCGAAAGAAAACACCGAAAGAATACCTGTCACTACTACATTGGATGTCTGCGCATCCAGAGGAGTCAAAGCAACACTCGAGCCTATCCCTCACTAATAGCTGGCTGTCCTCTACCAAACCACACCGGAGTTAATACATCTGTACGAATTCTCTTCGGTCCCAAAATGACCGAAGTCTCAAAAATACGCTCCTACAAATGTAAGGCTGTATAAGTGTCAAAATGCTGGGTGCCAATAACAAGAAATAACTGTGTATCTAGTCCCCGCACGAACCACCTTATGCGTTTCTCTTCAATGTCCATCAGGTAAGGAGCATATCGGGTCAACTGAGTAAACTGGATATCATACTCGGACACTGTCATCCCTGAAGTCTTGTGCAAGGACTCAAAACTACGAGCTCGGGCATCTCGAACGCTTTCCGGAAGGAAACGAGCAAGAAATACAGCTGTGAACTCATCCCAAGTCATAGGAGGTAGATCTATAGCTCGGCCTCTCTCAACTGATTCGCACCACGTCTGAGCAAGACCCTCTAGACGAAAACTTGCAAGCTCAACCCATCTCTCGTCAGAACGTCTCAGCGAATGACAAATCCTCGCCATCCTGTCGAGGAATGTCTGCGGATCCTTCGATGCATCTATGCCTGTAAAAACTAGAGGCTTCAGCCTTAAAACTCCTGTAAAGATACAGAAATAATCTCGGTAACAACAGAAACAGTTGCCTGAGCAGCATGTACAATCACAGTCCCCACAGTAGGAGGGACATCATCGGCTCTCGGAGCTCGGCTAATCTCAACTAACAATCCAACCATCTGTCACAAGTCCTGAATACTCGACTCCAGCCTATCTATCCATCCTGGAGAAGGCGGATCACTCTGTCCCTGAGGGGTAGACGTACTGCCCTGATCGGTCCTCGTCTCAAACGAGCCTGCTCTAATCTCATCTCTGGCGGCAACGCTTTGGCCCTTATAGTTTTCGGCGGCATAGTGGCCGGAACAAGAAACAGGATTGATAGGAACATTGCGATCGAATCAAAAGGACATATGGAATCAAGCAAGGTAGTACAAGCATATATATATCCTAAGGTCACTTAGGCGGAATATCATATCGTAAGTATGCCGCGGAATATACACACGCTACGCCACTCTGCTTAAGTCACATACTCTATCTACTATGGGTCATTCTACACTCAGAAAGGTAAAACCTAACGCTCTGATACCAACTTTGTCACGACCCGAAGGTATGGAACTTGACTGGCACTTAAATTACAAAATGTCTAAAGGCGTAAAGTAATCTAAGTAAGCTAAAACCCAGAAATCTAAACCATTTAAAAAAGTAGAGTGAAGGAAAAACTTAACTAAAAAGTGATTTTAGAAAAATAAAGTCACATTAAAACATTTTAAAATATCAAGTTTTCCCAAAAATTTCGGCAGAGTTTCCTTAGTAAAAACTGGCCCCAAACGAGTACGACACATGAATATATACAAGCACGAGGAAAGAATAAAGGCATCCCCAAGCGGGAGCCAACTCTTCGCCAAAGGCGGAATCACAACAACACACAATATATATCATAATAGAGCCAATAAGCATATAAAAGCACGAGGAAAATAAAACGTCCCGTCGGCTCAAGTAAGCATCGACACCAGAAATAAAATACATACAAATCTCACAAGCTCACTATCTAAGTCCAATGTATAACTGGTGGAAAATGGTACATAAGGTAGATGGAGTATACTAGATACAATAATAATACACAAAGTCGGAACCAAATATCCTCGCAAACCACCTACAAGCAAATCGCGGGTCGATGCAAATGGAGTAGAGAAAGATAACACACCCGCCGCTACTATGCTGATGGGTCAGACCTGCAAAAAATACTGTGGTACAACGAGGGTGAGTTGCCAACTCGTGAGTAGTAAGTAATATCTAAAAAAGCTAGCGTAAGCATGCACGCAATTGCGTTACAACCTACATATATCAATATGATACGATGTACTAGTATGAATGCAACATGAATGCATAATCAAACACGAAACCTGAACATGTCTGGTATAAGAAAATCTTTATTCTTATCTTAGAAAAACCTCTGTGCAATAAACCGAAGCATCATCAATGAAATCAACAGAAAATCCGTGTCAAGCATCGACACAATATATGTATCTCTCAATATCTCAATGTCTCAATATCTCGATATCTCAATGTCTCAATATCTCGATGTCACAATATCTCAATATCTCGGGCTCCGTTAGTCTGGATCGGCCCATCTCATCAAATATCACGACTACGGTCGGTATTCTCAGGATATCCGCCGCGCCAGACATCACTGGTAGGTAGTTTGCCCCTGCCAGGCTCATCGTCTACAACTCAAGCTTCTTGCCCCGGGTACCATACCGGGCCCACCATGTACCCGAGACGGTTCATCCTACTCCTCGATTTGGGTCTTGAAAACCAACAGAAATAAGGAAAACTCATGGTGGACGACACATACATCATATCACGAGAAAAACCGCAAATTTCTATTTTTAAAATGATAATAGATTTATGAAATTCTTGCGGTTTTCCCCAAAAATCCAGAAATCTCATCAATACTGAAATCTCCAAGAAGAATCACAATATATGAACATGTTGGAAATGATGGATGCCTATGATATCGATAGTATATACCATGCGAATTACGGCCAGAAGCTATGCATGAATCATGATGCAAAGAGATATGTATATATGACTAACAATCCTACGTATCCATCCTAATGAAATGACTATACAAGTACAAGTCTACAGATCATATATGATGCAATGCACAGATACCGATTCTAAGCAAGTTCTATAATGTTCGTGACATAGCAATTGCCAAAGGCGTGTGTGTTCGCATGAATAGTGCACGTGCGGCATGAACCAATGGTAATGGTGCAAGTGTCCTATGAGATAATATCATATATATCTAAGATGATGCAATGCAATGAGATGAATGACTAGGAGACTACATGTATAAATACAAGCAACACTAGTAATCCTAACTATCGGGCGCCTCGCGCCATCCAGACGATCTCCCTATAGATATGTACATCTACTCACTAGGACGCCTCGGCTAATCTGATCCGATCTCAGCCTTGTCTTTTTGCGCCATGTCCGACGCCTATGCACCCGATCCTAGAATCGCACACAAGTAAATAAAAGGATAGATATATAAATGGTCGCGGACACAACGATACAAGACAACCAACGCACACTAACTAGACGCGCACGCAATTGGTGCACAAAAAGCGGTCGATACAATGCCACAAACCACAACTAGGGGTCGCTATGTATAGCAATCCCCTAACCTAGAACCCAAATCGTACCAATCGCGCATTCACAACACTCAAAATATCATAAGAAATAGGTTGTAGATCATCAAAACTTTAAACTTAATTAAAATCTATTTATTCTAAAAACCTAGTAAGCAACACTTAACCATTTTAGTGCAAATCTAGATATTTTAGCAAATCTAGTGGCCACAATGTTCACTTAATAACTTAATTAAGCCACACAAACCTTAGATAAATTTTAAACTTACCTATTTACACACTAATCATGAAATTAGTTTGCTAGAACATTTAATTAGGACAATTAGAAGTAAAGATTAGCAAATTAATAACTAGATTAGATTTTGCATGTCCTAAGATATTAAACTACATATTGCAACCATAATCAAGTGACAAAAACCCTAACTTGAACCCAAACCCTTCTCTTTAAAAACTAAATCTTACAATTAAAACCATGTTTAAACCTAATTAAGTTAGATTAAAGTAATTAACCAACAAATTAACCAGAGGGTTAAGATTTATACCTCAAAGATTTTGGGATCCAACTTGCAAACTTGCCTCCAAAAATGCCATCTTGCTTCAATATCCAAGCTAGATTAGGTCAAGAAATAATAGGTGAAGGTTTAACTATGAATTAGTGAGAATTTGTGTGGATTTTTGATGCAAAAATGAAGAATTTTTAAAGTGAAATGAGGTGGAGAAAATGGGGGAGCTGCTGCAGGGAGGCTCGGCCAAGGGGGGAGAATGAGAGGTGAGTGAGTGTATTGTGGGGTCAAGTCAAGAAAAGAAAACCCCATATCACATCTATTAACTTATTTCATAATTAATTTATTTTCCTAATTAATATTTTCCCTAGAAATCTCTAGAACCATGAAGACAATTATAGAAAGAAAAAACATATTATAAACTAGGTTTTGAGTGTCATGGTGCACTATTGTGTGCTTAACCCATTTAAATTTATAATTTACACTAATTAAATATATAAGTGAAAGCTTAAAATAATATTAAAAATAATTAATTAAGGAAAAATATTTAAGTAAACTAGCAATTTATAAGTGACTAATTAAATACCAAATACTAGCAATTACATAGCTAAAATAGGTATAATTAAGTCTATGTGAAAAAATAATTTACATTTTACGGAAAATACGAGTTATATTACCGATTATTGGACAATTAACCTAAACGATTTTTTAAAACGTTACAGGTGCTCAGTGGAGACTGGGTATACTGAACAGGACTCGCCGAGAACTCCTAGATGGTATTATACCCAGCGTTAGATAGCAGTTCTCTGGTGACACTGGTACAGGTTAGTCTGTAGACCCGAGATCGTCATAGAGTCTTGTGTAATTCCCACTGTGCTTTGATTTCCACCTTACCACGTTCAAGAGAACGTGCAAAACGGTGGTTTTTGGGTACAGTCCCGTGTCACATGGAGGCAATGAGCGATAGGAGGGTATTCGTCTCTCCCAGTATTGGGGGTTGATGTTTGTGCTGTGCTCGGTTGGCCATAACAGGAAGTCCCTGGCCAGGGACGATATGGTGATTTACTGATAAGTGTTATCAGTAGTTTCTTGACCCGTTATGAGCCTCACATCGACACGACTTATCAAGTTACTGGGGTGTGACGTTTACCAACCCTAGACTAGATATGCAATATATCAGACGAAAAGACCGGACTGTACGGTAGTGTTATTGATAGGCTTTGCGGGAGTTTAGATAAACTTGCTTGTTGATCTTCTGATCCTCAATACTCGGGTGGCCGTTACGTCCAGCTAGTACCACTGACGGCTTGTGGGTGACTGATATGATGATCACCTATTGCCGGCGTATTGACGAGTCTTTAGAGTCCTATACAGAGGTTTCCAAGCTCATGCGAAACGAAGTAGGAGCTCATATGTGATATGTGTGGGACCGAGATTAATACGTGTATGTGATACCGTATTCTATTTTCATGATATGTAATATTAGTCGGTTATATGTGATATAGCCGGATTATTAAATCAAGTGTTGATTTAATAATTTAATGTATGATTATATATATTTGATATATTAATTTTACATTAACTAATATTTGCTCACTTAAGCATTTCTTTTTCTCACTTATGCACATTAAATATATATGCGATATATATTATTGTGTCATGCTTGTTGCTTCATGCTACATGGGTGTATGAGACTCACACCATGCTAATGATAATGTGGGGTTTTAATTATTAAGGATAAAACAAAATTAGGTGGAAAATTAGTCATGGTTGGATGCTTAGTGGAAGCTTGTAGAACCATTGACTTAGTCCACTACTTTTGTCTTAACCTAGATATTTATTAACCCAACTATCATATTAAGCCATGGTTAAGTCTCTACATGAGTTAATATGAGATATTATCTCACCCATGGTTTCTATTCTCACTCATTCACTCTCTTTTCCATTATTGGCTTCATCTTCTTCTTCATCAAGAGTGAGCTCTCTAGGTTTTGAGGAGGTGAAGAAAATAAGTGAGAAAAATATTTCTAAAGTGAGCAAAATTCCTACTTCATCAACCTACACTAGATTAGCTATTTAGTTTAAATTGTTTGCTTCACTAATTCCAAATTAGTGAAGAGGTAGCTTAAGTTAGTGTCTCCTCGATGTAGATCATTTTTGGTCTCGAAGACTTCAAGCAAGCTTGTTCCTTTCATCTTGTGGAGCCTCTCCAGAGTCCGGAAGTTCACTACTTAAAGCGAAGGGACTGCTACACGGAGCTATTAAAGTGAAGGACTGGTCTACAAAAGTTGTATTCCTTGTTCAGTTAGATGTAAAGTTGTTTACATGCTAGTTTACGTCAAATTCTCTAGTTAAGATTCTTGGTTAGGGTTCTTTAGCATTGCAATTTTTGAAAATGGCATGGTCGATTCCTCCTGAAATCCAGTGGCTGTGCTAGGGAACCCTACAGTGGTATCAGAGCCAAGGAGAATTAGACGATGCTTGTTGAATTACGAAACCGAAACAACTTCGAAACATCGAAACAAAAAACCTAGTTTCTGTCGCATTTTAAAAGTTTTCAAAATATTTTTAAGCAGTTGTAGAATGTTACATGAGATGTAAAATGAACGCCAGAAAAAAACGAACCCCATCCGCCGGAATTGACCCGGCGACAAGCTCCAAAAATTCGGCCTGGCCGGTTTTCCATTCATGTTTTGGGTTCGTTTTGGTTTGGTGTTCTGGTCTCTGGGTTTTGGTGTTTCAGATGTTGCTTGTTTTTGCTAAGATTGGATATGATGTTATCTTTCTGTAAAGGCAGTTCAGAGTGTTTCATAGTCGTAATTCTAACATCGTTTCGGATAATTTAGACGACGTTATAAAGTTTGAACGAATATCAATAACCCATTTTCTCCCTTGCTGAAAATTTTCCAAAAGTTGGATTTTTTCTAAGTTAAAAATATTCAAAAATCATACAAGTAATTCTATAGACCCTCTAGAAGAATGAAACCCTAACTCAATTCTATGATCGTCGGAACCGCCGTCAAACCTTAGGGTTTGCGGTAGTTCCGCAGCGCCATAGGCGAGTCAAGGGTTGGCCCTTCTACGGTTGGTCCATAGGTACCGTGGCATGTTCTGAGTATTTCTTAACTGTGCTCAAGTGTTGAGCTCTTTGAGAAATTTTGGGTGTTTTTAGTTCGATCAAAATGTTTAACACCGTCTAGCTTTCTGTGATGTGATATAATATTTGGAATCTACACTAATTAGTTTTGTGAAAATTGATTAGTTGCTTGTAAATTTAACATTTCGGTCTCGGTAGGAATCGGGAATCTTGTTGAATTATCCGATTTCTTTTGAAAAGGTATTTTCATGAGTCGGACCCAAATGTAAGATTTACAATGTTAGGCATGAAATCCGAAATATGAGATATTCCGGGTTTATGATGTCTGAAGGCTGCGTCGATTCCAAATGTTGTAGTTTGACATTTTCTTTTCTGCGACCGTAAGTGTCATATATGGTGTATCGCCGGTTTCGTTGCTATATGTCAACGACAATTGGGATACACATATTTACTTATGTTGATGACATGTGATATTATGTGTTGCTGTGATATATTATATTGGATCACCGTGTTTGAATAGCCGGGGGATTTTATGTGAGATGAGAGTTTTTCATTTTCATAAATGTAAAAACTTGTATGTAATATTCTTTTATTGGGGCACTTCCGAGTTGAGGATGATGTCACCATTGATGTATATTATTTACTTTTCCACATTAGGATAGACCCAAGGTGGGGAGCACAAGTAACCGGGTTCAGAGTCCAGTGGAAGACCATCTTGAGAAGTCGAGTCCGGCTCTCCTAACTCTAGAATTGGTGGGGTTGCTTGCCGCTCTCGTAGGGGTCTAGGGATGTGGGTTTGGCTATTCATCGCGACCATAGAATCCGTGTTTTTTACTGGCTGCTGATATGTTGACTTCTGTTGTTGATATTATGTGATGTGATCACTTTATATATGTGAGACGAATACTTTATTATTATATATATGATATATAATAAAAGTTCCTTATGTTTTGCATCCGTGCTAGTCCCGCCCCGCTATACCGTTAGTTAAGTAACCTAACGGTGCATAACGGGACACTGTGGCGAATGCGGATGGCATTAGCATACATTGTATTTTCGTTTCTTTTGTGATGCTTAGGAAGCATAAATGATGGGACTTCATTAATGAAATTAATGAAAAAGAAAGAAACCTAAAAATATTGTAGAATCCTGTTTTAAAAAACTGGTAGCTCTAGTTCTTGTTTTGCATAGCGGCGTTCCTTATAGAATATCCAACACCTTATTCGATAAGGAAAGAGTCGAGATCCCTTCACCGGGAGTGACCTCTTTAGCGAAACTGGCAGATGCTACAACCCACTCGGTTTTGTTTTTGATTGCTTCTCTAGTTCTTGTTTTGCATAACGGTATTCCTTATAGAATATCCAGCACCTTATTTGATAAGGAAAGAGTCGAGATCCCTTCAGTGGGCAAAAGCCTAAAAAACACTCCTTTTCAAAATCACTCGATTCTACAACGATATCAAGTTCATTACGTAAAAGGTTTTCTTAAAAACCTGTCGTAGCCCTCCGTCATTTTAGATAAGTACTATTTAGTATTCGTGCCGCGTTTGTTGACCTCTGTCAAGGCATAGTGTACGGTAGCTGATTAGTGCTTATCTGTAAAGCATGTGATGCGATTGGATTAGGGCAGTTGTACGGCCTTGTTGACCTCTGTCAAGGGTCATGCGGGTGGGTTTAATTCAATCATAAAATAGCGGGTTGAACTTGATTCGCGCACTATGGTTTGTTGACCTCTGTCAAGGTCATAGAACGCTAGGGGCAAAATATTATCGGGAATTTCAAGTGTTGAAATTTGCAATGAGATTGCATACCTTCTATGAGATAGTTGGATCCCGATACCCACTGCAAGTAAGAGTTATTCCTGGGAGAGTTTTACACATCACAATTAGCCGATCAAGTAGGTGTTTAGAAAATTGTTAACGGAGTTACACCCCTGGGAAAACGAAGTTTATTTTAATTAGGTTCGTGCGAAAGCACGGGAAACCTCTTTCAAAGTACCGACACTGGCCTGGCTGAAAGATTGGCGAACTTGTAGGGTATAATTAATCCCGGCTAGTCTTACCTTTTAGGGTTTGAAGGAAGATTTGATAAAAACAGTAGGAGCCATCCTGATTAGATAAGATAATAACCAATCTAATCTTGAAAGAGCATACGCTAAGTATTTTTTTCTCTCTCTCTTCAGGTAGCGACCATGTCAAGCCTTAATCAAGATAATAATATGGATGTCTTGACCGAACCCGCTTGTTATACTGAGCAGGGGAACGTTGGTTCCGCTCTATCTTATAATTGTTATAAGTCCGAGCAGGAAATAGGGAAATATTCGGATTCTTACGCCACCCAAACGAAGAATAAGCATGTTGATGTATCTTCTTCGGGTGTGTTAGTTACCGAGAACTGTTTCTCAGTACACTCTACGTCCTGGGTATTAGATACCGGATCAGGATCCCACATATGTAATATGTTGCATAGGCTAAGGAAAGGTAGAGAACTGAGAATAGGTGATCATTCTGTAACAGTAAGGAATGGTGCAAATGTTGCAGCCAAATCAGTTAGCGAATATCACTTTATATTACCAAATGGTAATACATTGATTCTGAACGAATGCTATTACATACCGAACCTGATATGCAATATTATATCAGTTTCTTTATTAAGTAAAGAAGGATATAATTTTGTATTGCAGGATAATGTTATGAACATTTTTTTGAATCAAAAATTAATTAGATCAGGCTCGTTAAATAATGGCATATACGTTCTAAATCAAACCACAGTTCTTAATATACAGAACACACACAAGAGGAAGAGTTCAGAAATGAACGAATCCTTCTTGTGGTATTGTAAACTAGGTCATATCAATGCGCATGACTAGCTAAGTTACATAAAAAATGGATATTTGAATCCGTTCAAATTTTCATCTTATGAAACTTGTCAGTCATGTCTCAAAGGCAAAATGACCAAAACTCCGTTTACTGGATACGGAGAAAGAGTTATGGAACTCTTGGGACTGATATATAGTGATGTATGTGGTCCCATGTCTATACATGCCAGGAATGGTTTCTCGTACTTTATTACATTCACTGATGATCTCTCAAGATTCGGTCATGTGTTCCTGTTGAAACACAAGTCTGAAGCATTTGAGAAATTCAAAGAATATAAGCATGAAGTCGAGAACCAGATGGGTAAAAGTATTAAAATCCTATGATCTGATCGGGAAGGAGAATACTTAAGTATGGAATTCCGTGACTATCTAAAAGAGAATGGGATTCTCTCTCAACTTACTCCTCCGTATACACCGCAGCACAACGGTGTATCGGAGCGGAGGAATCGCACCCTATTAGATATGGTGCGCTATATGATGAGCACCGCTGAGTTACCTATTTCCTTTTGGGGTTATGCGCTTGAGACAGCAACATACCTATTGAATAGAGTTCCGACCAAATCAGTATCTACCACTCCATATGAGATATGGGAGGGGAAGAGACAATGTCTTAATTTTTTTAAGATATGGGGTTTCCCGACCTATGTTAAAAAGCAAAATTCGGACAAGCTCGAGGCAAGGTCAGTTCTGTGCAAGTTTGTGGGATATCCCATGCATTCACAAGGACATATCTTCTACCACCCTGAGGAACAAAAGGTGTTTGTTGCTCAGCATGCCACCTTTTTAGAAAAGGAATTTCTTGTGAAAGAAATTTATGGCAAAGAGGTAGAACTGGAAGAAGTTCCAGCTGTACAAACTACGACAGAAGATTTGGTAGAACCAGAGGATTCGATAGTTCCCAATGAACCTCAGCCTCTCCGTCGATCTAGTAGGGTTCCTCATCCACCTGAAAGATACTGTGGTTTTCTCATTGATGGTGGGAGCGAGGATTGCATCATGGAAGATGATGACCCAACTAGCTTCGAGCATGCCATCACGAGTGGGGACTCTGTGAAATGGCTAGATGCAATGCGATCTGAGATGGAATCCATGTACACTAACAAAGTATGGACTTTGGAAGTTGCTCCCGAAGGGGTAAAATCTATTGGGAGCAAATGGATCTTTAAGAAGAAACTTGGTGTAGATGGAAAAGTTGAGACTTTCAAAACTAGACTTGTTGCAAAAGGTTTTTGTCAACGACCAGGTATGGATTATGATGAAACCTTTTCTCCAGTGGCTATGCTTAAGTCCATCCGGATCCTACTTGCCATCGCTGCATACCATGACTACGAAATCTGGCAGATGGATGTTAAGACCTCCTTTCTAAATAGTGATTTAGAAGAGCGCGTGTACATGACTCAGCCAGAGGGTTTCGTGGACAGCAGGAGCAGCGGAAAGGTGTGCAAGCTGCTTAAATCAATCTACGAGTTGAAGCAGGCATCACGGAGTTGGAACATCTGTTTTGATGTGGTAGTCAAAGAGTTTGACTTCATCAAAAACGTAGATGAATCTTGTATATAGAAGAAGGCAGCAGAGAGTAAGACCGTCTTCCTCGTATTGTACGTGGATGACATACTCTTGATAGGAAATGATGTTCAAATACTGCACTCGATCAAGATCTTCTTATCACATAGATTCTCCATGAAGGATCTAGGTGATGCCTCCTACATCCTGGGGATTAAGATCTATAGAGATAGATCTAAACAGATACTGGGATTGTCCCAATCCTGGTACATCAACACCATACTAAAGAGGTTTAGTATGGAGGATTCCAAGCGTGGGAATTTACCCACGATCTCAGGAATTACTCTCTCCAAAGAGATGTCTCACAAGACTGATTTGGAGAGAGCTCGTATGCAAGGGATACCCTATGCTTCGGCAGTAGGCTCTATCATGTACGCGATGTTATATACCAGACCCGATGTAGCATACTCACTAAGTGTAGTGAGTAGGTATCAAGCAGATCCTGGAGAGAATCACTGGACAGCTGTGAAGAACATTCTTAAGTACTTGAGAAGGACTAAAGAAATGTTCTTGGTGTATGGTAACGGTGAACTCCAAATGGAGTCCTTTACCAATTCGACCTTCCAGAGTGATAAGGACGACTCTAAGTCGGTCTCGGGTTTTGTCTTTACCCTCAATGGAGGGGCAGTTTGTTGGAAGAGTTTTAAGCAAGAAACCGTGGCAGACTCGACGATGGAGGCTGAATACATCGCTGCCAACGATACTGCCAAAGAGGTTGTCTGGATGAAGAACTTCATAACTGAATTTGGAGTGGTTCCATCCATCGAGCATCCAATACCTTTGTATTGTGATAACATTGGAGCCGTGGCTTTGGCCAAGGAATCCAGGCCCCATCAGCGATCCAGGCATATTCTGAGGCGGTATCACCTGATCCGGAAGATAGTTGATCGCCGGGAGATCGAGGTCAGGAGAGTTGACACGAAGAATAACACGATGGATCAACTCACAAAGGCCATACCCCAGAAACAATTTGAGAGACTTTTCGGGATGTTGGGTATGAGATACTACAACAACTGGCCTTAGTGCAAGTGGGAGATTGTTAGTTATATGTATGCCCTAGAGACCATTATTGTACATATGATGTATATTATAGTGGATGCTTGGACATATATAGAGAGGAATTTCTTGCTCTACATGATAGTATGCTATCTATTTGCTCTTTATTTTAACATGTAGACATGTATTGTGATACTGTCTTACTCTCACATGTTGATAAAGCCCTTAGGATGTGTACTTGACTACCAGGACTATGATGAAGATCATACTAGTGAGGCCAGGGTAGTCCACAAGTTCATCCTTTAATTGTTCCTAGTCGTGGGTGTATCGAGACATGGCATCGATATTCCAGAGTAGACTAGCGTATACGCTTCTTGACCTATATGATGGGTGATGTAACAACCCTAAAATTTCTGTACAATTTTTCAAAAAAAATACAGAAAGGGGTACTTTTGCCTGAGCATAAGTTATAAATTTGTTTTGCTTTTTAATAGCAAGAAGGAGCTTGTTACTCATTGGTAAGACCTTGCACTGCTGAACTAAAGCACCAGAGTTCAAATCCCATTAGCCACATTATTTTTTAATTTGTTTTCTTTTAAATTTTTAGAATTCCAAGAGTCTACACGTGCTAAACTCGTAAAACCAAAAGTCACAAATAAAACAAACTGACCCAGGAGCTACACCAAACGACGTAGTACACGTGACAACAAAGGGGGGCCGACTCGGCCTGACTCGGCCGCCGCCGCCGCCGGCCGATTCACCCCGGATCGCCGAGTCTTCTTCTGTGAACTTGTGTCTTTTTGGCTTCTTGAAACCCCTGTCATGTTTAATTTTCCTGAATTATTACAAAGAATTTAAAATTCAATTAAAACCCTTTTTAATATAAAATTAAATACATTTTTCTTTACACCCTTTCATCTATCCTAACCTTAGTTTTACCCTATAAATACCACCCCTAAACACATCCCCCTCACTCATAAATTTTGTTCAAACTCTCAAGAAAACTCTCTAGAAATTTTGTGTACAAGTGGAGTTAGCGAAGGGCGAACTTCCGACGACTACTCTAGGAGCTCCCGGCGACGAAACGACGCAATGGCAACTCCTACTTCCTCCCCTTTCTCATCTCTAACCTCTAAGCCAGTAAGTCCCACCTCCCTCATCTCTATTCTATTCTAAAAATTTGTAAAACTAAAACACGACGGAAGTGAAGTCTTCTGATTCGGTTTTCTCTAAAAAGTTCAACTTTCCTTAAACACAACCATACCAAACGCTTACATCTTGACTATTAATCAGTAATAAAACATATGGAACAAATTCCTTTTCAAAAGAATGAATATTTTAATTTTTATCGCACTTTTTCAGTAAAATGCCATGTAGTTTAGTTTCGACTTTAAAATATCACTAATCTTGCTATACCTTTAGATAGATCACGAGGTAATAACCTACCTCCTCACAACACTCATATGCAATATAGCACGATACCTTTCTGGAATATAGAATACGGGAATACAAATTTACAATTAAATACCTTTTACTATTAAAACCGTTTTCTACAAGATTACGTATTTTTACAAATCTTTGCAAAGCGCCGCTACAACCCATTTTTGGGAACCCGTCTGGGATGGTACGGATTGTCACACATCCCTGGGCTTAGTAGTGCGACATTCAGACCTCCGCAAGGAGCATTCGGTCTCGAAAGATTTAAAAATACAAATATTTTAAGAAAAAATTAGATTTCTAGAAAAATAATAAATTAAAATTATTTTATATAAATAAATATATATATGTATCATCAAAATATCTATTTTTGATATAATATAAATATTCCAACTTTTCTATATCAAAAGAATCACTTTACATGAAAATACCATGAAATTCCATACAAGTTCAATACTTTACAACTAAATACCATGTATTATGAAAAATAGGTTTATCTCACTAGAAATGTCACATATATAAAATATACATCTAAGAAAACTCTAAAGACGATAATAAAATAGTTGAGGTGTATTTTGAAAATTATACAAAATTATTTTTACATAAAACCCCCTCAAGTTTTATAAATTACAATAAGGACCCTAGTAAATATAGGTTTAAGCGGGACCAGTCTCTTGAGCCTCAGAGAGCCGGAAATATGGGTGCTTGCCTATTTAAGGTAGACAACTTAACAAATGGTGTTATCAACACGGTAATCGTCTTTGAAAAAGACACAAATCCTGCCGCCCATGTGCAGCGGTTACCGATAACACCAAAACCTAATTCAGGACTTCAATTTCTTTTCTAATTATTCTGACTCAGACCGAGTCTCATTATAAATAATCTGACTTGAATATGATTCAAGTACAAACTACAATTCAACATGAATCCATGAATCCATATATTCAATCTGTTCAATCTATCAATTTATACAACTTGACTGAACCGAACCATGGATATACATCCATCTACATGATTCATACATCTACATGATTCTCCAGTTACATCCATTTACTGATATCATGGTTTTGGCAAGTCATCCATTTATACAAGACACTACAATTTACAATAAAATACAACAATAGAATCAAGACATCGCAGGGTTTAAGGGGTAGATTGGTACGGAAGGTGTTAGAAGCGGCACGAGACTGTAAGATTTAAGACACCTAACCTTAATTCAATCGCCGTTGTTCTGGGCATTCTGACGGAGCCTTGTACTCTATATTCCGCTGCCTTAGTCTCTGGCATACTGAGACTCCTTTCGTATACACTGGCATCCTTCTGTACCAAGCTACAAACAACAACCTTACCACTAAATACAACATTATAACAATATAATACAACTTTAAAAGCTACACACACACACTCTCTCTCTGTGTCTATTCTATTTCTCTCTTATCTTTGGGACTTACCGAGCGATTTGTTCGCTGACGACATTCTCTTTCTTCTTCTTTGAATGTCGTCAGGTGATTCGGAACTTTCAGAGATCGAGCCCAGTGCCGAAGACTTGGACCAGTTTATTGAAGATCCCGAGCTGTAGTTACACTTGTACATTTCCTTTACATTCTGTATTTTCCATTTCTGTTATGCCACTGTTTTGGCATTGCTTTCATTCAGATGTATTTACTTTCCATGCATTGTACAAAAGAATGTTAATAAATAAAGTTGTTGTTTCATTACATTTGTCTCTTGTGTGTATTTCTTTTATATTGCTTAGATACACTTAGCGTATTTACTTTAGAGTAAATACGTAGCGGCCTCGTCACGTCCTCTACTCGTATACTAGGAAGCGGGGCGTGACAGGTGATGGATGATCCCACAACCATTGGTGTTTGACATCAAAGATGGTATACGGGTGCTCAGTGGAGACTGGGTACACTGAACAGGACTCGCCGAGAACTCCTAGATGGTATTATACGTTACGTCAGATAGCAGTTCTCTGGTGACACTGGTACAGGTTAGTCTGTAGACCCGAGATCATCATAGAGTCTTATGTGATTCCCACTGTGCTTTGATTTCCACCTTACCACATTTAATAGAACGTGCAAAACGGTGGTTTTTTGGTACAGTCCCGAGTCACATGGAGGCAATGAGCGATAGGAGTGAATTCATCTCTTCCGGTATTGGGGGTTGATGTTGCGCTGCGCTCGATTGGTCATAACAGGAAGTCCCTGACCAGGGCTGATATGGAGATTTACTGGTAAGTGTCATCAGTAGTTTCTCGACCCGTTATAAGCCTCACATTGGCATGACTTATCAAGTTACTAGGGTCTGACGTTTACCACCCCTAGACTAGATATGCAACATATCAGACGAAGAGACCGGACTGTACGGTAGTGTTACCGACAGGCTTTGTGGGAGTTTAGACAAGCTTGCTTGTTGATTTTCTGATCGCTCAATACCCGGGTAGCCGTTACGTCCAGCTAGTACCGCTGACGGCTTGTGGGTGACTGATATGATCATCACCTACTGCTGGCGTATTGACGAGTCTTTAGAGTCATACACAGAGGTTTCCTAGCTCATGCGAAACGAAGTAGGAGCACATATGTGATATATGCGGGACCGAGATTAATACGTGTATGTGATACCGTATTCTATTCTCGCGATATGTAATATTAGTCGGTTATATGTGATATAGCCGGATTATTAAATCAAGTGTTGATTTAATAATTTAATGTATGATTATATATATTTGATATATTAATTTTACATTAACTAATATTTTCTCACTTAAGCATTTCTTTTTCTCACTTGTGCACAGTTCCCGCCAAAATTTTCGGCCAAGAGCTACTTGTTCCCTTATAAAAAAGGGGGAGAGTCCTCAAAATTTAGCCTCACGCATTAAACACGTGGGCGCTTATATGCAAAGCATACGGGCGCTTATATGCAAAGCATACGGGCGCTTAAAATAAAACAATTAATGGCCAAACAGGCCACACGTGTAACCCACGTGAGCGTTCATATGCAAAGAGTATGAGCGCTGAACATAAACAACTAATGGCCAAACAGGTCTCACGTGGTAGACACGTGAGCGCTCATATGTAAAGCATATAGGCGCTGAAAATAAACCAAATAAAACAACTAATGGCCAAACAAGCCTCACGTGCTAGACACGTGAGCGTTCATATGTAAAGCATATGGGCGCTGAAAATAAACTAAATAAAACAATTAATGGCCAAACAGGCTCACATGTAAAACATGTGAGCGCTCATATATAAAGCATATGAGCGCTGAAAATAAACAGGCTAAAACCCACACTAGGGGTCACGTGTTAAACACGTGAGTTCTCTTGCTACTCATGTGCAAAGTATGTGAGCACCCCAATTTAAAATGCTCCTGTCAAATTCTAGAATTAAATTCTATTTGGGAAATATTTTCCCGATCTTACTCATACTAGAATGATCTTCTCTGTTAAACAGAGAACTTTTGGATCAAAGATCCAACGGTGATCATCTGGTAGAATAAAGTTCTATCATAGGAAAATATTTTCCTAATCTTATTAAACTAACAAGATATTCATATGATAAGAATAAAATTTTATGTTAAACTAACGGGATATCCATATGATAGAATTAAATTCTATATTAAGAAAATATATTTATGATCTTGTTAAACTAAAAGATATGATAGAATAAAATTCCGATCTTGTTAAAACCAACAAGATATTCATAATCTTGCTAAACAAATAAGAAATTTTCTCTGTTAAACAGATAGCCTTTGGATTAAAAATCCAACGGTGAATAAAATTCACCGATTGATCTAAAAGATCATGGAATCAATCATGATCTCTCAATGAGAGATTTTCTTAACAAATTGATTCTTTTTCTTCTCATATAAATAGGAGTAAGGAGAGGAGAGAAAAAAAGGAGGAAGAGATATACACATAGAGGGGGAGAGAAAAAAGAAGAGGAGACCCCCCATAAGATTGGAGAAACAAAAAGAAGAAGAAGATGAGTTCTCTTTTAAGAAAAGAAACCTTAGGTAAGAAAAAAAGACCTAGAGATCATTTTATCTCCTCTTCGCCATTATAAGAGTTTAACTCTTCAAAAAAAAAAGAACATAGTTCTTCCTCTGGTTGAGATCTGCAGAAGCAGATCTCCCCACAAGTTGAGAATTTAATTCTCATCAGGAAGATTCTGTCATGCAGTCCCCAAACTTAGAGGAAAGAACTACGTTTGAAGAATTTAATTCTTTCAAAAGATATAGGAATTTAATTTCTCTAACAAAACTAGGGTTTAACCTTGCATAAAAAAACAACTGAGATCGACTCACGTGTTTCCACTCGACCCCTTAAGACAAGTGCTTAGCACTTATAAAAGAAAAAGGGAATAAACCCAAAGACAGTCCCCGTTTTAGGACGCCTCACGTGTTCCTACGTGACCCCAAACAGTTGTTCAACACTCATATGAAAAAGGGGGAAATTCCAAAGACAGTTCCCATTTTAGGGCGCCTTACGTGATCCCACGTGACCCTCTAATAGTGCCTGGCACTTTCAAAAGAAAAAAAGGGGGGATAAATCCAAAGACAGTTCCCATTTTGGGGCGCCTCACATGACCCCACGTATAACAACCCTAATTTTCTTATACAAATTTTTTCAAATATTTTTTCAAAATCTATAAAGGGGTATTTATTGCCTGAGCACAAGATAAGTAATTAATTAGAAATTTAATTACAAGAAGGAGCTTATGGCTCATTGGTAATACCTTGCACTGCTGAACCAAGCCACTAGAGTTCAAATCCCATACCCCACATTATTTTTAATATTATTTTGTTTTAAAATTTTTAGAAATCCAATAGTTAACACGTGATAAATTCCAAAATTTCCACTACACATGAAAAAGTAAATATACCAGTGTGTACATCAGATGACCCCCCACCTTCCCCATGCCTGACTCGGCCAGACTCGGTCGAGTCGGCCGGCGCAGCCGGACGGCCGAGTCCCCAATAGAAAAATCCTGTCTCTTAGCCTCCCCTACCCCCCTGCACACTCCATTTATTTAGATCGGTTCCGGAGAAGCCATAAAGTCCCTTTTACGCCATTTTTAATGCATTTTAACATATTTTAACATTTTTTTATTTAAAACCCTTCATCTACCTTAATCCTAGCCTAACCCTATAAATACCAACCCTACACACTACCCCCTCACCTCAAAACTCTGAGCCAAATCTCAAGAAATCACTAGAAACCCTTGTGTGCAATCGAAGTGAGCGAAAGGCGAAGCTCCGGCGAATTCTCCGGCGGATTTTCCGGCAACGACCCTAGGATCTCCCGGCGACGAAACGGCGCACCGGCAACTTCTCCCGATCCACTTTCCTATTGTCTTTGATCGAAACCCGTAAGTCCCCATTTCTATCTTTCTTTTCTTTCTAAAAAATACAGAATTACAAAACCCGACGGAATCGGAACAAATCCGATTTCCGATTCGGTTTCTTTATAAAACTTCACTTTTCTTTAATACAATTATGCTTAAACCATTTCATGTTGACTATTAAACACTAATCAACCAAATTGATCAAGTTTCATATCATAAAAATAATTGCTATTTCATTTTACCGTATTTTTCATTTAAATACCACATAGTTTCAATTCTACATTTAACATCACAAAACTTGCTATGCCTTTAAGTAGATCACGAGGTAATGACATACCTCCTCACACACTCATATGCAACATAGCACAATACCCTTAGGAATATAGAATACGGGAAAACGACATCATTGCAAATAAATACCTTTTACTTAATAAAACCGTTTTCTAAAGGATTTAGTATTTATACAATCATTGCAAAGCGCCGCTACAACCGATTTTGGGGAACCCGTTCGGGATGGTGCGGATTATCGCACATCCTCGGGCTTAGTAGTGCGAGATTCAGACCTCCGCAAGAGCATTCGGTCTCGAAAGATTTAAAATACGATATCTTAAAAAATGAGATTTTTAGAATATAATATATATTAAAAATTATTTTTGTATAAATATATGTATATTTATCATTAAAATACCTATTTTGTTATGATATAAATATTCCATCTTTTTCTAAAAATCACAAGAATCAATTTACCTTAAAATACCATGAATTTCATACAAATCAATATTACAAATAAATACCTTTATTTATGAATTTAGGATATTCTCATTAGAAATATCACATTTATAAAATTTACATTCATTACAACTCTAAAGACGATAATAAATACTTGGGGAGTATTTTGAAAACTGTACAAAGTATTTTTACATAAAACCTCCTCAAGTTCTATAAATTACCCTAAGGACCCTAGTAAACATAGGTTTAAGCGGGACCAATCTTTTGAGCCTCAGGGAGCCGGAGAAGTGGGTGCTTGCTTATCTAAGGTAGACAACTTAACAACGGTGTTATCAATATGGTAATCGTCTTTGAAAAAGACACAAATCCTGCCGTCCATGTCCAGCGGTTACCAATAACATCAAAACAATCAAGACTTCAATTTACTTTTCTAATTGTCTGACTCAGATTGAGTCTCTCTATAATCTGACTTGAATATAATTCAAGTACAATCTAAAATCTACAATCTACAATATTACAATTCAACATGAATCCATGAATCCATTATTCCATATATTCAATCTATCAATCTATACAACTTGACCGAACTGAACCATGGATATACATTCCATTTACATGATTATCCAGTTTACATGATTCTCCAGTTATATACATGATTCTACGGTTACATCCGTTTATTGATATCATGGTTTCGGTCAGTCATCCAATTATACAATCAATACAATTTACAATACAACAATACAATCAAGATAATACGGGGTTTAACGGGTAGATTGGTACGGAAGGTGTTAAAAGTGGCACGAGACTGCAAGATTAAGACACCTAACATGAATCCAATTGCCGTTGTTCCGGGTTGTATAACGGAGCCTTGTACTTCCATTTGGCTCTAGTCTCTGGCATATAAAGACTCCTCTCGTATACACTGGCATCCTTTTGTACCAAGCTACAAACAACAACGTTAACACTAAATACAACATTATAACAATATAATACAACATTAAAAGCTACTCTCTCTCTCTCTCTCTCTTACTCTCTGTCTTTTCTATTTCTCCCTTCTCTTTGGGACTTACCGAGCGATCTGTTCGCTGACGACATTCTCTTTCTTTCTTCTTTGAATGTCATCAGGTGATCTGGACACGTCAGAGATCGAGCCCACTGCTGAAGACTTAGACCAATTCAGTGAAGACCCCAAGCTCTAGTTCATTGTACACTTTCCATTCAGTACTTTTCATTTCTGTTATGCCATTGTTTAGGCATTGCTTTATTTCAGTTGTATTTACTTTCCATGCATTGTACAGAAAGAATGTGAATAAATAAAGTTGCTGTTTTTATTATATCTTGTCTCTTGTGCTTTACTTTTATATTGCTTAGATACGCTTAGCGTATTTACTTCACAGTAAATACGTAGCGGCCTCGTCCTGTCCCCTTCGCCGTACACCGGGAAGCGGGGCGTGACAGGTTTTGTTGGTGGCCCATGCAGGTTAGAGCTGTATGAAACTCTATCATGCAGTTCTGTTCTGCGTGAACAACCTAACCAATATAACACAAGAACCAGCAACTAAAACATTCTTTACAATCATGTTCCTTGAATCTTATCTTTCATATTCCTTGAATCATATACTTTAAATCTGTCCTAACCCAAAATTCCCTCATCTCTTTTATAATCTTACCAAAACTTTCGCATTCTTTCATTCCTTCACACATTTTTCACATTTTTAAAACTCTTGCACCACCTTGTTAGTTTTTTCATACACTGTTAGTACTTTAGTCACCAAACTTTCCTTGAATCTGTTACACTTTCCTTTTACAAATTTCGAGGACGAAATTTTTATAAGGAGGGTAGAATGTAACAACCATAATTTTCCTATACAAAATTTTTCAAATATTTTTTCAAAATCCATAAAGGGGTATTTATTGCCTGAGCACAAGATAAGTAATTAATTAGAAATTTAATTATAAGAAGGAGCTTGTGGCTCATTGGAAATACCTTGCACTGCTGAACCAAGCCACCAAAGTTCAAATCCCATACCCCACATTATTTTTAATATTATTTTGTTTTAAAATTTTTAGAAGTCCAACAGTCAACACGTGATAAATTCCAAAATTTCCACTACACATGAAAAAGTAAATATACCAGTGTGTACATCAGACGACCCCCCACCTTCCCCATGCTTGACTCGGCCCGACTCGGCCGGCTGACCGGCCGACTCGGGCCGGCGCCGCCGGCCGGACTCTGCCGGACGGCCGAGTCCCCAACAGAAAAATCCTGTCTCTTGGCCTCCCCTACCCCCCTGCACACTCCATTTATTTAGATCGGTTCCAGAGAAGCCATAAAGTCCCTTTTACTCCATTTTTAATGCATTTTAACATACTTTTACATTTTTTTAATTTAAAACCCTTCATCTACCCTAATCCTAGCCTAACCCTATAAATACCAACCCTACACACTACCCTCTCACCCCAAAACTCTAAGCCAAATCTCAAGAAATCACTAGAAACCCTTGTGTGCAATCGAAGTGAGCGAAAGGCGAAGCTCCGGCGGATTTTCCGGCAACGACCCTAGGAACTCCCGGCGATGAAACGACGCACCGGCCACTCCTCCTGATCCACTTTCCTCTTGTCTTTGATCAAAACCCGTAAGTCCCCATTTCTATCTTTCTTTTCTTTATAAAAAATACGGAATTACAAAACCTGACGGAATCGGAACAAATCCGATTTCCGATTTGGTTTCTTTATAAAACTTCACTTTTCTTTAATACAATTATGCTTAAACCATTTCATGTTGACTATTAAACACTAATCAACTAAATTGATCAAGTTTCATATCATAAAAATAATTGCTATTTTATTTTACCGTATTTTTCATTTAAATACCACATAGTTTCAATTCTACATTTAACATCACAAAACTTGCTATGCCTTTAAGTAGATCACGAGGTAATGACCTACCTCCTCACACACTCATATGCAACATAGCACAATACCTTTAGGAATATAGAATACGGGAAAACGACATCATTGCAAATAAATACCTTTTACTTAATAAAACCGTTTTCTAAAGGATTTAGTATTTATACAATCTTTGCAAAGCGCCGCTACAACCGATTTTGGGGAACCCGTTCGGGATGGTGCGGATTATCGTACATCCTTAGGCTTAGTAGTGCGAGATTCAGACCTCCGCAAGGAGCATTCGGTCTCGAAAGATTTAAAATACGATATCTTAAGAAAATGAGATTTTTAGAATATAATATATATATTAAAAAATATTTTTGTATAAATATATGTATATTTATCATTAAAATACCTATTTTGTTATGATATAAATATTCCATCTTTTTCTAAAAATCACAAGAATCAATTTACCTTAAAATACTATGAATTCCATACAAATCAATATTACAAACAAATACCTTTATTTATAAATTTAGGATATTCTCATTAGAAATATCACATTTATAAAATCTACATTCATTACAAATCTAAAGAAAACAATAATTACTTGTGGAGTATTTTGAAAACTATACAAAGTATTTTTACATAAAACCCCCTCAAGTTCTATAAATTACCCTAAGGACCCTAGTAAACATAGGTTTAAGCGGGACCAATCTCTTGAGCCTCAGGGAGCCGGAGAAGTGGGTGCTTGCCTATCTAAGATAGAAAACTTAACAACGGTGTTATCAATACGGTAATCGTCTTTGAAAAAGACACAAATCCTGCCGTCCATGTGCAGCGGTTACCGATAACATCAAAACAATCAGGACTTCAATTTACTTTTCTAATTGTCTGACTCAGATTGAGTCTCTCTATAATCTGACTTGAATATGATTCAAGTACAGTCTACAATCTACAATTTACAATTTACAATATTACAATTCAACACGAATCCATGAATCCATTATTCCATATATTCAATATATCAATCTATACAACTTGACTAAACCGAACCATGGATATACATTCTATTTACATGATTATCCAGTTTACATGATTCTCCAGTTATATACATGATTCTACGGATACATCCATTTACTGATATCATGGTTTCGGTCAGTTATCCAATTATACAATCAATACAATTTACAATATAATAATACAATCAAGATAACACGGGGTTTAAGGGGTAGATTGGTACGAGAGGTATTAAAAGTGGTACGAGACTGTAAGATTAAGACACCTAACATGAATCCAATTACCGTTGTTCCGGGTTGTATAACGGAGCCTTGTACTTCCATTTGCCTCTAATCTCTGGCATATAGAGACTCCTCTCGTATACACTGGTATCTTTCTGTACCAAGGTACAAACAACAGCGTTAACACTAAATACAGTATTATAACAATATAATACAACATTGAAAGCTACTCTCTCTCTCTCTTACTCTCTATCTTTTCTATTTCTCTCTTCTCTTTGGGACTTACTGAGCGATCTGTTCGCTGACAACATTTTCTTTCTTTCTTCTTTGAATGTCGTCAGATGATCTGGACACGTCAGAGATTGAGCCCACTGCTGAAGACTTAAACCAATTCAGTGAAGACCCCGAGCTCTAGTTCATTGTACACTTTCTATTCAGTACTTTTCATTTCTGTTATGCCATTGTTTATGCATTTCTTTATTTCAGTTGTATTTACTTTCCATGCATTGTACAGGAAGAATGTGAATAAATAAAGTTGCTATTTTTTATTATATCTTGTCTCTTGTGCTTTACTTTTATATTGCTTAGATACGCTTAGCGTATTTACTTCACAGTAAATACGTAGCGGCCTCGTCCTGTCCCTTTTGCCATACACCGGGAAGCGGGGCGTGACCCCCCAATAGTGCTTAGTACTTATAAAAGGAAGAGGGAACAAACTCAAAGACGCAGTGACCAATTTTGGGGCGCCTCACGTGCTCACACGTGATGGCCATAAGACTTAAGTGTTTAATACTTGCATATATAGACGAGGATTTGGACCTAAGGGCATAACACCAACTTTTAGATGTCTCACGTGCCACACGTGAGCACTCTAAGTTTCAGTGTTTAACACTGCTTTAGAGACTCACGTGAGAGCACGTGAGCACCGAGCATATATTAGTGTTTAACATTATGAGAGGCCAACCTTAGCCCAAATTAGCCAAGTCTTCCAAGGACAAAACCCTTTTGATCACCAATCAACCGAGCCCTCCTATGCTCAGGTCTCCCTAAATCGATCCCAGTCCCAAAGATAACTAATGATCTCTTAACATATGGTATCTAAAACGATGTTCATCCCATCTCTTCCTTCAATCTGGAATTTGGTTTAAGGGTACATCTCTCCACACATCTAATATATGTCGTTGTAATTCTTCAACGCCGTCAGAGAGGTGGAGGGTCCCGACAACCAACAGCTCTTTGGCGTACTCTCAAACCCATGAGTACATCCCTGTGGACCACAACGTACTTAAACTAGTTATGGACTGCAACATCTTTAAACTAAACCCTCACCTTAAAAATGGTGATCTGTGGACCGAAATGTCCTTAAACTAACAATGGACCGCAACGTCCTTAAACTAGCTATGAACCGCAACGTTTTTAAACTAAACCCTCACCTCAAAAATCGTGATTTGTGGATCGAAATGTCCTTAAACTAACAACGGATCGTAATGTCCTTAAACTAGCTACGGACCGTAATGTCCTTATACTAGCTGTGGATTGTAACGTCCTTAAACTAAACCCCCACCCCAAAAAAATGGTGATCTATGGACCGTAACGTCCCTAAACTAAAACGATAGAGCTCAAATGCTTTTTCGTTGGATTAAAAATGATCCTGAACCTCCGTCAAGTAGATCTTAGTCCATTATCGGATTAACGTATTCTTAACAAATATTTAAGTTGATCTTAATCTTAAATAAGGTTAACGATCCTTAAACCAAACCAAACCCAAATCTAAGAATATACGGATTTGGACTAATCCACACCCTACGTGGGCAACACAAATTAGTCTCCATATACAATCCACGGGTAACCAAAAATAAAACAAACACACACAACATGAAGTGAACATCTGGAGCAGGAGAAAGTGGTTATCGCTGCACGGTAACGTAATTAACTGCGGGGCTTGCGCCTGCAGGGAAGAGCGTCTCCACAATAAAAAACCTCTCACATGAGGGGGAATCTGATGAAGTCCGCTACAACGGTCGCATCTGTTAGTTGTATGTATGCCCTAGAGGCCAGTATTATACAGATGATGTATATTATATTGGATGCTTGGACATATATAGAGATGACTTTCTTGCTCGATATGATAGTATGCTATCTGGTTGCTCTTTATCTTAACATGTATACTAGTCTCTTTAAACTGTCTTATAGTTACATGTTGATAAAGCCCTTAGGATGTGTACTTGACTACCTAGACTATGATGCAGATCATACAAGTGGGGACATGGTAGTCCATAGCTACATCTTTCAAGGTCCCTAGTCGTGGGTGTATCGAGACGGGGCATCGATATACCAGTGTAGACTAGCGTATACGCCTCTCGACCCATGAGATGGGCGATGGATGATCCCATATCCATTGGTGTTTGACATCAGAGATGGTATACGGGTGCTCAGTGGAGACTGGGTACACTGGACGGACTCGCCGAGAACTCCCAGATGGTATTATACCTCACGTCAGATGGCAGTTCTCATATGACACTTGTACTGGTTAGTCTGTAGACCCGAGATCGTCATAGAGTCTTGTGTGATTCCCACTGTGCTTTGATCTCCACCTTACCACGTCCATGAGGGCGTGCAAAATGGTGGTCTTTGGGTACAGTCCCGAGTCACATGGAGGCAATGAACGATAGGAGGGGTTTCGTCTCTCCCGGTATTGGGGGTTGATGTTGCGCTGTGCTCGATTGGCTGTAACAGGGAAGTCCCTGGCCAGGGCTGATCAGAGATTTGCTGGTATGTGTTACCAGTAGTTTCTCGACCTGTTATGAGCCTCACATCGGCACGACTTATCGGTTACTGGGGTCTGACGTTTACCACCCCTAGACTTGATATGCGACATATCAGACGAACAGACCGGACTGTACGGTAAGTGTTACTGGTTGGATTCACAGGAGTGTGAGCGGGCTAGCTCGTCAATCTTCTGATCGCTCAATACCCGGATGGCCGTTACGTTTAGCAGACCGCTTGCGGCTTGTGGATGCTTGATATGATCATCATCTGCTACCGGCGTATTGACGAGTCTTCAGAGTCCTACATAGAGGTTTCCTGGCTCAAGCGAAACGAAATAGGGGCGCATATGAGATATGTGCGGGACCGAGAATGATGCGTGTATGTGATACCGCATTTCATTCTCGCGATGAATGTTTCGATTGGTTGTATGTGATATAACCTAGTTATCGAATCAAAGATTGATTCGATAAGTCGATACATTGGATACTAGTCGGTTATGTGCGACATGACCGGATCATTGAATCAAGTGTTGATTTAATGATTTAATGTATAATTATATATTTGATATATTACTTTGCATTAACTAGTATTGGTTCACATTAAAGGGATTTTCTCACTTGTAGTGCACATTGTATATGTGATATATTTTTGTGTGCACTTGATTGTATCATGTTTGATGTTGCATGCTAACTTGTGTTTTGTGTAAAGATTAAACCATGGTTGTGTAATGGTTAGGGTTTTCTTTTTCTTACTCATTTATTTATTTATTGATTTTAGAAATGATTATGAAGAAAATGGCGGCATTATTTGGATTTAGTTGAAGCTTCATGAAGGTTTGACTTTGTTACCATTTTGTCTTCATACTTAACCCTAACCATTCTAACTAACCATGATCTATTCTCTACACCTTACCATAGTTAGTATATGATAAGTATTCACATTTATTTTCTATTTTACACAATACTTATCATATCTTTTCTTCTTCTTCATCATCTTCATCAAGAAGGAAAGCTTGTCTTCATCAATGGCATCTTGAGCAAAAGTGTGAGAAATCCAATTCTAAAGTGAACCCACCTCCTATTTCTTCACCCTCTACCTCTTGCCAAGTAGTATAGGGTGTTTTCTTCACAAGTTTCACAACTTGGTGAAGTTGGAGCTTGATCTTGTGTAACCTCGACGTAGATCATCTTCGGAATCGTAGCCGACGACTTGTCCGCTCATTTCTCCGATGAAGCCGATGCTAGAGTCTGAGATCCAACTAGGACAGCGAGAGGATGTCTACGTGGAGCTAAGGAAGTGGAGAACCGGATCTACAAAGGTTGTAGCTTCTCACTTTTAGTTAAGATGTTAACTAGCTTATCTTTTCGCCTAAAATTCTAGTTAACGATCCGTATTAGGGTTTCTCGGTACTCGTAAAATTTGAAATTGGCATGGTTGATGCCTTGTGAGACTTCATTAGCGTGCCTAGGAACCCTACAGTGGTATCAGAGCCTAGCTAGAGCCTTAGACGATACTTAGACGATGTTTGAAACCCGATCGAAACCGAAACCCTAAAACCAAATCGCTCTCTGGACTTTTTCTAAAAACTGAGTTTTTTCCATATTAAAAATGCTTAAAAAATTCAGCAGGAAGTTATAAGAATTACGGTGCAAAATTGGACAAATGATGCCTCCAGCCTGCGGCGGAACCGCGGCAGAAGCCTAGCTTCTGCGGCGGTTCCGCGGCGACATGATGACATCAGCCCTCCAAATTTGCACAGTAATTCCTATTTTACAGTGCTGAGTTTTATGGGAATTTTTAATATTTATTCAAGAGTTGAATTTTCTGGGGTGTTTTGGGAGTTCGCTGATTCGATCGGATTATCAGACTTTGTTTATGTGGCTTTCCGGATATTTTGGAATATGTTAAAAAGTTCGACCGGATGTAAATACCCAATCTTTCCCCTGCCGGAAAATATCCAAGTGTTGGATTTTTCTGTGGTTTAAGGACGTTCTGAGTAGTGCAAGTAACGCAATGGTCCCTCTAGAAGACAACAAACCTTAACTCGATTATGTGACCGTCTTGAACTGCCCTTTGAACCTTCGGGTTTGGGGCAGTACGGCGTGCCACATATGAGGCGTTGGCTTGACCCTTCTACGGCTGGACCGTTGGTACTGAGGCATGAAATGAATGTCTTTGAACCTATTTCATGTGTTGAACGGTTCCGGGAAAACTTGGGTGTTCGAATGTTCGATCGGAAAGTTTAATATTTTCTATTTATCCGGAATGGGATACAATAATTGGAATTCACAAACAGTTATGAGATAACTGAATGAATGTTATAAATCTAGCGGTTTAGTCTCACTAGATATTGAAAAGAGTTTTCGGTAATGAGACTAAAATGCAGGGTTTATAATTGTTAGGCATGTGATGTCTAAGTATTTCATTTGATTAGGCATGCGATGTCTAAAGAGGTTGCGGATTCCAATTGTTGTAGTTTTACACTTCCTTTTCTGTGACCGTAAGTGTAGTATGTAGTGGTATTGCCAATTGTCGTTGCTATATGTCGACGACAATCGGTGTATGCATACTTACTTACGTTGATGACATGTGATGTTATGTGTTACTGGATATGTTATATTGGATTGTCGTGTTTGAATAGCCGGGTTTTTTTTATGTGAGATGAGTGTTTTTCATTTTCATTCATGTAAAAACTTGTATGTAATATTCTTTTATTTGGGGCACTTCCAGGTTGCGGAAGCTGTCACCTTTTGTATATTATTTACTTTTCCGCATTAGGATAGACCCAAGGAGGGGAGCACAAGTAACCGGGTTCTAGGGTCTAGTGGGAGACCATCTCGAGGAGTCGAGTCCGGGTCTCTTAACCCTAGAATTGGTAGGGTTGCTTGCCGCTCTCGTAGGGGTCTAGGGGTGTGGGATTGGCTATTCATCATGACCGTGGAATCCGTGTTTTATACTGGCTCGTATTGAAAACACGAACGTCCTAGTATATCCAATGTTTCATATGTTTCTTCTGCTGCGATATCTGTGATGTGATCATATGATGTTCTGTGATAGATACAGTATATAGTATATATGATATATTATATAGATGTTACTTATATTTTGCACCCGCACTGGCCCTGCCCTGCTCTGTCGTTAGTTACCTAACCTAACGGTGCACGAGGGGACATCGAGGCGAATGCGGATGGCATAAGTGTACGTCGTATTTATCTGTGATGTTTAGGTGACTTAAATGATGGGACTTCATTAATGTGATTAATGAAAGAATAGAAACCTAAAAGATGTTGTAGAATCAAATTTTAAATAAAAAGGGTAGCTACAGTTTTTCTTTGCATAGCGGTATATATGATATACCCTGCACCTTATTCGATGAGGAAAGGACCGAGATCCCTTCAACGGGAGTGACTCCTTTAGCAATAACTGGCAGATGCTACACACTCGGTTTGACTTTTGATTGCTTCGATAGTTTTTGCTTTGCACAGTGATATATATGATATATCCCGCACCTCATTCGACGAGGAAAGGGCCGACGATCCCCTCACCGGGAGTGACCCCTTTAGCAAAACTAGAAAAGCCTCAAAATCACTCCATTTCAAAACTTCATTTGATTCTACAACGATATCAAGTTCATTACGCAATAGGTTTTCAGAAAAACCTGTCGTAGCCCTCCGTCATTTCAGATAAGTAGTAGTTAGTATTCGTGCTACGTTTGTTGGCCTACGTCAAGGCGTAGTGTGCGGTAGCTAACTAGTATTTATCTGCTTATGCATATGATGCAGATTGGATTAGGGTAGTCGTACGACTTTGTTGGCCTGCGTCAAGGGTCGTACGGGTGGGTTTAATTCAATCAGGAAATGACGGGTTGAACTTGACTAGCGCACTATGGTTTGTTGGCCTGCGTCAAGGTCATAGGACGCTAGGGGCAAAATATTATCGGGAATTTCAAGTGTTGAAATTTGCAATGAGATTGCATACCTTCTATGAGATAGTTGGATCCCGATACCCACTGCGAGTAAGAGTTACTCCTGGGAGAGTTTTGCACATTACAATTAGCCGATCAAGTAGGTGTCTAGAAAGGTGTCTACGAGGTTACGCCTCTGGGAAAACGAGGTTTACATTAATTAGGTTCGTGCGAAAGCACGGGGGACCTCCCTCAAAGTACCGACACTGGCCTGGCTGAAAGATTGGCGAACTTGTAGTGTGTAATTAATCCCGGCTAGTCTTTCCTTTTAGGGTTTGAAGGAAGATTTGATAAAAACCAGTGGGAGCCATCCTGATTAGATAAGATAATAACCAATCTGATCGTGCACGAGCATATGCTAAAGTGTTTTCTTCTCTCTCTCTCCAGGTAGCGACCATTTCATGCCCTAATCAAGATAATAATATGGATGTATTGACCGAACCCGCATGTTATACTGTGCTGGGGAACGTTGGTTCCGTTCTTTCTTATAAGAGTTATAAGAATGAACAGGATATAGGGGAATACCAGGATTCCCATGCCACCCGAATGAAGAAAGTACATGTTGATGCATTTTCTTCGGGTGTGTTCGTTACAGAGAACTGTTTCTCCATTTGCTCTACGTCCTGGGTATTTGATACCGGGTCAGGATCCCATATATGTAATCAGTTACATGGGCTTAGGAAAGGTAGAGAACTTGGAGAAGGTGATAAAGACATTAGAGTTGGAAATGGTGCAATTGTTGCAGCTAAGACTGTCGGGGAATATCACCTTGTATTACCAACTGGTAATACATTGGTTCTGAACGAATGCTATTACATGCCGAACCTGATATGCAACATTATATCGGTTTCTTTGTTGAGTGAAGAGGGATATAATTTTGTATTACAGGATAATGTTATGAACATTTTCCGTAACCAAAAGTTGGTTGGATCAGGCACGTTGTGCAATGGCATTTATGTTCTAAATCAATCAACAGTTCTGAGCATAACAAACACACATAAGAGGAAGAGTTCAGAACTGAACGAATCCTTCTTGTGGTATTGTAGACTGGGTCACATCAATGCGACACGACTAGCTAAGTTGCATAAAGATGGATATTTAAATCCGTTTGAATTTTCATCTTATGACACTTGCCAGTCATGTCTCAAAGGCAAGATGACCAAAACTCCGTTTACGGGACACGGAGAAAGAGTTACCGAACTCTTGGGACTGATACATAGTGATGTATGCGGTCCCATGTCTACACATGCCAGAGATGGTTCTTCGTACTTCATTACATTCACTGACGATCTCTCTAGATTTGGATATGTGTTCCTGATGAAACACAAATCAGAAGCTTTTGAGAAATTTAGAGAATATAAAAAGGAAGTCGAGAACCAAACCGGAAAAAGTATTAAAATCCTTCGATCTGATCGAGGAGGAGAATACTTAAGCAATGAATTCCTGGACTTCCTAAAAGAGAATGGGATTCTCTCTCAGCTGACTCCTCCATATATACCACAGCACAACGGTGTATCAGAACGGAGGAACCGCACCCTATTAGATATGGTGCGCTCTATGATGAGCACAGCTGAGTTACCTATTTCCTTCTGGGGATATGCACTGGAAACAGCTGCAGACCTATTGAATATGATTCCCACCAAATCCGTGCCAACCACTCCATATGAGATATGGAAAGGAAAGAGACCATGTCTTAATTATGTTACGATATGGGGTTGTCCGGCATATGTAAAAACGCAAAATCCGGACAAACTCGCGGCAAGGTCCATTCTTTGTAAGTTTATTGGATATCCCAAACATTCGCGCGGGTATATCTTCTACCACACCGAGGAACAAAAAGTGTTTGTTTCTCGACATGCCACCTTTTTAGAAAAGGAATTTCTTGAAAAAGAGATTAGTGGCAAGGAGGTAGAACTGGAAGAGGTTCCAGCAATACAGACTACGACAGAAGATTTGGTTGAACCAGAGGATTCAGTAGCTCCCGATGAACCTCAGCCTCTCCGCCGATCTAGTAGGGTTCCTCGCCCTCCTGAGAGATACTATGGTTTTCTCATGAATGGTGGGAGCGAGGATTGCATCATGGAGGATGATGACCCAACTAGCTTCGAGCAGGCCATCACGAGTAGGGACTCAGTGAAATGGCTGGATGCTATGCGGTCCGAGATGGAATCCATATACACCAACAAAGTATGGACTTTGGAAGTTGCTCCTGAAGGGGTAAAACCCATTGGGAGCAAGTGGATCTTCAAGAAGAAACTTGGTGTAGATGGGAAAGTGGAGACTTTCAAAGCTAGACTTGTTGCAAAGGGTTTTCGTCAAAGACCAGGTGTGGACTATGACGAAACCTTTTCTCCAGTGGCTATGCTTAAATCCATCCGGATCATGCTTGCCATCGCTGCATATCATGACTACGAAATCTGGCAAATGGATGTTAAGACCGCCTTTCTAAATGGTGATTTAGAAGAGTGCGTGTACATGACTCAGCCAGAGGGCTTCGTAGACAGTGGGAGCAGCGGGAAGGTGTGCAAGCTGCTTAAATCCATTTATTGATTAAAGCAAGCATCGCGGAGTTGGAACATCTGCTTTGACGTCGTTATCAAAGAGTTTGATTTCTTCAAAAATCCAGATGAACCTTGTATCTACAAGAAGGTGGCAGAGAGTAAGGTTGTCTTCCTCGTATTATACGTAGACGACATACTCTTGATAGGAAATGATATTCCTATGCTGCAGTCGGTCAAGCTCTTCTTATCACAAAGATTCTCAATGAAAGATCTTGGTGATGCCTCCTGCATATTGGGAATTAGGATCTATAGAGATAGATCCAAACGGATATTGGGATTGTCCCAATCCAGGTACATTGACACCATACTAAAGAGGTTTAGTATGGGAGAATCCAAGCGTGGGAACTTGCCCACGATCTCTGCAGTCACTCTCTCCAAAGAGATGTCTCCCAAGACTGATTTGGAGAGAGCTCGCATGCAAGGGATACCCTATGCTTCGGCTTTAGGCTCTATCATATATGCGATGCTATGTACCGGACCCGATGTAGCATACTCACTAAGTATAGTGAGCAGGTATCAAGCTGATCCTGGAGAGAGTCACTGGACAGCTGTGAAGATCATTCTCAAGTACTTGCGAAGGACTAAAGAGATACTCTTGGTGTATGGTAACGGAGAACTCCAAGTGGAGTCCTTTACCGATTCGAGCTTCCAGAGTGATAAGGACGACTCTAAGTCGCAGTCGGGATTTCTGTAGGGTTCCTAGGCACACTAAGGAGGTCTCACAAGGCATCAACCATGCCAATTTCAAATTTTACGGGTGCCGATAAACCCTAATACGGATCATTAACTAGATTTTTAGGCGAAACCGATAACAAGTTAACAACTTAACTACGAGTATGCGGAAATACAACCTTTGTAGATCCGGTTCTCCACCTCCATAGCTCCGTGATGATGTCTCCTCGCTGCGATCATCGGATCCCGGGCTCTAGCGTCGGCTTCATCGGAGGAAAAGCGGGCTAGGTCATCGACGACGATGCCGAAGATGATCTACGTCGAGGCATCACAAGATCAAGCTCCACCTTCACCAAGCCATGAAAACTTGTGAAGGAAACACCCTATACTACTTGGCAAGAGGTAGAGGATGAAGAAATAGGAGGTGGGTTTACTTTAGATTTGGATTTCTCACTCTTTTTCATCAATCACCATTGATGGAAACTTGGTTTTCTTCTTGAAGGAGAAGAAGAAGAAGAAGATGAATAATATGATAAGTTATTAGAATAGAAAAGAAAGATCAATTCTTATCATAATTTTAACTATAGTTATGTGTAGAGAATTGACCAAGATTAAAGGAATGGTTAGGGTTAAGGAGATGAAGACAAAATGGTTACATTGGTCAAAGTTTCATGAAGCTTCAACAAGCTTCATGAAGAAAAGCAACCTTTTGTTTTCATTTCTCATTCATTTAATCCAAAAATAAATAGATAAATGAATGAATAATCAAATAAAAACCCTAACCATTTATTTAACCAAGGTTTAATTCTTTACACAGACCCTAGCAATCATGTATCATCAAATATGATACAATCAGATACACAAAAATATATCACATATACAATGTGCACATCAAGTGAGAAAATCCATTTAAAGTGAACCAATACTAGTTAATGCAAAGTAATATATCAAATATATAATTATGCATTAAATCATTAAATCAACACTTGATTCAATGATCCGGTCATGTCGCACACAACCGACTAGTATACAATGTATCGTTTTATCGAATCAATCCTTGACTCGATAACTAGGTTATATCGCATACAACCATTCGACACATTCATCGCGAGAATGAAATACGGTATCACATACACGTATTATTCTCGGTCCCGCACATATCTCATATGCGCTCCTATTTCGTTTTGCTTGAGCCAGGAAACCTCTGTGTAGGACTCTAAAGACTCGTCAATACGCCGGCAGCAGGTGATGATCATATCAAACACCCACAAGCCGCAAGCGGTCTGCTAAACGTAACGGCCACCCGGGTATTGAGCGATCAGAAGATCGACGAGTAAGCCCGCTCACACTCCTGTGAATCCAACCAGTAACACTTACCGTACAGTCCTGTCTCGTCGTCTGATATGTCGCATATCTCGCCTAGGGGTGGTAAACGTCAGACCCCAATAGCTCGATAAGTCATGTCGATATGAGGTCTGTAACAGTTCGAGAAACTACTGGTAACACTTACCAGTAAATCTCAGCAACCCTGGCCAGGGATTTCCGGTTATAGCCAATCGAACACAGCGCAACATCAACTCCCTATACCGGGAGAGACGAATCCCCTCCTATCGCTCATTGCCTCCATGTGATTCGGGACTGTACCCAAAAACCACCGTTTGCACGCCCTCTTGGACGTGGTATAGTGGAAATCAAACCACAGTGAGAACCACACAAGACTCTATGACGATCTCGGGTCAACAGACTACTCTGTACCAGTGTCACCAGAGAACTGCCATCTGACGTAAGGTATAATACCATCTGGGAGTTCTCGGCGAGTCCGTCCAGTGTACCTAGTCTTCACTGAGCACCCGTATATCATCTCTGATGTCAAACACCAATGGATATGGGATCATCCATCGCCCATCTGTATGGGTCGAGAAGGTATACGCTAGTCTACACTGGTATATCGATGCCCCGTCTCGATACACCTACGACTAGGGACTTTGAAGGATGCACTTATGGACTACCATGTCCCCACTAGTATGATCTGCATCATAGTCCAGGTAGTCAAGTACACATCCTTAGGGCTTTACCAACATGTAACAGAGAGACAATCAGTATACACGTTAAGGTAAAGAGCAACCAGATAGCATACTATCATGTCGAGCAAGAAAGTCCTCCCTATATATGTCCCAGCATCCACTACAATATACATCCTATGTATAGTAATGGCCTCTAGGGCATACATATAACTAACAATCTCCCACTTGCACTAGGGCCATCTGATAGCAGTGGTTGTAGTATCTCATACTCAACCATCCCATAAAAGTCTCTCTCTGGGAAAAGGCCTTTCGTGAGTGGATCCGCCGTGTTGTCCTCTGAGTCTACTCTCCTAACCTCGATCACCCTGGTGAACATCTATCTCCATGATCAGGTGATACTGCCTTAGAATATGTCTGGATCACTGATGGGACGGACGTTCCTTGGCATAAGCCATAACTCCATTGTCACACAATGGGAGGAACTAAGTTCATCTCATGAACAAATATACATCCAGACTGCCTCTTTGGTAGCATCTTAAGTAGCGATGTATCCAGCCTTTATCGTCTAGTATGTCACGGTATCTAGCTTGGAACTCTTCCAACATACCGTCCCTCTACTGAGGGTTAAGACAATGCCTGTGACTGACATTCAGTCGTCTTTATCACCCTGGAACACTTCCAGTGATTTTCCCCAGGATCAACTGATACTATCTCACTACAACTAGTGAGTATCCTAACATCCATTTAGATCTATCTCATACATCCAAAACTCGGGATTTAGGAGGTATCACTTTGATCTTATATGGAGAATCCTTGTGATAAGAGGAGATTGACCGAGTGTAGCATAGGAAACTCTTTCCCTATCAAGAGTATGTCATCCACGTACTCTACGAGGATCACTACCATACTCCCTACTACCTTCTTGTATATACAAGGTTCATCTACCATTTTGATGATGTCAAACTATTTGACTAACTCATCAAAACAGATGTTCCAACTTCGCGATGCCTGCTTTATCCTATAAAGCATCTTGTACACGTTTCCGCTGCTCCCACTGTCTACGAAGCCCTCTGGCTGTGTACTTATAGACGTTCTCTTCTAAAACATCATTTAGAAAAGCAGTCATGGCACCCAACCGCCAGATATCGTAGTCATGGTATGTAGCCGTGGCAAGTAGGATCTGAATGGACTTAAGCATAGCCCCTGGAAAAGGTTTCATCATTCTCCACGCCTGGTCGATGACGAAAACCTTTAACAAGTCTAGCTTTGAAAGTCTCAACCTTTCCATGTATACCAAGTAATCTTCTCAAGATATACTTGCTCCTGATGGGGATTTAACCCTTCAGATATAGCAACCAAAGTCCATACTTTGTTGGTGTACATGGATTCCATCTCAGATCACTAAGCATCCAGCCATTCTTACAGAGTCCTACTCCTGATGGCCAGCTCGAAACTAGTTGGGTCATCATCTCATGATGCAATCCTCGCTCCCACTGTCATAGAGTAACCGAAGTATCTCTCAGGCGGGTGAGGAACCTCACTAGATCGGCGGAGAGGCTGAGGTTCGTTGGTAACTATTGAATTCTTTGGTTCTATCAAATCATCAGCCGCAGTTTGTATAGCTGGAACATTTCCAGATCTACATAACTGACCTTGCCTCGAGCTTGTCCGGATTTTGCTTTTAGACATAGCCCGGACAACCCCAAATCTTAACCAACTTAAGATATGGGCTCTTCCCTTATCATATCAAATATGAAGTGGTAGGCAACTGATTTGATTTGAACCCTATTCAATAGGTATACAGCTTCTCAAGTGCATAACTCCCAAAAGGAAATAGGTAACTCAGTAGTACTCATCATAGAGCACACCTTATCATATAGGGTGTGATTGCTCCCCCCGATATACCATCGTGCTATGGTGTATACGGAGGAGTAATGCTGAGAGAGAATCTCATTCTCCTTTAGAAAAGTCCAAGAATTCCGTGCACAAGTATTCTCCTCCCTGATCTCATCATAGGACATAATACTTATACCCGCTTTGGTTCTCTACTTCTAACTTATATTCTATGAATATCTCAAAAGGTTCGGACTTGTGTTTCAACAGGAACATATGTCCGAATCTTGAGAGATTATCAGAGAATGTAACGAAGTACAAAGAACCAGTCCTGGCATATGTAGACTGGGGACTTTACATACATCAACATGTATCATCCCAAGAGTTTATTAACTCTTTCTCTTTTTCCAGTAAACAGAGCTATGGTCATCTTATCTTTGTGACATGACTGGCAAGTTGCACAAGATGTAAATTCAAACTGATTTAAATATGCATCTACATGTAACTTCAGCTAGTCGGGTCGCATTGATATGACCTAGTCTACAATGCCTCAAGAAGGATTTGTTCATTTCTGAACTCTTCTTCTTGTGTGTGTTCCGTATACTAAAGAACTGTAGTTTGATTTAGAACATCAATACTTTTAGATAACGTGCCTGAACCGATCAACTTTTGATATAGGAAATGTTCAAAACATTATCCAACAATACAAAATTATATCCTTTCTTTACTAATAAAGAGACTGATATGATTTTGTATATCAGGTTCGGTATCTAATAACATTCGTTCAGAATCAATGTATTTGTAATACAGGGTGACAGTGACCAACAGACTTGGCTGCAACACTTTCCCCGTTTTCTGCCTCATGAAACTTATCACCCGTTCTCAGTTCTCTACCTAGCTGTAGCCCTATGTAACAGTTTACACATCTGGGATCCTGATCTGGTATCACATACCCAGGACGTAGAGGATATAGAGAAACAGTTCTGTGTAACGAACACACCCGAAGATGATGCATCAGCATGCACTCTCTTCGTTTGGGTGGCACGGGAATTCTGGTAATCCCCAAATTCCTGCTCTGTCTTATAACAATTATAAGTTGGAGCGGGACCAACGTTCCCCAGCTCAGTATAACAAGCGGGTTCGGTCAATATCCGTATTATTATCTTGATTAAGGCGTGATATGGTCGCTACCTGGAGAGAGAGAGAAGAAAACACTCAGCGTGCGCTCTAGCAAGAATAGATTGGTTATTATTTTATCTAATCAGGATGGCTCCCACTGTTTTTATCAAATCTTCCTTCAAACCCTAAAAGGAAAGACTAGCTGGGATTAATTACAAACTACAAGTTCGCCAATCTTTCAGCCAGGCCAGTGTCGGTACTTTGAGGGAGGTCCCCCGTGCTTTCGCACGAACCTAATTAATGTAAACCTCGTTTTCCCAGAGGCGTAACCTCGTTAACACCTTTCTAGACACCTACTTGATCGGCTAATTGTAATGTATAAAACTCTCCCAAGAGTAACAATTACTCGCAGTGGGTATCGGGATCCAACTATCTCATAGAAGGTATGCAATCTCATTGCAAATTTCAACACTTGAAATTCCCGATAATATTTTGCCCCTAGCAGCTATATGACCTTAACATAGTCAACAAATCATAAGTGCTAGTCAAGTTCAACCCGTCATTTCCCGATTGAATTAAACCCACCCGCACGACCCTTAACATAGTCAACAAAGTCGCACGACTACCCTAATCCAATCGCATCATATGCTTATGCAGATAAGCACTAATTAGCTACCGCACACTACGCCTTAACATAGTCAACAAACGTAGCACGAATACTAACTAGTACTTATCTGAAATGACGGAGGGCTACGACAGGTTTTTCTGAAAACCTATTGCGTAATGAACTTGATATCGTTGTAGAATCAAATGAATTTTGAAATGGAGTGTTTTTGAGGCTTTTCTAGTTTTGCTAAAGGAGTCACTCCCGGTGAAGGGATCGTCGGTCCTTTCCTCATCGAATAAGGTGCAGGATATATCATATATATCACTGTGCAAAGCAAAAACTCTTAAAAGCAATCAAAAGACAAACCGAGTGTGTAGCATCTGCCAGTTATTGCTAAAGGAGTCACTCCCTGTGAAGGGATCTCGGTCCTTTCCTCATCGAATAAGGTGCAGGATATATCATATATACCGCTGTGCAAAGCAAGAACTGTAGCTACCCTTTTTATTTTGAAATTCAATTCTACAACATCTTAGGTTTCTTTTTACTTTCATTAATCTCATTAATGAAGTCCCATCATTTAAGTACCTAAACATCACAGATAAATACGACGTACACTTATGCCATCCGCATTCGCCTCGATGTCCCCTCGTGCACCGTTAGGTTAGGTGACTAACGGCAGAGCGGGGCAGGGCTAGCGCGGGTGTAAAATATAAGTAACGTCTATATAATATATCATATATACTATATACTGTATCCATCACAGAACATCACATGATCACATCACAGATATCGCAGCAGAAGAATCATATGAAATATTGGATATACTACGACGTCCGTGTTTTCAATACGAGCCAGTATAAAACACGGATTCCACGGTCGTGATGAATAGCCAAACCCACACCCCTAGACCCCTACGAGAGCGGCAAGCAACCCTACCAATTCTAGAGTTAGGAGACCCGGACTCGACTCCTCGAGTTGGTCTCCCACTGGACTCCAGAACCCGGTTACTTGTGCTCCCCTCCTTGGGTCTATCCTAGTGCGGAAAAGTAAATAATATACAAAGGGTGACATCTTCCGCAACCTGGAAGTGCCCCAATAAAAGAATATTACATACAAGTTTTTACATGAATGAAAATGAAAAACACTCATCTCACATAAAAACCCCCGGCTATTCAAACACGACGATCCAATATAACATATCCAGCAACACATAACATCACATGTCATCAACGTAAGTAAATATGCGCATCCCAATTGTCGTTGACATATAGCAACGAAACCGGCGATATCACATATTACACTTACGGTCACAGAAAAGAAAGTGTAAAACTACAACAGTTGGAATCCGCAACCTACATAGACATCGCATGCCTAATCAAATGAATTCCTTAGACATCGCATGCCTAACAATTATAAACCCCGCATTTTAGTCTCATTGTCGAAAACTCTTTTCAACGTCAAGTCGGGCAATTCAACAAGATTCCCGACATCCTGATCGAATACTCGTCGCAAACTTTAGTAGACGGCCGCACCCCCGACGCCGTCGACGAAGTGCACCAAGGCGGAACACCGCTACCGCGAGCACCCGAACGGATGCTTTCGGCGACGGGGTTCTCCTACAGTCACTTGGTCGGGGCTATGGGGCGTGGCTGTCTATTAAGTTTACCCGGCGAGTATCCGCGTACGCTACGTGATTGCGACGGACTTTTGATCACATCAAAATTCCGTGGCAACCGATCAAGTGAGACTAAAGTGCTATGTTTATAACATTCATACAGTTATCTCATAACTACTTGTGAATTCCAATTATTGTATCCCATTCCAGATAAATAGAAAATGTTAAACTTTCCGATCGAACAATCGAACACCCAAGTTTTCCCGAAATAGCTCAACACATGAAACAAGTCTAAAAACATTCAGTTCGTGCCTCAGTACCAACGGTCTAGCCGTAGAAGGGTCAAGCCAACGCCTCACATATGGCACGCCGTACTGCCCCAAACCCGAAGGTTCAAAGGGCAGTTCAAGACGGTCACATAATCGAGTTAAGGTTTGTTGTCTTCTAGAGGGACTATCGCGTTACTTGCACTACTTAGAACGTTATTAAACCACGGAAAGATCCAACACTTGGAAATTTCCCGATAGGGGAAAAATTGGGTATTTACATCCGGTCGAACTTTTTAACATATTCTAAATATCCGGAAAAACACATAGACAAAGTCTGATAATCCGATCGAATATACGAAACCGCAAAGCAACCCAGAATATTCAACTCTTTAATAAATATTAAAAATTCCCAGAAAATCCAGCACCATAAAAGAGGAATTACTGTGCAAAAATGGTTGGCAGATATGACAATTTGGCCGCGGAACCGCCGCACAAGCCATGCTTGTGCCGCGGTTCCGCCGCGCTTTGAGGGAATCATGGGTACGGGCTTCACAGTAATTCTTACAATTCCCTGCTGAATTTTCTGCATATTTTTAATTGACAAAAATCAAAATTTTCAGAAAATTTCCAGAGAGCAATTTGGTTTTTAGGGTTTCGGTTCGATCGGGTTTCAAACGTCGTCTAAGCATCGCCTAAGGCTCTAGCTAGGCTCTGATACCACTGTAGGGTTCCTAGGCACACTAAGGAGGTCTCACAAGGCATCAACCATGCCAATTTCAAATTTTACGGGTGCCGAGAAACCCTAATACGGATCGTTAACTAGATTTTTAGGCGAAACCGATAACAAGTTAACAACTTAACTACGAGTATACGGAAATACAACCTTTGTAGATCCGGTGCTCCACCTCCATAGCTCCGTGATGATGTCTCCTCGCTGCGATCATCGGATCTCGGGCTCTAGCGTTGGCTTCATCGGAGGAAAAGCGGGCTAGGTCATCGACGACGATGCCGAAGATGATCTACGTCGAGGCATCACAAGATCAAGCTCCACCTTCACCAAGCCATGAAAACTTGTGAAGGAAACACCCTATACTACTTGGCAAGAGGTAGAGGATGAAGAAATAGGAGGTGGGTTCACTTTAGATTTGGATTTCTCACTCTTTTTCATCAATCACCATTGATGGAAACTTGGTTTTCTTCTTGAAGGAGAAGAAGAAGAAGATGAATAATATGATAAGTTATTAGAATAGAAAAGAAAGATCAATTCTTATCATAATTTTAACTATAGTTATGTGTAGAGAATTGACCAAGGTTAAAGGAATGGTTAGGGTTAAGGAGATGAAGACAAAATGGTTACATTGGTCAAAGCTTCATGAAGCTTCAACAAGCTTCATGAAGAAAAGCAACCTTTTGTTTTCATTTCTCATTCATTTAATCCAAAAATAAATAGATAAATGAATGAATAATCAAATAAAAACCCTAACCATTTATTTAACCAAGGTTTAATTCTTTACACAAACCCTAGCAATCATGTATCATCAAATATGATACAATCAAATACACAAAAATATATCACATATACAATGTGCACATCAAGTGAGAAAATCCATTTAAAGTGAACTAATACTAGTTAATGCAAAGTAATATATCAAATATATAATTATGCATTAAATCATTAAATCAACACTTGATTCAATGATCCGGTCATGTCGCACACAACCGACTAGTATACAATGTATCGTTTTATCGAATCAATCCTTGACTCGATAACTAGGTTATATCGCATACAACCATTTGACACATTCATCGCAAGAATGAAATACGGTATCACATACACGCATTATTCTCGGTCCCGCACATATCTCATATGCGCTCCTATTTCGTTTCGCTTGAGCCAGGAAACCTCTGTGTAGGACTCTAAAGACTCGTCAATACGCCGGCAGCAGGTGATGATCATATCAAACACCCACAAGCCGCAAGCGGTCTGCTAAACATAACGGCCACCCGGGTATTGAGCGATCAGAAGATCGACGAGCAAGCCCGCTCACACTCCTGTGAATCCAACCAGTAACACTTACCGTACAGTCCGGTCTCGTCGTCTGATATGTCGTATATCTCGCCTAGGGGTGGTAAACGTCAGACCCCAATAGCTCGATAAGTCGTGTCGATATGAGGTCTGTAACAGTTCGAGAAACTACTGGTAACACTTACCAGTAAATCTCAGTAACCCTGGCCAGGGATTTCCGGTTATAGCCAATCGAACACAGCGCAACATCAACTCCCTATACCGGGAGAGACGAATCCCCTCCTATCGCTCATTGCCTCCATGTGATTCGGGACTGTACCCAAAAACCACCGTTTTGCACGCCCTCTTGGACGTGGTAAGGTGGAAATCAAAGCACAGTGGGAACCACACAAGACTCTATGACGATCTCGGGTCAACAGACTACTCTGTACCAGTGTCACCAGAGAACTGCCATCTGACGTAAGGTATAATACCATCTGGGAGTTCTCGGCGAGTCCGTCCAGTGTACCCAGTCTTCACTGAGTACCCGTATATCATCTCTGATGTCAAACACCAATGGATATAGGATCATCCATCGCCCATCTGTATGGGTCGAGAAGGTATACGCTAGTCTACACTGGTATATCGATGCCCCGTCTCGATACACCTACGACTAGGGACTTTGAAGGATATACTTATGGACTACCATGTCCCCACTAGTATGATCCGCATCATAGTCCAGGTAGTCAAGTACACATCCTAAGGGCTTTACCAACATGTAACAGAGAGACAATCAGTATACACGTTAAGGTAAAGAGCAACCAGATAGCATACTATCATGTCGAGCAAGAAAGTCCTCCCTATATATGTCCCAGCATCCACTACAATATACATCCTATGTATAGTAATGGCCTCTAGGGCATACATATAACTAACAATTTGTCTTTACCCTTTACGGAGGGGAGGTTAGCTGGAAGAGTTCCAAGCAGGAAACCGTGGCAGACTCGACGATGGAGGCTGAATACATTGCTGCCAACGATGCTGCTAAAGAGGCTGTCTGGATCAAGAAGTTCATTACTGAACTTGGAGTGGTTCCATCCATTGTGCATCCAATACCTTTGTATTGCGATAACAATGGAGCGGTGGCTTTGGCCAAGGAACCTAGGTCCCATCAGCGATCCAGGCATATTCTGAGGCGGTATCACCTGATCCGGGAGATAGTTGATCGCCGGGAGATCGAGGTCAGGAGGGTTGACACGAAGAACAACACGGCGGATCCACTCACGAAGGCCATTCCCCAGATACAGTTTGAGAGACTCTTCGGGATGCTCGGTATGCGATACTACAGCAGCTGGCCCTAGTGCAAGTGGGAGATTGTTAGTTGCATGTATGCCCTAGAGGCCAGTATTATACAGATGATGTATATTATATTGGATGCTTGGACATATATAGAGATGACTTTCTTGCTCGATATGATAGTATGCTATCTGGTTGCTCTTTATCTTAACATATATACTAGTCTCTTTAAACTGTCTTATAGTTACATGTTGATAAAGCCCTTAGGATGTGTACTTGACTACCTGGACTATGATGCAGATCATACAAGTGGGGACATGGTAGTTCATAGGTACATCCTTCAAGGTCCCTAGTCGTGGGTGTATCGAGACGGGGCATCGATATACCAGTGTAGACTAACGTATACGCCTCTCGACCCATGAGATGGACGATGGATGATCCCATATCCATTGGTGTTTGACATCAGAGATGGTATACGGGTGCTCAGTGGAGACTGGGTACACTGGACGGACTCGCCGAGAACTCCAGATGGTATTATACCTTACGTCAGATGGCAGTTCTCAGGTGACACTTGTACTGGTTAGTCTGTAGACCCGAGATCGTCATAGAGTCTTGTGTGATTCCTACTGTGCTTTGATCTCCACCTTACCACGTCCATGAGGGCGTGCAAAACGGTGGTCTTTCGGTACAGTCCCGAGTCACATGGAGGCAATGAACGATAGGAGGGGTTTCGTCTCTCCCGGTATTGGGGGTTGATGTTGCGCTGTGCTCGATTGGCTGTAACAGGGAAGTCCCTGGCCAGGGCTGATCAGAGATTTGCTGGTAAGTGTAACCAGTAGTTTCTCGACCCGTTATGAGCCTCACATCGGCACGACTTATCGGTTACTGGGGTCTGACGTTTACCACCCCTAGACTTGATATGCGGCATATCAGACGAACAGACCGGACTGTACGGTAAGTGTTACTGGTTGGATTCACAGGAGTGTGAGCGGGCTAGCTCGTCGATCTTCTGATCGCTCAATACCCGGATGGCCGTTACGTTTAGCAGACCGCTTGCGGCTTGTGGGTGCTTGATATGATCATCATCTACTACCGGCGTATTGACGAGTCTTTAGAGTCCTACACAGAGGTTTCCTGGCTCAAGCGAAACGAAATAGGGGCGCATATGAGATATGTGCGGGACCAAAAATGATGCGTGTATGTGATACCGCATTTCATTCTCGCGATGAATGTTTCGATTGGTTGTATGTGATATAACCTAGTTATCGAATCAAAGATTGATTCGATAAGTCGATACATTGGATACTAGTCGGTTATGTGCGACATGACCGGATCATTGAATCAAGTGTTGATTTAATGATTTAATGTATAATTATATATTTGATATATTACTTTGCATTAACTAGTATTGGTTCACTTTAAAGGGATTTTCTCACTTGTAGTGCACATTGTATATGTGATATATTTTTGTGTGCACTTGATTGTATCATGTTTGATGTTGCATGCTAACTTGTGTTTTGTGTAAAGATTAAACCATGGTTGTGTAATGGTTAGGGTTTTCTTTTTCTTACTCATTTATTTATTTATTGATTTTAGAAATGATTATGAAGAAAATGGTGGCATTATTTGGATTTAGTTGAAGCTTCATGAAGGTTTGACTTTGTTACCATTTTGTCTTCATACTTAACCCTAACCATTCTAAGTAACCATGATCTATTCTCTACACCTTACCATAGTTAGTATATGATAAGTATTCACATTTATTTTCTATTTTACACAATACTTATCATATCTTTTCTTCTTCTTCATCATCTTCATCAAGAAGGAAAGCTTGTCTTCATCAATGACATCTTGAGCAAAAGTGTGAGAAATCCAATTCTAAAGTGAACCCACCTCCTATTTCTTCACCCTCTACCTCTTGCCAAGTAGTATAGGGTGTTTTTTTCACAAGTTTCACAACTTGGTGAAGTTGGAGCTTGATCTTGTGTAACCTTGACGTAGATCATCTTCGGCATCGTAGCCGACGACTTGTCCGCTCATTTCTCCGATGAAGCCGATGCTAGAGTCCGAGATCCGACTAGGACAACGAGAGGATGGCTACGTGGAGCTAAGAAAGTGGAGAACCGGATCTACAAAGGTTGTAGCTTCTCACTTTTAGTTAAGATGTTAACTAGCTTAAATTTTCGCCTAAAATTCTAGTTAACGATCCGTATTAGGGTTTCTCGGCACTCGTAAAATTTGAAATTGGCATGGTTGATGCCTTGTGAGACTTCATTAGCGTGCCTAGGAACCCTACAGCATCCGTCCAAACCTTCGAAATACGATGCCATAAATCAACTTGGCATCTTCGAAGAGGTGGACGGATAAATCCAAATAGCATCTTCCCCCAAATTCAGGCAAGATGTCTGTCTTTCCCGGCTTTCGGCGGTAAATAGATTCTGGCATGCCCGGTGGGACCTTTTCCTCTTTCCACTCCACACTTCGTGTGTTATGATTTTCCGCGATTAAATAATCGCGGTATATATGTTTTTGGTTGCCCTTGGGTGATGGGATACTGAAGCCGGCGTTTCATCTCTATAAAGAATGGCGTTTGCTCCCACCCTAGCAACTCGGGCTCCGTCATATCCGATGGAGTCATGTATGGGCCACTTGCAGCCTCAAATCTCTGCAATCCGGCTCTTCAAGAAATCAACGGGCTTCTCTTTGGGTCGATGCTCCCACCTCCCACCCTCGGTGCTTCAACGCCGATGGAGAAAGCCTAGAGGAAGTCTGTCTTCCACAGGTTGGTTCCCCAAGCTGCAACTTTGCCGACAGAATCAGGCTTCAAACAACTGACACCTGCCAAGGAACAAAGTTGACGCAGGGGGCAGAATATTAAGCTCTCAAAGGAAACAGGGGGCAGGCTGGACAAAATCCTGAAGCTAATCAAATTCTGACCGCAAGAAACGGTCGACGTCGATATCTGCATCATACAAAACGAGCTGGGGGCAGTTTTCCGTATGGTCCTGTTTTAACCCCAGTGGTGAATGTTGTTGTTCCAACTGGGAACAGTTTCAAATTGTTGCGAAGGGTCAGACAAAATTCTCCTACCACAATATTGAAGAAATCTCTACAGCCCATGGAGATCGCACGAGAGCAAAAACCAGTTCCCTCCTTAAAACAACTTTCCTCATCTATATATAAGGTGTAGAAGCAGGTGAAGGTCTCTGTCGTCAACCGCGGCTCTTCCCCTAGACGTCAGCCAAATTCTAATAAATCCTCTTTCAAATACAAGGGGACTCATCCCAAGACGATTCCTGATACAGCGGTTCCTCCCAAAACCAAAGCGATTTTTTACAAAAAAGAGAGGCCTAATAAAGCTTAAGTGCCCAAAGCAAACTCTAAACACCCCAAGCCTGGGGGCATGGTAGTTCACATAGTCTATGTGGTGAATTCCAAAGACGAAGTTCGGACTTCTACTAGTCACTGGCCTCAAACTCGGTCCCTGACAAAAGTTCAACTGCAATGTGAAAAGCTGCAGGAGATGCTCGCTCAGGCGGCAGCAAACGCTAATCCATCGCCTAAGGAAAGTCCCGAGGATGCACCCGAAGAATGAATAGAGAAGGAGTCGGATATTGGTTTCCTAAAGCGCGCTCTGAAAAAGGGAGATGAAGAAGCGGCAGAAATGTCCACTAAAATGAACCAAATGGCCCTTCTGATTTAGAATATGGCTGGAATGATGGTTCAATCTGAACCACAAGTGAATGAACTGCCGGTAGTCGCTCTTAAAGACAAGGGTGACATTTCAAATCCTCTACGAGTCTCATCAATGGCTGAAGAGGAAATGATTCCAAAAGCAAAGCTGAGCGAATATGTCACTCAATAAATCAAAACTCACTACGCCAGTGAAGCCGCAAATAGATCAATCAAGAATGGTCGACCGTATCCGACATGGTATGATCAAATACAGTACCCGCCAGAGTACACATTTCCAACATTCCACATGCACAAAGGAACTGGGAATCCTCACCAGCATATTGCGTGATTTAAATCCATGTGCGGCAATTCCAGAGGAAATGACATACTACTCCTCCGACAGTTCGTCAGCGGTCTGGCGGGCATCGCCTTCGAATGGTATGTGGAACTCCCAAATGATTTTGTGATGAGCTTCGACGAAATGGATATGCTCTTCTGTTAGGGATTCACTAATGAGAACGAACATACTACCGTGACGGCGCTGGTCAACGAAAGGGTTAGACCGAATAAGACTTGGGTTCAATGTGTTACTCGATGGCGAAATCTCTGGTCAAATACGAGCAACGTGTTTACCGCCAAAAACAGAGATAGAACCGCGTAGGATCGTCTTGCCTGAATTTAGGGGCAGATGCTATTTGGTTTTATCTGTCTACCTTTCCGAAAATACCAAGTTGATTTATGGCACCGTGTATATCGGAGGTTTAGACGGATACGGCCATTATAGCAGACCTCGTCAGATTCCCCCTCGTTTGCGAGGGGTTTTTGATTGTGGGGACGCTCTTCCCTGCAGGCGTAAGCCCCTGCAGTTAATTACGTTACCGCGTAGGGATAACTACTTTCTCCTGCTCCAGAAGGTCATTTCATGTCGTGTGTGTTTGTTTTATTTTTGGTTGCCCGTGGATTGAATACGAAGAGTAATTTGTGTTGTCGCCCGTAGGGCGTGGATTAATCCAAATCCGTATTTTCTTAGATTTGGGTTTGGTTTGATTTAAAGATCGTTAACATTATTTGAGATTAAGATTGACTTAAATATTTGTTAAGAATACGTTAATCCGATGTTGGACTAAGATCTACTTAATTGGGGTTCGAGATCATTTTGATCTAACGAAAGAGCATTTGGGCTCTATCGTTTTAGTTTAAGGACGTTACGGTCCATAGCTAGTTTAAGGACATTACGGTCCATGGGCTAGTTTAAAGACACCACGGTCCATTGGGATATGTTCATGGGTTTGAGAGTGCATCCAAGAGCTGTTGGTTATCGGGACCCTCTACCTCTCTGATATCATTGAAGAATTACAACGACATATATCAGAGGTGTGGAGAGATGTACCCTTGAACCAAACTCCAGATTGAAGGGAGAGATCATGGTGGAAGGAACATTATTTTAGATGCCACGTATCAGGAGATCATTGGTCATCTCTGGAACTAAGATCGATTTGGGGGGACCTGAGTATAGGAAGGTTCAGTTGATTGATGGTCAAAAGGCTTTTGGCCTCGGGAGACTTGGCTAATTTGGGATAAGGTTGGCCTCTCACAGTGTTAAACACTGATAAATGTTTGGCGCTTACGTGCTCCCACGTGAGGCTCTTAAGCAGTGTTAAACACTAAAATTTGGAGCACTCACGTGTGGCACGTGAGGCACCTGAATATTGGGCACTGTTTCTTTTGGGCTTATTCCCTCGTTCTGTACATATAAGTGTTAAACACTTAAATCTTGCAACCATCACGTGTAGACACGTAAGGCGCCACCAAGTTGGGCACTGCCTCCTTTGAATTTATCTTCCTATTCTTTTCTAAGTGCTAAGCACTATTGGAGGTCATGTAGGATCACGTGACTCGATCTCAGTTGTTCCTTTTTGTTCCTCAGAGGTGCTCACGTGGGAACACGTGATTTGTCGCTGTAGCGTTGAACGCTAATATGCATGGGACTCTTGATCTTAGTCTTGAGAATTTCAAGTACTTTGTTTTATAAGAATTAAATTCTTACGCAGGGTTAAACCCTAGTTTTATCAGAGGAATTAAATTCCTATGTCTTTGGAAGAATTAAATTCTTCAAACCAAGTTCTTTCCTCTAAGTTTTGGGACTGCAAAATAGAATCTCCCCGATGAAAATTAAATTCTCAACTTGTGGAAAGATCTGCTTCTGCAGACCTCAATCATAGGAAGAACTAAGTTCTTTTTTGGAAGAGTTGAACTCTTGTAAAAGGAGATAAAATTATCTCTAAGCCTTTTTCCTCACCTAGGGTTTCTTTTTCTTTAAAGAGAACTCCTCTTCTTTTTTTTGTTTTCTCCAAATCTTATGGGGGGTCTCCTCTCTTTCTCTCTTCAGTCTCGATTCCTTTATATAGCAGAGGCAATTTTGTTGATTTTTGTTAAGGAAATCTCTCATTGAGAGATTTTTGATTGATTCGGAGATTTTACCCACCGTTGGATCTTTGATCTAGGGACTCCTGTTTTATAGAAGACATTTTTCTTGTTTTTAACAAGCTTAGGAAAATATTTTCCTATACAGAGCGTATTCTGTAGCTTGGTGATTTTTAATCACCATTGGATCTCTAATCCAACGGTGCTCTGTTTTACAGGGGGAAATATTTTCCCATACAGAGCTTATTCTGTAGTTTGGTGATTTTTAATCACCATTGGATCTTTAATCCAGCAGTGCTCTGCCTTACAGAGTGTAATCTTTCTTGTTTAGAAAGACTGGAGAAATATTTTTCCATACAAAGGTTATTTTATAGCTTGGTGATTTTTAATCACCATTGGATCTTTAATCCAACGGTGCTCTGCCTTACAGAGCGTAATCTTTCTTGTTTAGAAAGATTGGGAAAATATTTTCCCATACAGAGCTTATTCTGTAGCTTGGTGATTTTTAATCACCATTGCATCTTTAATCCAACGGTGCTCTGCCTTACAGAGCGTAATCTTTCTTATTTAGAAAGATTGGGAAAATATTTTCCCATACAGAGCTTATTCTGTAGCTTGGTGATTTTTAATCACCATTGGATCTTTAATCCAACGGTGCCATAATCTTTCTTGTTTAGAAAGATTGGGGAAAATATTTTCCAAATAGGGTTCTGATCCCTCTTATCTAGAATTTAATTCTATCGGCTCAGAGGGTATTAGGAACCCTCACGTATAGTACGTGACCCATAGCACTAGGCCTGTTTGCTTATATGCAGCAGTCCCAGAGAAAAGCAACACATGTTGGCATGTGATGCGCCTTCTGGCCTGTTATTTGTTTTAGGAAGGCGCCTATATACTTTGTATATAGATACTCACGTGCCTGCACGTGAGGCTCAATTTCAGCCTTATTTGTTAAGCGTACCGCCTATAATTTTTGCTCCAAGACGCATCACGTGCGGGCATGTGATGCTCCATTGGGGAATTTTTCCATCACTTTTTGGTTCATTATTTATTTATATTTTATAAGGAAACAAATGCCCCCACAGCGTTGTTCTTATGTGGCTTGCACGTGAGTACAACGCTGTCACCTTTACAGCTGTTGGATTGCCTAGGGGAACGGGGAGGTGAACCGCCCTTGTCACGTCTTATAAATGCAAGGGTTTGGCCTTTGGGAAGCCGCTGTTCTTTCATCTTCTTCCTTCCTTGTCTTCTTTGAGAATTTAATTCTCCTTTTCAGAGCTTAGTTCTCTGTCCATTGCTATTTCCAGAGTTAAACTCTGTCAAAAAAAGAAACCCTTTTTTAGGTAAAGATCTCGAACATCAGAGAAACCCTTTTCTTAAAAAAACTGGATTTTAAATCCATCATGAGTGCTTTGCTCTCTTCTGAAACCCATCTCTTAGAGATCCAAAGACGTGATCTTTGAGTAATAACTCTCAATACCTTGGGCATTCCTCCTCTGACCTTTAAGGATTCATGGCACTTTATTTTTCATTTTCTCTTCATGGGGGTTTCTGGAATTTAATTCCATCGCATAAAAGGAAATTAATTCCTCACTAAAGAGCCCTGCTCTGAAGATCAAAAGGGCCCTTTCAGGAATTTCATTCCCTGGTGGTCTCAAGAACATTTTTATAGGGTTTTTCCTTACTTGCACAAATTCAAATTTGTTGGGTATTTTAACATAACTTGCTTTCTCTATGAGGATGTCAAGAGTTGTTTAAGCTCCCGTGTCCGCTTAATGAAAATCTTTTTAGATTATTAAACTCTATGAGGATGTCAAGAGTTGTTTAAGCATTTTCTTGATCATTTTGATTATTAAACTCTCACTGATTTTTCTTTTCAAATACTATGGCCGTTTATTTGTATGATCTTGACGAAACTATCTCCTATGAAGACATTCGCGTCCAAAGCCGCTGTCAATACCAGGAGTTTACGGATGCTCAATGCGCTGAGGTTATGCGTCGCTTCAATGAATACAACGATCGACTACTCCCCCGTCGTTCCGCTTTATTGAAGATCATCGTGGGAGCGATTTGGAAGCCCTTCTTGGATTTTACGAAGCCATGCTGCTTGAGACGCTTGATAATGCCGAAGACAAGGTGCACTCAGTATATTTGATGGGCTTGATCTCGAAGAGGCGGCGAGATGGTCTTGTTGATACCTTGCATCAAGTTTTCCAACATACGACGATAATCTCTGCCTATTAGAGGATGGATGACATTAGCGAGAATCCTGACGCTTGCACTCGTGAGAAGATGCACACGAAAATGGTCAGAGAAGCCAGAAACATTTTACTCGGCCTTGCTTCTGAATTCCTTAATCCATGTCCGGGATTAAGTGTCTTACCATTGTAAACATTTTCTTTTGTTTTTATGCCATGTATAAGTTCTTTGAGCATGAATGACAAAACATCCTCTTTCCCTTTTTTTTTATGCTTACGTGTATTCTGCATGAAGTATCGTTATACTGTTGTTGGCCTTCACGTGTTTTGCGCATGAGGCACCGCTGGGGATTTTAATCCTGCAATAGTGCCTGCGCACACGTGTTATGCACGTGCGGTGCCGTTTTAGTTTTCAAAAGGGATCAAGGCGGGTGCTCACGTGTCATGCACGTGGGGCTCTACTGATGAGGTCGTTTCGCCTCCCTACTCTGATTCCAATGAGTCACCCCTTTCTTTTTCCATGCCCTCCTTTTTTGGCTTTGGGAATAGCTCCACTATACACGACATTTTCTGTGCATGGCTTTGAATGCATCTCTTTATAACCCAAAGCTACATCTTCCTCTTTCCTTGCAGAGAGAGAACCATCTAGACCTTAGGGTGATCATTTTAAGAAACAAACCAAAGGTTATGGATTGCAACCATCCCTACGCTCGTCGGAAACCCTGGGAGGTGCCTATCGAGGAGATTATTCCTCGCTTTGCCGCACGGTTAGCGGATCCTCTTTTCACTGATGACCAATATGACGCGGCACTGTACGAACTCTTGGCCCGTAGAGGCTCTCCTCTTCCTATGGGTTCCATTTAGCTCAGGATGATTTTCTTGTCCGTGCTTGCTAATATCCCCCCTCATCCGGCGGAGATGACTTCGGCGATTCTTGATGCGGCGGAGGACAAGATTGAATGTTTCTACGAGGCCTACTTGATTACTCAGCCTCTGAAGGACCGTTCGGTTCATTTACTGAGTCAGATTCAAGCTCGGCGGGCCATCATGTCTGCTTTTGCCGATAAGCATGGCGCTAATCGATGGGGAGCAACTCCTCAGAAGGACCGTTCGGTTCATTTATTGTTTTGTTAACCCTTATATCTCTGATCCCACATTTGGTGCTCTCTTTCCTGTAGAGTAGTATATTTGTTTCAATGTATTTTTTTTTATTATTACCTGTTGAATGCTTTCTGTTGAATGTTTTCTGTTGAATGTTTCCTGTTCATCATATATTCGTATGTGTATCCCACCTCTGTACATGAGCTTTATCCTTTACCCTTAGGAATTTTCTTTTAAGTGCGAGCACTATTGTAGTGCCGTACATAAATCAGCTTGCTTTGGACACCATTTCTATTTAAGCACATACACAGTTGTACCGTCGTGTCTATTTAGCAAGTACGTCTTGTAGATAGTCTATCTTGATCTCCTTGTAGGGCAGCGATGGCTTAGAAGACAGGTTCAGATCTGCCGCCTAAGACTTTTCAACTTTACGAGCCGTGAGTGTCTCATAAAGACTTTTCTCCCTATGATTCGTGAGGATCCCGTATGTGTATTTTCTCCTTAGGAGTCATGAGGACTCTTAAGTGCATTTTTTATTGAGAGTCATAAGGATCTCACAAGAGAATTTTTCCCGTATACAAGTCGAGAGGACCTGTAAGTGGTTGTTTCCTTCCTTGTCGAGATTCGACTTTGGAGAGTTGATTGAGAGATGTTTTTGCGTACGTGCGTTTTAAAATCAAAGTTAAGAATATACCGCAATCAATAATGGTGTCGCTTGGTAGCTAGCCGGTTGAGTACGGGTCGGTCCACAAGGAAAACGTGTTCTTTTCTTTATGTTCTTACGAGTTAAGTCCTATTTTTGGTAGGTTTTGATTTTTATAAAAACTAAGATTGAATTTAATTTGGATTAAAACCTTGCTAGGGTTAGGATTAGGTTAGTTTGGAAAGAGAATTCTACTCACTGCTTCCTTTTCCCTAATTAAGAACATAGGTGTTAGGGTAATAGTCAACAAAGGGGATTAGCACGACTAGGAAGAAATGTAGTTTCTTCCTTTTGGTCCTTGTCCGTCCTTTCTTAACTCTTAACCCTAACCTCTATGTAAATCAACCATAACCGGTCTAACTAGGGAATCACCGCTATCTCATAAGATAGGGTGCCGAAGTGAGCGGTGTGTGTTTGATTAACATAGAGTCCTAATTTAAAATATTATACGGGCAAGAAAGGAATGAGAGATTTCCATCTCTCAAACCTACCCAAACCTAACCCTAACAAGTGAGGAATTACTCACTCATTAGGGATGTTACGATGAAATTCATTTTTATAATTTTCTTTTTAATTAACTAATGAACTTGCAGATAAATAAAGACAGATAAAAAAATTGCAGAGAAATAAATTTCAATTAAGAAGAACACAAGATAAAAATGAGAAAAAACTTACTTTTATTGATGACCTTTTAACGATTACAATGAAACTAAAATTTAATCTAGAAATTAAAAGAGGCATGCCCCTAAAGAGGCTGTAGGCTTTCCTATTTATAGATAGAAGAAACCCTAGGGTTTACATCTGATCCACATTTGAAATTACAAGACTATCCTAAGAAAGCCGGGTCAAGGCATCGACACCCACCGACACGTGCACTGCACGGCCGCGGAACCGCGGCGGAATGCCATATTTGGCCGCGGATCCGCGGCCATCTTGGGGGTTCTCTGTCTCAACTTTCCAGGGTTGCTTCATGTTGTTGTTTATTTCTGTTTTCTTCACTTGGTTCCTCAGAATATCTTCTATTTTCTTCCAGATTTCCACAGTGTAGAATGTTGTGGACTTTTCGCCATGAGCTTCGCGTTGAAGTCTTTAATCCTGTGCTGCCCTTGTACTTTGCGCATTGAACTGTTCGCTGATCTTCGTTTGTTCCTTAAACTGTAGGCAGCATCATACAGATTCATCTATTTGTTGGTCGCAGTCTCACATTTGTAGCGTCTTTTCCTGAATTTCACTGTATTGTTCTGAGAACCTGTAACCTGCAACTATTTAGCAGACATGGATCAAAAGCACCAATTTATTTGTAATATGATTAAAATTGGGGAATATACTAATGCAAAATTCTGATATGAACAAATACCCCTGATCAGTCGAAAATATTGCATTTTTAACACATCAATTTCCCTACTCTTTACAATCATCTAAAAGTGTTTGGTATAAATATAGCACATATTAGCAATTTGTCTGCAAAATACTAAATAACATGTGTTATAAATTATAACCGGCATTATGAGGGAAATTATGTGTTTATTACTATACGCATGATCTTTGTATATCGCAACACTTGTCTCGAGATTGTGTGCAGGAAATTCTCCAGGAAAAAGAGCCGGAACTGCTAAAAGTGCTGATAAAATACGTCAAGTCAAAGACTTGAAATCTGGCAGTGAACAAGAAAGTTTAAAAATATTCCAGATATTAGAAAAGTGCCATTAAGCCAACTCAAATCAGCACAGAAATTTCCATGCAGTGATCTCCTCAAACGGCCGCGGATCCGCGGCCGAGTCAAGCCGATCCGCCGCGGATCTGTGGCCGCGTTGACTCATCGGTGGTAGAAAACTTTTTCCGAGGTCTCCTTTCAATAGCAAAACTTCTTCAAGACGCTTCAGTTCCTAGATTCCTCCAGAAGCTTCCTTTCTAACAACCAAGCTTCTTATGCAAGCTTAATACCTACCAAGCTTCTCATGCAAGCTAGCTAACTACCATAATCTAGAAACTTCCCTACAACTACCAAGCTTCTTGTGCAAGATTCATAACAACCAAGCTTCCAAGGGAAGCTAGACCTAGCTTCTAGGGGAAGCTAAAGGGAAAGCTATAAAAATGGACCTAGGGTATCATTAAAAAGGTTGTTGAGGGTTGTTCATTAGTTGTTGAATATTGAGCCAAAATTCCGCAAGTTGAGTGACACAACTTGCAACTCAAAACCCTAGTCCGAATCCAATTCCAAAGCCAAATCAAGATCCATCGAGTACTAAATCAAGCAAGCTTTTAACAAGCCTTTGAAGCAAACACCGATCTTCATCCGAGCAAGAGATCCGCGACGATCCGCGACTCAAGAAGACGATGCGAAGCTAGTTCGACGATTTAGTTCCTCCTCAAATCTTGTAATCTTTGAGTGTATTGTAACGAACGTCGATTAATAAAAGGTGAAAATTCTTGATCTTGCTTTTCTTTACATTTGAGCATTATGAAGAGTTATCGATTTTTGATTGTTTTCTTTTTCATGATGTTCGAGTGAAAACTCCGCTTGTGGAGGAATCGAGAAAATAGATAGATGATGATGATTAAATTCTTGAACGATTCTTAAGTCTTATGAGTTTTGTAAACTTTTAGAAATTGAATCAACGATGACCTAGTTTTGAGCGAGATGCTTTCTTGAATGTTTTCGCTCCAAATTAGAGATCAACGATCGATGATTGAATTTTTTAGAGGCTAGAATTTGAATGCTAATTAACGAAAGGACAAGGGATGATGATGAAGAAACCCTAGTTTCTTCGATAAATCCCTAAACCTCGTTGATTGTCATTGATCTAGCAACAAATCTTCAATAGATAAGAATTTGTAATCATAAGTATTCATCATCACTATCAATTGGATCGATTCCTACAAGCTTCTTTACAAATCTTGATAATTCATTCGATTTGGACATCTTCTTGATCTTTAGTATTTCTTGATTTTAGATCTATTTCTTGATGATTCTTGAAACTAAATTTCATAATTATTGAATCATTTTCTTTTATCTTTTAATTTTCAACTCGACTAAAACGACTATGAACGAATCACACTTTCCCTGTGGACGATCCGCACTCGCTAAACGAACCTACAAAAGACACCGATTATTGATTGCGGTTTTTATAAATTTCTTTGGTTGTGATATATTTTACATTTCCAAACACAACACGGAATTTAAGATCAATCAACCCCCAAACTTATCTTTTGCTCGTCCCGAGCAAAACTATTTTTATTCTCGAAAAAATCTCACCCTCACTTTCGCAGGGAATCGCGATTGCACTGAGCTCGTGCAACAAGCCGTTAAACCTCTAGGTGTCCCTAGTAGGAGGATTGTTGTCTCCTGAGGGTTTTCAGCGGATACTACCCATAAAATCCGATCAATTTGGCCTATTGACTTTCATTCTTCAATTCGGTGTTCTAGCAAGAAATTCTATTATCTTTAACTTAGAAATTATCAACCCGTATTTTTCACACTCACTTATCATTTAACTTAAGATCGTATATGTTCTGTAAATTTACTTAGTTTTTAGCATCTTTTGAATTTTCCTTCTACGGTTCCATCTCAACTTAGGAATTTTTATCATCTCTACTGAAGATATAAACCTTATCTTTCATTCCTATCTCTCATCAAAACCCCAATCATATACCCCTACGTGTGTGTATGTATCACCCCTACACTCGGAAATTCAATTCAAACTATCATACTCTTGTCCATCGTCCAAAGTACTTTTAGTTGGTGAATTTTAGATGAAAATGCTCACATATTCTTCATGCGACCGTTAATACTTCTTGAGGTACCAACGACTGATTACAAAATGTGTTCGCGTATTTAGACGTAATTCCTCGTCTTGTAACACCTAAGGCTTTAGCAGTGACTCCCAAACCAGTTGGTCTAAGGCACTAGGTGATAAAGCACCCTCGCTATATATTTTTTTATTTTCCGCAACCTTAAGTAATTACAAAACCAGTGTTCATTTTTTTATCTCTTTATTCACACTTATACTTTTTTTTTCCTCATACTAAGTATTTTAGACAAGAGCAATTCAAGGTATCCTCTACTATCCCAAGTTTCAAGGTGCGTGTATGTGCGAGTTGTAGGGTATATACTTTCATAATTTAGACTCAAGGTTCGGAATTATTTTTCAGATTTACACTTCAATAAAAATTTCAATACTCTTCCCTTATTTTGACTTAGCCCAAGAACTGAACTCAAAATTTGTCTATTTCTAAATAAACTACAAGGACATATATTTTCTACCGTTAAACTTTAAGAAAGGTTATTTTTAGGGTTTTTAATTTACTAAGTTTAGCATCTAGTTTTTCCTAGCTAGTTAACCGTCTTGTCAAACTTAAGTCAAATATGGCCAGGTTGAAATTTTTTATATCTTTTTAGTTTTTTAATTTTTTATTTGATTTTTCTTTTATATATATTTTTTTCTATTTTCATTTTTTTAACTTTTATAATTTTTTATAAAGATGCAATGCAGAATTAAACATGCAAAGAAAGAAAAAGAAAAATATGTAAAAAAATTAAAATATGCAATGCAATGATAACTATTTACAAACCACCTCCTCCCCCAAACTTACCAAAAGCAGTGCCCTCACTGTTCATGTCCTCACCGTCCTCTTGAACGTGAACGGCAACGCTCCTCTCGCGCCAGCAGCGTAGATACGCCATGTTCAATCTCTGTCACCCGGTGATTCAAGTTGGTCACCATCCCCACCAACCTATCAATCCCCCTAGTGACTCTTCTAAGCAGACGTGCATGTTCTGCTGGGGTAAGCTCTTCCTCGCTCGCGGTCGAGCTGGAGCTGGGTGTCCTGGCGGGTACATGTTTGTCCGGTTCTCTTCGCGACCATACATTAGATAGGCGGGTATAGGACATGGATACACCCTCAATAAGAGGCCTAATGGGTATACCTCCATGCATGTAAAACTCAAATTCCTCCAAAGGGAGGAAATAGCGACATAGTTGTGTCACTAACATAGGACATGGGTAATTTGCGGCCCTTTTGCCAGCACCAATTGAATTGAGTAAAACCGTACACATGTCAAATTTAGGGTTCCTAGTCATTAAGGTGTGCACGATATGAAGAGATAGGGTGAAAAATGTTGTATTATATGAACTGCCAAAAATGTGTTTTTGTGCCCAATGGCACACGGTTAATACATTGGCGAAGAGGGTTCTAGCCTGTATGCCCTTTCTAGGTTCCCTCGAACAGTCATTACCCATTAAGGGTGAGTAGTCTTCAAATTGAAGGGGTTGGTCGTGAACAGGTAATCTAGGAATTAAGGTGACTTCATGGATGAAGTCCCTATCAATGATTATTTCCCTATCGCTCTAAAGTAATTTAATAAAACCGTATTGTGATAGGAAACCTTCCTCCATGCACTCGTAAAAACGAGTGACTAGATCTGGAAGAGCGTAGGCATTGGGATGATTGAAAATTAAAAAGTTCCACCCTCGCCGTGTGATCTCATCACCAAAATAACTCCCGTAAATTGTGTGTGAAAAGATTTATGAAAAATCTCGTTTTAATTGCATGGTTGGTGCCATTCAGAAAGTTCACAGATTTATAAAAAAATTTAACAGAGAAGGAAAGATGATGCAAATCTCCTTTGAAAAAATCATAGGGAGATGACTTCAGACTGCGGCGGATGCGCGATCGAAGGCAGGGTATGGCGGCGGTTGCGCGGCAGCGTGATGGGATCTCCTTGCGCTGTTACTGCGGCGACTAGGGTTTTTAAAGAGATGAAATTAGGGTTTGGTAAAAGGCAGAGAGGGTCGGGTTTTGATTTATAGGGGGGAAATGTTTTGGTTATTTGCAAAAAGCCCCTCTTAAAAAGAGGAAATTATTTGTAATTTTTTTTATTAAAACTGGAAATTTACAAAAATACCCAATTTTTTTTATTTTCAAATTTTTTTATTTTTATTTTGTTTTTATATAATTACACGTGATACATACCCTAAAACTTGTTTAAATCAGTGTTTTGGCTAGATAATCGAAATTTAGGTGTAGATGGAGGAAGATCAGTCAATGTAGATCGGCTCCTAAAAAAACAGGAGCTCTTCCGAAGGGTCCGCAGTGAGAAACGGTTTAAGTCTATATCCGTTCACTTTAAATAGTGAACCGTCCCCCGGATTTTCTAGATCAACCGTACCGTGCGGATATACGGTGCGTACAAAAAATGGCCCTTTCCATCGAGATCTGAGCTTGCCGGGATGGAAATGTAACCGAGTGTCGTAAAGTAAAACCTGTTGACCAGGTTTAAAAGTTTTGCTCATAAGGTGTTTATCGTGGAACACCTTCGTTCGGTTTTTGACGATTATTGCGTTCTCGTAAGCTTCATCCCGAAGCTCATTCAATTCGTTCAACTGCAGCTTTCTATTGCTGCCCGTATCTCCTAGAGATATATTCAACTCTTTTATTGCCCAAAATGCTCTATGCTCTATTTCAACTGGAAGGTGGCAAGCCTTTCCATAAACAAGCCTATATGGACACATGCCAAGATCGGTCTTATAGGCAGTTCGGAATGCCCAAAGGGTATCAATAAGTTTTGACGACCAATCTTTACGGTTTTTGGATACCGTTTTCTCTAATATCTGTTTAATCTGCCGATTTGAAATCTCGGCTTGCCCACAAGTTTGGGGATGATAGGGCGTTGATAGCTTGTGAGTAATGGAATATTTCCGCATTAAGGACTCGAAAGTCCTATTACAAAAATGAGATCCATTATCGCTGATAATTGCGCGAGGATGCCCAAACCGAGAAAAAATGTTTTCTTTGAGAAATCTAATGATAACCTTGTTGTCATTAGTTTGGCTGGGCACAGCCTCGACCCACTTTGAAACATAGTCAACAGCGAGTAGAATATACATGTTCCCAAAAGAATTGGGAAACGGTCCTATAAAATCTATCCCCCAAACATCAAAAATTTCAACAACCAAAATTAGTTGGAGCGGCATTTCATTTCTCCTAGATATCCGGCCCAAGTGTTGGCACCGGGAGCATGTCTTGCAGTAATCATGTGCGTCTTTAAAAAGTTGTGGCCAGTAGAAGCCACACTGCAAGATCTTTTCTGCTGTCTTTTTAGGGCCAAAATGCCCGCCACACGCTTGATCGTGGCAGAATGACAGCATGCTCTTAAACTCATTGTCGGGGACACACCGACGAATAATTTGGTCGGGACAGTATTTGAATAGATACGGTTCATCGCAGTAAAAATGTTTTACCTGGGATAGAAATCTGAGTCTGTCCTGATTTGACCATTCGTTTGGTATAAGTCCGGTGGCCAAATAATTTACAATATCTGCGAACCAAGGTTCGCATGATACAGTCAAGAGCTGCTCATCTGGAAAAACGTTTTTAATAGGAATTTGAAGTGTAGGCGAAGAAGGAAGGCGTGAAAAATGGTCAGTGACTACGTTTTCGCATCCTCTCTTGTCTCTGATGACAAGGTCAAACTCTTGTAGTAAGAGAATCCAACGTATCAGCTGAGATTTAGCATCCTTCTTCGCGAAAAGATGGCGAAGAGCTGAGTGGTCCGTGTAAACGATGACTGGAGAGCCGATTAAATAGGGCCTGAACTTTTCTAATGCAAACACAACAGCTAAGAATTCTTTTTCAGTTGTTGTGTAATTTAATTGGGCCTCGTTCAAGATTCGGATAGCATAATAAATTACATGCGACATCTTATTTATGTGCTGTCCAAGGACAGCACCAATGGCGAAATCAGATGCATCGCATATAATTTCAAATGGATGCATCCAGTCAGGAGATGAAAGAATGGGAGCGGAAGTAAGTGAGTTTTTCAATGATTCGAACGCTATCATACAGTTTGAGTCGAAATCAAATGTGGTGTCCTTGTCTAACAAAAGAGTCAAGGGTCTAGCTATCTTGCTAAAATTCTTGATGAACCGTCTATAGAAACCGGCATGGCCAAGGAAGGCTCGAATGTCTCGGACGCACTTGGGAGGAGGAAGATTGGAAATGACTTCAATCTTAGTTTTATCTACCTCAATGCCATTTTGCGAGATAATATGTCCTAAGACAATACCTTCTCGTACCATAAAGTGGCATTTCTCCCAATTTAAAGTGAGGTTTTTATCCTTACATCGGGTAAAAACCGCGTCTAAATGTAGCAAACACTCATCAAAGGAGTCACCGAAAATGGAGAAATCATCCATAAAAATCTCCAAGAATTTTTCCACCATGTCTGAAAAAATGCCCATTATACACCGCTAGAAAGTAGCGGGTGCATTGCATCACCCAAAGGTCATGCAACGGTAAGCAAACGTATCGAAAGGACAAGTGAATGTGGTATTGTCTTGGCCCTTTTCGGTGATGGGAAGTTGATTATAGCCGGAGTAGCCATCCAAAAAGTAATAATACTCGTGCCCAGCCAATCGTTCTAGTATTTGGTTAATAAAAGGTAATGGAAAGTGGTCTTTCCGTGTCACAGTGTTGAGTTTTCTATAATCGATGTAAACTCGCCACCCAGTTTGGGTGCGAGTAGGTATTAACCCATTCGCCTCATTAGTTATGACCGTTATGCCCGATTTCTTTGGGACAATATGAATGGGGCTAACCCACTGGCTATTAGAGATAGGGTAAATGATACCACTATCAAGACATTTTACAATCTCCTTTTTAACAGCCTCCTTCATGATAGGGTTTAGTCGTCTCTGTGGATCCCTTACTGGCTTGGCATCATCCATCATATGAATATGATGTTCAACTATTAGGAGACTGATCCCCTTGATGTCCGCCATAGTCCAGCCAAAAGCTTGCCGATTGTTTTGTAAGACCGTTAAAAGGGTTTTCTCTTGCTCGGGAGCTAGAGAGGCCGAGATGATAACAGGAAGGGTCTCATTCTCACCTAAGTAAGCATATTTAAGGTGAGACGACAATAGCTTGAGTTCGAGTTTTGGAGGCGAAACAATTGAAGGTAAAATTGGTGAAACTGTCTCGAACTCGAAGGATTCCAACAAAGGTTCAAAGTGAGTGTAAGCAACCGAGTCGGATGGTTCAGCTGACTCATCCGAAAATTCAAAGGACTCAAACTCGGGTGGTGATTCTTCAAAATCGTTTGAAAAAGTGAAACACTCGTAATCATTATCGGGTGTGAAAACTGTGTCAGATTTAAGGAGGAACGCACTAGTGGCGTCAAAATTGCTGTGATCGAACAGAAATTTTTCGAGCTCACAGTTTTCCTGAGTAATCTCTTGGATCGAGTAAACATCAAGTATATTAGCATTAGGCTCGGAGGGCTGATTCCCCAACTTAAAAATGTTGAGTTCAATTGTCATGTTTCTAAAAGATAGGTTCATCGAACCATTTCGACAATTGATCACCTCATTAGAAGTTGCAAGGAATGATCGACCGAGTATCACCGGAATTTGACTCCGGGGGTTAGCTACAAGCTGTGTGTCCATAACAATGAAATCAACGGGGAAAATGAAGTCCCCTACTTTAATCAACATATCCTCTAACTCACCCCTAGGATGGGTGATGGATCGGTCGGCCATTTGGAGAGTACAATGTGTGGGTTTCAGCTCTCCAACGCCTAATTGTTCATATACTGAATAAGGAAGCAAATTAACACTGGCACCAAGATCTAAAAGTGCGTGGTTGATGTTCTTATCTCCAATTGTTATTGAAATTGTAGGACAGTCAGTGTCCTTTCGTTTTTGGGGTAAAGGTTGGGTAAAAGCATCACTTACTGCACTAGCCAAGAAAACCTTCTTAGGTACCTGTGATTTTCTCTTCTTGGTGCATAAGTCCTTCAAGATTTTACCGTAAGAAGGGACCTGTTGGATTGCATTCAAGAGAGGTATGTTAATGCTAACCTGTTTAAATAACTCCACAATCTTCTCAATTTGTGGAGTTTGTTTATTGGATCTCAACCTGTTTGGAAATGGAACATTTTGAAAATTTGTTGAGTCTAATATTTGTGGAGTAGATTGCGGAGTTGGAACGGATCCCAGTGTTGGTGTTTTTGTGGAGTGAGATGTGGGTTCGTTCGGATTAGTAGAAGAAGTAGAGCCTTGTGAAGAATGAAGAATAGGCTCTGAAGATGAAGAAGATGAAGAAGAAGAAGCGGCGGTCGAGGTGTCATTATTTGTGCCAACGTTGTTGTGCAATACCTTTCCAGATCTCATTGTAGTCACGGCACTCACATTATGATTTTGTTGTTCATGAGCAACATGTGCATTTTGTGTGTGACCAGGATTTGGCAGTGGTTGAGATGGAAGTTTCCCCTTCTCTCACTCACTTAGAGCAGCATTCAGTTGTGCAATTTGAGCTTCAATGGTTTTGATGCTTTGCTCATGTGATGCAGTGTGTTGCACCAAAGACTGAATGGAAGGCTGGATGTTGGCTGAGGAATGTGTAGATTGTTTTAAAAATGCATCCAGACTTCGTTCTAGCGAGAAAACCTTATCGTTATTTGGTTGAACAAAAGTATTTTGAGGAAAAGAGTTGTTTGGTGCAAAATTGTTCATTTGATTTTGGTAAGGTTGGGGTTGGAAAGGTTGCTGATATTGAGTTTGTTAAAGGGCTTGTTGTTGTGGAGGAAGCCTTTGAAAATTGTTATTGTCTTGGAATTGTTGTTGATTTTGATTCCAAGAAAAATTGGGGTGGTTCCTCCAATCAGGATTATAACTTGAAGAGTATGGATCATTTCTTTGTCTCTGCTGAAAGGCAGCATTGACTTGATCCTGTCCTTGAGCAGTGGGTTGTAAGGACACTCTTCGGTCAAATGGGATGGATCCGAACAACAAGCGCATATAGTGCGAGGGGGTAAAGCGGGGACAGGAGAAGGCGATGAGAATTTGCTCTCAATTGCTTCTAGTTTACGTGTAATTGCGGCCATTTCGACTTTCATTGCAATTGACATGTCAAGTTGATGAACACCTGCCCTAGACGAACCGGATGAAGTAGATGAAGTGAATGAAGCAGTCTGTCTAGTGCTTTCCCACTGAAGCGTTTGTTCAGCAAGATCATCGAGAAATTGCCAAGCTTCCTCGTCAGATTTTGTAAGAAAGTGACCTTGACAAATGGTTTCCAACAACTGCTTAGTTGCTGGGTTCAGTCTTTCGTATAAAATTTGGCAAAGTTGCCATCTCTTGATACCGTGTTGAGGGCACTGAACAAGAAGGTCCTTAAATCGTTCGAAACACTTCCAAAAAGGTTCGGAAGGAAGCTGGGAAAATTGATTAATTTCATTGCGAATTCTCGCGGTCTTGTGATGTGGGTAAAACTTTTTAAGAAAAGCTTTAACAAACTCTTCCCAACTTTTTATGGAGTGCGATACTGTGCTATATAGCCACTTTTCAGCTAGGTCACATAAAGTGAAAGGAATGACACGTAGGCTTATAGCATCATCGAAAAGTTGGGTGGTTTTCATCATTGCGCAAACATTCTGGAATTTGTTAATGAAGATATAGGCATCTTCGGATTCCAGCCCGTGAAATTTGTGCAACATATTGATAAAGTGGGGCTTAATTTTGAAATTATCTTCATTAGCCGGCGGAAGTGAAAGACAAGTAGGAAGTGCGGTGCGGGTTGGATAGAAAAGATCCTGGAGCGCGATTCGTTGGGCCGCTTCAACAAGAGGGTGTTGTGGGTTATTCGCACCCAGTTGAGGTGGAATCAGTCCCGAAGTAGGTAAGGGGTTGTTAGGATTGAATCCTGACATCTCCTTAGAGGATGATGAATTTGAAGATGAAGGTAAAGAAGTGGAGGGAATTTTGACTTCGGAGTCGAACGCATCGTCAGTAGGAACTAACGAGATACGGATTAAATGGGCGCTAGTGTCCCTAGTCTAACTGGACATATACTAAATAAGGTGTAGTGTAGTAAAACGTACAATGTGGGGGTAAGAAAACGTCAATGGAGAAAATGTGGGTGAAAGTTGGGTGCAATGGATTTCTAGCGACAAAATGGCAAGTTTTTGTAGAAATTTTGTTTTGTGGTTTTTTTATTTTTTTATTTTTTAAAGAGTTTTGCCAAAGATTTTTATAAGGAACTACGACACACTTTCAAGCAATCACAATTTAAGCATGCAAAATTAGGCCTAGAGCTAGGGTCTCCTAAGTTAACTAGACTGGTCCTAACTGGTCCAAAGGGCAAGTTGTGAGATATCCCTCAAATCGCCTCTTCACCGCCAATTGTGGCCAGGTAAGCACAAGCAAAGAAAGGAGAGATCTGCTCACGAATCACCGTGAGACGGGCCTTTTAAAATTACCTTTCCCACTTGTCTAGCCTAGACACCACAAAGTCAGGTTTAGATAAACGACCGATTGCCCACAACCTTCCTCTGTCTTAATGAGCGCGACAGTCCTTAATTGGCTGAGTCTAAATATTTTTTAATTAACTCGAGGGTTGATGCATATACTTTTTGTGATTTTTGGGGTCTTAGGAAGGGTAATGAAATCCCCACCTAATCTGGATTGGTGTTATAGCCCCTTAAAAGTCCGTTTTAAAAATGCAAAGCAGTATACACACAAAAATCTAAAACACTTGCCAATTTTTTTTTATTTGCGGCGCAAAGAATCCTGCACAAAATTGATTTATTGGAGAGGGAGAAGAAGTTTTGCGCAAAGAACCCTGCAGGAAAATTTTTCAGTGGAGCTCAGGGGGTTACAGAGGAGAAATGTAATGCTTACAAAGCAAAATAGACTGCTGACGTAAGTGGTTGGCCGCGGTTCTGCGGTGAAACAGCTCCTTTCGCCGCGGTTCCGCGGTCGTTCTGTTGGATCAGGCCGTCAAAATATTTTTGTTTTCTATTGTGGTTCTCCTCTGTCTGTTCAGATCTTCTGTTTCTGGATTTTTTCACCAAGTTTGCTCCAGATCTGAATCTGTCCTTCTTCCTATCCTGCGCAATTCACACAAAACCCTTCAAAAAATAACAAGATGATATTTTTTATGTTTTTATATTTTTCAGTTTTTATAAATTTTTTTCAGTTTCAATTAACCCAAAATTACAAAAAGAAAATAACTACCGCTATTCCTCGGCAACGGCGCCATTTGATTGAGAGATGTTTTTGCGTACATGCGTTTTAAAATCAAAGTTAAGAATATATCGCAATCAATAACGGTGTCGCTTGGTAGCTAGCCGGTTGAGTACGGGTCAGTCCATAGGGAAAATGTGTTCTTTTCTTTATATTCTTACGAGTTAAGTCCTATTTTTGGTAGGTTTTGATTTTTATAAAAACTAAGATTGAATTTAATTTGGATTAAAACCTTGCTAGGGTTAGGATTAGGTTAGTTTGGAAAGAGAATTCTACTCACTGCTTTCTTTGCCCTAATTAAGAACATAGGTGTTAGAGTAATAGTCAACAAAGGGGATTAGCACGACTAGGAAGGAACGTAGTTCCTTCCTTTTGGTCCTTGTCCGTCCTTTTTTAACTCTTAGCCCTAACCTCTATGTAAATTAACCATAACTAGTCTAACTAGGGAATCACCGCTATCTCATAGGATATGGTGCCGTAGTGAGCGGTGTGTGTTTGATTAACATAGGTCCTAATTTAAAGTATTATACGGGCAAGAAAGGAGTGAGAGATTTCCATCTCTCAAACCTACCCAAACCTAACCCTAACAAGTGAGGAATTACTCACTCATTAGGGATATTACGATGAAATTCATTTTTATAATTTTCTTTTTAATTAACTAATGAACTTGCAGATAAATAAAGACAGATAAAAAAATTGCAGAGAAATAAATTTCAATTAAGAAGAACACGGGATAAAAATGAGAAAAAACTTACTTTTATTGATGACCTCTTGACGATTACAATGAAACTAAAATTTAATCTAGAAATTAAAAGAGGCATGGCCCAAAAGAGGCTGTAGGCTTTCCTATTTATAGATAGGAGAAACCCTAGGGTTTACATCTGATCCACATTTGAAATTACAAGACTACCCTAAGAAAGCCGGGTCAAGGCACCGACACCCACCGACACGTGCACTGCACGGCCGCGGAACCACGGCGGAATGCCATGTTTGGCCGCGGTTCCGCGGCCATCTTGGGGGTTCTCTGTCTCAACTTTCCAGGGTTGCTTCATGTTGCTGTTTACTTCTGTTTTCTTTACTTGGTTCCTCAGAATATCTTCTATTTTCTTCCAGATTTCCACAGTGTAGAATGTTGTGGACTTTTCGCCGTGAGCTTCGCGTTGAAGTCTTTAATCCTGTGCTGCCCTTGTACTTTGCGCATTGAACTGTTCGCTGATCTTCGTTTGTTCCTTAAACTGTAGGCGGCATCATACAGATTCATCTATTTGTTGGTCGCAGTCACATTTGTAGCGTCTTTTCCTGAATTTCACTGTATTGTTCTGAGAACCTGTAACCTGCAACTATTTAGCAGACATGGATCAAAAGTACCTATTTATTTGTAATATGATTAAGATTGGGGAATATACTAATGCAAAATTCTGATATGAACAAGAGTGTGGCCCATGAATAGTATGCAATAGTCCATCTTGGACCGATTTGCAGGGCCCCAGTGCTTAGGAAACAGGTCCTTATCCCCATTGCCTAAGGCTTTTCCCTACGTGTCGAGAAGTTCTCGCAAGGACACTAATTTCCTCACGAGTCGAGACGAATTGAGAAGTTCTCGCAAGGGTTTCCTAATGTCACAGTTAATTCCTGCTAATAGAAGTCCATTAGGGTCTGTGGTACTAGGTTTTTTACCCGTCGCACCGTCACATTAGCCAATATATTCCCCGATATACAATCTTGTTGTTCGGGTAGCCCCGCGACTGTCGTGCCTTTGATCCCTTCGGGGGCTGGACAAGGCGTCTTCAAGTAATCCTCGAGGTAATATTACCGTCGAAAGAGTAAGCGTTAGGGATATTCCATGTCGCTTTTTACTTGAGGTTAGGCTCAGTTTGGGAGCCCCGATGAGTCATGACCACTCCGCGCTGGAGTGGGATGGTCTCCGATAGTTTTTCAGGCCTCATTTGAGTTGCCGTCAAGATCTTGAAACTAGGGATCTTCCTTTGCTTCGTTGGTTGACATTGTGTCTGCAATATTGCGACGAATGTCGAGGTTGTCTCTGGGTTGTCTGTGAACCGTCGAGATTTGGAACCAGGAGACTTTTCCATGGCTCCATTTGTTGATGTCGAGTCTGTATCCTGCTGGAGGGAGGAAGAACGCTGTTGGTTAATCTCTAGGCTGTGGATGCCGCCGTCGAGACTTGGAACTAGGGACTTTGCTATGGTTCCGGGGTAGTCTCTAGGTTGCCTGTAAACCGTCGAGATTTGGAACTAGGGGACTTTGCTGTGGCTCCATTTTGCTGACGTTGTATCTACTTCTGGTTGGAACGAGAAGGAATGCCGTTATTGATTTCTAGGCTGTAGGTGTAGCCATCGAGATGTTGCTTCCCTTTGGCGAAGCCTGGTGGGACGATATGGTTCTCTTTCTGTTTGTGCCCATGGATTGTATACAGGGGTCAATGTGATCTCACATGCATGGCAAAAGTTTTATTTTAGTTTATTTCTTTCCACGATGCTCTATCATTTCAGCTTTTTATATCGCGAGAGTCGCGATTGCCCAATCATTTCGGCTATTTTTTGCGGTGCCCAATTATTTCGGCTATTTTTCTTTTTCTTTACTCGCTGCTTTTTATTACGAGTTGCGCAATCATTTCGGCTATTTTTGTATGCATATATTTTACTTGCTGATTTTTGTTGCAACTTGCCCTATCATTTCGGCTATTTCATATGTATTTTTGGCCTGCTGATTTTGCTGCGAGTATGGAACTTGGGATCTGATACCAATCTTAGTATCAACATCGCTGCAACTGGAATATGGCCAGAAGCGAATCATCATTTGCTTTTGTCGATTCGAGCAAAGGTGGCTTAGCAAACAGGGTTAGGATCCTTTCGATTAAGGCTTTTGACTTCATGAGCCTTAAGGGTCTCATAAAGATGTTTCTCCCTACAAACCGTGAGGATCTCGTAGGTGCGTTTTCTCCTTAGGAATCGTGAGGATTCTTAAGGGTGTGTTCTCTTATAAGTCGTAAGGATCTTACAAGAGTGTTTTCTCTTTATAAGTCAAGAGGACTTACAAGTGTTGTTCACCACATGAGGACATTCTGTTAGTTATATGTATGCCCTAAAGGCCATTACTGTACATACGATGTATATTGTAGTGGATACTTAGACATATATATGGAGGACTTTCTTGCTCGACATGATAATATGCTATCTGGCTGCTCTTTATCTTAACATGTACGCTGATTGTCTCTATGTTACATGTTGATAAAACCCTTAGGATGAGTACTTGACTACCAGGACTATGATGTAGATCATACTAGTGGGGACAGAGTAGTTGCTAAGTACATCCTTCAAATGTTCCTAGTCGAGGGTGTATCGAGATAGGGCATCGATATACCAGAGTAGACTAGCGTATAGCTTCTCGATCCATGTAGATGGGTGATGGATGATCCCATATCCATTGGTGTTTGACATCAGAGACAGTATACAGGTGCTCAGTTGAGACGGGTACACTGAACGGACTCGCCGAGAACTCCCAGATGGTATTATACCTAACGTCAGATGGCAGTTCTCTGGTGACACTGATACAGGTTAGTCTGTAGACCCGAGATCGTCATAGAGTCTTGTGTGATTCCCACTGTGCTTTGATTTCCACCTTATCACGTTCAAGAGAACGTGCAAAACGATGGATTTTGGGTACAGTCCCGAGTCACATAGAGGCAATGAGCGATAGGAGGAGTTTCGTCTCTCCCGGTATTGGGAGTTAATATTGCGCTATGCTCTATTGGCTATAACAGGAAGTCCTTGGCCAATGCTGCTTTAGAGATATACTGGTAAGTGCTATCAGTAGTTTCTCGACCCGTTATGAGCCTCATATCGACACGACTTATCGAGTTACCGGGGTCTGACATTTACCACCCCTAGACGAGATATGCGACATATCAGACGAAGAGACCGGACTGTACGGTAGTGTTACTGATTGGATTCGCAGGAGTGTGAGCAGGCTTGCTTGTTGAGCTTCTAATCGCTCAATACCCGGGTGGCCGTTATATTCAGCAGAAAACCCTTACAGCTTGTGGGTGTTTGATATGATCATCACTTACTGCCGGCGTATTGACGAGTCTTTAGAGTCCTACACAGGGGTTTCCTGGCTCAAGCTAAAAGGAGTAGGAGCACATATGTGATATGTGCGAGACTGAGATTGATACGATATGAGATACCGTATTCTATTCTCGCGATATGAGATATCGATCGATTATATATGATATAACCGGGTTATCGGATCAAGTGTTGATTCGATAAGTTGATTCAAATGATATTAGTCGGTTATAAGGTGATATAGCCGGATTATTAAATCAAGAGTTGATTTGATAATCTAATGTATAATTATATATTTGATATATTACATTACATTAACTAGTATTAGCTCACTTATGATTTCTTTTCTCACTTTGGATACATTAATGTATATGTGATATATGTTAAATGTATCAAGCTAAGTTACAAATGCAACTAGGGTTAATGAGGGTTAAACCATGCTAGGGTTAAGATTAGGGTTTATAATTTATCATTAAGTAATTCAAATATTGTGGATATTTTTCATGGATGATATTTGTTGAAAGCTTGTAGAAGCTTCAAGGCATCTTTGACTTTGTCCACTCTCTTTGTCCAGCTTAATATATTTTTTGACCTAACCTTTAACCCTAGCTCATGATTAACTCTCTACAAGGGTTAAGCATGACATGCTTAACCGTTGGTTACATTTCTAATCTCACACAATAATTCATATGATGAGTTCATTCTTCTTCTTCTTCTTCTTCTTCTTCTTCCTCAAAAAAGCTTTCTAGCTTTAATGGAGGTATGAGAAAAAGTGTGAGAAAATCAAATCTAAAGTGAGCCCACTTCCTACTTCATCATCCTCTACTACTTTCTATTTAGTATAGGGTGTTTGCTTCACTAATTTCATGATTAGTGAAGAGATAGCTTGGGTTAGTGTCTCCTCGACGTATATCATTTTCGGCCTCGAAGACTTTGAAGCAAGCATGTTCGTTTCTTCATCGAAGCCTCTCTAGAGTCCGGAGATCATGATCGCAGCGAAAGGGACTACTATACGGAGCTATTGAAGTGAAGGACCGGTCTACAAAGATTGTATTCCTTGCTCACTAGACTTGCAAAGCGTTTGCATTTATATTTCCGTCGATTTCTAGTTAATGATTCGATGTCAGGGTTAGCTAGAACGACAATTTTTTTAATTTGGCATAGACGATGCCTCCCGAAACCTTGCTGCCGTGCTAGGAAACCCTGCAGTGGTATCAGAGCCATGCTAGAAATTTATACGGATTTTGTTAAGATTACGAAACCGAAATACTCCGAAACATGAAACACGGAAACTCAAGTTTCTGTCGATTTTAAAAAGCTTTCAAATTTTTTCTAAACAAGTGCAGAATGTTGTATGGGATGCATCATGAACACACAATAAAATTTAGCCCATCTCGCCGGAATTGGGCCGAGCACACTGCCAGGTTTTCCGAGCTCGCCGGCCACTTAGTGGTGTTTGGGGCTTAATTTTTTGGTGTGTTTCAGTGGCTTGGTTTTGGAGTTTCAGGTGTTGTTTGTTTTTTCTAATTTTGCCTGTGATGTAATTTTACATTATAAATAATTCGGAGTGTCTCGTATTCTTAGTTTTAACAATGTTTCGGGTTGTTCACATATTGTCTAGGCGAAGTTAAAAAGTTTGATCGAATGTTAAAAACCCATTTTTCCAAGTTTAACATATTCGGAAAAACATGCAAATAGGTCTATGAACTCTCTAGAAGAATGAAACCCTAACTCGACTTTTTTGGATCGCGGAACCGCAGTCAAACCCTAGGGTTTGCCGTAGTTCCGTGGCAACATGAGTGAGGCTTGGGTTTGCCCTTCTACGGATGGTGCATAGGTACCGTGGCATATTCCGGTTATTATTGAACTGTACTCAAGTGTTGAGCTGTCGGGAAATTGTGGGACTTTGATGAGTCGATTGAAAAGTTTAACGTTCGTCCGGGTATCATGTGATGGGATACAATATTTGGAATCCACAAAAGTAGTTATGAGATAACTAATTTGAATGTTATAAATCTAGCAGTTTAGTCTCATTTGATCGGTTGCCACGGGATTTTGATGTGATCAAAAGTCTGTCGCAATCACGTAGTGTACGCGGATACTTGCCGGGTAAACTTAATAGATAGCCACGCCCCATAACCCCGACCAAGTGACTGTAGGAGAACCCCATCGCCAAAAGAATCTGTTCGGGTGCTCGCGGCAGCGGTGTTCCGCCTTAGTGCACTTCGTCGACGGTATCGGGGGGTGTGGTCGTCTACTGAATTTTCCGACGAGCATTCGATCAGGATGTCGGGAATCTTGTTGAATTGCCCGACTTGTTATTGAAAAGTATTTTCAGTATCGAGACTAAAATGCGGGGTTTATAATTGTTAGGCATACGATGTCTAAGGAATTCATTTGGTTAGGCATGAAATCCAAAATATGTGATACGTTGGTTTTATGATTTCTAAGGTGGTTGCGGATTCCAACTGTTGTAGTTTTTCACTTTCTTTTCTGCGACCGTAAGTGTAATATGTGGTGTATCGCCGGTTTCATTGCTATATGTCAACGACAATTGGGATACGCATATTTACTTACGTTGATGACATGTGATGTTATGTGTTGCTGTGATATGTTATATTGGATCGTCGTGATTGAATAGCCGGGGGTTTTATATGAGATGAGGGTTTTTATTTTCATTCATGTAAAATTCATTGTATATAATATTCTTTTATTAGGGCCCTTCCAGGTTGAGGATGATATCAACATTGTATATTATTTACTTTTCCGCATTAGGATAGACCCAAGGCAGGGAGCATAAGTAACCGGGTTCTAGGGTCCAGTGGGAGACCATCTCAAGGAGTCGAGACCGAGTCTCCTAACTCTAGAATTGACAGGGTTGCTTTCCGCTCTCGTAGGGGTCTAGCGGTGTGGGATTGGCTGTTCATCACGACTGTGAAATCCGTGTTTTATACAGGCTTAATATAAAACACGGAAATCCTAGTATATCTAATATTTCATATGTTCTGTTCTGCTAGATATTCTGTGATGTGATCATTGATTATATTTTGAGACAAATGCTTATATTATATATATATGATATATATTATATATTGTTGCTATCGTTTCATATGTGTTGCTTGGGAAGCAAAATAAATGGGACTTCATTAATGAGATTAATGAAATAAAAGAAACCTAAAGATGTTGTAGAAACTTGTCTCGAAAACTGGTAGCTCTAGTTCTTGCTTTGCATAGCGGTATTCCTTGTAGAATATCCAGTACCTTATTCGATAAGAAAAGAGCTGAGATCCCTTCACCGGGAGTGACCTCTTTAGCGAAACTAGCAGATACTACAAACTCAGTTTGTCTTTTGATTGCTTTTATAGTTTTTGCTTTGCATAGTGGTATTTTTGAAATATCCTGCACCTTATTCGATAAGGAAAGAGCCGAGATCCCTTCACCGGGAGTGACCTCTTTAGCAAAACTAGTAAAAGCCTCAAAAGCACTCCTTTTTCAAAATCACTCGATTCTACGATGATATCAAGTTCATTACGCAAAAGGTTTTCTTAAAAATCTGTCGCAACACTCCATCATTTCAGATAAGTACTACTTAGTATTCGTGCTACGTTTGTTGACTATATTAAGGCGTAGTGTGCGATAGCTGATTAGTGCTTATCTGCTTAAGCATGAGATGCGATTGGATTAGGGTAGTCGTGCGACTTTGTTGACTATGTTAAGGGTCGTGCCGGTGGGTTTAATTAAATCAAGAAATGTACGGGTTGAACTTGGCTAGCAATCACACCATCGATAGCTAAGGATTATCCTCCCAGTACTCACTTATGAGAGAGTAGACACCATCCTATCATATTTCTGTTGACTATATTAAGGTCATATAGCTGCTACGGGTAAAAACCATTATCGGGAATTTCAAGTGTTGAAATTTGCAATGAGATTGCATACCTCCTATGAGATAGTTGGATCCCGATATCCACTGCCAGTAAGAGTTACTCCTGAGAGAGTTTTACACATCACAATTAGCCGATCAAGTAGGTGTCTAGAAAGGTGTCAATGGGGTTACGCCTCTGGGAAAACGAAGTTTATTTTAATAGGTCTGTGCGAAAGCACGGGGAACCTCCCTCAAAGTACCGACACTGGCCTGGCTGAAAGATTGGCGAACTTGTAGGGTGTAATTAATCCCGGCCAGTCTTTTCTTTTAGGGTTTGAAGGAAGATTTGACTAAAACAGTGGGAGCCATCCTGATTAGATATATTAATAACCAATCTAATCTTGCAAGAGCATACGCTGAGTGTTTTCTTCTCTCTCTCTAGGTAGCGAACATGTCACGCCTTAATCAAGATAATAATACGGATGTATTAACTTAACCCGCTTGTTATACTGAGCTGGGGAATATTAGTTCCGCTCCAATTTATAATTGTTATAAGACCGAGCAGGAAATAGGGGATTACCAGAATTCCCGTGCCACCTAAACGAAGAAAATGCATGCTGATGCATCTTCTTAGGGTGTGTTCATTACCGAGAACTATTTCTCAGTATCCTCTACGTCCTAGGTATGTGATACCGGATCAGGATCCCACATATGTAATATATTATATGGGCTACAGATAGGTAGAGAACTGAGAAAGGTAATAAGTTTCAAGAGTTGGAAACAGTGCAAGTGTTGCAGCCAAGTTTGTTGGCAGTTATCTCCCTGTATTACCAAATATATTGATTCTGAATGAATGTTATTAGATACCGAACCTGATATAAAACATCATATCAGTCTCTTTATTAAGTAAAGAAGGATATAATTTTGTATTTTTGGATAATGTTTTGAACATTTCCTATATTTAGAGTTGATCGGTTCAGGCACGTTATCTAAAAGCATATACGTTCTAAATCAAACTACAGTTCTTAACGTACAAAACACACACAAGAGGAAGAGTTCAGAAATGAACGAATCCTTCTTGAGGCATTGTAGACTAGGTCATATCAATGCGGCCCGACTAGCTAAGTTACATTAAGATGCATATTTAAATCAGTTTGAATTTACATCTTATAAAACTTGCCAGTCATGTCACAAAGATAAGATGACTATAGCTCCGTTTATTAGAAACAGAGAAAGAGTTAGATGAACTTTTGGGATTGATACATGATGATGTATGAAGGTCCCCTGTCTACACATGTCAGGAATGGTTCTTTGTACTTCATTACATTCATTGATGATCTCTCAAGATTCGGGCATATGTTCCTGTTGAAACACAAGTCTGAAGCTTTTGAGATATTCAAAGAATATAAGTTAGAAGTAGAGAACCAAAATGGGTATAAGTATTATGTCCTTTGATGTGATCAAGGAGGAGAATACTTGAGCACGAAGATCGTGGACTATTCTAAATGAGAATGAGATTCTCTCTCAGCATTACTCCTCCGTATACACCACATCACGTCGGTGTATCAGGGCGGAGCAATCGCACCCTATGTGATATGGTGTGCTCCATGATGAGTACTACTGAGTTGCCTATTTCCTTTTAGGGGTTATGCACTTGAGAAGCTGCATACCTATTGAATAGGGTTCCAACCAAATCAGGTGCCTACCACTCCATATGAGATATGGTATGGGAAGAGCCCATCTCTTAAGGATGTTAAGATTTGGGGTTGTCCGGCCTATGTCTAAAAGAAAAATCTGGACAAGCTCGAGGTAAGGTCAGTTCTGTGGAAGTTTGTTGGATATCCCAAGCATTCGCAAGGGAATATCTTCTACCACACTGAGGAACAAAAGGTGTTTTGTTTCTCGGCATGCCACCTTTTGGAAAGAGAATTTCTTGTGAAGAAATTAGTGGTCATGAGGTAGAACTGGAAGGAGTTCCAGCTATACAAACTATAGCTGATGATTTGGTAGAACCGGAGGATTCAATAGCTCCCAACGAACTTCAGCCTCTCCGACGATCTAGTAGGGTTCCTCACCCACGTGAGAGATATTTCGATTTTCTCTACGACAGTGGGAGCGAGGATTGCATCATGAGATGATGACCCAACTAGTTTCGAGCAGGCCATCAAGAGTGGGGACTCTGTGAGAATGGCTGGAAGCTAAGCGATCTTAGATGGAATCTATATAAACCAACAAAGTATGGACTTTGGTTGCTTTATCTGAAGGGTTAAATCCCCATCAGGAGCAAGTATATCTTGAGAAGATTACTTGGTGTGCATGGAAAAGTTGAGACTTTCAAAGCTAAGACTTGTTGCAAAAGGTTTTCGTCATCGACCAGGTGTGGATAATCATGAAACCTTTTCTAGTCCCTATGCTTAAGTCCCTCCAGATCCTACTTGCCATTGCTACATACCATGACTACGATATCTGGCAGTTGGGTGTCATGACTGCTTTTCTAAATAGTGATTTAGAAGAGAGCGTCTATAAGTACACAGCCAGAGGGCTTCGTAGACAGTGGGAGCAGTGAAAACGTGTGCAAGTTGCTTTATGGGATAAAACAGGCATCGCGGAGTTAGAACATCTATTTTGATGTGGTAGTCAAAGAGTTTGACTTCATCAAAATGGTAGATGAACCTTGTATATACAAAAAGGTAGTAGGGAGTATGGTGGTGATCCTCGTATTGTACGTGGATGACATACTCTTGATAGGAAATGAGTTTCCTATGCTACACTCGGTCAATTTCCTCTTATCATATGGATTCTCCATATAGGATCAAGGTGATACCTCCTAAATCCTGGGTTTTGGATCTATGAGATAGATCTAAGTGGATGTTAGGATTCTCACTAGGTGTAGTGAGATGGTATCAATCGATCCTGGGGAGAATCACTAGATAGCTTTCAGGGTGGTAAGGTCGACTGAATGTCAGTCACAGGCATTGTCTTTACCCTCAGTGGAGGGACGATATGTTGGAAGAGTTCCAAGCTAGATACCGTGACAAACTAGACGATAAAGGCAGGATACATTGCTACCAAGGATGCTACCAAAGAGGCAGTCTAGATGTATATAAGTTCATGAGATGAACTTCGTTCCTTCCATTGTGTGACAATAGAGTTGTGGCTTAGTCCTAGGAACCCCCGTCCCATCTATGATCCAGACATATTCTTAAGCAGTATCACCTGATCATGGAGATGGATGATCTCCAGGCAGATCGATGGATAGGAGAGGAGAACAGGGCGGATCCACTCATAAAGGCCTATTCCCAGGAGAGACTTTTATGGGATGGTTGAGTATGAGATATTTCAACCACTGCTGATTGTTGGGTATGGGATACTACAACAGATGGCCTTAGTGCAAGTGGGAGATTGTTAGTTATATGTATGCCCTAGAGGCCATTACTGTACATACGATGTATATTGTAGTGGATGCTTGGACATATATATGGAGGACTTTCTTGCTCGACATGATAGTATGCTATCTGGCTTCTCTTTATCTTAGCATGTACGTTGATTGTCTCTATGTTACATGTTGATAAAACCCTTAGGATGAGTACTTGACTACCAGGACTATGATGTAGATCATACTAGTGGGGACAGAGTAGTCGCTAAGTACATCCTTCAAATATTCCTAGTCGAGGGTGTATCGAAACAGGGCATCGATATACCAGAGTAGACTAGCGTATAGCTTCTCGACCCATGTAGATGGGCGATGGATGATCCCATATCCATTGGTGTTTGACATCAGAGACAGTATACGGGTGCTCAGTGGAGACTGGGTACATTGAACGGACTCGCCGAGAACTCCCAGATGGTATTATACCTAACGTCAGATAGCAGTTCTCTGTTGACACTGGTACATGTTAGTCTGTAGACCAGAGATCGTCATAGAGTCTTGTGTAATTCCTACTGTGCTTTGATTTCCACCTTACCATGTTCAAGAGAACGTGCAAAACGGTGGCTTTTGGGTACAGTCCCGAGTCACATAGAGGAAATGAGCGATAGGAGGGGTTTCGTCTCTCCCGGTATTGGGAGTTGATGTTGCGCTGTGCTCGATTGGCTATAACAAGAAGTCCTTGGCCAAGGCTGCTTCAGAGATATACTGGTAAGTGTTATCAGTAGTTTCTCGACCCGTTATGAGTCTCATATCGACACGACTTATCGAGTTACCGGGGTCTGACATTTACCATCCCTAAACGAGATATGCGACATATCAGACGAAGAGACCGGACTATACGGTAGTGTTACTGATTGGATTCGTATGAGCGTGAGCAGGCTTGGTTGTTGAGCTTCTGATCGCTCAATACCTGGATGGCCGTTACGTTTAGCAGACCGCTTGCGGCTTGTGGGTATTTGATATGATCATCACCTACTGCCGGCGTATTGACGAGTCTTTAGAGTCCTACACAGGGGTTTCCTGGCTGAAGCGAAACGGAGTAGGAGCACATATGTGATATATGCAGGACCGAGATTGATACGATATGAGATACCGTATTCTATTCTAGCGATATGAGATATCGGTCGGTTATTGTTCATATCAGAATTTTGCATTATTATATTACCCATTCTTAATCACATTACATATAAATAGATGCTTTTGATCCATGTCTGCTAAATAGTTGTAGGTTGCAGGTCCTCAGATCGTTACAGTGAAATTCATGAAAAGTTGCTACAAATGTGAGACTACGACCAACAATATATGAATCCGTATGATGTCACCTACCAATTCAAGGAACAAATGGAAAATCATTAGACAGTTGTTCACCGCCGGAAGCCGTGAAGAAGGACGTCTTGCCTGAATCTGGGGGCAGATGCTAATTGGTGCTATCCGTCCACCTCTCCGAAGATGCCAAGTTGATTTATGGCACCATGTATCGAAGGTTTAAATGGATGCGGCCGATGTAGCAGACTTCGTCAGATTCCCCCTCGTTTGAGGGGTTTTTGATTGTGGGGACGCTTTTCCCTGTAGGCGCAAGCCCCTGCAGTTAATTACGCCACCGCATCGCGGTAACAACTTTCTCCTTCTCCATATGGTCACTTCGTGTCGTGGGTGTTTGTTTTATGTTTGGTTGCCCGTGGATTGTACACGGAGACTAAGTTATGCTGTCGTCCGTAGGACGTGGATTAGTCCAAATCCGTATCTTTCTTAGATTTGGGTTTGGGGGGTTGTGTTTAAGGATACGTTAGCCTTATTTGAGGCTAAGATCAACTTAAACGTTTGTTAAGGACACGCTAGTCTAATTTTAGACTAAGATCAACTTAACGGGATCGTTTGGATCCAACAAGAGAGCAATTGGGCTCTATTGTTTAGTTTAATGACATTGCGGTCGATAATTAGTTTAAGGACATTACGGCCCATTGTTAGTTTTAAGACATCGCGGTCGAGGCTAAGGACATCATAGTCCATAAGTTTAAGGACCTCACAGTCCGGTGTTAGTTTTAAGACATCACGGTCGAGGTTAAGGACATCATAGTCCGTGGATTTAAGGACTCCACAGTCCGATGTTAGTTTTAAAACATCACGGTCAAGGTTAAGGACATCATAGTCCGTGGATTTAAGGACTCCACAGTCCGATGTTAGTTTTAAGACATCACGGTCGAGGTTAAGGACATCATAGTCCGTGGATTTAAGGACTCCACAGTCCGTCGTTAGTTTTAAGACATTACGGTCGAGGTTAAAGACATCATAGTCCATGGATTTAAGGACTCCACAGTCCGTAGTAATGTGTGGTTGTCGGGACTCGTTACCTCTCTGACGACGTTGAGGGATTACAGCGACAGATATCAGAGGAGTAAAGAGATGTACTCTCGAACCGGGTGTAAATTGATTGGAAGAGCAGATGAGCTCAATTCAATTTAAATTGAGGACTTATGGCCAGAATTGGGATAAGTCCAGTTAAAAATGTTTAACATTTTATTTTTGTTCTGCCTGTTAGGCCTTTGTTTGGGCTCTGTCCTTTTAATAATGCCAAGCATTGGGCTCTGACATTTTTTGTCTTATATTGAATGCATAGCATTCATCAGAACAAAGTATGTTTTGACAGCGCGCCACGTGGCGCACTAGGCGCTTTGCGCCAGTCAAAGAGCGCGTTGCGCTTCTGTCAATTAGCGCATACGAGGAGGACACGTGTCGCTTAGCGCTAAGCGCTAGGTTGTTAGCGCACTGCGCTTTTAATTTATGAGCACGCTGCGCTAGTTTATGGGTGCGCCAGTGAGTGACACGTGGCGCGCTTGGCGCTGAGCGCCAACCCAAGAGCGCAGTGCGCTATTTTCAGGAGCGAAAAGTGCAGATCGTGCCTATGGTTGACACGTGGCATGTTTTGGCGCTAAGCGCCGATCCATAGAGCGCAAGGGCGCAGTTCATGAGTGCAAAGCACTGTCTAATAGCGTAAAGCACATTTTGATCAATTTTAAGATAAGAGAACAACTTTTATGTTCTTCAAAGGAGGCTTTGCCTCATGATCCAAGAACAACAGTTCTTGTTTTTATTAATAGGCTCTGCCTTTTTAGATCAAGAGATCTGTAAAGTAAAATACTTCTTTTTATATTTTTATGATTAGGTCTTTTGATCTTTTCTTTTTAATCAAAGATCTTGGTCTTTTTTTCTAGATCTAAGATCATTTTAGAAGACGTTTCTTCTTTTTATGAGATGATATCATCTCTGTTGTTCAAGAATTAATTCTTTACCTTTAAAGATGAAGAAATGATCTTCTTTCTTCTAAAGCTTCTTTTTCTTTGAATTTTGTCAAAGTTTGCAGAGGGTTTTCTCTATCTCAGACTTGAAGTCTTGGGGCATTTATATAGGGCCAATTGATTTGTTAAATCAGTTTAAGAGATCTTTCTCTTGATTAATTGGGGAATACTTCCCACCGTTGGATCTTTGATCCTAAGGTTTCTGTTTGACAGAAGATAATCTTCTTGTTTTAATAAGATTGAGAAATCTTTGCATGCAGAATTTGTTCTGTTTTTGGTAATTCATTATTTACCATTGGATCATTGATTCAGCGGTGCTTAAAGCACAATCTTGTTGTTTGGAAAGGTTTTGAGAAATCTTTCCTTAACAGAATTTATTTCTGGTTAATTAATGATTTATCATTATTATTAGATCCTTTGATCTAACGGTGGGAATTTTAATTCCAGCGCTGGCGCACCTACGTTGGGCACGTGGCGCGCAGCGCAGAGCGCAGCGCAACTGCGCTAGCGCACCCGTGCTTGACACATGGCGTGCAGCACGCAGAGCGCTGGATCTGAAGCGTTGCTTCAGCAGAGCGCTGGATCCAAAGCGTTGCTTCGACAGAGGTGTCTTTTCACCTTCCTTTTTAAGTCAAACTTATATTCCTAAGAATCTTTCATTTCCCAATCTTGGAAATAGTTCCATTTTGCACAAAATTTTCTGTGCTTCGTCTTTATAACTCGAAGCAAAGCTTCTTCCTCTTCTCATCTCCAAAGAACTTTCTCAACTATGTCTTGTAACCGCCCCCATGCTCGTAGACAGCCGTGGTTAGTGCCCATTGAGGACATTGTTCCTCGGTTTGCTGCGTGCTTGGTGGATCCTTCTCTCACGGATACCGAGTGTGATGCGGTGAAGTATGAACTTGTGATCCGTAAGGGGTCCCCTCTTTCAATGGGATCCATCTGGCTCCGGATGATTCTTCTTGCCGTGCTTGATGACATCCCCCCTCACTCAGCGGAGATGACCCTGGCGATGCTCGATGTGGTTGAAGACAAGCTCGAGTGTTTCCATGAGGCGTGCCTGATTACTCAGGCTCTGAAAGACTGCTCGGTTCACTTGTTGGGCCAGATAAGAGCCCGGCGGGCTATCATGTCTGCTTTTGCGGATGAACACGGCGCCAATCGGTGGCGAGCCACTCCTCATGAAAATCGCCGTTTTGATGTGCTGGAGAAGGCGGCGAGGGAGTTAGAAAATTTTGTTTATTTTTTTGTTAACCCTTGTGCCACTAATCCCTTGTTTGGTGATCTTTTTTAAATGTAATAATAATAATAATAATAATAATAATAAAAAGATGTTTTAGTTTAGTATTTTATTATCTGTTAAGTGTTCTCTTATTTTTAATTCTTTGTTATTCCTCTGTAAGATGTTTATGCGCTGCATAACCATGAAGCGTTGCTTCGCTTTCCAATCTTGGAAACAGAGCTTTGCTCTAATTTTGGGTGCGCATCGCAATTGCGCTAGCGCTAGCGCATTCGTGTTTTGATACGTGGAGCACAGCGCGCCTTGCGCTAGCGCACTCGCGCTCGACACGTGGTGCGCAGTGCAGAGCGCAGCTCAACTGCGCTAGCGCACCAGTGTCAGACACATGGCGATCAGCGCAACGTGCAGCGCAACTGCGCCAGCGCACCTGTGTTAGACACGTGGTGCGCAGGATTTGAAGTGTTGCTTCAATTTTTGACTCTTAAATTTCTAAACAGAGCTTTGCTCTGATTGGGGGAGCAGAAGCGTCGCTTCATTTCCGGCCTTGCAATTTGAACAGAGCTTTGCTCTGATTGGGGGAAGCAGAAGCGTCGCTTTATTTCCAGTCTTGGAATTTGAACAGAGATTTGCTCTGATTGGAGGAAACAAATGCCCCCCCACCGTTGCGCTTACGTGGCCCAAAACGTGAGTGCGGCGGTGGTAGCATCTCAGCCGTTGGATCAACTTTTGGGGAGTTGAAACGGCTCTCAATGCTTATAAATAGGACCTTTGGTCCTCAGATGATTACTATCTTCTTCATAAGAATTTTTATTCAGAGCCTTGCTCTTCCGTTCAAGAACTTTTAAGAGTTAGAACTCTTTCCAAACTTTGGTAAAATTAAATTAATTTTAAGAAATTAAGGTTTTTAACCATTAACAGAGCCTTACTCTTAATAGATTTTTGATCTAAAGAAAACCCATTAGGGTTTCACTAGCAGAGCTTTACTCCATAGGTCTAAAGAGATCTAAAGAGAACTAAAAAGAACCCTATTAGGGTTCCATTAATAGAGCTCTGCTCTCTAAAAGGATTTTTCTTGTGATTTCTTAATTCATTAATGGAGCTTTAATCCTTTCAAATCATATAGAAGAACTCTTAAGAGTTTTTCATGGATCTTGAAGATTAAAGATGGCATTTTATTTTTGATGAATTATATCATCTTCTCAGAGCAAAGCTCTCAATGTTCTCAGGGGATATCTTTAACTTCCCCTCATAATTGATTTTGACAGGTGTCACTCCTGTCTGTAGAGCATTGCTCTCGAGGAGTTTAACTTCCTGTGCCTGTTTTGAATAAGAAATTGCTTAATCAGTCTGTCTGCTAATTTTGTTGATTTTCTTTTACAGGAGTAATGGACGCTCACATGTATGATCTCAACGAGATTATACCTTACGGAGACATCCGCCGACTCGGCCGTTCTCAGAATCGAGAATTCACAAACGCTGAGTGTGCCGAAATTATGAATCGCTTTAACGCATACAATGGTCAACTGCTTCCTCGGCGTTCCCCTCTTCTGAAGTTTATTGTGGGAGCGATCTGGGAAGCGCTTCCCCTATTATTTACTGGCGTGCCGCTTAGGGCATTGGATGCTGTCGAGGATAAGGTGCACTCGGTGTATCTGATGGGCCTAATCTCAAAGAGAAGGCGAGACAATCTTGTCGACCTCCTGCACCAGGCTTTTCAGCAGTCTGCCATACTTGCTGCCTATCGGAGGGTGGAGGACATCCGTGGAGATCCCGATGCTTGCACTCGCGAAAGAAAGCACACTAGGATGGTTCGCCAGGCCTGGAAAATTCTGGACAAGGTCACTTTTGAGTTCCTCAATCCATGCCCTGGATCTGAGGTTTTTCCATTGTAATTATTTTGATAATGTCTTTGTTTATTGTTTTTATAATTGTAAGAACCTTTTTGCAACATGAATGGCAAATTTCTCATTTTAGCGTGTTTTATTTCATGTTCTGAATCTTTTGCAAATGCATGAATGGGGTGTGCCTCGAACGCTTAATTAAATGCAGATCAGATGTTCTCCTTGTTGCCTTCTCCTCTTTGCTGTGTTGTTGCCATGTGATTTTAGCAAGTATATAACTGTCAATCTTGTGCTCTTTATAAGGTAGTGATGGCTTAGAAACAGGGTTAAGATCTGTCACCTAAGACTTTTCAACTTTATGATCCGTGAGGGTCTCATAAAGAATTTTCTCCCTACCAGTCGAGAGGATCCCGTAGGTGTAATTTCTCCTTAAGAATTGTGAGGATTCCTAAGTGCGTTTTCTCTTGAAAGTCGTAAGGATCTCACAAAAGAATTTACTTCGTTACGAGTCGTGAGGACCCGCAAGTGATGGGTGAAGTTGCCTTTATCCGCATTTCACGGGGTCAGGGGTTGCTCTGGATGCTTTCCACGGGTTCACTACCGTGTTCTGCGAGGACCAGGCTCCGCTCTGGACGTTTTCCAGTATACCGTAGTTTAAAGACATCGCGGTCGAGGTTAAGGACATCATAGTCCGTGGATTTAAGGACTTCACAGTTCGTTGTTAGTTTTAAGACATCACGGTCGAGGTTAAGGACATCATAGTCCGTGGATTTAAGGACTCCACAGTCCGTTGTTAGTTTTAAGACATCATGGTCGAGGTTAAGGACATCATAGTCCATGAGTTTAAGGACCTCACAATCAAATTTTAGTTTTAAGACATCACGGTCGAGGTTAAGGACATCATGGTCCGTGGATTTAAGGACTCCACAGTCCGTTGTTAGTTTTAAGACATCACGGTCGAGGTTAAGGACATCATAGTCCATGGGTTTAAGGACCTCATAGTCCAATGTTAGTTTTAAGACATCACGGTCGAGGTTAAGGACATTATAGTCCGTGAGTTTAAGGACCCCACAGTCCGATGTTAGTTTTAAGACATCACGGTCGAGGTTAAGGACATTATAGTCCGTGAGTTTAAGGACCTCACAGTCCGATGTTAGTTTTAAGACATCACGGTCGAGGTTAAGGACATCATAGTCCGTGAGTTTAAGGACCTCACAGTCCGATGTTAGTTTTAAGACATCACGGTCGAGGTTAAGGACATCATAGTCCATGAGTTTAAGGACCTCACAGTCCGATGTTAGTTTTAAGACATCACGGTCGAGGTTAAGGACATCATAGTCCATGGGTTTAAGGACCCCATAGTCCCTGAAATGTGTGGTTGTCGGGACCCGTCACCTCTTTGAAGACGTTGAGGAATTACAACGACAAATATCAAAGGAGTGAAGAGATGTACCCTCGAACCAAGGTAGAATTAGTTTAAGGACATTACATGCTATTGTTAGTTTTAAGACATCACAGTCGAGGTTAAGGACATCATAGTCCGTGAGTTTAAGGACCTCACAGTCCGATGTTAGTTTTAAGACATCACGGTCGAGGTTAAGGACATCATAGTCCGTGGGTTTAAGGACTCCACAGTCCGATGTTAGTTTTAAGACGTCACGGTCGAGGTTAAGGACATCATAGTCCGTGAGTTTAAGGGCCTCACAGTCCAATGTTTGCTCTGGATGCTTCCCACGGGTTCACTGCCGTGTTTGGCGTGGACCAGGCTCTGCTCTGGATGCTTCATACGGGTTCACTGCCGTGCTCTGTGAGGACCAGGATCCGCTCTGGACGTTTTCCACGAGGTCAGAAGTGACGTAATCCGCGTTCCACGTAGCCAGGAATTTTGCTCTGGATGCTTCTTATGGGTTCACTGCCGTGTTCGGCGAGGACCAGGTTCCGCTCTGGATGCTTCACACGGGTTCACTGCCGTGCTCTGCAAGGACCAGGATCCGCTCTGGACGTTTTCCACGGGGTCAGAAGTGACATAATCCGTGTTCCACGTAGCCAGGAAATTTTGCTCTAGATGCTTCCCACGGGTTCACTGCCATGTTCGGCGAGGACTAGGCTCCGCTCTGGATGCTTCACACGGGTTCACTGCCGTGCTCTGCGAGGACCAGGATCCGCCCTGGACGTTTTCCACGGGGTCAGAAGTGACGTAATCCGCGTTCTGCGTAGCCAGGAATTTTGCTCTGGATGCTTCCTACGGGTTCACTGTCGTGTTTGGCGAGGACCAGGCTCTGCTCTGGATGCTTCACACGGGTTCACTGCCGTGCTCTGCGAGGACCAGGATCCGCTCTAGACATTTTCCACGGGATCAGAAGTGACGTTATCCGCGTTCCACGTGACCAGGAATTTTGCTCTGGATGCTTCCCACGGGTTCACTGCCGTGTTCGGCGAGGACCAGGCTCCGCTCTGGATGCTTCATACGGGTTCACTGTCGTGCTCTGCGAGGACCAGGATCCGCTCTGGACGTTTTCCACGGGTTCAGAAGTGACGTTATCCGCGTTCCACGTGACCAAGAATTTTGTTGATTATATCCGCATTTCACAGAGTCGGGATTTGACTCTCGGTCATCTGTACACCGCCGAGTCATGGAACTGGGAGTTGCCGCTGTTCCGCTTTGCTTGATGTTGTGTGTGTTGTAATGAGACGAATGTTGAGATGCTCTCCAGGCTATCTGAGAACCGTCGAGGTTTAGCTTCTTCTTCTGATGAAACCTGGGGAGGAGGAGTGTGATTCTTTTTTTGTTTGCGCCCCTGGATTGTATACAGGGACAGCTGTGATATCACCTGTAGGGCATAAATTTCATTTTTATTTTTCAATTCTTTCTGCGATGCTCTATCATTTCAGCTTTTATATCGCGAAAGTCGCGATTGCCCAATCATTTCGGCTATTTTTCACGGTGCCCAATCATTTCGGCTATTTATTTTATTTTTACTCGCTGCTTTTTATTGCGAGTTGCCCAATCATTTCGGCTATTTTGCATGCATACATTTTTACTTGCTGCTTTTGTTTGCAAGTTGCCCCATCATTTCGGCTATTTCGTATGCATGTATGGCGTGCTGGCTTTTTGCTGCAAGCTTGGGATTAGACACCGATTTCGGCATCAGCATCGCTACAACTGGGATATTGCCAGGAGCGAATCATCATTTGCCTCTGTCGATATCGAACAAAGGTGGCTTAGCGAACAGGGTTAGGATCCTGTCGACTAAGGCTTTTGACTTCATGAGCCGTAAGGGTCTCACAAATGTATTTCTCCCTGCGAGTCATGAGGATCTCGTAGGTGTGTTTTCTCCTTAGGAATCATGAGGACTCCTAAGTGTATGGCTTCTTATAAGTCGTAAAGATCTTACAAGAGAGTTTTCTCCCTATAAGTCGAGGGGACTCACAAGGGTTGTTCACCTTGCGAACATATCCCTAGTCACGGATGGGACTTTGTTAGGGAAATGTTTATTCGTGCTCGTGGATTGTATACAAGGGTCAGTATTGAGCCGCTTGTAGGGCTGTATTGGAGGTTGTAGGGGTTTCTTAAGAACAGGTTCAGGTTTCTGTAACTTAAGACTTTCAAATCTTATGAGCCGTGAGGGTCGCATAAGAGGATTCTCCTTACGAGTCGTGAGGATCTCGCAAGTGTAATTTCTCCTTAGGAATCGTGGGGATCCCTAAGTGTGTTGCTCCCTTGTGAGTCGTAAGGATCTCACGCAGGTGATTTCTCCTCACAAGGTCGAGAGGACCCTGTAAGTGTCTTTTAACGAGATTGCGCCCTTTCGGGTTTTCACAAACACTCGCCGGTAGCCCTGCTGTTTTTACTCACGGAGCCCTTTCGGGTTTTTATCCGTGCCCATTTTGCTTATGGACATACCGTTTTTATTATTATTTTTTTATTCTAACGAGGTTGCGCCTTTTCGGGTTTTCATAAGACTCGCCGGTAGCCCTGCTGTTTTTACTCACGGAGCCCTTTCGGGTTTTTATCCGTGCCCATTTTGCTTATGGACATACCGTTTTTTCTCTCTTTTTTATCAGCTTTGGGATGCTGCAATCCACCGTAGTTTCTCGACATTTTGATCAATAGCTAGTTTTAGGACATAGTGGTCCGTCGTTAGTTTAAGGACATTTCGGTCCGCTGTTAGTTTAAGGACGTTTCGGTCCGCTGTTAGTTCAAGGACGTTTCGGTCCGCTGTTAGTTTAAGGACGTTTCGGTCCATTGTAAAGTAAGCCGGTTACTACTTATAGAGTTTGGGCTTAGGAAGATAGTGAGTGGACATAGTCGTCGTCATCTATCATTGACCTAGGCCGTGACTCGTCAAGCGTAGTACTTCTTCAGGAAGCGACCGTTTATTGGCCTGAAAGGTCTTTCACCATGCATGTCCATGAGTAGATAGGCTCCATCCTGGTAGACCTTGTCTATAATGTACGGGCTTTCATAGTTTGGCTCGAATTTCCCCCACTTAGCGCGATTGGGGATCATAGGTCTTTTGACCACTAGCACGAGTTCGCCTTGGCGGAATGTTCTCGGCCTGGTCAATCTTTCATATGAGCGCGTCATCTTTGCTTTATAAGCTTCCAGATTTTGCTGCGCTAGGAGCCGGGTTTCATCAAGGGCATCGAGCTCCTCGAGGCGAAGGTGAGCATTCTCTTTGTCCGTTAGCTCGTAATGAACTGCAACTCGTAGAGAGGGTAACTCTATCTCGAGGGGGAGTACCGCTTCTGTACCGAATACCAACGCGTACGGCGTTGTGTTCGTGGCCGTCTTGAACGTAGTTCGGTACGCCCAGAGAGCTTTGTGCAGTCTCTCGTACCAGTCCTTTTTATTTTGAGACACCGTCTTTTTTACAATCTTCGTCAATTTCTTGTTAAAAGCCTCAGCCAGACCGTTAGCTCGAGAATTATAGACTGATGAATACCTCCAGTCTATGTTGTGCTGTTGTGCGAAGCGGCTGATCTTGTGGCTTCTGTAGGCTGGCCCGTTATCGGATATGATCCGTCGCGGAGTTCCAAACCGATAAATGACATGTGTTTTGAAGACATGGAGGATATTCTCCGTCTTCACTTCCCTCAATGGTACTATTTCTGCCCATTTGGAGAAGTAGTCAGTTGTCGCCAAAATGAATCGATGTCCTCTGGACGATGCTGGTTCGATGGGGCCGATTATGTCAGTTCCCCAAATTTCGAACGGCCAGCTAGCCACCATTAGATGTAGTGGATTTGGATGCTGATGGATAAAGTCCCCATGGATCTGGCATGAGTGGCATTGCTTCGTGTATTCGAGGCAGTCCTGAATCATCGTGGGCCAGTAGTAGCCTATCCTTTTAATCTTCAGCTTCATCTTCGGCCCGGCTTAGTGAGAACCGCAGAGTCCGTCGTGAACTTCTTGGACGACTCTTTTCGCCTCTTCAGGTCCCAGGCATCTCAACCATAGAGAATCAAATGACCTTTTTGTAAGTCTACGGTAGCGCCCCGGCCGTCTTTCAGACGCCAAACACGGAACAAAAACTTTTTAACTGGCGCTATCGCATACTATAACCCGGATCTGCCATTAACGCTAAACTAACAAACTACAAAGTGGGTAGAAAGGTTATACCGAATGATCCGAGTCCTTCGTTCTTTAACCATCATCCCACGCTCCGTTGCGGCTGCTCCGATCTCCTGGCTCCTCATCGAGGTGGCACCACATCTACGGATCTTTAAACGGGCTCCCGCCTCTATACCGAGGCAACTCGGTCATCAAGTCTGCTAAAAGAGATGACCAAGATTGCTGTAGAGAATGAGTAGAACACTTTGTCTCGCTTCATCCAAAGCCATGGATGAACGGTTAATGAAGTTGCCTTTTGAATCGGGTAAATGAGAAAGGAGCATACTAATTTCCATGAACCAAATTCCATAAACTTTTTAATCAACTACCATATCCTTCACAAGAATGGGCCGGCCAATATAAAGGAGGAGGGAGGTGAGTGTAGGAGCAAAGAGGGTGACCATTAGCAAAGCTTCTCAAAAAAGATCAAGAAGAAATATCTTAGCAAGAACAAAAAGCATTAATGGAAAAGGTGACTCACTAATACACCTCATCAAAACCATTAATGCAAACTAATGAGTCACAAGCCTAGTCATCATCTAGAAGCTTCCTCTCATGACTCACCCTCATGACTCATCCACAAGAAAAAGATAAATCCGCATTAAACCGAATGTTTAAGACGGGTGATAGAAAACTGGCAACTTCCAAAAGCGATCCCGAAACGAATTTCACGATAACCCCGTAACAGTATAAACATACCCGCATTTGTATTACGACCGAATACAAATACAACTGAGACAAAGATATTATATCTACAAATTATAATACTTGGATCCGGCTTTAAACCAAAACCCACCAGTATTATCTGCCTGAAATATGACACATGCGTAAACGCATGTGCAATTTCCGAACCCTGCCATAAAACCATGCGGCCTCTACAACGTTTCGCCCAAACTTGGGAAACTATCTGTGGGGGACTCTAATGACTCGTCAGTACCCTGGCAGTGGGTTTAACAACAAGCCGTCAGCGGCACTAGCTGTGCGTAACGGCTGTCCATGTACTGACCTCAAGGGAGGCCGATGAGCTAACTCATCCTGGAACCCTACTGAGCCTAACAGTGACAATATACATACAGTCCTTTCCGTTCGTCTATGAGTATTGCATATCGGGTTTAGGGGGCTGGTAACGTCAAACCCCCAATTGCAGTATAAGTCATGTCAGAGTGCAGCCCAGAACACCCTGAGATACTACTGGAGTACCTACCAGTAAATCTCCTATCTCAGCCGAGGGTTTTGTGTAATGGCTCTCCTAGACACAGCGCGATCTCACCCCCAATACTGGGAGAGACGAATCCTCTGCCGATCCGCTCACTTGCCTCCATGTGGCTCGGGACTGTACCCAAAAAAGACCTGTTTGCACGACTCCTTTGAGCCGTGGTAGGATAGAAATCAAAGCACAGTGGGAACTCACATGAGACAAATGACGACCTCAGGTCGATGAACTAACCTGTACACATGTCACCAGGGAACTGCTATCTGACGATAGGTATAATACCAACTAGCAGGTTCCCGGCGAGTCCTATCCGGTATACTCATAACCCAATGGGCACCTGTATACATCTTAGGTGATCCAACTGACACTAGTGGCTTGTGAGACCGGCCACCGCCCCTCGTCGGGGTCTCGACTGTATACACTAGTCTACTCCGGAGTATCGATGCCCTGTCTCGAAACTCCCACGACTAGGGACCGCAATTAAGGATGCGCTTATAGACTACCCAACTCTCACGTATATGATCGCCATCATACTGTTGGTAGTCAAGCAAGATCCTAAGGGCTCTATCAACGTGTAACAGTGATCAGTCACCTGAACCTGTATACGACTGATAAAGGCAAACCAGATAGCATACTATCATCTCGAGTAAGACTGTCCTACCGGTATAGGTCCTCCTCAATCATTGCAATCACGTGCCTACGATCCAATAATTGGCTTTTAGGGCACTATATCCAACACTTTTGTACAGAGTATCGTTGATGAAGGCGAAAGACAGGGCTCGCTTCATGAGCTGATGTTTTGAGGACGTATCTTCAGGCGTTCGACGGGATTTGAAGTAGTCTATAAAGACTTCTCTCCAATCCTCAGCCTTTTCCTGGTCTTTTATTTGCATAGCCATTTGCTCAGTCACTCCTTTTTCTTCGGACGACTTCGGAGATATTTCCGCCGGTACAAGAACCCGACGGCTTTGCACAACGATTCTCACGTCATCGAGGTTCTCGTCGGCCAGTTCTTTAGAGAGCTTCGCTAGTGCATCCACTTTGCTATTTTCTGCACGCGGTATGCTTTCCAAGATGTAGGAAGGTATTTGGGTCAGCAGTTGCTGTACCCTCTCGCCGTACTTTACCAGTTCTGGTTTGCACGTTTTATAGTCGCCGTTTACTTGACTAACGACCAGCTGGGAGTCTCCATATATAAGCAGGTTTTCGATTCCCATGTCGATGGCGATCTTGAGACCTGCTATCAAAGCTTCGTATTCGGCTTCATTGTCCGTCCTCGGCTCTGTCAAGGAGAAGGCGAAGCGCATTATCCCTCCTTGTGGGGTTACGAAGATAAGGCCTACCCCTGATTTGATTATAGGGGTGCTTTGTTTGTGCTTCTTCATGGAAGACGCTCCATCAAAATAAAGTTCCCATCGGGTATCACCACCGTCGATCGCATCAAATACATGTTCGTCTGGCAGCTCGCAATTCAAAGGGGAATCGGCCGGTATCGGATGCTCAGCGAGGAAGTCGGCGATGTCCTGGCCTTTCACTGCCTTAAGAGGCTGATAGGTTATTGAGAATTCCATCAAGAGCAGGGCCTATTTAGCGAGTCACCCCGTCAATATGGCCTTCTACATCAAATATTTGAGAGGATCCACCTTCGATATGAGACGGACTTCATGCGCCAATGCATAGTGCTTGAGCTTCGTTATCGTGAAGATCAACGCCAGGCTGTGTTTTTTGATGGGAGAGTAATTGCTTTCTTCCCCCAGTAGAACTCGACTCAAATAGTAGAGGGCTCTCTCCTTCCCTTGGTCGTTCTCTTTTGCCCATAATGCGCCTAAGGAACCTTCGAGGGCTGTTGTATAAAGAATAAGAGGCTTTACCTTGTCCGGAGCGGCCAGTACTGGCGGATTCTGCAGGTATTGCTTGATTTCTTCCAGCACGCTTTGGCATTTGTGATCCTAGACGAACGGGGTTCCCTTCTTCATCAGGTGACTGTAAGGACGACACTTGCCTGAGAGATTGGCCATAAATCGCCGAATATACGCGAGCTTTCTTTGGAGAGACCGCAGTTGCTTGAGAGTCTTTGGCGGAGGCATTTCCATAATTGCTTTAATCTTTGACGGATCTATCTCGATGCCTCGGTGTCGGACGATGAATCCTAGGAATTTGCCCGAGGAGACCCCAAACGCGCATTTGAGAGGGTTCATCTTCAAGTTGTATTGCCGAAGACGTTGAAAAACGATCTTCAGATACTCGAGATGTTCCTCGTATGATTTGCTTTTCACCACGAGGTCGTCGATATAGCAATCGACGATTTCATGTATAAGGTCATTGAAGATCTTCGTCATGGCCCTCTGATAGGTGGCACCGGCATTCTTTAGACCGAAGGGCATCACTTTGTAGCAGAATATACCCAAAGGGGTCCGGAAAGCGGTGTGCTTCTGGTCCTCGGGATGCATCTTTATCTGGTTATACCCCGACGATCCGTCCATGAAGGATAAAACTTCGTGAGTGGACGTGTTATCTATCATCAGCTCAGTGACTGGTACCGGGAAGTCGTCTTTCGAGCAGGCTTTATTGAGATCCCGAAAGTCCATACATATGCGCACTGTCCCATTTTTCTTCATCACTAGGACGATGTTGGCGATCCAATCAGGATACTGAACTTCTTGGATGAAGCCGGAGTCGATTAACTTCTTGACCTCGGTGTTGATACTCATCTCCAGCTCAAGCCGCATTCTCCTTGGCGCTTGTTTGACTGGCTTGACGTCCGGAGATATCGCCAATTTGTGCACAACAATCTCTGGATCTAATCCCGGCATCTCGGAATAATTCCATGCGAAACAATCTCTATGCTTCATAATCACGTCTTTTAGCGCGGCCACCCTTTCTTCAGATAGCAGCTCACTAACGAATGTCGGTCGCGGGTCACTTGCCATCCCCAAATCAATTTTCTTGAGGTTATCTGCAGTAGTGTGTATTCCATCTTCTAGCTCTTTCGGTGCCGGTTGAAACTCTGAGATCACCTCATCATCATTGTTCTCGAAGCACCAGGGGAGGTCATCCCTATCCTCAGGCTCTTCTTTTGATAGTGTTATCATATGACAAGTACGAGCTCGCTTCCAAGACCGATGTGGATCTGGTTTTATTCTTGCTGTATGCGCGGCTTTTGGTTCGTGCTTCTGTGGCGGATTTATCCTCCAACTGCTGGATAGAGCGAACTTGCTGAGCTGATATTGGTCTTCGATCCAGTTCTTGAAGGTGAAGCAGTCTTCGAGAGGATGTCCTATCGCTTGGTGATAAGAACAATAGTCTGGGTGAGAGACCTCGTTGGCTTGCTCGGGGTGTTTAAACTCTGGAAGTGTAATCATTTGATGTCTTATAGCGAGGTCAAGTATCTTCTTTGTCTTGTCTTGAGGAAAAGAGTATGCTCGACTCATCTTCTTCATAAGGGACAAATCCGGACCGCTCGATTCCTGATCGCGTGACTTCTTGGTCCCGCTTTGTCATTGTTGAACACCTTTTCCGCTCTTTGACTTGTTTCTGCCTCTGCGTCGAGCCTTTTGCACAACGGGTTGACAGGGAGGAGCCTTTTCGTCTTTCGCAACCTGCTGAAGAAGGCGTTGCATCCTGGCTTTCTCGTAGATTTCGCGATTATGGTCATCTCAAACTTTTTGACCAGCTTCCCTTATAAGCTTGTCCATTTGATCTTCGAACGATGGACTGGGCATTTTCACGTCGGGGGCTCTTTCTGGTTCAGGGTTAGCATTCTCCCATTGAGCATCTCCTTCTTCATCAAAGTCATGTACGACATAGCAGTCGCGGAGTAGCTCCCGTTTCTTGGAACGAACATATTTAAGCCCGATCGCTTCCATTCTCCCGTTGGGAAACTTGCGCTGAGTTCCAGGAACGTTCCAGATCCTATCATAGAACTTAGCTTTTCAAGCGGTCTATTTGAAGGGTATCCCTTGGCGTTTCAATAGCCTTTTCAAGCCTTCTGTGTAATATCTAGGCAGACGGATGGGCTGCGGCCTGTCAAGTGTAGAATCGACGCCATGCCAAATTTATTTCTCCACTTTGGTTTCCCCGGAGCGGTAGAATAGGATCGCCTTTTGACCTTTTCGCCTGGGAGGGACGTAAAATATTTGTAGCTCTTGTACGCTATAAGTTTCAAGTGCGTCAAGATCTTTGTAGTGCTCCCGCGGAATCATGGTAATTTGCAAACTCTGATTATCACCAGCGAATGCTTGTATTGGTGGCCGAGCAGAGAATATAGCATGGACCTCATCTTCCGAGTCGATGCCAAAGATCAACATAGGAGCGGACGGTCCAAGCTTATTGTACTGGGGTGGACCTGAACAAACTATCTCTTCCTCTTCTTCAGTATCACTCCTAAAGACCGGAATGGTGGTGATAGCTTTGTTCTTCGGCTTGCGACATCTCTCTGTGTCCTCGAAATCTGGCCAAAAGAATTTTGCATCTTCATACTTGCGGACTTCGTCCACAGAGAATAGATTCAGCTCTCCTGTTATGGTATACTCAAGACCATCCTTAAAGTATTTCATACACTGATGTTGTGTAGAAGGGATAATGTTGTACTCGTGTAACTAAGGCCGGCCGAGTAAAGCGTTGTAGCATGTCTTAGCGTCAATGACATGAAATTTAATATCCATGACAAGTAGCCCGAATCGTAATGTCAATACACAGACCCGAGAGTCCGCGATGACTGGGAGTCAAAACCAGAGATGGTGATTTTATCATGAGCGAGATGCTGGACGCTCATGCAGATTTCCTTCAACACTCGCACATTGAGAAGATTGACGGAAAACCCATTGTCGACCAGGATTTTGCCTATCTTTATATCGTGGCAGTATCCTGAGACATAGAGGGGATGGTTGTGCTCGCACGTCCCAAGGAGGAGGTCTTCGTAGCCGAAGGTGATATCGGCTGTGTGCACTCCTCCAGCTCATCCTTCATCTTTTCTTCGGCAAGGAAGGCTTGGAATTGCTCTGGCTCTTGTAGCGCCTTGATCAATGAATCTCTCGCTTCTTTGGATAGTAAAAGGGCGCCGAGAATGCTGAGCTGCGAGGGTAACTTCCTCAAGTGCGCCAGAATATTATAGTCCACCTTACTCTTCTTTGACTGTTAGTTCTTTCATGACTTGATCGTCCAGGGCGATATCCTCGGAGACCTTTTCTTTTCCCTTATCTTTTCTACTCGTGGGTCCGAGATTCTTTTCTGGAAGCGTGCGATTGCGCAGCTGAATGTTTTCACAGGCCTTCGGTTCTTCTTCCTTCCCCAATGTGGATTCTTTAAAGAGAGGGCCAAGAGCCATTTCTTCGTCAGAGTCGCTCCCGAAGGTGAGAACCTGCGATCCCCCGGCGTTGACTGTGCGACAATTACTGGTAGTTCTTTTATGCTCCTCGGTCGCACTTCTTTGCTCCCGACGAGTTTTGCGTTTCATCCGCTTAAAATGTTGCCGGTGAGCAACATACCCTTACCACCATCTTTTAAAAGCACTGCACTCCTCGGTGGGGTGCGAAATCTTTCGATGATATGAGCAGTAGCTAGGATGCGTTTCTTCTTCACCCGTAGTGTTTCCTTCAGAGGGTGGTAGCTTCATTCCCGTTGATATGGCTTTATCAAACATTTTCCTCGTCTTGAACTTGTTTTTATCTGCGACGGATGTTCCTTGACTCGGCGAGAGCGTCTCGACTCTTTCGTCTAGTCGCCAGCATTTGGCCCTTTCAAATATGGCCATCTCACGCTCCCGATTGGCTTTACTTTTCAGATGAATCTCATTCAGGAAGGCGTCGATCATTTCTTCTGACGGCTATAGAAGTTCCGGCTCGGGACCTGCCCCCAGTCTCTTTGTGCAGGGAGCTTCTTCATTGTCTAGCGATGAAAGAGAGATCACATGGCAGCTTGCTACGTAATCCTCAGATTCGTCTGACGAGTCTTCTCCATCATCTTCGTCCTCAAGGACGTGGCTGAGGAACTCTTGAAGCGTGATTGGAGTCCGCGCCTTCTGGTTATACTCTTCCAGCGCGCCAATCTGCTTCTGTAAGTCCGTGCGCTTGTCGCCCGGCTTCATGGGCTTCTTGGATTTCTTCTTCTTTTTCGAAGATTTCGACGGCTGGGTGTGAGCACTTTGGCCATCACCACCAATCTTTGGAGTTGGGCGCGGCTTCAGCATCCCTTCGATAATTTGGGGTTCCAGCGGGTTCTTCCACCTGATCGCTGGTCATGTCTGGAGATCATTCATCATCCTTTTGGTTTTGGCTGAAAGAGCCACCTCCCATGGGGCTTCTTCAACAAAAGAGCACGTTGCCCCCGGTGTGTCCGTCTTCTTAGGAGTGTGCGGTTGTGGTGGGTTTATTTTCCACTTCTCAGACAGCGCAAACTTGCCTTGTAAGTACTGATCCTCTATCCATCCCTTAAAGACGAAGCAAACCTCGATCGGATGGATTACCGTTTGGTGGTAAGGGCAATGATTGGGATTATTCACTTCGCTGGGTTGCGGTGGTCGCCTTGGATTTGGCAAATTAATAAGCCTGTTGCGCACCGCCAGCTTGAACAGCCTCTTCATTTTATCTCGCGGGAATGAGTAAGGGCGCTTCATTTTCTCATTGTAATAGCGCCGTCTCTCCTCCAATTGATTCGTTAGTCTTGGAGCACTTAGCTGTTGTTGGGTGTTCGCAACGAAGGTCGCCTTCCCTTTACCCTTTTCGTTCCGCGGTTCCGGTTTCAGAGGAGACGGTCTGTGACCCATCTGATCCATCTGGGCTAGCTTATCGATTAAAGCCTGGAATGTGGTCGGTTTGAAGAACATCATGAACTGTGAAATAGTTGTATGAGGGTGTGCCCACGAACATGCCCACCGCTGGTGCTTCTTCGATGCGCTGTTCGCACTTTGACCACGGATTGCATATTGAACCCAAGTTTCGCCCGGCTTCACCCTTGCATTTATCAATGCCGTTATTGGGGTGCGTTCACTGGTACTTGCGAATCGCTGGGTGAACAACAGCTCTATTTCTGTGAAAGTTTTGACGGAATCATTTGGGAGTTCGGAGTACCACTCAAATGCCGTCTCCGATAAGCTGCCGACGAATTGGCGGAGCAAAAGCTTATCATCGCCCCCGGTGTTGCCGCACAGAGCTCTGAACTGGGCGACGTGCTTGTGGGGATTGCCCGTCCCCTTGTACACATGGAATTTGGGGATTGTGTATCCCGGCGGGTATTTTATCTGGTCATACCAGCCCGGATATGGTCGCCCAGTTTTGATGACTTGGCCGGCCGCTTCATTTTCCTGGTGAACTCGTATTTGTTGAGCAATATAATCATCCAGGGCGGCCTTAGAAATGGTTTCCTCTTTGGCTGCTAAAAGAGCCGGCAGAGGATTCGATGTTTCCCCTTTGTCGTCTTCAATAATGATCGGTGGGTCTTCAGCTGGAAGGTCCTGCTGGATCATCATACCCACCATGTCTTGGAACAGAAGAGCCATTTGCTTTATATTGGCCGCTTGCTCTGCGGCTTCTTTGTCCTTCTTTTCGAGGACTCTGCGAAGGAATTCAGCATCAGTCTCGTGTTCATGACGTTGTTCTGATGACGCCTCCGGGCTTTCTTTTGGCCCGGTGAGTGCGGCCATTGCAGTCAGCATCTCCTGGAGCTTCTGCTGCTGTTGTTCCTGAGCTCTTGTAATGGATCGGGTGAGTGGTCGGTGGCCCGTAGAAGCGTGGCTATCCTCTTTCCCGGATGCCATGTAGACAGTATGCACCGTTATGCCCCCGGACTTAAGGCGTTTAGGCTTAGTGCCTTTGACATTTGTTGCAGGCATGGGGATCTTCTCCGGCCTTCTCTTCTTATGAGCGGTCAAAGTTGAGGGGGCCGTCGCAGTGGGCACCCAGATAGCTTTTCGTGGCTTGGCAGGATGGCTTTCTTCTTGTTGAACCTTTGCCTTTTTCTGTCGGCGAGGGTAATCTTGATCAATTATTGAGTTCCGAGCCTGCCGCCAAACTTTGTAGATTTTGAAGGACAGCCGCTGAGGGGACTGTTCTGGCTTGGCTTCCGTGACATTCGCCACCGAAGGAGGAGATCTTTTCAGTACGGCGGTGGGAGAATTCCTGCGCACCTTATTCAGCGGCTCGAAGCTGTTCCCGGTTGGAACAACAGCGTTGATTTCCGCCGTTGGGGCTGGTGGAGTTAGCCCAGAAGGGGAGTTGCCCCCGGCCTTCCTTACCCGGCGCCAGTGGCGACATCGAGCGTGTCGAGCTGATGGAGTTGGTTCGGTGACGGGGATGGCTTTGTCTTGCCCCCTGTTCAGGTGAGGGGCTGCTGCTGGCGTCAGCCTGTTGAAGACTGATGTCCTTTGAGTAGCAGGAGCGGGAGTGGGAGTTGGGACAGTCAGTCTTGTAAAGACCGACCCCTTGGAAGGAGAAGCCGCCTTGACGACTTCAGGAGCAGGGTTGATTACTCTCTTCGGAATAACCTTTTCTAGGATTGCAGGCTTCATTGTAGGCCCACAGGAATTTTGGCCCAGTCTGGCGAAGACCGAGAAGCTGGAGCTGGACGACCCGTTGAGAGGGGCCGCGGTAGGTGTAAGCCAATCAAAGACTGACTTCTTGGGAGCTTCCGGTGTCAGCACAGTAGCGGTGACGCTCGTTGGCAGGAGCATGGTCCCGAAAAACAACCCTGTGGTGGCTTGAGTGACCTGTTCTACGGGCATCGTGAACAGGGAAGCCGCTTGGGGCCCATAGGTTATGCCCCCAGTTGAGGTAGGACATGGGTTGCAGCTGCATGTGGAACACTTTGAGCAGATGAACGCCATCGATCCTTTGCTTTCTGCACCAAGCAAAACGCCAAATCTTAGTACCTCGAAACCCAAGGGCAACCATTAACAAACCGCGATTCATTCGCGAACACGACACACGAAGTGTGGAGTGGAAAGAGGAAAAAGTCCCACCAGGCATGCCAGAATCTGTTCACCGCCAGAAGCCGGGAAGACTGGACGTCTTTCCTGAATCTAGGGGCAGATGCTAATTGGTGCAATCCGTCCATCTCTCCGAAGATGCCAAGTTGATTTATGGCACCATGTATCGAAGGTTTAAACGGATGCGGCCGATGTAGCAGACTTCGTCAGATTCCCCCTCGTTTGAGGGGTTTTTGATTGTGGGGACGCTCTTCCCTGCAGGCGCAAGCCCCTGTAGTTAATTACGCTACCGTATCGCGGTAACAACTTTCTCCTTCTCCATATGGTCACTTCGTGTCGTGGGTGTTTGTTTTATGTTTGGTTGTCCGTGGATTGTATACGGAGACTAAGTTATGCCGTCGCCCGTAGGACGTGGATTAGTCCAAATCCATATCTTTCTTAGATTTGGGTTTGGGGGGGTTGTGTTTAAGGATACGTTAGCCTTATTTGAGGCTAAGATCAACTTAAACGTTTGTTAAGGACACGTTAGTCTAATTTTAGACTAAGATCAAGTTAACGGGATCGTTTGGATCCAACAAGAGAGCAATTGGGCTCTATTGTTTAGTTTAATAACATTGCGGTCGATAATTAGTTTAAGGATATTATGGTCCATTGTTAGTTTTAAGACATAGCGGTCGAGGCTAAGGACATCATAATCCGTGAGTTTAAGGACCTCACAGTCCGATGTTAGTTTTAAGACATCACGGTCGAGGTTAAGGACATCATAGTCCGTGGATTTAAGGACTCCACAGTCCGATGTTAGTTTTAAGACATCATGGTCGAGGTTAAGGACATCATAGTCCGTGGATTTAAGGACTCCACAGTCCATCATTAGTTTTAAGACATTACGGTCGAGATTAAGGACATCATAGTCCGTGGATTTAAGGATTCCACAGTCCGTAGTAATGTGTGGTTGTCGGGACCCGTTACCTCTCTGACGACATTGAGGGATTACAACGACAGATATCAGAGGAGTAAAGAGATGTACTCTCGAACCGGGTGTAAATTGATTGGAAGAGCAGATGGGCTCAATTCAATTTAAATTGAGGACTTATGGCCAGAATTGGGCTAAGTCCAGTTAAAAATGTTTAACATTTTATTTTTGTTCTGCCTGTTAGGCCTTTGTTTGGGCTCTGCCCTTTTAATAATGCCAAGCATTGGGCTCTGACATTTTTTGTCTTATATTGAATGCATAGCATTCATCAGAACAAAGTATGTTCTGACAGCGCGCCACGTGGCGCACTAGGCGCTTTGCGCCAGTCAAAGAGCGCGTTGCGCTTCTGTCGATTAGCGCATACGAGGAGGACACGTGTCGCTTAGCGCTAAGCGCTAGTTTGTTAGCACACTGCGCTTTTAATTTATGAGCGCGCTGCGCCAGTTTATGGGTGCGCCAGTGAGTGACACGTGGCGCGCTTGGCGCTGAGCGTCAACCCAAGAGCGTAGTGCGCTGTTTTCAGGAGCGCAAAGCGCAGATCGTGCCTATGGTTGACACGTGGCATGTTTTGGCGCTGAGCGCCGATCCAAGGAGCGCAAGGGCGCAGTTCATGAGTGCAAAGCACTGTCTAATAGCGCAAAGCGCATTTTGATCAATTTTAAGATCAGAGAACAACTTTTATGTTCTTCAAAGGAGGCTTTGCCTCAAGATCCAAGAACAACAGTTTTTGTTTTTATTAAAAGGCTTTGCCTTTTTAGATCAAGAGATCTGTGAAGTAAAATACTTCTTTTTATATTTTTATGATTAGGTCTTTCGATCTTTTCTTTTTAATCAAAGACCTTGGTCTTTTTATCTAGATCTAAGATCTTTTTAGAAGACGTTTCTTCTTTTTACGAGATGATATCATCTCTGCTGTTCAAGAATTAATTCTTTACCTTTAAAGATGAAGAAATGATCTTCTTTCTTCTAAAGGCTTGCCTTTCTTTTTCTTTGAATTTTCTCAAAGTTTGTAGAGGGTTTTCTCTATCTGAGACTTGAAGTCTTGGGGCCTTTATATAGGGCCAACTGATTTGTTAAATCAGTTTAAGAGATCTTTCTCTTGATTGATTGGGGAATACTTCCCACCGTTGGATCTTTGATCCTAAGGCTTCTGTTTGACAGAAGATAATCTTCTTGTTTTAATAATATTGAGAAATCTTGCCATGCAGAATTTGTTCTGTTTTTGGTAATTCATTATTTACCATTGGATTATTGATCCAGCGGTGCTTAAAGCACAATCTTGTTGTTTGGAAAGATTTTGAGAAATCTTTCCTTAACAGAATTTATTTCTGGTTAATTAATGATTTATCATTATTATTAGATCCTTTGATCTAACGGTGGGAATTTTAATTCCAGCGCTGGCGTACCTACATTGGGCACGTGGCGCGCAGCGCAACTGCGCTAGCGCACCCGTGCTTGACACGTGGCGCGCAGCGCGCTGGATCTGAAGCGTTGCTTCAGTAGAGCGCTGGATCCGAAGCGTTGCTTCGATATAGGTGTCTTTTCACCTTCCTTTTTAAGTCAAACTTATATTCCCGAGAATCTTTCATTTCTCAATCTTGGAAATAGTTCCATTGTGCACAAAATTTTCTGTGCTTTGTCTTTATAACTCGAAGCATGATTGAAAGAATTTAAAGTAACCGCAATCAAGACGGTGTCGCTATGCAGCTAGCCGGTTGAGCACGGGTCGATCCACAGGGAGATGGTTGTATTTCCGTTCTTGTCTTAGACGAGTCAATAAAGAATTTGTATGAGTTTGTTCAATTCTATCCTAAGTGTATTATTTGCAAGTATAAAGTTGTTAAGAAAAAGATACGAGATTATAAGCTAAAGAAATCCGTACTCAAAACCTTTGAGCCGAATCTTGACCAATTGAAGCTAGAGCAATCGGCAACAACGTGGATTAGGGGATTTAAGCGCGGTATTTGTGGAATACGGCTTATTTACCCTTATCCTTCCGTTCTTGTCTCTTGCTTTCGCCTCCGGCCAAACCTAACGCAACCGGTCGTGGTTAGGAATCACCGTTACCTTGTCAGGGTACGGTGCCTAACGGAGCGCTTGCGTATGGTTTGGGCGGAGTTCAATGGAAAATACGGGAAAAGGAAATGGGCAAAGAAACGTTAACTTATAATACCGTATTTCTTCTTAACAATAATAATTACATTCATTCACAAGAAAGAACCAAAAAGAGAGAACAAAAAGAAAAGAACAAAGAAAAGAAAAGATTACAAGTAATTAAGTGCATGAATTAAATTGCAAGAAAGTAAAGCAAGAATGAAAAATGCAAGTAATAAATAAACACTAAAAAGAACAAGAAAGTAGAACTCAAGACAAGCATGGGATCAATAGCCAACCCTTAAACTTGCAAGCTCAATCAAGAGGTTGCAAGATCAAGAGAAGGGTAGAGAACGCATGTGAATTGAAGCGCTAATTCCGTAAGAAAATACGACCCTTGAGATCAATAACTAACCCTTAACCATTCAAGCTCAATGAAGAGGTTGAATGATCAAGGGAAAGCAAGAATCTCAAGGGGAAGAAGAAACACAAGAGAATGATACAAAAAGCCCTCATCTTCATTGATCTCCCACTCAAAAAGCTCTCACTACAATTTTCATGGAAAAAGAATGAAGAAGAAGAAGAAGAAGAACAAAACTAAAACTTACAAAAGAGGAACAAAAGAATGACCCTTGGCTTTGGCAAGTTCTGCTGTATTTATAGGCAGGGAAATGAAACCCTAGGGGCAAATTCTGACATAAAATGAAGTACCCAAAGTGCCCATGAAAAACGACAGAATGAAGACCCCACATGGCCGCGGATCCGCGGCCAATACCCCTCTTTGGCCGCGGATCCGCGGCCGTTTTGATGAGTTGGGTCGTCGTATTTTTGGTGCTTCCCTGGTTTCTTGTCCCCTGTTGTCTGGTACATATATTTTCTAAAAATACTTTCACATTTCTTCCAGAATTTCTGTTGAGGAAAGGTGGACTTTTGTGGATGCTTTTGTCATGATTGCCTCGAGCTCCGTGTAGATTTCTTGGAACTTGTTGTTGCCATTGAGCCTTGTGCATGAAGGTGACATTGATTTGACATTTTGTCTTCCTAAACTAGTATCTGGCAACATACGGATGACGAGCGGAGACCGTGTTTTCTCAGTGGTTGGCAGGAACCCGGATTTTGTCGTGTTTTCCATGAATTTCACCGTTTTAGAACCGAGAACCTGTATCCAGCAAATATGTAACAAACACGGATTAAAAGCACCTACCTATAAACACACGAGCGTAAGAATGGGCGGTATAAAATGCAGTATTCTGATATGAACAAATACCCCCAAACTTAACTTTTGCTTGTCCCGAGCAAAACCAATTATTCACAAAAATAAAAACCTAACCGCACTTTCGCAGGGAACGCGATTGCACTGAGCACGTGCAACAAGCCGTTAAACCTCTAGGTGTCCCTAGTAGGAGGAGTGTTGTCTCCTGAGGGTTTTCAGCGGATACTACCCACAAAATCCCGTCAAGCTAGTGTCATAAGTTAACATCGATTCTACTCCTATAGTTTAGTATTTACGTTAGAAATTCTATCATCCTAAGTTAGAAATATCCAACCCTTATTGCTTCACACCTCCTATCTATTTAACTTTAGGTCCTATACGTTCCAAAAAAAGTTTAGAAAGATGTTGGTTCTCCTGAGTTTTCCTTCTAAAAGTGTGGTCTCAAATCAGGGATTTTTATCAACTTTACAGAAAACACAAGTCTTATTCTTCATTTCTATCTTTTATTCAAACATCGATTGTATACCCCTACGTGTGTGTATATTTGCACCCCTACACTCAAGAATTCAATTCAAGCTATAATACCCTTGCCCTAATACCTAATACTACTTCTTTTCATTAAGGATGGACGGATTTGCTCACACACCTTTCATGCGACTATTAATGCTTCCTGAGGCACTAACGGCCGATTACTGAATGTGTGAACTTAAAGCGTAAATAGCAGTCTCCAGGTCTTGATTTTATTCTATTTTTTTCTTTTTCTTTTTCTTTTTTCTTTTTTTCAAGACCGGATATATTTTTCCAATATGCTCTTTTGGTGTTTAGCTTTAAATACCGTTTTTTCTTTCATACTAGGTTTTCAGGCAAGAGTATTTCTAGGTATCCTCTACTATCCCAAGTTTCAAGGTGCGTGTATGTGCAGTTTGTAGGGTATATACTTTCTAAATTTGAACTCAAGAAAAGAAACTATTTTTCAGACTTATCCTTCAGTAGAGCATTAATACTTTCCCTTCATCTTGACTTAACTAAAGAACTGAACTCAAGATTACCTATTTCTCAAAAAAAAACTGTAAGGACGTATACTTTCCAAGTTTAAACAGAATGAGGGTTATTTTTAGGGTTTTCAATTCCTAAGCCTAGAATTTAGTTATTTCTATCATATCAACTAATCTTTCGGAATAAAGATCTAAGTTACCCTATTAGCTAACTTGACGACAAAGTTTTTATATTTTTGGAAAATTTTCAATTTTTGTGGGTTTTTAATATGGTATGCAAATGCAAAATATACAAATGAATGCGAAGGAAGAAAGCTTACCGAGCACACCCCCAAACTTAAACTTGACAGTGCCCTCACTGTCAGGCTATACTAAGAGGGTCAAAATTGCCGGCGCTCCCTAAAAACAAATTATATACAAAACCAAAAAGGAAAACAAAAAAAATATATACAAAAAAGGTGTCCCCCCCAAACTTAAGTAAAACAGTGTTTTCACTGTTAAGCGTTGAAATTCAGGATTAGGGGGGAAAGAGAACAGTATCAAGCTATACAAGGCCTTACACAGGCCAAAAGTTAGTACCAACCATTCAAAGATCTTATCGTGATAAAGTAGTGGTTGGTCAAAGAAGGCGTAGAGAAAAGAGATGGAGAATACGCGAGACCGTATGGAGATAGAAGTGGTATACGGTCTCGGTATATGAGAGGAAGAAGAATGGCGGAAGGGAAAAAGAAGTGGAATACGAACTTGAGGGTGCAAATAGAGTAAATAGATTAGCACAATTTGTGATGACCGATGTGTGAAAAGTGATTGTGCTAATATATTTACTCGTCGAGAAACTGGGTCGAATCCCTCAAGATTCGTGAGAGACCATGGGTACGCCGAACTTAGTAAACCAGATATACGAAGTGAAAATGATACGGGTTCTTGCAAGGTCGTAACGATGGAAAGGATGGAGGGAAGTGGTTGAGGAAGGGTATCGGTTAAGGGATCTGGAGGGTGTACACAGTCAGTGAAAGGAACAGGATGAATTGGAAAATTCGACTCATCATCTAGAACTGTTTCATCCTCAAAAATATCCTCAAAATTCTCCTCAAAATTAAGCTCATCCATGCATATTTCATCAAAGTCCAGACGCATATGGGGTTCGGAAAAAACATTTAATGACTCGGGATGATGAATTGGAGAGAAAAACTCAGTCAAATCTACAGGTTCATCATCCAAAATATTCCCAGCGTCAATATCCTTAATCAAGTGAAAGACAATTTTCTCAGGCACCTCATCAAAAGCATGGATTTCAATCAATTCAGGTTCTAAGATGGAGGTGTAGAGGTCAAAAGGATTGGGTGTGGTTTCACTTGGAAGGGACCCTTCACAATCAGGTAAATCAAACACTACAAAGTCGCACAACTCATTAATCATTCTATCTTCAATTGATAATTCATTTGGGACACTTGATAGACTTTCAACACAGGAGTTGTGGGATTCAATTTGAAACGGGTAGGTTTGATTTGGAAGGGGGTACAGCTCACTCTCTCCACTCAAATTCACAGCCTGTCCGACCGCCTCTTCATACATTGAAAAATTAGGAGCTAGTTGGAAACTAGCTACCGGGTCAGTAGGTTGTATGAGAGCGGCCATGGACGCATTCAAATCCATCATCTGTTGGCTTGACGCTACCCTAAAGTCTTCCAAGGACTGTTCTAGACTAGACATTGGTTGTGAAGGGGTTTCAGTAAAAGATTCAAAGTTGTTTGGATACTGAAAATTCCCAAAAGGCTGTTCTGAAGCTATGTCTAGGGAAGGTGTAAAAGTTGGGTAGGACTGGTAGGAATTGAATGGCTGGACAGGAGTGGGATCAACATTGGGATAAGAAGGTGAATGGAATTGTTGATCCCAAGAATTTGTAGTGGTGAAAGGAGTGAAAGATCGGCTACGAGATTGTTCAATACGTTCAGCAATAGACATAGGTCTCGGGGTTACAACTGGATTTTCAAAAGGGGTATCAACGCAAGAAGGTGTGAATGTTTGAAACGGTTGATACGAAGTGGATTGCGGGGTCCAGTTGTTCGTCCTAGACGCGTCTATCCGATCTTTCAAAGAAATTTTTGGCATGGATGGATCGTTCGAAGTTCGACCAAAACAAGAAACGTAGGAAGTAATGTCTGGTTGTGGGTACCAAAGTTCGGCAAGAGTTTTGCGAGGTGGAGTACCCATGATATGAAGAGAGAGAGAAAAAGGTAGAGAAAAGGAGGGGAAAAAGAATGTGATATTTTTTTAAAAATTTTTTTTTAAAATATTAACAAAAGAATGAAGTATACACAAAAAGAATATGGACAAAAACAATCACGACACAAAAATACCACACACCTAATCGTTCTAGGGTTAACCTAGGTCAACTAGACCTGCTCCAGAACTTGATTGTCGAAGTAAAACTGTGTCGAGAAACAGGCTCAAGATACACTGATCACGAGGCCAGGTAAGTGCAGAGATAAGGGGAGGTTTTCCAACGCTTTCGCGAAGTTCCTTAATTAAATAACCCTTTCTCTTTTGGCGGTTTCGCCGTTAACACTTTCCTAAACACCCCGTAAACAATATACCGTTAAGCGAGATTCTAAACACAGTTAACTTCTCCTAGTGAGCGCGAAGTCCTTAAGGCTTAAAGTCTAATTTCTTTTAAATTTGTGCGGGTAAACGTTATGCGCAAGTTCGTGATTTGTGGGCCACGGAAAAGGTGATGAAATCCTTTACCGTATCTTATGGGGTTCGCTTGCCCTTAAGTCCGTATTAATGTATGCAATGCACAATTCAATAAAAATTCTATAAAGAATCAAAAAAATTGTTTTTTTTTATTTTAGCACGGCACTGCAACAAATACGGGTTAGTCAATTTTTTAGCGCTTGCTAGCGAACTTGCAAAGAATCCTGCAAAGAATAGTATATTGGAAGCGTCGGATTTGAGAAGAAGGTGTTAGTAAAGTACGTACCGTTAAGTTTTGGGTTAGGAAACCCCCGTTGAATCAAATCCGGTAAGCTTGAAAAGTTCGCTTGCGCGGGTCAAACTACCCGGATCTTTGGCACTGTACTTCGTAATCACCTTTGCCTTGAATGCACACTTTGCTCCCCACGATTGCAGTTTGCAAATACGCAAAAATCTGCACACTTGCCCACAAAAAATAACAAAAAGTTTTTTTTTTTTATAAATATATACAAAAAGAATATTAACCCGAATAACAAGAAAGAAAATACGCTACCGTCTCCCCGGCAACGGCGCCATTTGATTGAAAGAATTTAAAGTAACCGCAATCAAGACGGTGTCGCTATGCAGCTAGCCGGTTGAGCACGGGTCGATCCACAGGGAGATGGTTGTATTTCCGTTCTTGTCTTAGACGAGTCAATAAAGAATTTGTATGAGTTTGTTCAATTCTATCCTAAGTGTATTATTTGCAAGTATAAAGTTGTTAAGAAAAAGATACGAGATTATAAGCTAAAGAAATCCGTACTCAAAACCTTTGAGCCGAATCTTGACCAATTGAAGCTAGAGCAATCGGCAACAACGTGGATTAGGGGATTTAAGCACGGTATTCGTGGAATACGGCTTATTTACCCTTATCTTTCCGTTCTTGTCTCTTGCTTTCGCCTCCGGCCAAACCGAACGCAACCGGTCGTGGTTAGGAATCACCATTACCTTGTCAGGGTACGGTGCCTAACGGAGCGCTTGCGTATGGTTTGGGCGGAGTTCAATGGAAAATACGGGAAAAGGAAATAGGCAAAGAAACGTTAACTTATAATACCGTATTTCTTCTTAACAATAATAATTACATTCATTCACAAGAAAGAACCAAAAAGAGAGAACAAAAAGAAAAGAACAAAGAAAAGAAAAGATTACAAGTAATTAAGTGCATGAATTAAATTGCAAGAAAGTAAAGCAAGAATGAAAAATGCAAGTAATAAATAAACACTAAAAAGAACAAGAAAGTAGAACTCAAGACAAGCATGGGATCAATAGCCAACCCTTAAACTTGCAAGCTCAATCAAGAGGTTGCAAGATCAAGAGAAGGGTAGAGAACGCATGTGAATTGAAGCGCTAATTCCGTAAGAAAATACGACCCTTGAGATCAATAACTAACCCTTAACCATTCAAGCTCAATGAAGAGGTTGAATGATCAAGGGAAAGCAAGAATCTCAAGGGGAAGAAGAAACACAAGAGAATGATACAAAAAGCCCTCATCTTCATTGATCTCCCACTCAAAAAGCTCTCACTACAATTTTCATGGAAAAAGAATGAAGAAGAAGAAGAAGAAGAACAAAACTAAAACTTACAAAAGAGGAACAAAAGAATGACCCTTGGCTTTGGCAAGTTCTGCTGTATTTATAGGCAGGGAAATGAAACCCTAGGGGCAAATTCTGACATAAAATGAAGTACCCAAAGTGCCCATGAAAAACGACAGAATGAAGACCCCACATGGCCGCGGATCCGCGGCCAATACCCCTCTTTGGCCGCGGATCCGCGGCCGTCTTGATGAGTTGGGTCGTCGTATTTTTGGTGCTTCCCTGGTTTCTTGTCCCCTGTTGTCTGGTACATATATTTTCTGAAAATACTTTCACATTTCTTCCAGAATTTCTGTTGAGGAAAGGTGGACTTTTGTGGATGCTTTTGTCATGATTGCCTCGAGCTCCGCGTAGATTTCTTGGAACTTGTTGTTGCCATTGAGCCTTGTGCATGAAGGTGACATTGATTTTACATTTTGTCTTCCTAAACTGGTATCTGGCAACATACGGATGACGAGCGGAGACCGTGTTTTCTCAGTGGTTGGCAGGAACCCGGATTTTGTCGTGTTTTCCATGAATTTCACCGTTTTAGAACCGAGAACCTGTATCCAGCAAATATGTAACAAACACGGATTAAAAGCACCTACCTATAAACACACGAGCGTAAGAATGGGCGGTATAAAATGCAGTATTCTGATATGAACAAAGCAAAGCTTCTTCCTCTTCTCATCTCCAAAGAACTTTCTCAACTATGGCTTGTAACCGCCCCCATGCTCGTAGACAGCTGTGGGAAGTGTCCATTGAGGACATTGTTCCTCGGTTTGCTGCTCGCTTGGTGGATCCTTCTCTCACGGATGCCGAGTGTGATGCGGTGAAGTATGAACTTGTGATCTGTAAGGGGTCCCCTCTTCCAATGGTATCCATCTGGCTCCGGATGATTCTTCTTGCCGTGCTTGATGACATCCCCCCTCACTCAGCGGAGATGTCCCTGGCGATGCTCCATGCGGCTGAAGACAAGCTCGAGTGTTTCCATGAGGCGTGCTTGATTACTCAGGCTCTGAAAGACTGCTCGGTTCACTTGTTGGGCCAGATAAGAGCCCGGCGGGCTATCATGTCTGCTTTTGCGGATGAACACGGCGCCAATCGGTGGGGAGCCACTCCTCGTGAAAATCGCCGTTTTGATGTGCTGGAGAAGGCGGCGAGGGAGTTAGAAAATTTTGTTTATTGTTTTGTTAACCCTTGTGCCACTAATCCCTTGTTTGGTGATCTTTTTTAAATGTAATAATAATAATAATAATAAAAAAAAAAAAAAGATGTTTTAATTTAGTGTTTTATTATCTGTTAAGTGTTCTCTTGTTTTTAATTCTTTGTTATTCCTCTGTAAGATGTTTATGCGCTGCATAATCATGAAGCGTTGCTTCGCTTTCCAATCTTGGAAACAGCGCTTTGCTCTAATTTGGGGTGCGCAGCGCAATTGCACTAGCGCTAGCACATTCGTGTTTTGACACGTGACGCGCAGCGCAACTGCGCCAGCGCAGAGCACAGCGCAACTGCGCCAGCGCACCAGTGCCAGACACGTGGCGAGCAGCGCAACGCGCAGCGCAACTGCGCCAGCGCACCTGTGCCAGACACGTGGCGCGCAGCGCACAGCGCACCTGTGCTAGACACGTGGCGCGCAGCGCACAGCGCAGGATTTGAAGCGTTGCTTCAATTTTTGACTCTTAAATTTCTAAACAGAGCTTTGCTCTGATTGGGGGAAGCAGAAGCGTCGCTTCATTTCCAGCCTTGGAATTTGAACAGAGCTTTGCTCTGATTGGGGGAAGCAGAAGCGTCGCTTCATTTCCAGTCTTGGAATTTGAACAGAGCTTTGCTCTGATTGGGGGAAACAATAGTTCAATGCACAAAGCACAAGGGCATCACAAGATTCAAGACTTCAACGCGAAACTTAAGGCAAAAGTCCACATCATTCTGCATTGTTGGAAATCTGGAAGAAAATAGAAGAGATTCTGAGGAACCAAGTAAAGAAAACAGAAGATAAAAGCAACATGAAGCAACCCTGAAAGATTGAGACCAAGAACCCACCAAATGGCCGCGGAACCGCGGCCAAACAGGCCTTTCTGCCGCGGTTCCGCGGCCGTATGATGCACGTGTCGGTGGGTGCGGTGCTTTGACCCGGCTTTCTTAGAGTAGTTTTGTAAATTCATGTATGAATCAGAATGTAACCTAGGGTTTTTTCTATCTATAAATAGGAAAGCCAAAATCCTAATTAGGTGTGCCTCTTTTAGGGTGCTTCTTTTTAATTCTTAGATTAAAATTTTAATTCAGTTGTAATGCATTGTTGAGAGGTATCAATAAAGTAAGTTTTCATTCTGTCTTGCATTCTTTTATCTGAATTTAATTTCTGCATTATTTTTTATCTGTCTTTAATTATCTGCAATTTAGATAGTCTATTAAAATAAAATATAAAAATAAATTTTATCATCACTTTCCTAATGAGTGAGTAATTCCTCACTTGTTAGGGTTAGGATAGGGAAGGTTTGAGAGAAGGAAATCTCTCTCACTCCTTTCTTTGCCCATATAATTTTTATAACACGGACTCTTTTTAATTCAGCCACACACCGCTCACTACGGTAGCCTATCCTACATGGTAGCGGTGATTCCCTAGTTAGACCGGTTGTGGTTAAATTAACTGGAGGTTAGGGCTAAGAGCCAAGAAATTACGGGCAAGGACCAAAAGGAAGAAACTAAGTTTCTTCCTAGTCGTGCTAATCCCTTTTGTTGACTATTATCCTAACACCTATATTCTTAACTAGGGCATTAAAAGCAGTAAGTAGAATCCCTATTCCAAACTAACATAATCCTAACCCTAGCAAGCCTTTAAATCAATTTAATCTCATTCTTAGATCTAAAAACAAAACCTACCAAAAATAGGACTTAACTCGTTAGAATTTAAAGAAAGAACACCATTTCCCTGTGGACCGATCCGTACTGAACCGGCTAGCTACCAAGCGATACTGTCTTGATTGCGGTATTCTTAAAGTTTAAAAACGCACATCTCTATACCAATCAAATGGCGCCGTTGCCGGGGAGACAGTAGTCTCTCTCTTTGTGTAATTTCGGGTTAATTAAAAAAAATTAAAGAAATTATAAAAATTGAAAAATTTTAAAACAAAAAAAAATAAAAAAATAAAAAAAAATAAAAATCATTTTGTTAGTTTTGAAAGGTTTTTTTGTGAGTGTGCAGGCTTGGAGCAAATTCTGATTCAGATCTGGAGCAAAGCTCAGTGAACAAATCCAAAAACAGGAGATCTAAACAAACATAGGAGAACCAACTCAGCATAGAGAAGAATTTTGGAGATCTAAACCTACTTCTTTGCCGCGGAACCGCGGCAGAATCATGCCTTTGACCGCGGAACCGCGGTCAACCTGTGACGTCAGCACCCCATTTTCTCTGTGAGTATCTTTTTTCTTCTCTCCTACCCCCTGAACTCAACTGAAATAATTTTCCTGCAGGTATTCTTTGCACAATAATCTCTTCTCCCTCTCCGATAAATTGTTTTTGTGCAGGATTCTTTGCGCTGCAAAATAAAAAAATTTGAAATTGTTTTAGATTTTTTGGTTGTTCCAGTTTTGCATAATTAATACGGAATTTAAGGGGCTATAACACCAACTCAGATTGGATGGGGATTTTATCACCCTTCCTTAGACCTCAAAAATCACTAAAAGAATACGCATCACCCTTGAGCTTAATTAAAAAATATCTAGACTCAGCCAATTAAGGACTATCGTGTAAGTCTATGTTACCCACCCCGGTACTTACAGGGAGGCGGAAAGAGTAAAAATCGAATTTTTATCACAAAGAAATATAGACTAACCATGAAGAATCTTTGCTAAACAAAAACTAACAAACATACAAGAAGATTTAACTACTAGGTTAAGAGGTTATACCAAAATCTTGAACTCCTTCTCTTCTTGTGTTGCTTCCTTTTCTTGTGTGCTCCTTTGAGTGGTGTTGGCGGCTCCTCCTCTTCGTCTTCTCTTTGCCAAAGAAAGATCCACCCGAAGGACTCTATCTTGAGCTCCTATCTCAACAATGAAGTAACTAGAGTGCTTGGCTTGCTAGACTAAGAACCCTAGAGTGAGTAGAGAGGTGTTTTGGTGGTTTGATCTCACAAAGCTTATGGTTTTCAACTCATGAAACAAGAGAGCTTTGAGAAAGGAAGAGGAGAGAGCTTTTAGAATGGACGACTCCTGGCACGGTAGTGTACCTGCAGGTGATGGAGTCACCCTCTCTAAAGGTGTCTTACAGACTAAAGGGGAGATGGATGTGCATGATTGGAAGATCACTTGCTTAGGCAATTGAGTCAATCATGAGATGTCAAGTACCACACCAGATGTTGTTTTTGCAGTAGATGCAATAAGATATTGATCCAATCCTGGAGAAACATTCGGAAGCAGTTTTAGAACATAAGTGGATGTTCTAGGGATATGATAACAACACCCTCTTTCAGGAGACAGTTATCATTCCAGGCTTCCAAGATGACCTGGATGACAGAGTGACTGTCAGAGTTATAGTTTTCCCTCTGATGAGGGGCAGTATTTTGGACAGGTGGTCCAAGCGGATACTGAGGGAGGCATGTCGCAGGATACTGATTGGTTTCAGTTGACGATACAGTCTAAGAAGTTTGGATTTGGAGTTCATTTATGAACTAGGTCCCATCAGATATCCAGACATATTCTAAGACAGGTATTGCTCATTCCAGGAGATTGCTTTCTCCGCGAACTTGAAATAAAGAGAGACATAGAAAGAAACATCAGGGCGGATCCACTAGCTGAGGCTATTCCTCGAACGCAATAGTTTCGCAAACGAGCTTTGTGAGACTGATTAATAGAGGAGTTGGGTGTTCGGTATCACACGGGCTGTGAGTATGCGACATCGCAATAATTAGCCTTGAGTGCAAGTGGGAGATTGTTGGATATAGTGCCCTCAGAGTCAATTATTGGATCACAGGCACGTGATTGCAATGATTGAGGGAGAACCTATACCGGTAGGACAGTCTTACTCGAGAGGTTTGTATACTATCTGGTTTGTCTCTATCATTGTGTACATGCTTTAGGTGACATTGTGGTTTACTATTACACGTTGATGGAGAATAGTATGCTACCATAGTTTGTCTTTATCATCGTGTACTATTTTAGGTGACCTTACAGGTCGCTATTGCACGCCGATAGAGCCCTTAGGATTCTTGCTTGATGACCAACAGTATAATGGTGATCATATACGTGGGAGTTGGGGTCTATAAGCACATCCTTAAAAGGTCCCTAGTCGTGGGAGTTTCGAGACTGGGCATCGATACTCTATTAGTAGACTAGTGTATACAGTCGAGACCCCGACGAGGGACGGTAGCCGGTCTCACAAGCCATTGGTGTTAGTTGGTTCAACTAAGATGTATACAGGTGCTCATTGGGTTATGAGTACACCGAACAGGACTCGCCGGGAACATGCTAGTTGGTATTATACCTGACGTCAGATAGCAGTTCCTTGGTGACATTTGTACATGTTAGTTCATCGACCTGAGATCGTCATTTGTCTCGTGTGAGTTCCCACTGTACTTTGATTACTACCTTACCATGGCTCAAAGGAGTCGTGCAAACAGGTTTTAGTTGGGTACAGTCCCGAGCCACATGTAGGCAGTGAGCGGACCGGCAGGGGTTCGTCTCTCCCGGTATTGGGGGTGAGGTCGCGCTGTGTCTAGGAAAGCTATTACACAAAGCCCTCGGCCGAGGCAGGAGATTTACTGGTAGGTATTCCAGTAGTATCTCAGGGTGTTCTGGGCTACACTCCGACACGACTTGTACCGCTTTTGGGGGTCTGACTTTTACGAACCCCCTAGGCCCGCCATGCGATACTCATAGACGAACGGACCGGACTGTACGGATATTGTCACTGACAGGCTCAGTAGGGTGTCAGGATGAGTTCGCTCATTGATCTCCCTTTTGGTCAATACTTGGTAGCCCGTTACGTATAGCTAATACCTCTGATGTGCTAGTGGTTAAATCCACAGCCAAAGTATTGACGAGTCTTTAGAGTCCCCCACAGACAGTTTCTCAAGTTTCGGACGAAACGTTGTAGAGGCCGTATGATATATGGCAGGGTTCGATCTTATACGTGCGGTAGTGCACGGATCTTGATCGGACGGATCATACTGGTGTGCTTTAGTTTAAGCCGGATCCTAGTATTACATTTGTTGGATTACTTTAGTCTCATCGCATTCGCATTCAGTCGGAATGCGGATGCAAGTATGTATATACAGGTGAGGGGTATCCTTGTGATCCGTTACGAGTTTACTTTAGATGTTGCCGTATCTTTTTGTTGTGGCAAACATTTGGATTAATGTTTGCATTTGGAAATAATGTGCTAGAATTCATCATGGAATGCATTAAATGTGACATAGATATATATCATGACTCATGGTCTCTTTTTTAGCAAAAATGTCACATTAATGGATTGATTTGAGTCATGAAATGAGAAGGAGAGAGAGAGGGGCTGCCATGAATTAGTGAGCTCTCATATTATTCTTCTCACTCTATCTCATTTGATCATAGCAAAAGGAAAAAGAAAACTCCTTCTTCTTCTTCTTCTTCTTCTTCCTCTAGCTCATTACTTTCATCAATGGCTTTATCTCTAACCTCCATCCACCTCATGGATGCAAGAGACAAAGTGATCACAAACATTCTCTACAACACCTTGGACACGTCGGCTAGCACACTTCGTGCCCGAGTTGCTTCGGATGAAGCGGGAGCCCGTAAAAAGAATCGATGATGTGGTGCCCTTTCTGACGAGGAGATCGAGCTCAGAGATGCCGCGAGGAGCTTGGGATGGTGGCCGAAGACCGAAGGACACGGATCGATCGGTATAGCCTTATATCCCTTCTCTAGATAGCTAGTTGTAGATTAATGGTTCGATCCAAGTTTTAAGCATACGATAGCGCCGGTTTTCAAGTTAAGAAAAATTTTCGTTTCCGCATTTTGGCCTCGGAAAGACGGCCGGGGTACTACCGTAGTCTTACAATAGCAACCCTCCAAACCTCGATCTCCCGGCAATCCACGATCTCCCTGATCAGGTGATACCGCCTCAAGATGTGTCTGGACTTCTGATGGGACCTGGGTTCCTTTGCTAAAGCTATAGCCCCGTTGTTGTCACAATACAGAGGTATTGGATCAACAATGGACGGAACCACCTGAAGTTCTGTCAAGAACTTCCTCATCCAGACGGCTTCTTTTGCGGCATCAGATGCTGCGATATACTCCGCTTCCATCATCGAGTCAGCAAAGGTTTCCTGTTTGGAACTCTTCCAACACACCGCCCCTCCATTGAGAGTAAAGACATAACCCGACATGGATTTGGAGTCATCCTTGTCACTCTAGAAGCTGGAGTCAGCAAAGGCCTCGATCTGGAGGTCTTTTCCGCCGTAAACCAAAAACATATCCTTAGTCCTTCTCAGGTACTTCAGAATGTTCTTTACCGCTGTCCAGTGCTTCTCCCCAGGGTTTGACTGATACCGGCTTACTACACTCAGTGCATAAGCTACATCTGGTCTGGTACACAACATCGCATACATTATAGAGCCTACCACAGAGGCGTAGGGTATAATAGACATGCGATCCCTTTCCAAATCAGTCTTGGGAGATATCTCTTTGGAGTGGGTGATCCCGTGACAAGCCGGTAAATTACCGCGCTTGGAATCTTCCATACTGAATCTTTTCAGTATGGTGTCGATATACCTGGACTGTAAAAGTCCTAATATCCTTTTAGACCTATCACGATAGATCCGGATCCCCAGAATGTAAGAGGCATCACACAGGTCTTTCATGGAGAACCTGTGTGACAAGAACCCTTTGACAGATTGTAGCATAGGAATGTCATTTCCTATCAAGAGAATGCCATCCACGTACAAGACGAGGAATACAACAGTTTGTGCTACAATCTTACTATAAATGCATGGTTCATCTGGATTTTTGATAAAGCCAAATTCTTTGACTGTCTCATCAAAACAGATGTTTCAACTCCGCGATGCCTGGTTCAGTCCATAAATGGACTTAAGCAACTTGCACACTTTCCCGCTCTTTCCACTCTGAATGAAACCCTCTGGCTGGTCCATATAGACACACTCCTCTAAATTACCATTTAGAAAAGCGGTTTTTACGTCCATCTGCCAAATCTCATAATCGTGGAAGGCAGCAATGGCAAGAAAGATCCGAATGGATTTAAGCATAGCCACTGGAGAAAAGGTTTCGTTATAGTCCAAACCAGGTCTTTGACGAAATCCCTTTGCAACAAGTCTAGCCTTATAGGTCTCAACCTGTCCATCTACACCAATCTTTCTTTTGAAGATCCATTTGCAGCCTACGGGTTTTACCCTTTCTGAAGCAACGTCCAAAGTCCATACTTTGTTGGTGTACATGGACTCCATCTCGGTTCGCATTGCATTCAGCCATTTTACTGAGTCAGTGCTCTGAATGGCCTGTTGGAAGCTAGTTGGCTCATCATTATCAATGATGCAATCCTCTCTATTCTCGTCTATGAGAAAACCGTAAGATCTCTCAGGTGGATGAGAAAGCCTACTACTCCTGCGGAGCGGCGCAGGAATGTCTTGTCCTTTCAAACCTTCTGGTTCTACTAAGCTTTCAGTAATAGCTTGCGGTTCTGGAATTTCTTCCAGTTCTATTGCGCTCCCACTTGTTTCTTTTTCTCAGAACTGATGTTCCAGAAAGTGGGCATGATGAGAAACAAAAACCTTTTGTTCTTCTGCATAATAGAAAAGATACCCCCTGGAGTTGTTTGGGTATCCCACAAACTTGCACAGTACTGAGCGTGCCTCGAGTTTGTCCATATGCTGCTTTTTGACAAAGGCTGGACATCCCCATATCTTCAGATATTGAAGATAGGGTTTCTTCCCACTCCATATCTGATATGGTGTGGTAGGCACAGTCTTGGTAGGAACCTTGTTTAAAAGATATGCAGCTGATTCTAGTGCATATCCCCAGAATGATCGCAGTAACTCAGCGTTACTCATCATGGAACGCACCATATCCAATAGGGTTCGGTTCCGTCTCTCCGATACACCATTATGTAGTGGAGTGTATGGAGGAGTACGCTGAGAGAGAATTCCATTCTCTTTTAGGTAATCCAGGAACTCGGCACTTAGGTATTCACCACCTCGATTAGATCTCAGTGTCTTGATACTTTTGCCAGTTTGTTTTTCTACTTCATTCTTATATTCCTGGAATTTTTCAAAGGCTTCAGATTTATGCTTCATTAAGAAGACATGTCCATACCTTGAAAAATCATCCGTAAAAGTAATGAAGTAAGAATAAGCACTTCGTGCATGTGTAGACATTGGATGACATACATCGCTGTGTACGAGTCCCAAGAGCTCGCTCGCTCTTACTCCGTGTCCAGTGAACGGAGTCTTTATCATCTTTCCTTTGAGACATGATTGACAAGTTGCATATGATTGATATTCGAACGTATCCAAATATCCTTCTTTATGTAACTTAGTTAACCTTGTCTCATTGATGTGACCCAGTCTACAATGCCATAAGAAAGCATGATTTATTTCTGGAGACTTTCTTTTGTGTGTATTCTGGATATTGAAAATCTGCGGTTGGTTTAATACGTATATACCGTTGCTTAATGTACCCGACCCAATCAAAACATGATTAAGGTGAATGTTTACAACATTGATTACAAATGCAAAATCATAACCTTCTTTAGACATTAAAGATACAGATATGATATTACAAGTCGAACTGGGTACAAAATAACAGTTGCGCAAAACCAAAACATGTCCATCTGTCAATCCTAAGTGATAGTCCCCCACGGACTCAGCATCCATGCCTGCTCCGTTTGCAACTCTGAGGGTCATATCACCTGCCTTCAAAACTCTACGCCTTCTCAGTGCCTGCAAAGAATTACAGATATGAGATCCTGATCTGGTATCCAATACCCAGGAAGTAGAGTTGATTGACAGACAGTTTTCAATAACATACACACCTGAAGCCGAAGCCGCAACTTGCTTCGGGTCCTTGTTCTTGGCCTTCCAAGCCCTGCAATCTTTCTTCCAGTGTCCTTTCTTGCGACAATAAAAGCATTCTTCCTTCCCCACAATCTGTCCCGCTACCTTTGCTACCTTTGCCTTTCCCTTGGCTTCCACCTTACTAACACCGCCCCTTGGTTTGGTGGGGGCCTTCTTCTTCTTTCCTTTGGGTTTCGTCTTGGACCTAGAAGAGAAAGATCCTCCAACAAACAAAGCGGGTGTTTCCCTGACTTTCTGCAGGGTGCCCTCTGCACTCCTCAACATGTTGAGCAGTTCCGGAAGTTCAACTTCTTTTCCTTGCATGTTGAAGTTCAGGATAAACTGGGCGTAGGTGGAAGGAAGGGACTGGAGAATCAAGTCAGTGTAGAGCTCGTTCTCTAACGTGGTCCTGAGGTCCGCGAGCTCCTCAATGTAGCCAATCATCTTAAGCATGTGTTCCGCTACAGATGATCCGACGGTCAACCTCGCTTGAAACAGCTTTTTCGAGGTTTCGTATCTGACGATACGGGATTGCTCTCCATATAGTTCCTTAGTATGGAGAAATATGGATTCAAGGTCCATATTCTTATGCCTCCTCTGATGTTCATTGTCCATAGAGGCAAGCACGAGGCACTTGGTCTTCGCGCGGTCAATCTCCCAGGTCTTACGGATTTCCTTATCCGCGACACTGGATTCTGGACCTAGGACGGCGGGGGCTTTAGTGGTAAGGAGATACCCCAACTTGTCATAAGTGATTGCCATTTTGACATTCCTGAGCCAATCTTTATAGTTTGTCCCTGTCAGTATATTTTTATCTAATGGTAATTTAAGGCCCGTCATGATATTTGGTCGCTGCAATTAGGAGAGAGAGAAGAAACACTTTAGCATGATACTCTTGCAAGTTTAGAGTGGTTTTTAGTTTGTCTAAACAGGATGGCTTGCACTGTTTCTCGAATCCTTCCTCAAACCATAAAAGAAGAATTAGTCGGGATTGATCTCACCGTACAATACTTGCTTAACCGTTCAGCCAGGTCGGTGTCGGTACTTCGAGAGAGGCTTTACGACGCTTTCGCGAAGTTCCTTAATTAAATAACCTCTTTTCCCTGTGGGCGTAGCCCCGCTAACATCTTTCTAGACACCTACTTGGTTTATAGCATAGATCGTTAAGTGAGAAAATTTCCCGAGGAGTATCATATACTCACAGTAGGATCGGAATCCAAATATCATTGTGTGATAAAGTTGAAGGAATCCTACCAAAATTATCACATTCCAAATGGTATGCAACACTAGCAAGTTTCAGTTTCTTTAGAAACTCCCGATGTGGATTTTTTCCCCATGCTCTTATGACCTTGACGAAGGCGAACATATCATAAGTCACATGTCAAGTTCTACCCGTCATTATCCAGGTTAATTTGAACCCACCCGTACATACCCTTGACGAAGGCCAAAATAGCAGTACGATTGTCTCAAACCAACGCATCTATCTATGCAACAGATAAATATTCGGCAGCTACCAATCACTATGCCTTGGCGAAGGTCAAAATACATAGCTTGGATACTACTGAATATTTAACTGAAATGACGGAGGGCTACGAATGGTTTTGGCGAAACCGTGAATGTAGTGAACTTGATATAATTGAAGGAACCTGATAGCTTTTAAAAGGAGTGGTTTAAGCTCCGCGTTTTTAAAAGTTTTCTGTTTTGGAAAAAACCGAGTGGTTTTGAAATTGTTCCAACGATTTAACTTTGGTTTATTTTCTTTGCATTAATATAATGCGTCCCAACAATTAATCCTACCATTGCAGAAAATAACGAAAATATGGCGTATGCTTATGCCATCCGCATTCGCCATAGGACCCCGTCCTCACCCGTTAGGTTACTTAACTAACGACAGAGCGGGGGCTGGACTAGCGCGGATGCAAAACATAAGCAACGCCTACTAGATATCATATATAGATATATACATTCGTCAGACGCAATGATAGCCATTCCAGATCACAGATGAACACATTGGATATGCTAGGAATCCGCTTTTCATTCGAGCCTGCAACGAAAGACGGATTACACGGTCGCGATGAGTAGCCAAACCCCACCCTAGACCCCTACGGGTGCAGCAAACTACCCGCCAAATATCCGAAGTGAAGCAGCCTCCCTCAACAACATGAGTAGGCCACTCAGCACTTCAAAGTACCCGATAGTTTGTGCACCCCTCCTTGGGTCTATCCTAGGAGCAAAAATAGTAAAAGAAATAATATACAATGGTGGCTACAACCTCAACCCGGATGTGCGACCAAAAAATAATATTATATCAATTTACAATTTACAACAAATGAAAGATAAATAAACACTCATCTCACAACCCCGACTACTCATCCACGACAATCCAACAAGTTCATATACATAATCCAACATCACAGATCACAGATATGTACAACCCCCACTAATCGACGTATAGAGATTAGTCGACGTTCAGTACATATATCACATTACAGATATAAACAATCAGCCAAAGTTTATAGAATTTCGATCAATATTCCAATTTGAAACTACCCCAAATACAACATTGTTCTCAAAAGAATCTGGGCAGAAACAAAGCATCTGAAAAATCACAAAACATCAAGCTGGACATTCTGCAGGAAAAACGAGTTGACACCGAGTCGACTCGGCCGCGGATCCGCAGCGAAACGCATGGTTTCGCCGTGCTTCCACGGCTGTCTGACCGAGTCACGAGCTCGTTTTTCTTGGGTGTCCTTAAAAAACCCTACACGTATTTTCAAGTTTCTGAAAATATTTTTAGACCTGTTTTTAAAATCGGCAGAAAACACTAATTCTTGATGTATTTTGCGATTTTTTTTGGGATCGAAGTTCTAAAGACTTTGCTAACATATTAGTTGTTGTTTAGCTAGGCTCTGATACCACTGTAAGTCTATGTTACCCACCCCGGTACTTACGAGGAGGCAGAAAGAGTAAAAATCGAATTTTTATCAAAAGGAAATATAGACTAACCATGAAGGATCTTTGCTAAACAAAAACTAACAAACATACAAGAAGCTTTAACTACTAGGTTAAGAGGTTATACCAACAGCTTGAACTCATTCTCTTCTTGTGTTGCTTCCTTTTCTTGTGTACTCCTTTGAGTGGTGTAGACGGCTCCTCCTCTTCGTCTTCTCTTTACCAAAGAAAGATCCACCCGAAGGCCTCTACCTTGAGCTCCTATCTCAACAATGAAGTAACTAGAGTGCTTGGCTTGCTAGACTAAGAACCCTAGAGTGAGTAGAGAGGTGTTTTGGTGGTTTGATCTCACAAAGCTCATGGTTTTCAACTCATGAAACAAGAGAGCTTTGAGAGAGGAAGAGGAGAGAGCTTGCAAGAGAGAGAAAAAGAATGAGAGAATGAAATGAACCTTGCTCTCATATGAACAAAAAGAATAATGATAATTTTAATTATGATAAATTGTCATGGTTGATGTTGATTTGACCCTTATCATATCACAATTAATGCTAAGAATGCTCACAAAAATATCCAAGTCAACATGGGTCAACTTAGTCAAATGGTCAAACCAATTAACCATGATACAATTATCACTAATTAAAACTCATTAATCAATTTTCTCAATCTCATTATGGTTTTAATCAAGTCAATGGACAAAACCCTAATGAGGTTCCTCTGCCTCTATCAACTGTGTATACACACCCGCATCCGTGTTCCGAGAAACACGAATACAATGAGACAAGACCAATCCCAAAACAAATACTAGGATCTGGCTTAAACAAAAGCCCACTAGTAAAAACTGCCCGGAAAGCAAACGTGCACAAGTGCGCGTATGTGAACGAACCCCCGTCGTAAAACCATACGACCTCTACTTTGTTTTGCCCAAAAGTGAACAACCCTCTGTGTGGGACTCTAAAGACTCGACACTACGCTGGCAGTGGGTTTAACCACAGGCCGCAAGCGGTAATAGCTGTACGTAACGGTCCCCAGGTAGATGCCAATAAGAATACCGATGAGGTGAACCCATCTGAACTCCTACTGAGCCTGAATGTGACAATCTCCGTACAGTCCGGTATGTTCCTCTAAGAGTATCGCATGCCGGGCCTAGAGGGGCGGTAAACGTCAGTCCCCTAATAGCGGTACAAGTCGTGTCGGAGTGTAGCCCAGAACACCTTGAGAAAATGCTGGAAACACTACCAGTAAATCTCGCTTGCCCTGGCCAGGGACTTTATGTAATGGCTCTTCTAGACACAGCGCGATATCAACTCCCAATACCGGGAGAGAATAATCCTAGCTAACCGTCACTACTTCCAAGTGCTTCGAGACTGCATCCAACTACTACCTGTTTACACGACTCAATAGAGCCGTGGTAGGGTAGTAATCTAAGAACAGTGGAAACACACTCGAGGCGAAGTGACAGTGTCAAGTCAACGGACTAAGCTGTACTCATGTCATCTGGGAACTGATAACTGACGATAGGTATAATACCAACCAACAGTTCCCAACGAGTCCTATCCAATGTACTCGTAACCTAACGAGCACCTGTATACTATCTCCAGTACGATGTACTAATGGCTGTGGGACAGACCATCTCCCCTCCTGGGATGAGAAGCGTATACACTAGTCTACTCTGGAGTATCGATGCCCTGTCTCGATAATCCTATGACCAGGGACCTGTATAAGGATGTGCTTATAGACTACCCAGCCCCCACTAGTGTGACTGCCATCACAACGCTGGTAGTCAAGCAAAAGATCCTAAGGACTCTATCAATATGTATTAGCAATATGTCAAAAAAAAACACATACACATATTAAGATAGATATAAACCAAGTAGCCTACTACCATATTGAGCAAGAATGTCAATCCGTGTATATATCCCAAGCTTCCAAAATGTAATATACAAACTAGTACTATACAATAATGGCCTCTAGGGCATATCACACTAATATATCGCGCTCATTAGGACAGAGGAAGGTTGTGGGCATTCAGTCGTTTATCTAAACCTGATTTTGTGGTGCCTAGGCTAGAAAAGTGAGAAAGGTGACTTTAAAAGGCCCGTCTCACGGTAATTCGTGAGCGGAACCCTCCTTTCTTTATTTGTGCTTACCTGGCCACAATTGGCGGTGAAGAGGCGATTTGAGGGATATCTCACAACTTGTCACTTTAAAACAATTAGGAGCAGTCTAATTGACTTAGGAGACCCTAGCTCTAAGTTTGATTGTGCATGTTTAAACTGTGGTTGTTTGAAATTGTGCTGTAGTTCCGTACAAATTTTTGCAAAACTCTTTCTAAAAAAACACTTTCAAAAATTTCAAAACTCCAAAAACAAACAATTTTTTAAAAAAATATAAAAAAATTAAAAAAATTAAAATTAAAAAAAAAATCACATTCTTTTTCTTCTCCTTTCTCTTATCACATCATGGGTACCCCACCTCGCAAAACTCTTGCCGAACTTTGGTACCCACAACCAGACATTACTTCCTACGGTTCTTGTTTTGGTCGAATTTCGAACGACCCCTCCATACCTAAAATTTCTTTGAAAGATCGGATAGACGCGTCTAGGACAAACAATTGGACTCAGCAATCCACTTCGTATCAACCATTTCAAATATTCACCCCTTCTCATATTGATACCTCTTTTGAGAGTCCAATTGTAACCCCAAAACCTATGTCTATTACTTAACATATTGAACAATCTCGTAACCGATTTTTTAATCCTTTCACCATTGCGAATTCTTTGGATCAACAATTCCATTCATCTTCTTATCCAAATGTTGATCCTACCCCTGTCCAACTATTCTATTCCTTTCCATCCTACCCAACTTTTACACCTTCCCTGGACATTACTTCTACACAGCCATTTGGGAGTTTCCAGTATCCAAACAACTTTGAATCTTTTACTGAAACTCCTTCACAACCCATGTCTAGTCTAGAACAGGCGTTGTAAGACTTTAGGGTAGCGTCATGCCAACAGATGATGGAGTTGAATGTGTCCATGTCCACCCGCATACAACCTAGTGACCCGGTAGCTAGTTTCCAATTAGCTCCACATTTTCCAATTTATGATAAGGCGGTAGGACAGGTTGAGAATTTGAGTGGAAAAAGTGAGCTGTACACCCTTCCAAATCAAACCTACCTGTCAAATTGAATTCCACAACTCCGGTTTTGAATATCTATCAAGTGTTCCAAACGATTCACCAGTTGAAGATAAAATGTTTAATGAGTTGTGCGACTTTGTAGTGTTTGATTTACCTGATTGTGAAGGGTCCCTTTGGAGTGAAACCATCACTAATCCTTTTGACCTCTACACCTCCACTCTAGAACCTAAACTGATTGATACCCATGCTTTTGATGAGGTGTATGAGAAGTTTAATTTTCACTTGATCGAGAATATTGACGCTGGGAATATTTTGGATGATGAAACCACAGATTTGGATGAGTTTCTCTCTCCAATTCATTGTCCCGAGTCATTAAATGTTTCTCCCGAACTTCATATGCGTCTTGATTTTGATGAGAATTGCATGGATAAGCTAAATTTTGAGGAGAGTATTGAGAAAATTATTGAGGATGAAGCAGTTTTACTTGAGGAGTTGGATTTCCCAATTCATTCTATCCCTTTCATTGACTGCGCACACCCTCCTGAACCTTTAACCGATACCCTTCCTCAATCACTTCCCTCCATCCTTGCTCCGACCTTGGAAGAAACCGTTACACTTTCATTTTCAATGTCTGGTTTACCAAGTTCGACGTACCCATGTTTTCTCATGAATCTTAAGGGATTTGACCTCATTTCTCAGTGGGTTGATAGATTAGCACAATCGCTTTTTAGACATCAGTCATTACAAATTGTGCTAATTTATACACTCCATCTCCACTCTCAAGTTCGTATTCAACTTCTTTCTCCTACTTTCTCTGGTTCTTCTTCTAATCTTCCTTTAGTGATAGCGAGTGTTAATGAATCACAATCCGATATTTTAAGTTCGATAATTCTAGAAAAACAACTTGATTTAGAATCTTTTGAGAATAAGGTAGATGAGCCTTACGAGTCTCCTACCTCCGTAATTTTTGAAAAATCAAGTGTGTTGAATTCTGGCGTGACACCTATTGACATTGAAACGTTCAATCGGACCATCGATGAAAGTTTCGAAGATATTTTCGCCGACGAACTCGCATTCCTAAACGACACGGATTTTGTGATTAATCAACCTAAAGAAGTCGAACCACCACCATTTTTTCTTATCCCATACGAGAATGTGACCATTCTTCCCATTCCTAATCATCCACATTCTCGTTTCTGTTCACCATTATTTTTTCGTCTCTACAAATTGAGACGTAAACCTTTTCTATTACACCACTTATCTTTACCTCATTTCTTTCTGACTCTATATAACATGTTCTTTTACCAATCGTGCTTTATAACGATAAAAATTTTGAATGGTTGGTGCTAACCTTTGGCCTGTGTAAGGCCTTGTATAGCTTGATACTGTGTTTTTCTCCTCCCTAACTCTGAACTTTAACGCTTAAACAGTGGAAACACTGTTTCACTTAAGTTTGGGGGGGACCTTTTTGTGTATATATATTTTGTTTTCTTTTTCTATTAATAAAAAAACAGGGGAGTGCCGACAATTTTGAGTCTCTTGGTGTAGCCTGACAGTGAGGGCATTGTCAAGTTTAAGTTTGGGGGTGTGCTCGGTAAGCTTTCTTCCTTCGCATTCATGTATATATTTTTGCATTTGCATACTTATTTTAAAATCCATAAAAATCAAAAAAATTTAAAATTATAAAAATTGAAAAATTCAATTTTGGCCATATTTGACTTAAGTTCAACATGACGGTTCAATAGTAGGGAATAACTAGATCCTAAACTTAGTAAATTAAAAACCCTAAAAATAAAATTTCTTAAAGTTTAACTGTAGAAAATATATGTCCTTGCAGTATATTTAGAAATAGGCAAATTTTGAGTTCAGTTCTTGGGCTAAGTCAAAATAAGGGAAGAGTATTGAAATTTTTATTTGAAGTGTAAGTCTGAAAAATAATTCTGAACCTTAAGTCTAAATTCTGAAAATATATACCCTACAACTAGCACATACACGCACCTTGAAACTTGGGATAGTAAAGGATACCTTGGAATGCTCTTGTCTAAAATCCTTAGTATGAAGGAAAATAAAATAAAAGTATAAGTGTGAATAAAGAGATAAAAAAAATGAACACTGGTTTTGTAATTACTTAAGGCTGCATAAATAAAAAAATTATAGCGAGGGTACTTTATCACCTAGTGCTTTAGACCAACTGGTTTGGGAGTCACTGCTAAGCTTTAGGTATTACAAGACGAGGATTTACGCCTAAATGCCCAAGCACATTTTGTAATCGGTCGTTTAGTACCTCAAGAAGTATTAACGGTCGCATGAAGGATGTGTGAGCAATTTCATCTAAAATTCACCAACTAAAAGTATTTTGGAAGATGGACAAGAGTATGATAGCTTGAATTGAATTTTCAAGTGTAGGGGTGATAATTACACACATTTAGGGGTATATGATTGGGGATTGGATGAGAGATAGGAATGAAAGATGGGGTTTATATCTTCAGTAAAGAAGATAAAAATTCCTGAGTTGAGACTGCACCTTAGAAAGAAAATTCAAAAGATGCTGAAAGCTTAGTAAATTTGCAGAACATAAACGATCTTAAGTTAAATGAAAAGGAAGTGGAAAAATACGGGTTGATGATTTCTAAGTTGAAGATAATAGAATTTCTTGCTAGAATACTGAATTGAAGAATGAAAGTCAACAGGCCAAATTGATCGGATTTTGTGGGTAGTATCCGCTGAAAACCCTCAGGAGACAACACTCATCCTACTAGGGACACCTAGAGATTTAACGGCTTGTTGCACGAGCTCAGTGCAATCGCGTTCCCTGCGAAAGTGAGGTTAGCAATTTTTTTTTGAGAATAAAATTGGTTTTGCTCGGGACGAGCAAAAGATAAGTTTGGGGGTATTTATTCATATCAGAATTTTGCATTATTATATCACCTATTATTAATCACATTACATATAAATAGGTGTTTTTGATCCATGTCTGCTAAATAGTTGCAGGTTACAGGTCCTCAGACTGTTACAGTGAAATTCATGAAAAGTTGCTACAAATGTGAGACTACGACCAACAATAGATGAATCCGTATGATACCGCCTACCAGTTCAAGGAACAAATGGAAAATTATTAGACAGTTCAATACACAAAGCACAATAGCGGCACAAGATTCAAGACTTCAACGCAAAGCTTAAGGCAAAAGTCCACATCATTCTGCACTGTTGGAAATCTAGAAGAAAATAGAAGAGATTCTGAAGAACCAAGTGAAGAAAACAGAAGATAAAAGCAACATGAAGCAACCCTGAAAGATTGAGACCAAGAACCCACCAAATGGCCGCGGAACCGCGGCCAAACAAGCCTTTCTGCCTAGGTTCCGCGGCTATATGATGCACGTGTCGGTGCACGTGTCGGTGCTTTGACCCGGCTTTCTTAGGATAGTTTTGTAAATTCATGTATAGATCAGAATGTAACCTAGGGGTTTTCTATCTATAAATAGGAAAACCAAAAGCCTAATTAGGTGTGCCTCTTTTAGGGTGCCTCTTTTTGGAGTATGCCTCTTTTTAATTCTTAGATTAAAATTTTAATTCAGTTGTAATGCATTGTTGAGAGTATCAATAAAGTAAGTTTTCATTCTATCTTGCATTCTTTTATCTGAATTTAATTTCTATATTATTTTTTTTATCTGTCTTTAATTATCTGCAATTTAGATAGTCTATTAAAATAAAATATAAAAATGAATTTTATCATCACTTTCCTAATGAGTGAGTAATTCCTCACTTGTTAGGGTTAGGATAGGGAAGGTTTGAGAGAAGGAAATCTCTCTCACTCCTTTCTTTGCCCATATAATTTTTATAACACGAACTCTTTTTAATTCAACCACACACCGCTCACTACGGCACCCTATCCTACATGGTAGCGGTGATTCCCTAGTTAGACCGGTTGTGGTTAAATTAACTGGAGGTTAGGGCTAAGAGCCAAGAAAGGACGGACAAGGACCAAAAAGAAGAAACTAAGTTTCTTCCTAGTCGTGCTAATCACCTTTGTTGACTATTACCCTAACACCTATATTCTTAACTAGGGCATTAAAAGCAGTAAGTAGAATCCCTATTCCAAACTAAGCTAATCCTAACCCTAGCAAGCCTTTAAATCAATTTAATCTCATTCTTAGATCTTAAAACAAAACCTACCAAAAATAGGACTTAACTCGTTAGAACTTTAAAAAAGAACACCATTTCCCTGTGTACCGACCCGTACTCAACCGGCTAGCTACCAAGCGACACCGTCTTGATTGCGGTCTTAATTTAAATTTTAAAACGCACGCAAAATCTAACACAATCAGTTATATATGATATAGCCGGGTTATCGGATCAAGTGTTGATTCGATAAGTTGATTCAGATGATATTAGTCGGTTATAAGGTGATATAGCCGGATCATTAAATCAATAGTTGATTTGATAATCTATTGTATAATTATATATTTGATATATTACATTACATTAACTAGTATTAGCTCACTTATGATTTCTTTTCTCACTTTGGATACATTGATTCATATGTGATATATGTTAAATGTATCAAGCTAGGTTACAAATGCAACTAGGGTTAATGAGGGTTAAACCATGCTAGGGTTAAGATTAGGGTTTATAATTTATCATTAAGTAATTCAAATATTGTGGATATTTGTCATGGATGCTATTTGTTGAAAACTTATAGAAGCTTCAAGGCATCTTTGACTTTGTCTACTCTTTTTGTCTAGCTTAAGATATTTTTTGACCTAACCTTTAATCCTAACTCATGGTTAACTCTCTACAAGGGTTAAGCATGACATGCTTAACCCTTGGTTGCATTTCTAACTTCACACAATAATTCATATGATAGAGTTCATTCTTCTTCTTCTTCTTCCTCAAAAAAGCTTTCTAGCTTCAATGGAGGTATGAGAAAAAGTGTGAGAAAATCAAATCTAAAGTGAGCCCACTTCCTACTTCATCATCCTCTACTACTTGCCATTTAGTATAGGGTGTTTGCTTCACTAATTCCATGATTAGTGAAGAGATAGCTTGGGTTAGTGTCTCCTCGACATAGATCATCTTCGGCCTCAAAGACTTCGAAGCAAACATGTTCGTTTCTTCATCGGAGCCTCTCTAGAGTCCAGAGATCACGATTGCAGCGAAAGGGACTACTACACGGAGCTATTGAAGTGAAGGACCGGTCTACAAAGGCTGTAAGGACTCACTAGACTTGTAAAGTGTTTGCATTTATATTTCCGTCGATTTCTAGTTAACGATTCGATGTTAGGGTTAGCTAGAATGGCAAATTTTTGAATTTGGCATGGGCGATGCCTCCCGAAACCTTGCTGCCGTGCTAGGCAACCCTGCACATTCCTCGTCATTGGTGGGACTTGGTGGTGGAAACGTTTATTTGTGCCAGTGGATTATATACAAGGGTCAATATTGAACCACTTGTAGGGCAATTTGGGGAATGTGATGGCTTAAGAACTGTTGGCTATAGTGCCCTCAAGACAATTATCATAGTCGCAGACAAGTGATCATGATGATTGAGGGAGGACCTATACCGATAAAACAGTCTTACTCGAGATGATAGTATGCTATCTGGTTTGTCTTTATCATACATGTTGATAGAGCCCATAAGATTCTTTCTTGACTACCAGCATTGTGATGGCGATCACATACGTGGGAGCTGGGGGTCTATAAGCACATCCTTAAATGTCCCTAGTCGTGGGAGTATCGAGACTGGGCATCGATACTCCAGTATAGACTGGTGTATACTTATCTAGACCCTGACGAGGGGCGGTGGCCGGTCTCACAAGCCATTAGTGTAAGTTGTTCACCTAAGATAGTATACAGATGCTCATTGGGTTATGAGTACACTGGACGGACTCGCCGGGAACATGCTAGTTGGTATTATACCTATAGTCAGATAGCAATTCCCTGGTGACATGTGTACAGGTTAGTCTGTCGACCTGAGATCGTCATTTGTCTCGTGTGAGTTCCCACTGTGCTTTGATTACTACCCTACCGCGGCTCAAAGGAGTCGTGCAAACAGGTTTTAGTTGGGTACAGTCCCGAGCCACATGGAGGCAGTGAGGAGATCGTCGGGGATTCGTCTCTCCCGGTATTGGGGGTTGATGTCGCGCAGTGCACGGGTGGCCATCACTAGAAATCCTCGGCCGGGGTATGTAAGAATTACCGATCCAGGATCGATAGTTTCTCGGGTAGTGATGGGTTTCATACCGACACGAATTATCGCGTTGTTAGGGGTCTGACTTTATCCACCCCTCTAGACCCGATATGCGATACTCTTAGACGAACAGACCGGACTGTACGGATATTGTCACTGACAGGCTCAGTAAGGGTTTGGATGAGTTTGCTCGTCGGCCTTCCTTTCGCTCAATACCTGGGTAGCCGTTACGTACAGCTAGTGCCGCTGACGTGCTTGTGGTTAAAACCACTGCCAGCGTATTGACGAGTCTTTAGAGTCCCACACAGAGGGTTTTTCTCGGTTCAGGCGATATGGTGTAGGTAACGTATGTTGATACGTACAGGTGTCCGATTAAATATGTGCACGGACTGCACAGACTTTAATCGGACGGTTGATAATACTAGCGGCTTAGGATTAAGCCAGATTGTTAAATCAAGTTTTGATTTAATAATTTACATATGTATTTATATATATATTTATTCTAGTATTATTGCTCACTATTCGTTTTCTCTTTTGGCTATTCGTATTTTCGTACGAATATGCGTATGTGTATTTCGATACATGTACCGGGAAGTATTCCGTATTTGTACGGAATGGCTTCTTGAAGATGCCACCTCATTATTGATTTTATTTATAAAATCACATGTTAATAAATGAGGAAATGGTGACATGGAAAGGCATAGCTTTTGGTCAAAGCATGGCTTTTGTGCAATGTAGAGATTGGTATGGGTATTTGTTTATTGTTAATTGGAAAAGGTTTTTTTGGTGTGCATTATTTTGAGAGAGGAGAGAGGGGCCGGCCACTATGAGGAGGGTGGAAATTTGCTTGCTCATTTTGATGATTTCATTTTGGGCTCTCTCTCTCTTGCTCACTCTCATTGATGCACATCCAAAAGACTTAACCAATTTGAGCTCATGCCATCTTTGCTTTCATCACCTCCCATCTTCCATGGGTGCTCTATGAGCATTAGATATTGAGAGAAAATCATGATGAGACTATCCTACACTCCCCACTCTCCACCACTACCAATTTTGAAGAGTCGGTTGGTTCGCTTGGCGAACCTGAAACTTGCCTCGTTTCCCTCAGGTGGATCATCGGAGATGAAGGAAGACCGGCGACCAAAGTCGATCTGCATCATTAAAAGCTTGGAAATGGTTGAAGACCCGAAGGACTTGGTTCATTAGGTATAACCATCCTATCTCCTTCTGTTAGTTTGCTAGTTTTAGGGTTAATGGTTTCGATTTTGTTAATCGGGTAATGGTAGCGCCGGGTTTTAAGAAATTTTTGTTCCGCATTTGGCCACGGTTCGATGGCCGGGGCGCTCCCACTACCCAACAAGAACATCCTTGTAGCTTAAGGCTTTTTGAATCCTACAAGCCATGAGGGTCTCTTAGGGGGAATTCTCCTTACGAGTCATGAGGATCTCGTAAGTGCTATTTCTCCTTAGGAATCGTGGGGATCCCTAAGTGTGTTGTTTCCTTATGAGTCGTAAGGATCTCACACAGGTATTTCCTCCTTACAAGGTCAAGAGGACCTTGCAGGTGTCTTTATTTTAGTGAGATTGTGCCCTTTCGGGTTTTCACAAACTCGCCGGTAGTCTTGCTGTTTTTTTTACTCATGGAGCCCTTTCGGGTTTTCATCTATGCCCATCTCGCTTATGGACGTACCTTTTTTTTAACGATGAAACTCTCGAGAATAGTTTCGCCGCATGTGGCCTATTTGTTCGCTGGTGGGATTTGAGTCGCAGCTCTCACTGCTGAGACTTGTGGACTTGCACTCCGCTATCGCCGTGTTTGAGGCAACGTTGTTAGTTTAGGGACTTCTCGGTCCATTTTTAGTTTAAGGACATCTCGGTCCATTGTTAGTTTAAAGACATCTTGTTCCAATGTTAGTTTTTAAGGACATCTTGTTCCATTGTTAGTTTAAATACATCTCGGTCCATAGCTCTCCATGTTTGAGACGGAGTACTGTTGGGTACTGCTCTTAGAGTCTTGACTCAAGAAGACAGCGAGCGGACATAGGCGTCGTCATCTATCATTGACCTGGGCCGTGACTCGTCAGCCGTAGTATTTTTTCAGGAATCGGCCGTTTATTGGCCAGAAGGGTCTTTCGCCATGCATATCCATGAGCAAGTAGGCTCCACCTTGGTAGACCTTATCTATGATGTACGGGCCCTCATAGTTCGGCTCGAATTTCCCCTATTTGGCACGGTTGGGGATCATGGGTCTTTTAACGACTAGCACGAGTTCTCCTTGGCGGAATGTTCTCGGCCTAGTCAATCTTTCGTATGAGCGCGTCATCCTTGCTTTGTAAGCTTCTACGTTTTGCTGCGCCATGAGACGGGTTTCATCAAGGGCGTCTAGCTCCTCGAGCCGAAGATGGGCATTTTCTTCATCCGTTAGTTCGTATTGAACCGCCACTCGTAGAGCGGGTGGCTCTATCTCCAAGGGAAGTACCGCTTCCGTGCTGAATACCAACGCAAATGGCGTGGTGTTCGTGGCTGTCTTGAACGTAGTCCGACAGGCCCAGAGAGCTTCATGAAATCTCTCGTGCCAGTCCTTTTTATTTCGGGACATCGTTTTCTTTATGATCTTTGTCAAGGTCTTGTTGAAAGCCTCAGCTAGACCGTTAGCTCGGGGATTATAAACTGAAGCATATCTTCAATCTATTTTATGCTGCTGTGCGAAGCGGCTGATCTTATGGCTTCTGTAGGCTGGCCCGTTATCAGAGATAATCCGTCGCGGAGTGCCGAACCGGTAGAGGACGTGCGTCTTGAAGAAATGGAGGATGTTCTCCGTCTTCACCTCTCTTAACGGTATTGCTTCTGTCCATTTAGAGAAGTAATCGGTTGTTGCTAGTATGAACCGATGTCCATTGGATGACGTTGGCTCGATGGGCCCGATTATATCGGTTTCCCACATTTCGAATGGCCGACTATCCAATGTCAGATGTGGCGGATTTGGATGCTGATGGATAAAGTCCCCGTGAATTTGGAACAAGTGACACTGCTTCGCATATTCGAGGTAGTCCTGAACCATTGTGGGCCAATAGTAGCCCATTCTTTTGATCTTCAGTTTCATCTTTGGCCCAGCTTGATGGGAATCGCAAAGTCCGTCATGAGTTTCTTGGACGACCTTTTTTGCTTCTTCTGGTCCTAGGCATCTCAGCCATAGACAATCGAATGATCTCTTATAAAGAGTACCATTGACGAAGGCGAAAGACGAGGCTCGCTTCATTAGCTGATGTCTTGATGATGCGTTTTCGGGCGTTCGATGGGATTTGAAGTAGTCTATGAAGGCTTCTCTCCAATCTCTCGCCTTTTCTTCATCCTTCAATTAGAAGGCCTCTTGTTCAGTTGCTTCCTCTCTTTTAGACATCTTCGGAGATATTTCTGCTGGTGCGTGTATAGTTAGTATAGCACCTTGTGAAGGTTTTGGTAAGCATCAATCATGCTACTTTAAAAATTTTGGGGTGCTAAACAAACCCTAACCAAGATCTTAACTAGAGAATTAGGGTTAACATGCATGTAAACAACTTTACATTTAAGAGAGAGGGATTACAACCTTTGTAGTCCGTTCCTTCGCTTCATAAGCTCCGTGTTGAGGTCCATTCGCTGCGATCAACCTGAACTCCGACTCTCGAGTGGCTCCATGAGGTAAATGAGACACCTTGCTTGTAGTCTTCATGATCTAAGATGATCTACCTTGAAGAATCTCTAACCCAAACTTACATTTCACTAAACAACTTATTAGGGAAGTGAACATCCTAATCTAAGTGGCTAGAATAGATAAAGATGAAGAAGTAGGAATTTAGCTCTCTTTTGTTTTCAATTTCTCACACTAATCATCACATGCAAAAAGCTAGCAAGCTTTTTCAAGGAGGAAGAAGAAGAAGAAAGATTTTATGATGAATAATGAATTATTGTTGTGGTTACAATTGCAATCCTTGGTTAAGAATGAAAGGCTTAACCATTGTAGAGAATAAACCATAGGTAAAGGGTTTGGGTTGGGTTAACAAATATCTAAACAAAATATCAAGCTAAAGACAAAAGAAAGCTTCATGAAGCTTCATGAAAAAGCTAACCCAAATCCAAACCCTAACTTATTTAAACTCCACAAAACATGTTGCATTTGTAACCCTAACTTGTTACAATAATATATATCACATATATAATATATATTGCAACAAAATAAAATAATACAATTAACATATATCACATATATATCAATGTATTACCCGGTGAGAAAATGAATCAATAAAGCGGGCTTATATTAGTTAATGTAATGTAATATATCATATATATTATTATACATTAAATTATCAAATCAACACTTGATCCGACAATCCGGCTATATTGCATATAACCGACTAATATAACATGTACCGATTCATCGAATCAACACTTGATCCGATGACCCGGCTATATCACATATACCCGGCCGATATCATATATCACGAGAATAGAATACGGTATCTCATATCGTAATATTCTTGGTCCCGCACATATCACATATGTGCTCCTACTCCGTTTTGCCTGAGCTAGGAAACCTCTGTGTAGGACTCTCAAGAATCATCAATACGCCGGCAGTAGGTGATGATCATATCAAACACCCACAAGCTACAAGCGGTCAGCTAAACGTAACAGCCACCCAGGTATTGAGCGATCAGAAGATCAACAAGCAAGCCTGTACATTCTCCTGTGAATCCAATCAGTAACACTACCGTACAGTCCAGTCTTTTCGTCTGATATGTCGCATATCTAGTCTAGGGGTGGTAAACGTCAGACCCCAGTAACCAATAAGTCGTGTCAATGTGAGGCTCAAAACAGGTCGAGAAACTACTGATAACACTTACCAGTAGCACTTCATATCAGCCCTGGCCAGGGACTTCCAGTTATAGCCAATCGAACACAGCACAACATCAACTCCCTATACCGGGAGAGACGAAAGCTCACCTATCGCTCATTGCCTCCATGTGATTCGGGACTGTACCCAAAAGCCACCATTTTGCATGCCTTCTTGGACGTGGTAAGGTGGAAATCAAAGCACGGTGGGAATCACACAAGACTCTATGACGATCCCGGGTCTACAGACTAATCTGTGCCAGTGTCACCGGAGAACTGTTATCTAACGATTGGTATAATACCATCTAGGAGTTCTCGGCGAGTCCGTTCAGTGTACCCAGTCTCCACTGAGCATCCGTACACCATCTTTGATGTCAAAACACCGATGGATATGGGATCATCCATCGCCCATCATATGGGTCAAGATGCGTATACGCTAGTCTACTTTGGTGTATCGATGCCCTGTCTCGATACACCCTCGACTAGGAATAGTTATAAGATGTACTCGTTGACTACCCTGGCCCCACTAGTATGATCTCATCATAGTCCCAGTAGTCGAGTACATATCCTAAGGGCTTTATCAACATGTGAGAGTAAGACAATAAACTAATACAAGTCAACATGTTAAGACAATGTGAAACCAAATAGCATACTATCATGTCGAGCAAGAAAGTCCTCTCTATATATATCCAAGCATCCACTATAATATACATCATATGTACAACAATGGCCTCTAGGGCATATATATAACTAACAGTGCGAGAATCCGGCGACTTTGCACAATGATCTTTACGTCATCGAGGTTTTCGTCGGCCAGTTCTTTAGAGAGCTTGGCTAACGCATCCGCCTTGCTAGTTTCCGCACGCAGTATGCTTTCCAGGGTGTAGAAGGGGATTTGCATCAGCAATTGCTGCACTCTTTCACGATACCTGATCAGTTCTGGTTTGCACGTCTGGTAGTCGCCATTTACTTGGCTAACGACCAGCTGGGAGTCTCCATATATGAGGAGGTTTTCGATTTCCATGTTGACAGCAATCTCGAGATCTGCTATCAAAGCTTCATACTCAGCCTCATTATTTGTTCTTGGCTCCGTTAAAGATAGGGCAAAACGCATAATCCTTCCTTGTGGAGTCACGAAGATAAGGCCCACCCCAGCTTTAATCATGGGGGTGTTTTGCTTACGCTTCTTCAAGGAGGATGCTCCATCGAAGTAGAGTTCCCATCGGGTATCACTCCCTTCTTTCTCCCTGTCGATTGCGTCAAACGCGTGTTCATCCGGCAACTCGTAGTTCAAGGGAGAGTCGGCAGGTATCGGATGCTCAGTAAGAAAATCGGCGATGGCCTGGCCTTTTATTGCCTTGAGGGGTCGATATACTATCGAGAACTCCATTAAGAGGAGGACCCATTTGGTAAGCCTTCCTGTTAGCATGACTCTTGAAATCAAATACTTGAGAGCATCCAACTTTGATATGAGATGGACGTTGTTTGCCAAGGCGTAATGTCTGAGCTTTGTTACTATGAAGATCAGTGCCAGGCAATGCTTTTCGATGGGGGAGTAGTTATTTTCTGCCCCCAGGAGAACTGGACTCAAATAATAGAGAGCTCTCTCATTCCCCTGGTTATTCTCTTGTGCCCATAACACGCCTAAAGAACCTTCAAGGGTTGTTGTGTATAGGATGAGGGGCTTTCCCTTGACCGGAGTGGTCAGTACTGGCGGGTTCTACAGATATTACTTGATTTCGTCCAGTGCGTTTTGGCTTTTGCGATCCCAAACGAACGGGGTCCCTTTCTTCATTAGATGACTGTAGGGGCGACATTTGCCGGAGAGGTTAGCTATGAACCGCCGGATATACGTGAGCTTTCCTTGGAGAGACCGTAATTGCTTGAGAGTTCTTGGCGAAGGCATTTCCATAATCGCCTTGATCTTTGACGGGTCTATTTTGATACCTCGGTGTCGCACGATGAATCCTAGGAAATTGCCTGAGGAAACTCCAAATGCGCATTTCAGAGGGTTCATCTTCAGATTATATTTCCGAAGATGCTGGGACACTATTTTCAAATGCTCCCAGTGTTCCTCGTATGATTTGCTTTTCACCACGAGGTCGTCGCTATAACATTCAACAATCTCATGTATGAGATCATCGAAGATCTTTGTCATAGCCCTCTGGTAGGTGGCGCCAGCGTTCTTCAGACTGAATGGCACCACTTTGTAGCAGAATATGCCCAGCGGAGTCCGGAAAGCAGTGTTCTTTTGGTCTTCAGGATGCATCTTGATTTGGTTGTACCCTGAGGATCCGTCTATGAAGGAGAAGACTTCATGGGTGGATATGTTATCGATCATCAACTCGGTGACAGGCATTGGGAAGTCATCTTTCGGACAAGTTTTGTTGAGATCCCGAAAATCTACACAGATGCGTACTATCCCATTTTTCTTCATTACCGGAACGATATTGGCGATCCAGTCAGGATATTGAACTTCTTGGATGAAGCCGGAGTCGATTAGCTTCTTGACTTCGGCATTGATACTCATCTAAAGCTCGAGCCGCATTCTTTTTGGCGCCTGTTTGACTGGCTTGACGTCTGGCAATATTGCCAGTCTATGCACAACTATCTCTGGATCTAATTCCGGTATCTCGGAATAGTTCTATGTGAAACAGTCTTTATACTGCATAAGCACGTCCTTTAATGTGGCTACCTATTTCTCAGACAGCAGCTCACTGACAAACGTTGGCCGTGGCTCGTTTGCCGTCCCTAAGTCTATTTTTCTCAGATTGTCTGCTGTGGTGTGTATTCCATCTTCTAGCTCATTTGGCGCCGGTAGAAATTCTGAAATCAGCTCGATCTCATCTTCATTTGCGAAGCATTGGGAGAGTTCGTCCATATTCTCGTGCTCTCCCTCCTTTGAGAATGTATCATATGGCAGGTACGAGCTCATTTTTAAGCTTGATGCTGATCTGGACTTTCCCTTGCAGTGTAGGTTGCTCTTGGTTCATGCTTTCATGGTGAGGCTACCTTCCAACTGTCGGATAGAGCAAACCTGCCTTGCTGATACCGATCTTTAACCTAGTCTTTGAAGGTGAAGCAGTCTTCAAGAGGATGTCCCACTATTCGGTGGTAGGACCAATAATCTAGGTGATGGACCTCGTTTATCTGTTCGGGGTATCGAGACTCCGGGAGCGTCATCATTTGATGCTTCATGAAAAGGTCGAATATTTTCCTTGTCTTGTCTTGAGGGAAAGAGTATTCCCGACCCATCTTCTTCATGAAAGACGGGTTCCAGCTGACTTTTCCTCCCTCGCATGGCTTCTTGGATTCGCTTTGCTGTCTTGGAATGCCATCCCCGTTCTTGACCTTGCTGTTGTTTCTATGTCGGGCTTTCTTTTTGCCACGAGAGCGCACAATAGGTTGGGGGTGAAAGGGATCGTCATCCTCCGTAGCCTGCTGAATGATACGTTGCGTCCTGGCTTTTTCGTAAATGGCCATTTCGCGGCTGTGGTCATCCTGAACCCTTTGACCTGCTTCTCTTATTAGCTTGTCAATCTGCTCTTTAAATGACGGACTTAATATTCGTACGACGGGATCTCGCTCTAGTTTGACATTAATGCCATCTGGAAATGTATTCGTTTCTCCACCGGAATTATTTATGACATGGCAGCCATGGAATCGCTCCCTTTTATTGGACCGAATGTATCCAAGGCCGGTCGTCTCCATTCCCTGTTGGGTATCTTCCGCTGAGTCCCGGGAACATCCTAAATCTTGTTATAGAATTGGGCTTGTCGAGCAATCTGTTTGAAGGGTACGCCTTGGCGTCTCAATAGCTTTTTCAGTCCCTCTGCGTAGTATCTGGGAAGACGGATTGGTTGAAGCCTGTCGAGCGTAGGTTCGGCACCGTGCCATATTTCTTTCTCCACTCTAGTCTCCATGCATTGGTAAAAAAGGATCGCCTTCTCACCTCTTTGCTTAGGAGGGACATAGAAAGTCTGCAGCTCTTGCATGCTGTACGTACCAAGTGCATCAAGTTCTTTGTAATGCCGTTGCAGGACCAGGGTAATCTGTAAACTCTGGTCAGCTCCAGCAAAGGTCTATATTGACGGACGGATGGAGAATACTGCGTTGGCATCGTCCTCAGAGTCACTGCCAAAGACTAAAATAGGAGTGGATGGTTCTGGCCTGTTGCCTCGGGGTTGCCCCAAGTGGACCATATCTTCATCCTCTTCGGTATCGCTCCCAAATATCGGGATAGTGGCGATGGCTTTTTGTTTATTCTCCGGTTTGTGACATCTTTCCACGTCTTCGAAGTCTGGTAAGAAGTATTTGGCATCTTCATATTTGCGAACTTCATTTTCGGAGAATGGGTTCAGCTCTCCTGTAACTGTGTACTCGAGGTCGTCCTTGAAGTACTTCATACACTGATGTTGTGTAAAAGGGATGATATTATACTCATGTAACCAAGGCTTGCGGAGCAAAGCGTTGTTGCAAGTCTTAACGTCAATAACATGGAACTTGATGTCAGTGACGAGCAGCCCGAAGCGTAATGTCAATATTACAGACCCGAGCGTTTACGATGATTAGGAGTCAAAACCGGAGATGCTAATTTTATCCCGAGCCAGGTGCTGCACGTTCATGCAAATCTTCTTCAATACCCTTACATTGAGAAGGTTGACGGAGGACCCGTTGTAGACCAGGATCTTCCCTATCTTGATATCGTGACAATACCCGGTTATATACAACGGACGGTTGTGCTCGCACGTTCCTAGAAGGAGGCCTTCACCGCTGAAGGTGATATCAGCCATGTGGACTTCTTCCAGTTCGTCCCTCATCTTTTCTTCCGCCAGGAAGGCTTGAAACTGGTCGGGCTCTTGTAACGTCTTGATCAGGGAATCTCGTGCTTCTTTAGACAGGAGAAGGGCATCCAAAATACTCAATTGTGAAGGTATCTTCCTCAGATTTGCCAAGACATTGTAATCCACCTTGTTCTTCTTGGGCGGGTCCTTGGTTATGAGCTCTTCAACGACTCTATCATCGAGGGTAATCACCTCAGGGACTTTTTCCTTTCCTTTGTCCCTTTTGCCCGAACCTTTGTTTGAAGGTCCGGGATTCTTTTCAGGCAACGTACGGTTACGCAGCTGAATGTTTTCAAAGTTCTTCATCTCCTCTTCTTTTTCAGAGGTGCATTCCTTGAAGAGAGGGCTGAGAGCTATTCTTTTGTCAGAATCGCTCCCGAAGGTAAAAACTTGAGGTTTTGCTCTTGTCGGGATAGCATCAACCATATGACAATTACCGGCTGTTCCTTCACGCTCGTCTGTCATGCTTCTCTGCTCCCGACGGGCTTTGTGCTTTACGCGCTTGAAGTGTTGTCGGTGGGCAACGTATCCCTGCCACCACTTCTTGAAGGCATTGCACTCTTCGGTAGGGTATGTGACCCTCCGATGATACAAGCAGTATTTCGGATAGACATCCGGTTCGTCGGGACACGTATTCCCGAAAGTATTTTCTTTGGAAGGTGGCAGCTTCATTGCCATCGATAGAGCTTTGGCAAAATGTTTTCTTATCTTGATTCCGCTCTTGCTGGTGGCAGGGGCACTTTGATCTGGTTGAAGTACTTTATGGCTTCTCATCACCGGGGGTTTTTCGGCTTGACGCCGACGCTTGGCCTTTTCGTATATGGCCGCTTCACGTCCTCGACCAGCTTTGCTCTTTTGAAGAGCTTCGTTCAGTAGCTTATCGATGAGATCATCTGACGGTTCCATGGGTTTTGGTTCTAGATCTGCCCCCAGTTCTCCACGTCAAGAGCTTCTTTGCCGTTTATCGACGAGTGAGAGATCATGTAGCAGCTCGCCACATACTCCTCGGGTTCTTTTGATGAGTTGTCTCCTTCATCAATGTCACTGTCTCCGTTTTCAAGAATATGCTTGAGGAATTCTTTCAGTATGACCGGGGTCCGCGCTTTTTGGTTGTATCCCTCCAGCGCGTCGATGTACTTTTGCAGACCCGTACGATTGCTGTCGATCTGCATGGGCTTCTTGGCCTTCTTCTTTTTATTTGAAGACTTTGGAGGCTTGGCCTGGAGGTTTTGTCCATCGTTACCAACTTTTAGCGTTGGGCGCGGCTTCAGCATTCCGTCAATAACTTCAGGCTCCAGCAGGCTTTTCCACCTAATCGCTGGACATATTTGAAGATCTTTCAGCATTCTTTTATTTTTAGCTGAAAGGACCACTTCCCACGGAGCTTCTTCTACAAATGAACATGATGCCCCCAGCGTATCCACCTTTTTAGGAGCGTGCTGCTGCGGCGGGTTTACCTTCCAGTTTTCGGACAACGCGAACTCACCCTGCTGGTACTGGTCTTCGACCCAGTTTTTAAAGACATAACAATCTTCGATTGGCTGACCCACTATTCGGTTGTAGGGACAGTAATTGGAATTGTTGACATCGCCCGATTGCAATGGGCTTCTCGGATCCGGCAGAGTGATGAGCCTGTTGCGCACCGCCAGGTCGAATAATCTCCTCATTTTGTCCCGGGGAAACGAGTAAGGATGTCTCAACTTCTCTTTGAGGGCTCACGGTCTGCTGTTTTGGCGAATAACTGGTTTCGGGTCGCTTTGTTATTGTTGAGCGTTGGCGATGAAGGTCGCTTTCCTTTTGCCCTTTTTCATTCCTAAGATCTGTCTTTGAAGAGGACGGCCTATGGCTCATCTGGTCCATTTGGGCCAGTTTGTCAATCAAGGCCTGAAAAGTGGTCGGCTTGAAGATCATAAACGGGGATATAGTTGCCTGAGGATCAAGAGTCCCCACGAACATGCCCATGGTAGGAGCTTCCTCTATCCGATGTTCACACTTTGACCATAGGTTGCGCCACCGAATTGCGTATTGAACCCAGGTCTCTCCCGGTTTCACCCTAGCATTGATTAATGCCGTGATTGGGGTGCGCTCACTTGCGCTTGCGAACCGCTGTGTGAACAATAGTTCTATCTCTGTAAATGTCTTGACAGAGTCATTTAGAAGTTCTGAATACCATTCAAATGCTGTCTCCACCAAGCTGCTGACAAATTGGTGAAGCAATAATTTGCTGTCGCCCCCGGAGTTACCGTACATAGCTCTGAATTGAGCAACGTGTTGGTGCGGATTGCCCGTCCCCTTATACACATGGAACTTGGGGATCGTATATCCTGGCGGGTATTTAATGGTCGTACCAGCCTAGATAAGATCGCCCAGTTCTGACGACTTGTCCTGCTGCTTCGTTCGCTTGATGAACTCGTATCTGCTGAGCTATGTAGCCATCAAGGGTAGCTTTGGAGATCGTCTCCTCCCTGGATACGGATAAAGCCGGAAGAGGGTTTGATGTCTCCCCTCTGTTGTCTTCAATGATTGGAGTGTCTTCGGCCGGAGGATCCGGTTAGATCATCATCCCCACCATGTTTTGGAAGAGAAGCACCATTTGTTTTATATTAGCCGCTTGTTCCACGACCTCTTTGTCTTTCTTTTCAAGAATCCTCCATAAGAATTCAGTGTTGGTCTCCTGCTCCTGGCGTTGTTCCGACGATACTTCCGGGCTTTCTTTTTGCCCAGTAAGTGCGGCCATCCTTATCAACATCTCCTGGAGCTTTTGTTGTTGCTCCTGAGCTTTCGTCACAGACCGTGTGAGTGGTCGATGACCCACAGATGCACGACTTTCCTCTTTGCTGGAATCCATGTACACCGTGTGCACAACCATGCCCCCAGACTTGGGGCGTTTGGGTCCACTGCCTTTGAAATTTACTGCAGGCATGGGGATCTTCTCCGGCCTTCTCCTCTTATGGAAGGTCGAAGTTGAAGGGGCCGTTGCAGCAGGCACCCATGCAGATGATACCTTTCGTGGTATGGCGGAAGGATGGTCCTCTCTTGCCGAGCCTTCGTCTTCTTTAGCCGGGGAGAGTAATCTTTGTCAATTACAGAGTCTTGGACTTTCTGCCAAACTCTGTAGATCTTGGAGGACAACCGCTGAGGAGGTTGTTCCGGCTTCACCTGTATTGTGTTTTTGATAGGCGGATGAGACTTCTTAAGTATGGCGGTTGGAGAGTTCTTGCACACCCTCCTGAGCAGCTCGAAGCTGTTCCCAGTTGGAACAACATCGTCGATTTCTACCATTGGAGCTGGTGGGGTAAGTCCAGAGGGGGAACTGCCCCCAGCCTTCCTTACTCAGCGCCAGTGGCGGCGTCGAGCATGTCGTGCAGATGGGAATGGTTCAGTTATGGGAGTGGCTTCGTCATGCCCCTTTCTTTGATGAGAGGCTACTTTTGGTGCCAACCTGTCTAAGACCGACGTCCGTTGAAAGGGAACGTCTAACCTGTCGAAGACTGACTTTCGAATAGGGGAAGCACTTGTAACGACCTCACCCGTAGCAGGAGTTGGAACGGCCAGTCTTGCGAAGGCCGATTCCTTAACAGGAGAAGCCCTTTTGATGACTTCGTTTATCAAAGCTGGAATGGCTATACGCTTCGGGATAACTTCTTCAGGTATTGCAGGCCTCTTTACGGGCCCAGTGGAGTTTTGGCTCAGCCTATCGATGACTGAGGCGGCAGACTTGGATGACCCGTTGAGAGGGGCCGTGGTAGTTTCAAGCCGATCGAAGACCAACTTCTTTGGAGCCACCTGTGATGGCATTAAAGCATTGAAGCTCATTGGCGGGAGCATGGTTCCGAAGAATAGTCCAGTGGTGGCATGAGTCGCCTGTTCTACTGGCACTGCGAAGATGGATGCTGCTTGGGGCCCATAAGTCACTCCTCCAGCAGGGACGGAGTGGGAGTTGCTGTTGTAATTGGTGCAGTTGGAAGCCATCGATGTCATCTTCTCTTCTGCATGGAGTAAGACACCAAATCTTAGTACCTCGAATCCAGGGGCAACCATATTAGACCGCGATTCGTTTGCGAACGCGACACACGAAGTGTGGAGTGGAAAGAGGAAGAGGTCCCACCGCGCGTGTCAAAATCTGTTTACCGCCGAAAACAGAGACGAAACCGGGTAGGATCGTCTTGCCTGAATTTGGGGCAGATGCTATTTGGTTTTATCTGTCTACCTCTCAAAAGATGCCAAGTTGATTTATGGCGCTGTGTATGTCGGAGGTTTAGATAGATGCGGCCATTGTAGCAGACTTCGTCAGATTCCCTCTCGTTTGCGAAGGGTTTTTGATTGTGAGGACGCTCTTCCCTTCAGGCGCAAGCCCCTGCAGTTAAATACATTACCGCATAGCGATAACCACTTTCTCCTGCTTCAGAAGGTCACTTCGTGTCGTGTGTGTTTGTTTTATTTTTGGTTGCCCATGATTGTATATAGAGACTAATTTGTGTTGTCGCCCGTAGAGCGTGGATTAGTCCAAATCCGTATTTTCTTAGATTTAGGTTTTGTTTGATTTAAGGATCGTTAACCTTGTTTGAGATTAAGATCGACTTAAATATTTGTTAAGGATACGTTAATCCGATATTGGACTAAGATCTACTTAACGGGGGTTCGGGATCATTTTGATCCAATGAAAGAGCATTTGGGCTCTATCGTTTTAGTTTAAGAACGTTACGGTCCATAACTAGTTTAAGGACATTATGGTCCATGGGCTAGTTTAAAGACACCACGGTCCATTGGGATATGTTCATGGGTTTGAGAGTGCATCCAAGAGCTGTTGGTTATCGGGACCCTCTACCTCTCTGATATCGTTAAAGAATTACAACGACATATATCAGAGGTGTGGAGAGATGTACCTTTGCACCGAACTCCAGATTGAAGGGAGAGATCATGGTGGAACGAACATTATTTTAGATGCCACGTGTCAGGAGATCATTGGTCATCTCTGGGACTAAGATCGATTTGGGGGGGCCTGAGTATGGGAGGGTTCGGTTGATTGATGGTCAAAAGGCTTTTCGTCTCGGGAGACTTGGCTAATTTGGGCTAAGGTTGGCCTCTCACAGTGTTAAACACTGATAAATGTTTGGCGCTCACGTGCTCCTACGTGAGGCTCTTAACCAGTGTTAAACACTGAAATTTGGAGCGCTCACGTGTGGCACGTGAGGCACCTGAATATTGGGCACTGTTTCTTTTGGGCTTATTCCCTCGTTCTATACATATAAGTGTTAAACACTTAAATCTTGCAACCATCACGTGTAGACACGTGAGGCGCCACCAAGTTGGGCACTGCCTCCTTTGAATTTATCTTCCTATTCTTTTTTAAGTGCTAAGCACTAATGGAAGTCACGTGGGATTACGTGACTCGATCTCAGTTGTTCCTTTTTGTTCCTCAGAGGTGCTTACGTGCGAACACGTGATTTGTCGCTATAGCATTGAACGCTAATATGCATGGGACTCTTGATCTTAGTCTTAAGAATTTCAAGTACTTTGTTTTATAAGAATTAAATTCTTACGCAGGGTTAAACCCTGGTTCTATCAGAGGAACTAAATTCCTATGTCTTTGGAAGAATTAAATTCTTCAAACCTAGTTCTTTTCTCAACGTTTTGGGACTGCATAACAGATCTCTCCGATGAGAATTAAATTCTCAACTTATGGGAAGATCTGCTTCTGCAGACCTCAATCAGAGGAAGAACTAAGTTCTTTTTTGGAAGAGTTAAACTCTTGTAGAAAGAGATAAAATGATATCTAAGTCTTTTTCCTCACCTAGGATTTCTTTTTCTTTAAAGAGAACTCTTCTTCTTTTTTTTGTTTTCTCCAAATCTTATGGAGGGGTCTCCTCTCTTTCTTTCTTCAGTCTCGAGTCCATTATATAGCATAGGCAAGTTTGTTGATTTTTGTTAAGGAAATCCCTCATTGAGAGATTTTTGTTAAGGAAATCACTCCGTTGGATCTTTGATCTAGGGACTCCTTTTTTAGAGAAGACATTTTTCTTGTTTTTAACAAAATTGGGAAAATATTTTCCCATACAGAGCTTATTCTGTAGCTTGGTGATTTTTAATCACCATTGGATCTCTAATCCAACGGTGCTTTGTTTTACAGAGCACAATCTTTCTTATTTAGAAAGATTGGGAAAATATTTTCCCATACAGAGCTTATTCTGTAGCTTGGAGATTTTTAATCACCATTGGATCTTTAATCCAACGGTGCTCTGCCTTGCAGAGCGTAATCTTTCTAGTTTAGAAAGATTGGGGAAATATTTTCCCATACAGACCTTATTCTGTAGCTTGGTAATTTTTAATCACCATTAGATTTTTAATCCAACGGCGTCCTGCCTTACAGAGCGTGATCTTTCTTGTTTAGAAAGATTGGGAAAATATTTTCCCATACAAAGCTTATTCTGTACCTTGGTGATTTTTAATCACCATTGGATCTTTAATCCAACGATGCTCTGCCTTACAGAGCGTAATCTTTCTTATTTAGAAAGATTGGGAAAATATTTTCCCATACAGAGCTTATTTTGTAGCTTGGTGATTATTAATCACCATAGGATCTTTAATCCAACGGTGCTCTTTTTTACAGTGCACAATCTTTTTTGTTTAGAAAGATTGGAGGAAATATTTTCCAAATAGGGTTCTGATCCCTCTTATTTAGAATTTAATTATATCGGCTCAGAGAGTATTAGGAACCCTCACGTGAAGCACGTGACCCATAGCACTAGGCCGGTTTGCTTATATGCAGCAGTCCCAGAGAAAAGTATCACGTGTTGGCACGTGATGCGCCTTCTGGCCTGTTATTTGTTTTAGGAAGGCGCCTATATATTTTGTATATAGATACTCACGTGCCTGCACGTGAGGCTCAATTTCAGCATTATTTGTTAAGCGTACTGCCTATAATTTTTGCTCCAAGACGCATCACGTGCGGGCACGTGATGCTCCATTTGGGGAATTTTTCCATCACTTTTTGGTTCATTATTTATTTATTTTTTATAAGGAAACACAACGCATCGATGAAGTTGCAGCCATAGGAATGCTCATAGCTACCCTTGACCCAAATCAAAGGAGTTCCCGTATATGGCCCTCTTCAAGCCAACGACCTTTCAAGAGCTCATGGATAAAATGGCTCGATTGGATCAAATGGGTCAAGACACTTTCTCATCCGATGATGACGAGTGAAAAGCGGAGACAAGATGGCATTTGTCGCCTACGCTCAACAAAATAAGCGGCTCTGAAGCAACCTGTCGCCAAAATAGCGATAGCGTGGGTACTCGTTTCCCCTCGAGATATACACAGGGGGCATATTCCTCACCGGCGGAAGAATCTCTTGTAGAATGGTCCTTATTTCTCAAAAGACGGGAAGGATATTAAGGGGTCTACAAACAGGTCCTACAATCTAGTGGAATGCCCCGCTCAAAAAAAAAGAAAAAAAGAAAAAGAAAAAAAACGATATGTCTACAAGCAAAATGGGCACGGATGAAACCCGAAAGGGCACCGCGAGTAAAAACAGTAGGACTGCCGGCGAGCTTATGAAAACCCGGAAGGGTGCAACCTCGTTAAAATAAATACACTTACGAGATCCTCATGACTTGTAAGGAGAATCCTCATATGAGACCCTCACGGCTCATAGGATTCAAAAGCCTTAAGTTACAGGGATCTGGACCTGTTCTTAAGCCGTCATATCCCCCAAATTGCCCTACAGGCGATCCATATTGACCCTTGTATACAATCCAGGGGCACAGATAAATATTTCTTTGCCAAGTTCTACAAATGGCAAGAAATGTCCCCATATGATGAATAACACTTGTAGGTCCTCTCGACTTATAAGGAGAAAACACTCTTGGAAGATCCTTACGATTTACAAGAGATGACATCACTTAGGAATCCCCATGATTCTTAAGGAGAAAATACGCCTACGAGATCCTCGAGACTCATAGGGAGAAAACCCTTTATGAGACCCTTACGTCTCGTAAAGTCAAAAGTCTTAGTCGACAGGATCCTAACCCTGTCTATTAAACCACCTTTGTCCAAATCAACAGGGGCAAATGATGAGTCGCTCATGGCAATATCCCAGTTGTAGCGATACTGATGCCTAAACAAGTGCCAAACTCCAAGTCAACCTCTCCGGCAAATGCCATCCCTACAACCATCTAATAAAAAAGGGGGCCCCGTTCGCTGGGATCAGAAATGCCAAAGTGCACAGGACGAAATCAAGCAATACCTGCAGAATTCGCCGGTATTGACCTCTCCGGTCAAGGGAAAGCCCCTCATCTTGTATACAACAGCCCTTGAAGGTTCTCTAGGCGTGCTATAGGCACAAGAGAATGATCAGGAAAAAGAGAAAGCTCTCTAATATTTGAGTCGAGTTCTCCTTGGGGCAGAAAACAACTACTCCCCCATCGAAAAGCATTGCCCAACACTGATCTTCATGATAATGAAGCTTCGACATTATGCCTTGACACATGAGATCCATCTCATATCAAAAGTGGATTCTCTCAAATATTTGATGTCCAGAGCCATACTAATGGGAAGGCTTGCCAAATGGGCTCTCCTCTTGATGGAGTTCTCGATAATATATCAACCCCTCAAGGCAATAAAAGGCAAGGTCATCGCCAACTTTCTCGCTGAGCATCCAATACCAGCCGACTCTCCTTTAAATTGAGAGCTGCCGGATGAATATGCGTTCGACACAATCGACGGGGAGAAAGAAGGGAGTGATGCCCGATGGGAAATTTATTTCGATAGGGCATCGTCTATGAAGAGGCTAAAGCAAAGCACCCCCATAATCAAAACCGGAGTAGGCCTTATCTTTGTGACTCCACAAGGAGGGATAATGCGTTTTGCCCTTTCCTTAACAGAGCCAAGGACGAACAACGAGGCTGAATACGAGGCTCTAATAGCAGGTCTCGAGATCGCCGTTGACATGGGAATCGAGAACCTCCTTGTATATGGAGACTCCCAGCTGGTCGTTAGCCAAGTAAAGGGCGACTATCAGATATTCATGCTAGAGTTGATAAAATATGGCGAAAGAGTGCAACAACTACTGACTCAAATCCCCTCCTACGTCCTGGAAAGTATACCACGGGAGGAAAATAGAAAGGTAGATGTGTTAGCCAAGCTCACTGATTGATATCGTTTCCGTGTCGTGTTTAGAAATATTTCACAACCAAAGAAATTTATACCGCAATCAATTAACGGTGTCGATGTACCGTGTTAATGAATACGGATCGTCCACTGAGATGTGTGTTTTGATCAATCTTGTTTTAGATGAGTCGAAATGAAAATTTAAAAGAAAATGCAAGACAATCGATTCAAGATTTGTGAGATTTGATTTTAAGAAAACATAAAGAATATAGATCTAGAATCAAGAATCAAGAAATGTCCCAATCACTTTGATTTATCAAGATAATGAAGAATAGCTTATAGGATTCGATTGAGTTAATAGTTAATGATGAATCTAATAATTCCTAATCTTATCTATTGATAATTTGTAGCTAGATTGATGATTATGATGAAGATTAGGGATCTACTGAAGAAACTAGGGTTTCTCCTTTTATCCCTTGTCTTTTCAATCATGATCATTCGGATCTAGCCTTTAGCAAAGAAAATCATCAATCGTTTGATCCCTAATTTGCAATGAAATAATCAAGAAGTCATTTCGCTCCAAATTAGGTCATCAACAATTCTTTTTGCTAAGGTTCACAAATCTCATAAGAATTAAGACTAGTATTAAGATTTGATCATCATTAGATCTATCAATTCTCTCGAATCCTCCACAAGCAGAGAATTTACTCAAGCATCATGAAAATAAATGAATCAAAGATTAAGAAGTTTCACAACGCAAGAATGTAAAGAAAACAAGAATTTCAATTATCACCTTTATTAAATCGACGACTAATTACACATTCCCTCAATTCAAGGTTACAAGATGTTGCTCTCGATCGCTCCTTTTGAAGAGGTAACTAGATCCGTCGAATTTCGCTCCGCTCGATCTCCGTGAGTCGCGGATCGTCATGGATCTCTTGCTCGGATGAAGATTGGCTTCGCGGATAAAGGATCGATGGTTGCTTGCTTGATTTGCTTCTCAAAATAATCTTGATTTGGCTTTGGAATTGGATTTGGGCTAGGGTTTTGGATCAAGTTGTGTCACTCAACTTGTAGAAATTTGGCTCAATATTCAACCTTAATTAATGAACAACCTTTTTAATGAAGCCATAGATGCCTTTGGAATTGGATCAGGAAATGACGGGTTGAACTTGACTAGCGAACTATGAATAGTTTGGCATTCGTCAAGGTCATAACACGCTAGGGGTAAAATATTATTGGGAATTTCAAGTGTTGAAATTTGCAATGAGATTGCATACCTTCTATGAGATAGTTGGATCCCGATACCCGCTGCGAGTAAAAGTTACTCCTGGGAGAGTTTTACACATTACAATTAGCCGATCAAGTAGGTGTCTAGAAAGGTGTCAACGGAGTTACGCCCCTGGGAAAACGAGGTTTATTTTAATTAGGTCCGTGCGAAAGCACGAGGAACCTCTCTCAAAGTACCAGCACTGGCCTGGCTGAAAGATTGGCGAACTTGTAGCGTGTAATTAATCCCGGCTAGTCTTTCCTTTTAGGGTTTGAAGGAAGATTTGACTAAAACAGTGGGAGACATCCTGATTAGATATATTAATAACCAATCTAATCTTGCAAGAGTATACGCTGAGTGTTTTCTTCTCTCTCTCTCTCCAGGTAGCGACCATGTCACACCTTAATCAAGATAATAATACGGATGTATTGACCGAACCCGCTTGTTATACTGAGCTGGGGAACGTTGGTCCCGCTCCAACTTATAATTGTTATAAGACAGAGCAGGAAATAGGGGATTACCAGAATTCCCGTGCCGCCCAAACGAAGAAAGTGCATGCTGATACATCTTCTTCGGATGTGTTCATTACAGAGAACTGTTTCTCAGTATCCTTTACGTCCTGGGTATGAGATGCCGGATCAGGATCCCGCATATGTAATTTGTTACATGGGCTACAGATAGGTAGAGAACTGAGAACGGGTGATAAGTTTCAAAAGTTGGAAACGGAGCAAGTGTTGCAGCCAAGTAAGTTGGCAGTTATCACCCTGTATTACCAGAATACATTGATTCTGAACGAATGTTATTAGATACCGAACCTGATATACAACATCATATCAGTCTCTTTATTTATTAAAGAAAGATATAATTTTGTATTGTTGGATAATATTTTGAACATATCCTATATCAAGAGTTGATCGGATCAGGCACGTTATCTAAAAGCATAGACGTTCTAAATCAAACCACAGTTTTTTAACGTATAGAACACACACAAGAGGAAGAGTTCAGAAATGAACAAATCCTTCTTGAGATATTGTAGACTAGGTCATATCAATGTGACCTGACTAGCTGAAGTTACATTTAGATGCATATTTAAATCTGTTTGAATTTACATCTTTTGAAACTTGCCGGTCATGTCACAAAGATAAGATGACCACAACTCTGTTTATTGGAAACAGAGAAAGAGTTAGTGAACTCTTGGGATTGATACATGATGATGTATGTAAGGTCCCCTGTCTACACATGCCAAGACCGGTTCTTTATACTTCATTACATTTACTGTTTATCTCTCAAGATTCGGGCATATGTTCCTGTTGAAATATAAGTCTGAACCTTTTGAGAAATTCAATGAATATGAGTTAGAAGTAGTGAACCAAAACGGGTATAAGTATTATGCCCTTTGATGTATCAGGGAGGAGAATACTTGAGCACGGGATTCCTGGACTTTTCTAAAGGAGAATGAGATTCTTTCTCAGCATTACTCCTCCGTATACACCACAGCACGTCGGTGTATCGGGGCGGAGCTAACACACCCTATTAGATATGGTGCGCTCTATGATGAGTACTACTGAGTTTCCTAATTCCTTTTGGGAGTTATGCACTTGTGAAGCTACATACCTATTGAATAGGGTTCCAGTCAAATCAGATGCCTACCACTTCATATGTGATATGGAATGGGAAGAGCACATATCTTAAGTAAGTTAAGATTTGGGGTTGTCCAGCCTATGCATGAAAGCAAAATTCGAACAAACTCGAGGAAAGGTCAGTTCTGTGGAAGTTTGTTGGATATCCCAAGCATTAGCAAGGGAATATCTTCTACCACATCGAGGAACAAAAGATGTTTTGTTTCTCAGCATGCCACCTTTGTGAAAGGGAATTTCTTATGAAGAAATTAGTGGTCATGAGGTAGAACTGGAAAGAGTTCCAGCTATACAAACTGCAGCTGATGATTTGGTATAACCAAAGGATTCAATAGATTCTAACGAACCTCAGCCTCTCCGCCGATCTAGTAGGGTTCCTCACCCACCTGAGAGATACTTCGGTTTTCTCTATGACAGTGGGAGCGAGAGTTGCATCATGAGATGATGACCCAACTTGTTTCGAGCAGGCCATCAGGAGCGGGACTCTGTAAGAATGGCAGGATGCTTAGTGATCTGACATGGAATCCTCATACACCAACAAAGTATGGACTTTGGTTGCTTTATCTGAAGGGTTAAATTCCCATCAGGAGCAAGTATATCTTGAGAAGATTACTTGGTGTACATGGAAAAGTTGAGACTTTCAAAGATATGCTTAAGTCCATCCAGATCCTACTTGCCACAGCTGATTGTTGGGTATGCGATACCACAACAGATGGCCCTAGTGCAAGTGGAAGATTGTTAGTTATATGTATGCCCTAGAGGCCATTATTGTACATACGATGTATATTGTAGTAGATGCTTGGACATATATAGGGAGGACTTTCTTGCTCGACATGATAGTACGCTATCTGGTTGCTCTTTATCTTAATATGTACTCTGATTGTCTCTATGTTACATGTTGATAAAGCCCTTAGGATGAGTACTTGACTACCAGGACTATGATGCGAATCATACTAGTGGGGACAGTGTATTCGCCAAGTACATCCTTCAAATGTTCCTAGTCGTGGGAGTACCGAGACATGGCATCGATACTCTAGAGTAGACTAGCGTATGCGCTTCTTGACCCATATGATGGGCGATGGATGGTCCCATATCCATTGGTGTTTGACATCAGAGAAGGTATACGGGTGCTCAGTAGAGACTGGGTACACTGGACGGACTCGCCGAGAACTCCCAGATGGTATTATACCTCACGTTAGATGGCAGTTCTCTGGTGACACTGATACAGGTTAGTCTGTAGACCCGAGATCGTCATAGAGTCTTGTGTGATTCCCACTGTGCTTTATCATACCATGTCCAAGAGGGCGTGCAAAACGGTGGCTTTTGGGTACAGTCCCGAATCACATGGAGGCAATATGCGATAGGAGGGGATTCGTCTCTCCCGGTATAGGGAGTTGATGTTGCGCTGTGTTCGATTGGCTATAACTGGAAATCCCTGGCCAGGGTTGCTGAGATTTACTGGTAAGTATTATCAGTAGTTTCTCGAACTGTTATAGACTTCATATCGACACGACTTATCAAGCTACTGGGTCTGACGTTTACCACCTCTAGGCGAGATATGCGACATATCAGACGAAAAGACCGGACTGTACGGGAGTGTTACTGATTGGATCCGCAGGAGAATGTACAGGCTTGCTTGTTGATCTTCTGATCGCTCAATACCTGGATGGCTGTTACATTTAACTGACCGCTTGCAGCTTGTGGGTGTTTAATATGATCATCACCTACTGCCAGCGTATTGACGATTCTTTAGAGTCCTACACAGAGGTTTCCTGGCTCAGGTAAAACGGAGTAGAAGCACATATGTGATATGTGCGGGACCGAGAATAATACATGTATGCGATACCGTATTAGATTCTCGCGATATGAGATATCGGCCGGGTATATGAGATATAGCCGAATCATCGGATCAAGTGTTGATTCGATGAACTGGTACAGATTATATTAGTCGGTTATTTGTGAAATAGCCGGATTATCGGATCAAGTGTTGATTCGATAATTTAATGTATAATTATATATTTGATATATTAAATTACATTAACTAATATAAGCTCACTTAAAGATTCTTTTTCTCACTCGGGAAATACATTGATATATATGTGATATATGTTAATTGTATTATTTTATTTTGTTACAATAAATATTGTATATGTGATATATAATATTGTAACATGTTAGGGTTATAAATGCAACATGTTTTGTGGAGAATAAATGTGGTTTGGGTTTGGATTAGGGTTAAGCTTTCATGAAGCTTTCAAGAATCTTCTTGAAGCTTTGACTTTGACCTTGATATTTTGCATAGATATTTTCTTAACCCAACCCAACCCTTTAACCATAGTTGTTTCTCTACATGGGTTAAGTCTTCATACTTAACCCATGGTTGCATTTCTAACCTCACTTGAGTTTTCGTTATTCATCACAAAAGGATTTTGATCTTCTTCTTCTTCTTCTTGCTTGAAAAATCTTTCTAGCTTTTTCATAAGTGATGAAAATGAGTGAGAAATAGAAAATAAATGAGAACTAAATTCCTACTTCATCATCCTCATCTATTTTAGCCGTTTAGATTAGGGTGTTTGCTTTGCTAATACTTGATTAGCAAAGCAAGAGTTTGGGTTTGAGTTTCTTCAAGGTAGATCATCTTAGTTATCGAAGATCAGAAGTAAGCTTGCATCTTTCTTTTGTGGAGCCTCTCTTGAGTCCGGATACTCGATGATCGCAGCGAAGGGACCTTAACACGGAGCTTTAGAAGTGAAAGAACGGACTACAAAGGTTGTAATCCCTAACTCTTAGAAGTAAAGTTGTTTACTTGCTATTTGTTTCGCCTAATCTCTAGTCTAAGATCTTGGTTAGGGTTGTTCGGCACGTCTAAAATTTAAATCGGGCATGGTTGATACCTTGTAGAACCTTGTGAGAGTGCCTAGTAACCCTACACTCTACTATCCCGAGTTTCAAGACGTGTGTAAGTGCGTATAGTAGAGTATCAACATTCAATTGTTTGGCTTCCAAAATAGGAACTATTTTTCAGACTTATTTTTATCCTCAGAATAGTGACTTCTTTCATCTTACTAACCCTTGGGACAACGGCTCATAACTACTTATTACTAGTTTGTTTAAGAAAACTTCTAATTTTCTTGGTTTTCTTAAATTTTTCCAATCTTTTAAATGTAATTTTTCACTATCTAATCTTTTATTATCTTATTTATGTACAATTTTTTTTATGGTTCGTGCTTATGCAAAGTATGATGCAAAGTGATGCGTAAATAAGCACAAACCTCCCCCAAACTTGTTTTCAACAGTGTCCTCACCGTTGTCTTCTGCTAAATCTCAAAAAACCTGTAAGCTTGGGAGGAAATTTATTAACGGGGGCAATAATGCATAAATGTGAAAATCTCCCCCAAACTTATTTATTGGCTCACCATTTTGAGTAAAAATTTTATTTTCAAGAGCCAACAAAATACCCCCCCCCAAAAAAAACCTTGAGTTAAACAATGTTGAGCATTTGAAAATCATAAGAGGGGGTCAAAATTACTGGTCAATGCCAAGCTTTGTAGAGACCGAAAGTCAACACCAACTATTCGAAGATTTTATCAGTGTAGTGCACCGGTTGGTGGAAGAACATATTGTAGAGAGCCAGGAAGAAGTGGGGAAAAGATAAGTGGTGTGATAGAAAGGGTTTGCGTCTCGTTTTGGAGAGACGACACAATGATTGTGATGATGCATTACTCGCATTTTCTTTATAGTCCAGAAGAAGGAGTGGAGGTTCAATTATTCTGTTTTGAAGATGATTCATTTCAACACCCGTTTTTGCCAAAAATGCGAGTTCATCAGCGAAAATATCCTCAAAGCTCTCATCGATACCCCGAAGAATAATGTCATCAAACAGTGCGGGGTGATCTTCAGACTCCAAAAAAAGTTCATAATCAGTATTAGTTGTTGACCCGGACAACTCGGTGGAAGAGTCTGTATGTGTATAATACATAGTTGGGTCAAACAACAACATATGAAAAGAGTCTAGATCAGTATCATGAGGCTGATCAAATTCGCTGCCGTCGACATCCATTAATTCGACAGAACAGACTTGAGCAGTAGGTTCGGAGGGTACACTTCCCAACTTGTAAAGTTTAAGCTCAATCGACATCTTCCCGAAGGATAGGGTCATAAAGCCATTACGACAGTTGATTATAGTATTGGAAGTGGCCAAAAAGGGGCGACCAAGGATCACCGGAATTTGATTCCGTGGTTTCACTACAGGCTGTGCATCAAGTACAATAAAGTCCACAGGGAATAAAAATTCCCCGATTTTTATCAACACATCCTCTAGTTCACCCCTAGGTTTGGTGATTGATCGGTCGGCCATCTGGAGAGTACAGTGAGCTGGTTTCAACTCTCCAATCCCTAACTGCTCATAAACCGAGTAAGGAAGCAGGTTAACCCTTACACCCAGGTCAAGTAGAGCACGGTTAATGTGTTTACCCCCAATAGAAATAGAAATTGTAGGACAGCCAGGGTCCTTACGTTTTCTAGGTAATTGTTGGGGAAAAGCTGTGTCTACAGTACTCGACATGAACACCTTTTTTGGCACTTGAGTCTTCCTCTTCTTAGTGCACAAGTTCTTGAGAATTTTCGCATAAGCCGGGACTTGTTGTATAGCATCTACGAGAGAGATATTGATGTTAACTTGCTTAAAGATTTCAGTGATCTTCTCCATTTGCAGACTTGGTCAGTTTCCCCTTAACCGATTTGGATAAGGAGCTTTAGCAATAAGAGCTGGGTTCAACATTGGAGAAGATCGCGTGGGTAGAGAAGATCCCAAAATAGGAGTGGGGTTCGTCTTTGGTGGACTAGAAGAGGTATGCTGAGGGTTCAAGCCTTGGGGAAAATGGAGAATAGGCTCGGGAGAAAATGGTGGGTTAGATGGACTAGGGTCAGAAGTAGAAGTAGAAGTGGAAGGAAAAGTCTCAGCCGGGGTATCATCGATTGATTCATCCTTATTATCAATCTCTTCACCGACATGGTTGTCAAGCACTCTTCCAGATCTCAACGTGGTGATAGCGTTCACATGATGTGAATAGCCAGGATTTGGTAGGGGGTGAGCTGGAAATTTATCTTTCTTTCTAGCACTCAATTCGGCATTTATACGGGCAATTTGTGCTTCCATCGATTTAATACTCTCACTTTGGGAGTCAGAGTTTTTCTGTATTTTATCGACGGAAGACTTCACCTTAGCCGAAACTTGCATGATATTTGTCAAAAGCAAATTCATGGTTTGTTCGAGTGGAGAGGAGTTACCAGTACCGGTCAGTTGCAAAGAACTGTTGTGCAATGCAGAAGTGTTGACCGGATTTTGAAATTTTTTTGATTGATAGGGGTGCTGACTTATTTGAAGTGGTTGCTGTTGTGGTGGAGGGACCCTTTGAAAGTTGTTTTGGTTTGGAACCGTGTTTTGAGTTTGTTGTTGGTTCCAAGCAAAGTTAGGGTGATTCCTCCAACCCTGATTATAAGTGGAAGGATACGGATCGTTTCTAGGTCTTTGTTGGAAAGCAGTATTGGTATGCTCATGACCTTGAAACGGAGAATTCAAAGGACATTCTTCCGTGGGATGAGATGGATCAGAACAGCATCCACAGACAGTTTTGGAGAGTGACATCTGATTTAGGGAGGCTGCTAAAAATTTATGTTGCATAGCTTCGAGTTTCTTTTGCATTGCTGCTATTTCAGCTCTAACTCCTATGGACACATCAGATTGGTTGTTACCACCCTTAGACGATGATTGACTTATACTCTCCCACTGTAAAGAATTTTCAGCGAAATCTTCTAAAGATCTCCAAGCTTCACCATCATCTTTATTCATGAAGGTGCCTTAACACATGGATTCAAGGGTCTGTTTTGTTGTAGGATTAATGCCCTCATATATGATTCTGCACATATCCCATCTAGGAATTCCATGATGAGGACATTGAACTAACAGATCCTTGAAGCGTTCAAAACACTTCGAGAATGGTTCATTTGGAAGCTGGATAAATTGATTTATTTCGCTACGGACTCGAGCTGTTTTATGATTAGGGTAGAATTCTTTAGGAAAGCTGTTACGAATTCTCCCCAGTTCGAAATAGAATGTGCGGCTGTGTTATAAAGCCACTTCTCGGCTATATCGCACAAAGTGAATGGAATAAGACGTAAACGCATAGTATCCACAGAAAACTGTGAAGTACCCATCATAGCGCATACGTTTTCAAATTTGGTAATAAAGACATATACGTCTTCAGACTCGAGACCGTGATATTTTGGTAGAAGATTGATGTAGTGTGGTTTGATTTCAAAATTGTCCCCATTGGCTGGTGGAATGGTGAGACGGGTCGAAAGAGGACCTCGCATAGGGTAACATCTCTCTTGGAGAGAGATGCGGGGCGGATTCTGCGCACCTGCGGACGGTGGCAGAGTAGTGTTAAAGAAGTTCGATGGAGAACCGTCCATCGAAGTGGGTGTGGTGGTGGGTGAAGAAAAAGTAGACGTAGAAATACCGACTTCGGAGTCGATAGGAGGAACGCGGACAAGACGAGCACTAGAATCCCGTGTCCAGCCGAGCATGCACTAAATGGTTTAGCACAAGTGGCAGTGTTAAGTGATAATTAAGGAAAAGATGAGTTTGGTGTTTGTTTTCAAAAATACGGATTTTTTTCAAAAATTCACACAAAAAATGCACAAGCAACCCTAATTCTATTGGTCACCTAGGTCAAGTCTCTAGACCGCTCCTAGATTTCCAGAAGATAAGTCGCAAGATAGATCATCTACTGCCTCTTTGCCCCTTCTGTGGCCAGGTAGGTGCCAGGTAAATGGGAGGTTCTCCACTACGTAAGTAGTGGGCCTAATTAAGTAACCACTTGCCTTAGACACCACAAAAGAAACATGGATAAGCAATAGATTACCCATGCAAGTCCACGTTACCTCTCCCGGTTCTTTCGGGCTTGCGGAAACGGTGAAAAACGATTTTAGGTTATGGTAACATGGACTATAAAACACGGATCTTTGCTAAACTACACACTAGCAACTAACTAGAGCTTTACCTACTCGGTTAGGGGTTATACCTCAACTTGAACTCCTTCTCTTAGACTCCTTGTGGTGGTCGGATGGTTCTCTCCTCGTCGCCTTCTCTTGCCGAAGATGGATCCACCTGAGGGTCTCTACCTTGAGCTCCTTCCTCGAACTTGAGAAAACTAAAGTGTCCGGCTTTCTAGACCTTCAACCTTAGGATGAGTAGAGAGTGGCTTTGGGTGTTTTATCTCAAAGGAAATGTTTCTCAACACATGAGATGAATTTTCCTTGAGCTAGAGGAAGAGAAAGAGGAAGAGATGAGAGAGAATGAGAATGAGAGAATGATAATAGTTTTACAACCATAACCAATATATGTGAATTAATCTAATTAATAATATTAATCAAAAGGCAAAAGGTGATGGTTGGTTTGATAAGACCATTATCATTTCATATTAAATGTTTTTGCAAAGATCAAAGAGCATCTTTGGAGTGAAATGATGATGGTCAATGTTTCAACCATGGTCAACAAGTCAACCTTGGTCAACAAGTCAACAACCCTAACCATAACTCAATTTCATTTAATTAATATTATTAATTGATATTTCACATATTCAATAGGGTTTGGAAAAAGATAACTGTCAACTGTGCATACACACTCGTTCCAAAACCCTAATGAAAATCCTCTTCCTCCGCCTCAAACAACTGTGCATACATACCCGCATTCGTGTTCCGAGGAACACGAATACAATGAGATAAAACTAACCCCAAAACATATACTAAGATCTGGCTCAAACCAGAGGCCGCTAGTAATGACTGCCTGGACACCAAACGTGCACAAGTGCGCGGATGTGAACGAACCCTGTCGCAAAACCATGCGACCTCTACTCTGTTTTGCCCAAAGGCGAATAACCCTCTGTGTGGGACTCTAAAGACCCGACAATACGCTGGCAGTGGGTTTAACCACAGACCGCAAGAGACACTAGCTGTACGTAACGGCCCCCAGGTAGATGCCGATAAGAAGACTGATGAGGCGAACCCATCCGAACTCCTACTGAGCCTGTATGTGACAATCTGCATACAGTCCGGTCTGTTCGTCTGAGAATATCGCATGGCGGGCCTAGGGGGTGGTAAACGTCAGTCCCCTAATAGCGGTACAAGTCGTGTCGGAGTGTAGCCCAGAACACCCTGAGATAACACTGGAAACCTTCCAGTATATCTCGCTTGCCCTGGCCAGGGACGACTATGTGTAATGGCTCTCCTCGACACAGCGCGATATCAACTCCCAATACCGGGAGAGACGAATCCTATCTAACCGTCACTGCCTCCAAGTGCTTCGGGACTGCACCCAACTACTACCTGTTTGCACGACTCCTTTGAGCCGTGGTAGGGTAGTAATCAAAGTACAGTGGGAACACACTCGAGGCGAAGTGACAGTGTCAAGTCAGCGGAACAAGCTGGACTCATGTCACCTGGGAACTAATAACTGACAATAGGTATAGTACCAACCAACAGCTCCCGACGAGTCCTGTCCAGTGTACTCGTAACCTAACGAGCACCCGCATACTATCTCAAGTACGACGTACTGACGGCTGTGGGACAGACCGTCTCCCGTGCTGGGATGAGAAGTGCATACGCTAGTCTACTCCGGAGTATCGATGCCCTATCTCGATAGTCCTACGACCAGGGACCTGCATAAGGATGCGCTTGTGGATTACCCAGCCCCCATGAGTGTGACTGCCATCACAACGCTGGTAATCAAGCAAAGATCCTAAGGGCTCCACTAATATGTATAGGCAATATGTTAAAAGAAACACATGTACACACATTGAAGTAGAAACAAACCAAGTAGCATACTACTATTTTGAGCAAGATTGTCTATACAATGGTGAATATCCCAAGCTTCCATTAAGTAATATACAAACTAGTATGATACAGTAATGGCCTCTAGGGCATATGCACTAACAATCTCCCACTTGCACTAAGGCCATGTACTGGCGTATCAAAGACCTATCATCTCGATCAGCCGCTCGAACTGAGTCTGGGGCAAGGCCTTCGTGAATGGATCTGCTGTGTTATCTTCTGATGCAACCCTCCAAACCTCGATCTCCTGGCGATCCACGATCTCCCTGATCAGGTGATACCGCCTTAAGATGTGTCTGGATTTCTGATGGGACCTGGGTTCCTTCACTAAAGCTATAGCCCCGTTGTTGTAGCAATACAGAGGTATTGGATCAACAATGGACGGAACCACCTGAAGTTCTTTCAAGAACTTCCTCATCCAGACGGCTTCTTTTGCGGCATCAGATGCAGCGATATATTTCGCTTCCATTGTCGAGTCAGCAACGGTTTCCTGTTTGGAACTCTTCCAACACACCGCCCCTCGATTGAGGGTAAAGACAAAACCCGACATGGACTTGGAATCATCCTTGTCACTCTGGAAGCTGGAGTCAGCAAAGGCTTCAATCTGGAGGTCTTTTCCGCCATACACCAAGAACATCTCCTTAGTCCTTCTCAGGTATTTGAGAATGTTCTTTACCGCTATCAAGTGCTTCTCCCCAGGGTTAGACTGATACTGGCTTACCACACTCAGTGCATAAGCTACATCTGGTCTGGTACACAACATCGCATATATTATAGAGCCTACCGCAGAAGCGTAGGGTATAATAGACATGCGATCCCTTTCCAAATCAGTCTTGGGAGACATCTCTTTGGAGAGGGTGATCCCGTGACAAGCCGGTAGATTACCGCGCTTGGAATCTTCCATACTGAATCTTTTCAGTATGGTGTCGATGTACCTGGACTGTGAAAGTCCTAATATCCTCTTGGATCTATCACGATAGATCCGGATCCCTAGAATGTAAGAGGCATCACCCAGGTCTTTCATAGAGAACCTGTGTGACAAGAATTCTTTGACAGATTGTAGCATAGGAATGTCATTTCCTATCAAGAGAATGTCATCCACGTATAAAACGAGGAATACGACAGTTCGTGCTACAAATCTACTATAGATGCATGGTTCATCTGGATTTTTGATAAAGCCAAATTCTTTGACCGTCTCATCAAAACAGATGTTCCAACTCCGCGATGCCTGCTTTAGTCCATAAATGGACTTAAGCAACTTGCACACCTTTCCGCTGCTCCCACTCTGAATGAAACCCTCTGGCCGGTACATATAGATACACTCCTCTAAATTTCCATTTAGAAAAGCGATCTTTACGTCCATCTGCCAGATTTCATAATCGTGGAAGGCAGCAATGGAAAGAAGGATCCGAATGGATTTTAGCATAGCCACTGGAGAAAAGGTTTCGTCATAGTCCAAACCAGGTCTTTGACGAAAACCCTTTGCAACAAGTCTAGCCTTATAGGTCTCAACCTGTCCATCTACACCAATCTTCCTTTTGAAGATCCACTTGCATCCTATGGGTTTTACCCCATCTGGAGCAACGTCCAAAGTCCATACTTTGTTGGTGTACATAGACTCCATCTCGGTCCGCATTGCATCCAGCCATTTTACCGAGTCAACGCTCTGAATGGCCTGCTGGAAGTGTTGGATATAGTGCCCTCAGAGTCAATTATTGGATCACAGGCACGTGATTGCAATGATTGAGGGAGGACCTATACCGGTAGGACAGTCTTACTCAAGATGATAGTATGCTATCTGGTTTATCTTTATCATCGTGCACTGTTTTAGGTGACCTTACAAGTCACTATTGTACGTTGATAGAGCCCCTAGGATTCTCGCTTGACTACCATCAGTATGAGGCCGATCATATACGTGAGAGCTGGGGTCTATAAGCATATCCTTAAATAGTCCCTGGTCGTGGGAGTTTCGAGACAGGGCATCGATACTCCAGAGTAGACTAGTGTATACAGTCGAGACCCCAACGAGGGGCGGTGGCCGGTCTCACAAGCCACTGGTGTCAGTTGGTTCACCTAAGATGTATACAGGTGCTCATTGGGTTATGAGTACACCGGACAGGACTCGCCGGGAACATGCTAGTTGGTCTTATACCAGACGTCAGATAGCAGTTCTTTGGTGACATGTGTACAGGTTAGTTCATCGACCTGAGATCGTCATTTGTCTCGTGTGAGTTCCCACTGTGCTTTGATTACTACCCTATCACGCTCAAAGGAGACGTGCAAACAGGTTTTAGTTGGGTACAGTCCCGAGCCACATGGAGGCAGTGAGCGGATCTGCAGGGGTTCGTCTCTTCCGGTATTGGGGGTGAGGTCGCGCTGTGTCTAGGAGAGCCATTACACGAAGTCCTTGGCCAAGGCAGGAGATTTACTGGTAGGTATTCCAGTAGTATCTCAGGGTGTTATGGACTACACTCCGATACGACTTGTACCGCTTTTGGGGGTCTGACTTTTACCAACCCCCTAGGCCCGCCATGCGATGCTCATAGACGAATGGACCGGACTGTACGGATATTTTCACTGACAGGCTCAGTAGGGTGTCAGGATGAGTTCGCTCATCGACGTCCCTTTTGGTCAATACCTGGTAGCCCGTTACGTATTGGCTAATACCTCTGACGTGCTAGTGGTTAAATCCACAACCAAAGTATTGACGAGTCTTTAGAGTCCCCCACATACCAGTTTCTCAAGTTTCGGGTGAAACGCTGTAGAGGCCGTATGGAGATATGGCAGGGTTCGATCAGATACGTGCGGTATTGCACGGATCATGATCGGACGAATTTTACTAGCGGGCTTTGGTTTAAGCCGGATCCTAGTATTAAACAGTGTAGTTTTGTCTCTTTGCATTTGTGTTCAGTGGGAATACAAATGCGGGCATGTATATGCAGTCGCGGGGATTTCCTGTAATTTATTACGGGATCAGTTTTCTGAAGTTGCCAGTTTGCATTCCGTTCCGGCCAGTTTTCCTTTGTTCCTTCACGGCCGGATTTTTCTGATGGAGGGGCTAATTTGCAAGTTTGCAAATTAGCATTTGTGGAGGGGTTTCTTGCATTTGAGGGATTATGATGGTTTAAGCATCTTTGCTTCATTTCTTGCATTAATGAGATAAGAATGGATTAGATATTGATATGACTATGTTATCATCACATTTGGTTGTGGTCACCCCCTTTGCTTTTACTACTCTCACCTCCCTTCATGTTTTCATTCCCTCCACCATTTTATCATCAAAGGCCGGCCACTTTTGGGAGAGGGAGAGGTTCATTTGTATGAGGGAAAATTTATCATCTCATTCCATGCTTGAAAAATGAGAGCTCCATTCTTTTTCAAAGATCATTTCTTCTCTCCTCCATCATCAAAGGCAACTTCATAAACCCCAGGAGACAATACATTCTACACTTCATCTACAGCATCTCTTGGGCACGTCGGCTCGCCAACTTCGTGCCCGAGTTGCCTCGGTCCAGAGGTGGGAGCCCGTAAAAGAACCCGGCGATGTGGTGCACGTTCCGACGATGAGCTGAAGACCGGAGATTCCGCGAGGAGATCGGAGTGGAGGCCGAAGACCGAAGGACATGGATCGCTCGGTATAGCTTCTCTACTCCTTTTCTTGCTTGCTAGAGTTAGGTTAATGGCCCGATCCGGGATATTAGTACGCGGTGGTGCCAGTTTCTAGTTTTTAGAAAAGTTTCGTTTCCGCATTCCGGCGTCGGATTGACGGCCGGGGCGCCGCCGTGCACTTACAGGAAGGTAGTCGGCTCATCATAATTAATGATGCAATCCTCTCTATCCCCGTCTATGAGAAAACCGTAGTATCTCTCGGACGGATGAGATTGCTTACTACTCCTGCGGAGCGGTGCAGGAATGTCCTGTTCTTTCGAACTTTCTGGTTCTACTAAGCTTTCAGTAATAGTTTGTGGTTCTGGAATTTCTTCCAGTTCTATTGCGCTCCCACTAATTTCCTTTTCTAAGAACTAGTGTTCTAGAAAGTAGGCAGTACGAGAAACAAAGACCTTCTGTTCTTCTGCGTAATAGAAAAGATACCCCCTGGAGTTCTTTGGGTATCCCACAAACTTGCACAGTACTGAGCGTGCCTCGAGTTTGTCCGCATGCTGCTTTTTGACAAAAGCTGGACATCCCAAGATCTTCAGATATTGAAAATAGGGTTTCTTCCCACTCCATATCTCATATGGTGTGGTAGGCACAGTCTTAGTCGGAACTCGGTTCAAAAGGTATGTCGCTGATTCTAGCAAATATCCCCAGAATGATCGCGGTAACTCAGCGTTACTCATCATGGAACGTACCATATCCAATAGGGTTCGGTTCCGTCTCTCCGATACACCGTTATGTTGCGGAGTGTATGGAGGAGTAAGCTGAGAGAGAATTCCATTCTCTTTTAAGTAATCTAGGTACTCGGCACTTAAGTATTCACCACCTCGATCAGATCTTAGTGTCTTGATACTTTTGCCTGTTTGTTTTTCTACTTCATTCTTGTATTCCTGGAACTTTTCAAAGGCTTCAGATTTATGCTTCATTAAGAAGACATGTCCTAACCTTGAAAAATCATCCGTAAAAGTAATGAAGTAAGAATAACCGCTTCGCGCATGTGTAGACATTGGACCACACACATCACTGTGTACGAGCCCCAAGAGCTCGCTCGCTCTTACTCCGTGTCCAGTGAACCGAGTCTTTGTCATCTTTCCTTTGAGACAGGATTGACAAGTTGCATATGAATGATATTCGAACGGATCCAAATATCCTTCTGTATGTAACTTCATCAACCTTCTCTCATTGATGTGACCCAGTCTACAATGCCATAAGAAAGCATGATTGATCTCTGGAGACTTTCTTTTATGTGTATTCTGGACATTGAAAATCTGTGGTTGGTTTAATACGTATATACCATTGTTTAATGTACCCGACCCAATCAAAACTTGATTAAGGTGAATGTTCACAACATTACTTACAAATGCAAATTCATAACCTTCTTTAGATAATAAAGATACAGATATGATATTACAGGTTGCATCGGGTACAAAATAACAATCACGCAAAACCAAAACATGTCCATCTGACATTCCCAGGTGATAGTCCCCCACGGACTCAGCATCCATGCCAGCTCCGTTTGCAACTCTGAGGGTCATATCACCTGCCTTCAAAACCCTACGCCTTCTCAGTGCCTGCAAAGAATTACAGATATGAGATCCTGATCCGGTATCCAATACCCAGGAAGTAGAGTTTATTGAAAGACAGTTTTCAATAACCTACACACCTGAAGCTGAAGCCGCAACATGCTTCAGATCCTGGTTTCTGGCCTTCCAAGCCCTGCAATCCTTTTTCCAGGGTCCACTCTTATGACAGTAAAAGCATTCTTCCTTTCCCACAAGGTTTCCCGCTACCTTTGTTTCCTTTCCCTTCGTATCCACTTTACTAACACCGCCCCTTAGTTTGGCGGGGGCTTTCTTCTTCTTTCCCTTGGCTTTCGCCTTGGACTTAGAAGAGGAAGATCCTCCTACAAACAAAGTGGATGTTTCCCTACCTTTCTGTAGGGTACCCTCTGCACTCCTCAACATATTGAGGAGCTCCGGAAGTTCAACCTCTTTTCCTTGTAAGTTGAAGTTCAGGATAAACTGGGCGTAAGTGGAAGGAAGGGACTGGAGAATCAAATCCGTATAGAGCTCGTTCTCTAATGTGGTCCCAAGGTCCGCGAGCTCTTCAATGAAGCCAATCATCTTAAGCACGTGTTCCGCTACTGATGATCCGATGGCCAATCTTGTCGAAAACAACTTTTTCGAGACTTCGTATCTGGCGATACGGGATTGCTCTCCATACAGTTCTTTTGTATGAAGAAATATGGATTCTAGGTCCATATTCTCGTGCCTCCTCTGATGTTCATTGTCCATAGAGGTAAGCACGAGGTACTTGGCCTTCGCGCAGTCGATCTCCCATGTCTTACGGATTTCTATATCCGTGACGCTGGAGGTAGGACCTGGGACAGGGGGAGCTTTGGTGGTAAGGAGATACCCCAACTTGTCGTAAGTGATTGCCATTTTGACATTCCTGAGCCAATCTTTATAGTTTGGCCCTGTCAGTATATTTTTATCTAGTAATAACTTAAGTCCAGTCATGTCGATTGGTCGCTGCAATTAGGAAAGAGAGAAGAAACACTTTAGCATGATGCTCTTGCAAGTTTAGAGTGGTTTTTAGTTTGTCTAAACAGGATGGCTCCCACTGTCTCTCGAATCCCTCCTCAAACCATAAAGGAAGAATTAGTCGGGATCAATCTCACCGTACAATACTTGCTTAACCGTTTAGCCAGGCCAGTGTCGGTACTTCGAGGGAGGTTTTCCAACGCTTTCGCGAAGTTCCTTAATTAAATAACATCTTTTCCCTGGGGGCGTAGCCCTGCTAACACCTTTCTAGACACCTACTAGGTTTATAGCATTGATCGTTAAGTGAGAAATTTCCCGAGGAGTAGCATATACTCACAGTAGGATCGGGATCCAAATATCATCGTGTGACAAAACTGAAGGAATCCTACCAGAATCATCACACTCCAAATGGTATGCAGCGCTAGCAAGTTTCAGTTTCTTTTGAAACTCCCGATGTGGATTTTTGCCCCATGCTCTTATGACCTTGGTGTGAGGTCAAAATGTCATAAGTCACATGTCAAGTTCTACCCATCATTATCCAGCTTAATTTGAACCCACCCGTACCTACCCTTGACGTAGGCCAAAATGGCAGTACGACTGTCTCAAACCAACGCATTCTATCTATGCAACAGATAAATATCCGGCAGCTACCAATCACCATGCCTTGGCGTGAGGTCAAAATACATAGCTTGAATACTACCGAATATTTAACTGAAATGATGGAGGGCTACGAATGGTTTTGGCGAAACCGTGAACGTAGTGAACTTGATATAATCGATGGAATGAGATAGCTTTTAAAAGGAGTGGTTCAAGCTCTGCATTTAAAAGTTGGTTTTTGAAAAGAACCGAGTGGTTTTGAAAGTGTTCCAATGACTTTTACTTGGTTTATTTTCTTGCACTAATTTTAATGCGTCCCATCATTTAATCCTACCATTGCAGAAAACAACGAAAATATAACGTACGCTTATGCCATCCGCATTCGCCACGGGGTCCCGTCATCACCCGTTAGGTTACTTAACTAACGACAGAGCGGGGGCTGGACTAGCGCGGATGCAAAACATAAGCAACGCCTAAATAGATATCATATATAGATATATACACATTCGTCAGATGCAATGATAGCCATTCCAGATCATAGATGAATACATTGGATATACTAGGAATCCGCATTCCGTTCGAGCCTGTAACGAAAAGCGGATTACACGGTCGCGATGAATAGCCAATACCCCACCCTAGACCCCTACGGGTGTGGCAAACTACCCGCCAAGTACCCGAAGCGAAGCAACCTCCCTCAACGACGTGAGTAGGCCACTCGGCACTTCGAGATACCCGGTAGTTTGTGCACCCCACCTTGGGTCTATCCTAGGAGCAAAAACAGTAAAAAGAAATTATACAATGGCGGCTACAACCTCATCCCGGATGTGCGGCCATACAAATAATATTACATCAAATTTTACATATTACATGAATTGAAAGATAAAGGAAAAACTCTCATCTCACAACCCCCGGCTATTCATCCGCGACAATCCAACGAATTCATATACACATACCATCAACATTACAGATCACAGATATGTATAACCCCCACTAATCGACGTATAGCGATTAGCAGACGTTCAATACATATATAACATTACAGATACAACCCATTGGCCAAAGTCTATAGAAAATCGATCAAAATGTGGATTTGTAACCACCCGAAAAACAAATTTGTTCTCTGGAAATTCTGGACAGAAACAAACCATCCTAAAAATCATAAAACACCAATACATGAACACTGCAGGAGAAACGATTCACGGCCGAGTCAACTAGGCCGCGGATCCGCGGCAGGAGCAAGCTGATGCCGCGGATCCGCGGTGAGTTGGTCGACTCACTGGATCGTTTTTCTTGCCTGTTCTGTAAAAACCCTGAGTCGATTTTTAGTACATGATTTATTATTTTTTGAGCAAAAATAAAAATCGGCAGAAACTTGAATTTTTCGGGGTGTTTTGCGGTTTTTTGTTCGATCAAAATTCTAGATACTTTGCTAACATGCTAGGGTGTGTTTAGCTAGGCTCTGATACCACTGTAAGTCCACGTTACCTCTCCCGGTTCTTTCGGACTTGCGGAAATGGTGAAAACAATTTTTAGGTTATGGTAACATGGACTATAAAACACGGATCATTGCTAAACTACACACTAGCAACTAACTAGAGCTTTACCCTACTCGGTTAGGGGTTATACCTCAACTTGAACTCCTTCTCTTGGACTCCTTGTGGTGGTCGGATGGTTCTCTCCTCGTCGCCTTCTCTTGCCGAAGATGGATCCACCTGAGGGTCTCTACCTTGAGCTCCTTCCTCGAACTTGAGAAAACTAAAGTGTCCGGCTTGCTAGACCTTCAACTTTAGGATGAGTAGAGAGTGGCTTTGGGTGTTTTATCACAAAGGAAATGTTTCTCAACACATGAGATGAATTTTCCTTGAGCTAGAGGATGAGGAAGAGGAAGAGATGAGAGAGAATGAGAATGAGAGAATGATAATAGTTTTACAACCATAACCAATATATGTGAATTAATCTAATTAATAATATTAATCAAAATGAAAAAGGTGATGGTTGGTTTGATAAGACCATTATCATTTCACATTAAATGTTTTTGCAAAGATCAAAGAGCATCTTTGGAGTGAAATGATGATGGTCAATATTTCAACCATGGTCAACAAGTCAACCTTGGTCAACAAGTCAACAACCCTAACCATAACTCAATTTCATTTAATTAATATTATTAATTGATATTTCACATATTCATTAGGGTATGGAAAAAGATAACTGTCAACTGTGCATACACACCCGTTCCAAAACCCTAATGAAAATCCTCTTCCTCCGCCTCAAACAACTGTGCATACACACCCGCATTCGTGTTCTGAGGAACACGAATACAATGAGATAAAACTAACCCCAAAACATATACTAGGATCTGGCTCAAACCAGAGCCCGCTAGTAATGACTGCCTGGACACCAAACGTGCACAAGTGCGCGGATGTGAACGAACCCTGTCGCAAAACCATGCGACCTCTACTCTGTTTTGCCCAAAGGTGAATAACCCTCTGTGTGGGACTCTAAAGACTCGACAATACGCTGGCAGTGGGTTTAACCACAGACCGCAAGCGGCACTAGCTGTACGTAACGGCCCCCAGGTAGATGCCGATAAGAAGACTGATGAGGCGAACCCATCCGAACTCCTACTGAGCCTGTATGTGACAATCTGCGTACAGTCCGGTCTGTTCGTCTGAGAATATCGCATGGCGGGCCTAGGGGGTGGTAAACGTCAGTCCCCTAATAGCGGTACAAGTCGTGTCGGAGTGTAGCCCAGAACACCCTGAGATAACACTGGAAACCTTCCAGTATATCTCGCTTGCCCTGGCCAGGGACGACTATGTGTAATGGTTCTCCTAGACACAGCGCGATATCAACTCCCAATACCGGGAGAGACGAATCCTATCTAACCGTCACTGCCTCTAAGTGCTTCGGGACTGCACCCAACTACTACCTGTTTGCACGACTCCTTTGAGCCGTGGTAGGGTAGTAATCAAAGTACAGTGGGAACACACTCGAGGCGAAGTGACAGTGTCAAGTCAGCAGACTAAGCTGTACTCATGTCACCTGAGAACTGATAACTGACGATAGGTATAGTACCAACCAACAGCTCCCGACGAGTCCTGTCCAGTGTACTCGTAACCTAACGAGCACCCGCATACTATCTCAAGTACGACGTACTGACGGCTGTGGGACAGACCGTCTCCCATGCTGGGATGAGAAGCGCATACGCTAGTCTACTCCGGAGTATCGATGCCCTGTCTCGATAGTCCTACAACCAGGGACCTGCATAAGGATGTGCTTGTGGATTACCCAGCCCCCACGAATGTGACTGCCATCACAACGCTGGTAATCAAGCAAAGATCCTAAGGGCTCCACTAATGTGTATAGGCAATATGTTAAAAGAAACACATGTACACACATTGAAGTAGAAACAAACCAAGTAGCATACTACTATTTTGAGCAAGATTGTCTATACAATGGTGAATATCCCAAGCTTCCATTAAGTAATATACAAACTAGTATGATACAGTAATGGCCTCTAGGGCATATGCACTAACAACCCATGACCTCCTTCTGTCCTAAGTGAGCGCGACGGTCCTTAGAGTCATGTCTAGATATTTTTTTAGTTAATGAGGGTGATGCGGATGCAAGTTTGTGATTTTTGGGGCTTAGGAAAGGTAATGAACTCCCCACCTAATCTGAATTTGGTCTTTGCCCCTTAATTTCCGTGTTAAAATATGCAAACAACCAAGATCAAGCACGCAACAATTTTCTTTTTAGCGGCGCTGCGAATTTTTGCAAAGAATCCTGCAGAAATAGGTTAATGGACAGAGCGGGGAGGAGATAAGAAAGTCTGAAGTATACTAGAGAAGTTTGAAGCAGTGAAGCTTCTGAATCGCCGCGGAACCGCCGCAATAAGGCACCAAAAACCGCGGATCCGCCGCAAGACTGAGAGATACCTGCACAAAAATTTCAGGAACTGTTCCAATTGCCTCTCTGAACTTTTTGAGATGCTCTGAAAATTTTTTCTCTCGCTCCAGAGATTCCAGATTCCCTCGCAAAAATCACAACAAATCGTTAAGCGCTTGATGCGAATTTTGATCTAAAAAATTCTGATGGAATAATAAATTTTTCAACTCAATTAACAAAAATGAACAAATTAGCATATGATCCCCGGCAATGGCGCCATTTGATTGATATCGTTTCCGTGTCGTGTTTAGAAATATTTCACAACCAAAGAAATTTATACTGCAATCAATTAACGGTGTCGATGTAGCGCGTTAATGAATACAGATCATCCACTGAGATGTGTGTTTTGATCGATCTTGTTTTAGATGAGTCAAAATGAAAATTTAAAAGAATATGCAAGACAATTGATTCAAGATTTGTGAGATTTGATTTTACGAAAACATAAAGAATATAGATCTAGAATCAAGAATCAAGAAATGTCCCAATCACTTTGATTTATCAAGATAATGAAGAATAGCTTGTAGGATTCGATTGAGTTAATAGTTAATGATGATCTAATAATTCCTAATCTTATCTATTGATAATTTGTAGCTAGATTGATGATTATGATGAAGATTAGGGATCTATAGAAGAAACTAGGGTTTCTCCTTCTATCCCTTGTCTTTTCAATCATGATCATTCGGATCTAGCCTCTAGCAAAGAAAATCATCAATCGTTTGATCCCTAATTTGCAATGAAATAATCAAGAAGTCATTTCGCTCCAAATTAGGACATCAACAATTCTTTTTGCTAAGGTTCACAAATCTTATAAGAATTAAGACTAGTATTAAGATTTGATCATCATTAGATCTATCAATTCTCTCGAATCCTCCACAAGCGGAGAATTTACTCAAGCATCATGAAAATAAATGAATCAAAGATCAAGAAGTTTCACAACGCAAGAATGTAAAGAAAACAAGAATTTCAATTATCACCTTTATTAAATCGACGACTAATTACACATTCTCTCAATTCAAGGTTACAAGATATTGCTCTCGATCGCTCCTTTTGAAGAGGTAACTAGATCCGTCGAATTTCGCTCCGCTCGATCTCCGTGAGTCGCGGATCATCATGGATCTCTTGTTCGGATGAAGATTGGCTTCGCGGATAAAGGATCGATGGTTGCTTACTTGATTTGCTTCTCAAAATGATCTTGATTTGGCTTTGGGCTAGGGTTTTGGATCAAGTTGTGTTACTCAACTTGTAGAAATTTGGCTCAATATTCAACCCTAATTAATGAACAACCTTTTTAATGAAGCCATAGATGCCTTTTTATAGTTTTCCCTCAAGCTTCCCCTAGAAGCTAGGTCTAGCTTCTCTTGGAAGCTTGGTTGTTATGAGACTTGCATAGAAAGCTAGGGTAGAGAAGTTTCTAGATTAAGGTAGTTAGCTAGCTTGCATGAGAAACTTGGTTGTTATGAGGCTTGCATGAGAAGCTTGGTAGGTATTAAGCTTACACAAGAAGTTTGGCTGTTAGAAGGGAAGCTTCTGGAGATTTCTAGGAACTGAAGCGTTTTGAAGAATTTTTGCCGTTGAGAAGAAACCTCAGTAGAAAATTTTTGCCGCTGACGAGTCAGATCGGCCGCGGATCCGCGGAGGATCGTACTGACTCGGCCGCGGATCCGCGGCCGTTTGGTGGAGTCAATGCATGAAATTTCCAGTGTTGTTTCATGTTGGCTTTATGGCTGTTTCCTGATATATGGAATATTTTTATACTTTCTTGTTTACTGCCAGATTTCAAGTCTTGGACTTGACGTATTTTATCAGCACTTTTAGCAGTTCTGCCTCTTTTACCTGGAGAATTTCCTGCACACAATCTCGAGACAAGTGTTTAATATACAAAGATCATGTATGCAATAATAAACACACAATTTCCCTCATAATACTGGTTATAATGTATAACACATGTTATTTGGTATTTTGCAGACAAATTGCTAATATGTGCTATATTTATACCAAACACCTTTAGATGATTACAAAGAGTAGGGAAATTGATGTGTTAAAAATGCAATATTTTCGACTGATCACTCACTAAAGAACTGGCCGACGAAAACCTCGATGACGTAAGGATCATTGTGCAAAGTCGCCGGATTCTCACACCAGCAGAAATATCTCTTGAGTCGTCCGAAGAAGAAGAAGCGACCAAAAAAGTGGTCGTCTAAGTAAAGGACGAAGAAAAAGCCAAAGATTAGAGAGAAGTCTTCATAAACTACTTCAAATCCCATCGAGTGCCCGAAAACGCATCTTCAAGACGTCAGCTCATGAAACGAGCTCTGTCTTTCGCTATTGCCAATGATACTCTATATAAGAGATCATTCGACTGTCTGTGGTTGAGATGCCTGGGACCAGAATAGGCAAGAAGAGCCGTCCAAGAAACTCACGATAGGCTCTGTGGTTTCCATCAAGCTGGGCCGAAGATGAAGTTAAAGATCAAGAGAATTGGTTACTATTGTCCCATAATGATTCAGGACTGTCTTGAATATGCAAAGCAGTGTCACTCATGCTAGATTCACGGGGACTTCATCCATCAGCATTTGAACCCACTACACCCAACATTGGCTAGCTAGCCATTCGAAATGTGGGGAACCTATATAATCGGACCTATCGAACCAGCATCATCTAAGAGACATCGGTTCATACTAGCAACAACTGATTACTTCTTTAAGTTGGCAGAAGCAATACTGCTAAGAGAAGTGAAGATGGAGAACATCCTCCATTTCTTCAAGACACATGTCATTTACCGGTTCGGCACTCCGCGACGGATCATCTCGGATAATGGGCCGTCCTACAGAAGCCATAAGATCAGCCGCTTTGCACAGCAGCATAAAATAGATTGGAGATACTCTTCAGTCTATAACCCCCGAGCTAACGGTATAGTTGAGGCTTTCAACAAGACCTTGATGAAGATCATAAAGAAGACGGTGTCCAGAAACAGAAAGGATTGGCACGAGAGATTGCATGAAGCTCTCTGGGTTTATCGGACCACGTTCAAGACGGCCAAGAATACAACGCCATTCGCGTTGGTATTTGGCATGGAAGCAGTTCTCCCCTTGGAGATCGAACTACCCTCTTTACGAATGGCAGTCTGACATGAGCTGACGGATGAAGAAAATGCCCACCTTCGGCTTGAAGATCTTGATCCCTCGATGAAACCCATCTCATGGCGCAGCAAAACCTAGAAGCTTACAAAGCAAGGATGATGCGCTCATACGAAAGACTAACTTAGCCAAGAGCATTCTGCCAAGGCGAACTCGTGCTAGTTGTCAAAAGACCTATGATCCCCAATCGTGCCAAGTGGGGGAAATTCGAGCCAAACTATGAAGGTCCGTATATCATAGGCAAGGTCTACCAAGGTGGGGCCTACATGCTCATGGATATGGATGGCGAAAGACCTTTTCGGCCAATAAACGGCTGATTCCTTAAGAAATACTACGCTTGACAAGTCACGGCTCAAGTTATTGATGGATGACGACGCTCGTGTCCGCTCGTTGTCTTCCTGAGTCCAAACTTTATAAGTAGTATCCGGCGAAACCTCGTCTCAAAATCACAACGGACCGCAACGTCCTTAAACTAGCTATGGACCGAGATATCCCTAAACTAACAACGGACCACAACATCCTTAAACTAATTGTGGACCGAGATGTCCCTAAACTAACAATGGACCTCAACGTCCTTAAACTAGCTGTGGACCGAGATGTCCCTAAATTAACAATGGACCGCAACGTCCTTAAACTAGCTGTGGACCGAGATGTCCTTAAACTAACAACGGACCGCAATGTCCTTAAACTAGCTGCGGACCGAGATGTCCCTAAACTAACATTGGACCGAGATGTCCCTAAACTAACATTGGACCGAGATGTCTCTAAACTAACAATAGACCGGAATGTTCTTAAAACTAACATTGGACTGAGATGTCTTTAAACTAACAATGGACCGCAATGTTTTTAAACTAAATACGCCGCCTCAAATACGGCGAGAGTGGAATCCAGGTCCATAAGTCCCAGCGGTGAGGATTGCAACTTAAGTCCCGCTGGCTGCACAACCGCCTCGGTAGTGAAATTCCCCCTAAGTGCCATTGGCGAACAGAGGGGGTAAAAAAATGGTACATCCAAAAGCAAAATGGGCACGGATGAAAACCCGAAAAGGCTCTGTGAGTAAAAACAACATGGTTACCGGCGAGTTTGTGAAAACCCGAAAGGGCATAATCTCGTTGTTAAAAAAATGGTACATCCAAAAGCAAAATGGGCACGGATGAAAACCCGAAAGGGCTCCATAAGTAAAAACAGCAGGGCTACCGGCGAGTTTGTGAAAACCAAAAAGGGCGTGATCTCGTTAAAATAAAAAAAAACACCTGCAAGGTCCTCTCGACCTTGTGAAGAGAAAACACCTGCGTGAGATCCTTACGACTCACAAGGGAGCAACACACTCAGGGATCCCTACGATTCCTAGGGAGAAATTACACTTACGAGATCCTTATGACTCGTAAGGAGAATTCCCCCTATGAGACCCTCATGGCTTGTAGGATTCAAAAGCCTTAAGCTACGAGGATCTGAACCTATTCTTATGCCATCACACTCCCCAAGTTGCCCTACAAGCGGTTCAATGTTGACCCTTATATACAATTCACGGGCACAAATAAACGTTTCCCCCACCATGTCCCACCAACGATGAGGAATGTCCTCATGTGGTGAACGACACTTGTAAGTCCTCTCGACTTATAAGGAGAAAACACTCTTGTAAGATCCTTACGACTTATAAGAGAACATACACTTAGGAATCCTCACGACTCCTAAGAAGAAAACACACCTACGAGATCCTCACGACTCATAGGGAGAAACACCTTTATGAGACCCTTACGGCTCATGAAGTCAAAAGCCTTAGTCGACAGGATCCTAACCCTGTTTGCTAAGCCACCTTTGTTCAAATCGACAAAGGTAAATGATGATTCGCTTCTGGTAATATCCCAATTGTAGTGATGCTGATGCCTAAATTGATATCAAATTCTAAGTTCTTTCACGGCAAATGATGATTCGCTCCTAGCAATATTCCAGTCGCAGCAATACTGATGCTAAGATTGGTATCAGATCTTGAGTTCCATACTCGCAATAAAAAAATGCATATGAAATAGCCGAAATGTTTGGGAAACTCGCAATAAAAATCAGCGAGCAAAATATATGCATATAAAAACAGCCGAAATATATGGGCAACTCGCTATAAAAAAGCAGCGAGTAAAAAGAAAAAACAGCCGAAATGATTGGGCACCGCAAAAAATAGCCGAAATGGTTGGGCAATCACGAATTTCGCGATATAAAAAGATGAAATGATAGAGCATCGCGGAAAGAAAAAAATGAAAGTTTTGCCCTACAGGTGAGATCACATTGACCCCTGTATACAATCCATAGACACAAACGGAAAGGGAACCATATTACCCCCACCAGGCTTCGTCAAAAGGAAGCTAGATCTTGATGGCTGCATCTACAGCCTAGAAATCAACAATGGCGTTCCTTCTCGTTCTAACCGGAAGAAGATACGACGTTAGCAAAATGGAGCCATGACAAAGTCCCCTAGTTCCAAATCTTGACGGTTCACAGACAACCCAGAGACTACCTCGGAGCCATAGCAAAGTCCCTAGTTCCAAGTCTCGACGGCAGCATCCACCGCCTAGAGATCAACAACAGCGTTCTTCCTCCCTCCAGCAGGATACAAACGCGATATCAACAAACAGAGCCATGGCATAGTCCCCTAATTCCAAATCTCGACGGTTCACAGACAACCCAGAGACAACCTCGACATTCGTCGCAATATTGCAAACACAATGTCAACAAACGAAGCAAAGGAAGATCCCTAGCTTCAGGGTCTTGATGGCAACTCAAATGAGACCTGAAAGACTATCGGAGATCATCCCACACCAGCGTGGAGTGGTTGTGACTCATCGGGGCTCCCCAAACTGAGCCTAATCTCAAGTAAAAAGCGGCATAGAATATCCCTAACGCTTGCTCTTCCGACGGTAATATCACCTAAAAGATTGCTTGAAGACATCTTGTCCAGCCCCCAAAGGGATCAAAGACACGACAGTCGCGGGGCTACTCGAACAGCAAGACTGCATATCGGGGAATACATCGGCCAACGCGACGGCACGACGGATAAAAAACCCTAGTACCACAGACCCTAACGGACTTCTATTAGCAGGAGTTAACTATGACGTTAGGACATCCTTGCAAGAGCTTCTCGATTTGTCTCGACTCTTGGGGAAAATAATGTTCCTGTGAGAACTTCATGACTCGTCTCGACTTATAGGGAAAAGCCTTAGGCAACGGGGATAAGGACCTGTTTCCTAAGCACTGGGGCCCTGAAAGTCGGTCCAAGATGGACTATTGCATACTATTCATAGGCCACACTCTCTAAAGTTGAATATGGACAAAGAGAGAAATAACCACTTATGAGTCCTCTCGACTTGTAAAGGGGAAAATTCTCTTGTAAGATCCTCACGACTCTCAAGAGAAAACGCACTTAGGAGTCCTCACGACTCCTAAAGGAGAAAATACACCTACGGGATCCTCTCGACTCGTAGAAAGAAAAGTCTTTATGAGACCCTCACGGCTCATAAAGTTGAAAAGTCTTAAGTGGCAGATCCAAACCTGTTTCCTAAGCTATCGCTGCTTTACAAGGAGGTCAAGATGGACTATCTGTGGACCATTTGCTAAAGCCATATTCGCCAATGAAATAAAGAAGCTACTTACGGGTCCTCACGATTCGTAAGGAAAAATACCCGAGTGAGATCCTTACGACTCATGAAGGCGACGAACACTTAGAAATCCTCATGATTTCTAGGGAGAAAATATACCTGTGAGATCCTCACGACTCGCAGGAAAAATAATGTCCTTGCGGGAACTTCTCGATTCGTCTCAACTCGCAGGGAAAATAATGTCCTATCGGGAACTTCTCGACTCGTCTCAACTCGCAGGGAAAACAATGTTCCTGCGAGAACTTATCGATTCGTCTCGACTCGTAAGGAAAATAATGTCCTTATGAGAACTTCTCGATTCATCTCGACTCGCAGGGAAAATAATGTCCTTGCAAGAACTTCTTGACTCGTAAGGAAAATAATGTCCTTACGGGAACTTCTCGACTCTTCTCGACTCGCAGGGAAAATAATGTCCTTGCGAGAACTTCTCGACTCGCAGGGAAAATAATGTCCTTGCGAGAACTTCTCGACTCGTCTCGACTCGTAGGAAAAATAATGTTCCTGCAAGAACTTCTCGACTCGTCTCGATTCGTAGGGAAAATAATGTTCCTGCGAGAACCTCTCGACTCTTAGGGAGGAAAAAACCTTCTTAAGACCCTTACGGCTTATGAAGATGAAAAGAAAAAAGCCTTAAGCTATAAGGACCCTATACTTGTCTCCTAAGCTATCAATTCTATAGCCATGAATGACTCTGCACTACTTCACCCATGTACATACTTACGTTGGCAAAGTAGTGGGGGCCATTTGTTCCCGCCAAAATTTTCGGCCAAGAACTACTTGTTCCCTTATAAAAAAGGAGGGAGAGTCCTCAAAATTTGGCCTCACGTGTTAAACACGTGGGCGCTCATATGCAAAGCATATGGGCGCAGAAAATAAAACAATTAATGGTCAAACAGGCCTCACATGTAAAACACATGAGCGCTCATATGCAAAGCGTATGAGCGCTGAACATAAACAACTAATGGCCAAACATGCCTCACGTGCTAGACACGTGAGCGCTCATATGTAAAGCATATGGGTGCTGAAAATAAACCAAATAAAATAACTGATGGCCAAACATGCTTCACGTGCTAGACACGTGAACGCTCATATGTAAAGCATATGGGCATTGAAAATAAACTAAATAAAACAATTATGGCCAAACAGGCTCACGTGTAAAACACGTGAGCGCTCATATGTAAAGCATATGAGCGCTGAAAATAAATAGGCTAAAACCCACACTAGGGGTCACGTGTTAAATGCGTGAGTTCTCTTGCTACTCACGTGCAAAGCATGTGAGCGCCCTAATTTAAAATGCTCCTGTCAAATTCTATAATTAAATTCTATTTGGAAAATATTTTCCTGGTCTTTCTCAAACTAGAAAGATCTTCTCTGTTAAACAGAGGACCTTTAGATCAAAGATCCAACGGTGATCATCTGGTAGAATAAAGTTCTACCATAAGAAAATATATTCCTAATCTTATTAAACTAACAAGATATTCATATGATAAGAATAAAATTCTATATTAAACTAATGAGATATCCATATGATAGAATTAAATTCTATATTAAGAAAATATATTTCTGATCTTGTTAAACTAAAAGATATGATAGAATAAAATTCTGATCTTGTTAAAACTAACAAGATATTCATAATCTTGCTAAACAAACAAGAAATCTTCTATGTTAAATAAAGAGACTTTGAATTAAAAATCCAACGGTGAATAAAATCCACCGATTGATCTAAAAGATCATGGAATAAATCATGATCTCTCAATGATGGATTTTCTTAACAAATTGATTCTTTTTCTTCTTATATAAATAGGAGCAAGGAGAGAAGAAAAAAAAGAAAGAAGAGATATACACAGAGAGGGGGAGAGAAAAAAGAAGAGGAGACCCCCCATAAGATTGGAGAGACAAAAAGAAGAAGAAGAGGAGTTCTCTCTTAAGAAAAGAAAGCTTAGGTAAGAAAAAAAGACCTAGAGATCATTTAATCTTCTCTTCGCCATTATAAGAGTTTAACTCTTACAAAAAAAGAACTTAGTTCTTCCTCTGGTTGAGATCTGCAGAAGCAGATCTCCCCACAAGTTGAGAATTTAATTCTCATCAGGAAGATTCTGTCATGCAGTCCCAAAAATTAGAGAAAAAAAACTAAGTTCGAAGAATTTAATTCTTCCAAAAGATATAGAAATTTAATTCCTCTGACAAAACTAGGGTTTAACCCTGCATAAAAAAAAACTGAAATCGACTTACGTGTTCCCACATGACCATTTAAGACAAGTGCTTAGCACTTATAAAAAAAAGGGAATAAACCTAAAAACAGTCCCCGTTTTAGGGCGCCTCACATGTTCCTATATGACCCCCAAACAGTTGTTCAATACTCATATGAGAAAGGGGGAAATTCCAAAGACAGTTCCCATTTTGGGGCGCCTCACGTGATCCCACGTGACGCTCTAATAGTGCTTGGCACTTTCAAAAAAAAACGGGGTGGGGGGATAAATCTAAAGACAGTTCCCATTTTGGGGCACCTTACGTGATCCCACGTGACCCCCAATAGTCTTAGCACTTATAAAAGGAAAAGGGAACAAACCCAAAGAAGCAGTGTCCAACTTTGGGGCACTTTATGTGCCCACACGTGATGGCCATAAGACTTAAGAGTTTAACACTTGCATATATAGACGGGGATTTGGACCCAAGGGCATAGCACCAACTTTTAAATATCTCGCGTACCACACGTGAGCGCTCCAAGTTTCAGTGTTTAACACTTCTTTAAAGACTCACGTGAGAGCACGTGAGCACCGAGCATATATTAGTGTTTAACACTATGAGAGGCCAACCTTAGCCCAAATTTGCCAAGTCTCCCGAGGCCAAAACTCTTTTGATCACCAATCAACCGAGCCCTCCTATGCTCAGGTCTCCCCAAATCGATCCCAGTCCCAAAGATAACTAATGATCTCCTAACAGATGGTATCTAAAATGATGTTCATCTCATCTCTTCCTTCAATCTGGAATTTGGTTTAAGCGTACATCTCTCCACACCTCTGATATATGTCGTTGTAATTCTTCAACATTGTCAAAGAGGTGGAGGGTCCCGACAACCAACAGCTCTTTGGTGCACTCTCAAACCCATGAGCACATCCCTGTGGACCGCAATGTCCTTAAACTAGTTATGGACTGCAACGTCCTTAAATTAGCTATGGACCGCAACGTCTTTAAACTAAACCCTCACGTCAAAAATGGTGATCTGTAGACCGAAATGTCCTTAAACTAACAATGGATCGCAACGTTCTTAAACTAGCTATGGACCACAACGTCTTTAAACTAAACGCTCCCCTCAAAAATGGTGATCTGTGGACCGAAATGTCTTTAAACTAACAACGGACCACAATGTCCTTAAACTAGCTATGCACTGTAATGTCCTTAAACTAGCTGTGAACCGCAACGTTCTTAAACTAAACCTTCACCCCAAAAAAATGGTGATCTATGGACCGTAACGTCCCTAAACTAAAACGATAGAGCCCAAATGCTCTTTTGTTAGATCAAAAATAATCCTGAACCCCCGTCAAGTAGATCTTAGTCCAATATCGGATTAACGTATCCTTAACAAATATTTAAGTTGTTCTTAATATCAAACAAGGTTAACGATTCTTAAATCAAACCAAATCCAAATCTAAGAATATACGGATTTGGACTAATCCACGTCCTACGGGCGACAACACAAATTAGTCTCCGTATAAAATCCAAGGGCAACCAAAAATAAAACAAACACACACGACACGAAGTAAACATCTGGAGCAGGAGAAAGTGGTTATCGTTACGCGGTGACGTAATTAACTGTAGGGGCTTGCGCCTGCAGGGAAGAGCGTCCCCACAATCAAAAACCTCTCACAATGAGGGGGAATCTGACGAAGTCCGCTACAACGGTCGCATCCGTCCAAACCTCCAAAACACGATGCCATAAATCAACTTGGTATCTTCGGAGAAGTGGACGAATAAATCCATATAGCATCTGCCCCCAAATTCAGGCAAGACGTATGTCTTTCTCGGCTTTCGGCAGTAAACATGCACATTAAATATATATGTGATATATATTATTGTGTCATGCTTGTTGCTACATACTACATGGGTGTATGAGACTCACACCATGCTAATGATAATGTGGGGTTTTAATTATTAAGGATAAAACAAAATTAGATGGAAAATTAGTCATGGTTGGATGCTTAGTGGAAGCTTGTAGAATCATTGACTCAGTCCATTAATTTTGTCTTAAACTTGATATTTATTAACCCAACCATCATCTTAAGGCATGGTTAAGTTTCTACATGAGTTAATATGAGATATTATCTCACCCATGGTTGTTATTCTCATTCATTCACTCTCTCTTCTATTATTGGCTTCATCTTCTTCTTCATCAAGAGTAAGCTCTCTAGGTTTTGAGGAGGTGAAGAAAATAAGTAAGAAAAATATTTCTAAAGTGAGTAAAATTCATACTTCATCAACCTACACTAGATTAGCCATTTAGTTTAGGTTGTTTACTTCACTAGTTCCAAATTAGTGAAGAGATGGCTTGAGTTAGTATCTCTTCAGCGTAGATCATTTTCGGCCTCGAAGACTTCAAGCAAGCTTGTTCCTTTCATCTTGTGGAGCCTCTCTAGAGTCCGGAAGTTCACTACTTAGAGCAAAGGGACTACTATATGGAGCTATTGAAGTGAAGGACCGGTCTACAAAGGTTGTATTCCTTGTTCACTTAGATGTAAAGTTGTTTACATGCTAGTTTACGTCTAAAACTCTAGTTAAGATCTTGGTTAGGGTTCTTTAGCATGGCAACTTTTGAAAATGGCATGGTCGATGCCTCCCGAAATCCAGTGGCCGTGATAGGGAACCCTACATCCTTTACCGATTCGAGCTTCCAGAGTGATAAGGGCGATAGTAAGTCGGTCTCGGATTTTTTCTTTACCCTCAACGGAGGGGCGGTGTGTTGGAAGAGTTCCAAGCAAGACACCGTAGCAGACTCGACGATGGAGGCTGAATACATCGCTGCCAACGATATTGCCAAAGAGGCTGTCTGGATGAAAAAGTTCATTACCAAGCTTGGTATGGTTCTATCCATTGAGTATCCAATACCTGTGTATTGTGATAATAATGGAGCTGTGGCTTTGGCCAAGGAACCCAGGTCCCATCAGAGATCCAGACATATTCTTAGGCGTTATCACCTGATTAAGGAGATAGTAGATCGCTGGGAGATCAAGGTCAGGAGAGTTGACACGAAGGACAACGTAGCGGATCCACTCATGAAGGCCATTCTCCAGATGCAGTTTGAGAGACTTTTTGGGATGTTGGGTATGAGATACTACAACGCATGGCCTTAGTACAAGTAGGAGATTGTTAGGAATATGTATGCTCTAGATTCCATTATTGTACATTGATATATATTATAAAGGATACTTGGACATATATATAAAGGACTTTCTTGCTCGACATAATAGTATGCTATATGATTACTCTTTATCTTAACATGTTGACTGGTATTTTTTACTGTCTTTCTCTCATATGTTGATAAAGCCCTTAGAATATGTATTTGACTACCAGGATTATGATGAGATCATACTAGTGGGGCCAGGGTGGTCCAAAAGTACATCCTTTAATCAGTTCCTATTCAAGGGGATATCGAGACTAAGGCATCGATATTCCAGTGTAGACTAGTGTGTACGTTTCTTGTCCCTTAGAGGGCGATATTTGATCCCATAACCATTGATGCGTGACATCAAAGATTGTACACAGTTGCTCATTGGAGAATGGGTACACCGAATAGGATTCGCCGAGAATTCCTAGTTGGTAGTATACCTATCCTTAGATAGCAGTCCTCTGGTGACACTGGTACAGGTTAGTCTGTAGACCCGAGATTGTCAAAGAGTCTTGTGTGGCTCCTACCGTGCTTTGATTTTCTCCCTACCATGCTCAAAGGAGACGTGCAAACAGGTGGATTTTGGGTACAGTTATGAGTCATATGGAAGCAATGAGCAATAGGAGGGGTTTCGTCTCTCCCGGTATTGGGGGTTGATGTTGCGCTATGCTCGATTGGCTATAACTGGAAGTCTCTGGCCAGGGTTGCAGCTGAGATTTACTGATAAGAGTTATCAGTAGTTTCTCAAACCGTTATAGGCTAGACATCGTGTAACAACTCCAATTTCAATGTACATAAAATTGTTTAAAAGTTAATATACAATTGGGGTATTTACAATTCCTGTGAATGCTATAAGAAATTGATTTGCTTTAGAACAGCAAGAAGGAGCTTGCAGCTCACTGGAAAGGCCTTGCACTGCTGAGACATAGCATCCGAGTTCAAATCCCATCAACCACATTATATTTTTATTAAAATTTCTTTTAATTTTTGTAGAAGCCCAAGAGTCTACATGTGCACTACACGTAAACTGAAAAGACACAGATTATTTAAACATGTGCACGAGAGTATACCAAATAACCCCGACACGTAGCACCAAGACCAACCCCAACCGACGGTAATAGCCTGACGAAAAGCTCCAAATAACCGGTGTCGCCGGTCGAACCGTAGGTAAAGGCACTTAATCTTTTCCCCTGCAACCCTTGGCCTACCCCACTCCCTCTCACACTCTTTGTTTTCTCTGCATTCATACAGAGAAACATTGAATCACTCATTTAATCCAATTTTAATGCATTTCTTTCAACACCTAAACCCATTCCTATAAATACCCTACCCTAATTCATGCATCCTCACTCACAAATCCGTGCCAAAACTCTCAAAAACTTTCAAGTCCTCTTTGGTGTACAAGTGGAGTTAGCGAAGGGCGAAGTTCCAACAAAATTCCGAGAAGATTCTGGCAACGAAACGACGTTCCGACGCTTCCCAATCCTTCTCCTACCTCTTCCCTCACTTTGAAGCCAGTAAGTCCTATCTTCCTCTCTCTTTCTTTATTCTAAAAATCTTAAATACTAATACCCGACGGAAATGGAGTTAATCCGACTTCCGATTCAGTTTTTCTTTGAAAATCCTATTTTTCTTAAACAAGAAAATACCAAACTTTCATATCATGTTCAATAAACATTAACAAACATATTAAACAAGTTTCACATCAAAAGAATTTATATTGCAATTTTTATCGCAGTTTTACAGTAAAATACCACATACTTTAGTTTACCGACATAAAACAATATAAATTTGTATTAACTTTAGATAGTTCACGAGGTAATGACCTACCTCATCACAACACACATCTTTAATATAGCACGATGGATATTTTGGGAACATGGTATGGGATAAAACGACTTACAAATAAATACCTTTAACTTATAAAACCATTTCTATAAAAAGATGTATTAAACATTCCTTTACAACCCACTTTTAGGGACCCCGTTCGGGATGGTGCGGATTATCGCACATCCTCGGGCCTAGTCGAGAGAGATACAGATCTCCGCAAGGAGCATTCGATCTCGATGGAATTTTTATCATTTTTCTTTAAAAAATGAGATTTCTACAAGAAAATAAATAAATTATTTTCATTAAATATATATATATATATATATATATATATATATTATCAAAATATCTATTTTAATTATATAAACATTCCAAGTTTTCTAAATCAAAGGATCACTATTACATGAAAATACCATCCAAATACACCACAATTCCAATATTTCAATAAAATACCATATATTATGAAGTTAGATTTTACTCACTAGAAATTTCACTTGTATAAAAATATACATCTATGAAAACCCTAAAAACGATAATTAAATGCATGAGGTGTATTTTGAAAATTATAACAAACTATTTTTACATATAACCCTCTCAAGTTATACTAAATTACAATAAGGACCCTAATAGACATAGGTTTAAGCGGGACCAGTCTCTTGAGCCTCAGTGAGCCGGAGATATGGGTGCTTGCCTATTTAAGGTAGACAATCTAACAAACAGTGTTATCAACACAGTAATTGTCTTGGAAAAAGACACAAATCCTGCCGTCCATGTGCAGCAGTTACCAGTAAAATCAAAACGAATTCAGGATTTCAAGTTCTTTTTCAAAGTATCCGACTCAGACCAAGTCTCAATCTAATCAATCTGACTTGAATGTGATTCAAGTATAAACTATAATACAACATGAATCCATGAAATCCGTCTATTCAATCTATATTGACCAAACCTAACTATGGATATACTCCGTCAACATGACTCTCAATTTATATCCATTCCATTTACTGATATCATAGTTTCGGCAAGTCATCCATCTATATAACAAACAATACAATCAAGACATCGCGGGGTTTATAAAGGGTAAATTGGTATGGAAGGTTTTAAAAGTGGCACGAGACTGTAACCATAATACACCTAATCTGAATATCCATTGCCGTTGTACCGTGGCTGAACGGTTCCTTGTGCTCTGTATACCTTAGTCTCCGGAATAGTGGGACTCCTCTCGTATACACTCGCATTTTCTATACCAAGCAACAAACAACAGCGTTAACAATATAATACAACTTTAAAAGTTACATTCTCCTTTTGTCTATTCTATCTATACCTATTCTTTGGGACTTACCGAGCGATTGTTCGCTGATGACATTCCTTTCTTTTTTCTTTGGAATGTTGTCAGGTGGATCGGACCTTCTGGAGACAGAGCCCAACAGTGAAGACTTGGATCAGATAGCCTTCGACCCAGAGCTCTAGATTACTTGTACATAATTTTATTTCTGTTATGCCATTGTTTAGGCATTGCTTTCATTCCATATATTTACATTTCAGCTGTATTGTAAAAAAAATGTTTAATAAATAAAGTTGTTGTTCATTTACATTTCTGTCTCTTATGTACTTTACCTTATATTGCTTAGATACGCTTAGCGTGTTTACTTCTGAGTAGATACGTCACGTCCTCTGCCCGTACACTGGGAAGCGGAGCGTGACAGGTTTTGTTGGTGGCCTATGCAGGTCGGCTCTGTATGGACATGCAAGTCAGTTATGCATCGACATGCAAGTACGTTCTACGTGGACAACCTAAGCAATATAATACAAGAACCAACAACTGAAAACATTCTTTACAATTCATATTCCTTGAGTTTTCCAATTCCATACATTTTGAATCTGTCCTAACCTAAAATTTTCTTTCAAGGTTATGGATTCCCCATACAACACCAGCACAAATGTCAACAACACTCCACCACCTCTACCGCTTACACCTGCCGTCGCTGCTCCGATCAACGAGCAGACGGTCTTGCATGAAGCAATCCACAGCTTTCTGGAGGGACAGCAGCAGCAAACTGCTATCTTGATGAACCGTCCAGAGGCGGAAACACCTGGAGTGAAGCAATTCAGGGCTTTGCACCCTAAGCAATTCTCATGAAAAGAGAGCCCTCTAGAAGCTGAGGAATGGGCTCAAGGTATTGAGAATGATCTGGCATAGCTTGGGATCGAGTTGCGAAGCTGCAACTCACTGACAATGCACGGGTCTGGTGGAAGGCGGAAGAAAGACATCTCACCCAGCCGATCGAATGAAAGACCTTTCGCGATATATTCGACGCGAAGTACTTCCCTGAGACTGCCAGATTCGACATGGAACAGCAGTTCATTCACTTACAACAAGGTTCGATGTGGACCAAATCCGTGGATGAATATGATGCTGAGTTTACCATGCTCAGTCGGTAAAATATGTCTTAATATTTCGATTTTCATATATCACATACTACACAGCTAACATAATACCTTGACAGATTTGCGGCACACCTAATACCGACGTATGAGATCAGAGCCCGGCGATTTCAACAAGGGTTAGATCCGGAAATCCAAGCTGCGTTAGCTACAGGGGATTTCCCGACCCATAACTGGCTTCGAAATCTGCCCGTCGGTATGAGGCAGTGGTGAAAATGAGGGGCGGACCTCAATCTGCCGGGATGAAGTGCTTTGCCACTCAGATGGCAGGAGGAGCCTCTTCAAGGCCACCATTTATGCCCAAGAGACCAGGAGTACCGAAGAACCGGCCTAGCCCAGCCTTTTGTACCTACTGCAGGAGAGATGGACATCTGGTGAAAGACTGCCGGCGTGCAAATTGCCTTTGCTTAGTCTCCGGCTCAGCTACTCATGACATCAGGTCTTGTCCTCGGAGACATAACCCAAATGTTGCACCCAGACCAGCAATCACTTACCAGCAGCGCCCAGCCATCTAGGCACCTGCTCCACGGCTCGCACTACCTGCTCCACCTCCTCGCGGACCGACTGCACCTCCTTCTCGTCAATTCCATCAAGCTCAACGGAACGTACCTCAAGGACAAAGAAACGGACAGAGGAATGCTCCTCCAGCAAGGAGGAATGTGCCTAAGCGACAGGCTTCCACAATGACTGTGGAAGAGGCTGAAGCCACCGGCCAAGTCATTACTGGTAATACTTTCCCATCAAGCCTTATTTTCCATCTATCCATACCTATATACATTTTCCTTTATACCTAAAACATATCCGACATAACTTAGGTACAATCTTAGTAGCCTCACTTCCTGCACTCGTACTCTTCGATACTGGAGCATCTCATTGCTTTATGTCACAATGGTTCGTCCGAACTCATGCGATTTCAGTCAAACCCCTCGTATCCGGCTGGAATGTCAGTTCAGGAAACGGCGTTCTAAAGGCAGTAATAGGATACGACCTATATCCAGTGGTCGTCTGCAGCAGAGAATTCTATGCTGACTTCAAGGTGCTGGACATACCGAACTTCGACGTCATCTTGGGTATGGATTGGCTCAGGACATTCTATGCTACCATTGACTATCATCAAAGGAGGGTAGTATTCGAGATTCCAGAGCATCCGGCCTTCTATTTCAAAAGTGGAGACCGTACCATGGAGCCAAGTACATACAAGGCAAAACCAAAGAAGGCGGTGATTGCGGCAATTCAAGCGAAGGAAGACTCAAAGCCAGGAGTAGTTCGAGAGTTCGACGATGTGTTTCCTGAAGACATATCAGGTTTGCCTCCCGATCGAGCTCTTGAATTCAGCATTGATTTAGTACCAGGAGCACAACCGGTGATTAAAGCACCGTATCGGTTAAGTCCGGAAGGTTTGAAGGAAGTCCAAACTCAATTGGACGAATTATTGGTGAAAAGATAGATTCGTCCTAGCACTTCAAGTTGGAGATCACCAGTTCTACTTGTGAAGAAAAAGGAAGGTTCATACAGAATGTGCATTGATTATAGAGCCTTGAACGATGTAACTATAAAGAACAAGTATCCACTACCACGTATCGACGATTTGTTCGATCAGCTAAGCGGATCTTGCGTTTTCTCTAAGTTAGATCTTTATTCGGGTTATCATCAGGTGAAGGTCAAGGAATCTGATATTCATAAAACGGCATTCAGAACTCGCTATGGTCATTACGAATTTCTTGTGATACCATTTGGAGTGACCACCGCACCAGCTATATTCATGAACCTAATGAATCAAGTTTTCCGGGAGTACTTAGACAGGTTTGTTGTCATCTTCATCGACGGTATCTTGGTGTATTCTAAGAGTCAGAAAGAACATGCCGGGCACCTACGAATTGTCCTGGAAACTCTACGACAACATCAACTTTACACTAAGTATAGAAAATGCAAGTTTTGGATAGATCAAGTCGGTTTTCTTGGACATATTGTATCAGGCGATGGAATCTCTGTGGATCCAGCTAAAGTTTCAGCAGTAAGCGAATGGCCGACACCAAAGTCAGTGAAGGACATTCGAAGTTTCTTGGGTCTAGCTGGATATTACAGAAGGTTCATTGAAGGATTTTCGAAGATTGCAACACCCCTGACCAAGCTCATACATAAAGATGAAGAATTCGTGTGGTCAGAAGCATGCGAACAAGCTTTCGTAGAATTCAAGTCAAGATTGACATCAGCGCCTATTCTCGTTATACTGGACAAATCTAGAGGTTTTGAAGTGCATTGCCATGCATCCGGTAAGGGATTAGGATGCGTTCTACATCAGCACGGTAAGGTTGTGGCTTATCCTTCAAGACAGCTAAAGATTCATGAGCGCAATTATCCGACACATGATTTGGAGTTGGCGGCCGTAATCTTTGCTCTTAAGATTTGGCGCCATTATCTTCTTGGTGAACGAGTGAACATATACACAGATCACAAGAGTCTGAAATATGTGTTTACTCAAAAAGAGTTGAATATGCGACAGAGAAGATGGTTAGAACTCATGGCGGATTTCGACATCAACCTGCAATATCACCCAGGGAAGGTGAATGTAGTACCTCATGCCCTTAGTCGCCAACCATTAGCATTGAATCTCACTGCACAGTGGAAGCTTCAACAAGACTTGCATTAAATGTAGATTGAAGTGGCCATGCCAGGTAACGCTTCGAGTTTGATGAACTTACAAGTTCAATCTACCATTGTCAATCAGATCAAAGCAACTCAAGCATGTGATGCTAAGTTGCAAAAGATTAGAGAACAAGTAGAGAATGGACTTCGAATAGACTTCATCATCCATGAAGACGGATCTTTGAGATACGGCAGCAGACTGTGTGTACCAAAAGGTTCTATTCGGGAAGAGTTGATGAAAAAATCTCGCAGCTCTCCCTACTCAGTACACCCTGGAGGTACAAAGATGTACAAAGATCTGCGTCAAAATTACTGGTGGCATGGAATGAAGCATGAAGTAGCCAGAAGCGTCGCTAAATACTTGGTGTGTCAGCAAGTAAAAGCTGAACATCATAGGACTGCTGGATTACTTCAACTGTTACCTATCCCAGAATGGAAGTGGCAACACATCACAATGGATTTTGTGACTGCACTTCCTCGCAGCACAAAGGGTAACGATGCGGTATAGGTTATTGTGGATCGACTCACAAAGTCGGCTCACTTTATCCCATTTCGAGTTGGCCAATCTACCGAGACTCTAGCAAGGAAGTACATGGAGGTAAGAATCTAAGTAAGATTTAAACTCTTTAAATATGTACTATCTCTGATACCAATGAACTCATACAGGAAATCGTGAGACTTCATGGAGTACCTGTTCCCGCCAAAATTTTCGGCCAAGAGCTACCTGTTCCCTTATAAAAAAGGGGGAGAGTCCTCAAAATTTGGCCTCATGTGTAAAACACGTGAGCGCTCATATGCAAAGCATATAAGCACTGAATAAAATAAACTTAAAGCGCCAAACAGGCCTCACGTGTAAAACATGTGAGCGCTCATATTCAAAGCATATAAGCGCTAAATCACTAATGGCCAAACATGCTTCATGTGTAAAACACGTGAGCGCTCATATGCAAAGCATATGAGCGCTGAACATAAACAGGCTAAAACCCACAGCAGGGGTCACGTGTTAAACAATGAATTATCTTGCCTCTCACATGCAAAGTATGTGAGCGTCCCAATTTAAAATACTCGTATCAAATTCTAGAATTAAATTCTATTTTGGGAAATATTTTCCTGATCTTTCTCAAACTAAAAGGATCTTCTCTATTAAACAGAGGACCTTTGGATCAAAGATCCAACGGTGATCATCTGGTAGAATAAAGTTCTATCATAGGAAAATATTTTCCTAATCTTGTTAAATTAACAAGATATTCATATGATCAGAATTCTATGTTAGAATAAAATTCTAATCTTGTCAAAAGTAATAAAATATTCATAATCTTGTTAAACAAACAAGAAATCTTCTCTGTTAAACAGATGGCCTTTGGATTAAAAATCCAACGGTGAATAAAATTCACCGATTGATCTAAAAGATCATGAAATCAATCATGATCTCTCAATGAGGGGTTCTCTTAACAAATTGATTTTTTTTCTTCTCATATAAATAGGAGACAGAGGAACCCCCCCCCCCCAAAAAAAATCAAGTGAAAAGAAAGACAGAAAGGGTGAGAAAAAGAAAACCCTTCGTAAGCCAAAAGAAGAGAGAATTTAATTAAGAGAATTTAATTCTCCAGGGAGAAGAAGATCTCCAAAAAAGAAACCCTAGGTAAGGAAAGGAACCAAACAAAGAACCTTTTACCTCTTCTCTACCTTCATAAGAGTTTAACTCTTCTAAAAAAAACTTAGTTTTTCCTCTGGTTGAAGATCTGCAGAAGCAGATCTCCCTACAAGTTGAGAATTTAATTCTCATTGGGGAGATCTGTTATGCAGATTCAAAACTTAGGGGGATAATTGAGTCCAAAGAATTTAATTCTTACAACAGAACATATAGGAATTTAATTTCACTAAATAAAACTAGGGTTTAACCCTATAACAGAATTTAATTCTTATTAAACAAGGGGCTTGAAAACTTAAGATCCCCATGCACGTGAAAGGAGATTAGCATCCAAACATGATAATTGCATATCACGTGCTCCCACGTGACCCCTGAACAAACCTTTGTAAAAGGGGAATAAGTTTAAGACAGATTCCATTCTTAGGGCGCCTCACGTGACCCCTTAATAGTGCTTAGCACTTTTCTAAAGAGAATAAAACAATAGCAGCTTTCAGTTTTTGGGGACGCCTCACGTGATCCCATGTGACCCAATAGTGCTCAGCACTCAGAAATGAAAAAGGGAACAAATCAAAAGAAGCTGTGCCAAATCTCAGGCGCCTCACGTAGGCGCCTCAAACTTTCAGTGTTTAACACTACTTCAAGCGTCTCACATGACCCCACGTGAGCGCTTCAAATTTTCAGTGTTTAACACTACTTCAAGCGCCTCACGTGACCACACATAAGCGCTTCAAATCTTCAGTGTTTAACACTACTTCAAGCGCCTCACGTGACCCCACGTGAGCGTTTCAAATCTTCAGTGTTTAACACTACTTCAAACGCCTCACGTGACCCCACGTGAACGCTTCAAATCTTCAATGTTTAACACTACTTCAAGCGCCTCACGTGACCCCGCGTGAGCGTTTCAAATCTTCAGTGCTTAAACAATACTTTAAGACCTCACGTGGGAGCACGTAAGCACCGAACATATGCTAGTGTTTAACACTATGATAGGCCAACCTTAGCCCAAGTTAGCTAAGTCTCCTAAAGTCAATACCTTGTTTTTAACCGAGCCCTAATTATGCTCAGGTCTTCCAAAATTAATCATCTCAGATGGCATTTACAATAATGTTCATCAGATTGCTTCTCAATCTGGCATTTGGTTCAAGGGTACATCTCTTCACAGCTCTGATACATGTCGTTGTAATTCTTCAACGTCTTCAGAGAGGTGGTGGGTCCTGACGACCAATAACTATCTGGTGCATTTCCAAACCATGATTACATCCAAACAATGGACCGTAACGTCCTTAAACTAACTTTGGACTGTAACGTTCTTAAACAAACAACGGACCGGGACGTCCTTAAACTAAACTTCATGGACTATGATGTCCTTAAACTGAAAAAACCTTACAGACTATGATGTCTTTAAACTCATGGACTATGATGTCCTTAAACTTACGGACCGCAACGTCCTTAAACTAAATCCTACGGACTATGACGTCCTTAAACTCACGGACTATGACATCTTTAAACTGTGGACCGCAATGTCCCTAAACTAAAACGATAGAGTCCAAATACTCTTTCGTTGGATCTAAATGATCCCAAAGTCTTGTTAAGTAGATCTTGGTCTAAAATTAGGCTAACGTATCCTTAACAAGCATTTAAGTTGATCTTAATCTAAAACAAGGTTAACGATCCTTAAACCAACCCAGACCCAAATCTAAGAAAATACGAATTTGGACTAATTCACGCCCTACGGGCGACAACATAAATTAGTCTCCGTATACAATCCACGGGCAACCAACAACAAAACAAATACACACGACACGAAGTGACCTTATGGAGCAGGAGAAAGTGGTTACCGCTACGCGGTAACGTAATTAACTGCAGGGGCTTGCGTCTGCAGGGAAAAGCGTTCCCACAATCAAAAACCCCTCACAATGAGGGGGAATCTGACAAAGTCTGCTACAACGGCCGCATCCGTCTAAACCTCTGATACATGGTTCCATAAATCAACTTGGTATCTTCGGAGAGGTGGATTGATAAAACCAAATAGCATCTGCCACCAAATTCAGGTAAGACGTTTGTCTTCCCGGTTTTCGGCGGTGAACAAATTCTGGCACGTCCGGTGGGACCTTTTTCTCTTTCCACTCCACACTTCGTGTGTCGTGTTCGTGAACGAATCGCGGTTTAATATGATTGCCCCTGGATTCGAGGAACTAAGATTTGGTGTCTGGCTCCCGTGCAGAGAAAATGGCTTCCAACTGCACCAGCTGCAACAACAACTCCCACTCCATTCTCGCCGGAGGAGTGACCTATAGGCCCCAAGCGGCCTCCATCTTCGCCATGCCAGTAGAATAGGTGATTCAGGCCACCACTAGACTGTTCTTTGGGACCATAATCCCACCGACAAGCTTCAGCGTCCCAATGCCGTCACAGGAAGCTCTGAAGAAGTCGGTCTTCGATCGGCTTACAACTACCATGGCCCCTCTCAACGGGCCGTCCAATTCCAAGTCTACTGCATCAGTCTTTGACAGACTGAGCCTGATCTCTAGTGGGCCCGTGAAAAAGCCTGCAATACCTGAAGGAGTTATCCCAAAGCGGATAGCTATTCCAGCACCAGTAAACGAAGTCATCAGAGGGGCTTCTCTTGCTAAGGGGTCGGTCTTCGCAAGATTAGCCGTTCCAACTCCCGCTTCAAGCGAAGTCACCAAAGCTACTTCCCCTGCCCAAAGGTCAGTCTTCGACAGGTTGGACGTTTCTTCTCAGCGGACATCAGTCTTTGATAGGCTGGCACCAACAACAGCCTCTCCTCAAAGCAGGGGGCATGACGAAGCCACCCCCGTAACTGAGCCGGTCCCATCTACAAGACATGCTCGACGTCGCCACTGGTGCCGAGTGAGAAAAGCTGGGGGCAATTCCCCTTCTGGACTTACCCCACCAGCTTCAATGGTGGAAATTGACGCTGCTGTTCCAACTGGAAACGGCTTTGAGCCACTCAGGAGGGTGCGCAAGAACTCTCCAACTGCCGTATTGAAGAGATCTCCTCCACCTGTGGAGAACGTTACTAAAGCGAAGCCGGAACAGCCCTCTCAGCGGCTGTCCTCCAAAATCCATAGGGTCTGGCGAAGAGTCCAAGACTCTGTGATTGACAAGGACTACTCCCACCGACAGAAGAAAATGAAAGTTCGGCAAGAGGAGGACCATCCCGCCGCCGTACCGCGGAAAGTATCACCTGCAATAGCCCCCTCAACTTCGACCGCCCATAAAAGGAGAAGGCCGGAGAAGATCCCCGTGTCTGTGACAAATCTCAAGGGTGCTGAATCCAAACGCCCTAAGTCTGGGGGCATAGTAGTGCACACTATCTACATGGCTTCCGGGAAAGAGGATAGCCGTATCTCCACGGGTCATCGACCACTCACCTGATCTGTGACAAAAGCCCAGGAGTAACAACAGAAGCTCCAGGAAATGTTAATAAAGATGGCCGCGCTCACGGGACGTAAGGAAAGCCCCGAAGCATCGTCGGATCAGCGCCAGGAACCGGAAACCGATGCCGAGTTCCACCGGAGGATGCTAGAAAAGAAATACCAAGAGGCAGCGGAACAAGTAGCCAATATAAAACAAATGGCGCTATTATTCCAGGATATGGTGGGTATGATGATCCAGCCGGACCCTCCAGCCGAAGATCCGCCAGTAATAATCGAAGACGACAGAGGGGAGACATCAAACCTTCTTCCGGCCATTTCAGCAGCAAAGGAGGAAACAATCTCGAAGGTTGCGCTAGATGATTATATAGCTCAACAGATACGAGCCCATCAAGCAAACGAAGCTGCTGGCCAAGTCGTCAGAACTGGGAGACCATATCCTAGCTGGTACGATCAGATTAAATACCCGCCAGGATACACGATTCCTAAGTTTCATGTATACAAGGGCACAGGCAATCCCCATCAACATGTCGCTCAGTTCAGGGCTCTGTGCGGCAACACTGGAGGTGATGATAAGCTACTGCTTCGCCAATTCATCGGCAGCTTGGCGGAGACGGCGTTCGAATGGTATTCAGAGCTTCCTAACGATTCCGTCAAAACCTTTACGGAGATGGAGTTTCTATTCACCCAGCGTTTCGCAAGCGTTAGCGAACGAACCCCAATCACAGCATTGATCAATGCCAGGGTGAAGCCGGGAGAAACATGGGTTCAGTACGCGATACGGTGGCGGAACCTATGGTCGAAGTGCGAATAGCGCATAAAAGAGGCTCCTACAGTGGGCATGTTTGTGGGAACCCTCGATCCGCAGGCGACCATATCCCAATTCATAATGTTCTTTAAGACGACCACTTTCCAGATCTTGATCGACAAGCTGGCCCAAATGGACCAGATGGGCCATAGGCCTTCCTCTGCAAAGACAGAGCCTTGGAATGAAAAGGAGAAAGGGAAAGCGACCTTCATCGCCAACGCTCAACAACAACCGAGTAGCCCGAGACTGGTTGTACGCCAAAGAAACAAGCGGCGATCCCTCGATGAGAAGTTGAGACATCCTTACTCGTTTTCCTGGGATAAAGCAAGGAGGCTGTTCGAACTGGCAGTGCGCAATGGGCTCATCACTCTACCGGACTCGAGACACTCGCTGCAACCGAATGACGTCAACAATCCCAATTACTGCCCCTACCATCGAATATTAGGCCATCCGATCGAAGACTGCTGCGTCTTCAAAAACTGGGTTGAAGACCAGTACCAACAAGGCAAGTTCGCGCTGTCCGAAAACTGGAAGGTAAATCCGCCACAACAGCACACTCCTAAAAGGGTAGACACGCCGGGGGCATCATGCTCATTCATAGAAGAAGCTCCATGAGAAGTAGTTCTTTCAGAAAAAATGAAAAGAATCCTGAAGGATCTTTAAGCATGCCCCGCAATCAGGTGGAAAATCCCGTTAGAGCCCAAGATCATTGAAGGAATGCTGAAACCACGCCCGACACCGAGAGTTGGTAGCAAGGGGAAAAATACCCAGGTCCAGCCGTCAAAGTCTTCGAAGAAGAAGAAGATCAAGAAGATCAAGAAGCCTATGCAGCCTGATGACAAGCGCACGGACCTACAAAAACATATTGACGCGCTGGAGGAATACAACCAGAAGGCGCAGATCCCAGTCACACTCCATGAGTTTCTCAACCATATCCTTGAGAACAGAGGCAATGGCAATGACGAGAGAGACGACGCGTCAGAAGAACCCGAAGATTACGTGGCAAGTTGTCACATTATCTCTCACTCGTCAATAGATGATAAAGAAGCTCCTGATGCAGAGAAGCTGGGAGCAGAATCGGCACCAAAATCCTTGGAACCGTCCGATGAGCTGATTGACGTGTTGCCAAATGAAGCCCGTCAGAAGAGCACAGTTGATAAAGAACGCAAAATGGACATATTCGTAAAAGCCAGGCTCGACGTCAAGTGGAAGAAGTCACGGTAGGGATGGATCACAAAGCACCCCAACAAAACCAACTCACACCCTAAATGGGTGTATCCTACTTTATCGTTATGTATCCCGTCGCGTGACTAATACACGTACATACAGGATGGACAATGGACCCCAATGTCCTAAAACTAGCGACGGACCGAAACGTCTTTAAACTACTACAAACCCCCGGCATCCCCAGGCCGACATGGCAAAAAAACGGTACGTCCATAAGCAAGATGGGCACTGATGAAAACCCGAAAGGGCTCTATGAGTAAAAACAGCAAGGTTACCGGCGATGTTTATGAAAACCCGAAAGGACGCAGACTTGTAAAAAAAAGTGCGTCCACAAGCGATATGGGCACGGATGAAAACCCGAAAGGGCTCTGTGAGTAAAAACAGCAGGGCTACCGGCGAGTTTGTGAAAACCCAAAAGGGCGCAAACTCGTAAAAAAATCATGCACACTTGCAAGGTCCTCTCGACCTTGTAAGGAGAAAATACATGCGTGAGATCCTTACGACTCACAAGAGAGCAAAACACTTAGGGATCCCCACGATTCCTAAGAAGAAATTACACTTATGAGATCCTCATGACTCGTAAGGAGAATCCTCTTATGAGACCCTCACGGCTTATAGGATTCAAAAGCCTTAAACTATAGGGATCTGAACCTGTTCTTAAGCCATCACATTCCCCAGTTTGCCCTACAAGCGGTTCAATATTTACCCTTGTATACAATCCATGGGTACAAATAAAGGTTTCCCCCATCCAGTTCCACCAATGGCGCGAAATTTCCTCATGTGGTGAATGACACTTGTAAGTCCTCTCGACTTATAAGGAGAAAATACTCTTGTAAGATCCTTACGACTTATAAGAGAACACACACTTAAGAATCCCCACGATTCTTAAGGAGAAAACGCACCTACGAGATCCTCACGACTCGTAGGGAGAAATACTTTTATGAGACCCTTACGGCTCATGAAGTCAAAAGCCTTAGTCGATAGGATTCTAACCCTGTTTGCTAAGCCATCTTTGTTCAAATCAACAAAGGCAAATGATGATTCGCTCCTAGCAATATCCCAGTTGTAGCGATACTGATGCCTAAATTGGTATCAAATTCCAAGTCCTCTCACGGCAAGTGATGATTCGCTCCTGGCAACATTCCAGTTGCAGTGATGTTGATGCTAAGATTGGCATCAGATTCCAAGTTCCATACTCGCAGCAAAAAGTCAGCGAGCTATAAATGCATATGAAATAGCCGAAATAATTGTGCAACCCGCAATAAAAATTAGCGAGTAAAATATATGCATATAAAAATAGCCGAAATATTTGGGCAACTCGCAATAAAAAGCAGCGAGTAAAGAAAAAGAAAAATAGCCGAAATGATTGGGCACCGCGAAAAAATAGCCGAAATGATTGGGCAATCGCGACTTTCGCGATATAAAAAGTTGAAATGATAGAGCATCGCGGAAAAAAATAAAAAAAATGAAAGAATGAAACTTTTGCCCTGCAGGTAAGTCCATACCGACCCCTGTATACAATCCATGGGTATAAACAAAAAGGGAACCACATGTCCCAACAAACTCTGTCAAAGGGAAAGTCAGATCTCGACAGGAACATCTGCATCCCAGAAGACCAACAACGGCGTTCCTCCTCATGCCAGCAGGGCACAGATGCGACACCACCAATCGGAGCCACGACGAGGTCCCCAGTTCCAAGACTCTATGGTTCACGCACAACCTAGAGTCAGACCCGACACTGCAGAAAGCGGAGCAAGTCAACCTGACCCCGTCACGGAAATACGTCTTCAAATGACCCCGTTGCGGAAACACGTCAGCAAATGACCCCGTCGCGGAAACACATCAGCCAATGACCCCCGTCTCGGAAATACGTCAGCAAATGACTCCGTCGCGGAAATACGTCATCCAATGACCCCGTCAAGGGAATGCGTCATCCAATGACCCCGTCTCGAAAATACGTCATCCAATGACCCCGTCTCGGAAATACGTCAGCAAATGACCCCGTCGCGGAAATACGTCAGCAAATGACCCCGTCACGGAAATACGTCATCCAATGACCCCGTCTCAGATACATGTTAGCAATTGACCCCGTCGCGGAAATACGTCATCCAATGACCCCGTCACGGAAACACATCATCAAATGACCCCGTCTCAAAAATACGTCATCCAATGACTCCGTCTCGGAAACAAGTCAACCAACCTCCAGGGAAATCAGTGTCCTTGGCAAGACCTCTCGATTCAGGGAAATCATCGTCCTTGGCGAGAACCTCTCGATTCACGTCGACCCGCAAGGAAATCAGTGTCTTTGGAGGAATCTCTCGATTCATCTCGACTTTAGGGGAATTAGCGTCCTTAGCGAGAACCTCTCGATTCGCGTCGACCAGCAAGGAAATCAGCGTCTTTGCAGGAATCTCTCGATTCGTTTCAACCCCAGGGAAATCAGTGCCCTTGGCAAAACCTCTCGATTCAGGGAAATCAGCGTCCTTGGCGAGAACCTCTCGATTCGCATCGACCCGTAAGAAAATCAGTGTCTTCGTAGGAATCTCTCGATTCGTCTCGACCTCAGGGAAATCAGTGTCCTTGGCAACTCGATTTAGGGAAATCAGCGTCCTTGGCGAGAACCTCTCGATTCGCATCGACCCGCAAGGAAATCAGTGTCTTTGCAGGAATCTCTCGATTCGACTCGACCCCAGAGAAATCAGTGACCTTGGCAAGACCTCTCGATTCAGGGAAATCAGCTTCCTTGGCGAGAACCTCTCGATTCGCGTCGACCCGCAAGGAAATCAGTTTCTTTGCAGGAATCTCTCGATTCGTCTCGACCTCAGGGAAATCAGTGTCCTTGGCAAAACCTCTCGATTCAGGGAAATCAGCGTCCTTGGCGAGAACTTCGATTCGTGTCGACCCGCAAGAAAATCAGTGTCTTTGTAGGAATCTCTCGACTCGTCTCGACCCCAGGGAAATCATTGTCCTTGGCAAAAACCTCTCGATTCAGGGAAATCAGCGTCCTCGGTGAGAACTCCTCAATTCGTTGCGACTGACAAGGAAATAGTGTCTTTGCGAGAATCTCTCGATGCGTCTCAACCTGCGGGGAAATTAGTATCCCTGCGTATAAAGAAAATTCTCTTGTGTGATCTTTACGATTCCTAAGAGAAAACGCACTTGGGAGTCCTCACGACTCCTAAGAAGAAAAGACACCTACGGGATCCTCTCGACTCGTAGGGAGAAAAGTCTTTATGAGACCCTCATGGCTCATAAAGTTGAAAAGTCTTAGGTGGCGGATCCTAACCTTGTCTCCTAAGCCATCACTGCCCTGTAAAGAAGTCAAGATGGACTATCTATGGGCCACACTCTCCGAAGTCGAATATCGACGAGGAGGGAAACGGCCACTTATGAGTCCTTTCGACTTGTAAAGGGAGAAAATTCTCTTGTGAGATCCTTACGACTCTCAAGAGAAAACGCACTTAGGCATCCTTACGATTCCTGAGGAGGAAATACACCTACGAAATCCTCTCGACTCGTAGGGAGAAAAGTTTTTATGAGACCCTCACGGCTCATAAAGTTGAAAAGTCTTAAGCGGCAGACCTGAACCTGTTTCCTAAGCCATCGCTACCCCACAAGGAGGACAAGATAGACTATTATCTACCATCTACGGGCCGCATTCGCCAATGAAACAAAGAAGCTACTTACGAGTCTTCATGATTCGTAAGGAAAAATACCCGAGTGAGATTCTCACGACTCACGGAGGCGATGAACACTTAGAAATCCTCACGATTTCTATGGAGAATTTGCACCTACGAGATCCTCTCGACTTGTAGGGAAAAAAACCTTCTTTAGACCCTTACGGCTAATGAAGATGAAAAAAGTCTTAGGTTACAAGGACTCTAAACTTGTCCCCTGAGCCATCAATTCTATTGCCATGCATAACTCTGCACTACTTCACCCACGTACATGCTTACGTGGGCAAAGTAGTGGGGGTTATTTGTTCCCACCAAAATTTTCTGTCAAGAGTTACTTGTTCCCTTATAAAAAAGGGGGAGAGTCCTCAAAATTTGGCCTCATGTGTAAAACACGTGAGCACTCATATGCAAAGCATATGAGCGCTGAATAAAATAAACTTAAAGGGCTAAACAGGCCTCATGTGTAAAACACGTGAGCGCTCATATGCAAAAGCGCTGAACATAAATCACCAATGGCCAAACAGGTCTCACGTGTAAAACACATGAGCGCTCATATGCAAAGTATATGAGCGCTAAACATAAACAGGCTAAAACCCACAGCAGGGGTCACGTGTTAAACGTATGAGTTCTCTTGCCTCTCACATGCAAAGTATGTGAGCACCCCAATTTAAAATCCTCGTATCAAATTCTAGAATTAAATTCTATTTTGGGAAATATTTTTCTGATCTTTCTCAAACTAAAAAGATCTTCTATGTTAAACAGAGGACTTTTGGATCAAAGATCCAACGGTGATCATCTGGTAGAATAAAGTTTTATCATAGGAAAATATTTTTCTAATCTTGTTAAATTAACGAGATATTCATATGATCAGAATTCTATGTTAGAATAAAATTCTAATCTTGTCAAAACTAACAAGATATTCATAATCTTGTTAAACAAACAAGAAATCTTCTCTGTTAAACAGAGGGCCTTTGGATTAAAAATCCAACGGTGAATAAAATTCACCGATTGATCTAGAAGATCATGAAATCAATCATGATCTCTCAATGAGGGATTCCCTTAACAAATTGATTCTTTTTCTTCCATATAAAAAGGAGACAGAGGAACCCCCCCCCCCAAAAAAAAAACTTCAAGTGAAAAGAGAGACAGAAAGGGAGAGAAAAAGAAAACTCTTCGTAAGCCAAAAAAAAGAGAATTTAATTCTCCAGAGAGAAGAAGATCTCCAAAAAAGAAACCCTAGATAAGAAAAAGAACCAAACAAAGAAACTTTTACCTCTTCTCCACCTTCACAAGAGTTTAACTCTTCTAAAAAGAACTTAGTTCTTCCTTTGGTTCAATATCTACAGAAGCAGATATCCCCATAAGTTGAGAATTTAATTCTCATCGGGGAGATCTGTTATGCAGATTCAAAATTTAAGCGGAGAATTGAGTCCAAAGAATTTAATTCTTACAACAGAACATATAGGAATTTAATTCCTCTAAATAAAACTAGGGTTTAACCCTATAACAGAATTTAATTCTTATTAAATAAGGGGCTTGAAAACTTAAGATCCCCATGCACGTGAAAAGAGATTAGCATCCAAACATAATAATTGCAGATCGCGTGCTCCCACGTGACCCCTGAACAAACCTTTGTAAAAGGGGAATAAGTTTAAGACAGATTCCAGTCTTAGGGCGCCCCACGTGATCCCTTAATAGTGCTTAGCACTTTTCTAAAGAGAATAAAACAAAGGCAGCTTTCAGTCTTTGGGGACACCTCACGTGATCCCACGTGACCCAATAGTGCTCAGCACTCAGAAAAGAAAAAGGGAACAAATCCAAAGAAGCAGTGCCAAATCTCAGGCGCCTAACATGAGCATCTCAGACTTTCATTGTTTAACACTACTTTAAGTGCCTCACGTGACCCCACATGAGTGCTTCAAATCTTCAGTGTTTAACACTACTTTAAGCGCCTCACGTGACCCCATGTGAGCGCTTCAAATCTTCAGTGTTTAACACTACTTCAAGCGCCTCACGTGACCCCATGTGAGCGCTTCAAATTTTCAGTGTTTAACACTACTTCAAGTGCCTCACGTGACCCCACGTGAGCGCTTCAAATCTTCATTGCTTAAACAATACTTTAAGACCTCACGTGGGAGCACGTAAGCGCCGAACATATGCTAGTGTTTAACACTATGATAGGTCAACCTTAGCCTAAGTTATCTAAGTCTCCCAAAATCAAAACCATGTTTTTAACCGAGCCCTAATTATGCTCAGGTCTTCCAAAATTAATCATCTTAGATGGCATTTACAATAATGTTCATCACATTGCTTCTCAATCTGGTATTTGGTTCAAGGGTACATCTCTTCACACCTCTGATACATGTCGTTGTAATTCTTCAACGTTTTCAGAGAGATGGTGGGTCCCGACGACCAATAACTATCTGGTGCATTTCCAAACCATAATTACATCCAAACAATGGACCATAATATCTTTAAACCAACTTTGGACCGTAATGTCCTTTAACTAACAACGGACCAGGACGTCCTTAAACTAAACTTCAAAGACTATGATGTCCTTAAACTGAAAAAATCTTACAGACTATGATGTCTTTAAACTCATGGACTATGATGTCCTTAAACATATGGACCGCAACGTCCCTAAACTAAATCCTACGAACTATGACGTCCTTAAAATCACGGACTATGATGTCCTTAAACTGTGGACCGCAATATCCCTAAACTAAAACGATAGAGTCCAAATACTCTTTCGTTGGATCTAAATGATCCCAAAGTCTTGTTAAGTAGATCTTAGTCTAAAATTAGGCTAACGTATCCTTAACAAGTATTTAAGTTGATCTTAATCTAAAACAAGATTAATGATCCTTAAACCAACCCAAACCCAAATCTAAGAAAATACGGATTTGGACTAATCCACGCTCTACAGGCGACAACATAAATTAGTCTCCGTATACAATCCACGAGCAACCAACAACAAAACAAACACACATGACACGAAATGACCTTCTGGAGCAGGAGAAAGTGGTTACCGCTACGCGGTAACGTAATTAACTGCAGGGGCTTGCGCCTGCAGGGAAGAGCATCCCAACAATCAAAAAACCTCACAACGAGGGGGAATCTGACGAAGTCTGCTACAACAACCGCATCCGTCTAAATCTCCGATACATGGTGCCATAAATCATTTTGGTATCTTCGGAGAGGTGGACGGATAAAACCAAATAGCATCTGCCCCTAAATTCAGGCAAGACGTTTGTCTTCCTGGTTTTCGACCGAGACCAGTACCGGTCTGCATTGTCTCCGATCGTGACACTAGATTCCGATCACAAATTTGGCAGAGTTTGCAAACGAGTTTGGGAACAAGTATGAATTTCAGCACAGCTTATCATCCACAAACAGATGATCAGTCTAAGCGAACTATTCAGATCTTGGAAGATATGCTCAGAGCGTGTATGCTAGACTTCGGAGGATCGTGGGAAGATCACCTATATCTTGTGGAGTTTTCATACAACAACAACTACCAAGCAAGTATAGGAATGTCACCTTTTGCAGCACTTTATGGAAGGAAGTGTCGATCGCCATTAAATTGGGACGACATCGGAGATAGAGAACTCCTTGGACCTGAGATGATAGTAGCAACTGTTGACGTGGTTCGCACTATCAGGAAAAGAATGCGCATAGCCCAAGATCGATAGAAGCACTGGGTTGATACTAAGCGCCGTCATTTGGAGTTCCAGCCGGGAGATCATGTATTTCTAAAGATATCTCCGAACCGTGGAGTGATCCGTTTTGGAAGAAGGGGTAAGCTTAGTCCAAGATATATTGGACCATTCGACAAACTCGAACGAGTCGGTGAAGTGGCTTATCGCTTGGCACTTCCACCTTCATTGGAAGGAGTGCACAATGTGTACCATATATCCTAACTCAGAAGGTATGTGAGTGACCCCAGCCATATTCTTGATCATTCCGAGCTCACTGTACAACCAGATTTATCTTGTGAGCAACAACCTGTTAAGATCCTGGATAGAAAGGTGAGGTCACTTCGGAACAAGGAAGTCAACTTGGTTCGAGTGATGTGGAGAAAAGACACACCAGGAGAATCAACATGGGAAAGGGAAGAAGACATGCGTGCAAGATATCCTCACTTATTTGTAAACTAGTTCTTAAAATAAATTGTAAATTTCGATGACGAAATTTTTGTAAGGAGTATAGACTGTAACAGCTCTAATTTCAATGTACATAAAACTGTTTAAAAGTTAATATACAATTAGGATATTTACAATTCCTGTGAATGCTATAAGAAATTGATTTGATTTAGAATAGCAAGAAAGAGCTTGCAGCTTACTAGAAAGGCCTCGCACTGCTGAGACATAGCACTCGAGTTCAAATCCCATCAGCCACATTATCTTTTTATTAAAAAAAATTTAAATTTTTTTAGAAGCCCAAGAGTATACACGTGCACTACACGTAAACTGAAAAGACATGGATTATTTAAACATGTGCACGAGAGTATACCAAACGACCCCGACACGTGGCACCAAGACCAACCCCAACCGACGGTAATAACCCAGCGAAAAGCTCCAAATAACTGGTACCAGCCGGTCGAACTGTAGGTAAAGGCCCCCATTCTTTTCCCCTGCAACCCTTGGCCTACCCCACTCCCTCTCACACTGTTTGTTTTCTCTGCATTCATATAGAGAAACATTGAATCATCCATTTAATCCAATTTTAATGCATTTCTTTCACCACCTAAACCCTTTCCTATAAATACCCTACCCCAATTCACACATCCTCACTCACAAATCCCTGCCAAAACTCTCAAAAACTTTCAAGTCCTCTTTGGTGTACAAGTGGAGTTAGCGAAGTGTGAAGCTCCGACGAAATTCTGAGGAGATTCCGCCGACGAAACGACGTTCTGACGCTTCCCAATCCTTCTCCTACCTCTTCCCTCTCTCTGAAGCCAGTAATTCCCCTCTTCCTCTCTCTTTCTCTATTCTAAAAATATTAAATACTAAAACCCGACAGAAGCGGAGTTAATCCGACTTCCGATTCGGTTTTTCTTTGAAAAACCTATTTTTCTTAAATAAGAAAATACCAAACTTTCATATCATGTTCAATAAACATTAACAAACATATTAAACAAGTTTCACATTAAAAGAATTTATATTGCAATTTTTATCGCAGTTTTACAGTAAAATACCACATACTTTAGTTTACCGACATAAAACAATATAAATTTGTATTAACTTTAGATAGTTCACGAGGTAATGACCTACCTCATCACAACACACATCTCTAATATAGCACGATGGAAATTTTGGCAACATGGTATGGGATAAAACGACTTACAAATAAATACTTTTAACTTATACAACCATTTATATAAAAAGATGTATTAAACATTTCCATGCAATTGTGCCTTTACAACCCACTTTTGTGGACCCCGTTCGGGATAGTGCGGATTATCGCACATCCTCGGGCCTAGTAGAGCGAGATGCAAACCTCCGTAAGGAGCATTCGATCTCGATGGAATTTTTATGCATTTTTCTTTAGAAAATGAGATTTCTAGAAAAAAAATAAATAAATTATTTTCATTATATATATATATATCTATTATCAAAATATTTATTTTAATTATATAAACATTCCAAGTTTTCTAAATCAAATGAATCACTATTACATGAAAATACCATCCAAATACACCACAATTCCAAAATTTCAATAAAATACCATATATTATGAAGTTAGGTTTTACTCACTAGAAATTTCACTTGTATAAAAATATACATCTATGAAAACCCTAAAGACAATAATTAAATGCTTGAGGTGTATTTTGAAAATTATAACAAACTATTTTTATATAAAACCCTCTCAAGTTATACTAAATGACAATAAGGACCCTAATAAACATAGCGTTAAGCGGGACCGGTCTCTTGAGCCTCAGGAAGCCGGAGATATGGGTGCTTGCCTATTTAAGGTAGACAAACTAACAAACGGTGTTATCAACACGGTAATTGTCTTGGAAAAAGATACAAATTCTGCAGTCCATGTGCAGCAGTTACCGATAACATCAAAACCAATTCAGGATTTCAAGTTCTTTTTCAAAGTATCTGACTCAGACCGGGTCTCAATCTAATCAATCTATCTTGAATGTGATTCAAGTATAAACTATAACACAACATGAATCCATGAAATCCGTCTATTCAATCTATATTGACCGAACCGAACCATGGATATGCTCCGTCTACATGACTCTCCATTTATATCCATTCCATTTACTGATATCATGGTTTCGGCAAGTCATCCATCTATATAACAAACAATACAAACAATACAATCAAGACATCGCGGGGTTTATAAGAGATAGATTGGTACGGAAGGTGTTAAAAGTGGTACGAGACTGTAACCATAATACACATAATCTGAATATCCATTGCCGTTGTACCGTGGCTGAACGGTTCCTTGTGCTCCGTATACCTTAGTCTCCGGAATAGTGAGACTCCTCTCGTATACACTCACATTTTCTGTACCAAACTACAAACAACAGCATTAACAATATAATACAACTTTAAAAGTTACATTCTCCTTTTGCCTATTCTGTCTATACCTATTTAGGACTTACCGAGCGATTGTTCGCTGATGATCTTTGGAATATTGTCAGGTGGATCGGACCTTCTGGAGACAACGCCCAGCAGCGAGGACTTGAATCAGATAGCCTTCGACCCAGAGCTCTAGATTACTTGTACATAATGTCATTTCTGTTATGCCATTATTTAGGTATTGCTTTCATTCCATATATTTACATTTCGGCTGTATTGTAAAAAGAATGTTTAATAAATAAAGTTGCTGTTCATTTACATTTCTGTCTCTTGTGTACTTTACCTTATATTGCTTAGATACGCTTAGCGTGTTTACTTCTAAGTAGATACGTCGCATGACCCGTCGCGTCCTCTGCCCGTACACTGGGAAGCGGGGCGTGACAGGTTTTGTTGGTGGCACATGCAGGTCGGCTCTATATGGACATGCAAGTCAGTTCTGCATCGACATGTAGGTCCGTTCTGCGTGGACAACCTAACCAATATAACACAAGAACCAGCAACTGAAAATATTCTTTACAGTTCATATTCCTTGAATCTTCCAATTCCATACATTTTGAATCTGTCATAACCCAAATTTTTCTTTCAAGGTTATGGATTCCCCAAACAACACCAGCACAAATGTCAACAATACTCCACCACCTCTACCGCTTACACCTGCCGTCGCTGCTCCGATCAACGAGCAGACGGTCTTGTTTGAGGTAATCCGCGGCCTTCTGGAGGGACAGCAGCAGCAGACTGCTATCTTAATTGTCACGCCCCGCTTCCCAGAGTACGCTAAGATGAGCACGTGACATAGCCAACCATGCTATCTGTGGATAGAAAATATCCTTCCACAGTCACATTACGACTGTAGAGATATCAAGAACAAAAATAAACTATCTAACACATGTCCATAAGCCAAATACAATAAGTCAAGAATAAAGTAATGCAGAAGCAAAATATCCAATACAAGAATAACTGGAATGTATGTCCCATACTGCGGGCTCACATTAGGAATGAAATGCTGAAAATAAAAGAACTAACTACTAACGAGTCCTCACTGCTCAGCCTGCTGACTGAAGTACTCCTGCTCGGACTGTAGCAAAGGTAAGGAATCTGGGCCATGCAAAACCCAGACGTCAGCGCGTCATAACATCAAGCAATAATATATAAACAGGGTAGCAAGACATGCAAGTATGATCATAAATGGTAAAGCAGGTGTAACAGCAATATAAATCAGGGCAGTGAAAGGTAGTGTGCAGTGAGTAATCTAAACTGGTCTATTGGGTTAACTGCTCTCAAGCCTCTGAAATCAATTTGATGAATCATCGATGTAACTCAATAGTATCCCGTGCGAGGTGAAAACACGGGTCAGGTATGCTCACTGGGTCGTCGGGATCGTCGACGTCGTCACGGTTCCAGCGAATGGGGTTGGACTGGTAACGGGGAGACGAGATGGTGGCGACAAGATCGACGGAGCTCCGGCCAGGTAACGTGCAGGGGTGTGCAGGTTCTTGGCGGCTAGGGTTGCAGCTAGGGTTTTCTTGGTGCAATGTGGGTGCAGGGAAGAAGAATAGAGGAGATGGGGAGAGAGAAGAGGAGATGGAGATGATGGCGGTGGCGAGAGATGATCGGCGGCGAGGGAGGTGCGATGGTGATGGGTTCCGAGGTGCCCTGTGTGTGCAGGTGAAGGGCTCAGGAATGAGAAAGAAGGAGAAGAAGATGGCTAGGAGGAGGTGAAGGCTCGGTTGAGGTGAGGAGGTGATGAGGTGAAGGAGTTAGGGTTAGGGTTTCGAGGAGGAGGCTGAGGGGTTGTGGGTTAAAGGAGCGCTCAGGTTTAAAAAAAAAGAGAAGAAGACGAAGATATGAAGAAGGGAGGTGACGGGATTCACGGGGGGTGATGGGAATCGAGAAGTGTACAGTACTCGCGAGATGAGCGAGAGAGAGCGCGAGAGGAGAGAGAAAGAGGAGAGAGAGAGAGTCTGTTTGCGCTGGGAGAGAGAAAGGAAGGAGGAAAGAAGAGAGAGGGATTTTGTGGGGCCCAGCGCAAGGAATGAAGGCAATTCATTAGTTCAGGGGAGGAGAGAGAGAAGCCGGGTTAAGAGAAAGGGTTTTTTTAAAAAAAATAAAATGAAAAGAGTTAAAAATATTTTCGTTAGCAGTAGAAAAATCTTAGGCTGTTTAAACGAATTTAAAGAGATTTAAAATAATTAGAATTTGGCGGGATACAAAATATTTCAGAATTGCGCCCGGGTCGGGTCCAAAATTTTGGATTTGAAATACAAAAATTTGATGCAAGTTCCAAAATTTAAAATGAAAGATTATGTAACGAAAAAGCATACCCCAAGAACAGACGCACGTACGTGCGCGTAGCCATCCAAACACGTCCGTTTCACTGAACGGGACGAAAACAAGATGCACGGATGCCACCACAGGGTTAGGGTATCATGCAGGCCATGTTATGTATTTTTAAATTATTTTACGGGACTTAAATTGTTATATGCAAAAATACGCGATTCTAGGCGAATGTTAAAATGCAGGATACATGAGATGCACGTTTCTATGCAACAAGCTAGGGTAACTATAACTATTAATCAACGGGTTCAAATAAGCGGGTCGAATGTATGGTAAACTACTATTCGCATCCAAACACGATAAATGGATAAAACACCACAAACAAACAAATACAGCAACAGAAATTGGTATAACTGAATTCGGTTGTTACATTATACCCAACTACAAAAAGAATTTCGTCCTCGAAATTCTAAGAACAAGAAAGGATAGCAATCCATCAAACTACAAGAATAGATGCGGAAACTTCTGCCGGATTTTATCTTCTCGTTCCCAAGTTGACTCTCCATGTGAGCGATTACCCCAAGAAACAAGTACAAGAGGGATAACCTTGTTCTTAAGAACGTTTTCCCTTCGATCCACAATCGACATCGGTCGCTCCTCAAAAGTCAAGTCTTCTCGGACGGTCAGCTCCGAATGATCCAACACATGTGTTTCATCTCGAACATATTTACGGAGTTGAGATACGTAAAACACATCATGAACATTCGCCAAGGATTGCGGTAACGCCAATCAATACGCTACCTCACCAACACGCTCCAAAATCTCGAAAGGTCCGACGAATCGAGGACTGAGCTTTCCTCGACTTCCGAAACGAATCACCCCTCTAGTCGGTGATATCTTCAAGAATACCAAATCACCCACGGTAAACTCTAGAGGTCTTCTCGACGTATCATCCCAACTCTTCTGTCGGTCTTATGCTGCTCTAATATGATTCCAGATGGTGTTAACCTTCTCAACTGTTTGCACTACTAAATCTGGTCCCAACAATCTTCGTTCACCAACATCGTCCCAACAAACAGGTGAACGGCACTTGCGACCATATAAAGCTTCAAATGGAGCCATCTGAATAGTCGCCTGGAAACTGTTGTTGTAAGAAAACTCTACCAAATGTAGATGATCCTCCCATGAACCCTTGAAGTCCAACATGCAAGCTCCAACATATCTTCAAGAGTTTGGATCATTCTCTCCGACTGGTCATCTGTTTGAGGATGATAAGTTGTGCTAAACTTCAATCGAGTCCCCAAACTTTCTTGTAAGCTCCTCCAAAAGTGTGATAAGAAACGAGTGTCACGGTCTGACACGATGCTCACTGGTACACCATGCAATCTTACAATCTTTTGCATGTACCGTTCTGCCAAAGTTTCTGTTGATTGACCAACCCGAAAAGGTATGAAATGAGCTGCCTTAGTCAAACGATCAACAATCACCCAAACTGCATTGGACTCCACGGTAAAGCCGTCATGAAATCCATGGTTATATGTTCCCACTTCCACTGAGGAATCGGAAGTGATTGCAATAAACCGGCAACCCTTTGATGTTCAGCCTTAACTTGCTGACACACCAAGCACTTTGCCACAAAGCGGGCAATCTCCCGTTTCATGCCTTCCCACCAGAAATGCTGTCATATATTTCGGTACATCTTCGTGCCTTCTGGATGTACGGAATATGCTGAACTGTGTGCCTCCTTCATAAGTTCTTCATGAATATCTCCCTTTGGCACACACAAACGGCTACCATAATGCAACGAACCATCTTCATGGATCAGTAAATCTGTTCGAAGTCCAGCTTCAACCTGTTCTCGAAACTTTTGCAATCTAGGGTCCTGCGATTGCGCTGCTTTAATATTCTCGATCAATAACGAATGTACCTGCAGCTGCATCAACTGTCCCGAAGAATGCGGTAGCACAACCTCCAAATTAAATCTTCGAAAGTCTTCAATGAATTCCTTCTGTGCAGTCAACATCTGAATTGCTGGTAACCGACTGAGCGCATCCGGCACGACATTAACTTTCCCCGGATGGTACTTAAGATCAAGATCGTAGTCAGGCATCAGCTCCAAGCATCTACGTTGCCTCATATTAAGCTCCTTCTGCGTGAACACATACTTCAAGCTTTTATGATCGGTGAAAATCTCGACCCTTTCGCCCAAAAGGTAGTGTCTCCAAATCTTCAAAGCGAAGATCACAGCCGCAAGCTCCAAGTCATGAGTTGAGTAATTCTTCTCATGGGTCTTCAATTGTCTTGATGCGTATGCTATAACCTTCCCATGCTGCATCAAAACACATCACAATCCTTTCCCAGATGCGTCGCTGTGAATCACCAATCCTCCGGAATTGTCTGGCACGGTCAGAATAGGAGAGGTTATCAATCTCTGCTTCAACGCCTCAAAAGCTGACGCGCACTTATCCGTCCATACAAATGGTACCTCCTTGCGCGTAAGCTTGGTCAACGGTTCCACCAGACGAGCAAAGTTCTCCACGAACCTTCTGTAGTACCCGGCGAGTCCAAGAAAGCTTCTTATCTCCGCAACATTCTTCGGAATCGGCCAATCTCGAACTGCTGCAATCTTTTCGGGATCAACGGCGATTCCAATGCCAGACACGACATGCCCCAAAAACTTTACTTCTTCCAGCCAAAACTCGCACTTGCTCATCCTTGCATATAATTTTTCTTGTCTCAACGTCTGCAGTGCGATCTTCAAATGTTCTGCATGCTCTTCAATACTCTTCGAGTAGACCAGAATATCATCAATGAACACCACTATAAACTGGTCCAAGAATGGGGAAAAGATTCGGTTCATCAAGTCCATAAATATCGCTGGTGCATTCGTTACTCTGAAGGGCATCACTAAGTACTCGTAATGTCTATACCGAGTTTGGAACGCCGTCTTGCAAATATCTTCTGTTTTAACTCGGACCTGATGATATCCAGATCGCAAATCCAGCTTCGAAAATACCCTCGCGCCACTAAGCTGCTCAAACAATTCGCCAATGCGAGGGATCGGGTACTTATTCTTAATAGTCACCAGATTTAATTCTCGATAATCGATGCACATTCTCCTTATGCCATCCTTCTTCTTGACTAGAAGAACTGGAGCTCCCCAAGGCTAGTTACTGCTTCGAATCCAACCCTTCTCAAGTAATTCAGTAACCTGCTTCTTAACTTCTTCCAACTCCACTGGTGCCATTGGATAATACGCTTTAGAAACTGGCGCTGCACCAGGAACAAGATCAATCGCGAACTCTACGTCTCGCTTCGGCGGTAATCCTGATATATCTTCGAACACGTCCATGAAATCTCGAACAACAGCCGGCGCTCCATCTTTATCAACCTCCAACGACGAAAGAACACTAGTTGTCGGCCTAGCCCTAAACTCGACTGGCCCGACAGAACTGCTTCCTCCAGTGAAGATAGACTCTGGATGTCCGGGAATCTGGAAAATTACTTTCTTTGCCCTACAATCGATATGAGCGTGGAAAGTGCCGAGAAAATCCATTCCCAAGACGACTTCATAGCTGCCTATATCAATCACTAAGAAATCTGCAAAAAGCTCCCGTCCGCAAACAACAACCGCACAATCCCTACATTCTCTACTAGATATGATCTTCCCATTCCCAGTCTGTATGTCCCAGAAAATAGACAGGGTCGTGCAAGTGATCGAGTGTGTAGCAATAAATTTGGACGACATAAAACAGTGGGATGCACCAGAATCAAATAATGCTAATGCGGGAAAACCATGAACAAGTAGAATACCTGAAACAACTTCTCCTGAAGCCTTGGCTTCCTCAGCCGTCAGGGTAAATGCTCGAGCTTGATTGGGTCCCTGAGTCAGCTGCTTCTGTCCCTGAAACGGTTTCTGCGGTGGCTTCTGAACATCATCCTTCGTGCGAAGCTTCGACGGACAAGTGCTGCTAGTATGATCCGCCGATCCACAAAGCAAACAGAGTCCCTGTTTCCTTCGACATTCCCTTTGCACGTGCCCAGGTAAATGGAAGTAGTCACAAATCACGGTCCTCCTCTTGTCAACAACAAGCTTCTTCATCGGTGTTATGCCACGATGGTCCACTGGAATACCTCTGCGTCCATGTGCTCGGTTTGGTGCAAATGCCGGCTTCCTTACTGTAACTGTTGGCTGTTGTGTACTCCCAGTCTTCATAGATAGGCTCTGCTGCTCTCGGGCCGCGGTAAGCACTTGGGAAAAAGTGGTCAAACCCAGGGAGACTATCTACCTCTGGATGTCCACATCCAAACTGCGCATGAACCTCCTTACCCTATCAGCATCGTTGGCAACCAAAGGTCCAGCGAATCTACTGAGCCACGTCCACTCAGCTGCATGTACATCTACAGGTGTGCCGTTCTGCTTCAAACTGACGAACTTTTCTTCCATTTCCTCCCGTGCAGTCCGCGGGAAGAACTTCTCCAGGAAACTCTTTGAAAAATCCGCCCACTTGATCGGCTTGGGCAAGCGGGTCTCTTCTACAAGCCACCATTCACGGGCGTAATCCACCAACTGGATGCACATCCACTCTCTTATCTTCTGGGATCTGTGCCGCAATGAGTAAATTCTCCGTGTCAACCAGCCACTGCTCCGCTGGCAACGGCTCCTCTAAGCCAGTAAAGACAGACGGACCCAGTCTCCTGAAATCCGCCACGGTACCCACACGATCTCCCGGTCTGACCACAACATTGTTCACGGACTACTGAACGGTCCGCAAACCTTCCTGAAAAGATTCAACTTGCTGCTGGATCAGCTCGGTCTGTCGCTTTTAGTTCTCCAACATCCCACGTATTACTCCAAGCATAGCAGCTTCGTCAACACGCCTTTGGTACGTCTTCAGATTCTTGTCTGCCATGTTCCTGAAATCAAAGCACCAAAAGGATTAGCATGATAACCATTTCAAAATGTAGATTAAGGATATGAATCAAGGCTAGAACTCCAAGTTACTTAAATAGAGTACCGCATTGTAACCATGCCGCGGTATCATAGCTACAATCACATAACTCCACCCAAGTCGCCTAAGTTCTAGAGATAACCAAAAGGAAACCAAGTTTCGAGTCGATATGCAAAGGAGGTTTGCATATCGTAAAAATAGAATCAGGAGGAAGTTAAGATTCAAAAATGGTAAGACGGTAAGGTGGCAGGACATGTTTCCTATTCATGAGTATTCTGATTCATGTATTGGGTCCAATACCCAACTACAAAAGAATTAAACCCGATTAACCTATAACCTATGGCTCTGATACCAAAAGAACCATGTCACGCCCCGCTTCCCAGAGTACGTTAAGATGAGCACGTGACATAGCCAGCCATGCTACCTGTGGATAGGAAATATCCTTCCACAGTCACATTACGGCTGTAGAGATATCAAGAACAAAAATAAACTATCTAACACATGTCCATAAGCCAAATACAATGGGTCAAGAATAAAGTAATGCGGAAGCAAAATATCCAATACAAGAATAACTGGAATGTATGTCCCATAATGCGGGCTCACATTAGGAATGAAATGCTGAAAATAAAAGAACTAACTACTAACGAGTCCTCACTGCTCAGCCTGCTGACTGAAGTACTCCTGCTCGGACTGCAGCAAAGGTAAGGAATCTGGGCCATGCAAAACCCAGACGTCAGCGCATCATAACATCAAGCAATAATATATAAACAGGGTAGCAAGACATTCAAGTATGATCATAAATGGTAAAGCAGGTGTAACAGCAATATAAATCAAGGCAGTGAAAGGTAGTGTGCAGTGAGTAATCTAAACTGGTCTATTGGGTTAACTACTCTCAAGCCTCTGAAATCAATTTGATGAATTATCGATGTAACTCAATAGTATCCCATGCGTGCCCGGGATCACGGTCTATGACTCTCAGGCTGAATCCGAGACGTGCCGCAAGGCAGTAAAAGGGTAGTAGGTAATGACGAGTAATGTCAGCAGCATCACCCCGGGGCTGGCCTAGCCCGTAAGACTGATCAGAAAAGGTAGAGAACTGTCGAGTTACAAGTCAGGTTTCATCATTGATTTCCCCATACCCCCAAATTATATGTGTTCAAGTCAGGTATTAAATAATCTAGAGCTAATGCCAACACAGGATCAGGCAGGTACAGGTTTGTCTGGATAGACAACAGGAACTGTCCATAAGGACGACAGGTTGGGTTTGTTGGCATTAGACACAAGATCAGGTAACAGGTAAAGCCATGGTATATCGGATCAAGCTAGGTAGTATATAGGTATCATGTCATGTCGAGAGGTGCACGGTACCATGTTGTGTCAAGTAGTAGGTGTAACAAGTCATGTCAGGGTGCACAAGATGTCATGTGAGTGCTCATAATCAAACTAACATTAGCATGGGTAAACAAAACAAGCATGGGGTACCAGTGGAACAATAAAATGGAACACTGTAATATGAAATGCGATCAGGTACAGATTAAGGTATATAGATGCGCAGTTATGATTAGGATTAAAGTTAAAGTTCTAATACTAATTAAACTACAATATATCAAATGTGGAATGTTATTATTATAATATTATATATTCAAGTGATCTATTGATGCAATAATATGTATACTAGACGAGATGGGTGCAAACGGGTGTTCGAAACATTATAAACTATCAAAAAGGGTACTATAGGCCATGTGAATAATTATTATATGATTTAAACACGGATGTGGGTACTATGCATAGTAAGAAAAAAATGCAACATGGTAGGGTTCAAGTTGTAAATCTAAAATGATATAACCGGACGTCGAAATGTAAAATGGAAACCAATAGCCTTAGGTTTAATTTACAGGTTGAATCATGAAATTAAATATGTATAAAATAATATAATAGCATGTAGCAAGTTTTACTTGCCTCGACGGATCACGATACGGGTATACGGGATGTCACACGTCGGCGGGAAAAGTCGCGACGCGCGTACGGTACACGAAACGAATCCAAACAACGCACAAGGTGAAAACACGGGTCAGGTACGCTCACTGGGTCGTCGGGATCGTCGACATCGTCATGGTTCCAGCGAATGGGGTTGGACTGGAAACGGGGAGACGAGATGATGGTGGCGAGATCGACGGAGCTCCGGCCAGGTAACGTGCAGGGGTGTGTAGGTTCTTGGCAGCTAGGGTTGCAGCTAGGGTTTTCTTGGTGCAATGTAGGTGCAGGGAAGGAGAACAGAGGAGATGAGGAGAAAGAAGAGGAGATGGAGATGATGGTGGTAGCGAGAGATGATCGGCGGCGAGGGAGGTGCGATGGTGATGGGTTCCGAGGTGCCCTGTGTGTGCAGGTGAAGGGCTCAGGAATGAGAAAGAAGGAGAAGAAGATGGCGAGGAGGAGGTGAAGGCTCGGTTGAGGTGAGGAGGTGATGAGGTGAAAGAGTTAGGGTTAGGGTTTCGAGGAGGAGGCTGAGGGGTTGTGGGTTAAAGGAGCGCTCGGGTTTAAAAAAAAGAGAAGAAGACGAAGATATGAAGAAGGGAGGTGACGGGATTCACGGGGGTTGACGGGAATCGAGAAGTGTACAATACTCGCGAGATGAGCGAGAGAGAGCGCGAGAGGAGAGAGAAAGAGGAGAGAGAGAGACTGTTTGCGCTGGGAGAGAGAAAGGAAGGAAGAAAGAAGAGAGAGGGATTTTATGGGGCCCAGCGCAAGGAATGAAGGCAATTCATTGGTTCAGGGGAGGAGAGAGAGAAGCTGGGTTAAGAGAAAGGGTTTTTTAAAATAATAAAATGAAAAGATTTTAGTTGTTAAAAATATTTTCGTTAGCAGTAGAAAAATCTTAGGCTGTTTAAACGAATTTAAAGAGATTTAAAATAATTAGAATTTGGCGGGATACAAAATATTTCAGAATTGCGTCCGGCTCGGGTCCAAAATTTTGGATTTGAAATACGAAAATTTGATGCAAGTTCCAAAATTTAAAATGAAAGATTATGTAACGAAAAAGCATACCCCAAGAACGGACGCACGTACGTGCGCGTAGCCATCCAAATACGTCTGTTTCACTGAACGGGACGAAAACAAGATGCACGGACGCTACCACAGGGTTAGGGTATCATGCAGGCCATGTTATGTATTTTTAAATTATTTTACGGGACTTAAATTGTTATATACAAAAATACGCGATTCTAGGTGAATGTTAAAATGCAGGATACATGATATGCACGTTTCTTTGCAACAAGCTAGGGTAACTATAACTATGAATCAATGGGTTCAAACAAGCGGGTCGAATGTAAGGTAAACTACTATTCGCATCCAAACACGATAAATGGATAAAACACCACAAACAAACAAATATAGCAACAGAAATTGGTATAACTGAACTCGGTTGTTACATTAATGAACCTTCCAGAGATGGAAACACCTGGAGTGAAGCAATTCAAGGCTTTGCACCCTAAGCAATTCTCATGAAAAGAGAGCCCTCTAGAAGCTGAGGAATGGGCTCAAGGTATTGAGAATGATCTGGCAGCGGCATAAGTGCCAGAGATAGCTTGGGATCGAGTTTCGAAGCTGCAACTCACTGACAATGCACGGGTCTGGTAGAAAGCGGAAGAAAGCCGTCTCACCCAGCCGATCGAATGAAAGACTTTTCGCGATATACTCGACGCGAATTACTTCCCTGAGGCTGCCAGATTCGACATGGAATAGCAGTTCATTCACTTATAATAAGGTTCGATGTGGACCAAATCCGTGGATGAATATGATGCTGAGTTTACCATGCTCAATCGGTAAGATATGTCTTAATATTTTGATTTTCATATATCACATACTACACAGCTAACACAATACCTTAACAGATTCACGGCACACCTAATACCGACATATGAGATCAGAGCCTGACGATTTCAACAAGGGTTAGATCCAGAAATCCAAGCTGCGTTAGCTACAGGGGATTTCCCGACCGATGAACAGGCTTTGAAAGCTGTCCGTCGGTATGAGGCAGTGGTGAAAATGAGGGGCAGACCTCAATCTACCGGGATGAAGTGCCCTGCCACTCAGATGGCAGGAGGAGCCTCTTCAAGGACACCATTTGTGCCCAGGAGACCGGGAGTACCGAACAACCGGCCTAGCCCAGCCTTTTGTACCTACTGCAGGAGAGATGAACATCTGGTGAAAGACTGCCGGCATGCAAATTGCCTTTGCTTAGTCTCCGGCTCAGCTACTCATGACATCGGGTCTTGTCCTCGGAGACATAACCCAAATGCTGCACCCAGGCCAGCAATCACTTACCAGCAGCGCCCAGCCATCCAGGCACCTGCTCCATGACTCGCACTACCTGCTTCACCTCCTCGTGGACTGACTGCACCTCCTCCTCGTCGGCTCCATCAAGCTCAATGGAACGTACCTCAAGGACAAAGGAACGAACAGAGGAATGCTCCTCCAGCAATGAGGAATGTGCCCATGCGACAGGCTTTCACAATGACTGTGGAAGAGGCTGAAGCCACCGGCCAAGTCATTACTGGTAACACTTTCCCATCAAGCCTTATTTTTCATCTATACATACCTATATACATTTTCCCTTATACCTAAAACATATCTCACATAACTTAGGTACAATCTTAGTAGCCTCACTTCCTGCACTCGCACTCTTCGATACTGGAGCATCTCATTGCTTTATGTCGCAATGGTTCGTCCGAACTCATGCGATTTCATTCAAACCCCTTGTATCCGGCTGGAATGTCGGTTCAGGAAACGGCGTTCTAAAAGCAGTAATAGAATACGACTTGTGTCTAGTGGTCATCTGCAGCAAAGAATTCTATGCTGACTTCAAGGTGCTGGACATACCGAACTTCGACGTCGTCTTGGGTATGGATTGGCTCGGAACATTCTATGCTACCATTAACTGTCGTCAAAGGAGGGTAGTATTCGAGATTCCAGAGCATTCGGTCTTCTATTTCAAAAATGGAGACCGTACCCTGGAGCCAAGTACATACAAGGCAAAACCAAAGAAGGCGGTGATTGCGGCAATTCAAGCGGAGGAAGAATCAAAGCCAGAAGTAGTTCGAGAGTTCGACGATGTGTTTCCTGAAGACATATCAGGTTTGCTTCCCGATCGAGCTCTTGAATTCAGCATTGATTTAGTACCAGGAGCACAACCGGTGATTAAAGCACCGTATCGGTTAAGTCCGGAAGGTTTGAAGGAAGTCCGAACTCAATTGGACGAATTATTGGCGAAATGATAGATTCGTCCTAGCACTTCAAGTTGGGGATCACCAGTTCTACTTGTGAAGAAAAAGGAAGGTTCATACAGAATGTGTATTGATTATAGAACCTTGAATGATGTAACTATAAAGAACAAGTATCCACTACCACGTATCGACGATCTGTTTGATCGGCTAACTGGATCTTGCATTTTCTCCAAGTTAGATCTTCGTTCGGGTTATCATCAGGTGAAGGTCAAGGAATCTGATATCCATAAAACGGCATGCAGAACTCGCTATGGTCATTACAAATTTCTTGTGATGCCATTTAGAGTGACCAACGCGCCAGCTATATCATGAACCTAATGAATCAAGTTTTCCAGGAGTACTTAGACAGGTTTGTTGTCATCTTCATCGACGACATCCTGGTGTATTCTAAGAGTCAGAAAGAACATACCGGGCACCTACGAATTGTCCTGGAAACTCTACGACAACATCAACTCTACGCTAAGTATAGCAAATGCGAGTTTTGGCTAGATCAAGTCGGTTTTCTTGGACATATTGTATCAGGCGATGGAATCTCTGTGCATCCAGCTAAAGTTTCAGCAGTAAGCGAATGGCCGACACCAAAGTCAGTGAAGGACATTCGAAGTTTCTTGGGTCTAGCTGGATATTACAGAAGGTTCATTGAAGGATTTTCGAAGATTGCAACACCCCTGACCAAGCTCGCCCGTAAAGATGAAGAATTCGTGTGGTCAGAAGCATGCGAACAAGCTTTCGTAGAACTCAAGTCAAGATTGACATCAGCGCCTATTCTCGTTATACCAGACCAATCTAGAGGTTTTGAAGTGCATTGCGATGCATCCGGTAAGAGATTAGGATGTGTTCTACATCAGCACGGTAAGTTTGTAGCTTATGCTTCAAGACAGCTGAAGATTCATGAGCGCAATTATCCGACACATGATTTGGAGTTGGCAGCCGTAATCTTTGCTCTTAAGATTTGGCGCCATTTTTTTCTTGGTGAACAAGTGAACATATACACAAATCACAAGAGTCTGAAATATGTGTTTACTCAAAAAGAGTTGAATATGCGGCAGAGAAGATGGTTAGAACTCATGGCGGATTTCGACATCAACCTGCAATATCATCCAGGGAAGATGAATGTAGTACCTGATACCCTTAGTCGCCAACTATTAGCGTTGAATCTCATTGCACGGTGGAAGCTTCAACAAGACTTGCATCAAATGTAGATTGAAATGGTCATGCCAGGTAACGCTTCAAGTTTGATGAACCTATAAGTTCAATCTACTATTATTAATCAGATCAAAGCAACTCAAGCAAGTGATGCTAAGTTGTAAAAGATTAGAGAATAAGTAGAGAATGGACTTCGAATAGACTTCATCATCAGGCGGATCTTTAAGATACGGCAGCAAACTGTGTGTACCAAAAGGTTCTATTCGGGAAGAGTTGATGAAAAAAGCTCATAGCTTTCCCTACTCAGTACACCCTGGAGGTACAAAAATATACAAAGATCTGCGTCAAAATTACTGGTGGCATAGAATGAAGCATGAAGAAACCAGAAGCGTCGCTAAATACTTGGTGTGTCAGCAAGTAAAAGCTGAACATCACAGGACTGCTAGATTACTTCAACCGTTACCTATCCCAGAATAGAAGTGGCAACACATCACACTGGATTTTGTGACTGCACTTCCTCGCAGCACAAAGGGTAACGATACGATATGGGTTATTATGGATCGGCTCACAAAGTCGGCTCACTCCATCCCATTTCAAGTTGGCCAATCTACCGAGACTCTAGCAAGGAAGTACATGGAGGTAAGAATCTAAGTAAGATTTAAACTCTTCAAATATGTACTATCTCTGATACCCATGAACTCATACAGGAAATCGTGAGACTTCATGGAGTACCGGTCTACATTGTCTCCGATCGTGACACTAGATTCCGATCACAATTTTGGCAGAATCTGCAAGCGAGCTTGGGAACAAGTATGAATTTCAGCACAGCTTATCATCCACAAACAGATGGTCAGTATGAGCGAACTATTCAGATCTTGGAAGATATGCTCAAAGCGTGTATGCTAGACTTCGGACGATCGTGGGAAGATCACCTACATCTTGTGGAGTTTTCATACAACAACAGCTACCAAGCAAGTATAGGAATGGCACCTTTTGTAGCACTTTATGAAAGGAAGTGTCGATCGCCATTAAATTGGGACAACATCGGAGATAGAGAACTCCTTGGACCCGAGATAATAGTAGCAACTGTTGACGTGGTCGCACTATCAGGGAAAGAATGCGTATAGCCTAAGATCGACAGAAGCACTGGGCTGATGCCAAACACTGTTATTTGGAGTTCCAGCCGGGAGATCATGTATTTCTAAAGATATCTCCAAACCGTGGAGTGATCCGTTTTGGAAGAAGGGGTAAGCTTAGTCCAAGATACATTGGACCGTTCGACATACTCGAACGAATCGGTGAAGTGGATTATCGCTTGGCACTTCCACCTTCATTAGAAGGAGTGCATAATGTGTACCATATATCCCAACTCAGAAGGTATGTGAGTGACCCCAGCCATATTCTTGATCATTCCGAGCTCACTGTACAACCAGATTTATCTTGTGAGCAACAACCTGTTGAGATCCTGGATAGAAAGGTGAGGTCACTTCGGAACAAGGAAGTCAACTTGGTTCGAGTGATGTGGAGAAAAGTCACACCAGGAGAATCAACATGGGAAAGGGAAGATGACATGCGTGCAAAATATCCTCACTTATTTGTAAACTAGTTCTTAAAATAAATTGTAAATTTCGATGACGAAATTTTTGCAAGGAGGGTAGACTGTAACAGCTCCAATTTCAATGTACATAAAACTGTTTAAAAGTTAATGTACAATTGGGATATTTACAATTCCTGTGAATGCTATAAGAAATTGATTTGCTTTAGAACAGCAAGAAGGAGCTTGCAGCTTACTGGAAAGGCCTCGCACGGCTGAGACATAGCACCCGAGTTCAGATCCCATCAGCCACATTATCTTTTATTAAAGTTTCTTTTAATTTTTTTGGAAGCCCAAGAGTATACACGTGCACTACACGTAAACTGAAAAGACAAGGATTATTTAAACATGGGCACGAGAATATACCAAACGACCCCGACACGTGGCACCAAGACCAACCCCGACCAACGGTAATAACCCGGCGAAAAGCTCTAAATAATCGGTACCGCCGGTCGAACCGTAGGTAAAGGCCCCCATTCTTTTCCCCTGCAACCCTCGGCCTACCCCACTCCCTCTCACACCGTTTGTTTTCTCTGCATTCATACAGAGAAACATTGAATCACCCATTTAATCCAATTTTAATGCATTTCTTTCACCACCTAAACCCTTTCCTATAAATACCCTACCCCAATTCACACATCCTCACTCACAAATTCCTGCCAAAACTCTCAAAAACTTTCAGGTCCTCTTTGGTGTACAAGTGGAGTTAGCGAAGGGCGAAGCTCCGACGAAATTCCGAGGATATTCCGGCGACGAAACGACATTCCGACGCTTCCCAATCCTTCTCCTACCTCTTCCCTCTCTTTGAAGCCAGTAAGTCCCCTCTTCCTCTATCTTTCTCTATTCTAAAAATCTTAAATACTAAAACCCGACTGAAGCGGAGTTAATCCGACTTCCGATTCGGTTTTTCTTTGAAAATCCTATTTTTCTTAAACAAGAAAATACCAAACTTTCATATCATGTTCAATAAACATTAACAAACATATTAAACAAATTTCACATCAAAAGAATTTATATTGCAATTTTTATCGCGGTTTTACAGTAAAATACCACATACTTTAGTTTACCGACATAAAACAATATAAATTTGTATTAACTTTAGATAGTTCACGAGGTAATGACCTACCTCATCACAACACACATCTCTAATATAGCACGATGGAAATTTTAGGAACATAGTAAGGGATAAAACGACTTACAACTAAATACTTTTAACTTATAAAACCATTTATATAAAAAGATGTATTAAACATTTCCATGCAATTGCGCCTTTACAACCCATTTTTAGGGACCCCGTTCGGGATGGTGTGAATTATCGCACATCCTCGGGCCTAGTAGAGCGAGATGCAGACCTCCGCAAGGAGCATTCGATCTCGATGGAATTTTTATGCATTTTTCTTTAGAAAATGAGATTTCTATAAGAAAATAAATAAATTATTTTCATTAAATATATATATATTATCAAAATATCTATTTTAATTATATAAACATTCCAAGTTTTCTAAATCAAATGAATCACTATTACATGAAAATACCATCGAAATACACCACAATTCCTATATTGCAATAAAATACCATATATTATAAAGTTAGGTTTTACTCACTAGAAATTTCACTTGTATAAAAATATACATCTATGAAAACCCTAAAGACGATAATTAAATGCTTGAGGTGTATTTTGAAAATTATAACAAACTATTTTTACATAAAACCCTCTCAAGTTATACTAAATTACAATAAGGATCCTAATAAACATAAGTTTAAACGGGACCAATCTCTTGAGCCTCAGGGAGCCGGAGATATGGGTGCTTGCCTATTTAAGGTAGACAATCTAACAAACGGTGTTATCAACACGGTAATTGTCTTGGAAAAAGACACAAATCCTACCGTCCATGTGCAGCAATTACCAATAACATCGAAACAAATTCAGGATTTCAAGTTCTTTTTCAAAGTATCTGACTCAGACTGAGTCTCAATCTAATCAATCTGACTTGAATGTGATTCAAGTATAAACTATAATACAACATGAATCCATGAAATCCGTATATTCAATCTATATTGACCAAACCGAACCATGGATATACTCCATCTACAAGACTCTCCATTTATATTCATTCCATTTACTGATATCATGGTTTCGGCAAATCATCCATCTATATAACAAACAATACAAACAATACAATCAAGACATCGCGGGGTTTATAAGGGGTAGATTGGTACGGAAGGTGTTAAAAGTGGCACGAGACTGTAACCATAATACACCTAACCTGAATATCCATTGCCATTGTACCGTGTCTGAACGGTTCCTTGTGCTCCGTATACCTTAGTCTCCGAAATAATGGAACTCCTCTTGTATACACTGGCATTTTCTGTACCAAGCTACAAACAACAGCGTTAACAATATAATAAAAGTTTAAAAGTTACATTCTCCTTCTGTCTATGCCTATTCTTTGAGACTTACCGAGCGATTGTTCGCTGACGGCATTCCTTTCTTCTTTCTTTGGAATGTTGTCAGGTGAATCGAACCTTCTGGAGACAGAGCCCAGCAGCGAGGACTTGGATCAGATAGCCTTCAAGTTACATGCTCTAGATTACTTGTACATAATTTCATTTCTGTTATGCCATTGTTTAGGCATTGCTTTCATTCCATGTATTTACATTTCAGCTGTATTGTAAAAAGAATATTTAATAAATAAAATTGTTGTTCATTTACATTTCTGTCTCTTGTATACTTTACCTTATATTGCTTAGATACGCTTAGCGTGTTTACTTCTGAGTAGATACGTCGTATGACCCGTCGCGTCCTCTCCCCGTACACTGGGAAGCGGGGCTAACACATCGGCATGACTTATCACGTTACTGGGGTCTGACATTTACCACCCCTAAACATGATATGCGACATATCAGACGAAGAGACCGGACTGTACGGTAGTGTTACTGATAGGCTTCATGGAGAGTATAGACGAGCTTGCTTGTTGATCTTCATATCGCTCAATACCCGGGTAGCCGTTACGTCCAGCTAGTACCGCTGACGGCTTATAGGTAACTGATGTGATCATCACCTATTGCTGGCGTATTAACAAGTCTTTAGAGTTCCATACAGAAGTTTCCTGGTTCAAGCGAAATGGAGTAGGGCACATATGCTGATATGTGCGAGGGCCAGATTAAATATGAGTATGTGATACCGTATTGTATTCTGGCAGAGATCTGTTATCAAGTTAGGTTATATGTGATATAACCATATTATCGAATCAAGTGTTGATTTGATAATGTGATACACAGATAAATGATATTAGTTGGTCATATGTGATATAACCGGATTATTAAATCAAGTGTTGATTTAATAATTTGATATAAATTATATTTGATATAATTATATATCAACTGTTGGGTTAGCCTAGCACCATATGAAGGGTTTGGAAGCATCACATGAACCAAAGACAGCAATTTTAGGGTGCTAAGTTAACATGCATCGGATCGTTCCTAGAATCGATTAGGGTTTAAAAAAAAATTCCATATCAACATATGAAAGAAAAGCTAGGGTTTAGAGAGTACAACCTTTGTAGCTCCCTACGCTAGACTCCTCGGCTACTTGGGGTTGAAAGAACTCCGCTTGAAGTCCTCGAGGTCACCGATGATCCATCCGGAGTCCGCTTTGTCCAAGCTTGCGACTTTCTCCGATCAAGTGAACGGAATCAAGTTAACACTCTAAACAAGTGGGCTAGACTTGTGTAGAATGGTGTTGTGGTTCTCTTTCTCACTTCAAAATCTAATCTTGATGAGTATATTGCTCACTACTAAGAACTAGAGAGCAAAAGAGAGAGGTTGATGAAGATGATGGCTTTTTTAAAGAAGATGATAACTTTCACTCTCAATGAAAATAGAAAAATATATCAATATATATTTTCCATCTATCATCTCAAACCATGGTTGAATCATTATTGTACTAGAGTTAAAATACAAAAGGAAACTTAACCAAAGGTTAAATGGTGGGTGAGAATGGTTAGGTCAAAAAAAGAGTGTAGAAGAAAACAATAATGAAACTTTTCTTTCCTTTTATGTTTAAATATAAATACAATAATAATTCATAAATAAAACCATGGTGTGAGTCTTATATTGCCACCATTTTCACGTATATGCAACCATGAAAGATGTATGTATGTATGTATGTGTATATGTACATCCATATGTGCATGAATCAAAAAGAAGGCATACATGCATGCATACATCCAACTAACTCAAGAAAGGATTTCAAGTGAGAAGCTAATGGTTAAATGATAAATCAACACTTGATTTATCAATCTGGCCATATCACATATGACCCCTACCAAAAGCAAGCCGCCCGACCAATATACGGTATCCCATACGCGCATTTTAATCGGGTCCATGCGCATATCGCATACGCGCACCAAAACGTTTCGCCTGGACTAGGAAACTCTATTGTGGGACTCTGAGACTCGTCAATACGCCGGCAGTGGGTGATGATCATATCAAGCACCCCCAATCCGCAAGCGGTCAGCTAAACGTAACGGCCACCCGGGTATTGAGCGATCAGAAGAGAACAAGCGAACCTGCTACAACTCCCGTCGAGCCGATCGGCAACACTTCCCGTACAGTCCAGTCTCCTCGTCTGATATGTCGCATATCAAGTCTAGGGGTGGTAAACGTCAGACCCCAATAACCGATAAGTCGTGCCGATGTGAGGCTTATAACGGGTCGAGAAACTACTGGTAACACTTACCAGCAAATCTCTGATCAGCCCTGGCCAGGGACTTCCCTGTTACGGCCAATCGAGCACAGCGCAACATCAACCCCCAATACCGGGAGAGACGAAACCCCTCCTATCGCTCATTGCCTCCATGTGATTCGGGACTGTACCCAAAAACCACCGTTTTGCATGCCCTCATGGACGTGGTAAGGTGGAGATCAAAGCACAGTGGGAATCACACAAGACTATATGACGATCTCGGGTCTACAGACTAACCTGTACAAGTGTCACCTGAGAACTGCCATCTGATGTGAGGTATAATACTATCTGGGAGTTCTCGGCGAGTCCGTCCAGTGTACTCAATCTCCACTGAGCACCCGTATACCATCTCTGATGTCAAACACCAATGGATATGGGATCATCCATCGCCCATCTCATGGGTCGAGAAGCGTATACGCTAGTCTACACTGGTATATCGATGCCCCGTCTCGATACACCCACGACTAGGGACCTTGAAGGATGTACTTATGGACTACCATGTCCCCACTAGTATGATCTACATCATAGTCCAGGTAGTCAAGTACACATCCTAAGGGCTTTACCAATATGTAACTATAAGACAGTTTAAAGAGACTAGTATACATGTTAAGATAAAGAGCAACCAGATAGCATACTATCATATCGAGCAAGAAAGTCATCTCTATATATGTCCAAGCATCCAATATAATATACATCATCTGTACAATACTGGCCTCTAGGGCATACATATAACCAACAATCTCCCACTTGCACTAGGGCCAGCTGCTGTAGTATCGCATACCGAGCATCCCGAAGAGTCTCTCAAACTGTATCTGGAGAATGGCCTTCGTGAGTGGATCCGCCGTGTTGTTCTTCGTGTCAACCCTCCTAACCTCGATCTCCCGGCGATCAACTATCTCCCGGATCAGGTGATACCGCCTCAGAATATGCCTGGATCGCTGATGGGACCTGGGTTCCTTGGCCAAAGCCACCGCTCCATTGTTATCGCAATACAAAGGCATTGGATGCTCAATGGATGGAACCACTCCAAGTTCAGTAATGAATTTCTTGATCCAGACAGCCTCTTTGGCAGCATCGTTGGCAGCGATGTATTCAGCCTCCATCGTCGAGTCTGCCACGGTTTCCTGCTTGGAACTCTTCCAGCTAACCGCCCCTCCGTAAAGGGTAAAGACAAATCCCGACTGCGACTTAGAGTCGTCCTTATCACTCTGGAAGCTCGAATCGGTAAAGGACTCCACTTGGAGTTCTCCATTACCATACACCAAGAGCATCTCTTTAGTCCTTCGCAAGTACTTGAGAATGCTCTTCACAGCTGTCCAGTGACTCTCTCCAGGATCAGCTTGATACCTGCTCACTACACTTAGTGAGTATGCTACATCGGGTCTGGTACATAGCATCGCGTACATGATAGAGCCTACAGCCGAAGCATAGGGTATCCCTTGCATGCGAGCTCTCTCCAAATCAGTCTTGGGAGACATCTCTTTGGAGAGAGTGACTCCAGAGATCGTGGGCAAGTTCCCACGCTTGGATTCTTCCATACTAAACCTTTTTAGTATGGTGTCAATGTACCTGGACTGGGACAATCCCAATATCCGTTTGGATCTATCTCTATAGATCCTAATTCCCAATATGCAGGAGGCATCACCAAGATCTTTCATTGAGAATCTTTGTGATAAGAAGAGCTTGACTGATTGCAGCATAGGAATATCATTTCCTATCAAGAGTATGTTGTCCACGTACAATACGAGGAAGACAACCTTACTCTCTGCCACCTTCTTATAGATACAAGGTTCATCTGGGTTTTTGACGAAATCAAACTCTTTGATAACGACGTCAAAGCAGATGTTCCAACTCCGCGATGCTTGCTTTAATCCATAAATGGATTTAAGCAGCTTGCACACCATCCCACTGCTCCCACTGTCTACGAAACTCTCTGGCTGAGTCATGTACACGCACTCTTCTAAATCACCATTTAGAAAGGCGGTCTTAACATCCATTGCCAGATTTCGTAATCATGATATGCAGCGATGGCAAGCATGATCCGGATGGATTTAAGCATAGCCACTGGAGAAAAGGTTTCGTCATAGTCCACACATGGTCTTTGACGAAAACCTTTTGCAACAAGTCTAGCTTTGAAAGTCTCCACTTTCCCATCTACACCAAGTTTTTTCTTGAAGATCCACTCGCTCCCAATGGGTTTTACCCCTTCAGGAGCAATTTCCAAAGTCCATACTTTGTTGGTGTACATGGATTCCATCTCAGATCGCATAGCATCCAGCCATTTCACTGAGTCCCTACTCGTGATGGCCTGCTCGAAGCTAGTTGGGTCATCATCTTCCATGATGCAATCCTCGCTCCCACCGTCAATAAGAAAACCGTAGTATCTCTCAGGTGGACGAGAAACCCTACTAGATCGGCGGAGAGGCTGGGGTTCGTCGGGTACTACTGAATCCTCTGGTTCTACCAAGTCTTCTGTTATAGTTTGTGTCGCTGGAACCTCTTCCAGTTCTACCTCAATGCCACTTGTCTGTTTCATAAGAAAACCTTTTTCTAAGAAAGTGGCATGTCGAGAAACAAACACCTTTTGTTCCTCGGGATGGTAGAAGATATACCCTTGTGAATTTTTGGGATATCCTATAAACTTACATAAGACTGATCTTGCCTCGAGTTTGTCCGGATTTTGTCTTTTGACATAGGCTGGACAACCCCATATCTTAATGTAATTAAGATGTGGTCTCTTCCCTTTCCATATCTCATATGGAGTGGTAGACACTGTTTTGGTAGGAACTCTATTCAATAGGTCCATGGCTGTCTCAAGCGCATATCCCCAAAAGGAAATAGGTAACTCAGCTGTACTCATCATTGAGCGCACCATATCTAATAGGGTGCGGTTTCTCCGTTCCGATACACCGTTGTGCTGTGGTGTATATGGAGGAGTTAGCTGAGAGAGAATCCCATTCTCTTTTAAATAATCCAGAAAATCATTGCTCAAGTATTCTCCTCCTCGATCAGATCGAAGGATCTTAATACTTTTGCCCGTTTGGTTCTCTACTTCGTGCTTATATTCTCTGAATTTCTCAAAAGCTTCAGATTTGTGTCTTATCAAGTACACATGTCCGTATCTTGAGAGATCGTCAGTGAATGTAATAAAGTACGAAGAACCGTCCCTGGTATGTGTAGACATGGGACCGCATACATCACTATGTATCAGCCCTAAGAGTTCCGTAACTCTTTCTCCGTGTCCTGTAAACGGAGTTTTGGTCATCTTGCCTTTGAGACATGACTGGCAAGTGTCATAAGATGAAAATTTAAACGAATTTAAATATCCATCCTTATGCAACTTAGCTAGTCGTGTCGCATTGATGTGACCAAGTCTACAATACCACAAGAAGGATTCGTTCATTTCTGAATTTTTCCTCTTGTGTGTGTTCTGCATATTGAGGACTGTATTTTGATTTAGAATGAATATACCATTATGTAACGAGCTTGATGCAATCAACTTTTGATCCAGGAATATATTCATAACATTATCCTTTACTACAAAATTATATCCTTCTTTACTTAATAAAGAAACCGATATAATGTTGCACATCATGTTTGGTATATAATAGCATTCATTTAGAATCATTGTATTACCACTTGGTAATACTAGGTGATATTCGCCAACTGCTTTGGCTGCAACATTTGCCCCATTCCCAACTTGAACGGAATGATCACCTTTTCTCAGTTCTCTACCTTTCCGTAGCCCATGTAACATTTTACATATGTGGGATCCTGATCCGGTATCTAATACCCAGGACGTAGGGTGAACTGAGAAACAGTTCTCAATAACTAACACACCTGAAGAAGATACATCAACATGCATGTTCTTTTGGGCGGCTTGAGAATCTAGATATTCTCATATTCCCTGTTCAGTCTTATAACTCTTATAAGAAAGAACGGGTCCAACGTTCCCCTGCACAGTATAACATGCGGGTTCGGTCAATACATCCATATTATTATCTTGATTAGGGCATGACATGGTTGCTACCTGGAGAGAGAGAGAAGAAAACACTTTAGCGTATGCTCTTGCAAGATCAGATTGGTTATTATCTTATCTAATCAGGATGGCTCCCACTGGTTTTTATCAAATCTTCTTTCAAACCCTAAAAGGAAAGACTAGCCGGGATTAATTACACCCTACAACTTCGCCAATCTTTCAGCCAGGCCAGTGTCGGTACTTTGAGGGAGGTTCCCCGTGCTTTCGCACGGACCTAATTAAAGTAAACCTCGTTTTCCCAGAGGCGTAACCCCGTTGACACCTTTCTAGACACCTACTTGATCGGCTAATTGTAACGTGTAAAACTCTCCCAGGAGTAACTCTTACTCACAGTGGGTATCGGGATCCAACTATCTCATAGAAGGTATGCAATCTCATTGCAAATTTCAACACTTGAAATTCCCGATAATATTTTGCCCCTAGCGTGCTATGACCTTGACGCATGCCAAACAACCCATAGTCCGCTAGTCAAGTTCAACCCGTTCAATTCGTGATTGAATTAAACCCACCCGCACGACCCTTGACGCATGCCAAACAACGCCGTACGAATACCTTAATCCAATCGCATCTCATGCTACAGATAAGTAATAATCAGCTACCGTACACTACGCCTTGACGCATGCCAAACAACCGTAGCACGAATACTGAATATTACATATCTGAATTGACGGAGGGCTACGCAGGTTTTTCTGAAAACCATGAGCGTAATGAACTTGATATCGTTGTAGAATCAAAATGAAGTTTTGAAATGGAGTGTTCTTGAGGCTTTTCTAGTTTTGCTGAAGGGGTCACTCCCGGTGAAGGGATCGTCGGCCCTTTCCTCGTCGAATGAGGTGCGGGATATATCATATATATCACTGTGCAAAGCAAAACTCCAAAAGCAATCAAAAGCAAACCGAGTGTGTAGCATCTGCCAGTTATTGCTAAAGGGGTCACTCCCAGTGAAGGGATCTCGGCCCTTTCCTCATCGAATAAGGTGCAGGGTATATCATATATACCGCTATGCAAAGCAAAACTGTAGCTACCCTTTTTATTTTAAAATTTGATTCTACAACATCTTTTAGGTTTCTTTTCTTTCATTAATCACATTAATGAAGTCCCATCATTTAAGTCACCTAAATATCACAGATAAATACGACGTACACTTATGCCATCCACATTCGCCTCGATGTCCCCTCGTGCACCGTTAGGTTAGGTAACTAACGACAGAGCAGGGCAGGGCTAGTGCGGATGTAAAACATAAGTAACGCCTATATAATATAACATATATACTATATACTGTATCCATCAGAACATATCAAGTGATCATATCACAGATATCGCAGCAGAAACATAGATATAATGTGGGATATACTAGGACATCCGTATTTAGTATTTAGCCAATAATAGAAAATACGGATTCCACAGTCGCGATGAATAGCCAAGCCCACACCCTGGACCCCTACGAGAGCGGCAAGCGACCCTACCAATTCTGGAGTTTAGGAGACCCGGTCTCGACTCCTCGAGATGGCCTCCCACTGAACCCCAAAACCCGGTCACCCGTGCTCCCCTCCTTGGGTCCATCCTAATGCGGAAAAATAAATAATATACAACACAGGTGGCATCGACCTCAACCCGGAAGTGCCCCAAATAAAAGAATATTACATCACATTTGAATTTACATGAATGAAAATATAAAACTCTCATCTCACATAAAAAAAACCCCGGCTATTCAATCGTGACAATCCTGCACATCATATCTTAGCAACACATAATATCTCATATCATCAACGTAAGTAAGTATGCATACACCGATTGTCGTCGACGTATAGCAACGACAATCGGCAATATCACTACATACTACACTTACGGTCACAGAAAAGAAAGTATAAAACTGCAATATTTGGAATTCACATTCTCCTTAGACATCGTAAATACGAAATATCACATACCTCGTATTTCATATCTTATTATATGAATGCCACACATTGCATCACATTCCAGATAATTAGACAGTATTAAAGTTTTCGAACGACCGATCAAATACCCAAGATTCACTAAAGCTCAACACTTGAGCGAAGTTCAAAAACTTGGAGTGTGACACAGTAGTAGCGGTCCAGCCATAGAAGGGTCAAGCCAACGCCTCACATGTGGCACGCCGTACTGCCCCAAACCCTAAGGTTCAAAGGGCAGTTCAAGACGGTCACATAATCGAGTTAAGGTTTGTTTTCTTCTAGAAGGACCACCACAAAACTTGCACGAACCTCCGAAGGAGTTAAACCCCGTGAAAAGTGAGCAAATGATACTCGTTCAAACACTTCACTACTTTCTAATTTACCCGGAAAAACCTCGAAATGAAAATTCCGATCGAATCGACGAGTCCAAAACCATCTCCAGAATTTTTCAGCACTAAATACAGATTAAAAATACCCAAAACAATATACAAGCAGAACAAAGGATTACAGTGTAAAATATATGCAGAGACTCATTTATATGGCCGCGGAACCGCGGCCTAAGCAAGCTTAGGCCGCGTTTCCGCGGCAAGGTTAACTGTTCATTGCTCAAATTTTACACCGTAATTCTTATATTTTCCTGCTTAATTTTTTACGTATTTTTAATTCTGAAAATGACCAGATTTTGAAAAAAGTCCAGAGAGCATGCTAAAAGCCGTATTTTCGGTTCGATCGGACTTTTAACTTCGTAAAAAGGTCGCCTAATGTTCTAGGTCGGCTCTGATACCAATGTTGGGTTAGCCTAGCACCACATGAAGGGTTTGGAAGCATCACATGAACCAAAGCCAGCAATTTTAGGGTGCTAAGTTGACATGCATCGGATCGTTCCTAGAATCGATTAGGGTTTCAAAAAAAATTCCATATCAACATATGAAAGAAAAGCTAGGGTTTAGAGAGTACAACCTTTGTAGCTCCCTACGCTAGACTCCTCGGCTACTTGGGGTTGAAAGAACTCCGCTTGAAGTCCTCGAGGTCACCGATGATCCACCCGGAGTCCGCTTTGTCCAAGCTTGCGACTTTCTCCGATCAAGTGAACGGAATTAAGTTAACACTCTAAACAAGTAGGCTAGACTTGTGTAGAATGGTGTTGTGGTTCTCTTTCTCACTTCAAAATCCAATCTTGATGAGTATATTGCTCACTACTAAGAACTAGAGAGCAAAAGAGAGAGGTTGATGAAGATGATGGCTTTTTTAAAGAAGATGATAACTTTCACTCTCAATGAAAATAGAAAAATATATCAATATATATTTTCCATCTATCATCTCAAACCATGGTTGAATCATTATTGTACTAGAGTTAAAACACAAAAGGAAACTTAACCAAAGGTTAAATGGTGGGTGAGAATGGTTAGGTCAAAAGAAGAGTGTAGAAGAAAACAATAATGAACCTTTTCTTTCCTTTTATGTTTAAATATAAATACAATAATAATTCATAAATAAAACCATGGTGTGAGTCTTATATTGCCACCATTTTCATGTATATGCAACCATGAAAGATGTATGTATGTATGTATGTGTATATGTACATCCATATGTGCATGAATCAAAAAGAAGGCATACATGCATGCATACGTCCAACTAACTCAAGAAAGGATTTCAAGTGAGAAGCTAATGGTTAAATGATAAATCAACACTTGATTTATCAATCCGGCCATATCACATATGACCCCTACCAAAAGCAAGCCGCCCGACTAATATACGGTATCCCATACGCGCATTTTAATCGGGTCCATGCGCATATCGCATACGCGCACCACAACATTTCGCCTGGACTAGAAAACTCCATTGTGGGACTCTGAGACTCGTCAATACACCGGCAGTGGGTGATGATCATATCAAGCACCCCCAAACCGCAAGCGGTCAGCTAAACGTAACGGCCACCCGGGTATTGAGTGATCAGAAGAGAACAAGCGAACCTGCTACAACTCCCGTCGAGCCGATCGGCAACACTTCCCGTACAGTCCGGTCTCCTCGTCTGATATGTCGCATATCAAGTCTAGAGGTGGTAAACGTCAGACCCCAATAACCGATAAGTCGTGCCGATGTGAGGCTCATAACGGGTCGAGAAACTACTGGTAACACTTACCAGCAAATCTCTGATCAGCCCTGGCCAGGAACTTCCCTGTTACGGCCAATCGAGCACAGCGCAACATCAACCCCCAATACCGGAAGAGACGAAACCCCTCCTATCGCTCATTGCCTCCATGTGACTCGGGACTGTACCCAAAAACCACCGTTTTGCATGCCCTCATGGACGTGGTAAGGTGGAGATCAAAGCACAGTGGGAATCACACAAGACTCTATGACGATCTCGGGTCTACAGACTAACCTGTACAAGTGTCACCTGAGAACTGCCATCTGACGTGAGGTATAATACCATCTGGGAGTTCTCGGCGAGTCCGTCCAGTGTACTCAATCTCCACTGAGCACCCGTATACCATCTCTGATGTCAAACACCAATGGATATGGGATCATCCATCGCCCATCTCATGGGTCGAGAAGCGTATACGCTAGTCTGCACTGGTATATCGATGCCCCGTCTCGATACACCCACGACTAGGGACCTTGAAGGATGTACTTATGAACTACCATGTCCCCCACTAGTATGATCTACATCATAGTCCAGGTAGTCAAGTACACATCCTAAGGGCTTTACCAACATGTAACTATAAGACAGTTTAAAGAGACTAGTATACATGTTAAGATAAAGAGCAACCAGATAGCATACTATCATATCGAGCAAGAAAGTCATCTCTATATATGTCCAAGCATCCAATATAATATACATCATCTGTACAATACTGGCCTCTAGGTCATACATATAACTAACATTAACTAATATTATTAGCCCACTAATTGCTTTATATATATATAAATATATATATATATATTGATATATATTTGATTATCGAATCAAGTGTTGATTTGATAATGTGATACACAAATAAATGATATTAGTTGGTCATATGTGATATAACCGGATTATTAAATCAAGTATTGATTTGATAATGTGATACACAGATAAATGATATTAGTTGGTCATATGTGATATAACCGGATTATTAAATCAAGTGTTGATTTAATAATTTGATATAAATTATATTTGATATAATTATATATTAACTAATATTATTAGCCCACTAATTGCTTTATATATATATATATATATATATATATATATATATATATATATATATATTATATGAAGCATGGCATGTTTTTCTATTTTATGAAAATAGATAAATGAGGTGTAAAATGTGGAGATATTTTGGGTATGGTTTAAGGCATGGTCTTTATCATATTATATTGGTCTTGACTCACTATTCAAGCATGGTTGTAATTTAGAATTGCAATTTATTGCATGCTTGAATAAGTAAGGAGCCATTCATTTTTCATTCTATTCTTGCTCATTCTTGAGTTCATGCCTTAGCCATTTTTCCTTCTTGTGCTCTTGCTTTCTCTTGATCTCCACATTTTTTTCATCTCACCTCCAAGCTCAAAACCCTCACATGTGATGTGAATCATTGAGCTTGTGATAATCCTAGTGAGCTTTCAAAACCCCTACTTCACCATCCCACACTAGACTAGCAATTTGATGTGGTGTGTTGCTTTCACTAAGGTTAGTTTAGTGAAGAGGTAGCTTGAACCAGAGAGACTTCAGGTGGATCGTCTTCGGTGCGAAGATCTATGGGGAGGTTCATTCAACTCAAAGCAGAGCCTAGTGGAGTCGCATGAACCACATCCCGGAGCTAGTGAAGCGAAGGACTCGACCTACGAGGATATAACCTCCTTCTCTTCTCTTTAGTTTTCATATCATCATAGTTTTAAGCCCTAATCTTCTAATAAAGATCTTGTTAGTCTAACTTAACACCTAGAAAAATTTAAAATTTAGCATGCTTGATGCTACTAGAATCTCATGGTGGTGCTAGGGTACACTTTCAAAATCAAAGAAAGCTGATTTTTTTTGGATTTTTGTAAATTTCGAGATTGTCATGCAAAATATTAAAAATCTGAAGAAGGCATAAATTTGAGATTTTATGATTTTTTTATATATAGCTAGCATGCGTAATATTGAAAAAAACAAAAGAAAAGAAAAAAATTTAAGATTTTTTATTTTTTTTATTTTCATGTATCGTGAAAATATTTAAAAACCGAAGAAAACATAAATTATTTTATTCTTAGAAATAATTTCTTGAGTTACTGCAAGTAAAATATTGAAAAACTGAAGAAAAATATAAAATTTGAGATTTTTAAAATTTCGCCATATTTGTGTGATGTTTATAGCATGTGAAATATTAAAAATTTGAAGAAAACAAAAAATTTAGGATTTTTGTGCATTCCATGATTCTCGTGAGCTATAACAAGCAGATATTGAAAAACGAAGAAAAAAATTTAAGATTTTTAAAAATTTTGCGATTTTTGTAGCTATAGCAAGAAAAATATTGAAAAGCAAAAGAAAAACGCTGAACTATTTGTAGGCTAATTTTTCATATATTTTTATATATAATGTTCATAAATATATGAGATATTACAACTTGCAAATCACATAACAATAATTTTTTTTAATTAATATGATTTTTCTTGATTTTGGACATTATACATATCTATTGCGTGGAGGCCCTTGCTAGTTTGTTTTACCGTAATAGCTTTAATCTTGATTTCTCAATTTCTTTGTGTAACTGATTTTAATGACTTATTTCACAGAACCCATAAAATGGTTTTCTCAAGTTTTTTAAAACGACCATATAGTTGAAACTCAATATGAAAACCCCTAAACTTTATTTCGTTATATAGAAACCCTTGCAGTCATTTATTACAAAATTTGACTAAATTAATATCTTATTTGAATGAAACTACGGTTTCTCTAGATGCATTGAAGGTAAATCATGCTCCTAGTGCTGTTTATTGGGCAATTTGCCTTAATTTGGAAACAAGACCTTCTTAAGTTTGAGGATTTTAAGAAGAAACGCCATCAAAATTTACAAAAAAAAAAGAAGAGCTGATATGAGGAGACTGTGATGGATAATTTATGATAAACTACAAGATGTAAGTCTACGGTAGCGTCCCGGCCGTCATTCTGACGCCAAACGCGGAACAAAAACTTTTATAACTGGCGCTATCGCATACTATAACCCGGATCTTGCCATTAGCGCTAAACTAACAAACTGTAAAGAGGTAGAAAGGTTATACCGAACAATCCGAGTCCTTCGGTCTTTAGCCATCATCCCACGCTCCTTTGCGGCGAATCCGATCTCCTGTCTCCTCACCGAGGTGGCACCACGTCAACGGATATTTAAACGGGCTCCCGCCTCTATACCGAGACAACTCGGTCATCAAGTCTGCTAAAAGAGATGACCAAGATGAAGTAGAGAATGAGTAGAATACTTTGTCTCGTTTCATCCAAAACCATGGATGAACGGTTAATGAAGTTGCCTTAATCAAGTAATGAGAAATGAGCTATGAAATTTCCATGAACCAAATTCCATCATCCAAAACATGGGCTCGACCAAATAGGGGCTGAAATTGGTGGAGTGGTGAGTGTAGGAGCAAGTGGTGACTATATGTAATGCTTATCACAAAATATCACAACTAAAATATCCTAAGCATTACAAAAGGTATTAAATGCAAACAATGAGTCATATAACACCTCACAAACCTAGTCATCAATTCTAGAAGCTCTCTCATGACTCACCCTCATGACTCACCCAAATGAAAAAGATAATTCCGCATTAAACCGAATGTTTAAGACGGGTGATAGAAAACTGGCAACTTCGAAAAGCGGTCCCGAAACGAATTTCAGGATAACCCCGTAACAGTACATGCATACCCGCATTTGTATTACGACCGAATACAAATACAACTGAGACAAAGATATTATATCTACACAGTATAATACTAGGATCCGGCTTAAACCAAAGCCCACCAGTATTATCTGTCCGAAATATGACACGTGCATAAATGCACGTGCATTTTCCGAACCCTGCCATAAAACCATACGGCCTCTACAATATTTCGCCCGAACTTGGGAAACTATCTGTGGGGGACTTTAATGACTCATCAGTACCCTGGCAGTGGGTTTAACCATAAGCACGTCAGCGGCACTAGCAGTGCGTAACGGCTGCCCATGTACTGACCTCAATGGAAGCCGATGAGCGAACTCATCCTGGAACCCTACTGAGCCTAACAGTGACAATATACATACAGTACGGTCCGTTCGTCTATGAGTATCGCATATCGGGCCTAGGGGGCTGGTAACGTCAGACCCCCAATAGCGGTATAAGTCGTGTCGGAGACAAGCCCTGAACACCCTGAGAAACTACTGGAATACTTACCAGTAATTCTCAACTGCCTTGGCCAAGGACTTGGTGTAATGGCTCTCCTAGACACAGCACGATCTCACCCCCAATACCGGGAGAGACGAATCCCCTGCCGATCCGCTCACTTGCCTCTATGTGGCTCGGGACTGTACCCAAAAAAGACCTGTTTGCACGACTCCTTTGAGCCGTGGTAGGGTAGAAATCAAAGCACAGTGGGAACTCACACGAGACAAATGACGACCTCAGGTCGATGAACTAACCTGTACACATGTCACCAGGGAACTGCTATCTGACGCTAGGTATAAATACTAACTAGCAGGTTCCCGGCGAGTCCTGTCCGGTGTACTCATAACCCAATGAGCACCTGTATACATCTTAGGTGCCAACTGACACCAGTGGCTTGTGAGACCGGCCACCGCCCATCGTCGGGGTCTCGACTGTATACACTAGTCTACTCTGGAGTATCGATGCCCTGTCTCGAAACTCCCACGACTAGGGACCACAATTAAGGATGTGCTTATAGACTACCCAACTCTCACGTATATGATCGCCATCATACTGCTGGTAGTCAAGTAAGATTCTAAGGGCTCTATCAACATGTAATAGTGATCAATCACCTGAACCTGTACACGACTGATAAAGGCAAACCAGATAGCATACTATCATCTCGAGTAAGACTGTGCTACCGGTATAGGTCCTCCTCAATCATTGCAATCACGTACCTGCGATCCAATAATTGACTTTGAGAGAATTATAACCAACAATCTCCTACTTGCACTTAAGGCTAATTATTGCGATGTCGCATACTCACAGCCCGTGTGATACCGAACATCCAACTCCTCTACTAATCAGTTTTATAAAGCCCGTTTGTAAAACTCTTGTGTTCGAGAAATAGCCTCAATGAGTGGATCCGTCCCGATGTTTCTTTCTATGTCTCTCTTAATCTCGAGTTCGCGAAGAAAGCCATCTCCCGAATTGAGTAATACCTGTCTTAGAATATGTCTGGATACCTGATGGGACCTAGTTCATAAATGAACTCCAAATCCAAACTTCTTAGACTGTATCATCAACTGAACCTAATCAGTGTCCAGCACCGTGCCTCCCACAGTATCCTCTTGGACCACCTGTCCATAATACTGCTCCTCGTCAGAGGGAAAACTATAACTCTAACAATCACTCTGTCATCCATGTCACCTTTGAAGCCTGGAATGATAACCATCTCCGAAGGAGGCTGCCGTCATCAAATTCCTAGAACATGCACTTATATTCTAAAACTGCTTCCTTATGTTTCTTCAGGATTGGATTAATATAAACTTATCGCATCTAGTGTAAAAACAACATCTGGTGTGGTACTTGACATCTCACGATTGACTCAATTGCCTAAGCAAGTGATCTGCCAATCATGCACATCCCTCTCCCCTTTAGTCTGTAACACACCTTTAGAGAGGGTGACTCCATCATCTGCAGGTACACCACCATACCAGGAGTCATCTATTTTAAAATACTATTAGAATACTGTCAAAGTACCCATATTGGGAAACTACCCAAATCTAGATCTAAAACCATAGATCTAGAAACCAGAATGTCAGATATTATATCCATATCCTTTGTGGAGAAACAACTGTGTGACGACCAAAGTATAACCGATCGTAGTATAGGAATTTTACTTCCTACTCTGTGTATGTCATCCAAATACCAGGACATCATACCCTACTACCTTCTTAACAGATCCATCCCCTATTCTGATGAAGTCAAAGCCATGACTGTCACATCAAAATTAGATGATCTATTTCCGCTATATCTGCTTTAGTCTATAAATAGACATAAGCTACTTGCCCACTATACTTCCGCTGCTCCCACTGACCACAACAACCCTTTGGCAGAATAATATATACGTGCACTTCTAAAGCTAGTTTAGAACGACGCTATATTTAACCTCCTGCCGGGTCTCATAGTCTGGAATAACAGTAGTGTCAAGTCTGGGTAAACAAGAACCTGCCTGTCACCGTCCTTGAGGCTACCGGAGTACCTCTCGGGTGTCTGAGGTTACCCACCATATCTGCGGAGTGGCTTATGGAATGTCAAACCTGATTGAATCTTTAGGTCCTATTAAATTTTCCGTAATCGTTTGCGGTTCTGGAATCACTTCCAGTTCTACCATACTCCCACTACTGTTTTCTGAAAAAATCCATTTTACTAAAACTGTGGCGAGTCAAGAACAATATCACTATTGATCTTCCAGATGGTAGAAAGTCAACCCTCGACATAGCCCGAGTCAACCCACAAACTGCCATTACAGAAACGTGCCTTGAGTTATCCAGAGTCTGGTTTTAAGCATAAGCCGGACAACTCCTCGTGCCTTAACATCGTTAAGATATGAACCATTCTATGTCCAATATAGAAACTTTGACACTTATTTAATTGGAACCAGATTCTAATCATGCAGCTGTCTCCAGTGCATATCAACTTAATGGAGAGAGGCTAATCAGCATTACTCAACTTAGGAATACATCCAATTATGAGTAACCTGAAAGAGAAACAAGTTTCTCAAAACCATTACTATCAACTGAATACCAATCACAAGTGTCTACATCTTCGATCTCTTTGAAGAATCCCGATACTTGCGACATCTGGTTCTCTACTTTATTTCTATACCCACAACTTCTCAAAACTTAGACATTGTATTTCTACGAAACACTTGTCTAAAAACTAGAGAAGTCATAAATAAACAGAACATAGTATGAGGACCAACCCCTTTGTCCTGATGGACACTGGACAGCATACAATACTCTGTATGAGTCTCCTGAGTCGAATAACTCAAAACCTGTGCATCGTAGGTTGAAAACTATACTTATGGTTAAGACCTACTTCGTTGTTCAATACTCCTTACCCAATCGTCAACTGATATAGGTAAATGTCATGGACATAATTTCAAAAAGTTATATCTTATTTTATAAAAATAAACGTACAGATATACCATTTTGAAATTGGTGCACAACAACGGATACTCAAAACTAAATACATGTCGTCCGGCAGAAACCCAGGCGATTTCCTCAAATATCACCAATTACAACGAATTCCGATATAATGAGGATGATCACCTTATTCCCAATAACTTACTCCCACTCATCATCTGTAAAACCATACAGATGTGAGAATCACACCTGGTAAATACATACCCTGGAGTAAGTATCTAATCGGGAAATCAGTTTTCCTTTTAACAATGCACAGTGAAACTGAAACATGAAAATGTTTCGTAGGGGTATCCTGGTATTCCTAGTAATGCCTCTTCCATAATCTAATTCATGACTATAACCGTATATTTCTTTGCAATCTCTCCAAATCCCTTTATTTGTCTTTATTCATTACCTTCTGTACACCCATTTAGGCTAAGTGGTTTTCTTCCTTCCCTACCGTTCGGCACCAGCCTATGCTTTGGAAGAAGACTATCCAGTAAGCATAATAGGTGTACTCTCCTAAACCAAGGAGTACTCGCAACTTGAGAGAAGGTGATGATGAAAGACAACTGAATAATACCTTATTATATTTCTCCCGAACTGGGGGAAAAAAACAAAGGTGAAATAGGAGTGGCGATGAAGTACGCGATTTGGTCGTGAATGATAGCAGTCGCAATTTACTTTGCCCTCTTTCTAATCCCTTTATTTTGTCTTTACTTATTACCTTCTGTACACCCTACTTAGGCTAATTGGTTTTTTTCATTCCCTACCTTTCGGCGCCTGCCTATGATTTGGAAGAATATTATCCAATAAGCGTAATAGGTGTACTCTCCTAAACTAAGGAGCCCTCGCAACCTGAGAGAAGGTGATGATAAAAGACAACCGAATAAACCAATTCTATTTCTCTTGAACCTGGATCCATCCTCGAAGAAGTCCCTTCGAGTTCGTATATAACCATACGATGGATCTATCCAATGGAAGTGGATGTTCGTAGTGATACGAGGTGTTCTGAGAAATGTAAAGGGTAAAAGAAGGAGCGGCAATGACTTATGCAAGTCGGACAATCCAAAAGCCAGTATTTTAAGAAGGTTCGGTCAACTTGGTCGCTGAGTCATAGTCTAGGGGCGGTCAAAGGTCGCTACCAAAGAGAGAGAGAAAAGGAACACTCTGCGTGCACTCTAACCTATATCAGAATGGTTATCACTTTATCTAATCAGGAAACCTCCCACTGTACTGTCAAATTCTCCTCCAAACCTGAAAGAAGAATCAATCAGGATCACCCGAAGAGTAAACTAACTCATCAGTGGGAATCGGGATCCAACTCTCATCGCATGATAACGTGACGGAATCCACTCACGTTATCACACTCCAGAAGGTATGCGCATGCCTGACAAGTTTCAGTTTCTTTAGAAACTCCCGATGTGATTTTTGCCCCATGCTCTTATGACCTTGACTAAGGGCCAACAAATCATAAGTCACATGTCAAGTTCTTCCCATCATTATCTTGTTAATTTAAACCCACCCGTACTTGCCCTTGACTAAGGGCTAACAAGGCTGTACGGCTGTCCCAAACCAACGCATCTATCTATGCAACATGTGAACACCCCAGCAGCTACCAATCACTATGTCTTGGCTAAGGGCCAAACCAACATAGCTTGAATACTACTGACCATTCATATGAAATGACGGAGGGCTACGGCTGGTTTTTGGCGAAAAACCTTTAACGTAATGAACTTGATCTCGATGAAGGAACCTGATAGCTTTTTATAAAAATATAGTGGCGAAAACCTTTGCTAAAGAGGTCACTCCCGGTGAAGGGATCTCGGCTCTTTCCTCGTGGAATGAGGTGCAGGATATTCCAACTGAATACCGCGATGCAAAACAACATGTGATCGACCATAGTGAAGTTATTACCCTGACGCAAACTTCTGTCCAAGGGGTCACTCCTGGTGAAGGGATATCGGCCCTTGCCTCGTCGAATGAGGTGCAGGATATTCCACTGTGCAAAACAAAAGAAAACATCTTTGTAATAACACTTTTTAAAACTGTTCCAACAATATCCAAACAGGTTTGTTTTCTTTGCATTGATCAAAATCAACGCAGTCTCATCAATTAATCACACCAGAAAAGAATGAAAATAAAATGTACGTATATGACATCCGCATTCGTCACTGGGTCCCGTCATCACCTGTTAGGTTACTTAACTAACGACAGAGCGGGGACTGGACTAGCGCGGGTGTAAAACATATACAACATCTACTAGTATATATACCAATATACAATAATCGCTCCAGGCGTAATAAATGCAACATTACAGAAAAGTAATAAGCATCACAGAACAATACAGATAATCTGGGATCCCCGGGTTTCACAGAGCCGCTACTGAAACCCGACGTTTCCCTGGTCGTGTGGATAGCCTGTGTAATGAAACCTAGACCCCTACGGGTGCGGCAAGTTACCCGCCAAAACCTGAAGCGAGGCAGCCCCCTACAGCATAGTGAATGGACCACCCTGCACTTCACGGAATCCGGTAACTTGAGCACCCCTCCTTGGGTCAACCTGTACCCCCTACGAGTGCGGCGAATAGTCTGCCAATTCTAGAGTGAGGCCCCTCTGCCTCTCAAAGCCATGAGATGCGGACCCGTTGCCCTCCAGAACCCGGCTATCCGTGCACTCCGTCGCGGGGTAAAGCTAGTACAGATATGAAAAATATGTACAACGGGTACATCGACCTCAGCCCGGTCGTGCCCCAAAAAAATATTATACAAACAGGCAGAGACGTCAGTCGCTCGCCCCGCAATATCAAATGTACAAATAAATCCAAACTGCACTACCATTGCACACAGCTATCCACCACGACAAATCCGCAACATCACAGCACAATACAGAACATCAACGCGAATGTGACGTTCGCAAACCCGTCTAAAAAGGCTATAGCAATTAGACGCAATTTACCGCTCGGAGATATAATATAAGTACTGTAAACTAACAAATTTAAAATTCCGATTGACAAAATTTTCCAAAGTGGGCCCCACGTACATCTGCAGTATACAAATAAAATCTGGGCCCAAAAGAAATATTCCAGAAACCACAATTTCCCATGCAAGAGCCCCAGAAGAATTTTGGTGCACTGTAGCCACTAACTGGTCGCGGAACCGTGGCCAAACCATGGTTTGTGCGGCGGTTCCGCGGCAGTACAGTGGATTCAGTCAACCCAATTTCTTTAGTACTCTTAAAAAAGCCTGCACGATTTTCTGAGATGCTCAAAATGATTTTTAGACCATAAATAAAATTCGACAGAAACTTTACTCTGAAAATCGCGGTTTCGGAAATTTCGTTCGATCGATATTTTAAACGCGTTAGGACAAGTTAGTAAAGGTTAATGGCGTGGCTCTAATATCATGTAAGTCTACGGTAGCGCCCTGGCCGTCATTCTGACGCCAAACGCGAAACAAAAACTTTTATAACTGGCTCTATCGCATACTATAACCCGGATCTTTCCATTAATGCTAAACTAACAAACTGTAAAAAGGTAGAAAGGCTATACCGAACGATCCGAGTCCTTCGGTCTTTAGCCATCATCCCACGCGCCTTTGCGGCGAATCCGATCTCCTGTCTCCTCACCGAGGTGGCACCACGTCAACGGATCTTTAAACGGGCTCCCGCCTCTATACCGCGGCAACTCGGTCATCAAGTCTGCTAAAAGAGATGACCAAGGTGAAGTAGAGAATGAGTAGAATACTTTGTCTCGTTTCATCCAAAACCATGGATGAACGGTTAATGAAGTTGCCTTAATCAAGTAATGAGAAATGAGCTATGAATTTTCCATGAACTAAATTCCATCATCCAAAACATGGGCTCGGCCAAATAGGGGCTGAAATTGGTGGAGTGGTGAGTGCAGGAGCAAGTGGTGACTATATGTAATGCTTATCACAAAATATCACAACTAAAATATCCTAAGCATTACAAAAGGTATTAAATGCAAACAATGAGTCATATAACACCTCACAAACCTAGTCATCAATTCTAGAAGCACCCTCATGACTCACCCTCATGACTCACCCAAATGAAAAAGATAATTCCGCATTAAACCGAATGTTTAAGACTGGTGATAGAAAACTGGCAATTTCGAAAAGCGATTCCGAAACGAATTTCAGGATAACCCTGTAACAGTACATACATACCCACATTTGTATTACGACCGAATACAAATGCAACTGAAACAAAGATATTATATCTACACAGTATAATACTAGTATCCGGCTTAAACCAAAACCTACCAGTATTATCTGTCCGAAATATGACACGTGCATAAATGCACGTGCATTTTCCGAACCCTGCCATAAAATCATACGGCCTCTACAACGTTTCGCCCGAACTTGGGAAACTATCTGTGGGGGACTCTAATGACTCATCAGTATCCTGACAGTGGGTTTAACCACAAGCACGTCAGCGGCACTAGCAGTGCGTAACGCCTGCCCATGTACTGACCTCAATGAAAGCCGATGAGCGAACTCATCCTGGAACCCTACTGAGCCTAACAGTGACAATATACATACAGTCCGGTCCGTTCGTCTATGAGTATCGCATATCGGGCCTAGGGGGCTGGTAACGTCAGACCTCCAATAGCGGTATAAGTCGTGTCGGAGATAGGCCCTGAACACCCTGAGAAACTACTGGAATACTTACCAGTAATTTTCACCTGCCTTGGCCAAGGACTTGGTGTAATGGCTCTCCTAGACACAGCACGATCTCACCCCCAATACCGGAAGAGACGAATCCCCTGCCGATCCGCTCACTTGCCTCCATGTGGCTCGGGACTGTACCCAAAAAAGACCTGTTTGCACGACTCGTTTGAACCGTGGTAGGGTAGAAATCAAAGCACAGTGGGAACTCACATGAGACAAATGACGATCTCAGGTCGATGAACTAACCTGTACACATGTCATTAGGGAACTGCTATCTGACGCTAGGGATAAATACCAACTAGCAGGTTCCCGGCGAGTCCTGTCCAATGTACTCATAACCCAATGAGCACCTGTATACATCTTAGGTGATCCAACTGACACCAGTGGCTTGTGAGACCGGCCACCGCCCTTCGTCGGGGTCTCGACTGTAAGTCTACTCCGGAGTATCGATGCCCTATCTCGAAACTCCCACGACTAGGGACCACAATTAAGGATGTGTTTATAGACTACCCCTCTCACGTATATGATCGCCATCATACTGCTGGTAGTCAAGCAAGATCCTAAGGGCTCTATCAACATGCAATAGTGACACCTGAACCTGTACACGACTGATAAAGGCAAACCAGATAACATACTATCATCTCGAGTAAGACTGTGCTACCGGTATAGGTCCTCCTCAATCATTGCAATCACGTACCTGCGATCCAATAATTGACTTTGAGGGCATTATAACCAACACAAGAATCGATCAAATATAAATTGCATGACCCATTAATCGCCAAAAACATTACAAATGAAACCATATGAGGTTTTTGTACGATGAATTGGAAATCCAGGATGTTTTCATGATGAGTTTGAACTACATGCTATTCATTAAAAAAGGCAAGGGTTTTCTGTAAAATATTCTTGGGTGAGGTGCAAACTATATCTAAAAGAGTAATACTTTATCTGTCGGGCTTGAAATATTATCAGAATACATCTAAGAGACAAAATGATGAGACCTACAACACGTATATACTAGTGGGAAATAAGTGGCCCACGGTTTTGGTCTCCGGTAGATTTATTTCAAGCCGGTTAAGCATTTTTCTATCCAAAACGGAATCAATGGCCTATCCCCCAGAAAAATTGCGAGGGTTTATAACATAACTAACGTAGGAGTCCAGATCTCGTTTCCTCTCTTCTTTCTCTCTCCCAGGGTTTCACCGCCCCCCTCTCTCCTCAGCGTTTCACAAGCGCCGCCGCTGCCCCCATCGGCGATGACGTTTGCATCCTCCGGCAATGGCGAAAATGACGTCATCGCCGGCGACTACGTCATCTTCTTCGACATTGATTGAAAGCTTGAATCTTCAGTTAGGTAACTGCGTCTTCTTCATTCTTCGACAGCTGCTTTTGATTTTTTTAGCGTATGCTTTTAAAAGTTGTTTTTTTATATTTAAAATTAGCTCATTGGGGGTAATTTAGTTAGAAATTAACAATTATATCGGAAAGAAATGGAAGGATCCGTAACCCTGAAGAGCCTTTTTAAAATAAATTAGGTAGCAAATGCAAAGTTTTAGATTTGTGCTTGCAGCAAGGTTCTAATTTTTTTTTTTTTTTTTTTTTTGCTTAAACTGCCCATTTGTTGGGATGTTGAATACTATATATGGGTTTATAGCTTCTTGAGATTTTGACAGTTAGGGATGATGTGATGAGCGAGTTTCAGTATTGTTGTTTCAAAGCATTATGACATATATCTGATAGGCTAAAATAATTTAACTTAATAGTGAAAATTTGTTCTAGATTTACTCAACTATTTTGATAAAAGTGTTAAATCTTGTTTATTTCATGGAACAACCTCATTGTACTTTTTACAAAATCTGGCTTTCAATTGCTTGTTTGTGCTGATTTCCTAAGGTAATATAATGTCTCCAATATTTAATGGCTGAATTGCACAAATGTACCCATAAACTTTCATGTTTTTTGCGATTGATATCAGGTACTAATTTGATTATAAACAAGTACCATGAACTATCACCCTCGATTGCAACTAATACCATTTTAATGCCACGTCAGCAATACTTTTGAGTCGTTTTCCCCATTTTACCCTTATGAGATTTCTCAGTCAACCCCATAACCTTCAATTTCAAAAAAGAAAAAAAAAACAGAAAATTAAAAAGAAATAGAAAGAAACAAAGCATTCGGATGCAAACCAAGGTTCATGATACCTATTTGCAATTATTAAAGTTCACGGTATCATTAGTTGCAATCGAGGGTGATAGTTCATGGTACTTGTTTATAATCAAATTAGTTCCTGGTATCAATCGCAAAAAACATGAAAGTTCATGGGTACATTTGTGCAATTAGCCTCGGTAAAACCTCCATTTTTATACGCTCAAGTATAATCTCACATAGCTATTTTGGTTATTGGTCAATAAACTTACTCATTTAGTATCGAAGCTAGATACTTCAATTGTACCGTGTTATATATTTTTCCCACAATAATAATTAATGCCACTTTTTTTAAAAAAGGTTTATAGATTGACTGTCACGCCGCGTACCCAAAATACAGTGTAATGGACCCAGTTAGGTGACGGTGCGTGACAAGCCGGTGTTGTATATACAAGGGAAAGGTAAGATTTTCTTGTATATATAATAAGCCTACATATCAATTCACACAGTTTAACTATTCACAGCGGAAAATAACTAGATTGTACATATACTTCATCAAATTAACACATACAAGCCACACATATAAAGAAGTTTTTCAGATATTGCATGTCCTTTCAAGATTCAAAAGATCACACGAAAGATACAAAAGTTTTGGAAGCAAACACAACTATATATATATATATATATATATATATATATATATATATATATATATAACATCCCACCAAAAGCAGAGGAAAGTCCAAGATCACCGCCTCTAACTGTTTGCAATGTCCTGTAGATAAGCTAAGTCCTGAGCTGACGATTCAACAGTGCTGTCGCCTATACCTGAGCATGCAAGTCTCAGGGTTGTCAGAAAGCGATCTAGCAAGTGGTAAAATGAAGGAATTTGTATGCTCGTATGTAGGGGTGTACCCGAGCCGAGCTTGAATGAGCCGACCCTTGTTCAAGCCTGGCTCGGTTTAATTTATGCTAGCTCAAGCTCGACTCGAGTTCGTTTTGAGCTGACCAGGTCTGACTCATGTTCAGCTTGTTAGTTTACCGAGCCTTAAACGAGTTAAAGTCGAGCCCGGATGCATATTCTATTTGGCCATCTCTGAAAGGAAAACGACAGAGGCGTTTGGTGGAGGCTGAGGACAGGTCAATAGCCATTACAGATGTTTCAAAAGAAAACATGAAAGTATTTTGTAAGAGGTCAGACTGGGGACACCAATCATAGAGCCTAAGACCTAGGGTTTTGAGATATGGAAAGATTAAAAAAAATATCTAAAGCCTGGAATGGGTCTAAATGCCGGGTTTAATGTTCACCTCACTTACACTTTATATACTGTCTCTTAATTGAATTAAGTGTCATGAGAGTTGTATATAATCTGCTCTATATTACATATTGCTGTTTTTTTTCCGAACTGTGTAACCGAGCCGAACTCGAGCCAATACCGAACGAGACTGGCTGAGCTCGAGTTCGGCTCGTTTAACAAATGAGCTAGGCTTTCTGGCTCATGTTCGGCTCATTAATAAATGAACCAAGCTTGAACGAGCCGATACCGAGCCGAACTTTAATCGAAGCCGAGCTGGCTCGTTCATTACCATCCCTACTCGTGTGTATGCACATGAGTATAGGGTATTGGGTGTCAAGTACCAACATTCATCAAAATAACATTACAAATGTAACAATGAATCTTAACTATTGTATATCAAATAATAATAAACTTATCGGTTGCCTAAATATTAAGGAACATGAACAAACTCACATGTACCCCAGTACCGTTCCATACCGGTATCTAAGTATATGCAGTTACTCACGTTAAGTTTTTAATAGATTTTTATTTAATTTGTGAAAGTATTGATTGCCAACGAATAACAGTGGAAAGCATCCCGTGCATACCCGAGACCAGGGTCCCTGACCCTTGGTGCTGAACCCAGACGCACCGTTAGGCGCAACTAGAATAGGAATATGTATTACAGCTCGAAAATATAAGTGTAAAATAAAAAAAGATAAAATCAAAGAAAATATAGGATCTGGACGGTAGCAAGCTACCCGGACCATCATGGCTGGCTCTAACTGGCACGAACTATAACAAAAATTAGAATAGACGGTAATGCAGCCACTACCCGGACCCTCTAGGTTGGGTCTTAACATGTGGTACCATAATAAAGTTTTCCAAAGCTATTAATTGAGTCTAACAAATTCTGTCCGCATCGCCGCTGTATCATTTGTATTTATGGAATTAATTAATTAGGACTTGATTTCATATCAATATCATTACTTGAAAATTTGTAGCAGTAATTGTATCAGTAATTATAATGTCCATTAAAAATTCGAGTAATACATGTTGCAATGAATTCCAAAAACTGAACATATGTTTGTAAAGCTTTTTTTTATGTAAATTCATGTTTAAAACTTATCAAGAGTTAAATCTTTATACTAATTTGAAAAAAAAGAAAGGTCCATGCTAGTAGAAAATCACTAGGTTTAACAAATCCTAAATCAAAACTAACTAAACTAATAACTATATCAACACAAATCAACATATCTAATAATTAAATTTCAAATCATGAACTAAATTAATCAAATATAAATAACAAATAATTTTAACACTTGTCTTAGTCTACCATATATTCTTCACTTATCTCCTTTGAAACTATTTTTTTTTAAATTGGATAATTTTTGTGAAAAAGAGAAGACACGAGAAAGAAGAAAGAATAAAAGTGCGAAGGACAATTGAATAAAAAAAACAAAAGAAAATGAATGTTTTAGAAAAAGAAAAGTTGACCTAAGTCAAAACTTGGAGATAAAGAAATCTTTACTTGGGAATAAAATAAAGAAAAAGAAAAGAAAAGAAATGAGTTTGGAGGAATTTTCTAGGATAGAGAATTTTGCAATATACACCCATCAAAATCAATATTTGCACATCATCCCAAATTTGCAAATAATATTTCATTTGTTTTCAATTTGGAAAAAAATAAATTTAATTTTTTATAAATGCTATAAAATACGGTATAGGTAGATTGGTAATTCGAGGATTACATTTCTACCCATCCTGCAAATAAATTTCGTCTTCGAAATTTAAAGAAATGAACATGAAGATAAAATATGACATGAAATAGGAAACGATACCTAGTATGATTCAAATGAAGGCATCACTAAAAGAGATGCGGGTATCCAGCTTGAATATTTTCGTCCCGTTTCCAGGTTTTCTCTCCCGGCGATCGTGGATCCTAAGAAACCAATACCAATGAAATCACTTTATTGTTCAATACCTTTTATCGTCTATCCAAGATAGCCATTGGCATCGCTTCATAATTCAGGTTTTCCCCTAAAACAAGATCTGAATAGTCTAGCACATGGTGTTCGTCTTGGACATATTTCAACTGCGATACATGGAATACATCATGCACTCCGGCTAAAGATAGGGATAAGGCTAATCTATATCCAACCTCTCCAACTCTTTCCAATATCTGGAATGGCCCGATGAATCTCAGATTCAATTTTCCATGTTTTCCAAATCTGATCATACCTCGGATTAGAGAAATCTTCAGGAATACAAAATCGTCTACTTGAAATTCAAGAAGCCTCCTTAAATCTGCCCAACTTTTCTGGCGATCATGTGCTGCCTTCAAATGCTTTCTAGCCAATTGCACCTTTTCAATTTTCTGGACTACAATCTCCTGTCCCAAAAGTCGTCTTTCTCCAACATCATCCCAACAACTCGGGGATCGGGATTTTCTCCCATATAGGGCCTCAAACGGTGCCATTTGTATAGTCGACTGGAGACTATTATTGTAAGAAAATTCCATCTAATGCCAATAATCTTCCCAGGAACCGCCAAAGTTCATCACACAAGCTCGTAGCATGGCCTCCAATATTTGAATCGTTCTCTAAGACTTCCCATCTGTTTGAGTATGATATGTTGTGCTAAATTTCAATCTAGTTGCCAAACTTTCTTGCAACTTCTTCCAAAATTGCAAAAGGAACCTCGTATTGCGATTAGAAACGATACAGGCATCCCATGCAATTTGACCATCTCCTTTATATATCTATCGGCCATGGTATGTGGGGACTGCCCAACTCTGAATGATATAAAATAGGCTGATTTGGTGAGACGATCAACAACCCATAGAACATCATTACCCTTGGAACTCTTCGGTAATGCGGTCACAAAATCCATTGTTACATGTTCCCATTTCCATTATGGTATCGGCAACGGCTGCAGTAATCCAGATGTCCTCTAATGTTACTCTTTTATTAGCTGGCAAACTAGACATCTCAAAACATACTTTGCAATATCTTTTTATTCCAGGCCACCAGAAATATTGTTTCATACCCCTGTACATTTTTGTGCTCCCTGGATGCACTGAATATACAGATTTACGGACTTCATCAAGCACCTCTCTCCTTATGTCTTCTTGAGGAACACATAGCTGGTTGTCGAATCTCAAAGATCCATCATCGTGAACAATAAAGTCCGATCCAATCTAGCCTCTACCTGGGATCGAATTTTCTGCAACTCTAGATCGTTTGTCTGAGCTTTTCCTTGATTCGGTCCACCGGAGAAGATGAAACCTGTAGAGCCATCAACTGAGCAGCCTCACTTGGCATCACCACTTCGAGTTCCATTCTCATAAACTCACGTATGAGCTCCTTCTGCTCAATGAACCACATCAATCCTGTACTTTTGCTAACGGCATCTGGCCCCACATTAATTCTACGAGGGTGCTATTTAATCTCCAAGTCATAATCTGCCATTAACTCCAACCATCGCCGCTGCCTCATATTTAATTTCTTCTGTGTGAAGATATATTTAAGACTTTTGTGGTCAGTGTAACACTTTCTCCCCATACAGATAGTGCCTCCACATCTTTAACGCAAATAGTACTGCAGCTAATTTCAGGTCATGCATCGGATAATTCTTCTCATGTGGTCTTAGTTGTCGGGAAGCGTTCACAACTAATTTATCATGCCGAGTTAGGACACATCCTAGATCTCGGCCTGAGGCATCACATTACACAGCAATCCACCTGATCTATCAGGAATCGTCAATACCGGCGTTGTGGTCAGCCGAGTTTTCAGCTCATCAAAAGCTTCCTGGCATTCTTTTGTCCAGACATACTTTCCTCCTTTCCTGGTCAGCCTTATCCTTGGTTCCAAAATCTTTGAGAAATCCTTAATAAATTTCCTGTAATATCCGGTTAAGCCAAGGAAACTTCGCACATCAGTCATCGAAGTGGGAACTGACCAATCTTTCACAGCAGCTACGTTTTCTGGATCTACGGATATACCCTCTCCCGATACAATGTGTCCAAGATATGACACTCAGCTCATCCAGAATTCACATTTACTCGGGTTCCCATATAATTTTTCTTGTCTTGGAGTTTTCCAAACAATCCTTAAACGTTTAGTATGTTCTTCCTTGGTCTTCGAATGGACTAAAATATCATCAATGAAGACTACAACAAACGTATCTAAATAAGAGGCAAACACCCGATTCATCATATCCATAAACACTGTCGGGGCGTTAGTCAACCCAAACGGCATCACCGTGTGCTCATAAAGACCATACATGGTCCTAAATGCCATCTTCTCAATATCAGATGGTTTGATCTTTAACTGGTGGTATCGTGACTTTAGATCAATCTTTAGAGAACACGGTCGCTCCACTCAACTAGTCAAACAAATCATCAATTCTTGGTAGTGGATAACGGTTTTTAATTGTCACTTTATTCAACTCCCAGAAATCCACACACAATCGATGATCTCGATCTCCATCCTTTCCTACCAAAAGGACTGGGGCTCCCTAAGAAGAAACACTAGATCGGATATATCGCTTATCTTGCAATCTATGTAACTCTTGTTGCAGAAATTCAAGTTCTATGGGGCCATACGATACGCTGGTTGGAGATAGGAGCAACAACATGTATCAACTCTATACAAAACTCGATTTGACGGTATGGGGGGCATCCTTGGCAAATCTTCCGGGAAAACATCTAAGTAATCAACAACTACTTCGGGAAGTCCCGCTTGTTCTGTTGCCACTGCTGCCAAAACTTTATCACACTGCATAACCCGATATTTTGGTGGTTCTAAACTCTTATCATCCCCTTGGAACACAAATTCTGGGTGATTAGGAACCCGAAATATAACACACTTATTTCTACAATCAATCATGGCGTGGAAAGTAGACAACCAATCCATGCCCAGAATTATGTCAAATCTAGCTAAGTCAATTACTAATAAATTAGCATAGAATTCTCGCCCACACAACACAAGGGAAAGGTCAAATTTTCCCTTTGGAAATGCTAGGAAAACTTGTTATATTAATCAGACAATGTTAGTATTTAGTAGAGTAGCAAGAGTGGCTTTGTACTACTACCATATGATGAAGAGGGTATAATTATCATGAATTAATGTCATGGCTCTTGATTATTTTACTCTAAAGTCCAAACTCATGCATTATTTTCGGTGTCTCCTTTCCTCTTAAATGTCCTAGTACAGTTACATTGTGCTCACCTATAGAGCAAGAACACCGACACGGACACCGACACCGACACCGACACAATACACGGGAAAAATGTAAAAACTAGGACATGGGGACATGGTTGTATTATTGTTGGAAAAATATAAGTACGAGAAGAATCATGTAGTAAGATAACTTTTAAAGCACGATATAAGGATTTCTATTCCATCCATAACCAGAAGATTTTTCGAGCATACACAATTTTACGAATATATGCAAACAAAAATAATATACAGAAGAGTTACAATCAATAAAAGTCAAAGTGTATAAAGTGTTGACCATTCTTAATTGGTGAAAACCTGTATAGACCTGATTTCATCATTTATATCATTTTGAAACTTTACTCCTTGCATTAGTCAATCAAGAGAGATGAAATATTTTGCATTCCAGTATTTCCAAAAATATCAAAGTTATCTACAGCTATATCCACATTTTTTAAATTTCAGATCAAGTGTGTCAGATATGGTGTCAGGTAGCGTGTTGAAGTGTCAGAGTGCCTGATATTTGTCGAACAGCCACACAGAGCATATATGAATGTGTGTGATATCTGTTAAAGACACATAATTTTGTTTGTGATTAGGTTTTGTTATTCCCACATTTGTATTATCGGGGAATTTGCTACCAGCTTAAAGAGACAACTCCCACTTGCACTGACATCTGCAATTAGAAAGCTGGTCTATATTTTCCTAGAAATCTCTGGACTGAGTAAATGAAGCAACTTGTCTCAGTAGAATTTGGGCCAATTCATAGATGGTTGAGGCTATGGTAATCTGGTTGAATTGGTAGTTTCTAGAATCTTCAGAGTTTGCATGCTCAATCCATTTTGACTGGCTATACATTGTCTTTTCTGGTTACGGTTGGTTGTGCACACACCGCTGTAGTTTACCCTGTATTGCACTTGTAGCCTCTCAAGTGATTTATTGTTGCAAACACCTCCTTTGCTCATCAACGAAAACCCATAAAACACTCAAATTCTATTCTAAATAACATACAAGTTCTAGAGTTAAATTAGACAATCATTTGAGTTATTTAGAGTTGAATTTTGGGAGTTTTTAAGGGTTTTGGTTGATGAGCAGAGGGGGTGTTTGCACAAAGAAATCACTTGAGGGGGTATAAGTGCTATACGTGGGAAACCTTTTGGTTATACAAATTATTTTTCAATCCAGCAGTCACAGTTCGTTTTTTGTTGGGTGATTTGATTTCTTTGCTCAGAACCCAGTAAGCTGATGAAGCATTGTCTTTGGCTTATGTTATAGGTAAGAGGAACGTGACACTATTTCCGAGTTCAAGAGCTGAAAATCAAATGTTGTTCTGCATGGCAGCTACAATGTTCTGCATGGCAGCTATCTCACAGATGTTGTTCTGCATGGCAGCTACAATGTTCTCTCATCTACAAAAACTTTGGCCATTCTCCATACTAAAGACAGATGACCTTAAACTCTCAAATCAGTTAGTCCAAAAGCTTTCGAAACCCGAGAACACCAAAAAGTTTATCTTTGCTTCCCGTGAACCAGATTCTAATGCCGTAATCTATATTTTAGCTGCACAAAACCTCTCGAAACAATCTGCTCTCGATGCAGAACAGCTGATCAAAGAAGTTCAACCCAAGGCTGTTGTATGTTTAGTTGGTTCATCAGCATTGACTGAAATTCAAAAAGAGGAGAAGAATTTACCAGATGAACAAGCCAACAATGTGCCGACTTCTTCTTTTGGAGTTCTTAAAAAATGTTTAACTGATAAAATCAACCAAGAGCATATGAGAAGCTCGCTAGATTCCTTAGGAGAAATCTTTGGGATAAGATTGTATGGGCATTGCTTTGCTGCGAAGAAAGCTGCAGAGGAGATCGGTTCACAATTCATATTACTCGAATCGCCATATGAGAGATCAAGCAATTCAAAAACTGGGGAGGATAGATCAGTACTAAATCTCAAGGCAAGCACAATGAAATTTTACCCTACCGAAACTTTGCAGACGCAAATGGGGAGCTTGGCGCTTCCATCTATCAAATCTTTACTTAGAAAAGATACTTCTTCTGAATTAATGTCCAAACCAATGCAAGATGAAGGGCAGCTGAAATGTGATTACAAGGTCCCACCATTTGCGCAATCAATTTACCATGTGCTAGCTGATCTCCATGAAATATTCAGTATCGTTCCAGCAATCCAAGAATCTCTAACTTCCGCACAAAAAATGCTCACCAGTGTTAACAAAAGGAGAGCTGGTCGATACCCAGATTTTATCTGAAGTCCACAACTTCAGAATTGCAATCGAGGCCTTAAGAATAACTCTAAATGAGGCATCACGTTTTCCCCTTGCGGATAATGCAAAATCATCAAAATTGGAATTCTCACAAATTTCTACTGAAGAGACGAGCGGCGCGATTTGTGCTCAGGCCCTTAGGAGCCAAGCAAAAAAGTTTGGATCTTAGGTGGTTATTGTTGATGCGGCAAAATTGGCTGGGCTTAGAAAACAATGGACCACATTAGTACCACCCGAGGTTGGAAATTTAACTGATGAATGCTTCACACATTACTTTATAGGTGATTCTGATATTGGCGCTCATGCGGATCTATTAGCCAAAAAGCCGTCAATTGCAGTTGGTGCAGGAACCACAACTATTTTAAGAGCAACTACTCTGTTAAAAACTGTTCCAATCTATGCACTCATCAAGCTTTCAACACTCAAGATGCCCGCTTCAGTTAAATTTGGTATAGAACACCTCCAAAGAACTGCTGAAACTGGAATCTGCAAAATGCCCAAGAATTCTACTCTAAACTTATCAGCTTCAGCCGAAATTATTCGAGCAATGGCGTATGGTTTGATCGCTTTGGCTGAAAAAACAAGTTTGATAGCTGTTCAGACCTCATTTTGCGAAATAATGAGGAAGAGGCAAGCAAAGGCAATTAAGTTTGGGCCATTGACTACGTTTTCTTGCAGCATGGCCACATGCAGTCTTTGCAATGTATCAAGATGGGATAAAGTGTGCAGCTGAATTGGTTCCTTCAGTTTCGATGGTTGCTTCAATGGGCCGAGGGCTCGAGAGAATGCAGCAGGCGTCAGAAGAAGTGAGGCAGAGGAGTGGGGCTAAGGTTCATGAGGCCATGCAGTCTTTGATGTGCAATTTGAAGAAAATTAAAATTCAGGGCTAAATTACACTAAACTACCCTTCACTATGGCCTGATGTTTTTCTGTTTTTTTTATATTACAGTAAGCCTCCTTAAAGTACTACATTTAATCAATGTTTGAAGGAGTTTATTGTGATAATAAATTTTGAGGTAGTTTAGTGAAAAAACAATGATAGTTAAGGGAAGTTTAGTGTAAATTCGCCTTCCGTGTACAGTAGATAGGGTGGTTCATTTGTCAATGCATGCTTCTTTCGGTTTATATCTGTTTTGTTGGGAGATAGCATTATAAACCACTGGTTTTGAAGCGTGTTAGAGATGCATGTGCCTTGTTTATTGTTTGAATCAACTGTTTGTACAATTGGATTGTAGTAATATGTCACCAGTTGTACAATTTTCCTTTCTTATTGTTGCCAGATCTAATTGTTAAATTGAGCCCAGAATCTCTTTATAACCTAAGTTCTTTGATCAGCCCAAAAACGAAATGATGACCCCCATGAGTTTGCACTTGATTAATTGGTGGTTCAGGCCTCACTAAAGGGTAAATGACACCAATATACCAAGCAGTTTCATCATTATTATAGATTAATACAATAAACTTTGTAAATTGCATTTAAATACCATGAACTTTCCTGCCTGCAATAAAGAAACAGCTTTTTAAGGAGCACATAAGTATTGGAAGAGCAGCCCTTAGCTGCCTTCATCATCTATCGTGATTTGCGTTTAGACATTATCATTCTGTTTCTATTTCTCTCTTTAATCTGCTTCAGTAATTTATAAATCTTGGTTTGTAGACCTAGAATAAGAAATAGCTTCAGCAATGCATCAACCTTCAGGTCATTTCCAACATGAGAAAAAAGAAGAAACAAAACTTGTAAGAAATACTAGCTGCTAAGCCTCAACATGTCGCAGCCTAATAAAGCTCTGTGTAAGAAAATTTATCAGGGAGCTTAAAATAAAATTCACTGTAAGCATGCAGAGTATCAAGTGGTTCTCATCACACCATTATAGCTACTCCAAATAAAAGGCTTCTTTTTCCTTGTTTCCTTTTCTCCTTATTTCACTTATTTTCTTTGAATTCAACATTCTTCAATCCATTCATGTCTTAAAAATCGCTACGAAATGTAGCAGATATCTTTACATCAGACTCGATGAACATAATCCTTCTTCAGACTGTTGCAGCTTTGAGCGTAAGGAGATCCGATACTTTGTTGGTGTAGAAATCTGGTTGAATCAAGTTTTCGGGGCTTTGAAGCATTTGTAGACTAGTCACACCTACTCAAGATGAAAGGGATCAGTATTAAAGCACACTTTAAAAGTTGAAATGTTTTTTTAATGTAAGAAGAGAGTTCTAGCGCGTAAGAAAACCTGAGAGAACAAGAAGAGTTCTGCATCCTCCATTCTGACCAAACAATATATCTGTGTCCAATCTGTCTCCAACCATGCATATTTGTGATTTGAGAATGCCAAATCTGCATCAAAAAAAGAAAAGAAAAGAAAAGAAAAGAAAAAAGATAATGATGAAGAGAACAGGTCATGAAAATTCAATCATAGGACTTGCATCGCACATTTGCACTGTTAAAAATTTGATATTTGCACATTTCCTGATGGATAATTCGTGAAAACCTTCTCTCTGAACTTTGCTTCAAGGTCCCAATATGACAAGATTTCATCCTTACATTTTTTTATAAAAAAAACTGTATCGGAGAAATGAAAAAAATATTAGGTCTTTTTTCTCCGATATCAAGATCTTTTCCATTATTAAAGAAGTGGAAACTATTGGAGAAATGCCAAATATGACTGATTTACAGAATACAGGTTTTTCTTTGTCCATGGTTAATATTTTAATCACATAACTGGACTTGATGAATAGGAAAGCAACACTACTTTTTACCTTATCTTCACAGTCTAATAAATTTAACATCAACATTGCTTATATAATGCTTATCTTTCATGGGACAAATATAAAGAACAGGGATCTGTAGCCTTACTTCTTTGATACGTAATCCATCATAAAAGTCGAAGGCTTTCCTACAACGATCGGCTCCCTTTGGGTTGAACCACAGAGTGCACCAACCATTGAACCCCCGCCTATAAAGTATACCTTAAATTAGACAGGCATGCGATGAATATTTATGTTCAACATAGCTATTATAAGGAATATGATATTTTGCCCACGTAAGTGTAATATTTGTAGTTGTTTATGTTGTAATTTGTGACACGTACTTTGATGAGTCGGGAAAATTGTATAACAGAAATAAGGCCCACAGCGGATAATATCATGAAACATGACTAACCTGTGAGAAATTAGAACATGAGGATACTGTCAAGCAAATAAGGAAAATAGGATGAGGAATGAGTATGTACAAGACGAGATGTAGGAACTCAATTAATTAGGGTCAAGCTAATATATTTTGTTGACCTAAATCTTCCATAAAACTTGATGTCAAGTCAATATTCATACCTGCTAAAATGTGAGGTGAAACAAATAAATTTTTTTAAAGTGCTTTTAGTTTCTGAATGATAGGTGCTAGGTTAGGCCTATAGATTTACGAGTTTGGAAAGTGGATGACTTAGATTCCTTTTGGCCTTCCTAGATTTTGGAGGCTCCAAATATCAAGATGATATATTGAAGAATCCAGACAAGAAATGCATAGCTGTTTCACTCATTGCAGCTTTGCAAACACTCGGCTTTTACTTTATATATATTGTGAGTGAATCTTTCTTTTTTCTGGTTAGACAATGACAAACATGAAAAATGAGACAGAATTTGGGGGAGAAAAAAAGAACATAATGGCTGTCTGAAGACAAAACATCGGACATAGTTTCCACATTTACTTCAATGCTAAATTAAATTCAGATATGTCGGCAATATATAACAATTAGCCCGCATGTTATTCTCACTGAAAAAAAAATCCAAAATCAAGCTTGATGTACAACAGAGAGTTGTTAAAAGTAAACCTGCCCATTCTTGAGCATCAGTGAGATGTGTCACAGCATCACGATTTGTTGCAATGAAAAGACATCCAGAATTTTCACGTATACAAAGAGTTCCATACCTGAAAAATGAAATGAAATTAGCATAACTTATGGTAAAAGATTGCTTAGTCTTCTTAAAGTGAGTAGTATGACTTATATGGGAAAACAGCATGATTTATTACAAAAATGAAACATGTCAGCACAAATAAGACAATATATGCAATAAAATTTTATGAGAAACAGATACTCTTCTTTGGTTAACTCGGTTCCTTTCACGCGCGCACTCATGCACGCGCGCACACACATTTCAACACATATTAGCATTAATTATAATAGATATAAATAAAGTAACAACAGAAACAAGGTGAATGTATCATTATTTGTTCCCTCTATAGCATTTGCATCGATGCTAAATATGCTAGGTCATCACATCATCCCGCTACACATGACTTGTTACAGGTTAAAATACAAAAAACATTAGAGAAGAGAACTTACTGAACTTTGTAGTAGTTGAAATACCGATCAAATCCAACAACAACAGCTCCAACCTAAACCAAAGCAATCATATTAGATGTTGGCAAGAGATGACAACAAAACATTACTTGGTTCGGCGTTACAAGCTCCACACAGAAAGTGAAACCAAAATAGAGATGGTAAGCTGGAGACTAAAGGAGAAGAAGGGTACACTCTCGTCATGCTCCATTAGGAACCCAGGTTTCAGCTCTATCTTTTTCTCCCCATCTACCTGGAAAAAACATATTAATTTATTTACACATTTATAACACAGTTTACACAAAGTAATATGTCATGAGTATATAAAATGAGATTAACTCAACAATCTTATGAAGAAATTAAGGGAGTGAAGATTCCTCATGCATAAAATTTAAAGATAAAACTCGATAAAAGTATCTCTCTGTTGTTATTATAAATTAATTATGAAGTTGAAGTTAGGATTCCACAAAGTAGGTCTCCATTGTGATTATAAGTTAATTATTCATTAGGATCTAATATTAATTCCTATTAGATACTATTGCACAGTAAAATGAACATTGAATATCCTTTGATTAGTGAAATGACACAAACTGCTGACTGGTGTCCTTTTACAGTAAACCACGATAATGTATAAGTTCGTAGGGATAGTCAGACTACTACTATAATGATGAATCAAAATTCATTTGTTTCCACTGATGGAACAGTAAGAACCACAAGATTACCATACCGGACCACCAAGGTATTGATACCCAGCAAGTTCGAGCTCCTTAAGAATTCCATCCTCACCAATCACATAAACCTAAAAAAGTCCAACAAGAAATTTCAGGCATATTCATTAATGTTCTTAATGTTCCTTCGGATCAGCATAGCCCAAAAAATAATTCATAAAGCAAAGGGTCATATACAACATGGAAACATTGCAAAAATATGTGAAAGAACCATTATAAGACTGTGCTATGGAGCATAATTAGAATATGTAGGAGATGACCATCAGGATGTATCCTTCTGTTTTCTAACTGAAATAATCTAGTTTCTAGAAAAGGAAAAGTGAAATTATCATTTGTTGAAAAGCTGCCATCGACACCAAAATGTATTAAAATAGTGAGTCCATATGTGTATTCAAAATTTTCCTTATTTAGCTCAAAGTCAACTCCGTGTTGGTCAATACAAATAAACTGGCCATGTCCACCGCCCATTGCATCCAAGACATCAGCTTTCTTTATACAGAGAATTTGTCGGATTCATTAGGATTTTAATTATTTTCAATTAGGTATGATTTATCTATATCTAATTGAGTTCTCACATCGAAACTTATTTGTGAGATGGATGTTACATGATTTATTTTTGGTTAATTTGAGTTCATTTAGGATTGTGTTAATCATTATATCGATACGAAAATGATCAGTGATTGTTCTTTAAGCTCAAGGAATCCCAAATCTAATATAATTCATTGAATAATAATACATTTCATCAGTTCATTTGGTGAAATCAAAACACAAACCTTTTTATCTTTCGGGAAGTCGATGGATTTCAAATAAGCGGCAGCAGCAAAAGATGAAGCAAAGATCTCTTCCTACATTCACAAGCTCGATTTTTTTCAAAAAAAAAAAACAAAAATGAAAAGAAACAAAAGTTAGTCTAATAGATTACAATAACTAACCTCATTGACATTCAAACCCAAAGTCTCAAACTTCTTGCCATACTGCTTCCTCGATTTCGTCGAGTTGTTCGTCACAAAAACCAATCTTTTCCCCTAAATTACAAGATACAATCACAAAATCCAATTATACACCCAATGCACTAGAAAGAAAAAGAAAATGAATCTTTTTTAAAAAAAAAAGAAAAAGAGAAGAATACCTTGGATCGCAGCATATCTAGGGTTTCGGGTACTCCACTGATGAGACTGTCCCCTTTCCAAATAACCCCTGCAATCAATTTCCATTAGAGAGGGAAAACACAGCTAAATGCTACAAAAAAACAGTAAAAAAACGAAAATTCGATACCATCGCAATCAAAGATGAAGGTCTCGACAGAATCGATGAGCTCATCGGGGTTCGTGAGGGTCTGAGCCAAAGAAGCACCGATCGCAGATCTTGTCGCCATTCTTCCACAATTCCTATAATTCTTTCGAGAAATGGTTCTAGGGTTTAAGGATTTAGAGAAGGAACAAGGATAATAAAGGAGAGAGCTTGGGACTATTCTACTCAATAACATCATCTCTTCTTTTGTTTGGCTGTTGAAGATTGAAGAAGGGTGATGGGCGCTGGTCTGTTGTCGGTTTTAACGAACATTTTTTTGTGGGTCATCGTTGGTTTGAAGAGGATAGAGAGGTAATATATGTGTGTGGTTCAGGCGTGGGAATTTTTTTGAGCATAAAGGTATAAAGGTGTGGTTCCAACAACACATTTGAAATTTATTAGCTCAAAATTTGTAACTGTATAATTTGGGGACAATTTTTTTTTAGTATACCAAATTTAAATAATAATTATATAAAAAAACCATTTAAAAAAATAATTACAAAAAAAAGATCATTTTTGCATCGTAGGTGCCACGTCAGCGCTAGCGCTAGCGTGAGATAAATTTTTTTTAGGGGCGCAGTTGCAAACTGCGTCCCAGAAAAACACATACCCGTGAATGATTGTGTTCATTATATTAAGAGTTCAATCTCTTCCTCTTTATCTCGAATCTCACTATCTGTACCGAGCTCTCTCACATTCTCTCAGATCTCGTTGCCATCACATTCTCTGTCTTTCTCCCTCTCAGTTCTTAGCCTCACTCTCTCTCAATATCGGGATCTTCATCTGCAGGATTGCTATCAATCGATAAAATTAAGAGGTGCATCATTTACACCGTGGTGAAATCTGTATATACGATGATAGACTACTCTGGTTACGAAAGCATTCTCTATCGATTACGAGGGGGTATGAACTGGCCGATGAAGATCGATCGTGAAATCCCGCGGCTCTTGCACTTAGCCGTATTGGGTGCGCTCCCGTCTCCTCCTGAAAAAGTAACCCATGACCACCATGGGGAAGTAAATCGTCGTCTCTACTTCTTTCATTCTATGGGTCTTCTTTCAGGTCACAATATCGAGTACTTCACAAGCTCTCTCTACGTATCTTTATGCACCGTCAGACTTTGAACCACCTCGAACTCACTCGAGATTCCGCGCTAGGTGATGATGCCATTGATACAATTACAGAGCGAATTAATTCTGTTGCTGTGGAACTAAGTAACGTAGATGATTTATTTTTGAAATTTTAGTGATGAATTATGGTGTTGTTATTGTTCTTTTTATCTATTTTGTTTACGTCATTCTCGTGTATGTTGTGGATGGGTGTACCATGTGTGTGTAATATATCGTGTATGAACACGTGTTTGTGTGTGTCACGTCCCGCTTCCCAGAGTGCGCTACGATCGGAACGTGACAGATCCAACCATGCTATCTGTGGTTAGGAAATATCTCTCCACAGTCACATTACGGCTGTCTATCAGATATCAAGAACAGTAAAATATAAAAACTAACTAATACATGTCCATCTGCCAGAATAAACGAGTCAAGAAATATAAATACGGAAGCAATAAATCCAATAAACAGTAACATCTGGAAATACGTCCCAAATACGGACTCACATCGGGAAATAAAACTGCGAAAAGAAAAGAAAACTAAACTAAACATTAACAAGATCCTCACTGCTCGGCCTGACGGCGGAAATACTCCTGATCAGCCTGCGAAAGAGATAAAGGAGTTGGGCCATGCAAAACCCAGACGTCAGTGCGTCATAATATCAAACAATAAAATATAACTAGGATGCAACGATATATGCAGGCATGAATATAAATGATAACATGAATATAACAAGTAATACGGATATGGTACAATGAAGTGTATACGTGCAGGTGAAGTACGGTAAATAATCTAAACTATGCTACTGGGTTATCTATTCTAAAGTTATTCTAATCCAATTGATGTACTCCTCATGTAACTCAAAGAATATGCCTCGTTACCCTCTGGGACCACAGATCAAGATATATGAACCAAGAATGGTTCTGTCCCGTTACCCCCCGGGACCACGGACCAAGTTGTAAGAGTCACGAATGACTCTGTCCCGTTACCCCCCGAGACCACGGACCAAGAAGAATCACAAATGATTCTGTCCCGTTACCCCCCGGGACCACGGATCAAGTAATATCCTTTTAAGTTACACTTGGTTACACCTTTGATTTCCCCATACCTCCAAGGTTATGTGTTCGAGTCAGGTATTGATAATCTAGAGCTAATGCCAACACAGGATCAAGCAGGTATAGGTTTGGTCTGAATAGACAACAGGATATGTCCGTTGGGACAACAAGTCAGGGTTGTCGACATTAGTAACAAGATCAGGTATCAAGTCAAGCAGTGGTGCATTAGATCATGTCAGGTAGTGCACAGGTATCAAACGGATGCTCATAATAAAACTGTAGCAAGTACGGATGCACGATAAAAGTACGGATGCACAGTAAAACATGGATGCACAAATATCTATCAGGGATTACATCTACAACTCCATGACTACGCATGATGCACATTATCAAGCATGGGGTACTAATATAACGGTAACATGATATAATATGATATGGCATGCAACTAGATATATAATAAATAACACGGATACGAACGGCTATCCTAAAACAATAAAACGGTAACATTGGATGCATAGCTAAACAATATGTAATATTATTATTCGCATGAATACAAAATATAGTAGTATAGTATGTAGCAAAATAAACTTGCCTGATTGGATCTCACGACGGAATGCGTATGCTGCGTCCGACGTCGGGTAAACGTCGCAATGTACACACGCGCGCACGGAACAGGACCAGGCAAAGCAAGAAGGTGACCACGCTGGCTGGGAACGTCCACTGGGTCGCCCGGATCGTTGGCGACGGGCACGGCTCCGGTGATGACCGGAAAAAATACGGATCAAGAAATTAAAGAAAAGAAAGAGAAGAAAGGAGAAGAAGAGAAGAGGGAGAGGGCTGTGTTCAGGGTGTGGGTGCTCTGAAGTCAGAGACGAGGCGGGGGAGACGTCGCCGATGGGCCGTCGACGGCGAGATCCACGGCGAGGCAGTGGGTTCTAGGGTTCTTGACGTCGGGGATCGGGGTTCTGTGCAGGGAAGTGCTCGGGGTGAAGAGTTATGGTGGTTGGGAAACGGGAGAAGAGAATGGGGTGAGGTCATCTGCGAGGCGAGCTCCGGCGAGGCACAGGCGAGGCTAGGGTTGCAGCGAGGTTGGGTGAGGTTGCAGGCGCGGTTCTGAGCAGCGAGGTCGAGCTTCGTCGGAGGTGAAGGGGAGAAGGAGAAGAGGCCGTGGAGGTGGTGATAGGGTGAGGTCGACGGCGAGGCGAGGGCGGCGACGAGTGCAGCGACGAGGCGTGGGTTCTCGTGCACGTTGAAAGGAAAGAAGAAGAGGGAAAGAAAATGTGAGGGAGAGAGAGAGAGGGATGTAGGGGTATAGGTAACATGTGATTATATAATATATATATATATATATATATATATATATATATATATATATATATATATATATATATCAGAGGAGAGAGAGAGAGAGTTGAGAGCCGTAGGATATTAGATAAAATATTTAAAAAATATATTTAGTTAAAATTTTATAGGATATTAGATAAAATATTTAAAAAATATATTTAGTTAAAATTTTATATAAAAAGTATATATTATTAATAGTTAAATATAAGGAATATTATATTATTTATTTTGAGTTTTCTGGGTAAAACAAAAGTATTCTAAAATATGCTCGGGTCGGGTCTGAAATTACGGTTTGAAAATACGGATAATATACGTATAAATCAAAACCAAAATACGATATCTGGATAACGAAAATGCATACCCCCAAGAACGGATGCACGTAGCGTGCACGTAGCTATCCAAACGAGTCCGTTTCACTGAACGGGATGAGAACATGATGTACAGGTGCCACCACAAGGTTAGGAGTATGATGCAGGCAATGATAGATATTTTAAAATATATTATTTGATTATAATTGTATTATTAAAAAAATGTAGATGCTAAATATAATGCAAGTAATGCAGTATAAACAATATGAAAGTGCACGGATCCTCATAACTAGCCGGGATAAATCACAAACATGATTCAAGAAGGGTTTCAAGCATGCGAGTCAGGTCGGATGCAAACCCAGATACTAATGATGCTATTCGCACCCAAACAACAGTAAATCAAGAAAAAGCCATAAAATAAATAAAATAATCAACCTAAGCATGGTATAACGAACTAGGGTGTTACAGTGTGAGAGAGAATCAATGTTTGAATTAAAATGAATTAAAGTATTATTTTGTAAAGAAATAATGCGTGAAAATTGGACAACACCTCCTTTGTAAATTTTGAATAAAATTCATGTACAAATATAGTAAAATAATAGTATCCACAGACGGAGGTAACTCAACGTCTAAACGGCGGAGACTCAATATCCAGACGGCAGAGACACAATCTATGCACAATATACAACGCCCAAACGGCGAAGAACAATAAGCTGAAAATAATAAATAATGTAAAATAAATAATAAATTCATCGCAACACAATACAACACGAATATTCATGACAATCTAACGAAGTCGTCGCACCATCCCAGGTGTCCTCCTCTTCGCTACAGGACGTCGAGGCTGTGACGGCCCGGTTTCATTGGCGGCAGGTGGCCGAGACGGCTCTGGCTGTGATGGTCCATGCTCGTACTCATCGGGATGTTATGACGATGCCGGCTGTCTCCGTCTACGTCATGCACACGTGATAGGAATGACAGGTGCGGACACAGCTGGTGGAGGCACAGATGGTGCAGGCATAGGCAGTGGAGGCACAGGTGGTGCAGGCACGTGTGGCGGAGGCATGGGTGGTGCAGGCACCGGCGGTGGATGTGTGAGCCTTTGCCTCGTCATCACACTCCTGATTAGGGAATTGATGTTAATAAAGCAGCCCGTTGAGTCCTTGGTGCCACTAATACCCTCATTAGCTATATCCTCCAATGCGTAAATGATATGGATCTATATTGATGGTAAATAAGATAATGATTTCATAAAAATAAGATTTTAGTTTTAAAAGGTTTGATATAAACTTACCAAATCTTTCTTTATCGGTCTTCGAGACATATATAAGGTGGGCGAAGGGGCGGCTATGATGATGAATCTGCGGGTAATCATCCAATACTAGGAAAAGTACTAATCTATCGGTATACCTGGCTATATCTCATCGGCTATGTGGTATAGCCAATCGTACCATCGACCCACCCAAATCTGATACTCCATGAGCCAAGCATCCCTAACTAGCGCTCTACCCTGTTGCGGTGTCTGCTCCACCGTGCCTGGTATGTGTTGCCTCAAACCGAACTGGCGAAGCACACGGTCTGGCACGTGCATATAAATAACATCATTGCAGATGATCGGCATCCGCACACGCCAGAAGCCGACGCCCGCGCACGCTAGAAGCCGGCGCCTACCAAGCATAATGGATGTAGAGTGCCCATCAAATCATGTGTGTACAGTGTGCATGTAGCTGATGCCTTCTCTATGAAATTGAACTTATTGCGGTAGAAGCGGAGGCTGCGATCCAATGTCACACCCCATAACATGGACACATTCTACCTGCATAAAGATTACTCACAAGTTAATATTCTAGAAAAACTTGAAATTTGAAACATGCGTATAGTTTCAATTACTTACCGACATCCATATGACCTTTGGCCATCTAAAGCAAACTGTGTCGTAATGGTCGGACGACCAATAGAGAGATATGTTTATAATCATATCTGAAATACAATATGATAGAATTACGTTTTACGTTGAATATCAATTTAACTATGTAAAATTTAAGTATTGTGTGCCTGAAGAAGTGTCAAACAACCGCCAAAGCTCTTTTGCTCCTTCAATGTAGCCATCCTCAACTCATTGTAGAGGAATGATAGAACCGCACTCCCCTACGATAAAGTGGCACACTGATCGAGATCAAGTAAAAGAGGCAGCCGAGCAAGACTAACTCTGCTCTTACTCCTATCCGGGAACAAGCGAATCCTAATCTGATGTAAAATGTAGTGTGATGACTCTGAAATCCCTGTACAAAATTTACTGGTTTAATGTATAGAAAGGGTATTTCAGCCTAATCAGGAGTTATAAGTTATTTTTGTTCAATAAAAACAAGAAACAACTTGTATCTCACTGGTAAAGCCTTTACACTGCCGTGACATAGCCTTTGTGTTCGATTCCCATCAGTCCCAATTATTTTTAATATATTTCTTAAAACTTTTCGGAAGTTCAAGAGTTGCACGTGCAATACACGGAGAATCTAAAAGTTTTAGAAAAATCAAACAGGATAAATGAGGAGTAAACACAGAGTTAAGCACGTGGCATGAACTTCGAGACAATTGGCAAAAATCCAACCGCCTATTTTCCTCCTTCGGCCGCTACCGACGGTTATGATGGCTCCGATTGCCTCCGTGCTTTACACACACACCTCTTTGACTCCCCTGTTCACCGCCGAAAACAGAAACAAACTGGGATAGACCGTCTTGCCTGAATTTGGGGGTAGATACTATTTGGATTTATTTATCTACCTCTTCGAAGATACCAAGTTGATTTATGGCACCATATATCGGAGGTTTGGACATACGCGACCGTTGTAGCGGATTTTATCAGATTCCCCCTCATTTTATGAAGGGTTTTTGATTGTGGGGATGCTCTTCCCTGCAGGCGTAAGCTCCTGCAGTTAATTACGTTATCGCCTTATGATAACCACTTTTTCCTGCTCTGGCAGTTCACTGCGTGTCGTGTATGTTTTTGTTTGTTTTGATTGCTCATGGATTGTATACGGAGACTAGTTTATGTCGTCGCTCGTAGGGCGTGGATCAGTTGTATATTTTAAATTTGGGCTTTGAACTTAGGTTGTGCGTTCCCTTAGTTCAAAAATATTTTGTTTTATTTAAGGACCGTTAATCTAATTTGAGATTAAAATCAACTTAAATATATGAGCATTTGGGCTCGAATCATTTTTATTTCAGATCCAACAACAGAGCATTTGGGCTCAGTTGTAAGAAAACCTCAGAGACCTAGTCAATTTGGGCTTAGTCTTTTCTTTTTGTTCATTCAAAAGTGCTAAGCACTTATTTAGGCTCTGACGCTCACATGTATATCATGTGAAGCATTTAGTCATGGGCGCTGCCCAATAAGTGTTGAACACTTTAGTCGTTTGACTAATCATGAAGTGCTAAGCACTTTTTATGGCGCCACGTAAGGTGCACGTGCGGCGCTGCCCAATCAGTGCTAAACACTCAGCCGTTCGGCTGCATATAGAGTGCTAAGCATTTCTTATATGGCGCCCACGTGAGGAGCACGTGAAGTGCTGGGCACTGCCCAATCAGTGTTAAACACTCAGCCGTTTTAGCTATATATGGAGTACTAAACACTTTATTCGGCACCCACGTGTGTTCCACGTGAGGCGCTGGCCTTCTGTTTTGGGCACCCGCGTGTTTTTCACGTGAGGCACTAAGCGCTGTTAAAAGAGCGCCCACGTGCGAAGCACGTAAAGCGCTAGTCTTTTTCCTTTTTTAGAGATTAATCTCTGTTAATGGCATTTTGACTATTAATGATCAACAAGATCTTTGTTTTTTTTTGAAGATCCGGGATCAGGTTTTTTGCGTAAGAACTAAGTTCTTTTATAGGTTATTTTTCCTTTTGTTTTACTTTATGGACATAGTTCTTTGCTGAATTTTTAATTCTCAAGAACAAGATATTCCCGATGAGAATTAAATTCTCAACTTATGGGAGACTTGTCCTGTGGAACTCTGATCCAGAGAAAGAACTAAGTTCTTTGAGAAGGGTTGAACCCTTAAAATAGGTTAAAAAAATTTGAACTCTGTATTTCTTTACCTAAGTTTCTTTTGAAAGGGAAGTCTTCCTCTTTGAGAATTGAATTCTCTGTTGTTTTTGGAAGCTTTTTGTATTTTTCAGAAACTTATGGGAGATTTCTTCCATATGAGACTTGAAGTCTCAGGTCCTTTATATAGTAAAGGCAGATTATTAATTGGTTTTGAGAAAATCTCTCATTGAGAGATTCCAATTGATTTAATCGGTCTTAAAATTGATTTAGGGAATTTTACCCACCGTTAGATCTTTGATCCAAGAACTTCTGTTTTACAGAATATGTTGTTCTTGTTTTTGATAAGATTGGGAAAATATTCTCCCATATACAAAATTTATTTTGTTAAGTGGTGATTTTTAATCACCAATGGATTTTGAATCCAAGGGTTCTTTGTTTTATAGAGAGCAATCTTTTTGTTTGGAAAAATTGAGAGAATATATTCTCAAAATAGAATTTTCTTCTATAATTAGATCATTGATCCAACCGAGAGTATCTTTCTTATTTAGAAAGATTTGGAAGATATTTTCTCTTAGTAGAATTTGATTTTATAATTTGATGATTTATCATCTCCGTTGGATGTTTGATCCAACGGCTCTATTTAACAGAGAGTATTGTAGAATTTAATTCTACTTGGGTGCTGACGCTCTCGTGTTGTGTACGTGGGCACCGCTTAAGAATTTAATTCTTAAGATGGGTATTCCTGTGCTTTGCACATTGGCGCCCGCGTGATGAGTGAAAGTGTTTCTTAGCACCATCACTAGGTTTTTACCGGCATCAAGTATGCAATTTTAAAATTTCTTGGGTGCTAAGCTATACTATCCTAGGATCTAACTAGAGTATTAGGGTTTAAGTGAAGATATAACAAGTTCTACAACTAAGTGATAGAACTACAACCTTTGTAAACCAAGTCCTTCTCTGCTCACGCTCCGAGTAGTAGTCCCTACGACTCCTCTTGGCTCCACTTGAAGAAGGATTGAGTTTGCTTCTTGATCTTCCAAGCCGAAGATGATCCACCTAGAAGCTTCTCTAGGTCAAGCTACCTCGTCAATAATCAACTATTAATGAAGGAAACAACCTAAACTAAATGGCTAATCTAGTGTAGATTGATGAAGTAGGTGTTTTAGCTCACTAAGAATTCTCACAAGCCCTAGGGTTCACAACTCATGTGAGGGTAAGGGCTTGGAGGAAGAAGAAGAAGAAAAGAGAGAGAGAGAGAGAGCAAGGAAAAGAGCTTAGGCAAATGATCAAGTGAAGAATGGCTCTCAATTGCTCCTCGCTTATTGAAGCATCAAATATATTAAATAATATATTGCAACCATGCTTCTATAGTGAAAGCAAATGAATAAACAAATAGAAAAAGCCATGCCTCACCCATTCCACAAATATCTCTCCAATTTCCACCTTATTTTTCTATTTTCTCAAAATAGAAAATCCAAATATATATATATATCATACACATACACAAACACACATATTTATATATATTAAGAGAAGAAAATAATTAGTGAGCAATAATATTAGTTAATATTTAATTATATCAAATATAAATATATATCAAATTATTAAATCAACACTTGATTTAATAATCCGGTTATATCATATATAACCAACTAATATCATTTATCTGTATATTATATTATCAAATCAACACTTGATTCAATAATCTAGTTATATCACATATAACCTAACCGATATCAAATGTCGCCAGATTAGAATACGGTATCACATACTCGTATTTAATCAGGCTCCCGCACATATCAGCATATGTGCCCTACTTCGTTTCACTTGAACTATGAAACCTCTGTGTGGGACTCTAAAGACTCGTCAATATGCCAGCAGTAGGTAATGATCACATCAGTTACCCACAAGCCGTCAGTGGTACGAGCTGGACGTAACGGCTACCCAGGTATTGAGCGATTAGAAGATCAACAAGCAAGCTTGTCCAAACTCCCATGAAGCCTATAAGTAAACTTACCGTACAGTCCAGTCTCCTTATCTGATATGTCGCATATCGAGTCTGGGGGTGGAATCGTCAGACCCCAGTAACTTGATAAGTCATGCCGATGTGTGGCTCATAACGGTTCGAGAATCTACTGATAACACTTACCAGTAAATCACATCAGCCCTGATCAGGGACTTACTGTTGTAACCAATCAAGCATAGCGCAACATCAACTCCCTATACCGGGAGAGACGAAACCCCTCCTATCGCTCACTGCCTCCATGTGACTTGGGACTGTACCCAAAATCCACATGTTTGCACAACTCCTTTGAGCCGTGGTAGGGAGGAAATCAAAGCACAGTGGGAACCACACAAGACACTATGATGATCTCGAGTCTACAGACTAACCTGTATCAGTGTTACCAAAGAACTGCTATCTGACGATAGGTATAGTACCATTTAGGAGTTCTCGGCGAGTCCTGTTCGGTGTACCCATTCTCTAATGAGCACCTGTGTACAATCTTTGATGTCAAACACCAATAGTTATGGGATCAACCATCGCCCCCTTACAGGGTCAAGAAACGTACACACTAGTCTACTCTGGAATATCGATGCCCTGTCTCGATATCCCCTCGACTAGAAACAATTAAAGGATGTGCTTGTAGACTACACAAGTCCCAGTAGTATGATCCGCATCATAGTCCTGGTAGTCAAGCAAACAACCTAAGGGCTTTATCAACATGTATCAGAGAGATAGTATAATAATACAAGTGTACATGTTAAGATAAAGAGTAATCAGATAGCATACTATCATGTCGAGCAAGAAAGTCCTCTATATATATGTCCAAGCATCCACTATATCATACAATAATGGCCTCTAGGGCGTACATATTCTTAACAATCTCCCACTTGCACCAAGACCAGTTGTTGTAGTATCTCATACCCAACATCCCAAAAAGTCTCTCAAACTGCGTCTCGGGGAGGGCCTTCGTGAGTGGATCCGCTGTGTTGTCCTTCATGTCAACTCTCCCGACCTCGATCTCCCGGCGATCTACTATCTCCTGGATCTGGTGATACCGCCTAAGAATATGTCTGGATCGCTGATGGGACCGGGGTTCCTTGGCCAAAGCCACAGATCCTTTGTTATTACAATACAAAGATATTAGATGCTCAATGGATGGAACCACACCAAGTTTAGTAATGAACTTCATCCAGACAGCCTCTTTGGCAGTATCGTTGGCAGCGATGTATTTAGCCTCCATCATTAAGTCTGCTATAGTATCTTGCTTGGAACTCTTCCAACATACCGCCCCTCCATTGAGGGTGAAGACAAAACCCGAGACCAACTTACTGTCGTCCTTATCACTCTGGAAGTTTGAATCGGTAAAGGAATCCACCTAGAGTTCTCCGTTACTGTACACCAAGAACATTTCTTTAATCCTTCTTAAGTACTTAAGAATGTTCTTCACAGCTATCCAGTGCTTTTTCCCAGGATCTGATTGATACCTACTTACTACACTTAGTGCGTAAGCTACATCCGATATGGTACATAACATCGCATACATGATAAATCCAACTGCAGAAGCATAAAGTATCACTGTCATGCGAGCCCTCTCCAAATCAGTCTTGAGAGACATCTCTTTGGAGAGAGTGATTCCTGAACAAGCGGGTAAATTATCACGCTTAGAATCTTCCATACTAAACCTCTTTAGTATGGTGTCTATGTATCTGGATTGGGACAATCCCAACATACGATTAGATCTATCTCTATAGATCTTTATCCTCAGGATGTAGGAGGCATCACCTAGATCTTTTGTGACAAGAAGAGCTTGACCGAGTGTAGTATAGGAATATCATTTCTTATCAAGAGTATGTCATCCACGTACAATACGAGGAAGACAACCTTACTCTCTACAACCTTTTTATATATACAAGGTTCATCTTTTTTTTTGATGAAGTCAAACTCTTTAACTGCTACATCAAAACAGATGTTCCAACTCTGCGATGTCTATTTTAATCCGTAAATTGATTTAAGCAGCTTGCACATCTTTCCGCTGATCTCACTGTCTACGAAGCCCTTTGGCTGAGTCATATACACGCTCTCTTCTAAATCACCATTTAGAAAAGCGGTCTTGACGTACATCTGCCAGATTTCGTAGTCATGGTATGCAGCAATGGCAAGTAGGATCCTGATGGACTTAAGCATAGCTGGATATTTGGATATAATAGTAATCTTATCTTAATTCTTAATTGGAATCTTACTTTACCAGTATTTATATCTGGTCCAGCGCAAATACCACTAGAGAAAAGGTTTCATCATAATCAATACCTGGTCGTTGATGAAAACCTTTTGCTTAAAGTCTGGCTTTGAAGGTCTCAATCTTTCCATCTACACCAATTTTCTTCTTAAAGATCCACTTGCTCCCGATGGGTTTTACCCCTTCAGGAGAAACTTCCAAAGTCCATACTTTGTTGGTGTACATGGATTCCATCTCAGATCGTATAGCATCCAGCCATTTCACAGAGTCCCCACTTGTGATGGCTTGCTCAAAACTAGTTGGGTCATCATCTTCAATGATGCAATCCTCTCTCCTATCATCTATGAGAAAACCGTATTATCTCTCAGGTGGATAAGGAACCCTACGAGATCTGCAGAGTGGCTGAGGTTCGTTGGGGACTATTGAATCCTTCGGTTCTACCAAATCGTCAGTTATAGTTTGTGTAGCTGGAACTTCTTCCAGTTTTACCTCATCACCACTAATTTCTTTCACAAGAAATTCCTGTTCTCAAAAGGTGGCATTCCGAGAAACAAACACTTTTTGTTCCTCGGTGTGGTAGAAGATACACCCTTGTGAATGTTTGGAATATCCAAAAAACTTACACAGACCAGACCATTCCTCGAGCTTGTCCGGATTTTGCTTTTTAACATAAGCCAGACAACCCCATGTCTTAATGAAGTTAAGACATAGTCTCTTCCCCTCCCATATCTCATATGGAGTGGTAGGTACTGATTTGGTCGGAATCCTATTCAATAGGTATACAGCTATCTCAAGTGCATAACTCCAAAAGGAAATAGGTAACTCAGCAATACTCATCATAGAGTGCACCATATCTAATAGGGTGCGATTCCTTTGCTCCGATACTCTATTGTGCTGTGGTGTATACGGAGGAGTAAGCTGAGAAAGAATTCCATTCTCTTTTAAATAGTCTCGGAATTCTGTGCTCAAGTATTCTCCTCCCCGATCAGATCGAAGGATTTTAATACTTTTACCCGTCTGGTTCTCAACTTCGTACTTATATTCCTTGGATTTCTCAAAAACTTCATATTTGTGTTTCAACAAGAACACATGTCCAAATCTTGAGAGATCATCAGTGAATTTAATAAAATACAAGGAACCATTCCTGGCATGTGTAGACCTAGGACCACATACATCACTATGTATCAGTCCCAAGAGTTCAGCAGCTTTTCTCCGTGTCCTGTAAATGGAGTTTTGGACATCTTGCCTTTGAGACTTGACTGGCAAGTTTCATAAAATGTAAATTCAAACGGATTTAAATATCCATCTTTATGCAACTTGGATAGTTTTGTCGCATTGATATGGCCAAGTCTACAATGCCACAAGAAAAATTCGTTCATTTATGAACTTTTCCTCTTGTGTGTATTCTGTATGTTTAGAACTGTCGTTTGATTTAGAACTTTTATACCGTTACACAACGTACCAAACCCAATCAACACTTGATTTAAGAAAATGTTCATAACATTATCCTCCAATACAGAGTTATATCCTTCTTTATGCAATAAAGAAACTGATATAATATTGCACATCATTTTTGGTACGTAATAACAGTCGTTCAGAATCATTTTATTACCATTTGGTAATACTAGGTGATATTCGCCAACTGCTTTGGCTGCAACAATTGCTCCATTCCCTATTTTGAGAGATATATCACCCTTTTCCAGTTCTCTACCTCTTCTTAACCCATGTAACAAATTACAAACGTAGGATCCTGATCCGGTATCCAATATCCAGGACGTAGAGCATACTGAGAAACAGTTCTCGGTAACGAACACACCCGAAGAAGACACATCATCATGCTCTTTCTTCGTTTGTGTTGTGTGGGAATCCTGGTATTCCCCTATTCCTTGCTAAGACTTATGACAGTCATAAGATAGAGCGGAACCAACGTTCCCTAGCCCAGTATAATAAGTGGGTTCGGTCAATACATTCATATTATCATCTTGATTAAGGCGTATCATGGTCGCTATTTGGAGAGAGAGAAGGAAACGCTTTAGCATGCGCTCTTTGTAAGATTAGATTGGTTATTATCTTATTTAATCAGGATGGCTCCCACTATTTTTGTCAAATCTTCCTTCAAATCCTAAAAGGTAAGATTAGCCGGGATTAATTACACCATACAAGTTCGCTAATCGGTCAGCCAGGCATGTATTGGTACTCCGAGAGAGTCTCCCCATGTTTTTGCATGGAACTAATTAAATAATCTCATTTTCACAGGGGCATAACCCCGTTAACACCTTTCTTAAACACTTACTGGATCAGTTAATTGTAAAGTGGAAAACTCTCTCAGGAGTAACACTTACTCGCAGTGGGTATCGGGATCCAACTATCTCATAGAAGGTATGCAATCTCATTGCAAATTTCAACATTTGAAATTCCTAATAACAGTTTTTACCCCTAACGACCTATGACCTTGACGGAGGCCAACAAACTATAGACCGCTGGTCAAGTTCAGCCCATCATTTCGTGATTGAATTAAACTCACCCGCACGAACCTTGACAGAGGCCAACAAGGTCGTACGACTTCCCTAATCCAATCGCATCACATGCTGTAGATAAGTACTAATCAGCTACCGCACACTACGCCTTGATGGAGGCCAACAAACGTAGCATGAATACTAAAATAGTTATCTGAAATGACGGAGAGCTATGACTGGTTTTGAAGAAAACCTTTAGAGTAATGAACTTGATATCGTTGTAGAATCTAGTGATTTGAAAAGGAGTGGTTTAAGTTCCGCTTTTAAAATCGAGTAGTTTTCAAAACAAACCGAGTGGGTTGTAGCATTTGCTAGCTTTTGCTAAAGAGGTCACTCCCGGTGAAGGGATTTAGGCTCTTTCCTCATCGAATGAGATGCTGGATATTCATCAAAGAATACCACTATACAAAGCAAGAACTAGAGCTACCTTTTTGAAAAATTTGATTTTACAACATTTTTAGCTTTCTTATCTTATCATTAATCTCATTAATGACGTCCTATCATTTAAGTTTCCTAAATATCACAGAAGAAACAAAAATAGAACGTATGCTTATGCCATCTGCATTCGCCATGGGGCTCGTCATGCACCGTTAGGTTACTTAACTAACGACAGAGCGAGGGCTGGACTAGTGCGGGTGCAAAACATAAGCAACGTTTATTATATATATATATATATATATAACATTCATCTCACGCAGTTATATGATCACATCACAGAATTCAAGCAGCAGAAGTCAACATATGAAATATTGGATATACTAGGAGGTCTGTATTTTAAATTCAGCCGGTAATGAAAAACACGGATTCCACGGTCGTGATGAATAGCCAAACCCACATCTCTAGACCCCTACGAAAGCGGTAAGCAACCTGCCAATTCTAGAGTTAGGAGAGCCGGTCTCGACTCCTCGAGATGGCCTCCCACTGGAATCTAGAACTCGGTTACTTGTGCTTGTAGGGTTCCTAGGCACACTAGTGAGGTCTCACAAGGCATCGAACATGCCAAATTCAAAATTTTAACGGTGCCGAGAGACCCGACTACGAATCGTTTGCTAGAAAACTAGGCGAAAAAGCTAACTAGTTAACACTTAACTAAGAGATACGGAAATACAACCTTTGTAGATCCGGTTCTCCACCTCCATAGCTCCGCAACGAAGTCCTCTCCGCTGTCCAAAAAGAATCCGGGCTCTAGCGTCGACTTCATCGGAGAATAAGTGAGTTAGGTCGTCGATGTCCATGCCGAAGATGATCTACGTCGAGGCATCGCTAAATCAAGCTCCGACTTCACCAAGTTCTAAAAACTTGTGAAGGAAACACACTCTACTACTTGGCAAGAGGTAGAGGATGAAGAAATAGGAAGTGGGTAGACTTTAGAATTGGATTTCTCACTCTAATTCATCAATCACCATTGATGAGGTAAGCTTTCTTCTTCAAGTTCAAGGAAGAAGAAGAAGGAAATAGTTATGATAAGAATAATTAAAAAAGAAAAGAAAATCCATTCTTATCATAAGCAAACCATGGTTAGGTGTAGAGATTAAACCAAGGTTAGTTTGAATGGTTAGGGTTAAGGATGAGATAAGAATGGTTGACTAAAGTCAATGCTTCATGAAGGTTCAAAGAATAAAACAAAACTAGCAACCATTCTTCTCATTATCATTTCCATAATAAATAAATAAATAAATGGATATGAAAATGTAAACCCTAATCATTTAAATAACCATGGTTCAATCTTTACACAAACACAAGCAAACATGTATCATCAAACATGATACAATCAAGTGCACAAAACTATATCGAATATACAATGTGCACATCCGAGTGAGAAAATCCATCTTAAGTGAACCGATACTAGTTAACGCAAAGTAATATATCAAATATATAAATATGCATTAAATCATTAAATCAACACTTGATTCAATGATCCGGTTATGTCGCACACAACCGACTAGTATACAATATATCGGCTTATCGAATCAACGCTTGAATCGATAACTAGGTTATATCGCATACAACCATTCGATACATTTATCGCGAGAATAGAATACGGTATCACATACACGCATTATTCTCGGTCCCGCACATATCTCATATGCGCTCCTATTTCGTTTCGCTTGAGCCAGGAAACCTCTGTGTAGGACTCTAAAGACTCGTCAATACGCCGGCAGCAGGTGATGATCATATCAAACACCCACAAGCCGCAAGCGGTCTGCTAAACGTAACGGCCACCCGGGTATTGAGCGATCTGAAGATCGACGAGCAAGCCCGCTCACACTCCAGTGAATCCAACCAGTAACACTACCGTACAGTCCGGTCTGATCGTCTGATATGTCGCATATCTCGCCTAGGGGTGGTAAACGTCAGACCCCAATAGCTCGATAAGTCGTGTCGATATGAGGTCTATAACAATTCGAGAAACTACTGGTAACACTTACCAGTAAATCTCAGCAACCCTGGCCAGGGATTTCCTGTTATAGCCAATCGAACACAGCGCAACATCAACTCCCTATACCGGGAGAGACGAATCCCCTCCTATCGCTCATTGCCTCCATGTGACTCGGGACTGTACCCAAAAACCACCGTTTTGCACGCCCTCTTGGACGTGGTAAGATGGAAATCAAAGCACAGTGGGAACCACACAAGACTCTATGACGATCTCGGGTCAACAGACTACTCTGTACCAGTGTCACCAGAGAACTGCCATCTGACGTGAGGTATAATACCATCTGGGAGTTCTCGGCGAGTCCGTCCAGTGTACCCAGTCTCTACTGAGCACCCGTATATCATCTCTGATGTCAAACACCAATGGATATGGGATCATCCATCGCCCATCTGTATGGGTCGAGAAGGTACACGCTAGTCTACTCTGGTATATCGATGCCCCGTCTCGATACACCCACGACTAAGGACTGTGAAGGATGTACTTATGGACTACCATGTCCCCACTAGTATGATCCGCATCATAGTCCAGGTAGTCAAGCACACATCCTAAGGGCTTTACCAACATGTAACAGAGAGACAATCAGTATACACGTTATGGTAAAGTTCGACCAGATAGCATACTATCATGTCGAGCAAGAAAGTCCTCCCTATATATGTCCCAGCATCCACTACAATATACATCCTATGTACAGTAATGGCCTCTAGGGCATACATATAACTAACAATCTCCCACTTGCACTAGGGCCATCTGTAGCAGTGGTTGTAGTATCTCATGCTCAACCATCCCATAAAAGTGTCTCTCTGGGAACAGGCCTTTGTGAGTGGATCCGCTGTGTTGTCCTCTTAGTCTACTCTCCAAACCTCGATCACCCTGGAGATCAACTATCTCCATGATCAGGTGATACTGCCTTAGAATATGTCTGGATCACTGATGGGACCGGCGTTCCTTGGCATAAGCCACAACTCCATTGTCACACAATGGGAGGAACTAAGTTCATCTCATGAACCATTATACACCCAAACAGCCTCTTTGGTAGCATCTTAAGTAGCGATGTATCCAGCCTTTATCGTCTAGTATGTCACGGTATCTAGCTTGGAACTCTTCCAACATACCGTCCCTTTACTGAGGGTAAAGACAATGCCTGCGACTGACATTCAGTCGTCATTATCACCCTGGAACCCTTCCAGTGATTCTCCCCAGGATCGATTGATACCATCTCACTATGACTAGTGAGAGTCCTAACATCCAATTAGATCTATCTCATAGATCCAAAACCCAGGATTTAGGAGGTATCACTTTTATCCTATATGGAGAATCATTGTGATAAGCAGAGATTGATCGAGCGTAGCATAGGAAACTCCTTCCCTATCAAGAGTATGTCATCCACGTACTCTACGAGGATCGTCACCATACTCCCTACTACCTTTTTGTTTATACAAGGTTCATCTACCATTTTGATGATGTCAACTTCTTTGACTAATTCATCAAAACAGACGTTCCAACTCCGCGATGCCTGCTTTATCCTATTAAAGCATCTTGCACACGTTTCCGCTGCTCCCACTGTCTACGAAGCCCTCTGGCTGTGTACTTATAGACGCTCTCTTCCAAATCATCATTTAGAAAAGCAGTCAAGACACCCAACCACCAGATATCGTAGTCATGGTATGTAGCCGTGGCAAGTAGGATCTGGATGGACTTAAGCATAGATCCTTAGAAAAGGTTTCAACATAATACTCACCTGGTCAATGATGCAAACCTTTAACAAGTCTAGCTTTGAAAGTCTCAACTTTTCCATCTACACCAAGTAATCTTCTCAAGATATACTTGCTCCTGATGGGGATTTAACCCTTCAGATATAGCAACAAAAGTCCATACTTTGTTGGTGTAAAAGGATTCCATCTCAGATCACTAAGCATCCAGCCATTCTTATAGAGTCTTACTCCTGATGGCCAGCTCGAAACTAGTTGGGTCATCATCTCATGATGCAATCCTCGCTCCCACTGTCATAGAGTAACCGAAGTATCTCTCAGGTGGGTGAGGAACCCTACTAGATCGGCGGAGAGGCTGAGGTTCGTTGGATTCTACTGAATCCTTTGACTCTATCAAATCATCTGCTGTAGTTTGTATAGCTGGAACATTTCCAGTTCTACATAACAGACGTTGCCTCGAGCTTGTCCGGATTTTGCTTTTAGACATTGGCCGGACAACCCTAAATCTTAACTAACTTAAGATATGGGCTCTTCCCTTTCCATATCTCATATGGAGTGGTAGGCAACTGATTTGATTCGAACCTATTCAATAGGTATGCAGCTTCTCAAGTGCATAACCCCAAAAAGGAAATAGGTAACTCAGTAATACTCATCATAGAGCACACCATATCAAATAGGGTGTATCTGCTCCGCCCCGATATACCATCGTGCTATGGTGTATACGGAGGAGTAATGCTGAGAGAGAATCTCATTCCCCTTTAGAATGGTCCAGGAATTCCGTGCTCAAGTATTCTCCTCCTTGATCTCATCATAGGACATAATACTTATACCCGTATTTTGGTTCTCTACTTCTGTCTTATATTCTGTGAATATCTCAAAAGGTTCGGACTCATGTTTCAGCAGGAACATATGACTGAATCTTGAGAGATTATCAGAGAACGTAATGAAGTATAAAGAACCAGTCCTAGTATGTGTAGACAGGGGACCTACATACATCAACATGTATCATCCCAAGAGTTTACCAACTCTTTCTCTGTTTCCAATAAACAGAGCTATGGTCATCTTATCTTTGTGACATGACTGGCGAATTTCACAAGATGTAAATTCAAACTGATTTAAATATGCATCTTTATGTAACTCTAGCTAGTCGGGTCACATTGATCTGACCTAGTCTACAATACCTCAAGAAGAATTCGTTCATTTCTGAACTCTTCCTCTTGTGTGTGTTCTGTATACTAAGAACTGTAGTTTGATTTAGAACATCAATGCTTTTAGATAACGTGCCTGAACCGATCAACTTTTGATATAGGAAATGTTCAAAACATTATCCAACAATACAAAATTTTATCATTTCTTTACTAATAAAGAGATAGATATGATTTTGTATATCAGGTTCGGTATCTAACAACATTCGTTCAGAATCAATGTATAGGTAATACAGGGTGACAGTGACCAACAGACTTGGCTGCAACTCTTGCCCCGTTTTCTGCCTCATGAAACTTATCACCCGTTCTCAGTTCTCTACCTTTCTGTAGCCCTATGTAACAGATTACATATCTGGGATCCTGATCTGGTATCAAATACCCAGGACGCAGAGGATACTGAGAAACAGTTCTGTATAATGAACACACCCGAAGATGATGCATCAGCATGCACGCTCTTCGTTTGGGCGGCACGGGAAATCTGGTATTCCCCAATTTCCTGCTCTGTCTTATAACATTTATAAGTTGGAGCGGGACCAACGTTCCCCAGCTTCGTATAACAAGCGGGTTCGGTCAAATATCCGTTTTATTATCTTGATTAAGGCGTGATATGGTCGCTACCTGGAGAGAGAGAGAAGAAAACACTCAGCGTGCGCTCTTTCAAGAATAGATTGGTTATTATTTTATCTAATCAGGATGGCTCCCACTGCTTTTTATCAAATCTTCCTTCAAACCCTAAAAGGAAAGACTAGCCGGGATTAATTACACACTACAAGTTCGCCAATCTTTCAGCCAGGCCAGTGTCGGTACTTTGAGGGAGGTCCCCCGTGCTTTCGCACGAACCTAATTAGTGTAAACCTCGTTTTCCCAGAGGCGTAACCCCGTTGACACCTTTCTAGACACCTACTTGATCGGCTAATTGTAATGTATAAAACTCTCCCAGGAGTAACTCTTACTCGCAGCGGGTATCGGGATCCAACTATCTCATAGAAGGTATGCAATCTCATTGCAAATTTCAACACTTGAAATTCCCGATAATATTTTGCCCCTAGCAGCTTATGACCTTGGCTAAGATCAACAAATCATAAGTGCTAGCCAAGTTCAACCCGTCATTTCCCGATTGAATTAAACCCACCCGCACGACCCTTGGCTAAGGTCAACAAAGTCGCACGACTACCCTAACTCAATCGCATCATATGCTTATACAGATAAACACTAATCAGCTACCGCACACTACGCCTTGGCTAAGGTCAACAAACGTAGCACGAATACTAACCAGTACTTATCTGAAATGACGGAGGGCTACGACGGGTTTTTCAGAAAACCCTTTGCGTAATGAACTTGATATCGTTGTAGAATCAAATGATTTTGAAATGGAGTGCTTTTGAGGCTTTTCTAGTTTTGCTAAAGGAGTCACTCCCGGTGAAGGGATCGTCGGTCCTTTCCTCGTCGAATGAGGTGCGGGATATATCATATATATCACTGTGCAAAGCAAAAACACTTAAAAGCAATCAAAAGTCAAACCGAGTGTGTAGCATCTGCCAGTTATTGCTAAAGGAGTCACTCCCGGTGAAGGGATCTCGGTCCTTTCCTTATCGAATAAGGTGCAGGATATATCACATATACCGCTGTGCAAAGCAAGAACTGTAGCTACCTGTTTTATTTTGAAATTCGATTCTACAACATCTTAGGTTTCTTTTATTTCATTAATCACATTAATGAAGTCCCATCATTTAAGTACCTAAACATCACAGATAAATACGACGTACACTTATGCCATCCGCATTCGCCTCGATGTCCCCTCGTGCACCGTTAGGTTAGGTAACTAACGACAGAGCGGGGCAGGGCTAGCGCGGGTGTAAAACATAAGTAACGCCTATATAATATATCATATATACTATATACTGTATCTATCACAGAACATCACATGATCACATCACAGATATCGCAGCAGAAGAAACATATGAAATATTGGATATACTAGGACGTCCGTGTTTTCAATACGAGCCAGTATAAAACACGGATTCCACGGTCGTGATGAATAGCCAAACCCACACCCCTAGACCCCTACGAGAGCGGCAAGCAACCCTACCAATTCTAGAGTTAGGAGACCCAGACTCGACTCCTCGAGTTGGTCTCCCACTGGACTCCAGAACCCGGTTACTTGTGCCCTCCTCCTTGGGTCTATCCTAGTGCAGAAAAGTAAATAATATACAAACGGTGACAACTTCCGCAACCTGAAAGTGCCCCAATAAAAGAATATTACATACAAGTTTTTACATGAAATGAAAATGAAAAACACTCATCTCACATAAAAAAACCCCGGCTATTCAAACACGACGATCCAATATAACATATCCAGCAACACATAACATCACATGTCATCAACGTAAGTAAATATGTCCATCCCAATTGTCGTTGACATATAGCAACGAAACCGGCGATATCACATATTACACTTACGGTCACAGAAAAGAAAGTGTAAAACTACAACAGTTGGAATCCGCAACCACCTCAGACATCGCATGCCTGACCAAATGAATTCCTTAGACATCGCATGCCTAACAATTATAAACCCCGCATTTTAGTCTCATTATCGAAAACACTTTTCAATATCGAGTCGGGCAATTCAACAAGATTCCAGACATCCTGATCGAATGCTCGTCGCAAACTTCAGTAGACGGCTGCACCCCCGATACCGTCGACGAAGTGCACCAAGGCGGAACACCGCTACCGCGAGCACCCGAACGGATGCTTTCGGCGACGGGGTTCTCCTACAGTCACTTGGTCGGGGCTATGGGGTGAGGCTGTCTATTAAGTTTACCCGGCGAGTATCCGCGTACGCTACGTGATTGCGACGGACTTTTGATCACATCAAAATTCCGTGGCAACCGATCAAGTGAGACTAAACTGCTATGTTTATAACATTCATTCAGTTATCACATAACTTTTGTGAATTCCAATTATTGTATCCCATTCCAGATAAACAGAAAATGTTAAACTTTTCGATCGAACAATCGAACACCCAAGTTTTTCCGATACAGCTCAACACATGAAATAAGTCTAACAACATTCCGTTCGTGCCTCAGTACCAACGGTCCAGCCGTTGAAGGGTCAAGCCAACGCCTCACATGTGGCACGCCGTACTGCCCCAAACCCGAAGGTTCAAAGGGCAGTTCAAGACGGTCACATAATCGAGTTAAGGTTTGTTGTCTTCTAGAGGGTACATCGCGTTACTTGCACTACTTAGAACGTCGTTAAACTTCGGAAAAATCCAACACTTGGAAATTTCCCGACAGGGGAAAAATTGGGTATTTATATCCGGTCGAACTTTTTAACATATTCTAAAATTTATCCGGAAAGCCACACAGACAAAATTTGATACTCCGATCGAAACACCGAATCCCCAAAATAATCCCAGAAAATACAACTCTGGAATAAATTTTAAAAATACCCAGAAAATCCAGCATAAAATAATAGGAGTTACTGTGCAAACAGTGTACGATGACGTCATCATTCCGCCGCTGAACCGCCGCATAAGGCAGGCTTATGCCGCTGATCCGCCGCGGTTTGTACTGTTCATCGGAAAATTTTTGCATCATAATTCTTATTTTTTCCTGCTGAATTTTTTAGAAATTTTTAATTTGAAAAAATCCACGTTTTCTGAAAACGTCCAGAGAGCATTTTCCGGTTGGGGTTTCGGGTTGTTCGGACTTCAAAATCCGTCTAGACTTCGCCTAAGGCTCTAGCTAGGCTCTGATACTACTGTAGGGTTCCTAGGCACACTAGTGAGGTCTCACAAGGCATCGAACATGCCAAATTCAAAATTTTAACGGTGCCGAGAGACCCGACTACGGATCGTTTGCTAGAAAACTAGGCGAAAAAGCTAACTAGTTAACACTTAACTAAGAGATACGGAAATACAACCTTTGTAGATCCGGTTCTCCACCTCCATAGCTCCGCAACGAAGTCCTCTCCGCTGTCCAAAAAGAATCCGGGCTCTAGCGTCGACTTCATCGGAGAATAAGTGAGCTAGGTCGTCGATGTCCATGCCGAAGATGATCTACGTCGAGGCATCGCTAAATCAAGCTCCGACTTCACCAAGTTCTAAAAACTTGTGAAGGAAACACACTCTACTACTTGGCAAGAGGTAGAGGATGAAGAAATAGAAAGTGGGTAGACTTTAGAATTGGATTTCTCACTCTAATTCATCAATCACCATTGATGAGGTAAGCTTTCTTCTTCAAGTTCAAGGAAGAAGAAGAAGGAAATAGTTATGATAAGAATAATTAAAAAAGAAAAGAAAATCCATTCTTATCATAAGCAAACCATGGTTAGGTGTAGAGATTAAACCAAGGTTAGTTTGAATGGTTAGGGTTAAGGATGAGATAAGAATGGTTGACTAAAGTCAATGCTTCATGAAGGTTCAAAGAATAAAACAAAACTAGCAACCATTCTTATCATTATCATTTCCATAATAAATAAATAAATAAATAGATATGAAAATGTAAACCCTAATCATTTAAATAACCATGGTTCAATCTTTACACAAACACAAGCAAACATGTATCATCAAACATGATACAATCAAGTGCACAAAACTATATCGAATATACAATGTGCACATCCGAGTGAGAAAATCCATCTTAAGTGAACCGATACTAGTTAACGCAAAGTAATATATCAAATATATAAATATGCATTAAATCATTAAATCAACACTTGATTCAATGATCCGGTTATGTCGCACACAACCGACTAGTATACAATATATCGGCTTATCGAATCAACGCTTGAATCGATAACTAGGTTATATCGCATACAACCATTCGATACATTTATCGCGAGAATAGAATACGGTATCACATACACGCATTATTCTCGGTCTCGCACATATCTCATATGCGCTCCTATTTCGTTTCGCTTGAGCCAGGAAACCTCTGTGTAGGACTCTAAAGACTCGTCAATACGCCGGCAGCAGGTGATGATCATATCAAACACCCACAAGCCGCAAGCGGTCTGCTAAACGTAACGGCCACCCGGGTATTGAGTGATCTGAAGATCGACGAGCAAGCCCGCTCACACTCCAGTGAATCCAACCAGTAACACTACCGTACAGTCCGGTCTGATCGTCTGATATGTCGCATATCTCGCCTAGGGGTGGTAAACGTCAGACCCCAATAGCTTGATAAGTCGTGTCGATATGAGGTCTATAACAATTCGAGAAACTACTGGTAACACTTACCAGTAAATCTCAGCAACCCTGGCCAGGGATTTCCTGTTATAGCCAATCGAACACAGCGCAACATCAACTCCCTATACCGGGAGAGACGAATCCCCTCCTATCGCTCATTGCCTCCATGTGACTCGGGACTGTACCCAAAAACCACCGTTTTGCACGCCCTCTTGGACGTGGTAAGATGGAAATCAAAGTACAGTGGGAACCACACAAGACTCTATGACGATCTCGGGTCAACAGACTACTCTGTACCAGTGTCACCAGAGAACTGCCATCTGACGTGAGGTATAATACCATCTGGGAGTTCTCGGCGAGTCCGTCCAGTGTACCCAGTCTCTACTGAGCACCCGTATATCATCTCTGATGTCAAACACCAATGGATATGGGATCATCCATCGCCCATCTGTATGGGTCGAGAAGGTACACGCTAGTCTACTCTGGTATATCGATGCCCCGTCTCGATACACCCACGACTAGGGACTGTGAAGGATGTACTTATGGACTACCATGTCCCCACTAGTATGATCCGCATCATTGTCCAGGTAGTCAAGCACACATCCTAAGGGCTTTACCAACATGTAACAGAGAGACAATCAGTATACACGTTAAGGTAAAGTTCGACCAGATAGCATACTATCATGTCGAGCAAGAAAGTCCTCCCTATATATGTCCCAGCATCCACTACAATATACATCCTATGTACAGTAATGGCCTCTAGGGCATACATATAACTAACAGTGCTCCCCGCCTTGGGTCTATCCTAACGTGGAAAAGTAAATAATATACATCATTGGTGACATCATCCTCAACCCGGAAGTGTCCCAATAAAAGAATATTACATACACTTTTACATGAATGAAAATACAACAACTCTCATCTCACGTAAATACCCCCGGCTATTCAATCACGACGATCCAATATAACATATTACAGCAACACATAACATCACATGTTATCAACATAAGTAAATATGTGTATCCGGAATTCCGTTGACATATAGTAACGAGATCGGGGATACCCCACATATTACACTTACGGTCGCAGAAAAGAAATGAAAAACTACAATAATTAGAATCCGCATATTCCTTAGATATCATAAACCCGAAATATCGCATATTCCGAATTTCCTGCCTAACCCTATAAACCTTGCATTTTAGTCTCAAATCGAAAACACTTTTCAATAACTTAGTCGGGTAATGTAACAAGATTCCCGACTACCTGATCGAATGCTCCTCAGGAACTTTAGTAGATGGCCGCACCCCCGATGCCATCGACGAAGTGCACTTAGGCGGAACACCGTGGCCGCGAGCACCCGAGTGGATGCTTTTGGCAACGGGGTTGTCCTACAGTCACTTAGTCGGGGCTATGGGGCGTGTCTATCTAGTAGTGTTACCCGGCGTGTGTTCGCGTACTATACGAGATGGTTATGGAGTTTTGATCCGAATCAAAACTCCATGGCAATCGATCAACCGAGACTAAAACACTAGATTTACTAATAACAAACTAGTTTTCACAAAACTAATTTAATGTGGATTCCAAATATTGTATCACGTATCAAACTTAAACCCGTAACGATATTAAATTGCGACTTCGAAACACTTCGAATAGCCTTAACAGAAAGATAACATCACATGCAATATTGGCAAAATCAAACATAACCTGAAACCCTAAACCCAAGAGACTGGAACACCAAACAAAAATCAAGACCAAACTGTATAAGAAAACCGACCAGGCCGTCAGCCAAAAATTTGAGTCTTGGTCTCGTTTTTCTTCAGTGTTCTAGTTACATCACATGTAACATTCTGCACTTGTTTAAAAAAATTTTAGAGAACAATTTAAAATCGACAGAAACTAGGGTTTCAGATTCCAGTTTTCGGAGTTGTTTCGGTTTCGTAATTTTAACACATTGTCTAATGCTCCAGCTTGGCTTTGATACCATGAAAGTGTTTCTTAGCACCACCACTAGGTTTTTACCGGCATCAAGTATGCAATTTTAAAATTTCTTGGGAGCTAAGCTTCACCATCCTAGGGTCTAACTAGAGTATTAGGGTTTAAGTGAAGATATAACAAGTTCTACAACTAAATGATGGAACTACAAACTTTATAGACCAAGTCCTTCTCTTCTCAAGCTCCGAGTAGTAGTCCCTGTTTCCCTAATCAGAGCAAAACTCTGTTCAAATTTTGAAATTTGAAATGAAGCAGCGCTTCATAGCAGCGCCAGTGCTAAGAGTCAAAGACTCTGATGCAGAGCTCACGTGCAAAGCACGAGAACGCTAGCGCTAGTAGCGCAAGCGCTGAGAGTCAAAGACTTCGAGGCAGCGCTCACGTGCAAAGCACATGAGCGCTAGCGCCAAATGCGCTAGACTCTGAACCAGCGCACTACGTATAAAGCACGTGAGCGCTAGCACTAAGAGCGCTGCACTTTAAGCAGAGCACCACGTACAAAGCACGTGAGCGCTAGCGCTAAGAGCGCTGCACTCTAAGCAGCGCACCACGTGCAAAGCACTTGAGTGCTAGCGATAGAACAAAATGTTCTCGGCCCTTGGATCAAAGATCCAACGAACATAATTAAAAATTATCAATTGACCAGAATAAAATTCTGTTAAGGAAACATTCCTCAGAATCTTTCCAAACAGGAAAGATTATGCTCTGAAAATCAGAGCACCGTTGGATCAAAGATCCAATGGTGATTAAAAATCACCAAGATACAGAACAAGTTCTGTATGGGAAAAGATTTTCCTAATCTCGTTACAAACAAGAAGATTGCCTTCTGTAAAACAGAAGCCCTAGGATCAAAAATCCAACGGTGGGAAATATCCTCAAATCAATTAGAGAAAAGATCTCTTCAACTGATTCAACAAATCAGCCTACCCTATATAAAGGCCCCAAGACTTCAAGTCTCAGAGAGAGGAACCCCCCATAAGTTTTGAGAAATTTCAAAGAAAAGAGCAAGCTCTGAGAAGAAGAACTTTTCTTCAAGGTAAAAACAGAGAGATAAAAAATATCTTATCAAGGAAGAAGGACTTAGTTTTTCTTCTAGATCATAGATCTATAAGACAGACGTCTTTCACAAAAGAGATCATAGCATCTTATCATAAAAAGGGGGGAAGAAGAATTCAATTCTCTTCAGATCACAGATCCATAAAGGCAAAGCCTTTCACAAAAAATAAGAGATTGTAATATCTCCTATAAAAATAAGAACTTTGTTTTTAGATCTATGAGACAAAGTCTCCTATGAATGAGAGTTTAATTCTCAGAGCGCAGAACTGATCAAAGTTGCCTAAAAAGAGCCTTAGCGCTCCATATTAAAAAGAAGAGCCTTAGCGCTCCAAATTAAAAAGAAGCGCTCAGCGCTCATTGACTGGCGCTCAACGCCAAAGGCGCCACGTGCTCCTCACGTGTGCGCTACTTAATAAAAGCGCTCTGCGCTCATTGAATGGCACTCAGCGCTAAGCGCGCCACGTGCTCCTCACGTGTGCGCTACTTAAGAGAAGCGCTCTGCGCTCATTAACCGACGCTCAGCGCCAAGCGCGCCACGTACTCCTCACGTGTGCGCTACTTAATAGGAGCGCTCTGCGCTCATTGACTGACACTCAGCGCCAAGCGCGCCACGTGCTCCTCATGTGTATGCTCTTTCACAAGGAGCGCTCTGCACTCATTTTCTAGCGCTCAGCGCCAAGCGTGCCACGTGCTCCTCACGTGCGCGCTATCTCACAGGAAGCGCCTTAGCACTCTAAATTTGGCGCTCAACGCCAAGCGTACCACATGCTCCTCACGTGTGCGCTGAGGGAATATAAACTGTTCTTTAAATAAAGCTCCAGAGCTATAATGAGTGCTCAGCACTCAATAAAAGACAAAAACTATTGTCAGAACTCAAACCAATGCTCAACATTGTTAAATGAAAAAGGACTGAGCCTAATTAAATGTCCAACATTTTAACTGAATGGGCCGAGTCCAAGTTGGCCACAGATCCCTAATTCAGATTAATTAAGCCTATATACTCATAAATCTTTGATCTTAGTCCTAAATTGGACTACAGATCTCCCAACCAATATTGGTTCAAGGGTACATCTCTTCACTCCTCTGATATTTGCCGTTGTAATCCTTCAACGTTTTCAGAGAGGTGACGGGTCCTGACAACCAGATATTCTACGGACTGTGGGGTCCTTAAACTCATTGACTATGATGTTTTTAAACTTTACGGACTGTGAGGTCCTTAAACTCATAGACTATGATGTCTTTAAACTTTACAGACTATGACGTCTTTAAACTATGGACTATGACGTCCTTAAACTTCATAGACTATGATGTCCTTAAACTTTTGGACCGCAACGTCCATAAACTAAAACAATAGAGCCCAAATGCTCTTTTGTTGGATCTAAATGATCCTGTTGAGTAGATCTTAGTCTAAAATTAGACTAATGTATCCTCAACAAACGTTTGAGTTAATCTTAGTCTAAAACAAGACTAATGATCCTTAAACCCAACCCAAAACCAAATCTAAGAAAATACGGATTTGGACTAATCCACGCCCTACGGGCGACAACATAAATTAGTCTCCGTATACAATCCATGGGCAACCAAAAATAAAACAAACACACACGACACGAAGTGACCATCTGGAAAAGGAGAAAGTGGTTACCGCGATGCGGTAGCATAATTAACTGCAGAGGCTTGCGCCTGCAGGGAAGAGCGTCCCCACAATCAAAAACCCCTCAAACGAGGGGGAATTTGACGAAGTCTGCTACAACGGCCGCATCCGTCTAAACCTCCGATATACGGTGCCATAAATCAACTTGGCATCTTCGAAGAGGTGGACAGATAAATCCAAATAGCATCTGCCCCCAAATTCAGGCAAGACGTTTGTCTTCCCGATCTTTCGGCGGCGAACAGATTCTGGCAAGCCCGGCGGGACCTTTTCCCCTTTCCACTCCACACTTCGTGTGTCGTGTTTCGTGAACGAATCGTGGTTTGCTATGGTTACCCCTGGATTCAAGGTACTAAGATTTGGTGTCTTGCTCCATGCAGAGAAAATGGCTTCCAACTGCACAATTTGCTACAACTGCAACAACTCCCACTCTGTCCTCGCGGGAGGAGTGACTTACGGGCCCCAGGCGGCCTCCGTTTTCAAGATGCCAGTGGAACAGGTGACGCAAGCCACCACTGGGCTGTTCTTTAGGACCATGCTCCCACCCATGAGCTTCAATGCCCCAATGTCATTGCAAGAAGCTCCGAAGAAGTCGGTTTTTGATCGGCTTACGACTACCACGACCCCTCTCAATGGGTCACCCAAATCCAATGCCTCAATTTTCAACAGACTGTGCCAAAACTCCAATGGACCCATGAAGAAGCCCGCAATACCCGAAGGGGTTATCCCAAAGTGGATAGCCATTCCAGCTCAAGTAGAGGAAATCGTCAAAGCGGATTCTCCTGCTAAGGGGTCGGTCTTCACAAGACTGGCCATTCCAACTCCCGCTCCAGGCGAAGTCACCAAGGCTTCTTCCCCTGTTCGAAAGTCGGCCTTTGCAAGACTAACTATCCCCTCTCAGCGGACATCAGTTTTCGATAGGCTAATGACGACAACAGCCCCTTATCAGAGCAGGGGCATGAAGAAGTCACCCCCATAGCTGAGCCAGTACCGTCTGCTCGACACGCTCGACGTCGCCACTGGCACCGAGTGAGGAAAGCTGGGGGCAGTTCCCCTTCCGGATTCATCCCACTAGCTCCAACGGTGGAAGTTGATTCTGCTGTTCCAACTGGGAACAGCTTTGAACCACTTAACAGGGTATGCAGGAATTCGCCAATTGCCGTGCTAAAAAAGTCTCCTCCACCTGTGGAAAATGTTGCAAAGGTGATGCCGGAGTAGCCCCCTCAGCGGCTGGCGAAGGGTCCAAGACTCTATGATCGACCAAGAATTCTCCCGCCAACCGAAGAAGATGAAAGTTCGGCAAGAGAAGGACCACCCTGTTGTACCACAAAAGGCGTCGTCTACTTAGGTGCCCACTGCAACGGCTCTCTCAACTTCGACCGCTCACAAAAAGGGAAAGCCGGAGAAAATTCCTGTGTCTGCGACGCATCTCAAGGGCACTGAATTTAAACGCCCCAAATCTGGAGGCATGGTGGTGTACACTGTTTATATGGCATCCGAAAAAGAGGATAGCCATATCTCTACGGGTCATCGACCACTCACCAGATCCGTAACAAAGGCCCAGGAGCAACAATGGAAGATCCAGGAAATGTTAACACAGATGGCCGCACTCACTGGGCCAAAAGAAAGCCCAGAGACATCGTCAGAGCAGCGTCATGAACAAGAAACCGATGCTGAGTTCCTCCGCAGAATCCTCAAAAAGAAAGACAAGGAGGTGTTTCCCCCAATCAGAGCAAAGCTCTGCTGAAAATTCAAAATTCAAATTATGAAGCAACGCTTCAAATCTCGGGCGCAACGCGCCACGTGTCAGGCGCTAATACGTCAGCGCAGCGCCCGAGAAGGCGCACCCAATCAGAGCAAAGCTTTATTAAAGGAAGCAACGCTTCAGTTGCGCAAGCACTGCGCTGCGCGACACGTGTCAGCGCAGATGCGCTAGCGCAGTTGCGCTGCGTTGTGCGCTGCGCGACACGTGTCAGCGCAGTTGCGCTGCGCGACACCTGTCAGCGCAGATGCGCTAGCGCAGTTGAGCTGCGCTGTGCGACACATGTCAGCGCAGATGCGCTAGCGCAGTTGCGCTGCGCTTTGCGTTAATCAATATTGATATACCGAGTATCTTATCTGTTGATACGAAGTATTCCGGCGATCCCCACGATCCGAGTCCGAGCTGTTGGAATTGGAATAGGTTCGGCAGCGGATCACGAAATCTTGGCGATCTTCTCTATCTAATGAATGAGGAGTCCGTTTGGAAATCGTCTGCCCCGCGCCACCCCCCGAGTATATGATTCAACAGGAATCACACAAGGGTAGATTGATAGAAACCTCTAGTAAAATACCCACCAGTACCCGTAACCCAGCGGATAAAGTACATTACATAGTCCGTTTTAGGGATCGGCGACTTACCCATTCAGTGACTTTGGCACTGGACATTCCCAAAATTGGTACTATCGGGTCGGGTGAATTAGAGAATAGACAGACGCCTGTTGGCATTCCAGCCTATTTTTTCAGGAAGAAATTCAGTTCTGCTTCTTTCTTACTTTTGGGTTGTTTTTTCTTTCTACCTTTTTTAATGTTTGCTCCTATGTAATCTTCTTCAACATTTTTTTTTCTTTTGTTTTCGTATATCTGATACAAGATCTCCTTGGCCTTGTTGTTCTTTTTTTTTGTTGGAATTTTCTAATTCAAGATGTTCTTTTTGATTAGCTAATATAGGAAGATTTTTTTCCCACACTCAATGGTGGCAACTAAACACGAGGGTTGCGCTCGTTGCGGGACTTAACCCAACACCTTACGGCACGAGCTGACGACAGCCATGCACCACCTGTGTCCGCGTTCCCGAAGGCACCCCTCTCTTTCAAGAGGATTCACGGCATGTCAAGCCCTGGTAAGGTTCTTCGCTTTGCATCGAATTAAACCACATACTCCACCGCTTGTGCGGGCCCCCGTCAATTCCTTTGAGTTTCGACACGTGTCAGCGCAGATGCGCTAGCGCAGTTGCGCTGCGCGATACGTGTCAGCGCAGATGCGCTAGCGCAGTTGCGCTGCGCTGTGCGCTGCGTGACACGTGTCACGCGCTGGGGCATTTGCGCCAAACAGAATTAAAATTCTAAGAAATCTTTTCTGTTCTTGTTAAAACAAGAAGATTTTCTTCTGCAAAGCAGAAGCCCTTGGATCAAAGATCCAACGGTGGGAAAATTCCCCAAATCACTCAGAGAAAGATCTCTTTAACAAATTTAACTAATTTATGGGCACTATAAGAAGGACCCTAGGCCTCAATTCAAAGCATGAACATTTTCTTGAAAAAGGTCAAGAGCTTTAAACAGAGAGAATTCTGAGAAAATTTCAAAGAAAAATGTAAAAACCTTCACGAGAGAAAAGAAATCTCTTTAATAAATCATTGATCTAAAAACTTGATCAATGTTCTTCACATAATAAACAGTGCTTTGCACTTCTTATGAACCACTGGTTCTTCAGAAATAAGGAGACAACAAAAATAAAAATAGTGCTTTGCACTTCTGTTCTTGAATCTAAAAGATTCTTAGTGTTTTGCACTTCCAAACTGCGATGTTGCGCTCTTGAGAGAGTGCCACGTGTCAGCTACAGAATAATTTGCGCTATGCGCTCTTAAAATAGAGCTTCGCTCTCTGGAATTGGCGCAACTCACCAGAGCGCGCCACGTGTCAACAGCGCAGCGCACTATGCTGTTGCGCTTGCGCTCACCAGAGCATGACACGTGTCCTCACCATAAGCGCTTGCGCTTTTTGACTGATGCTTGCGCTCTTTGACTGGCGCAAAGCGCCTGAATAATGCAATGCATTTATTTTACGAAAGGGCCAGGCCCAAATCAGAGGGGCTTAGTAGGCTGAATTAAATTGCAGTACAATGAAAAGGGGCAGAGCCCAAACAAAAATTGAAAATGCAATAAACAGGGCAGAGCCCAAGCAGGACTGATGCTCTGCATCATATATAAATGGGCATAGCCCTGATAAAATAAATAATGCTATGCATTATTAAACAAGAGCAGAGCCCCGGTAAAGGCCTAACAGGCCAAAAAATAAATAAAATGTTGAACATTTTCAACTGGACTTAGCCCAATTCTGGCCGTAAGTCTTTAAATTAAATTGAACAGAGCATAAATGCTCTCTCAAATCAATTTATCTCCGGTTCGAGGGTACATCTCCGAACTCCTCTGATATCTATCGTTGTAATCCTTCAATGACGTCAGAGAAGCGACGGGTCCCAACGACCATACATGAATACGGACTGCGGGGTCCTTAAACTCGTGGACCGAAACGTCCTTAAACTAATATTGGACCGAAACGTCCTTAAACTAATATTCGTCCCTAAATGGGAATATTGGACCGAAACGTTCTTAAACTAATGATGGACCACCACGTCCCTAAACTGGCGATGGACCGAAACGTCCTTAAACTAATGTCCTTAAACTACGTCCTTAAACTGGCGACAGACCGAAACGTCCTTAAACTAATGTCGGACCACCACGTCCCTAAACTGGAATATGGACCACCATGTCCCTAAACTGGAACATGGACCACTACGTCCCTAAACTGGAGCAGTAGAGCCTCCAAATGCTCTTTTGCCGGATCTAAACGGTCCCGTTTAAGTTGATCTTAGCCCCAAACACGGCTAACGTATCCTTAAACATTCAAATGAACTATAAAACTCCAAATCGACTTTGGTTCAAGGGTATATCTCTGAACTCCTCTGACACCTATCGTTGTAATCCTTCAACGACGTCAGAGAGGTGATGAGTCCCGACGGCCATATATTAAATGGATCACCACGTTAAGTTGATCTTTAGTCTTAAACCAGACTAACGTATCCTTGACGAACGTTTGAAGTTGATCTTAGCCTCAATACGGCTAACGTGTCCTTAAACTAAAACACCAAACCCAAATCTAAGTAAATACGGATTTGGACTAATCCACGTCCTACGGGCGACGACATTACTCAGTCTCCGTATACAATCCATGGGCAACCACAAACAAAACAAACACACACGACACGAAGTGAAATTCTGGAGAAAGAGAAAGTTGTTACCGCGATGCGGTAGCATAATTAACTGCAGGGGCTTGCGCCTGCAGGGAAGAGCGTCCCCACAATCAAAAACCCCTCAAGCGAGGGGGAATCTGACGAAGTCTGCTATATCGGCCGCATCCGTCTAAACCTCCGATACACGGTGCCATAAATCAACTTGGCATCTTCGGAGAAGTGGACGGATAAAACCAAATAGCATCTGCCCCAAATCTCAGCGTCAGGACATCGCGGTCATGTGCGCCGTCTTTCGGAGGGGAACAGATTCTGGCACGCCCGGTGGGACCTCTTCCTCTTTCCACTCCACACTTCGTGTGTCGTCTTCGCGAACCAATCGCGGTTTGTTAATGGTTGCCTTCGGATTTCAAGTTACTAAGATTTGGTCTTTTTCCTGGCGCAGAACTCAAGATTCAATGGCCTCTAACTGCACCAACTGCTCGAAGTGCCACTGCAACGGACGCTCCACCTCACCGGGAGGTGTAGCATATGGGCCCCAAGCAGCTTCCTTCCTCGCTCTGCCGGTAGACCAGGTGACCCAAGCAACCACCGGTCTGTTCTTCGGGACCATGATCCCACCTACAAGCTTCTCTGCGTCAATACCTGCACTGGAAGTGAACAAGAAGTCGGTCTTCGACCGGCTCACTGCTACGACGGTCCCTGTCAACGGGTCGCTCACTACCAAACCGACAGCCTCTGTTTTCACCAGGCTAAATCAGAACTCTAAATTGGCTGTCCCGAGGAAGACAATAACTGCTGCCCCAGAAGTCGTCAAGGCGGCTTCCCCTGTCAAAGAGTCAGTCTTTTCAAGACTGACGATTCCTGCTCCCGCCCCTGCTCAAGGATCTGTCTTCGGCAGGTTGAATATCACCCCTCAAAAGACAACCTCAGTCTTTAAAAGGTTAACACAGGCGGCGCCTCATTCAGACAGGGGGCAAAAAGAAACTATCTCAATCTCTGAGCCAATCCCAACGGCTCGCCGTGCTCGACGTCGCCATCGGCAACGAGTGAGGAAGGCAGGGGGCAACTCCCCCTCAGGGCTAACTCCACCTGGTCCAATGGTGGAAGTCAACGCTACTGTTCCAACTGGGAACAGCTTTGAACTGCTGAGGAGGGTGCGTAAGAACTCTCCAACCGCTACCTTGAAAAGATCTCCTCCACCTGCGGGGAGAGTTCCAGAAACGAAGCAAGAACAGCCCCCTCAACGGCTGTCCTCAAGAATTTATAAAGTTTGGCGGAGGGTTCAAGACTCCGTGATTGACCCAGGTCACTCTCGTCACCAGAAAAAGGCGAAAGTGGAAAAAGACAAGGACCGTCCCATTAAACAACGGGGGACAACAGCTGCTAGGATGCCCACTTCAACGGTTCCTTCAACCTCAACGGCCCACAAAAGAAGGAGGCCAGAGAAAACTCCCGCGTCAGCGGCAAAAGTTAAAAATGGCGAACCCAAACGCTCTAAGTTAGGGGGCATGATAGTTCATACAGTTTATATGGCATCGGGAAAGGAGGATAGCCGCATATTAACAGGTCATAGACCGCACACGAGGTCAGTGACCAAGGCTCAGGAGCAGCAGAAGCTCCAAAAGATGATGAACGCTATGGCCGCACTTACAGGGCCAAAAGAACTCCTGAAACGTTCTCGGACGAGCGTCAAGAACAAGAAACTGACGCTGAATTCCTTCGTCGCGTACTGGAGAAGAAAGATAAAGAAGCTGCTGAACAGGCAGCCAACATAAAGAAAATGGCCCTCTTGTTCCAGGATATGGTGGGTATGATGATTCAACAAGATCCACCTGCTGAAGATCCCCCGATCATCCTTGAAGACGATAGGGGAGAGACGTCGAATCCTCCGCCAGCTCTGTCAGCAGCTAAAGAAGAGACAATCTCCAAAGCCAATCTGGACGAATACATAGCTCAGCAGATCCGGGTCCATCAAGCGACGGAAGCAGCGGGTCAGGTCGTAAAAACAGGGCTGCCGTATCCAAGTTGGTACGATCAAATCAAGTACCCGCCGGGTTATACGATTCCCAAGTTCCATGTCTACAAGGGGACGGGCAATTCTCATCAGCATGTTGCCCAGTTCAGGGCACTCTGCGGCAACACCGGCGGTGACAACAAGCTGTTGCTTCGCCAGTTTGTTGGGAGCTTATCGGATACAGCGTTCGAGTGGTACTCTGAGCTCCCGAACGACTCTATTAAAACCTTCGCGGAGATGGAGCTGTTGTTTACTCAGCGTTTTGCAAGCGCCAGTGAACGTACCTCGATGACAGCACTGATTAACGCCAGGGTAAAACCCGGCGAGACGTGGGTTCAGTACGCTATACGATGGCGGAACTTATGGTCAAAGTGTGAGCAGCGCATTGAAGAAGCTCCCGCGGTGGGTATGTTTGTGGGAACCCTCGATCCACAAGCAACCATCTCACAGTTTATGATGTTTTTCAAGCCGACTACCTTCCAGGTCTTGATTGACAAACTAGCGCAAATGGATCAAATGGGCCATAAACCCCCTCTTCCAAGGCCAGATTCCCGAAATGACAAAGGGAAGGGAAAAGCGATCGTCGTCGCTAATGCTCAACAACAACCGAGCGACTCGAAGCCGGTTGCTCTTCAAAATAATATACGACCGTACGTGCCCCTTGAGGATAGGATGGGACGTCCTTATTCCTTTCCCCGCGATAAAACGAGGAGGTTATTCGAGCTGGCGTTGCGCAACAGACTCATAAATCTGCCGGATCCAAAACGTCCGCTGCAACCAAGTGACGTCAACGAGCCCAACTACTGTCCTTATCATCGAGTACTAGGCCATCCGATCGAAGATTGCTACGTTTTCAAGAATTGGCTTGAAAACCAGTACCGATAGGGCAAGTTCGCGTTATCTGACAAATGGAAGGTGAATCCCCCGCAGCCCCACACCTCTAAGGGGACGAATACGCCGGGGGCAACATGCTCCGTCATTGAAGAAGCTCCTTGGGAGGTTGTATTATCAACCCAGACAAAGAGGATGCTAAACGATCTTCAGACGTGTCCAACAATCAAGTGGAAGAACCCGTTGGAACCGCAGGTCATTGAAAGGATGTTGAAGCCACGTCCAACTCCAAAGACCGATGGTGGCGGTTCAAGCACTTGCAGCCAGCCGTCAAAATCTTTGAAACAGAAGAAGAAGAAATCTAAGAAGCCCGTAAAGCCTGACGGCAAACGCACGGACTTACAAAAGAAAATTGACGCGCTGGATGAATACAACCAAAAGGCACGGACTCCCATTACGCTCCAAGAGTTCCTCAATCACGTTTTTCAAGAAAAAGATGAGGGAGAAAGTTCATCGGATGAATCCGAGGAATATGTGGCGAGCTGTCATATGATTTCCCATTCGATCACGAATGATGAGGAGACTCCTTGCACCGAAAAGCTGGGGGCAGATCCTGAACCAAAAGTTCTGGGGCCATCAGATCAAGCAATTGACGCACTCCTTAATGAAGCTCGGTTGAAAAGTAAAGCTGATCGGAAGCGCGAGGTGGCTATATTTGAAAGGGCCAAGCGCCAGCGACTTGATGAAGGAGCTGAGACGATCCCGTTGGAACTGAACACCTCCGCTACCGACAAAAGCCAATTCAAGATGAGAAAGAAGTTTGCTAAGGCCATGTCAATGGGCATGAAACTACCATCCTCTGAAGGAAACATCACCGGTGAAGTAGAAACGCACCCCTCCTATTGCTTATATCATCAAAAGATTTCGCACCCCACACAAGAGTGCAAAGCTTTCGATAGATGGTGGCAAGGATATGTTGCTCATCGACAACGCTTTAAGCGGGAAAAGCGTAAAACTCGTCGAGAGCAAAGAAATACGACCGAAGGGCTTAAAAGAACCGCTGGCGATTGTTGCATGGTTAACGCCGGCAGATCACAAGTGCCCACATTCGGGAGTGATTCTGATGAAGAGCTAGAACTTGCCCCTCTCTTTAAAGAGTCCGCTTCGAGAAAAGAAGAAGAACTGAAGGTTTGCGAAAATATCCGGCTACGTAATCGTACGCTGCCCGAAAAGAACCTCGGACCCTCGAACAAAAAAGATAAAGGGAAAGAAAAGGCCACTGAAGATATCGTCTTTGATGACCAAGTGGTGGAAGAGCTAGCTGCCAAAGACCCACCAAAGAAGAATAAGGTGGATTACAACGTCTTAGCACATCTGAAGAAGCTGCCCTCACAGCTCAGCATTCTTGACGCCCTTCTGCTATCAAAAGAGGCGAGAGATTCGTTGATTAAGGCGCTCCAAGACCCAGAACAATTCCAAGCATGCCTGGCCGAGGAAAAGATGAAGGATGAATTGGAGGAAGTGCACACGGCCGATGTTACTTTTGGCGATGAAGACCTTCTACTTGGGGTGCGAACACAATCGCCCTCTCTATGTATCGGGATACTGCCATGATATAAAGATAGGCAAAATCCTGATCGATAACGGGTCGTCTGTTAACCTACTCAACGTGTGGGTGTTGAAGGAAATCTGCATGAGCGTCCAGCACCTTGCCCGGGACAAGATCACCATCTTCGGGTTCGACTCCCAATCGTCAAAGACTCTTGGATCTGTGATACTGACGCTACGCTTCGGGCTACTCGTCACGGATATTAAGTTCTACGTCATAGACGCCAAGACATGCTACAACGCTTTGCTCGGCCGACCATGGTTACACGAGTACAACATCATCCCTTCTACACAACATCAGTGTATGAAGTATTTTAAGGATGGTTTCGAGTATACCGTGACGGGAGAACTGAACCCGTTCTCTGTGAACGAGGTCCGCAAATACGAAGATGCCAAATACTTCTTACCGGATTTCGAAGACACAGAGAAGTGTCACAAGCCGGAGAACAAAGCTAACGCCATCATCCCGGTCTTCGGCAGTGATACTGAAGAGGAAGAGGAGATAGTTTATTCGGGTCCGCCCCAACACAACAAGCCGGGACCATCAGCTCCTACGTTAATCTTTGGCAGCGACTCGGAAGATGAAGTCCACGCTGTATTCTCCGCTCGACCTTCAATACGAACGTTCGTTGACGAAGAGCAAAGTCTGCAAGTCGCCATGGTGCCGCTTAAACACCATAAAGAACTGGATGCACTTAATATTTACAACGTAGAAGAGCTACAAACATTCTACATCCCTCCCAGGCGAGAAAGCGAGAAAGCAATTCTGTTCTACCGCTCTGAAGAAACCAAGGTGAAAAAAGAAATCTGGCACGACGCGGATCCTACGCTCGACAGGCTTCAGCCTATCCATCTTCCCAGATATTATACAGAGGGTTTGAAGAAGCTGCTGAAACGCCAGGGGATATCCTTCAAACAGACCGTTAAAAAGGCCAAATTCTATGACAGGGTCTGGAACGTTCCCGGGACTCAACGCAAACTACCTAACGGGAGAATGGAAACAAAAGGGCTTGGATACATCCGGTCAAAGAAACGAGAGTTACTGCCCAGCTGTTACGTCGTGTATGACCTCGATGAAAAAGCGGATGCTCAATAGGAGGACGCTAATCCTAAACCAGTGAAAGTTCCAGATGCAAAGGAGCCCAGTCCGTCGTTCGAGGAACAAATGGACAGACTTATAAAGAAAACTGGTCAAAAAGTCCGAGATGATCACAACCGCGAGACGGCCATTTATGAGAAAGCCAAGACGCAACGCCTTCTCCAACAAGCCGTAAAGGATGAAAATGCCGCTCCTTGTCAACCTGTTATAAAGAAGGCTCGGCGCAAAAGCAGAAATAAGTTGAAAACCCAAAAAGGCGCTCAACAACAACAAAGCAGGGCTAAGAAGTCACGCAAACAGGAGTTGAGCGTTATTAATCTATCCCTCATGAAGAAAATGGGTCGAGCGTACTCGTTTCCTCGGGACAAGACGAAGAAGATACTTGATCTTGCTCTAAAGCATCAATTGCTTACATTGCCGGAATCCAAGCACCCCGAGCAAGCAAGCGAGGTCTCTGGCCCAAACTATTGCTCTTACCATCGAGTAATAGGGCACCCGCTCGAAGACTGCTTCACCTTTAAGAATTGGGTCGAAGATCAGTACCAGCTCGGCAAGTTCGCTCTGTCTGACAACTGGAAGGTAACGCCGCCACAGAAGCACGAACCGAAGGCCACGAAAGAAGAACGGGTTCCACATTGGGATTGGAAGCGAATTCGCACCTGTCACATGATTACAATATTAAAAGAAGAGCCCGAGGACATAGATGAGATCCCTTGGTGCTTCGAAAACAGCAACGACGAAATAATCTCATAATTCCCACCAGCGCCAAAAGAGCTGGAAGATGGAGTCCATACCACTGCAGATAACCTCAAGAAGATTGAGTTGGGGGCGGCAAACGATCCACGACCGACATTCGTCAGCGAGTTACTATCTGAAGAAAGGGTAGCTGCGTTAAAGGATGTACTTCTGCAGCATAGAGATTGCTTCGCGTGGAACTATTTCGAAATGCCGGGATTGGATCCAGAAATCGCTGTGCATAGATTGGCGATATCCCCGGACATCAAACCAGTCAAACAGGCGCCAAGGAGAATGCGACTCGAGCTTGAGATGAGCATCAATGCTGAGGTCAAGAAGCTAATCGACTCTGGCTTCATTCAGGAAGTTCAATACACTGAATGGATCGCCAACATCGTTCCGGTGATGAAGAAAAATGGGGCTGTGCGCATATGCGTGGATTTTCGGGATCTCAATAAAACTTGCCCGAAGGATGATTTCCCAGTGCCAGTCACCGAACTAATGATAGACAACACGTCTACGCATGAGATTTTCTCCTTCATGGACGGCTCATCGGGGTATAACCAGATAAAGATGCATCCCGAAGACCAGAAGCACACTGCCTTCAGGACTCCTTTGGGTATATTCTGCTACAAGGTGATGCCTTTCGGTTTAAAGAACGCCGGTGCCACTTATCAAAGGGCCATGACAAAGATCTTCGATGACCTTATACATGAAATTGTCGAATGCTATATCGACGATCTCGTTGTTAAAAGCAAATCATATGAGGAACATCTCGAGCATCTGAAGACCATATTTCAACGCCTTCGGCAATACAACTTGAAGATGAACCCGCTCAAGTGTGCATTCGGAGTTTCCTCGGGCAAATTCCTGGGATTCATCGTCCGGCACCGAGGTATTGAGATAGATCCGTCAAAAATCAAAGCGATCATGGAAATGCCTTCGCCGAGAACTCTCAAACAGTTGCGATCTCTCCAAGGAAAGATCGCATATATTCGGCGATTTATAGCCAACCTCTCTGGCAAGTGCCGCCCTTACAGTCACCTGATGAAGAAAGGAACCCCGTTCGTCTGGGATCGCAAATGCCAAGGCGCGTTGGACGAACTTAAACAGTACCTGAAGAACCCGCCAGTGTTGGCTGCTCCGGTTAAGGAAAAGCCTCTCATTCTTTACACAACCGCCCTCGAAGGTTCTTTAGACGCATTATGGGCGCAAGAGAATGACCAGGGGAAAGAAAGAGCACTCTACTACTTAAGTCGAGTTCTTCTGGGGGCAGAAAGAAACTACTCCCCCATCGAAAAACACTGCCTGGCGTTGATCTTCGCGATAACAAAGCTCAGGCACTATGCATTGGCACATGAAGTTCGTCTCATATCGAAGGTGGTCCCCCTTAAATATTTGATGTCGAAAGCCATATTGACGGGACGACTCGCTAAATGGGCCCTGCTCTTGATGGAATTCTCGATAACATATCAACCTCTCAAGGCAGTCAAAGGTCAGGCCATTGCCGACTTCCTCGCTGAACATCCGATACCCGCCGATTCTCCTTTGAATTGCGATCTTCCAGACGAACATGCGTTTGATGCGATCGACGGTGATAATACCCGGTGGGAGCTTTACTTCAACGGAGCGTCTTCCGTAAAGAAGCGCAAACAAAGTACCTCTATAATCAAATCGGGGGTAGGCCTCATCTTCGTGACTCCACAAGGAGGGATAATGCGCTTCGCTTTCTCCTTAACAGAGCCGAGGACCAATAATGAAGCCGAATACGAAGCTCTGATAGCAGGCCTTGAGATCGCCATCGACATGGGAATTGAAAATCTCCTCATATATGGAGATTCCCAACTGGTCGTTAGTCAAATAAACGGCGACTACCAGACATGCAGACTAGAATTGGTGAAGTATGGTGAAAAGGTGCAACAGCTGTTGACCCAAATCCCCTCCTACACTTTGGAAAACATACCGCGCGCGGAAAACAGCAAAGCAGACGCATTGGCCAAACTTGCTAAAGAACTGGCTGACGAGAACCTCGATGACGTTAAAATCGTGGTGCAAAGCTGTCGGGTGCTTGCCCCAGCAGAAATATCTCCGGAATCATTCGAAGAAAAAGGAGCGAGCGAGCAGATGACCCTGCAAGTAAAAGACTGGGAAAATATCGAGGATTGGAGAGAAGTCTTCGTAGATTACTTCAAATCCCACCGATTGCCTGAAGAAGCGTCCACAAGACATCAACTTATAAAACGAGCTCTGTCTTTCGCCTTTGTCAATGATACTCTGTACAAGAGGTCGTTTGATTTTCTGTGTCTGAGATGTTTAGGACCTGACAAAGCGGAAAAAGCCGTCCGGGAAGTTCACGACGGACTCTGCGGCTCTCACCAAGCTGGCCCAAAGATGAAGATAAAGATCAAACGGATGGGCTACTATTGGCCACGATGAGCCAGGACTACCTCGAATATGCGAAGCAATGCCATTCATGCCAAATTCATGGGGATTTCATCCATCAACATCCGAATCCACTACATCCAACGGTGGCTAGCTGGCCATTCGAAATGTGGAGGACTGATATAGTCAGCCCCATCGAACCAGCATCATCTAGAGGACATCGTTTCATACTAGCGACGACCGATTACTTCTCTAAGTGGGCAGAAGCGGTACCGCTGAGGGAAGTAAAGACGGAGAATATTCTCCATTTCTTCAAGACGCATATCATATATCGGTTTGGAACGCCAAGACGGATCATCTCCGATAACGGGCCAGCCTACAGAAGCTACAAGATCAGTCGCTTCGCGCAGCAACACAATATAGATAGGAGATATTCCTCAATTTATAATCCGCGAGCTAACAGGCTAGCTGAAGCCTTCAAAAAGACCTTGACGAAGATCATGAAGAAAACAGTGTCGCGAAATAAGAAAGACTGGCACGAAAGACTGCAAGAAGCTCTCTGGGCGTATCGAACTACGTTTAAAACGGCCACAAACACAACGCCGTACGCGTTGGTATTTGGGACGGAAGCAGTACTCCCCCTCGAGATAGAGTTACCCTCTCTATGAGTGGCAATCCACTACGAGCTGACGGACGAAGAGAATGCTCACCTTCGGCTTGAGGAGCTTGATGCCCTTGAAGAAACACGGCTCATAGCGCAACAAAATCTGGAGGCCTATAAAGCAAAGAAGACGCGCTCATATGAAAGACTGACCCGACCGAGGACATTCCGCCAAGGCGAGCTTGTGCTAGTGGTCAAAAGGCCTATGATCCCCAATCGCGCCAAGCGGGGAAAATTCGAGTCAAACTATGAAGGCCCGTACGTAATAGATAAGGTCTACCAGGGCGGGGCCTATCTACTCATAGATATGCACGGTGAAAGGCCTTTCAGGCCGATAAACGGTCGCTTCCTAAAGAAATACTATGCTTGATGAGCCACAGCCTAGGTCAATGATAGATGACGACGACTACGTCCGCTCGCTATCTTCCTAAGCTCAAGCTTTATAAGCAGGAGCCCGCCTCTCAACGACGGACCGAAATGTCCTTAAACTAGTAGCAGACCGAAACGTCTTTAAACTACTACCGTAGCATCTTTAGGCTGACGAGATATAAAAAAAAAACATATAAAAATAAAATAAAATAAAAACGGTATGTCCATAAGCAAAAAGGGCACGGATGAAAACCCGAAAGGGCTCCGTGAGTAAAAACAGCAGGGCTACCGGCGAGTGTTCGTGAAAACCCGAAAGGGCGCGACCTCGTAAAAAAAAAAGAAGAGAAAAAGAAAATAAAAAGAATAATAAAAAAAACGGTATGTCCATAAGCAAAATGGGCACGGATGAAAACCCGAAAGTACTCCGTGAGTAAAAAACAGCAGGGCTACCGGCGAGTGTTTGTGAGAACTTGAAAGGGCACAATCTCGTTAAAGGACACTTATAAGGTCCTATCGACCTTATAAGGAGAAACCACCCACGTGAGATCCTTACGACTCACAAGGGAGCAGCACACTTAAGGATCCCCACGATTCCTAAGGAGAAAATACACTTGCGAGATCCTCACGACTCGTAAGGAGAACTCTCTTATGGGACCCTCACGGCTCATAAGAGTTGAAAGTCTTAAGTTACAGAGACCTAAACCTGTGCTTAAGCAACCCCCACAACTTCCGATATTGCCCTACAAGTGGCTCAATACTGACCCTTGTATACAATCCACGGGCGCGAATAAATATTTCCCTAACCAAGTCTCATCCGTGACTGGGGATATGTTCGCATGCTGAACAACCCTTGTAAATCCTCTCGATTTATGAGGAGAAAACCCTCCTGTAGGATCCTTACGACTTACAGAGGAACAAACACTTAGGAATCCCCACGATTCCTAAGGAGAAAATACACCTACAAGATCCTCACGACTTGTAGGGAGAAATACCTTTGTGAGACCCTTACGGCTCATGAAGTCAAAAGCCTTAGTCGACAGGACCTTAACCCTGTTCGCTAAGCCACCCTTGTTCGACATCGACAGAGGTAGATGATGATTCGCTCCTGGCAATATCCCAGTTGTAGCGGTGCTGATGCCGAAATCGACGTCTAATTTCAGGTTTATGGCTAAAAGCCAATAGGCCGCACATGCATACGAAATAGCCGAAATGATAGGGCAACTTGCAATAAAAAGCAGCAAGTGAAAATGTATGCATGAAAAATAGCCGAAATGATTGGGCAACTCGCAATAAAAAGCAGCGAGTAAAAATAAAATAAACAGCCGAAATGATTGGGCACCGCGAAAAATAGCCGAAATGATTGGGCAATCGCGACCTTCGCGATATAAAAGCTGAAATGATAGAGCATCGCGGAAATAAAATAAAAAAAATGATGATAAAACTTTGGCCCTACAGTTAAGATCACATCGATCCCTGTATACAATCCAAGGGCGTAAACAAACAAAAGGGAACCATATTTTCCCAACAGGCTCCGCTAGAAGACGAGGCCAAATCTCGACGGTTCAGTCCAACTCTGAAGAAACCAGTGTCTTCAGCAGATTCCTCGACTCACGGATACAAACACTCCTTGACGAGAGCCCCCTGATCCGCGTCAACTCGCAGAGCCACCAGTGCCTCCGTGGTAAATCCTCGACTCGTTTCAATCCCTAAGGAAACAAATAATCCTTGGCGCTTGGGAAACAAATAATCCCTAGCAAATTCCTCGACTCACGGATACAAACACTCCTTGACGAGAGCCTCCTGATCCGCGTCGACTCGCAGAGCCACCAGCGCCTCTGTGGGAAATCCTCAACTCGTTTCAAACCCTAAGGAAACAAATAATCCTTGGCGCTTGGGAAACAAATAATCCCTAGCAAATTCCTCGACTCACGGATACAAACACTCCTTGACGAGAGCCACCTGATCCGCGTCGACTCGCAGAGCCACCAGCGCCTCCGTGGGAAATCCTCAACTCGTTTCAATCCCCAAGGAAACAAATAATCCTTGGCGCTTGGGAAACAAATAATCCCTAGCAAATTCCTCGACTCACGGATACAAACACTCCTTGACGAGAGCCTCCTGATCCGCGTCGACTCGCAGAGCCACCAGCGCCTCCGTGGGAAATCCTCGACTCATTTCAAACCCCAAGGAAACAAATAATCCTTGGCGCTTGGGAAACAAATAATCCCTACCAAATTCCTCGACTCACGGATACAAACACTCCTTGACGAGAGCCTCCTGATCCGCGTCGATTCGCAGAGCCACCAGCGCCTCCGTGGGAAATCCTCGACTCGTTTCAAACCCCAAGGAAACAAATAATCCTTGGCGCTTGGGAAACAAATAATTCCTAGCAAATTTCTCGACTCACGGATACAAACACTCCTTGACGAGAGCCTCCTGATCCGCGTCGACTCGCAGAGCCACCAGCGCCTCCGTGGGAAATCCTCGACTCGTTTCAAACCCCAAGGAAACAAATAATCCTTGGCGCTTGGGAAACAAATAATCCCTAGCAAATTCCTTGACTCACGGATACAAACACTCCTTGACGAGAGCCTCCTGATCCGCGTCGACTCGCAGAGCCACCAGCGCCTCCGTGGGAAATCCTCGACTCGTTTCAAACCCCAAGGAAATAAATAATCCTTGGCGCTTGGGAAACAAATAATCCCTAGCAAACTCCTAGACTCACGGATATAAACACTCCTTAATGAGAGCCTCTTGATTCGCGTCGGCTCGCAGAGAAACTGTGTCTCCGCGGGAAATTCCCGATTCGTCTCAACATGCAAATGAAGCCTCAGGCAGCAGGGACTAAAAAACTTGCTTTCTGAACAATGGGACCCTGCAAGTCAATCCAAAATGGTCTCTTGCATACTATTCACGAGTCTCACTCTCCAAAGTCGAATTTCGACGAGGAGGGAAACAACCGCTTGTGGGTCCTCTCGACTCGTAATAGGGAAAAATTCTCTTATAGGATCCTTACGACTTGTAAGAGAAAACCACACTTAGGAATCCTCACGATTCCTAAGGAGAAAGCCCACCTACGAGATCCTCTCGATCCGTAGGGAGAAGAATCTCTATGAGACCCTCACGGCTCATGGAGTTGAAAAGTCTTAGGCAGCAGATCCGAACCTGCGGCCTAAGCCATCGCTATTTCTTAAGAAAGTCAGGATACTCGTTCTAATCATCCATCAACCATGTTTGATAAAGTGATATGCTGATAGTAAAAGAAAGAAAAGAAGGAGAAAATGACACATTACAAAAAAGGTGTATCTTTTATTCATAAACTTGATTGGGTACAGGATACATTATGTCAAAGAATAAAAAATATATATATACATTCTTTTATCTACAGTTACAAACGATACAAAAAAGGATAGCTACTGAGGAGGAAGTGTCTTTAGTAAATCCACAAGTTGCTCTCGCACTTCCTTCAGCGCCTCCTCCTGAGGGGCTGCCGCGGCCACCTCCGCTTCCACCTGGGCTCGCTGCTGCAAGAAAGATGAAAGTTGCTCCTCCACCGCCTTCTGGGCTGCTTCCTGGCTGGGTGCATCTCGCTCGACAACATCAAGTTGTTGCCTCAATGATAACCCTTCAGAAAGACATTGCAGAAGGCCCTCAAAGACAACCTTCAGCCGTGCGGCGTTGGCCTCCACCCGAGTATGCAGTTGGGCAGACTTGCTCGAAGTCTCACCTCGTTCCTTACGCCTTGAAATGACTTCTTGTTCGAGGTGGTGGAAGTAAGGAGCGCTTTGCTCAATCCACGCTGTTCTTTGATTACTGGCAGCCAAGGTCTCGGGAGCGGGACGCAGCGACTCCAACCGATGCAGGCGGGCCTCGATCTCCCTGCAATGGTTAACCCAAGATGCGATGATACCCTCGTCATGAAAGTTCACGAGTATCACCAGAATCGGGTTAATCGCTATAGCAAAATCCGCAGCAGAGGTAGGGGTCTCGACGTCGAGCTCCTCAATGTAATCGCTCAACATACGCAAGCTGTTCGCGGCGCCTTTCGAAGATGGACGTCTCAGGTAAGGACCTGCTGGCATTATGATGCGAGATTCGAAGGGCACCGAGACCGGAACGACAGCTGAAAAGAAACAAGATGTGATCAGATAACAGTTCAGAAAATAAAAAAGGGGAGATTTATCAATGTGATAGTCGCTGTACCAGCTGAGGCAGGTGGCAGGGCCGGAAGGGTCGGCAGCACAGCCGATCTTTCATCCCCTCCTTCGATATGTAACACTGCAGTCGAAATGAGAAAAAAGGGTTTAGAAGTAATTCCATCAATCAAGAAAGAAGGATATCAATGGAAATCATACTCACCAACGCCACCAGAGGAAGAAGCGAGTTCGGATGGGAAGGAGAAGTGTGGGAGAAACATCTGGTAAAGATGGTCAAAAAGCACTCCTGAAAGACACAATAGTATGACTTTAGTACACAAATTATGCATCTGGAAGATAAGATTAATAAATTGCAAACCCATACCTTCCAACATCTTCGAGGGTATGAGAGAGGGTTGAGAGGTGACCACCTCCAAGGCAGTCGTTGAAGGCGCTCCCTCGAGTAGTGGGGCATCAGCGCTGGCTGCACCTGCGTTACAAAAAAAAAGTAAATTTTTCAGAAAGATTGTAAAGCAAAGTAACGAAAAACAGCAACGCGGGGTTTACCTGAGGAGCTCCCAGCTGAAACGGAGGTGATTCCCTCCTCTATCGACATGAGACCACCGCCCGTGGCCTCATCGCCTGACTCAATGGGGGCCGTCGTCATGCTAGCGCGACCAGGAGACGACAGGAGATCATAAGCAGGGAGGGCAATGATTGGAGCATTTCCGGATTCTTGGAAGGAAGCAGCTGACTCTTCCCCAAGAGTCGTACCCATCTCACCCGCTACTTCTTCGGGCTCCACCATCTCCATCGGCTCATCCACCGTCACCATGAGGTCGCCAGCCTCAAGCGCCTCGTCCGCCAACACCCTCGGTTCAGTTGTAATGATCATTTCATCTGCCGCCACTTCAGGCTGGGCATCAATGACCTTCTCAGCTGCAGACCCCTCAACCTCCATCTCGGGCCCCGAAGCCTCGGCGACGTTGCCCACCGTCGGCTCAGGCTCGGTAGGAGCTGCCTCCTCTGTCTCCTTGGGATCGACGGTTTCCGCCTCTCCCTCGATCGGACTTGGCCCTGCAAGATAGGAAATATAAGGACCAATGACATTAAAATCCTTATAATAAAAACTCTGAGAGAAATATTACCTGAAGCAGATTTACCGTTTGCGCTCCGAATTGCGTGCGCCACCTCTCTGCGGGCAGTGGATAGGGCGACATGGGCCTCTTCAGATGGAGTATCAGCACGAGGGGCGGTGCTGGGACCCGCTCCCATAGCCAAGGCAGCCATGCGCGCCTTCGCCTCACGCCTCAGCCGCTTCCTTTCCTCCCGGGCTGTCGCGATGGACCTTTGTAACGCCTCCTTCAAGGCGTCGTCATCCTCGTTCAGGGATGCCTCCAGAGCCTTTAAGGCATCCTCCATCGGCTCTTCAAGACGAACCTCCTGCGGTGGCCCAGAGGAAGCAGGAACATCGGCAGCTGGTAAAACATCTGCGTCGCTTGGTGGGAACGGCATTGAGGTTTCTGCAATAAAAAGGGGAGAGGTTAGATCGACCATAACACGAGGGAGATGGAGACTTGATGGATTAAAACTTACTAAGGCCCATAGACGCTCTAAAACGTTCCTCCTTCTGGAAAGTCTTCAAAGAAGCGGCGATGGCTTCTTCATCAGTGATGCCTGTTGGAAGAAAGGAAAGAAAAGTGTTAGTCAAAGGCAATGAAGAGGATATGTTGCAATAAAGAAAAGGCGACTAGTAGTTACCTGATTGCGCTAGTTTAGCCAGCCACGCATCACGCCTCGCCAACCACGCTGAAGCTTCGAGAGCAGCCTCCAAGTCTGTATCGTCCGGCGGCGGCATCACTAGTCCTTCGTTAGTCCCGTATTCGATCAGGCCCTCGGCATAGGGGGCATGGGGTTCTTGACCGAACACGACATCCGCAGCGAAGAGCGACTTCTTTTTCTTTTGCCCTCCGACCCTAGGCTCACGTGGGATCGACTTCCGCTTAGCAGCCACTTTGGGACGACGGGTCCCGATGTCTGCACCTACACCGGACTCCGGCGAGGCCACGACCACTATCTCCATTGGAGCACGGGGCGCTGGGGCTGCATCTGTAATATCGGGAAGCGGCAATCCGTGCGGAGGACTTTGCGCACGTGATGGTCTGCCCCCGGCATCTTTTAGAGAAGGAACCACCGGGGTCCTTGGCATTAAGGGAGCATTACGGTCGGTGCCGGGAGGTGCTTCTTTGCGGTCGATCAACACTCACCTCTCCTCCTTTATAACGGCCCCCGTCGCATGATTGTACCACTCTTTATATACATTAAGGAGTCATGGAGCGCAGGCCGGCGTGCTGATAAAAAAACGAGAACCCGTGTTCAGGCGCATGAAGTGATGTAACGCATTCTCCATCCCTTCTTCATTGGCAGCAGGTTCCAGTAAGAAAGCTTCCAAGGGTACCCCTTGATCGTAGCCCAGTTGTTGGGCGAAACGATGCGGGTTATATCTCATGAAGATTGCCGCACCGCCCTGCCTGAAGACTAAGAAGCCCGGTCTAATAGAATACAAGTGGAGGGTCTCCCGGGCCGTCAACACTGAAGCTCTATCCTTAAAGGAGTCCTGTAATGGTCACACCGCAGTGTTTCCAATGGTTAATACCTTGTCAATGAAGGACATCCCGACTCCAATGGTGTGAGGGCGAAGCAGTAAACCCCTGGCGTTCCGTGGTGAGGGGGTCATGATTGATGAGCCAATCAACTGTATAATGCGAGGAAAACCGCACTTGTCAAAGAATGAAGGCCTTTTATGCATGCCGAAGACACCCGCCGTGTGTAGCTCGAGCCACGATGCAAAGTAGTGCATTGGGAAGACCACGTGCAGTACCTCAGGCTCATTGGCGTCCGCTGCTCGGCTGAGGCCATGATATAGGTGCGCCAAGCCAGCGATCCCCATAGCCACCTTTACCCCGATGACCATTCGGTGGGCTGGGTAAAAGACAGAAGGCCGCATGCGATGAGAGTGCATTGGGATCGCGAACCAACTCAGCCACAGTCCGAGAAATCCTAAGAAAAAGGCCTCCTCATCCATCCCAGGGGCCGCAATTTCTGCAAAAGACATGGTCGGGGAGTTAGGAAGAAAAAAGTCCTTTTGGTCTATGTCTTTCGCTGGCAGGTTATCCAAAGCTAAACCGAAAGGGTCATCCAGGGTGGCAAACTTGGCAGATCCCCATGAAATGACGCTTGGACGAAGGAAACGAGCAATGAAGTCCTCAAAGTTAACCCCCGACTCCCATGTTCGATAAAAAGGGACTCGTAGATGTTCAACACCTTGATCAGGCTCGGGAATTGATGTTGAACGGCATTTTCCGGCGTGATCCCCCTTACCATCGGCTTAGCACCGAAGACGTACTCATCTGTCGGGAGCAGCTCTTCATAGTGTTCCCCCATGACTGGTAGGCCGGATACCTCCGCGAATTCCTCCAAAGAGATGGACACTTCCCGATCCATGGCAAGGAAAGTGTGGGTGGGAATGTTCCACTGCTCCAGGAAAGCCTTAAACCACCAGGTGGGGAGCGTGGGATACTGGAAGAGAGAGACGTAGACCGTGGGGTACAATCCTAATCTTATCAACTGCGACTTCTTCGTCGACAGGATGTACCGGGCCCACGGCAGGTAGCCAATCGGATGGCGGGGGATCAGACCAATGTTATATGATTGCCCCCAGGGTCTCGCCTCGCCCTGATAGATACGACGTCCTAGGATATCCAAGACCATAGGACGTTGGACCGGAACCGCATCCATAGCAGGATGAAGAAAGCTGTTCGCGGTCCAATCCACCATCTCCACGGCATACTGCACCGAGGGCGGGGTAGCATAATGGATCGCCGTAATGGGCTCGGACGGCACTGTGCATGTGAAGCTGCGTCGACCCATAATGATCTGGTTATACCAAGACCCCCAAAGGTGAAGATTCTTATACTCCGGGTCGTATTCTCTAATCATGGTTAGGACTTCACGGTCCGAGGGCGCCTCGGGAAATCCCTCCTCCGAGCGGATGAACGGGAATGAAGTGTCTAGAGACATGATCGCTGCAAAAAGAACAATTTAGCCGTTAGTATTGTAATTCCAACGTTTGGCGTCTAAAAAAGAAAATGCATTAATTAAATTAAAATTAATTAATTACATCACACAGCAGCGCAGTGAGTGGGAGACCAAAGGGGGACCCACAAAATCTGGATGACAATACGTCAGACAACCTCATCATTGGATGAGATTGTCAGTTGGTCCCCATGAAAACATTCCCATTTATTAAAAAGGGGGGTGGTGAGAATCCCTAGAGACAAGGAGAAAATCTCCTCTTTCAGAGCAAAGCTCTGTCACAGAGTGACACTTGTCAAACTCTGGTCCCAGGGAAATAAGATTCCTTAAAAAGAGCACAGCTCTATGGTAATAATGGAAAGGTCCATCAGAAAATGTCTATACCAAAAAGAATTAAAATTTTTGAAATCTTGGAAAATCCATGAAAAACTTATGAATTTTTTTCATTTATCAGATCTAAAAGATCCACAGATGATCTATGAGCAAAGCTCTATTCATGGGTTAAAACCTATGAACAAGATCCCTGTAGATCTATAAGTTTTTGAGAGCAAAGCTCTGTTTATGAAACCCTAATGGGGATCTATTTAGATCAAAAGATCTGTAAGAGCAAAGCTTTTTAGTTAAGGTTAATTTGATCTGATTTAATTTTACCTAAAGTTTTTAACTTTGGAAATGAGCAAAGCTCTGAAGTTCTGGAAACGAGAGCAAAGCTCTGAAGTTCTAAGCAAGAGCAAAGCTCTGGAATCAAAATCTAGAAAATGGTGAAGTTTTCTAAAGGGCCATAGGTCCTATTTAAAAGGCGCCTGCGGCCCTTCAGCTCACCTCTTGATCCAACGGTCAGGGGCTTGCCACCGCTGCACTCACGTGCGCGCCATGTGAGCGCAACAGTGGGGGGCATTTGTTTCCCCCAATCAGAGCAAAGCTCTGCTGAAAATTCAAAATTCATATTATGAAGCAACGCTTCAAATCCCGAGAGCAACGCGCCACGTGTCAGGCGCTGATACGTCAGCGCAGCGCCCGAGAAGGCGCACCCAATCAGAGCAAAGCTCTATTAAAGGAAGCAACGCTTCAGTTGCGCAAGCACTGCGCTGCGCGACACGCGCTAGCGCGGCACGCGCTAGCGCTGTTGCGCTGCGCTGTGCGCTGCGCGACACGTGTCAGCGCAGATGCGCTAGCACAGTTGCGCTGCGCTGTGCGCTGCGTGACACGTGTCACGCGCTGGGGCATTTGCGTCAAACAGAATTAAAATTCTAAGAAATCTTTTCTGTTCTTGTTAAAATAAGAAGATTTTCTTCTGCAAAGCAGAAGCCCTTGGATCAAAGATCCAACGGTGGGAAAATTCCCCAAATCACTCAGAGAAAGATCTCTTTAACAAATTTAACTAATTTATGGGCACTATAAGAAGGACCCTAGGCCTCAATTCAAAGCATGAAAATTTTCTTGAAAAAGGTCAAGAGCTTTAAACAGAGAGAATTCTGAGAAAATTTCAAAGAAAAAGGTAAAAACCTTCACGAGAGAAAAGAAATCTCTTTAATAAATCATTGATCTAAAAACTAGATCAATGTTCTTCACATAATAAACAGTGCTTTGCACTTCTTATGAACCACTGGTTCTTCAGAAATAAGGAGACAACAAAAATAAAAATAGTGCTTTGCACTTCTGTTCTTGAATCTAAAAGGTTCTTAGTGCTTTGCACTTCCAAACTGCGCTGTTGCGCTCTTGAGAGAGTGCCACGTGTCAGCTACAGAATAATTTGCGCTATGCGCTCTTAAAATAGAGCTTCGCTCTCTGGAATTGGCGCAACTCACCAGAGCGCGCCACGTGTCAACAACGCAACAGCGCAGCGCACTGCGCTGTTGCGCTTGCGCTCACCAGAGCATGACACGTGTCCTCACCATAAGCGCTTGCGCTTTTTGACTGACGCTTGCGCTCTTTGACTGGCGCAAAGCGCCTGAATAATGCAATGCATTTATTTTACGAAAGGGCCAGGCCCAAATCAGAGGGGCCTAGTAGGCTGAATTAAATTGCAGTACAATGAAAAGGGGCAGAGCCCAAACAAAAATTAAAAATGCAATAAACAGGGCAGAGCCCAAGCAAGACTGATGCTCTGCATCATAAATAAATGGGCATAGCCCTGATAAAATAAATAATGCTATGCATTATTAAACAAGAGCAGAGCCCCAGTAAAGGCCTAACAGGCCAAAAAATAAATAAAACGTTGAACATTTTCAACTGGACTTAGCCCAATTCTGGCCGTAAGTCTTTAAATTAAATTGAACAGAGCATAAATGCTCTCTCAAATCAATTTATCTCCGGTTCGAGGGTACATCTCCGAACTCCTCTGATATCTATCGTTGTAATCCTTCAACGATGTCAGAGAAGCGACGGGTCCCAACGACCATACATGAATACGGACTGCGGGGTCCTTAAACTCGTGGACCGAAACGTCCTTAAACTAATATTGGACCGAAACGTCCTTAAACTAATATTCGTCCCTAAATGGGAATATTGGACCGAAACGTCCTTAAACTAATGATGGACCACCACGTCCCTAAACTGGCGAAGGACCGAAACGTCCTTAAACTAATGTCCTTAAACTACGTCCTTAAACTGGCGACAGACCGAAACGTCCTTAAACTAATGTCGGACCACCACGTCCCTAAACTGGAATATGGACCACCACGTCCCTAAACTGGAACATGGACCACTACGTCCCTAAACTGGAGCAGTAGAGCCTCCAAATGCTCTTTTTCCGGATCTAAACGGTCCCGTTTAAGTTGATCTTAGCCCCAAACACGGCTAACGTATCCTTAAACATTCAAATGAACTATAAAACTCCAAATCGACTTTGGTTCAAGGGTATATCTCTGAACTCCTCTGACACATATCGTTGTAATCCTTCAACGACGTCAGAGAGGTGATGAGTCCCGACGGCCATATATTAAATGGATCACCACGTTAAGTTGATCTTAGTCTTAAACCAGACTAACGTATCCTTGACGAACGTTTGAAGTTGATCTTAGCCTCAATACGGCTAACGTGTCCTTAAACTAAAACACCAAACCCAAATCTAAGTAAATACGGATTTGGACTAATCCACGTCCTACGGGCGACGACATTACTCAGTCTCCGTATACAATCTGTCACGCCCCGCTTCCCAGAGTACGCAAGATTGGGCACGTGACATAGCCAACCATGCTACCTGTGGGTAGGAAGTATCCATCCACAGTCACATTACGGTTGTAGAGATATCAAGAACAAGATAAATAAACTATCTAACACATGTCCAAATCCATAATAACAAGAGGCAATGAAAAATAAGTGCGGAAGCAAATGATCCAATACAATAATAGAAAGGTACGTCCCATAATGCGGGATCACACCTGGAAATAAAATGCAATAAATGAACTAACCACTACGGAACTCACAAATCAGCCTGCTGGCTGAAGAACTCCTGCTCGGTCGGCGACAGTGGTAAAGAATCTGGGCCATGCAAAACCCAGACGTCAGCGCGTCATGTCAACCAATAATATAATAAGAACATGGTAATAAGCAATGCAGGGATAAACATGAATAAAGCAATAATATGAAACAACAGTGCAGGGTAATGTGCAGTGGGTAACTAAACTGTTCTATCAGGTTTTCTATTCTAAAGTCTTTGAAATCAATTGATGACTCGTCGATGTAACTCAATAGTATCCCGTGCGTGCCCGGGACCACGGTCAAGATTCTCGGGGCTGAATCCGAGACGTGCCGCTAGGCAGTAACAAGTAGCAGGATGGGCGAGTGATGTCAGCATCATCACTCCGGGGCTGGCCAAGCCCGTAAGACTGATCAGAACAGGTATCGAACTGTTGAGTTACACGTCGGTTTCACCTTTGATTTCCCCATACCCCCAAGTTATGTATGTCAGGTCAGGTATTCAGTAATCAAGAACTAATGCCAACACAGGATCAGGTAACAGCAGGTTTGTCTGGGTAGACAACAGGAATGGTCCATGAGGACCCCAAGTCAGGTTTGTTGGCATTAGGCATGAGATCAGGTAACAAGTCAGGTCATGGTACAACAGGTTGAGTCGGTATATATATATATCATGGGTAGCAAGGTCAGGTCAATATGTAATGCAATCGAATGTGTGCTCATGACAGGTATAGAAGCGAATAAGGAACAACAGCAGGAAATAAAGTAAATAACAGTAACAGTTCATTTAATCACAATGGTGCATTAATATGGTGCAGTTGTATTATCTTATTAACAGGTTCGAGCACCCTTGGGGTGCAATAATCATAAGGTAGAGCAATATCAATAACAGAAAGTAATGAAGCTATATGAAATTAAAACTAAAGCATAAATAATTGTCACATGGATGATCTAACAATTAAAAGCAAGGACGATCTAAATGATTTAGTTAGTTAAAAGCATGGATTAATAGCAGACCAGATAATTACATGAATCTACTATAATGATTCAATGTTAATGATAATTGCAACCGTCAATTCTAAGTTATACTATAATATCGATATTACCATCAACTGTGTTGTTATATTAAATAATATGATAATTAAATGTATAGCAAGACTCGATCTTGTATATTAGCATGTTAGACCAAGTATTCGGATACTTGCCTCGACGGTTTCGCAAACCGGAAAACACGAACGTAGCGTCAGCGGAAAACACGCGACGGTTGCACAGGCCACGGATCGAGTCCAAACGACGAACAGCGGGACCACACGGACTGGAGTACTTCGCTGGAGAGTCGGGTCAAGTCATCGGCACGGCCGGAATCCGGCGAAATGTCAAAACAGCGGCAAGTTAGCAAAATACGATACATGGACAACGATCGACCAGCGAAGGGAAAAGGAAAGGGAAGAGGTCATGAGAAACTTACTGGGATATCAAGGATGGCAACCGCGATGGGTTCGACGGCAAAGGGCTCCGGCGGTGAACAGTGAACGCGGCAGAAGGCTGGAGGTTGCTGGATCGGGTGGTGCTGTGCGATGAGGGGAGGTAAAGGCCGGGTTCTGGTCGCAGGGGAAGAGGAGGTGGTCGGCGGTGGCGCGGGTGACGACGACGAGGGTCGACGGCGGCGTTTTCCGGCGAACCAGAGGAGGTGGTAGTGCTGCGGCTTGGGTTCTGTTGCAGCGCCGGCGAGGGAATGAGGAGGAAGGTGGAGAGGTCGGGACGAGGGCGAAGGGGAGGTGCTGGCATCGTCGGCGACGAGTGGCGGCGGCGACGGCGAGCGGGGACGGTGCAGGTGGCAATGGCGCTGGCTGCAGGCGCTGGGAGAAAGAGGGAAAGGAGGAAGGAGGGTAGCGGCTGCGACGAGGGTGATGGTGGTGGTGTCGTCGGCGCGGGGGGTGCGGCGGCGACGTGCACGGCGGGGTTAGGGTTCGGTGGGGGTTAGGGTTCTCGCGAGGTTCTCTCGTGGGAAGATGAACAGCGAAGGAAGGAATATATATACGAGAGAGAGAGAGAGAGAGAGAGAGAGATTGAGAGGCGGAGAGAGAGAGAGTACTAAGAGGCGGGGCCCACGAGAGAGGAGCCTTGTGATTGGCTGCCAAACGAAGAGAAAATCTTAAAAGGAAATTTTTAAAGATTTAAAAAAGGATTTATACGCTATCTAACTAACAGTATATATATTATGTAGATTTAATATATTTAATTAAATGGGCATTTCGGCGCTAAATGAAACATTTCCAAATCGCGCCCGGGTTGCGCCCAAATGTTTCAAATTCAAATAATAGGATTTTAAGCGAGTTCCAAATTTTAAAATGAGATGTCTTATGATTAAAATGCATGCCCCCAAGTCGGACACTTGTACGCGCGCGTAGTCGTCCAAACTTGCCCGTTTCACCGAACGGGACGAAATCTCGACGCGCGGACGCTACCACGCGACTAGTGGCGACGAGTAGGCCAGTATGGATATTTTTATTTTCATTTTAGGTGTTAAAATTTGTTATAGGCGAAAATGACTTAGCCGGTTAAAATTTAGCAAAAATCACCAAACAAGCAAGATAATTGAAATGAGCAATGTATAACACTCAACTAGTACCAGAAATAGTATTATTGGGCTCGGGTGTTACATCATACCCAACTACAAAAAGAATTTCGTCCTCGAAATTCCAAGAATACAAGATAGCTAACTACAGGAAAAGGTGAGGAAATTTCTGCCGGATCTCGTCTTCTCGCTCCCAAGTGGATTCTCCATGCAATCGATTACCCCAAGAAACTAGCACAAGAGGGATAATCTCGTTCTTAAGAACCTTTTCTCTTCGATCCTTGATTTCAACCGGTCGCTCCTCAAAAGTTAGGTCCTCCCGTACAGTCAACTCCGAATGATCCAAGACGTGAGTTTCATCGCGAACATACCTCCGTAGTTGAGATACATGAAACACATCGTGCACTCCTGCCAATGACTGTGGTAACGCCAAACGGTACGCTACCTCTCCAACACGCTCCAATATCTCGAAGGGTCCAACGAATCGAGGACTAAGCTTTCCCCGACTCCCAAAGCGAATCACCCCTCTTGTCGGTGATATCTTCAAGAATACCAAATCACCCACGGCGAACTCTAGAGGTCTTCTTGACATGTCAGCCCAACTTTTCTGTCTGTCTTGAGCTGCCTTCATATGCTTCCTGATTGTATTCACCTTCTCGACTGTCTGTACCACCAAATCTGGTCCTAGTAACCTTCGTTCACCAACATCATCCCAACAAACAGGTGAACGGCACTTACGACCATACAACGCTTCAAACGGAGCCATCTGAATAGTCGCTTGGAAGCTATTGTTGTAAGAAAACTCCACCAGGTGTAGATGATCCTCCCAAGAACCTTTGAAGTCCAACATGCAAGCCCTCAACATATCTTCAAGGGTCTGGATCGTTCTCTCCGATTGTCCATCAGTTTGGGGATGATAAGCTGTGCTAAACTTCAATCGAGTCCCCAAACTTTCTTGTAAACTCCTCCAGAAGTGTGACAAGAACCGAGTGTCCCGATCGGACACGATGCTTACCGGTACTCCATGCAATCTTACAATCTCCTGCATGTACCGCTCTGCCAAAGTCTCCGTCGATTGACCAACCCGAAAAGGAATAAAGTGAGCTGCCTTGGTCAACCGATCGACAATCACCCATACTGCATTGTTGCCCTTTGGACTCCGCGGTAAAGCCGTCATGAAATCCATGGTTATATGTTCCCACTTCCACTGAGGAATCGGAAGTGGTTGCGACAAACCAGCAACCCTTTGGTGTTCAGCCTTGACTTGCTGACACACCAAGCACTTAGCCACGAAGCGAGCAATTTCCCTTTTCATACCTTCCCACCAGAAGTGCTGTCGAATATCTCGGTACATCTTTGTCCCTCCTGGATGTACAGAGTAAGCTGAACTGTGTGCCTCCTTCATAAGCTCTTCACGCACATCCCCTTTTGGCACATACACACGGCTACCATACCTCAACGAACCATCTTCGTGGATCAGTAAATCGGTTCGTAGTCCAGCTTCAACCTGCTCTCGAAACTTTTGCAGTCTAGGATCCTGCGATTGTGCCGCTTTAATCTTCTCAACTAAGGACGACTGTACTTGCAACTGCATCAACTGTCCCATAGCATGTGGTAGCACAACCTCCAAGTCAAATCTCCGAAAATCCGCAATGATCTCCCTCTGTGCAGTCAATACCTGAATTGCTGTTAACCGACTAAGCGCATCCGGCACGACGTTAACCTTTCCCGGATGGTACTTAAGATCAAGGTCGTAGTCGGCCATCAGCTCCAACCATCTGCGTTGCCTCATGTTCAATTCCTTCTGAGTGAACACATACTTCAAACTCTTATGATCTGTAAAGACTTCGACTCTCTCGCCCAAAAGGTAGTGTCTCCAAATCTTCAAGGCGAAGATCACGGCCGCAAGCTCCAAGTCATGAGTCGGATAATTCTTCTCATGAGTCTTCAGTTGTCTCGATGCGTAAGCTACGACCTTCCCATTCTGCATCAAAACACATCCCAATCCTTTTCCAGATGCGTCGCTGTGAATCACCAGTCCTCCTGAATTATCTGGTACGGTCAGGATAGGGGCGGTTATCAACTTCTGCTTCAACGTCTCGAAGGCCAATGCACATCCATCCGTCCAAACAAACGGTACCTCCTTGCGCGTGAGCTTGGTTAGCGGCTCTGCCAAACGAGCGAAGTTCTCCACAAATCTCCTGTAGTATCTGGCGAGTCCAAGAAAACTTCTTATCTCCGCAACATTCTTTGGAATTGGCCAATCTCGAACTGCTGCAATCTTCTCGGGATCAACGGCGATTCCATCGCCCGACACGACATGTCCCAGAAATTTCACTTCTTCCAGCCAGAATTCGCACTTACTCATCTTCGCATACAATTTCTCCTGTCTCAGCGTCTGCAGTGCGATCTTTAAATGCTCAGCATGTTCCTCCGGACTCTTCGAGTATACCAGAATATCGTCAATGAATACCACAATAAACTGGTCCAAGAATGGCGAAAAGATTCTGTTCATCAAATCCATGAATATCGCCGGCGCATTCGTCACTCCGAAGGGCATCACCAGATACTCGAAATGTCCATATCGAGTTCGAAACGCCGTCTTGCAAATGTCTTCTGCTTTCACTCGGACCTGATGATATCCTGATCGCAAATCCAGTTTCGAGAATACCCTCGCGCCACTAAGCTGCTCAAAAAGTTCTCCAATGCGAGGGATCGGGTACTTGTTCTTAATAGTCACCCGGTTCAATTCTCGATAATCAATGCACATCCTCCTCGTGCCATCCTTCTTCTTTACTAAAAGAACTGGAGCTCCCCAAGGCGAGTTGCTGCTTCGAATCCAACCCTTCTCGAGTAATTCGCCAACTTGTTTCTTAACTTCTTCCAATTCCACTGGTGCCATCGGATAATAAGATTTTGATACTGGCGCTGCACCAGGAATAAGGTCAATCGCGAAATCCACGTTTCGCCTCGGTGGTAGACCCGATATATCTTTACTACATCCATGAAATTGCGAACTACCACCGGTTCTTCACAACCATCAACTTCCATAGCTGCAAGAACACTGTGTGTCGGCCTAGCCCTAAACTCGATTGGCCCGACAGAACTGCTCCCTTACCGCAACTGCTGTCTGCATCTTTGGCCGCGAAAGGTCCAGCGAGACTACTGAGTCTCGTCCATTCTGCTGCATGCACGTCCACGGTTGCCCCATTCTGCCTTAGTCCGATGAACTTCTCTTCCATTTCCTCCCGTGCAGTCCGCGGGAAGAATTTCTCCAGGAAACTTTTAGAGAAAACTGCCCAACTGATCGGCTTGGCAAGCGGGTCTCCTCCACAAGCCACCCTTCTCGGGCGTAATCCACCAGCTGAATGCGCACCACATCAACTCTCTTGTCCTCTGGGATCTGTGCAGCAATCAGCAAATTCTCCGTGTCCACTAGCCACGGCTCGGCTGGCAACGGCTCCTCCAGACCAGTGAAAGTAGTAGGACCCAGACGTCTGAAATCTGCCACGGTCCCTACTCGGCCAACTGGTCTAGTTCCAACCTAGTTCACAGACTGCTGAACGATCTGCAAACCTTCCTGAAACAAGTCTGCTTGCTGCTGGATCAGCTCGGTCTGTTTCTTTGATTTCCAGCATTCCTCTTATCACTCCAAGCATGGCGGCTTCGTTCACACGCCTCTAGTACGTCTTCAACTTCTTACCTGTCATAATCCTGAACTCAAAACACCCAACATTAGCATGATGATAGATTCAATATATAAATCAAGGCTAGAACTCCAAGATACTTAAATAGAGTACCGCATTGTAACTATGCCGCGGTATCATAGCCACAATTACTTAACTCCACCCAAGTCGCCCAAGTCCTAGGGATAACAAGAAATCAGGTTTCCGAGTCGACATGCAAAGTAAGTTTGCACGTCGTAAAAGATATAATCCGGAAGAATGTGATTCAAGAATGGTAAAACGGTCAAGGTGGCAGGACATGTTTCCTAAACACGGGTATTCTGATTCGTGTATTGGGTACAATACCCAACTACAAAGAGTCAACCCAACTAACCTATGGCTCTGATACCAAAAGAACCGTGTCACGCCCCGCTTCCTAGAGTACGCAAGATTGGGCACGTGACATAGCCAACCATGCTACCTGTGGGTAGGAAGTATCCATCCACAGTCACATTACGGTTGTAGACATATCAAGAACAAGATAAATAAACTATCTAACACATGTCCAAATCCATAATAACAAGAGCCAATGAAAAATAAGTGCGGAAGCAAATGATACAATACAATAATAGAAAGGTACGTCCCATAATGCGGGATCACACCTGGAAATAAAATGCAATAAATGAACTAACCACTACGGAACTCACAAATCAGCCTGCTGGCTGAAGAACTCCTGCTCGGTCGGCGACAGTGGTAAAGAATCTGGGCCATGCAAAACCCAGACGTCAGCGCGTCATGTCAACCAATAATATAATAAGAACATGGTAATAAGCAATGCAGGGATAAACATGAATAAAGCAATAATATGAAACAACAGTGCAGGGTAATGTGCAGTGGGTAACTAAACTGTTCTATCATGTTTTCTATTCTAAAGTCTTTGAAATCAATTGATGACTCGTCGATGTAACTCAATAGTATCCCGTGCGTGCCCGGGACCACGGTCAAGATTCTCGGGGCTGAATCCGAGACGTGCCGCTAGGCAGTAACAAGTAGCAGGATGGGCGAGTGATGTCAGCATCATCACTCCGGGGCTGGCCAAGCCCGTAAGACTGATCAGAACAGGTATCGAACTGTTGAGTTACACGTCGGTTTCACCTTTGATTTCCCCATACCCCCAAGTTATGTATGTCAGGTCAGGTATTCAGTAATCAAGAACTAATGCCAACACAGGATCAGGTAACAGTAGGTTTGTCTGGGTAGACAACAGGAATGGTCCATGAGGACCCCAAGTCAGGTTTGTTGGCATTAGGCATGAGATCAGGTAACAAGTCAGGTCATGGTACAACAGGTTGAGTCGGTATATATATATATCATGGGTAGCAAGGTCAGGTCAATATGTAATGCAATCGAATGTGTGCTCATGACAGGTATAGAAGCGAATAAGGAACAACAGCAGGAAATAAAGTAAATAACAGTAACAGTTCATTTAATCACAATGGTGCATTAATATGGTGCAGTTGTATTATCTTATTAACAGGTTCGAGCACCCTTGGGGTGCAATAATCACAAGGTAGAGCAATATCAATAACAGAAAGTAATGAAGCTATATGAAATTAAAACTAAAGCATAAATAATTGTCACATGGATGATCTAACAATTAAAAGCAAGGACGATCTAAATGATTTAGTTAGTTAAAAGCATGGATTAATAGCAGACCAGATAATTACATGAATCTACTATAATGATTCAATGTTAATGATAATTGCAACCGTCAATTCTAAGTTATACTATAATATCGATATTACCATCAACTGTGTTGTTATATTAAATAATATGATAATTAAATGTATAGCAAGACTCGATCTTGTATATTAGCATGTTAGACCAAGTATTCGGATACTTGCCTCGACGGTTTCGCAAACCGGAAAACACGAACGTAGCGTCAGCGGAAAACACGCGACGGTTGCACGGGCCACGGATCGAGTCCAAACGACGAACAGCGGGACCACACGGACTGGAGTACTTCGCTGGAGAGTCGGGTCAAGTCATCGGCACGGCCGGAATCCGGCGAAATGTCAAAACAGCGGCAAGTTAGCAAAATACGATACATGGACAACGATCGACCAGCGAAGGGAAAAGGAAAGGGAAGAGGTCATGAGAAACTTACTGGGATATCAAGGATGGCAACCGCGATGGGTTCGACGGCAAAGGGCTCCGGCGGTGAACAGTGAACGCGGCAGAAGGCTGGAGGTTGCTGGATCGGGTGGTGCTGTGCGATGAGGGGAGGTAAAGGCCGGGTTCTGGTCGCAGGGGAAGAGGAGGTGGTCGGCGGTGGCGCGGGTGACGACGACGAGGGTCGACGGCGGCGTTTTCCGGCGAACCAGAGGAGGTGGTAGTGCTGCGGCTTGGGTTCTGTTGCAGCGCCGGCGAGGGAATGAGGAGGAAGGTGGAGAGGTCGGGACGAGGGCGAAGGGGAGGTGCTGGCGTCGTCGGCGACGAGTGGCGGCGGCGACGGCGAGCGGGGACGGTGCAGGTGGCAATGGCGCTGGCTGCAGGCGCTGGGAGAAAGAGGGAAAGGAGGAAGGAGGGTAGCGGCTGCGACGAGGGTGATAGTGGTGGTGTCGTCGGCGCGGGGGCTGCGGCGGCGACGTGCACGGCGAGGTTAGGGTTCGGTGGGGGTTAGGGTTCTCACGAGGTTCTCTCGTGGGAAGATGAACAGCGAAGGAAGGAATATATATACGAGAGAGAGAGAGAGAGAGAGAGAGAGATTGAGAGGCGGAGAGAGAGAGAGAGTACTAAGAGGCGGGGCCCACGAGAGAGGAGCCTCGTGATTGGCTGCCAAACGAAGAGAAAATCTTAAAAGGAAATTTTTAAAGATTTAAAAAAGGATTTATACGCTATCTAACTAACAGTATATATATTATGTAGATTTAATATATTTAATTAAATGGGCATTTCGACGCTAAATGAAACATTTCCAAATCGCGCCCGGGTTGCGCCCAAATGTTTCAAATTCAAATAATAGGATTTTAAGCGAGTTCCAAATTTTAAAATGAGATGTCTTATGATTAAAATGCATGCCCCCAAGTCGGACACTTGTACGCGCGCGTAGTCGTCCAAACTTGCCCGTTTTACCGAACGGGACGAAATCTCGACGCGCGGACGCTACCACGCGACTAGTGGCGACGAGTAGGCCAGTATGGATATTTTTATTTTCATTTTAGGTGTTAAAATTTGTTATAGGCGAAAATGACTTAGCCGGTTAAAATTTAGCAAAAATCACCAAACAAGCAAGATAATTGAAATGAGCAATGTATAACACTCAACACGTTAAGTTGATCTTAGTCTTAAACCAGACTAACGTATCCTTGACGAACGTTTGAAGTTGATCTTAGCCTCAATACGGCTAACGTGTCCTTAAACTAAAACACCAAACCCAAATCTAAGTAAATACGGATTTGGACTAATCCACGTCCTACGGGCGACGGCATTACTCAGTCTCCGTATACAATCCACGGGCAACCACAAACAAAACAAACACACACGACACGAAGTGAAATTCTGGAGAAGGAGAAAGTTGTTACCGCGATGCGGTAGCGTAATTAACTGCAGGGGCTTGCGCCTGCAGGGAAGAGCATCCCCATAATCAAAAACCCCTCAAGCGAGGGGGAATCTGACGAAGTCTGCTATATCGGCCGCATCCGTCTAAACCTCCGATACACGGTGCCATAAATCAACCTGGCATATTCGGAGAAGTGGACGGATAAAACCAAATAGCATCTGCCCCGAATCTCAGCGTCAGGACATCGCGGTCCTGTGCGCCGTCTTTCGGAGGGGAACAGGAGGCCGTGGATTAAGCAGCCAACATAAAACAAATGGCACTTTTATTCCAAGACATGGTCGGCATGATGGTCCAGCCCGACCCTCCAGTCGAAGAGCCTCCAATAATAATTGAAGACGATAGAGGGGAGATATCAAACCCTCTTCCGGCTCTATCAACAGCCAAAGAGGAGACGATCTCCAAAGCCGCCCTGGATGACTATATAGCTCAACAGATACGAGCTCATCGGGCGAATGAAGCAGCCGACCAAGTCGTCAGAACTGGGCGACCATACCCAAGCTAGTACGATCAGATTAAGTACCCGCCAGGATACATGATTCCTAAGTTCCATGTATACAAGGGGACAGGCAATCCCCATCAACATGTCGCTCAGTTCAGGGCTCTCTGTGGCAATACTGGAGGTGACGATAAGCTGCTGCTTCGCTAATTCGTCGGTAGCCTAGCGGAGACGGCCTTCGAATGTTATTCGGAGCTTCCGAATGACTCCGTCAAAACGTTTACAGAGATGGAGTTTCTATTCACTCAGCGTTTCGCAAGCGCTAGCGAACGCACCCTAATCACGGCGTTGATCAATGCTAGGGTGAAGCCAGGCGAAACATGGGTTCAGTATGCGATACGGTGGCAAAACCTATGGTCGAAGTGCGAACAACGCATCGAAGAAGCTCCTGCAGTATGCATGTTCGTGGGTACCCTCGATCCGCATGCGACCATATCACAGTTCATGATGTTCTTTAAGCCGACCATTTTCCAGGCCCTGAAAGACAAGCTGGCCCAGATGGACTAGATGGGCCACAGGCCGTCCTCTTCAAAAACGGAGCTCCGAAATGAAAAGGGGAAAGTGAAAGTGACTTTTGTCGCCAATACTCAACAACAGCCGAGCAACTTAAAACCGGTTGTTCGCCAAAGCAACGTGCGCCCACGCCAATCCCTCGAGGAGAAACTGGGACGTCCTTACTCATTTTCCCGAGATAAAACAAGGAGACTGTTCGAACTGGCAATACGCAATGGGCTCATCACCTTGCCGGAGCCGAGACACTCATCGCAACCCGGTGATGCCAACCATCCTAACTATTGTCTCTACCATCGAGTGATGGGTCATCCAATCGAAGATTGCTACGTCTTCAAAAACTGGGTTGAAGACCAATACCAGCAAGGCAAATTCGCGTTGTCTGAAAACTGGAAGGTGAACCCCCCACAATCACACGCTCCGAAAAAGATGGACATGTTGGGGGCATCGTGCTCATTCATAAAGGAAGCTCCATGGTAAGTTGTTCTTTCGGCAAAAACTAAAAGAATGCTGAAAAATCTTCAAACATGTATGGCGATCAGGTGGAAAAGCCCGCAAGAGCCGGAGATCATCAATGGGATGCTGAATTCACGCCCAACTTTGGGAGTTGGTAGAGATGGGCAAAACACCCAGGCCCAGCTGTCAAAGTCTTCTGTTGGCTATAATGCTCTCAAGTCAATTATTGGATCGCAGGCACGTGATTGCAATGATTGAGGGAGGATCTATACCGGTAGGACAGTCTTACTCGAGATGATAATATGCTATCTGGTTTGTCTTTATCATCACTATTACATGTTGATAGGGCCCATATGATTCTTGCTTGATTACCAGCATTATGATGGCGATCATATACGTGAGAGCTGGTGGTCTATAAGCAAATCCTTAAATGTCCCTAGTCGGGGGAGTATCGAGACTGGGCATCGATACTCCAGTGTAGACTAGTGTATACTGATCGAGACCCCGATAAGGGGCGGTGGCCAGGTCTCACAAGCCATTGGTGTTAGTTTGTTCACCTAAGATAGTATACAGGTGCTCATTGGGTTATGAGTACACTGGATGGACTCGCCGGGAACCTGCTAATTGGTATTATACCTATTGTCAGATAGCAGTTCCCAGGTGACATGTGTACAGGTTAGTCTGTCGACCTGAGATCGTCATTTGTCTCGTGTGAGTTCCCACTATGCTATGATTACTACCCTACCATGGCTCAAAGGAGTCGTGCAAATAGGTTTTAGTTGGGTACAGTCCCAAGCCACATAGAGGCAGTGAGTGGATCGTCGGGGATTCGTCTCTCCCGGTATTGGGAGTTGATGTCGCATAGTGCACGGGTGGCCATCACCAGAAAACCTTGACCAAGGTAGTCGAGAATTACTGATTCGGATCAGTAGTTTCTCAAGAGGTGATGGGCTTCATACCGACACGAATTATCGCATTATTAGGGGTATGACTTTATCCACCCCTAGACTCGATATGCAATACTCTTAGACGAACAGACCGGACTGTACGGATATTGTCACTGTTAGGCTCAGTAGGGTTTCTAAATGAGTTCGCTCATCGGCTTCCCTTTCGCTCAATACCTCGGCAGCCGTTACGCACAGCTGGTGCCACTGACGTGCTTGTGGTTAAATCCACAGCCAGCGTATTGATGAGTCATTAGAGTCTCCCCACAGAAAGTTTCCCAAGTTCGGGCGAAATGTTGTAGAGGCCGTATGGTTTTATGGCAGGGTTCGATCATATACGTGCACTTGTGCACGGATCATGATTGGACGGATCATACTAATGGGCTTTGGTTTAAGCCGGATCCTAGTATTATATTTGTTGGATTGCTTTCGTCTCATTGCATTCACATTCAGTCGGAATGCAGATGCAGGTATGTATATACAGGTGAGGGGTATCCTTGTGATCCATCACGAGTTTACTTTAGTTGATGCCATATCTTTTTATTGTTATAAACATTTTGGTTTGAATGTTTAATGGAGGAAAATGTGAGTGCAAGTTTTGTCCATAAGCATCTTTTCATGTCACACGCACATGGTGACTCATGGTCTTGGTTTGGGTGACTATTAAATGTGTTATGGATTGATTTTGGGGCTAATTATGCTTAGTGAGGGTATTTTGGAGAGAGGGGGCTGCCATATGATGGCTAGGAGAGGGGTTTTGTTATTGATATATATCTTTCTCTCTCTCTCAAAAATATCACACACAACACACAAGTTTTTCTCTTGCTTCTCTTTCTCTTGAGCTCACATCTTCCTCTAATGGCTTCTTTTTCAACTTCCATCCATACTATCTCATGTGTTGAGAATCAATGGATGTATCGAGACAAAGTTATCACACACATTCTCTACTTCACCTTGGACATGTCGGCTAGCAAACTTCATGTCCGAGTTGCTTCGGTTTGAAGCAGGAGCCCGTATAAAGATTCCTCGATGTGGTACCACTTCGACAAGTGAGACCGGAGAGCAAACTTCGTCGGGGCAGCCGCGAAAAGCATGGGCAGAGATTGAAGACCGATTGACACGGATCGATCGGTATAATCTCTAAAACCCCTTTACAGTTTTGCTACTTAACAGTTAATGGAACGATCCGGGTATTTGGTTGTGGTAGCACCAAGTTTGAAAAGTTTTTGTTTCGCATTTGGCCTCAGATTGACGGCCGGGGCGCTGCCGTAATCCAACATCTTCAAAGAAAAAGAAGAAGACCAAAAAGCTCGCGCAGTCTAACGACAAGCGCACGGATCTGCAAAAGCATATTGACGTGCTGGAGGAATATAATCAGAAGGTGCGAACCCCAGTCACGCTTCAAGATTTTCTCAATCACATCCTTGAAAGTGAAGATAACGACAATGATGAGGGAGACGACTCGTCAGAATAACCCGAAGATTATGTAGCAAGTTGCCACATGATCTCTCATTCATCGTTAAGTAACAAAGAAGCTCACTCGGCGTTAGAAGATAACATAGAGGAGCTGGGGGCAGGAGCAGTGCCAAAATCCTTGGATTATGTGACATGGTCTATCAAGGGGAAATCTACTTGTTCATAGAGCATCCGGCGAAACTTCGCCTCAGAGCTACTATGGACCGAAAAGTCCATAAACTAGAAATTCGCCTCAAATATGGCAACAATGGACCGCAATGTCCTAAAAGTAACGACAGACCGAAACGTCTTTAAACTACTACAAACCGCAGCATCCTAGGGCTAACGTGGTAAAAAAAAGGACATTCATAAGCAAAATGGGCACGGATGAAAACCCGAAAGGGTTCCGTGAGTAAAAACAGCAAGGCTACCGGCGATGTTTATGAAAACCCGAAAGGGCGCAGACTCATAAAAAAAAGGTACGTCCATAAGCAAAATGGGCACGGATGAAAACCCAAAAAGGCTCCGTGAGTAAAAACAGCAGGGCTACCGGCGAGTTTCGAAAACCCGAAAGGGTGAAATCTCGTTAAAAGACACTTGTGAGGTCCTCTTGACCTTGTAAGGAGCAAACTACCTGCGTGGGATCCTTACGACTCATAAAGGAGCGACACACTTAGGGATCCCCACGATTCCTAAGGAGAAATTACACTTACGAGATCCTCACGACTCGTAAGGAGAACCCTCTTATGAGACCTACACGGCTCATAGGATTCAAAAGCCTTAAGCTACAGGGATCTAAACATGTTCTTAAGCCATCACATTCCCCAGATTGCCCTACATGTGGTCTAATATCGGCCCTTGTATACAATCCACGGGCTCAAATAAACGTTTCCCCAACAGAGTCCCACCACTGACGAGGGATATCTTCATATGGCGAAGGTCACTTGTGAGTCCTCTCGACTTATAAGGAGAAAGCACTCTTGTGAGATCCTTACGACTTATAAGAGACCATACACTTAAGAATCCTCACGATTCTTAAGGAGAAAACGCACCTACGAGATCCTCACGACTCATACGGAGAAATATCTTTATGAGACCCTTACGGCTCATGAAGTCAAAAGCCTTAGTTGGCAGGATTTTAACCCTGTTTGCTAAGCCACTTTTGTTGGACATCGACAGCGGCAAATGATGATTCGCTCCTGGTAATATTCCAGTCGCAGCGATACTGATGCAAAATTGGTATCAGACCTTGAGTTCCATACTGGGGAAAAAATGCATATGAAATAGCCTAAATGATAGGGCAACTTGCAACAAAATCAGCAAGTAAAATATATGCATATAAAAATACCCGAAATGATTGGGCAACTCGCAATAAAAAACAGCGAGTAAAAAGAAAAAAACAGCCGAAATGATTGGGCACCGCGAAAAATAGCCGAAATGATTGGGCAATCACGACTTTCGTGATATAAAAAGCTGAAATGATAGAGTATCACGGAAAGAAATAAAAAAAATGAAATGAAACTTTTTGCCCTGCAGCTAAGTCCATACTGACCCTTGTATACAATCCATGGGCATAAACGAAAGGGAACCACATTTCCCCACCAGACCTTGTCAAAGGGAGAATCAGATCTCGACGACAACATCTACATCCCAGAAGAACAACAACGGCGTTCCTCCTCATTCCAGCAGGATTCGGACGCGACGTCAACAAAGCGGAGCCACGGCAAACTCCCTAGTTCCAAGACTATACAGTTCACAGACAACCTAGAGCCAACCAATGATCTCCCCGCCGGATCGACGCTCCGTCTCGGAAACAAGTCAACCAACCCCAAGGAAATCAGTGGCAAAATATCTCGATTCAGGAAAATCAGCGTCCTTAGCGAGAGCATCTCGATTCACGTCGACCCGCAAGGAAATTAGTGTCTTTACAGGAATCTCTCGATTCATCTCAACTCCGAGGAAATCAGTGTCCTTGGCAAAAACCTCGATTCAGAGAAATCAGCGTCCTTGACGAGAGCATCTCGATTCGTGTCGACCCGCAGTTGCAGGAATATCTCGATTCCTCTCAACTCTGAGGAAATCAGTGTCCTTGGCAAAAATCTCGATTCAGAGAAATCAATGTCCTTTACGAGAGCATCTCGATTCGTGTCGACCCGTAGAGAAATCAGTGTCTTTACAGGAATACCTCGATTCGTCTCAACTCCGAGAAAATCAGCGTCCTTGGCAAATATCTCAATTCAGGGAAATCAACGTCCTTGACGAGAACATCTCGATTCGCGTCGACCCGTAAGAAAATCGGTGTCTTTGCAGGAATCTCGCAATTCGTCTCAACTCCGAGGAAATCGGTGTCCTTGGCAAAAACCTCAATTCATGTAAATCAGCGTCCTTGACGAGAACATCTCGATTCACGTTAACCTGCAGAGAAATCAGTGTCTTTGCAGGAATCTCTTGATTCGTCTCAACTCCGAGGAAATCAGTGTGCTTGGCAAAAAATCTCGATTCAGGGAAATCAACGTCCTTAACGAGAGCATTTCGATTCGCGTTGACCCGCAGTGAAATTAGTGTCTCTGCAGGAATATACGGCGTCAGCAAAACGGAGCCATGACAGAGTCCCCTAGTTCCAAATCTCGACGGTTCACAGACAACCTAGAGACTACCTCGGAGCTATGGCAGAGTCCTTAGTTCCAAGTCTCGACGGCAACATCTACAGCCTAGAGATCAACAACAACGTTCTTCTCCCAACAGGATGCAGATGCGACATCAACAAACGAAGCCACGGCAAAGTGCCCTACTTCCAAATCTCGACGGTTCACAGACAACCTAAAAACTACCTCGGAGCTATGGCAAAGTCCCTAATTCCAAGTCTCGACAACCACATCTACAGCTTAGAGATCAACATCAGCGTTCTTCCTCCAGTAGGATGCAGACGCGACATCAACAAATGGAGACACGGCAAAGTCCCCTAGTTCCAAACCTCGACGGTTCACAGACAACCCAGAGACAACCTCGACATTCGTCGTAATATTGCAGACACAATGTCAACAAACGAAGCCAAGGAAAATCCCTCGCTTCAGGGTCTTGACGGCAACTCAAATGAGACCTGAAAAGACTATCGGAGATCATCCCATACCAGCGCGGAGTGGTCATGACTCATCGGGGCTCCCAAAATGAGCCTAACCCTAAGTAAAAAGCGACATGGAATATCCCTAACGCTTACTCTTTCGACGGTAATATCACCTGGAAGATTACTTGAAGACGCCTTGTCCAGCCCCCGAAGGGATCAGAGACACGACAGTCGCTCGAACAACAAGATCGTGCGTCGAGGAATACACCAGCCAACGCGACGGTGCGACGAGTAGAAAACCCTAGTACCACAGACCCTAACGGACTTCTATTAGCAGGAGTTAACTGTGACGTTAGGAAACCCTTGCGAGAACTTCTTGATTCGTCTCGACTCGTAGGGCAAAGCCTTAGGCAATGGGAATAAGGACCTATTTCCTAAGCACTGGGACCCTGCAAGTCGGTCCAAGATGGACTATTGCATACTATTCACGGGCCACACTCTCCAAAGTCGAATCTCGACAAGGGAGAAACAACCACTTACGAGTCCTCTCGACTTGTAAGCGGGAAAAATTCTCTTCTGAAATCCTTATGACTCTCAAGAGAAAACACACACTTAGGAGTCCTCACGACTCCTAGGAAGAAAATACACCTACGAGATCCTCTCGACTCGTAGGGAGAAAAGTCTTTATGAGACCCTCACGGCTCACAAAGTTGAAAAGCCTTAGGCAGCAGACCTGAACCTTTTTCCTAAGCCATTGCTACCCTACATAGAGGCTAAGATGGACTATTATCTATAGTCTACATTTGCTAAAGTAACATGCCAATGACAACAAAGCAAAGGAAAGAGGGCGATAACACAAGATAGTACAAAAAATGTATCTTTTATTCATAAATTCAATTGAGTATAAGATACATCGTATGAAAGAATCAAAATGAATGAATACATGTTATTCGTATATTACAAATTTACAATCGATGCAAAGGTAGCTACTAAGAAGGAGGCGTTTTCAATAAATTAGCCAGTTGCTCGCGCACTCCTTTCTGCCCCTTTTCGCGATCAGCCACCGCGGCCAACTCCGCTTCGACTAAGGCCCGTTGCTACAGACAGGATGAAATTTTCTCATCAATTTCCTACTGAACAGCCTCTTGACTCTGCGCGACCTGCTCAGTAAAGTCAAGCTTTTTCCTCAGCACCAGCCCGTCAGAAATGCATCGTTGAAGGTTTTCGAAGATGGAGTTCAGCTGCGCAGCATTCGCTTTGACCTGGGCGCGCAGTTGGACAGACTCAGCGGAAGTCGCCTCACGTTCCTTTTGCTTGAGGATCACTTCTTGTTCGAAATGGCGAAGGAAAAAGGCACTTTGCTCAACCCATGCAGCCCACTGGGAGTTCAAAGCCAGAACCTCGGGAGCAGGACGCCTGAGCTCAAGCTCATGTAGGCAGGCCTCAATCTTCCTGCAGTGATTAACCCAAGACTCAACGATGCCTTCGTTATGGAAGTTCATAAGCGTCGCCAGTATTGGATTAACCTCGGCAGCAAAATCTGCAGCGAATGCAGGGGCTTCCGCGTCAAGTTTCTCGACGTATTCTCTCAACATACGTAGGCTGGTCGCAGCCCCCTTAGAAGATGGACGTCTAGAAAAGGGTCCTGCTAGCATTAGTATGCAAGAATCGAAGGGATCAGGAGCCAGTGCGATTGCTGCAAAATGAATTGCGATTAAAAGCTAATTCGCGAAATGAAGAAGTCACATGAGCGATGAAGTCTACTATACCAGCTGCGACGGGTGGCAAAGCCGGGAGTACCGGTGACGCGACTATTCTCTCGTCCCCTCCTTCAATCTGTAATGCTGCAGTCAAGGCAAAGAAGAATTAGCAACGACTTGGTTGCCCGTAAAAGGGAAAAAGATATTGGCTAAAGACTATACTCACCGACGCCACTAGATGGAGCAATCTCCGACTGGAAGGAGAAATGTGGGTTCAGCACCTGATACAGATGGTCAAAAAAGACTCCTGCAAGGGTGTAACAATGCGATGTCAATACATAGAGTATATTACCTGCAATGAACCCGATAAGTTGCAAACATATACCTTCCATCAGTCCAAACGACATGGGAGAAGGCAACGGGACAACAGCTGTCACGGCGGCAACCCAAGACGCTTCAGACGGCGCAATCTCCGCATTTACTGCACCTACACTCAAAACGAACAAAATGTCATCAGATGGGGATGAACGGGATCGAAAGATAAAAAGAAAACAGTGACCCTGGATCTACCTGATAAGTCGCCAACCGAAACCGCGGCGAGAGCGTTACTAGGCACAGCAGCTCCTTCGCTCTCCTCCATTGGAATAGTTTCTGCGCCCGTGGCTTCGTCCCTCGATTCAACAAGGGTCGTCGCGACACTCGCGATACCCACTAATGGCAACGAACCACAAGGAGAAAGAGCGGTGATTGGGGCAGTCCCAGACTCCCGAGAGAGAGTAGCCGTTTCGCGCTCTGTGGTCGCCATCATCTTGCCTGCCGCCTCAACGTCAGGACTTGGCCCTGCAAGATATGATATATAAGAATTTAAAGATCAAATTACAAGAAAAGACTCAGCGTTATGCTACCATGGGATGGCTTTTCGGCTTCTTCCCGAGCCGCGCGCACCATTTGTCTATGGACGGTAGACAGGGCAGCTGGGGCGTCTTCAGATGAAATAGTGACGAATGGAATGGCGCTTGAGCCTACACCTATAGCCAAAGCGGCATCACGTTCTTTAGCTGCGTGCTTTCTACGGTTCTTGTCGGCTTTGGCAGTGAGAAGTGACCTTTTCAAGACCTCCGTCAAGGAGACGTCATCGTCCGAACCAAGTTCTGCCTCTGGAGCCTCTACGGCGTCCATCATCGGCTGTTTGAGCGAAGCTTCTTTCGGCAATATTGGGGGAGCTGGGACTTCGGCAGCCGGCCTTGGGAGCGTCGCCGTGTCACCATGCGGGATTGGCACCGCACTCGGGATAACCTGAGTTGAAGTAGTCCCTGTAATAAAAAAGGGGGGGTCAGAGTATCCATAAATAAAAAAGGAATGAAGACACAATGAGCCAAAAGATACTGAGGCCTAAAGAAACGCGAAGCCTCTCTTCCTCCTCAAAAGTCCGAAGGGAAGCCGCCAGAGCCTCTTCAGCGGAGATGCCTGACAAAGAAGGATGTATTAATAAATGAATATAAGAGAGAAGGAAAAAGCTCAAAACGACATGACTAGAGCACACCCGTTTCCGCAAGTGATAGCAACGCTGCCTCTGCACGAGCCTGTCGCTCGGAAGCTACAAGGGCGGCTTGAAGATCGGTATCATCCGCAGGCTCAATAAATAGACCCTCATTGGTCACGTACTCACTCAAACCCTCATTATAGGGAGCATGGGGCTCCTGGCCGAGTACGACGTCGAGAGAAAACATCGACTTCTTTTTCTTCTGCGAGCGAATGCCGGGAGCCGATAACACAAGCTTGCACTTGGCGGGCAATTTGGGGCGATGAGTCCCTATCTCCACACCCACGCCGGACTCGGGAGATGCCACAGCTACCGCTTCTACAGGCGCACGGGGTAGGGGCAGCTCATGCATAACACGTGGTCCCACAGCCGCAGCGGCTTCTCTTAAGGGAGGACGAACGACGGTCCGTCTCTTCAAAGGAATAGCTGGATTACCAGCGGGGGCGGTGCCCTTGCGATCAAGCAACAATCGCTTTTCTTCCCTAATGACGGCGCCCTTCAAATGTTGATACCACGCCACATATACGTTTAAGATTCACGGAACGCAACTCGGCTCGCTGATAAAGAAATTGGAGCCGGTGTTCAACTGCATAAAATGGTGCAGTGCATTCCGAATGCCTTCTTCTGTGGCAGCTAGCTCAACTAGGAAGGCTTCGAGCGGGACGCCCTGATTATAACTTGATTGCTGGGCAAAACGATGCGGGTTGTACCGCATGAACAACGCCGAATTGTTCTGCCTAAACATAAGAAAGCCCGGCCTAATTGAATATAGATGAAGAATCTTCCGAGCTTTCAAAGTGGAGACCCCGTTTTTAAAAGTGTCCCGCAGTGGCTGCACTGTTTTTGCGGATTCTTTGCCAATGGTAAAAACCTTATCAACAAAGGTCATGCCTCTCCAACCATGCGCGGACGAAGGAGCACGCCGCTAGCCTTCCGCTGTGTCGGATTTACAACGGATGCATCAACTAGGTGCATAATCCGAGGGAAGTTGTAACTGTCGTAGAATCGAGGTCGTTTGTGAGCACCAAAAGCGCCAAGTATGTGCATCTCGATCCATGACAAAAAATAGTGCATCGAGAAAGTGACTGGCTGTATCCCCGGCTCGGTGGTGTCCGCCGCTAAGCTGAGACCATGGTATAAGTGTGCCAACCCAGTAATTCCGATAGCCACTTGCATTCCCGAAGCCATACAATAGGCTGGATAAAAGAATGATGGCCTCATATAATGAGGGTGCATCGGAAGCACGAACCAGTTTAGCCACAAGCCGATGAACCCCAGCACGAACGTCTCTTCATCGACGTCCAGAACGGCAAGCTCCGCGAAGGGAACAACGGGAGTATCTGGAATAAAGAAACTTTTTAAATCCGCCTCCGCTGTCGGTTGGTCATCCAAACCAAAACCGAACGGGTCATCAAGCTTGGCAAACAGCACAGCTTGCTTCGATAAGGTTTCTGGATGAAGAAAGCGAGCGATGAAGTCTGCGTAGCTAACTCCATGCCCTCCAGACTCCAGAAATAGACTTTCGTATATATTCAACACCTTGATCAAGCTCGGGAATTGGTGTTGAATGGCGTTCTCTAGGGTAAGACCCATTATCACTGATTTGGTGGCAAAGATATACTCGTCCGGAGGAAGCAACTCATTGTAGTGTTCTCCCCTAACGGGTAATCCAGAGATCTCTGCAAACTCTTCCAAAGATATTGAGACTTCTCGATCTGACAAAAGGAAGGTGTGGATCGGAATATTCCATTGCTCTAGAAAAGCCTTGACCCACCATGCAGGAGGCACGGAATATTGAAAAAGAGAAGCGTAAATCGCGGGATATAGCCCAAGCTTCAGCATCTGCGACTTCTTGGCCGACAAGATGTAGCGGGCCCATTGCAAATACCCGGCTGGATGGCGAGGAGTTAGGCCTATCATGTATGGCTGTCCCCAAGGACGCGACTCGTCCTGGCATATACGCCGCCCTAGAGTATCCAAAGCCGCCGCCGGCTGTACGCGTATCGCGGCCATAAAAGGTTGAAGGCAACCTTCTGAGGTCCAGTTGACCTCTCCACGGCATAGTTCACCGGAGGTGCGTCAGCATAAGGGATAGCCGAAATAGGCTCCGAAGGTGCCGTGCAAGAAAAGCTCCGATGGCCCTTGATAATTTGACTATACCATCTGCCCCATAAATGGAGATTCTTTTACTCCGGGTCGTGATCTTTGATCAATGCGAAGACTTCCCTGTCCACAGGTGCTTCAAGGAATCTGCTTTCCGAATGGACGAACGGGAAAGAAATGTCGAAAGAAATAGTACCTGCATGAAAAAAGAACAAAAAAATTAGCCGTCAAATGCTACAGTTTAAGTTCTGTCACTTGGTATTTTAAATTCGTACCGCACTGCAATGTAATGGAAAAGAACCAAAGGGGACCCACACAATCTTGATGACAGTTCATCATTAATAAAACAGCCTCATCATTTGATGAGACAGTCATTAAATGAAGAAATCCTAAAAGGATTCTCATTTAATGAGCGCCCTTTGGGCCAAAGAGTAAATCTCCCTTGAGAGCAGTGCTCTGCAACAGATATGACATCTGTCATAATTAATCATAAAGGGAATAAAAATTCCCCAAAGAAAAATTTTTGAAGAGCCATTGCTCTGTGAAGACGATGGAATTATCCATCAAAACCCTAAAAGCAAAGCTTTATTTAATTAAAAATTCTGTGATCTTTAAGATCTACAAGATGAACTCTAAGAGTTCTTCTCTAATGGGTTAAGAAATCCTAAGAAAGATTTCTTTAGATCTATGATTTCAAAAGAGCAAAACTCTGTTAAGAAAACCCTAAAAATTTCTTTAGATCCATGATCTGAAAAGAGCAAGGCTTTGTTAATAGGTGAAACCCTAGATTATAAAATAATCTCTTCAAAAGATTTGATCTTTACCTAAAAATTCGACAAAGTTCTGTCTCTAGGAGAGTTCTTAAAACAGAGAGCTATACTCTAAAAGAGAATTAATTCTCAGAAAAACAAGAAAGGAGATGAACAGAGGTCATCTCAAGGGCTAAAGGCCCTATTTATAGGCACTGAGAGCCGTTTCAACTTCTGAGTTGATCCAATGGTATAGATGCTGCCACCGCTGCACTCACGTGTAGGCTACGTGAGCGCAACGGTGGGGGGGCATTTGTTTCCCCAATCAGAGCAAAACTCTGTTCAAATTTTGAAATTTGAAATGAAGAAGCGCTTCATAGCAGCGTCAGCGCTAAGAGTCAAAGACTCTGATGCAGCGCTCACATACAAAGCACGAAAACGCTAGTTCTAGCAGCGCTAGCACTGAAAGTCAAAGACTCTGAGGAAGCGCTCACATGCAAAGCACATGAGCACTAGCGCCAAATGCGCTAGACTCTGAAGCAGCGCACTACGTGCAAAGCACGTGAGCGCTAGTACTAAGAGCGCTGCACTTTAAGCAGCGCACCACGTGCAAAGCACGTGAGCGCTAGCGCTAAGAGTGCTGCAATCTAAGCAGCACACCATGTGCAAAGCATGTGAGCGCTAGTGCTAAGAGCACTGCACTTTAAGCAGCGCACCATGTGCAAAGCACGTGAGTGCTAGCAATAAGAGCGCTGCACTCTAAGCAGCGCACCACGTGCAAAGCACGTGAGCGCTAGCGATAGAACAAAATGTTCTCGGCCCTTGGATCAAAGATCCAACGAACATGATTAAAAATCATCAATTGACCAGAATAAAATTCTGTTAAGGAAACATTTCTCAGAATCTTTCCAAACAGGAAAGATTATGCTCTGAAAATCAGAGCACCATTGGATCAAAGATCCAATGGTGATTAAAAATCACCAAGATACAGAACAAGTTCTGTATGAGAAAATATTTTCCCAATCTCGTTAAAAACAAGAAGATTGCCTTCTGTAAAATAGAAACCCTAGGATCAAAGATCCAGCGGTGGGAAATATTCTCAAATCAATTAGAGAAAAGATCTCTTCAACTGATTCAACAAATCAGCCTACCCTATATAAAGTCCCCAAGACTTCAAGTCTCAGAGAGAGGACCCCCCCCCCACAAGCTTTGAGAAATTTTAAAGAAAAGAGCAAGCTCTGAGAAGAAGAACTTTTTTTCAAGATAAAAACAAAGAGATAAAAAACATCTCATCAAGGAAGAAGGACTTAGTTTTTCTTCTAGATTATAGATCTATAAGACAGACGTCTTTCACAAAAGAGATCATATCATCTTATCATAAAAAAGGGGGGAAGAAGAATTCAATTCTCTTCAGATCACAGATCCATAAAGCAAAGCCTTTCACAAAAAATAAAAGATTGTAACATCTCGTATAAAAATAAGAACTTTGTTCTTAGATCTATGAGACAAAGTCTCCTATGAATGAGAGTTTAATTCTCAGAGCGCAGAACTGATCAAAGTTGCCTAAAAAGAGCGTTAGCGCTCCAAATTAAAAAGAAGAGCCTTAGCGCTCCAAATTAAAAAGAAGCGCTCTGCGCTCATTGACTGGCGCTCAACGCCAAACGCGCCACGTGCTCCTCATGTGTGCGCTACTTAACAGAAGTGCCCTGAGCTCATTGACTGGCGCTCAGCGCCAAGCGCGCCATGTGCTCCTCACGTGTGCGCTACTTAACAAAAACGCTCTGTGCTCATTGATTGGAGGTCAGCGCCAAGCGCGCCACGTGCTCCTTGATTGAAACGATGTTTTTAGATCAAAGAATTGTTTACCGCAATCAAGAACGGCGTCGCTTGGTAGCTAGCCGGTGAGTACGGGTCGGTCCACAGGGATTTTGTGTATTCTCAATTTGTTCTAACGACTTAATTCCAATTGTTGGGGATTGATTTATTACTAAAACTAAGGTTGATCTAGACTAGGATAAAAACTTTGCTAGGGTTAGGTTTAGGTTAAGTTTGGAAAGTCAATATTCCTCACCGCTTTCTATTCCCTAATTAAGATCTATTAGGTGTTATGGTAATAATTAATAAAAGGATTAGTACCATCGGGAAGAAACTAGGTTTCTTCCTCTAGGTTCTTGTCCTTCCTTTCTTAATTCTTACCCTAACCTCCATGGAAAACATATACAACCGGTCTTTTAAACTACGGTGTCACTGCTACCTCTTGGGATAGGGTGCCGTAGTGAGCGGTGTGTGTATATATGCATAGAGTCCTATGAAAATATGTGATGGGCAAGAAAGGGGTGAGAGATTTTCATCTCTCAAACCTTCCCTATTCCTAATCTTAAAAAGTGAGGAATTACTCACTCATTAGGGAATTAAAAGATTTCATTTTTTATGATTGTTTTTAATAATCTAATTATCTCATCTATGGCAGATAAATAAAATCTAAACTAGAGCAGATAAATAAAGTTATACTAGGGCAGAAAGGAAAATTAAACTAAGGTAAGAAAAGAAAACTTACTTTAATTTTTATTTGATGCTCTCTTCCAACATTACAAGAATTGAAATTCTGAATTTAGAAATTTAAAATGAGGCACAAGAAGAGGCATACCTCAAAAAGAGGTTTAGGGTTTCTATTTATAGATCATAGAAACCCTAGGGTTACATTCGATACATATCCGCATTTACAAAATTACCCATAAGAAGACTAGTCAACGCACCGCCAACTGTTGAATTTTTGCACCGACACGTGCGCACCATGGCCGCGGAACCGCGGCCAAAAGCCATATTTGGCTGCGGATCCACAGCCATATAAAGGGCTTGTTGGCTGAATTCTTCTGGTGTTCTTCTGGTTGCATTTGGCTTCTTGTTTTTTCACTTGGTTTCTCAGATTGTCTTCTAGTTCTCTTCCAGATTTCCACAGTGCAAAATGTCGTGGACTTTACCATTTACTTCGCGTCGAAGTCTTGAACCTTGCGCTGCCTTTGTACTTTGTGAACTTGTTCATTGATCTTCGTTTATTCTCCAAACTGTAGGCATGATCAAGATTCTTCCATTTGTTGGTCGTAGTCTCACTTTTGTATCGTCTTTTCATCATTTTCACTATTTTTGTTCCGAGAACCTGTAACCTGTAACTATGTAGCAGACATGGATCAAAAGCACCTGTTTATTTGTAAAATGAATAAGAATTGGGAATATAATAATGCAAAATTATGACATGAACACTCCTCACGTGTGCACTACTTAACAAAAGAGCTCTGCGCTCATTGACTGGTGCTCAGCGCCACGTGCTCCTTACGTGTGCGCTACTTAACAGGAGCGCTCTGTGCTCATTGACTGGCGCTCAGCGCCAAGCGCACCACGTGCTCCTCACATGTGTGCTCTTTCACAAGGAGTGCTCTGCACTCATTTTTTAGCACCAAGCACGCCACGTACTCCTCACGTGTGCGCTATCTCACAGGAAGCGCCTTAGCGCTCTAAATCTGGCGCTCAGCGCCAAGTGCACCATGTGCTCCTCACGTGTGCGCTGAGAGAACATAGACTATTATTTAAATAAAGCTCCAGAGTTATAATGAGTACTCGGCACTCAATAAAAGACAAAAACTGTTATCAGAACCCAAACCAATGCTCAACATTGTTAAATGAAAAAAGACTGAGCCTAATTAAATGTCCAACATTTTAACTGAATGGGCCGAGCCCAAATTGGCCACAGATCCCTAATTCAGATTAATTGAGCCCATATGCTCATAAATTTTTTATCTTAGTCCTAAATTGGACTACAGATCTCCTAACCAATATTGGTTCAAGGGTGCATCTCTTCACTCCTCTGATATTTGTCGTTGTAATCCTTCAACATCTTCAGAGAGGTGATGGGTCCCGACAACCAGACATTCTACGGACTGTGGGGTCCTTAAACTCATGGACTATGATGTCATTAAATTTTACGGACTGTGAGGTCCTTAAACTCATAGACTATGATGTTCTTAAACTTTACGGACTGTAAGGTCCTTAAACTCATAGACTATGATGTTTTTAAACTTTACAGACTATGACGTCTTTAAACTATGGACTATGACGTCCTTAAACTTCATGGACTATGATGTCCTTAAACTTCTGGACCACAACGTCTCTAAACTAAAACAATAGAGCCCAAATGCTCTTTTATTGGATCTAAATGATCCTGTTGAGTAGACCTTAGTCTAAAATTAGACTAGCGTATCCTCAACAAACGTTTGAATTGATCTTAGTCTAAAACAAGACTAACGATCCTTAAACCCAACCCAAAACCAAATCTAAGAAAATACGGATTTGGACCAATCCACGCTCTACGGGCGACAACATAAATTAGTCTCCGTATACAATCCACGGGCAACCAAAAATAAAACAAACACACACGACATGAAGTGACCATCTGGAGAAGGAGAAAGTGGTTACCGCGATGCGGTAGCGTAATTAACTGCAGGGGCTTGCGCCTGCAGGGAAGAGCGTCCCCACAATCAAAAACCCCTCAAACGAGGGGAATCTGATGAAGTATGCTACAACGGCCGCATCCGTATAAACCTCCGATATACGGTGCCATAAATCAACTTGGCATCTTCGGAGAGGTGGACGGATAAATCCAAATAGCATCTGCCCCCAAATTCAGGCAAGACGTTTGTCTTCCCGGTCTTTCGGCGGCAAACAGTCCCTACGAGTCCTCTTGGCTCCACTTGAAGAAGGATCGAGCTTGCTTCTTGATCTTCTAAGCCGAAAATGATCCATCTTGAAGCTTCTTTTGGTCAAGCAACCTCTTCACTAATCAATTATTAGTGAAGGAAACAACCTAAACTAAATGGCTAATCTAGTGTAGGTTGATGAAGTAGGTGTTTTAGCTCACTAAGAATTCTTACAAGCCCTAGGGTTCACAACTCATGTGAGGGTTAGGGCTTGGAGGAAGAAGAAGAAGAAAAGGGAGAGAGCAAGGAAAAGAGCTAAGGCAAATGATCAAGTGAAGAATAGCTCTCAATTGCTCCCTGCTTATTGAAGCATCAAATATATCAAATAATATATTGCAACCATGCTTCTATAGTGAAAGCAAATGAATAAATAAATAGAAAAAAACCATGCCTCACCCATTTCACAAATATCTCTCCAATTTCCACCTCATTTTTCTATTTTCTCAAAATAGAAAATCCAAATATATATATATATATATATATAACACATATATATAAATATATATTAAGAGAAGAAAATAATTAGCGAGCAATAATATTAGTTAATATATAATTATATCAAATATAAATATATATTAAATTATTAAATCAACACTTGATTTAATAATCTGGTTATATCATATATAACCGACTAATATCATTTATCTGTATATCATATTATCAAATCAACACTTGATTCAATAATTCGGTTATATCACATATAACCTTACAATATCAAATGACGCCAGATTAGAAAACGGTATCACATACTCGTATTTAATCAGGCTCCCGCACATATCAGCATATGTGCCCTATTTCGTTTCGCTTGAACTATGAAACCTCTGTATGAGACTCTAAAGACTCGTCAGTATGCCAGCAGTAGGTAATGATCACACCAATTACCCACAAGCCGTCAACGGTAATAGCTAGACGTAACGACTACCCAGGTATTGAGCGATTAGAAGATCAACAAGCAAGCTTGTCCAAACTCCCATGAAGCTTATAAGTAACACTTACCGTACAGTCCGGTCTTTTCGTCCGATATGTCGCATATCAAGTATGGGGGTAGAATCATCAGACCCCAGTAACTTGATAAGTCATGCCGATGTGTGGCTCATAACGGTTCGAGAACCTAAGAGCTTTATCAACATGTATCATATATATAGAGGACTTTCAGTGCACGTGTTTATTTAATCTGTGACTTTTCATTAGTGCACGTGTAAACCTTTGGGTTTCTAAAACATTAAAAGAAAAATCAATTAAAAATATATGTGGTTGGGGGGATTCGATCACATGGGCTATGTTACAGCAGTGCAAGGCTTTACCAATGAGCTACAAGTGCTTTCTTATTATTCAAAAGCAAATTAAATTTATAACTTGTGCTTAGGAATAGGTGTTCCTTTCTGTATTCTTGAAAAAAAATTATGTACAGAAAATTTAGAGTTGTTACATTCTACCCTCCTTATAAAAATTTCGTCCTAGAAATTTTTATAAGGAAAATGTAACAGATTCAAGAAAATTTTGGTGATAGTGATGATGATAGAACTAGTGATAATGTATTAAAATATTTGGAAGAATGAAAGAATGCAAAAGTTTTGGAAAGAAAGATGTAAGAAAATTACCAGGGTTACCTTGGTCTACAGTCTCAGCTTCTACGGTCGCTAATGTGAAAGCCTGATGCCGGGTACATTCCTCATAGCTAGAGGCACAACCCTTTGTCCTTGGGGCATGTTCCTATGCTTTCGAGGCATGTTCCTTAGTGCTTGATGGAATTGGTGATTAGGCCATGCAGGAGGTCCATATGGAGGTGGAGCTGGTAGTGCAAGACGAGGTGCAGGAGCCTGGATAGCTGGCCGCTGTGGATAAGTGTTGTGAGTTGAAACTGGGTTGCGTCTATAAGGACAATTTCCAATTCCATAATTGAATGCGCCACAAACTAAGCACATGCCTTTTACGCGCCTACAGTCCTTCGACAAGTGTCCATCCCTCTTGCAGTAGAAGCAAAAATCTGGACTTCTGGTTATCTGTTTCTTCCGGTCCCCTGCATACAAACGATGGCCTTAAAGAGACTCCTGCTGCCATCTGAGTGGCAGGGCATTTCACACCGGCAGATTGAGGTATTCCCTTCTTCTTCACTACTGTCTCGTATCGATGGGTAGCTTTCCAAGCCAAATCATGGGTTAGGAAATCCCCTGTAGCTAAGGCAGCTTGGATTTCCTGGTCCAACCCTTACCGAAATTGTATAACTCTGATCTCAGCAGTTGGTATCAGATGGGCCGCAAACCTGTTACGGTCTTGTGTTAGCTCTGTAGTATGTGATATTTGAGAATCGAATATTGAGACATATCTTACCTACTAAGTATGGTAAACTTAGCATCATACTCATCCACGGATTTGGTCCACATCGAACCTTGTTGTAGGTGGATGAATTGTTGTTCTATGTCAAATCGGGCAGTTTCAGGAAAGTACTTCGCGTCGAACATGTCGCGAAAAGTCCTCCATTCGATAGGCTGGTCAAGATGGCTTCTTCCGCCTTCCACCAAACTCGGGCGTTGTTAGTGAGTCGCAACTTCGCAACTCGAACCCAAGCGATCTCTAGCACTTGTGCTGCTGCCAGATCATCCTCAATACTTTGAGCCTATTCTTCAACTGCCAGGGAGCTCTCTTTTTCCGAAAATTGTTTTAAGTGCAATGCCCGGAATTGCTTCACTCCGGGCGCTTCCGCTTCTGGACGGTTCAGTAAAATATAAGTCTGCTACATCTGTCCTTCCAGGAGGTTTCAGATTGCCTCAAGCAGTACCGTCTGCTCATTGATCGGAGCAGCAATAGTAGGTGTAAATGGTAGAGGTGGTGGTGTGTTGTTGAAGTTGGTACTTGTGTTGTTTGGATATTCCATAACCTTGAAAGAAAAATAGGGTTAGGATAGATTCAAGTATATGAAATTGTAAGAGTCAAGGAATATGAAATGTAATGAATGTTTTTAGTTGCTGATTCTTGTGTTATATTGCTTAGGACTTCATGAAGATTTGACCTGCATGTGCTGGGTTCCTTAGCATCCTTACTACGATTTATAGGGCATCAAGTATGCAGTTTTAAAAAAAAACGTAAAGAGCTAAGCAACCTATGCCAAGGATCTAACTAGAAAATTAGGAATAAGCCAGCATGTAATCAAACATTACACTAAGTGAATGAGGAATACAACCTTTGTAGACCGGTCCTTTACTTCTAAAGCTCCGTGTAGTAGTCCCTTCGCTCCAAGTAGTGATCTCCCGGACTCTAGTAAGGGTTCACAAGGCAAAAAGAACAAGCTTGCTTGAAGTCTTCGAGGCCGAAGACTATCTACGTCGAGAAATCTCCAACTCAAGCTACCTATTCACTAATTACGAATTAGTGAAACAAACAACCTAAACTAAATGGCTAATCTAATGTAGGTTGATGAAGTAGGATTTTTGCTCACTTTAGAATAATATTTTTCACTATATTTCTTCACTTTCCAAAAAGATGGAGAGAAAAATTGGAAATGAAGAAGAAGATGAAGATGAGAATGGAATGAGAGTGATAATAGCAACCATGGGTGAGAAAATATCATATATGAACTCATGTAGAGACTTAACCATGGTTAAAGATAATGGTTGGGTTAATAAATATCTTAAGTAAAACAAAATTGGTGGACTTAGTCAATGGTTACTACAAGCTTCCACAGGCTTCCAACCATGACACATTTCCATCTAATTTTGTATTTACCTTAAATAATTAAAACCCTTAATTATTTTTTAGCATGGTGTGAGTCTCATACACCCATGTACAATGTATCATCAAGCATGATACAAAAAACAATACATTAATATATGCCACACATATATTAAATGTATAAGTGGGCTAATATTAGTTAATGTAAAATTAATATATCAAATATATATAATCATAAATTAAATTATTAAATCAACACTTGATTTAATAATCCGTCTATATCACATATAACTAACTAATATCATTTGCATCAACTTACCGAATCAACACTTGATTCGATAACCCGGCTATATCACATATAACAGAACGATACCACATATTGCGAGATTAGAATATGGTATCACATACGCGTATTAATCTCGGTCCCGCACATATCACATATATGCTCCTATTTCGTTTCGCCTGAACCAAGAAAGCTCAGGACTCGTCAATACGCCGGCAGTAGGTGATGATCATATCAATCACCCATAAGCCGTCAGCGGTACTAGCTGCACGTAACGGCTACCCGGGTATTGAGCGATCAGAAGATCAACAAGCAAGCATATTCATACTCCTGTGAATCCAATAAGTAACACTACTGTACAGTACGGTCTCTTCGTCTGATATGTCGCATATCCAGTCTAGAGCTGGTAAACGTCAGACCCCAGTAACTAGATAAGTCGTGCCGATGTGAGGCTCATAACGGGTCGAGAAACTACTGATAACACTTACCAGTAAATCTCCATATCAGCCCTGGCCAGGGACTTCCTGTTATAGCAATCGAGCACAGCGCAATATCAACCCCCGATACCGGGAGAGACGAAACCTCTCCTATCGTTCATTGCCTCCATATGACTCAGGACTGTACCCAAAAACTACCGTTTTGCACGTTCTCTTGAATGTAGTAAGGTGGAAATCAAAGCACAGTGGGAATCACACAAGACTCTATGACGATCTTGGGTTTATAGACTAACCTGTACCAGTGTCACCAGAGAACTGCTATCTGACGTTAGGTATAATACCATCTAGGAGTTCTCGGCGAGTCCTATTCAGTGTACCCAGTCTCCACTGAGCACCCGTATACCATCATGATGTCAAATACCAATGGATGTGGGATCATCCATCGCTTATCATATGGGTCAAGAAGCGTATACGCTAGTCTACTCTGGAATATCGATGCCCCGTCTCGATACACCCTCAACTAGGAACAATTAAAGGATGAACTTATGGACTACCCTGGCCCCACTAGTATGATCTCCATCATAGTCCTGGTAGTCAAGTACACATCCTAAGGGTTTTATCAATATGTGAGAGAAAGACAGTATCATAATACAAGTCTACATGTTAAGATAAAGAGTAACCAGATAGTATACTATCATGTTGAGCAAGAAAGTACTCTCTAAATATGTCCAAGCATCCACTATAATATACAATCATGTACAATAATAGGCTCTAGGGCATACATACAACTAACAATCTCCCACTTGCACTAAGGCTAGTTGTTGTAGTATCTCATACCCAACATCCCGAAGAGTCTCTCAAATTATATCTGGGGTATGGCCTTCGTAAGTGGATCCGCCGTGTTATTCTTCGTGTCAACTCTCCTGATCTCGATCTCCCGACGATCAACTATCTCCCGGATCAAGTGATACCGCCTCAGAATATGCCTGGATCGCTGATGGGACCTGGGTTCTTTGGCCAAAACTACTGCTCCATTGTTATCACAATACAAAGGTATTGGATGCTCGATGGACGGAACCACACCAAGTTCGGTTATGAACTTCTTGATCCAGACAGCCTCTTTGGCGGCACTGTTGGTAGCGATGTATTCAACCTCCATTGTCGATTCTGCCACGGTTTCTTGCTTGGAACTCTTCCAACAAACCGCCCCTCCATTGAGGGTGAAGACAAAACCCGAGACCAACTTAGAATCGTCCTTATCACTCTTGAAGCTCGAGTCGGTAAAGGACTCCACTTGGAGTTCACCGTTAGCATACACCAAGAACATTTCTTCAGTCATTCTCAAGTACTTAAGAATGTTCTTCACAATTGTCCAGTGATTCTCCCCAGGATCTGATTGATACCTACTCACTACACCTAGTGAGTATGCTACATCGGGTCTCGTACATAACATCGCGTACATGATAGAGCCTACTACCGAAACATAGGGTATACCTTGCATGCAAGCCCTCTCCAAATCAGTCTTGGGGGACATCTCTTTAGAGAGAGTGATTCCAGAGATCGTGGGTAAATTCCCACGCTTGGAATCCTTCATACTAAACCTTTTTAGTATGGTGTCAATGTACCTGGATTGGGACAATCCCAGTATCCGTTTAGATCTATCTCTATAGATCTTAATCTCCAGGATGTACGAGGCATCACCCAGATCCTTCATGGAGAATCTTTGTGATAAGAAGAGCTTGACCGAGTGCAGCATAGGAACATCATTTTCTATCAAGAGTATATCATCCACGTACAATACGAGGAAGATGACTTTACTCTCTGCCGCCTTCTTGTATATACAAGGTTCATCTACGTTTTTGACGAAGTCAAACTCTTTGACTACAACATCAAAATAGATGTTCCAACTCCGCGAAGCCTGCTTTAACCCGTAAATTGATTTAAGTATCTTGCACACCTTTCCGCTGCTCCCACTGTCCACGAAGCCCTCTGGCTGAGTCATGTACACGCTCTCTTCTAAATCACCATTGAGAAAGGCGGTCTTAACATCCATTTGCCAGATTTCATAGTCATGGTATGCAGCGATGGTAAGTAGGATCCGGATGGACTTAAGCATAGCCACTGGAGAAAAGGTTTCATCATAATCCACAACTGGTCGTTGACGGAAACCTTTTGCTACAAGTCTATTTTTGAAAGTCTCAACTTTTCCATCTACACCAAGTTTTTTTTTGAAGATCCAGTTGCTTCCGATGGGTTTTACCCCTTTAGGAGCATCTTCTAAAGTTCATACTTTGTTGGTGTACATGGATTCCATCTCAGATCGCACTGCATCCAGCCATTTCACAGAGTCCCTACTCGTGATGGCCTGCTCGAAGCTAGTTGGGTCATCATCTTCTATGATGCAATTCTCGCTCCAACCATCAATGAGAAAACTGTAGTATCTCTCAGGTGGATGAGGAACCCTACTAGATCGGCGGAGAGGCTGAGGTTCGTTGGGGACTATTGAATCCTCTGGTTCTACCAAATCTTCTGTTGTAGTTTGTGCAGTTGGAACTTCTTCCAGCTCTACCTCTTTATCACTAATTTCTTTTATAAGCAATTCCTTTTCTAAAAAGATGGCATGTTGAGCAACAAACACCTTTTGTTCCTCACTGTGGTAGAATTGATATCTATACGAATTGTTTGGATATCCCACAAACTTGTAAAGAACTGATCGTGTCTCGAGTTTGTCCGGATTTTGCTATTTGATATAGGCCGGACAACCCCATATCTTAACTCGCTTAAGAGATGGTCTCTTCCCATTCCATATCTCATATGGAGTGGTAGGCACTGATTTGGTTGGAATTCTATTCAATAAGTATGTTGTTGTCTCAAGCGCATGACCCCAAAAGGAAATAAGTAACTCAGCGGTGCTTATCATAGAGCGCACCATATCCAATAGGGTGTGATTCCTCCGCTCCGATACACCGTTGTGCTGTAGTATATACGGAGGAGTAAGCTAAGAGAGAATCCCATTCTCTTTTAGATAGTCCAGGAACTCATTGCTCAATTATTCTACTCCCCGATCAGATCGAAGGATTTTAATATTTTTACCCGTCTGGTTCTCAACTTCATGTTTATATTCTTTGAATTTCTTAAAAACTTCAGACTTGTGTTTCAACAGGAACACATGTCCGTATCTTAAGAGATCGTCAGTGAATGTAATGAAGTACAAGGAACCATTCCTGGCATGTGTAGACATGGGACTACATGCATCACTATGTATCAGTCCCAAGAGTTCTGTGGCTCTTTCTCCGTGTCCAGTAAACGGAGTTTTGGTCATCTTGCCTTTGAGACATGACTGGAAAGTTTCATAAGATGAAAATTCAAACGGATTCAAATATCCATCCTTATGTAACTTAGCTAGTCATGTCGTATTGATATGACCTAGTCTACAATGCCACAAGAAGGATTCGTTCATTTCTGAACTCTTCCTCTTGTGTGTGTTCTGTACGTTAAGAACTGTGTTTTGATTTAGAACGTATATGCCATTACTTAACGAGCCTGATCCAATCAACTTTTGATTCAGAAAAATGTTCATAACATTATTCTGTAATACAAAATTATATCCTTCTCTACTTAATAAAGAAACTGATATAATATTGCATATCAGGTTCGGTATGTAATAGCATTTGTTCAGAATCAATGTATTACCATTTGGTAATATAAGGTGATAATCGCCAACTGCTTTAGCTGCAACATTTGCACCATTCCCTACTCTTATAGAATGATCACCTATTCCCAGTTCTCTACCTCTCTTTAGCCCATGTAACATATTACATATATGGGATTCTGATCCGGTATCTAATACCCCGGATGTAAAGTGTACTAAGAAATAGTTCTCGGTACCTAACACACCCGAAGAAGATGCATCACCATGCTTATTCCTCGTTTGGGTAGCGTAGGAATCCGGATATTCCCCTATTTCCTGCTCAGACTTATAACAATTATAAGATAAAGTGGAACCAACGTTCCCCAGCTCAGTATAACAAATGGGTTCGGTCGATCCATCCATATTATTATCTTGATTAAGACGTGACATGGTCGCTACCTGGAGAGAGAGAGCAGAAAACACTTAGCGTATGCTCTTGCAAGATTAGATTGGTTATTATCTTATCTAATCAGGATGGCTCCCATTGTTTTTATCAAATCTTTCTTCAAACCCTAAAAGGTAAGACTAGCCGGGATTAATTACACCATACAAGTTCGCCAATCTTTCAGCCAAGCAAGTGTCAGTACTTTGAGGGAGGTTTCCCGTGCTTTCACACGGACCTAATTAAAATAAACCTCGTTTTCCCAGGGGCATAATCCCATTAACACCTTTTTAGAAATCTACTTGATCGGCTAATTGTGATGTGTAAAACTCTTCCAGGAGTAACTCTTACTCGCAGTGGGTATCGGGATTCAACTATCTCATAGAAGGTACGCAATCTTATTGCAAATTTCAACACTTGAAATTCCCAATAATATTTTGCCCCTAGCAACTCATGACCTTGGTTATGGTCAACAAATCATAAGCGCTAGTCAAGTTCAACCCATCATTTCCTGATTGAATTAAACCCACTCGTACGGCCCTTGGCTATGGTCAACAAAGCCGTACGACTACCCTAACTCAATCGCATCATATGCTGCAGATAAGCACTAATTAGCTACCGCACGCTACTCCTTGGCTATAGTCAACAAACATAGCACGAATACTAAATAGTACTTATCTGAAATGATGGAAGGCTATGACAGAGTTTTAAGAAAACCTTTTGCGTAATGAACTTGATATCGTTGTAGAATCGAGTGATTTGAAAAAGGAGTGGTTTAAGCTCCGCTTTTAAAATTGAGTTTTTCAAAATAAACCGAGTGGGTGTAGTATCTGCTAGCTTCTGCTAAAGAGGTCACTCCCGGTGAAGGGATCTCGGCTCTTTCCTCATCGAATGAGGTGCTGAATATTCTACAAGGAATACTGCTATGCAAAGCAAGAACTAGAGCTACCAGTTTTGAAAATTTGATTCCATAACATCATTAGGTTTCTTTCTTTTCATTAATCTCATTAATGATGTCCCATCATTTATGCTTTCTAAGTATTACAGAATAAATGAAAATACAACGTACGCTTATGCTATCCGCATTCGCCACGGGGTCTCGTCATGCACTGTTAGATTAGATAACTAACGGCAGAGCGGGGGTTGGACTAGCGCGGATGCAAAACACAAACAACGTTTATTATATATCATATATATAATAATAAAGCATTTGTCTTAGGCATCTAAAGTGATTACATCACAGAACATTGCAGCAGAAGACAACATATGAAATATTGGATATATTAGGAGGTCCGTGTTTTGTATTAAGCCAGTAAACAACACGGATTCAACGGTCGCGATGAATAGCCAAACCCACATCCTTAGACCCCTACGAGAGCGGCAAGCAACTCTACCAATTCTAGAGTTAGGAGACCCGATCTCGACTCCTCGAGATGGTCTCCTACTGGACTCTAGAACCGGGTTACTTGTGCTCCCCGTCTTGGGTCTATCTTAATACGGAAGAGTAAATAATATACATCAATGGTGACATTATCCTCAACCTGGAGGTGTCCCTAAAAAAAGAATATTACATACAAGTTATTACATGAATGAAAATGAAAAACTCTCATCTCACGCAAAAAATACCCCGGCTATTCAAACACGACGATCCAATACAACATATCCCAGCAACACATAACATCACAAGTCATCAACGTAAGTAAATATGTGTATCCCAATTCTCGTTGACATAGCAACTAAACCGGTGATACACCACATATTACACTTACGGTCGTAGAAAAGAAAAGGAAAACTACAACAATTGGAATCCGCAACCACCTTAGACATTATAAACCCAAAATATCACATATTTCGGATTTCATGCCTAACCATATGAATTCCTTAGATATCATAAACCCGAAATATCTCATATTCCGAATTTCATGCCTAAAAATTATAAACCCCACATTTTAGTCTCGTTATTGAAAATACTTTTCAATAACAAGTCGGGCAATTTAACAAGATTCCCGACAAGTTGATCGAATGCTCGTCGGAAACTTTAGTAGACGGCAGCAACCCCGATACCGTCGACGAAGTGAACTCAGGCGGAACACTGTGCCGCGGGCATCCGGACGTATGCTTTAGGCAACGGGGTTCTTCTACAGTCACTTGGTCAGGGCAAGGCTTTCTAGTAACGTTACCAGGCGAGTATCCGCATACACTACGTAATTGCGATGGACTTTTGATCCACATCAAAATCCCGTGGCAACCGATCAAATGAGACTAAATTTCAAGATTTATAAAATTCAAATTAGTTTTCACAAAACTAATTATTGTGGATTCCAAATATTGTATCACATTCCACAGATACCTAGACGATGTTAAATGTTTCGATCGAATCAAAGAATTCCCAAAATTTCCCAGAGAGCTCAACACTTGAGCAGTGTTAAAAATTCCCAAAACATGCCACAGTACCTACGGACCAACCGTAGAAGGACCGACCCATGTCTCACACATGGCGCCGCGGAACCGCCGCAAATAGCCCTATTTGGCCGCGGTTTCGTGGTCATGTAGTCGAGATTGGGTATCGTTTTTCTAGAGGGTCCATAGAATTAGCTGCATGATTTTTTGAAAATTTTTAACATGGAAAAATCCAACATTTTGAAAAATTTCCAGAGAAGGGTGAAAATCGGGTATTCGGAGTTTGTTCGAACTTCTAACTTCGCCTGGACAACGCGTAATACTTTAGCTTGGCTCTGATACCACTGCTGGGTTCCTTAGTATCCTCACTACGATTTATAGGGCATCAAGTATGCAATTTTAAAAAAACCTAGAGAGCTAAGCAACCCATGCTAAGGATCTAACTAGAAAATTAGGAGTAAGCCAGTATATAATCAAACATTATACTAAGTGAATGAGAAATACAACTTTTGTAGACCGGTCCTTCACTTCTAAAGCTCCGTGTAGTAGTCCCTTCACTCCATGTAATGATCTTCCGGACTCTAGTAAGGGTTCACAAGGCGAAAAGAACAAGCTTGCTTGAAGTCTTCGAGGCCGAAGATGATTTACGTCGAAAAATCTCCAACTCAAGTTACCTATTCACTAATTACGAATTAGTGAAGCAAACAACCTAAACTAAATGGCTAATCTAGTGTAGCTTGATGAAGTAGGATTTTTGCTCACTTTAGAATAATTTTTCTCACTATATTTCTTCACTTTCCAAAAAGCTAGAGAGTAAAATTGGAAATGAAGAAGAAGATGAAGATAAGAATGGAATGAGAGTGATAATAGCAACCATGGGTGAGAAAATATCATATATGAACTCATGTAGAGACTTAACCATGGCTAAAGATAATGGTTGGGTTAATAAACATCTTAAGTAAAACAAAATTGGTGGACTTAGTCAATGGTTACTACAAGCTTCCACAAGCTTCCAACCCTGACACATTTCCATCTAATTTTGTATTTACCTTAAATAATTAAAACCCTTAATTAGTTTTTAGCATGGTGTGAATCTCATACACCCATGTACAATGTATCATCAAGCATGATACAAAAAACAATACATTAATATATATCACATATATAATAAATGTATAAGTGAGATAAATAAATTCTTAAGTGAGCTAATATTAGTTAATGTAAAATTAATATATCAAATATATATAATCATACATTAAATTATTAAATCAACACTTGATTTAATAATCCGGCTATATCACATATAACCGACTAATATCATTTGCATCAACTTACCGAATCAACACTTGATTCGATAACCCGACTATATCACATATAACCGAACGATACCATATATCGTGAGATTAGAATACGGTATCACATACGTGTATTAATCTCGGTCCCGCACATATCACATATGTGCTCTTACTTCGTTTCGCCTGAGCCAGGAAACCTCTGTGTAGGACTTTAAAGACTCGTCAATACGCTGGCGGTAGGTGATGATCATATCAATCACCCACAAGCCGTCAGCGATACTAGCTGTACGTAACGGCTACTTGGGTATTGAGCGATCAGAAGATCAACAAGCAAGCCTGCTCATACTCCTGTGAATCCAATAAGTAACACTACCGTACAGTCCGGTCTCTTCGTTTGATATGTCGCATATCTTGTTTAGGGGTGGTAAACGTCAGACCCCAATAACTTGATAAGTCGTGCCGATGTGAGGCTCATTACGGGTTGAGAAACTACTGATAACACTTACCAGTAAATCTTCGTATCAACCCTGGCCAGGGACTTCATGCTATAGCCAATCGAGCACAGCGCAACATCAACCCCTAATACCGGGAGAGACGAAACCCCTCCTATCACTCATTGCCTCCATGTGACTCGGGACTGTACCCAAACCCACCGTTTTGCATGTTCTCTTGAACGTGGTAAGGTGGAAATTAAAGCACAGTGGGAATCACACAAGACTCTATGACGATCTCGGGTCTACAGACTAACCTGTACCAGTGTCACCAGAGAACTGCTATCGGACGTTAGGTATAATACATCTAGGAGTTCTCGGCGAGTCCTGTTCAGTGTACCCAGTCTCCACTGAGCACCCGTATACCATCTTTGATGTCAAACACCAATGGATGTGGGATCATCCATCGCCCATCATATGGGTTAAGAAGCGTATACGCTAGTCTACTCTGAAATATCGATGCCCCGTCTCGATACACCCTCGATTAGGAACAATTAAAGGATGAACTTATGGACTACCCTGGCCCCACTAATATGATCTCCATCATAGTCCCGGTGGTCAAGTATATATCCTAAGAGCTTTATCAACATGTGAGAGAAAGACAGTATCACAATACAAGTTTACATATTAAGATAAAAAGTAACCAGATAGCATACTATCATGTCGAGTAAGAAAGTCTTCTCTATATATGTCCAAGCATCCACTATAATATACAATCATGTACAATAATATCCTCTAGGGCATACATACAACTAACAGCATGTCCATGCAGAACTGACCTGCATGGTCGGGTTCCATGCAGCACTGGCCTGCATGGTCGGGTTCCATGCAGCACTGGCGTGCATGGGCCACCAACAAAACCTGTCATGCCCCGCTTCCCAGTGTATGGGTAAGAAGGCGTGACGATGTCCGCTATGTATTTACTCCAAAGTAAACACGTTAAGCGTATCTAAGCAATATAAAGTAAAATATACACAAAAGACACGAATGCAATTGAACATCAACTTTTATTTATTTAACAATTCTTTACAAATACAACTGGAAATGTACAAGTCTGGAATATAATGCCTAAACAATGGCATGAACTGAGAAGTAAAGTATGTACAAATAAGGTCAATGCTCATGGTCTTCTGTGAACTGCTCCAAGTGCTCTTGGCTGGTCTCGATCTCTAGTGAGTCCGATCCACCTGATAACATTCCAAAGAAGAAGAGAAATAGGAATGTCGTAAGTCCTAAAGAAAGAAGGAGAAGAATAGACAGAGAATAGGACATGTGAAGTAGATATGTTATATTTGTTATACTAACGTAGTTGTTGTAGCTTAGTACAGAATATACCAGTGTATACGAAAGAAGTCCAACTTACACCATGGACTTTGGTAACCCGTTGTATAAGGCTCCATCGATAATACCACGGAACAACGGTATGGATGTAATTACGTCTTTTAGTGACCACCTCGTGCCATCGTAAACATGTTCCGTACCAGTCTACCTCTTTATAAACCCCGTAGTGTCTTATTGTATTGATTTTATTGTATTGTCTTGAATTTTTTTGTGTAATGGATTGTTCGACTTGCTGAAACCATGATATCATGTAAATGGAATGGATATAAATGGATAGACATGTAATCAGGGTATATCCATGGTTCGGTTAGGTCGAGTCATGTTAATATGGATTGTATTTTAGCATTCATAGATTCATGTTGTATTGTAGTTATACTTGAATTATATTCAAGTTAGATTGTACTCAGATTTGACCATGACTTGAACAGAGTCAGACTTTTAAAAAAAAATTGAAGTCCTGATTGTTTTGATGTTATCGGTAACTGCTGCACATGGACGGTAGGATTTGTGTCTTTTTCCAAAACAATTACCGTGTTGATAATATCGTTGTTAGGTTGTCTACTTTAGATAAGTAAGCACCCATATTCTCCGGCTTCCCGAGGCTCAAGAGAATTGGTCCCGCTTAAACCTATATTTACTAGGGTCCTTATTGTAAATTAATATAACTTGAAGGGGTTTTATGACAAATAGTTTTGATACATTTCAAAGTACACCTCAAGTATTTAATTATCATCTTTTACGGTTTTCATAGATGTATATTTTTTATAAAGTGAAATATTCTAGTGAATATAACCTAGTTTTCATTGTATATGGTATTTTAATGTAAACTTGGAATGGTATTGAATAGTAAAGGTAGTTTCATGAAATTGTGATTCCTTTGATTTAGAAAACATGGAATATTTGTATAATATATTTTAAATAGATCTTTTGATAATAGCTATAAATATATATATTTAATAAAAATAATTTTATTTATTTTGTAGAAATCTCATTTTTTTTTAAAATTGCATTAAAAATTCCATCGAGATCGAATGCTCCTTGCGGAGGTATGCATCTCGCTCTACTAGGTCCGAGAACGTGCGATAATCCGCACCATCCTGACCGGGGTTCCCCAAAATGGGTTGTAGAGGCGCAATTGTAAGGAATTTAAATAACACACTTTTTAAAGAAAACGGTTTTGAATGTTCAAGGTATATATTCGAAATCTCGTATTTTTCCATAAACTAGAGTCCCAAAATTCATCGTGCTATGTCAAACATATGTGTTGTGATGAAGTAGGTCATTATCTCGTGAGTTTTCTAAAAGTAATACGGTTAAATTGAATAATGATAAATTGTATGTAACATGATTGTATTTTACTGTAAAAATGAAATAAAAATTGCAACATGAATTATATTTGAGATGCAACTTATTCTAATGTGTTTATTTATATTTGTTAAACATTATGAAAGAATATGGTATTTTATTATTTAAGAAAAATGGAGATTTTAAAGAAAAACAAATCGGAAGTCGGAATAACTCCGCTTCCGAAGAGTTTTCTAAATAAATGTTTTTAGAATAGAGATGAAAGAGGGGAGTGGGGACTTACAGACTATAAAAAAAGAGGGAAGAAGAAAGAAGCTCTCGGGACCGTCGAGACGTCGTTTCGTTGCCGGATTCTCCTCGAAACTTCGTCGGAACTTTGCCTTTTGCTAACTCCACTTGTATAACTTGGGACTTGGAAAATTTAGAGAGTTTTTTTGTGATGAAATTCTGAATGAAGAGGGGTGAAATGTGGTGTGGTATTTATAGTGAAAATTAGGGTTTAGGGTAATGAAGAATGGAATTAAAATGTGCATTAAAAATGAAATAAAGAGAGGAATTATCACTCTCTGGATGTTTTCAGAGTAAACAAACAATATGGGGGTAATGGGGGTAGGTGAAGGGGTGTTGGGGTTGAAATTTGGAGAGCATCCCCTACGAGGGGCCCGGCGGTGCCGGTCACAATGGGAATCTCGTCGGCCAAATTCGGGTGAGGGGGCTTTGGATCTTCGCCACATGTTGGTGTCATTTGGTATAACTCAGTGCACGTGTTTATTTAATCTGTGACTTTTCATTTTACGTGTAGTGCACGTGTAAATTTTTGGGCTTCTAAAAGATTAAAAGAAAAATCAATTAAAAATATATGTCGCTGGGGGGATTCGATCACAAGGGTTATGTCACAACAGTGATAGGCTTTACCAATGAGCTACAGGTGCTTTCTTACTGTTCAAAAGCAAATTAAATTTATAATTTGTGCTCAGGATTAGGTGTTCCTTTCTGTATTCTTGAAAAAAAAATTTGTACAGAAAGTTTAGGGTTGTTACACTCTTCAAATCTCTCATTAACATCATTTTAATTCATTTTTTAATTCCCATACAATCATTTATTCTCTATGAATACCACTCCATGCCTTAGCTCTCTCCCATTCTGAAATTTCTATTAAAATTCTCTCAAAATTCTATAAGTACCAAGGAGAGTAGCAAACCAATCTCGATGACCGTAGCTTTCCCGACGATACAACGATCCCTGAAGACTTCCCCTCACTCTTTTCTTCTCTTGTTAATGCTCTAAAACTGTAAGTCCTTCTCTCTTTATTTTCTTTTCATCTCAAATCGTATTAAAAAAAATCATACCGACAAAATGGAGTTAACCTTAAAAGTCTTTTCTTTTAAATACTTTTATCATTCTCGATAGGTAAATATGTCACATAATCATCCTAATATCACTTCAAATCAATATTCACATCATTTTCCTTTTGTGTAACCAAAATTCCATGTGAAATAATCATATAACGAATTTTTTCAGAAAAACACCATAACTTTAAATATAGCTTTTCGATAACTAAATATAAATACATACCTCTATAACACTCACGGGGTAATGACCTACCACACACGCACACTATGGTTTCATAGCACGATGTTCTAGATAATTGGTTGATTCAAAGAATAAGTTTTACATCAAAATACCATAGGTTTATTAAAAAAAGAGGGTTTTATCGATATTTTACCTCCTTTGGCAATTGCGTCTTTACAACTTTTTTTACGGGACCCGCTTGTGGATGGTGCAGATTATCGTACATTCTTAGGATAGTAGAGCGAGATGCAGAGTTCCTCACGGAGAATTCAATCTCGAAGGGAATGAAAATACAATTTAGAAGAAATACGACTTTTTGAAACAAATTAACTTTGGAAAATTATATATAATTATGAATCCGTATTTTCAATAAAAATAAATGGTGAAAATTATCTTTTAAAATGAAAGATTAAAATTTTAATAAAATACCACCAAGTTTACAAAAGAAGTAGTTTTTATTAAAATATCATAAACTTTTAAAAGCTAGGTTTCATCACTAAAACACCATTTAAATTAAAATACAAGTTCATAAAAACTCTTAACATTCTAAATCACGCTCGAGATTTATTTTTAAACAATATTAAAATATTTTTCACAAAACCCTCTCGAGAAATGTAAACAATATAAATGCAAGGTAAACAACAATAATAAATATTTAAGGACTCTAAATTAATATAGTTTTAAGCGGTATCATTTTTCTTGAGCCCCGAAGAGCTAGAGAAAGTGAGTGCTTGCCTGTTCAGGTTAGGCAACGTAACAGAGTTATCAATGGCAATTATCTTGGAAAAAGACACAAATCATGCCGTCCATATGCAACAGTTGTCCGATTTCTCCCAAACTTAAGATCTTCAAAAGTTAAATCAATTTATATGAAATGTCTATAACTTGAACACAAACCCGAATCCAAACTGGACTTCAAATTCAACTCAAATCCAAACTCGAATTTAAAGTTGAACGTGAAGTCGAATCTAACCTACTCGACTAACTTGACTCGACCCAAGATTGCAATTAACATGACTCGCATTTTACTTGACTCACTCGACTTCATTACTCACCTTTTGCAATCTACGGTTTCGATCAAGTCATGTTATAATCAACCAATCAAATCAACCAAGGCTATCTTACGGTTATAATAGATATTATATTCAGGGTATTTAGGATAGTTTCTTGTGTGAATCCAACGAAGTTTCAGGAGTCCCGTATTAACCTACTCAATCGGGCCGACTCCTCCACAGTTTAGAGTCCCGATACTAACACATGAAATGGGTCCGTGTTTTCTTGCTCCTGGGGCCCCACTCTTGAGCTCGTGAATACTTCTACGGTTGCGTTGATATTCACACTTGGAACTTAATATTAACATAATGACCATATAGAGACTTATAGATACATATACCCATATTTAGATCTACACATTTTTTATGGGGCATTTACATTATTTCTTTATATACTTACCACTTGTTACTCTTACTCTATCTTTAGGATTTACCGAGCGCTAGTTCGCTGACAGACATTCTACCCACCTTTGTTTTTCTTGGAATGTTCGTCAGACACAGTCGATACGGAGGAAGTGGAGGCTACGGAGGAAGTGGAAGCTACAAAGGAAGATTACGAACAGATAGCTACTCGGGATCAGCTTAACTTCCTTTTTCTTTCAACTTATGTATTCCAGATGTTTAAGCATTTCTTTTATTGTATTTACTTTCCAGTTGAAACACATGTACCTGTAAATATTTCAAGTTGAATGTAAATAAAGATATTTGTTGAAAATTTTACAGTCTCCATTTATTCTTGCATTATGTATTATTGTTTCAATATGCTTAATATATTTATCTAGAGAATGACCTTCTCTGAATAAATATGCCCCAGGTTTGCCATGTCATCGTTTCTGTCTACTGGGAAGCAGGGCGTGACATGTATGCTCGTGCATGCTGCTCGATCGCCGCGGGGGTAGCATCTATGGTAGGCTCGGCATTAAACGCCTCTCACAGCCAACTCAAGTGGATGCTACTGCCTCTTCTCTGCCCAACAGGCGGAATCCTACCCAACAAGCTGGGACACAAGTATGACCAATCGTGGCCATACTCCACAACAACCACCTCTCCATCTATAGATAGATCAAGCAGCACAGCGACGTCCTGAAGGGTGATAGTCATCTCACCAACTCTAAAATGAAATGTGCAGGTCTCTGGAGGCAATGAGCAAAGTCCCTTTGTATCTGCCATATAAGTGGGTCCCATCAATACTGAGAACGGGACGACAATAAACGAAACCATCAATGGCCAGTTCGAATGCCCAAAATACACTGGTAAATATTCCCATTCTTTATGTATTTGAAATATCGATTGTTATCTTGAAGACAGTCCCGTGGTTAGTAGATTTGATGGCGACAAGATATCGTGACAAATGTTCATACGAATCTTCCCAATTTCCATATATTTTAGACAATACCCTGTTCAACGCATTCCATACCTTTATATAATTTATTTCAATGAATAATATATCTTTTATAAGCACTTGAATCATTTTGGGGGTCAAATCGACATCCGCTTTCACAAAAGGCAATATCTTGTTACATATGAATGTAGAAGTGACATGTTTATGATTTGAATTTACTACAGGATTCACACAAGTATGATTACCCGCATACTTCTTTATCTGCCAGAATCATGTCGGTGATTTCTTTGAGATATATGCATGAAGTCTCCACGGGCCGTTCGCGTCTATTTTACAAACGACGGTGTACTTGGTTGTATTAGTCTTGGTTGGTTTAAAAGAAACTCTGTATTTAATTGACCAAACCCTGATTGCCTGAATTAATTTCTCCTTATTCTCGAATAAATCGCTGACCTTCAACCCACTTTCAATATCGACTGTCGAAAGCCTATCAGCACGAAAGTTGACATTCTCTATTAGCGATGTAGATAACATGTGAGCATCTGTTATGTTATCAGCAAGTGGATCTTCAAACTCAACAAAGTCATTGTTAATACATGAATTAGTAATTCACTGCCTATCATTCTCATCAGCAAGGATATGTGTAATTTGCATGCTATCTTGTTCTTGAATCTCATCTCATCACTGGCTTCATCATCATCATCATCATCACTTTTATTTCTATTATGTTCCAACACCGCTGGATCCGTAGAAGATATATCGGTTAAATTTACTGGACCAATATTGGGGACCTGCATGTCACTTGATGTTCCGGCTTGATATCGACAAAATCCCGTCCTATCGTCTGCAAACGGTGTTCATCCTGTATTGTATTCCGTATTGTATGACTGCATGTGCTCGGTATTTTAGGGCATAATATTGAAGCCGAAGCTTGGCGCTGGCATGCAATTAAAACCGAAGCTTGGCGGTGACATATAATTATAACCGGACGGCGGTACATAAGAACTACATACAAATTTATGAATACTTAGTAATTATTGCATATCTCCACTATCAATAAATAGTGATCCGCTAAATGTATACGCGGTATAAAAATATGCAAGGTAATACTTACTTCGTAAACTGCCAATTCACTGACGTCCCGCTTGATGTGCCTTTACCTACATAATTTTGATCTATATACTGTTCATTATTGGTGAGAGACATAAATCCGGTAGAATTAGCATTAATATTGAGCACGCGTGTCATTTCTCCTTACGGGTAATGCTCGGATGCTCGAAAAGATGGATCAAGCATTTCAGAATAAGGTTCGGGCAGTTGAGCGGACGTCAATATCTCCTTCATCACAAATAGCTCGATCAATTTCGATTCTGATACAAGCATGACTTGTGTATCCTCATCATCGGATACTTCAATGGCAGTATATTCATGTTCCGTCGGCAATTTGTATATTAAGGAGATATTGAACTCTAACGGATTGATTTTGGTAGTTTTGTACACTACTTGGCACAATCCGTTGTATATGCTAGATTTCTTGACTCTAGTCATCTTAGTTTTTCTACCGACATATTCAGGAATATTATTTTTTCCAATCGTTAATTAACCACCGAAATAGCAAACTAGATGGATGTAATTATTCGTCATTTTTCCACCTGTCAGAAATATTGACACGTTTTGAGAGTTCTCATCAAACAACCTACTTATTTATCTTTACAATTATATCCAACTAATTACATAAAATTACAGTAAAATTCATATTTAAAGCATGTAATAAGTTGCAAGAACTTGTATCCTATTCATTGATCCGTCATAAGTAAAATCGAGGAAAACCCCTAATATATACCCAATTTGTTCGAATTGTTTACCCAATACGAAATTTTAACCAATTTTTTTGAATTATTTTAAAATAAAATTAGGGTTTAGCTAACCTTCGAGATACTCACAGTGGTGATAACGATGTCGAGGATGAAGGGGATAGTTCGTCCGTGAGTTTCCACCTAAATCTACATAAGCGAAAGACTATGAGATCGAGAAATCTGAGCGAGCTAGGGAGATGAGAGAGAGAAACAAAGGGGGAGAGATGAGAGACACATAGAGAATCCAACGGAGGCTCGGGGGGGGAGGGGGAGGTCAGAGGAAAATTGGTCTCGGGAGGAAGAGAGTGAGAGAGAGATTGAGAGGGGGGAGCACCCGAGAGAGAGAGGGAGATAAGAGTGAAGTGAGGAAAGGGGAAAGGCAACGGCGTTTTAAGTAGGGGAATGAGCGTACTTTGAAAGTGCGCGCCATTATTTTTGACTAAAATTTTTAGGGGCGCAATTTAAAACTGCGCCCATAACATTTTTATGGGGACGCACTTTTAAACTGCGCCTCATACAGATGTAAAGGGCGCAGTTTCAAACTGCGCCCCTAAATTTTTTTATCTCACGCCAGCGCCAGCGCTGAGCTGACGCTGACGTGGTGCCTACAAGACAAAAAGTGTTTTTTTTTTAAAATTATTTTTAAAGTGGTTTTTTTATATAGTTATTATTTAAATTTTGCTTACTAAAAAAATTGTCCATAATTTGGAGAAGGGGCAAAGGCATTTAGACTTTTTTTTGTACCGAAAGCTTTTTTATGCTCTTATAAAGAAATAATCCTCACGGTCACTTTAGACCCATTGCAATAAGTGTAGATATGGTCGACATTCACCTGCAGATAAAGAAAATAAACGAGAAGAAATACTTTACCTACCCATATGTTGTAGATACGGTTGACATGCAGCTGATTTATTACGAGCGTTGTAGTGCAAATAAGGGAAAAACGAGAAGAAATACTTTACCTACACTACACATGTGGAGACTTCAGGCTACAAGACCTCTCATTGGTTACAATGATGCAATTAGCTAGGTTGTGGATATTATGTCTCACTCTCACCCGATGAGAGTCATTGTGGAGAAAAAGTATTTTTCGAAAAACCAAAAGGGGTGCTTCCTTGGGTTTTAACGGGGTGAGACCCACCTCCAAGTCCGGGTCTATTATGTTGCAGTTGACCTTGGACCCATTAAAGTCTTTGTTCATGATCCAATTACACATATGACCCGTGATACAGATGACTCAGAGTAGCTGCTATTATTTCCTAATAACAGATGACTCAGAGTAGCTGTTATTATTTCCTAATAGCATAAAAAAAAATAGCAGCCACTATTTGCAGATGTTCCTGATCATTTATAGTTTACGTAAACAACACCAAATTTGTTGATTTCGGAGTCCCGGTTATTATCTTCAAAATAACACTCGTGCTATTGGATCGAACGGTCCAAATTCATCCAAAATAAAAATCAACAGCCAAAATTTGTATGAAATAGAAAGGGCTTTGGTATTGATATATTCTACGTGCTTTACATGTAGGATGTATAGCCATGATCCAAACAGAGCACCCCTACTATTATTTTGACTCTATTTCCGAATTTGTTTGGTCTCTGGTACATAAGAAGTACCTCAATTCCACATCATGTGTGTACCATTTGAAAAACTTTAGATCTCTACAGCCTCATCCACATTAAACTAAGAGGCAAAAAAATATTCCTAATACTTCAAGAACTTATAAAAAATATATATATAAAGAATGCAACAATATATCAGCCAACAAAATTTTAAAATAACTTCAAGTTTTTAGCATGATTTGTTTCAGTATAACAATGATCTCCAATCAACAACATTCAGAAAAGGCATATATATTCTCATAATGGCTGCACATAAAAAGGAGAACCTGACCTCTTTTTTTTGTGCCAAAAGAACCTCACCTTACCAAGCAGGCAAAGAGAGAAAAGTGTTTGCTGATCATTTAGAAAAAAATAAATGAAAAGTAGATTCAGTAAACACCAAGCATCTCAAATTCCTAAACAAAACAGCATCAAAAACTCTTAAAACAACCCTAGAAAACCAACTATTATATATATCATGATTACAATGCATAAATCAATTGAATCAAATCCACTATAAACCTAGCACTTTCAAAACCCTATATACATTGTAACCTGTTGCCAAATCATGAATCTGTATGTTTGAGTTTATCACACCATATACATGACCCCAATACTATAATAATAAATAGGAAAAAATGTAAGAAAAAATTATTCTGTATCAAAAGCTAAACTACATTTCCTTTCATCTCAGAAGTGATCGCAGGGACTCCATATTTTTTTTGAGTAGCAACAAATGGAGAACTAGTTATGCAGTAAGAGGCCACAAACAAACAGATCGACATGAGCTTACACACCGCCATTGTGAAGATATATCTGGACATATTCCTGCTTATATTCGTTAACTAGAATATATCTGCTGCATTCATTTATAGTAAGAATATGTCAGTTATATGTGCATGAATATGTCCAGATACTTTCATCATGGTCATGGTGTAGACAAGTTCTGCCCTCGTGGGGTTTGAGCTCCGTCTATCTCTCCCATATATATTTCCAATAATAATATACCTGCAAAAACTTTCTAAATCAGAAGATGTACTTTCGGATCATGATCCCTAAATAACAGAAAAATACCTTAAACTTACAGTGGATAAAAACCCTTACCCTAAACTTTATCAGCTGCAAATATATGCCTTGAACTTTTTGGGTTTTTCATTACGCTGTTTTTGGTAAAATAACAATAAGGGTATAAAGCTAAACAGATTTTACCAAGAATGGTGTATCGCAAAATACGAAATTTTTAAGGTGATTAATTGCAATTTACTAAGCTCAAGGTAATTATTTGTAGCAAAACAAAAAGGAAGTTTAATATCTGGAAATATACTGAAACTTTAAGGTAGTATATTAAATTTACCTTTCAACAAACATTATGCATGAATCATTTAACAATGCAATGGAAACAGGCAATGAAAGATGGAAAACAAAAGTAGGGGCAGTTTGTTAAATCAACGTGAGAACAAGGGTATGTTCAATAATTTATTAGGTTGCAGGAAAACCCCTACGGTTTTGCACACAGTAACTACATTTTGTCCCTGCTTTAGCATAGTTAATTTTTCTCGTTTTCTGCAAAAAAAAAACAAACACTGATCCCCTATCTGCACTAGATTTGTGTCATTTTCCTTGTTTTTCCACTGGCAACACATATCTAATACTTTTATCTGAGGGAATTCAGAAATAAGATACTGAAGAAAACTATAAAAGTAACATTATTTAAAATAGAGGTTAACTTGCAGCTTTTGAGAAGAAAGCATGAATATCTTGTTATACAGGCAAAATTTAAGGGGTAGGCTAATAAATTTATTATCCATAAGTAAAGAGCAAGAAGAAACAATTTAGAAAACTGATTAATTAAATTACCATGTAATGCATTGAATCCATCAACCATTAGAAGAGGCATAATCTTGCTAGCAACATTCAGCTTTGTCTCATCCGTGGTCTTGAGCGAGAATCAGACGTGTAAAAGCGAAAATTGGTGCAATTATAGGGTTTATCTGACTTTCCTATTTTTATTTGCATTTATCTTTCTTCTGCTTAAATGCAAACCACAATTATATAGGATTTAACCAAGCTTAACCTTCTCTGCATTAATGGTTGTTGCGTCCGATGCTTCTCTTCTCTTGGCTTTAATCTGACTCACACATGCAGCAACTAACAAGTGAACTTTTGGAGGAGCCTTGCTTGAAGAATTAATGCCTGCCTTCTTCAAAACTTGTGAGAACTGCTTCTGAGTTCTCTGATAATGTGTCACGCAGAGACAAGGCACTGTAGATCTAAGGACGGGCTTTCCGCATTTAATCTGCACACTGTGCGCACTGTTCAATACCAACAAAGTGAAATGATTAGAGAAGAGGTAATTAGCAGGACAAAGTTTACCAATTCCACTTCTGCTATGAAAGTTTGCAATTTAATGCATATTTGCAAGTTCAATATACAATTTTCTGGAAGAATTAGCATGGAATGTTCACTAGAGATCACAACTCACAGTATATTGACTATAAAGAAGGCTACCCAGACACAGATAAAAACCTAGGTAAAGTTTGAGCGCTACTACAAATAACACAAATCATTGATATAAATCTAGGTAAGCTTTGAGAGCTACTGCAAATAACACAATTCATTGATATAAATCTAGGTAAACTTTGAGAGCTACTGTTAATAACACAATTCATAGATGCTCAACAAGAACAATGGCCGACTCTTCAAAAGTTTATCTAAAATAAAATACGGCTTGTTTTAAAGGAATCTGAAAGTTAATCTCTACAATCTAAAACTCAATTGTGAAGATAATAGTCAAGCCTCATTGAATTTGTGCAGTAATAATTCATGTAATCTGACTTCTACGGCGTCAAGGGCAGGAATAACAGATAGGTCACTTACTTGTAATTACATACATCCATAATCAAAACATTTACTAAGTAGCAAAGATACAGATTCGGATTCGGATTCAGATTCGGATGTGGGATTCGAGATATGGTACAAGTCGGATGCAATTTCCAAAAATCGAGGTATGAATCATTGAGTTAAATCAATTTTTTATCGATTGATAAAAAGAACAAAAATAATCATTAAATATGCAATAATTTTTCTCCTGGTTAGAATTCAGATCCACCCTTCTAAACTTTCTTCTAGCTAGGAAATGAAAAGGACACCAACCGACCTTTTTATTTATATGGATCAACAGTTTCCCATACAATCAATTGTCTTTTATACTTCGTTAAGAAAAGTGGGTATATAGTATATTTTAGCCCTTATAAAAAGAAAACTGATTTTTGAACCTCTTTCATGCTCATGTCACGTCGAGGTACTGTAGAAAAAACCGCAAAATCCGATCCAACTTATCGTAATCGATTACATGTTGGTTAACTGTATTCTAAAACACGGGAAAAAAAACATTGGCTTATCAAATTATATATCGAGATGTGAAAAAGATTCAACAAAAGACAATAATAAATCCACTATCTGTTTTACATCAAGCAATACGTGGAGTAACTCCCGATAGCCGGATCGATTTATCAAGTTTCTATTGAAATAGGATCTACACAAGGCAAAGCGGGGTGTGTGTGTGTGTGTGTGTGAGTGTGTTATAAATTGAATTGTGAATCCCCATCTAGCATATAGTAAAAGTAGCTACTTAAGCACCTAGGCGGCTTATTAAGGTGAAGGCATTCCCCACTAAATCTAGGCCTGCGTACAAGGCCTGTTATCAATCATTTTATGTACTTAATTTCATGTCCCATAAGAGATATATTACTATAGTTAAGTGGCGTTATTAAACTTTATTGTCACTCATATTTTTGTAAATATAAAACTACAATTAGGACAAAGAGTAAACTTGAATTAGGATTTCTGTGAAAATATCAACCAAGAATGCCAACATTAACAAATTAAATCTTATTAACACAAATTAAATACTAATTATTATAGTTGGAGGGGGAAGGCATTAATAATTTGAGAAATAAAAGGAAACAATGAATGGCGTTACAAATGACGGAAATAAACTTAAAGCTGGATAAATATGTCATGCGAAAGACCAGTCGGACAGAGATGCTGGAAAAATAGCAGGAATGTTCCATGCTGACTTGGACGGGTCCAATGAATCTCTATGTTTTGATAAATGGATTGAATAGATGCATCCCACCTTGATTCCTTTGGAGAAGTTACAAGAACAGAACTAAATGCCTAAATTTAATGGCCCACAAGAAAGAAACTTGTGATAATAGGATAAACTGAAGCTGCAGGACTATCATGCAAACAAACAATTAGCAGTGGAAAATAAAAAATAACTTAGTAGATCCACACCAAGGAAATGATGCAGGAAATGTCAACAGACTTAACACTCAACTTACTCTAATGCAACCCATTAAACAAGTAACTTTGGGGGGGGGGGGGGGGGGATTGTATACAGATGTTTAGTTGTATTTACTTCATACACAAATCCCCAATTAAATGTTGTGCAACACCTGCGCAATCTCACAAAGTGGGTGGGGTGTGGGCCCCATACCCCAATTATGTGAGGGTGAGGGTGAGTAGTTGGTTGCGCAGGGGAGGTTGCGTAGCTCCCCTTTGCTCAAATGTTAATTCATTGAGAGTTATCTTTAAGACGCCTTGAAGAGGATTTAAACCACCATGTTCTTTAGCACGAGATATTTGATCTCGCGTGGCTACCATTTTCACCATCAAGGCATCTTGAATTCAACACTATCGAGCTAGTTAGTTAGTTCCATTCTAACTTGCAAATATTAAAATATAATGTAATTAAAGCATTATATTGCAGGTTATGATAAGCAAATGTTAGCATGCTAAAGATTAAAATATAATGTAATTAAAGCATTATATTGCGGGTTATGATAAGCAAATGTTAGCATGCTAAAGATTTATACTCATTCAAATAAAACAATCTATGTTGAGCATGATTATAGCAAGATACGAGTATAAAATTTCACTTGGATGATAAAGAAGTCACAGCATTTGGTGTCATTCCATAGCTGGATGCTTTGACACTCAATTTATACAATATGGAATCTACTGTGGGATATTATATGCGATATTATATGCATTAACTATTAACATAGAAGCCACTGGGTCGCTTGAATAAGTAATTCACTATCGTAGATGATCACAAATCTACAGAGACAGATTAAGACCCTAATCTAATGAATCGAGATGTGGATTTGTGAAGATTTTTATTTATGTGGAAGCGGATTGAGAGATCCAAAACAATGGTTTTGGTGGAGAAGAAAACATTTTCTCCAACATACATTTATTAATTCTCCTCCCAACTAGGCTGGAGTACTCGTTACTATTAACTCATAATAAAAACCTTACACCATATAGGAATAGGTTACAAAAATAAGATAGCATATCTTTCCTAATTTCTATAATACTGTTTTTTACATTTAAGAAAATAAACAATCCAATCCTGATTGTTTCATCTCCAGTCTTGATCAAGCTAGGAGTACATTCCACAATTCGCTAGATCATGGCATTCAATAAAACTCCTAAACAATCTAGGAGTACATGCCATGATCCATAGGATAGGATCACTAAAACAAGGTTCAAAATCCGAACTTATCTTTGCCTAGATGTTTTCCGCTAGCAACCGAATACGATTGCACAGAATGACAACATAAATGGTCCTATAAAACATTAGGGGTGAAATGGCCATTAAATCAGGCGTGTAGGCAACTCGAATAACCTACCCATATCCCAAATTGATACTCAAACTCATTACCCACTAAATAAAGGTTCAACTCTTTCCTTTATTGTCCCTATCTGCCAAACAACAAACTATTTTATACTTTTGCAGGCATTCTATATTGTATTTATGTGCTTATGTCTTAAAAATCTCCAATCCGGATAATCCAATAATGTGTTGTGTTGTGTGTTGGTTGACCGAATAGAAGACATATTAATGTTTAACAACATTGAAGTAATTCATATTGAATTTGCAACTCTACTCTTAGGATTAATAATATTGCTTAATTTGATAATTTGCTTCTTTCATTGTAATAATTGTACGAGAGATGATTATTGCACGATGGATGCTAAAAGAAAGTAATTTTAGAGGTGTTATTAATGGATGGTTGCAAGATTTGGATAATGATGCATGCCGATAAAAGATGGTATGGAATATATTGAACTTCTGATGGAGAAGTTTAAAGTCCAAGTAGCATGTGCATATTTGAAGAAGAGCACAACCTATTAAGTAAAGAAAATGTGCAAACCCAGCCTTTTTATTTTGGATTGATAAGCCGTAACCTGATGCAAGAAGGGTTTGAACTCCAGACTTCCCGCTCAACTGCAAGAAGGTTTTACCACTTGATTACAAGGGCACTCACAGAAACAATCCTAGTTGATGATAACTAAGGTTGTGATATATGGGAGGGCAGCATAGACCTTGAGAAGACGATATTCATATTTGTAACAACAGTAATACTCCAAAAAGTAAATATCGATCTTTAAAATCTAATTTAAGGTTGTAGCATGTCTTTAATCGGAATGTCTTCTTGATGGCGTGACAAGATTTAAGGAAGAAAAATGCATAATAATATCAATATAACTAGAAGTCTAATTTAAGTCAATATAACTACTCTCAGAAAGGAGTTACTAGAAGCCTAATTTAAGCCTAGCATATTTTGATGATTTTTCCACCTTCCTCAATCTTAAAATATTCTTCCTTTTAATTTCTTCGTTTATTTTAGTTTTATATTTTTTATTTCCTTTCTTGATTTCAAGTCCCCAAACTATAATCAGATTGATAGATAAACGATTATTTTCATGGAAGAGCATCAGTTAAGTTTTTTATTCACTTTAATACCCACGATGGAAAAGGCCAAGATGATTTAACTTGATACAAGTTTTTTTTGTGTATAGTCTTATTATTACTCCACAGTGCCCTTCTACTTCTAGACCTTCTATAGATCATGTAACTTCAAATCTTGTATCCTAGATATTGTTAAACTATCCCACCATTAAAACTCAATACTAGGTTGTGCTAAAATGGTTCCATTTCCACGAAATGAACAATCAGGATACAATTAAGGCTAAATACAGAAAATATCCCGATTATTTCCCAATAGCAGTAACTACCCCTAACTTCTTTAAGCATGCACTTTGCCTCCCAAATTAATTTCGTTACTGCTTTGCTAAATAAATCCATCTGAGTTTTTTCATTCCCCAAATGCGCCCGACATTTAAATATTTATTTTAAAAGTATCTCTTTTTCTTTCTTATTTAATTAGCCTACACGTTCCCTAATTTCACTTGCAACCCCCGTCGCCTCTCTTCTTCTTTCACAACATTTGTAAAGTCCAAGAAATAACTTATCTTTTAATTCCAATGATGATTATATCAAAATGAACTTTAGAAGAATTTTGATAGAGATCGCATCCCAATCTTAAATTTTTGCTTCACATTTATTTATGCAAAAGGAAATTGAAAGAAATGATGAAATTTCTTGGAGAAAGGTGAAATTTTGGCGATGAAACCATCTTGGAGGGATTTTACCCGCATCTAATTCGATGAAGGGCATTTTAGAAATAACAAAGACGGAACAATAACGGAATTAAAGTTTGGGATCCAAAGTACAAGTTTTAAGAAGTACTATCTGGACAAAAGTTAGGAGTATTTCTGCAATTTAGCCTGCAAATACTAGAAGGAAGAAAAGGAAACTTTGACGGACACATAACATGATATATCCCCAGAATAATTTATGTCTTGTGAAGGTAAATTACGAATAATAGCAAACTAATTAATATATTTGAAACACTTATTTGTACGAAGATAATCCACGACAAATGTGTCACATACAACAAATATCCTAACAGTTAATAACTAAATAAGTGACAAATAGTATTTACTATTAGTTACTCATATTTCAAATTGCTCACGTTCTTTGTCGACGAGATACATCCATATCGGATTCTTTACCATATCAGTTTCATTTCAATTTGATATCTATGAAACTCTTTTTGACAACACCCTAAACTTTATATTAGATTGAATACATTCTAAATGTGTCAAATATGTACCACTAACTAAAATGTTAATAATCTCCGTGTCTCATAATTTAATTAATTAAATGCAATTATTTAATTTGCCTGATTTCTAATTATAAAATATAAAACAATGATTAGTTTCGATAATATTGTTTTACATAAATAAAATGACCAGTTAGCTTCCTTTAAATTCTAACCATTGAAAACTGTAGTTGATCCTTGAATTTATCTTATAAGTAGAAATATTATTTGTATTTTTGGTGTAGATTTGCTTAACGTTTTTAAAATATATATATATATATATATATATATATATATATATATATATCCTTTAGGACCGGGCCTAAACTAAGGAATTCAAGCACCATCTCAAAATTGAAAAATTTTAAAGTAATTTTTTTCAACGATCCGAACCATTCATCTTGAAATAAACAGTGAAATATATGGATACATCGAAATTCATGAGGTTTCGAAATCGTTTGGATGTTGATCTAAGTATATTAAAACTCATGGTTTATCGATATTCTATGAAGCACAGACACTTCTACTTGCTCGCTGTGTCCGTGTCTAACACGTATCGGGCACTCCGCTCGACACGTGTCCGACACACATTGGCCGTGTTCACCCATATTAGACGTGTCCGACACTTATGGTTTTTATTTGTGTTTCGCTTTTAATTTTAGGTTAAATTGCACAAATGTACCCATCAAATTTCACGTTTTTTGCGATTGATATTATGAACTAATTTAATTACAAACAAATACCATAAACTATCACCCCGATTGCAACTAAAGACTATCAACTGTTCTTCCGTCTGCAAACATTATATTTAACTGCCACATCATTAATATTTGACTTGTTTTCCCCATTTTACCATTTACCCTTATGTTCTCGATCAACCCCTAAAATTTTGAAGGGTATAATGGTCTATTAAGGCACAAAAGTTAACGTCGTACGGTAGTTATATTAAAAAAATTAGTTCATGGTACTTATCTATAATTATTAAAGTTTATGGTAACAATCGCAAAAAACGTGAAAGTTTATCGATACATTTGTGCAATTTAGCCTTAATTTTATATATGTGTTTGTTTGTGCTTAAAAGAATTCATGGTTTTGAATGAAAACGATGACATTGTTTTTATTCTTATTGTGCTTTTAATGATAAACAAGTTCATGTTTCCTCTCATAGTGTATTATATTATGTGTGTGTGTATAAGTTAATATATTAAAATAATAATATAGCCATGTCCCTGTATCCACCTTTTTACAAATTTACCGGGTCCCGCGTCCGTATCTATGCTTCATAGTCGATATTCGATAAACGTTGATTTTGAAACCATTATATCAACATCCAAACGATTTCGAAACTGCATGAATTTCGGCGTACCCATGTATTTCATCGTTTAGATCAAGATGAACGGTTCAGATCGTCGAAAAAATTCAAAAAATTTGAATTTGAGATGGTGCGTAAATTCCTTAGTTTAGACCCGAGCCTAGAAAATCCACTCTATATATGTGTGTATGTGTGTGTGTATATAACCAATTAGAAATTGGTGTATCTCAATGAGTCGTATCCCAGACTTCTGGAAAAAACATGGATGAAAAATTTAACTCATATTGTGTTCGGTTTTATATCCCAATCCATGCTACTTATTTATTCTTTTATGTTATTACCAATTTTAAAGACAAAACATAAGTTAGATAGGAATTAGAATTTTAATCCATTATGATTCATGAAAACATTCTTGTCATATTTCACCACATCCTTTGATAAGAGATATGACAATGCGCATTTATTGACCCTATGGATTCCAAAAGCCACTAAAGTCTCGTTTGTTTTTTGACTTAAAAACTTCCGATTGTGTATCAAGGTGTACGCCGAATATATTTAACGTACCTTTCATAATGTTTGACTAATAATCGTTCTTGCTAATTCAAAAATTATCTTTATGTTGTAGATGACATAACATAAAACGAAAAACATAAGCAAGACTTGAGAAGAACATATATTGCTTTAGAGTTGCTGATGGTTTTTGCTTGAGACGTCAAAGACGAGAACCAAACAAAGGAGAGGATCAATGTCGAAGAGCCTTTGGGAATCACAAAGATAGGAGAGTGGTGAGTGACGGGAGAGCGAAGAGACTTTAAGGTTTCCACTTTATTTATGTATTTGGAATCAACTAATTCTTGAAATGTAGTTGAGAATCGGTTATGAATCGGATATATTAAAGAAAAACTCGGTCGATCTAACTTTATTCGGTTGTTGCTACTATAAATTTCGGATAAGCAAATTAGGTTTGCTTAGGCACCCGTCTAGACATGCCACCCGCTTAAGTGCTTAATAAGCAGTTGCGAATTCAGCCGCTTAATCTCAAATCAATGCGGCTTAGGGTTGCTTCACATAGCAGTCACATAGATAGCTTTTTAAACATTGTTTGCATCTTGTCGTAACTATATCCTAAGTCTGTGTCCATGATTTGTAACTAACAAACTAGAAAAGCTGAGAAAGACAATCCATTTAAAGATTTTTCTATGAAAAGGTAATTTTAATTAGGCTTAATTCCAAAAAAACCAAACCTTTTGCTAAAATACAAGAAACCCCCATAGTTTTTAAATACACAATTAATTACCATAAAACTTTTAAAATATACAAAAAAACTACCACAAAAACTTTCAAAAACTATGAGAAACCCTCAAAAATCAGATGCAACGTCAGCAATATTTAACACAAAACTGCATACCATTGGGGTTTCTCGTAATTTTGAAACTATTTGGGGGTTTCTCGTATTTTAGATAAAATGTTTGGAAGTTTTTCGGAAATAAGCCTTTTAATTATAGGACCAGCAAAGTTTCATAATAACATGATGATTTGTGCGGGTGAAATCTAGTGCCTAAATGTAGGCCGTCATGAAAAAAGTTGTGTCCAAAGTTGAAAAGTTAACCAACTTCAAAAAGCTTAAGAAGTTGGTTGCCATTAATCCTATGTTGTCAAGTCCAAGTTCATATAAAAATATCTGGCCCTTGAATCCGAACTTTCCAAGAATAAATTCAAGGTGCTAATTGCTTAATCTTCTTGATACTCATGCATCAAAGGTGAGCTAATGATGATTAATACCAAGATTAGATAAGTAATTTGAGGCTTGCTTATTTATATGATAAGGCATAATATTTTTTTCATTGAGACTTGAAGGAAGCATTAAATTGCAGAGGTAAACCATGATTTTCAAATAAGTCTAATTATTGTGATTGTACTTAACGAATTGGTACAAGACATGTTTCCATAAGTGGATTAAGGCGGAAAGAGACGAGAATCCATAGTTTTTTTAACCTACGTGCAACGAATGAGAGTACAAATTCAATAAAAATAATGTTAACGTAAACAAGAGATTATGGATGTTTTTCATTCTCTTAAGATGCTCCTTCGTAAATCCAATATTACCATAGGTCAAATTAATGTTTGAATTAAATGTATATAGAGTTTCAAATAATTGGATTCAGATATAAATATACTCAGCTATAAGGCCAAAGAAACCTAAACTTGCTTATATAGTTTTTGTTTCAAATACATTTTTGATGTTGACTTATTTTCACTATTCTAAATATCGGCCATATCGGCACGCCCCAAACCGATACATCTCATTTTAAGCATTGCTAGTTTTTGACTATTATCGGCAAATATGTTTATATTCGGGCAACATCTCTGATTTCTCGTATCGCTCAAATATCGATGATATTGGTTCATATCGGGCTCATGTATGAAATGAATCCAGGTTAATGGGTCATTTGCAATTCAAACCAATAACTAACTTAATACAATTTATAGTTTTAAACCACTTCACCAATTAAAAATTTAGATCTAAAATATCAGATTTCAAAACCCTTCTCTCCCCCCCAAATTATAAACCCTAAATTCAACACATCCTCCTCTCAAGCAACCACAACCTCCTCTTCTCCCTCTCAAGCAACCGCAACCTCCTCCCTTCTCCAATCAGGCAACCGCACCTTCCTCTTCCTCCTCTCAAGCAAGTAAGCAACCGCAACCTCCTCTTCCTCCTCTCGAGCAAACTGCAGCCGCCTTGTCTTCCTCTCGAGCGATACACAGCCTCCTCCTCTCGACGCGAATTGCAATCACCTCTTCCTCCTCTCGATCGCAAGCTGTCACTTTATGGATTTGAGGTAATACAAAGATGAAATTTGGGAATTTTCTTAAATTACTGTTTGATGAATAACTGAGAATGAAAGTTAAGCAAATAGTGACGCTTAATAAACTGTATAAGTTAAATAATTAAAGCTACTATGCGCAATATGTATGGAAACTTTTCAATGTTACCGTCAGTTCATCATGGATTATTGCATTATATATCACCCATTCTTATCCCTTTTGTATATAAATAAGTGCTATTAACCTTTGACTGCTACCTAAGTACAAAAAACAGGTCTAGAAACCAAAAAGATGGAATCTGAGCTAAAAACATCCGGTCTGAGTTCGATCGATAAATACAAGATACATCTTCTGGTGCAAAGTCACAGATGACATGGAAAAATTTCTGGGTTGAAAAAGAGCGATCATATAACAACAGAAGAACCCATACCAAATTCGAGAACATTTGCATTCAAGTCGGCCGTGGATCCGTGATCAGGACAGTTCATTTGGACCGTGGTTTCGCGGTCGTGTCGCAACCGATTGGGCTCGAATTTGGATCCACGCCTCGTCATCAAACGATTACGCCCTCAAAACTTCAAGACTCTCGTTGGCGAATCTATATAAGAAGCAGATTTGAAGGGATCAAGGAGATTGAATTTTTCCCTCTTTTAATTTTGATTTTAACTGTAATTTTCATTTTAGGATAGCTTTCTTTTTTCTCCTCTTTATTAACTTCCTCATAACTATCAATGGAGGTTGAATCTTAGATTAGAATTTTCTCTTTTCCACTTCAAAAATCATAAAGATTTGTAATTAGATTTAGGGATCAAGACTTGGATCAAAGCTAAATTTGAAGATCAATCGGTGTTCATCCCTCTTCTCCCTCTCTTTTGAATTTAAATACCTTGTGCTTTTATGTTCTTCTTGTTCTCTTATTGTTTCTTTGTAATGTTGATGATGATGTATTGTGAGTAATTGTAATTTGTTGAGGAAATGAGGAGAGTGAATAGTGATTAAGTGATCCAATTCATTCTCTCTTAATTATGTAATTGTGATGAAACTCTATCTTGATTGTTTTTATTGATTTCAAGTAGACACATCTTCCTTTCTAGTCCTTGCTGAAAGTGGCGAGGCTAGATGATTATGCAATGTATGTAGGGATTAATTAATTTTAATCAAGATAGAGATTATATCAAGTCTCGGGAATGTTGTTAAGGGTTCTAAAGTGACGCATTGGAATGAGGGGATGGATATGCCTCCTCATCGAACAATTCTACCGAAGTCCCTTAACATCATCCCCAAGCATTGGTTTAGCATCATCCATCTCAACTAGGACTTGAATCTAGGGTCTAATTTGGCATTCCATACTCTATTACCCGGTGTGATGTATGTTTGATGGTTAGTACTCATAACGCTTAGATCAAGGCTAGATTGAGTTCTTACTTCACCAAATGCGAGGGATCGACCATTTGATAGATCATGCTCCACCACCTACATGGTAAGTGTTTGATGGTTTATACTTTTGGAGATCATTCGTTTTTGTTGAAGGAGATTAAGAGAGGGGGAGTAAATTAGGTTAACTTGAGATCCATGATTAACTTCGTTTCCTTAGCAAATCCCTTCCTCTTTGCATTCTCAAATCTTTTCAAAAACGTTCATAAGAATATTTCAAAACCAAACAACTTATAACTCACGTTGATAGCATGATCTTTTCCCTCGATCTCCGTTGGAACGACATGTGATTAACAATTTCGCTCACAAAGCGAAGTTGCTAATTACAATACAACACTATACTACGAAACATAATTCCGATTTCATCCAAATCTCTTTCTTATTATTTTAAGAGTGTGATCACGATTGTGGATGCGAAACACTGTCCGATATGGTCGATATTGATATCCGATATGCTTGATATCGATATCTGATATAGACGCTCGATATGAACTCGTATCGCCGCCCGATATCCGCTATCCGATATTGAAATACTCATCCAATACAAACCCGATTTCCGAAATTTAAAACCTATCTTACTTTTTATTATCCTTTCTAATAAAAACGAAAGTCTTAGGTTCATTAACAACGCCTTTGGTTTGGGGAATGTATCACATGACCCATTTATGTTTCAAATAATACAAGATCCTTTCCCTTTGAGGTTGTACGAAACAACCCAACCCCTATAATATCTCGAGATGATGCATGCTCCCCTCTATATTCAAATAGCTACGTAATGCCTTCCTATACTTTTCCAAAATTGTGCACTTTCGACATTTTATTCGAGACTAGTGATATATACAAATAATTCTAAATATTTTGGAAGCCCAAGTCCCCAAAAAAACACCTAGATTGATTTACTTCTACCAAGACTTTTTTCCTCCATTTCCCTTGAACTTTCTTCTTCTCTCCTATACTTCTATGTTGTACTTTCTCATCTCTTCTACCATGGCTTGTCTTCTCTTCATTTAATTTTTCAATTATATTATTCTTATCAATCCTAAGAAATTTTTGTCCAGCCTTAACTATCTATTTTCTCTTTGTAATTAATACAAGGTCAAATCAGTCAATTTTTTTATATTACAGAAATATGTGATACACAGGTTCAGATAATGTCGATGTAAAGCTCAAAACACATTGAGCCGCATCTAAAAGCATTCTAAAAATAGAAAGTTACTTCATATACCCCCAAACCTAGGGAAATGTCTTGTGGCATGGATAAACATATGAGGTTCCTCTTTATACACCCCAAAATCGTAAGCAGGCATCTTCTCGCATTGAAACATATTGTTGTATTTTGTAAACATAAGAAGATATGCCATACACGGCGCCAAACAAAATGGGGTTAGTGATTTTGCCAAAATAATAGGACATAATATTGCAGGATCTTCATTTACAAAAAATCAATTAGAAGATATTCAATAACTAAGCCCAGCTATAAAAAAAATCCCAATGTCCCCAAATCCCCATTAAAAATACAAAATTGATACCATCAACAGAAACAGATATTTAAAAACACAAAGCAAACATTATATACCTCTTCATCAGAAACGCGCAAGGCTTATACAGCGTCTGCTTCCTGTCCGCCAATATATGCTGATGACAGAATGTTGTCAACGGCATCGCTTTCGACTTACACCCAGAAAAGCCACACCTTTTCCTCTCAGCCCCCTCAATTTTCTCCCCATTCCCATTCCCACCCTCCTCCTCCTCCTCCTCGTCGTCGTCGTCTTCGAAAGGGCTTTTCCCAAACTCCCAATAGTAATCGCGATGCTTAACCCTAATCTCCTCTATCAGCGCCCAGTACTGGCTCTTGTAAACCCTAAGCAATCCCTTCGCCTGGCGAGATCGCCGGCGAAGCACCTCCTCGCGCGAGAGGAACTCCGACTGATCGAGCGCTTCATCGCAGCCGGAAGAGCCCTCGCCGATCGGCATTGGGTTGGGATTAGGGTTAGGGTTTGGGTTTCGATTGGGGATTGAGAGAGGGAAGAGAGGCTCTTTCTCTTTCTCTTTCTCTGGCATTTTTTTGCTCGATGATTATTTGCTTGATTATTATTGAGAGAGAACAAGAGGCGGGAGTATTTATAGATAGGGTGAAATTCAGTCAATGATTTATTCGGTAATTTTATTATTTGGTCCAAGATCTCGTGAAATTGACTTTCCTTTTACTCGCCTCTATCTTTATTTTCACTATTTTGGAATGGAGTGAGGGAGAATTTTTTTGGGTAAAGAACGCTAAAATACCCTTAACTACCTTTTTTCACTAAAATACCTTCAGGTAATATATATATTTATTTCTTGATATATGGGTTGAAATTTAAAAACATTTATTTATTTTTTTTGCAAAAATCTGTAAGCATTTAAGGAGGAGGCGGCATGGAAACCAAGTCCGTTTATAGTTGGTCGAAAATTCTCTTTTGCCACTGTAAGTGGGAGGATTCTGATGGGGCAAAACAGCCCAACCCCCGGATCTACGTGAGAAAATGACGAATAATACTGCGGAATAATAATAAGCACAAATACTACAAGAAAAAACATCAAGATTTAACATGGTTCGGCTCCGATTGAATCTAATCTATAATGATGCAAGAGAGAACTTCCACTATCAAATTAACAAAAAAAGAGATACTACATCATCAAAGCACAACAACTTTGGGCAACAATCTTCTTCAAAATGATGTGGAATGTTGAATCTTCAATCCAAATGAGCTTCTGTAAGAAAATCCCTTTGCATGCCCTCTTCTTCTTCTCTTTTTCTTGCCAAACCTAACCTTTGAAATGGATGATGAAATGAGTAGAATTATTGAAAAAGAGAACTCCATTGCCATATTACCTTGAGTCCTAACCCATATCAAATGGGTCAAACCCAAATGACTTAAGCTTTGTCTCTAACACCAAATCAACAAAGAGACCCAAATTGGTTGAGTCTACACATGGGTATGGACCCAAACCCAACAATCTCCTCCTCCAAACCCATGAGAGGAGGCCACCATAGCTATTCAAACGGAACCCATGCCGGACGCTTTCCAGCAAAACACTTGCTTCTCTTTCGACAAGCCTTTTGTCAACATATCAGCTTCATTTTTATCGGTGTGGATTTTGATAAGTTTCAACAGCTTATTCTCAAGCACATCTCGTATCCATCAATATGCTTGGACTTTGAGTTGAAACTCGGATTTTTGCTTAAGTGGATTGCACTTTGACTATCGTAATAAACAACATAATGTTTTTACGACAAACCCAATTCTTTAAAAAAATGCTTTATCCACAACATCTCTTTGCAAGCTTCGGTAACGGCTATATACTCGGTCTCGGTAGTGGACAAGGCAACACACTTTTGCAACTTCGATTGCCATGATACACCCCCCCCCTCGGGCAAAAGTGACCAAATATTCCGAAATGGATTTTCTAGAATCAATATCACCGGCCATATCGGTGTCAGAGTAAGCAACCAACTCCGGTTTATCACCTTCGAAACATAAACACTCCTTCAAGGTGCCTCGAAGATATCGAAAAATCCACTTTATTGTGGCTCAATACTCCTCTCTACTCGGATTAGAAATAAATCGGCTAACAACACAAACGGCATGCATAATACCAGGATGTGTACACACCATCCTATACATCAAGCTATCAATAGCCAATGCATAGGGAATATTCTTCATGTCCTCTTTCTCTTTCAAATTTGAAAGACATTGCTTCAAGCTCAATTTAAAGTGACCCACAAGTGGAGAACTAACCGGTTTTGCTCTCCCTATATCAAATCTTTGAAGCACTCTCTCAATATAGCTCTCTTGCGACAACCGTAACTTCTTTGCTTTTCTATCACTAGAGATTCCCATACCTAAAATTTTCTTTGCCGGTCCTAAGTCTTTCATCACAAAAGACTTGCTTAGCTCATCCTTCAACTTGTCAATTTTGAATTTATCATGCCCAACAATTAACATGTCATTAATATAGAGCAAAAGAATGATAAAATTACCCTCACCAAATCTCTTTACGAAGACACAATGATCCGATGCGGTTCTTTTGTAGCCTCGATTCAACATAAAAGAATCGAATTTTTTGTACTATTGCCGAAGAGCTTGCTTGAGGCCATAAAGACTTTTCTTCAATTTGCATGCTAAGTGCTCTTTACCACTGACTTCGAAACCTTCGGGTTGTTGTATATAAATGTCCTCCTCCAAATCACCATAGAGAAATACAGTCTTCACATCTAATTACTCGATCTCCAAATCCATGCTTGCGGCCATACCCAACACAACCTAAATAGATGACATTTATTTACCCCCGGAAACCGGACTGAGCCGCGGGAAGCGCGTCTAACCTGAATATGGGGGCATATACTATATAGAATATATCTGTCCATCTATCCGAAGATACCAAGTTGATTTATGGCACCGTATATCGGAAGTTGGATGGATGCAACCTTTGTAGCTGGTTTATCAGATTCCCCTTCGTATATAAGGGGTTTTTAATTGTAGGAACGCTTTTTCCTGCAGGCGCAAACCCCTGCAGTTAATTACATTATCATAAAGCGATAACAACTTTCTCTGCTTCAAATATATCACTTCGTGTCGTGTTATATATTGTTTATTTTGGGTTGCTCTTGGATTGTATACGGAGACTAATATATATCATCTTCCATAAGGCGAGGATTAGTCCAAATCTGTACATATTAGATTTGGGGTGAACTTAGGACGCATATCTCATATAAATAATATCCATCAGTTCGGAGGATACTTGTGTTTGATCTAAGGATCGTGAGTTGTATATGAGACTAAGATCAACTTAGAAAATTTGTCTAAGGATCGTTAGTTGTATATGGGACTAAGATCAACATAGGTCACATAATATAAAGATCTTTAGTTGTATATGGGACTAAGATCAACTCAGATAACAGTAAGCATATGGGTTCAACCGATCATCTGATCACATATGAAGTATAAGCTTCCATACTTAGCATATTTTGGCTAAGTTCCAAGCTTTGACTTTTCATCAGGTGCGCTTTCTATGGGTAGCCCATGGATAGTATACGGTAGTCAATATGGAGATAGTCCATAAGGCAGAATACCGGTTTAGGGACATAGCGGTCCATCTTTCAGCTTGCGCGCATGCATATTTATTACGTGGCAAAGTTAACGATGGTAACATGGGATGCACCAAATATTGTGGCGTGATCCAATTTGAAAGCATTTATATTTCCTTCAAAGATATACATATACATATATGTATACTTGGGGTGGTGGTTGTTAGAATGGTGCGCATCAATATAGGATGCGCATTAATATGAGGGTGCGTATCAATATGAGGTGCACATCAATATAGGATGACCAATATGGATTTAAGACACTGTCTTGATGAAATTTCATATTTTTTCATCAAATTGGGGCGATGAAAGAGTCATTGGTTATCGGGATCCACCATTTCTCCGAAGACGCTGTTTACCGTCGAAAGACCGGGCCGAGACGTCGGGACGTTTAGCCTGAATATGGGGACAGATACTATTTGGACATATCCATTCATCTCTCCGAAAATACCAAGTTGATTTATGGCACTGTATATCGGAGGTTTGGATAGATGCGACCGTTGTAGCAGATTTCATCAGATCCCCCTTTATTTGTGAGGTTTTTTTTATTGTGGGGACGCTCTTCCCTGCAGGCGCAAGCCCATGCAGTTAATTACGTTATCGCGCTGCGATAACCACTTTCTCCTGCTCTAGTAGTTCACTTCGTCTCGTGTATATTTTTGTTTATTTTGGCTGCCTGTGGATTGTATACGAAGACTATTTTATGTCGTCGCCCGTAGGGCGCGGTTTAGTCTAAATCCGTATATTTTACATTTAGGTTTGGTTTTTGAACTTAGGTTATATATTTCTTTACTTCAAAACTTTTTGGTTTTATTTAAGGACCGTTAATCTAGTTTGAGATTAAGATCAATTTAAATATATGAGCATTTGGGCTCAATTTATTTTCAACGAAGAATACGTTAGTTTTATTTTTTTAGACTAAGATCAACTTAGCAATATTTTCAGGATTATTAAATTTTATTAAGATCCAACAACAGAGCATTTAGGCTCAGCTGCAATAAAACTTCAGAGACTTAGCCAATTTGGGCTTAGTCTGCTCAGTCTTTTCTTCTTTTTTATTTTTTTTCAAAAGTGTTTAGCACTTATTTAGGTTATGTTTGTACGGTCTTTTTCCTTTTGTGCAGGAGTGCTAAGCACTTCAGTCATTTTGACTGAATATGTATAGTGCTGAGCACTTTTTATGGCGTTCACGTGAGGAGCACGTGCGGCACTATCTCATTTCTTTTGTTGAGCGCCTACGCGTATTTCACGTGAGACGCTGGGCGCTGCCCAATCAGTGCTAAGCACTCAACCGTTTTGACTGCATATGACGTGCTAAGCACTTTACTCAGTGTTCACGTGTATTTCATGTGAGACGCTGGCGTTCCGTCTTGGGCGCCCACGTGAGAAGTACGTGAGGTGCTAATTCCTTTTCTTTTTTAGAAATTGAATCTTTGATAATGACATTTTGACTATTAATGATCACCAAGATCTTTGTTTTGAAGATCTGAGATCAGGTTTTCTTTCAGAACTAAGTTCCTATGTTTTTTTTATAAGAACTAAGTTTCTTTTAGGGTTAAACCCTATTTTAAGAGGAATTAAATTCCTATAGGATAGGTTTTTTTTCTTTTTCCTAGTTCTTTTCTGAATCTTTGATTCTCAAGAACAAGATCTTTCCGATGAGAATTAAATTCTCAACTTGTGGGGACTTGTCTTGTGGATCTCAGATCCAGAGAAAGAACTAAGTTCTTGAGAAGGGTTAAACTTTAGATATGCTATGATAGGTAAAGGAGATGTTTTGATCTCTGTGGTTTCTTTACCTAACATTAGAGAGAAGAAAGATCTTCCTCTCTATTGAGAATTAAATTCTCTGTTGTTTTTAGAGCTTTCTGTACTTTTTGCAGAAGCTTATGGGGGGTTCCCTCTATATGAGACTTGAAGTTTCAGGTCCTTTATATAGTGGAGGCAAACTGTTGATTAGTTTTAGAAAAATCTTTCATTTGAGAGATACCAATTGATTTAATTGGTCTCAAAGATTATTTGGGAAATTTTATCCACCGTTGAATCTTTGATCCGGTGATTTCTGTTTTATAGAATATATTTTCTTGTTTTTAACAAGATTAGGGAAACATTTTCCTATATACAGAATTTTATTCTATGAAACGGTGATTTTTAATCACCATTGGATTTTTAATCCAAGGGCTTTCTGTTCTATAGGGAGCAATCTTTCTTTTATTAGAAAGATCGGGGAAGTATATTCCCAAAAATAGAATTTAATTCTATCATTGGATTTTTGATCCAATCGAGAGTATTTTTCTCACTTAGAAAGATTTGGGAGATATTTTCTCCTAATAGAATTTTATTCTATTACTTGATGATTTATTATCACCATTGGATTTTTGATCCAATAGCTCTGTTTAATAGAGAGTATCCCAGTTTTTAAGGAAATATCCCATGTAGAATTTAATTCTATTTAATTTTAACTTGGGCACCGGCGTTCACGTGTTGTGCATGTGGGCACCACTTAAGAATTTAATTCTTATATATGATAGACGCTCCCGTGCTTTGCACATTGGCACCCATATGAGCTTCACGTGCGGCGCCACCATAGCATTTAATCCTAAGGAGATGGCGATGGCGCCTTCGTGGAGAGCACGTGAGGCACTGCCTCATTAAAATTTAATAGAGCTTAGCTCTTTTTACTATGTTTAAATATTAGGGGAACAAATGCCCCCACCGTTGTTCTTACGCGGCTTACACGTGAGTACAACGGTGCCATCTTTACCACCGTTGGATGTTCTAGGAAGTTGAACCGTTCTCCTCACGTCCTATAAATAGGGCCTTTGGCCCTTGAGATAACTGTTGTCTCATCATCTTCCTCCTTAAATTTTTTCTTTCTTGAAAATTTAATTCTCATTTCAGAACTTAGATCTCTGCCCACAGAACTCCTTCTGATCAGAATTAAACTCTGCCAAAAATTTTGGTAAGGATTATGAACAGAGCTTAGCTCTTAAAAGATTTTTTATTTTGTTTTGGATTTTTAATCCATTAACAGAGTTTGGCTCTTTTCTTGAACTGATCTCTTAGAGATCTTAAAAAAAATTCTTTTTTTTTAGTAGACCATGGGTCTTGAATCAATGGACATCCTCGAGAATCGCTAGTTCTCTTCTTAGGGTTTTACCCTATCATTGATTCTGATTTTTGAGAATCTATGGAATTTAATTCTATTATGTTTCCCATTTATTTCCCATCATGGGGATTTCTGGGATTTTATCCCATTATTGGAGGAATTTAATTTCATCTTGTCTTGAAGAGCTTAGCTCTGAATTTTTTTTGAACTTTTGGGAATTTTATTCCCCTTTCTGTTCTTGAGTATTTTCCTTTTTAGGGGTTTAATACCTTCTTTACATATTTGAATCTGTTGTTATTTTTAACAGAACCCGCTTTTCGAGGATGTTGGGAGTTTTTAACTCCACCGTTTAATAGGACTATTCATTTAATAAGAATCCTTTTGGATTCTCACAATGGGCGCATGTCTTATCATTGATGAGCCATCACCTTGATTTTATGGGGCTCACTGATTTTCCTTTAAACTTTAGTGATTTTAGTATGCTAATCGCTAACCCTCAATTAGTTTTTCTTTTCAGGTACCATGGCTTCTGGTTCCTTTTTTTCCCTATGTTCGCTCAGAGAGTGCTTTTGCCGACACCCCTATTGATCGTGAAGTCCTTGCTTTAATCCGGGACTATGATTCGGAACGGAAATCTCTTCACCTATGGGGAGCGTGGTATAGCTATATTATCCGGGGTTGGCGCAGCTTTACTTGTGCGGCGCCATCAGAACGGATCCCTTCGATTCATTATGCCGATCCTCTGCAGGTTGCTTATGCTGTGGAAGAGGTCAATTGGACTGCGGAGGGTCGTCTTCAACCTTTCATGGATTGATACCAGTCCAGCTGCCGATGGCCCTAGATATTTTGGGACGTCGTATGTGTCAAGGAGAGGCGCGTCCTTGGGATTAGGTTTACACAATAGAAGTGACCCCTCGATATCTGGTTGGTTACCTCCAGTGGGCTCGCTACATTTTATCGGCCAAGAAATCGCTACTGCTGAAAACCGGGTTATATCCAGCGGTCTATGCATCTCTCTTCTATCACCACACTCCTCATGTGTGGTGGGTTAAATCCTTCCTGGAACAGTGGAATATTCCGACCAATACGTTTCTATTATCGGACCGGGAGGTATCGATTTCGCTGGAAGAGTTCGCAGATATTTCCGGGTTATCTGTGAGAGGGGAGCATTATGAGGAGATACTTCCTCCTGACGAGTATATCTTTGCTACCGAATCGGTAGTCATAGGCCTTACTCCGGAAAACGCTATCCAGCACAAGTTCCCGAGTCCGATCAAGGTGTTAAATATCTATGAAAGCTTGTTTTTGGAATCCGGGGGGCATGGGGTTAGCTTTACGGACTTTGTTGCCTGTTTCCTTCGTCCAGAGGTTTTATTGAAGAAGGCTGCGAAGTTTGCCAAGCTTGATGATCCGTTCCGGGTTTGGCTTGGACAAATTGCTGACTGCAGATGCAGATTTAAGGAAGTTCTTTATTCCGGACATCCCCATCGTCCCTTTTACAGAGATTGCCACTCCGGATATTGACGAGGAAACATTTTTTGTGGGCTTCATTGGTTTGTGGCTGAGCTGGTTTGCACTCCCAATACATCCTCGCTATATGAGACCGTCTATTTTCTATCCGGCTCATCGTGTTGCGGGGGAGACGCATATAGCTATTGGGGTTGCAGGATTGGCCGATTTATATCATGGCCTAAGTATAGCGGCCGACACCACCCAGCCGGGTTTGAAGCCCGTAAATCTCCCTTTGCATTACTTCACTTCATGGATCAAGATGCACATGTTGGGTGCCTTTGGTGTGCATAAAAGACCTAGATTTTATGGAGGGTACAATTTCCCTAGGGTCATGCAACTGGTCGACGCTTCTTCTCCGGACCCAACACAACGAGAGGCTTCGCGATTGCTTCTGCGTCTGTGCATGGTTGGGGACAGCATGACCTTTGTCGATAGGGTCTTGACCATTGGTAAAGAACCTTCTAAAATGGTCCAGCCGCTTCGTGATGTCTTTAAGGATGGAGTTTCTGCTTTGAGGGTTCGGGAGATCGTGCATTTGTTTTCCATCAGGCCGGGTTTCCTAGTATTCAGGAAAAATGCCTCGGTGTTATTCATGAGGTATAACCCACATCGCTTTGCTCAGCAATCTGGCTATAACCAAGGCGTTCCTCTCGAAGCATTTCTCGTCGATCCGGTTGCTTCAGAGGAGAGCGTTCGCAGCGCAGTGCACCATTTTATGTGGCTGAACACAAGATCTTATTTTCTGATTTCTGAGCCGAGTCATATTCCGAAGGCCTCAAACACTTATATAGTCTGGTACCAGCATACTACGGGTGCCGTTATCAAAGAAGAAAGGTGGATGCTCCTTGATTATAAGGATTCTGTCCTGGCTAGTAACCCTACGATTCCACTGAAACGATGAGCAGTTGTCCGTCCTTCCTTGAGAGAGAGCGACACAGTTATTGTTCTGCGAGCCTTCCCAAAGGTGTTGACGGCTAAGCTATGACCGGACGTAAGTGCTCCTGGTGATGTAGTGGTTGCAGCGTCTCCTGAGTCGAGTATTGGCTCAGAAATCGGGACTCGCCGTCCCAAGAGGCTTGTAAAGCACAAGCTCTTATCGTCAAGTGTTGCTGCCGTCTCTTAGAAGAAGAAAAAAATACATGTTTTCGGCTGACGTTGTATTTGGTCAAGAACCTCATGCTCCCTATAGTGAAGGCTTGTCCGAATACGGCACCAACGACAGTCTGTTTAAAGCTTCTACTGATGAGAACGCCGCAACTAATCTTCAAGCTGCTATTAAGGCTTCTGAGCGATTAGCCCGCGAGAAAGCAGCGTTTGCTTCTCTTGCGGCATCAGGTACGTCTCATTTATACTATTTCGTATATTTTAGAGTTTATTGCGCTTTATTAATACTCCTTTCTTAACAGGCATCTCTATTGAAGAGGCTATTTTGGCGTCTCTTAAAACATTCGAGGAAGAGGAGAGGCTTCGTGCTTCTATGGGCCTCGGTATGCTTCGTTCTGTGACGCCCTTAAAATATTTTAGCTTATTTTGTCCACATCCTGACATCCCCCTTTTTCTTTATTACAGGAACTACCGCAGCTTGTGTCATTCCGAGTGAAATGCCATCTTTAGATGGTAGTGCGGAGGATACTCCTCCCTCGATGGCACCTACGGAACTTTCAGAGCTACCGGTTATCGTTGAAGCCACCCCAGGGCCACTGCGGAAAGCGTCGCTGAAGCAGCCGATGACGGACATTATAGCGGATCCGGAGGCTAAGTCTAATTCAGATAAAGATGTTCCTCTATCTGTGGTTCTGGAGAGATCTTTCCGCACAGCTAAAACCGAGAAGAAGCGTCGGAAGCATACAACGAGGGAGCATCAGGCTACCTTGGCCGCAGGTGTGGGTTCGAGTGAGATACGACTCTCTGACGTTCCTATGGAGTACATTCCTTCTTCCTTGTCAACCGCTCATAGGCAGATCGCGCGTGCAGCTCGTGAAGAGCTTGAGCGGTTACTTCAAGGTGAGACATCACACGATATTGTAATGAAACATAGTAGGACTTATTTGCTTTTCTAAGTTTCTTTCTATAGCAGTTTTTTCTTGAATTATAACACATTTTTCCTCGAATGATACAGCAGGGCCAAGTTTAGGTGTCAGCGATGCGGATGAGGTGCCAGCATCTGGGGACTCTGGGGTGCCAGGCCTTCATTTTGAGTCTGAGATTGTTCCAGCTGCCACTTCCTCTCCTTGTGGATCCTTGAAATTGGTGGGTGATGCTAGCATAACGACGGCCCTTATTGATTTGGGAAATGAAGGTGCAGATGTTGAATCTGTCTTCCCAATGGTGGTGGACGTCGAAGAAGCTGACGCAACTAGTGACGCCCTAGATACAACTATGGTTTCGGCACCGTCAGGTATTTTTCGTGCTGTTACTTTTGGATTCTCAATCCTGCTAGACACATTTGCTAATATCTTCTTTATTTCGAATATAGGCACAATAAACCTTGACGCTGTGCTGATTGATGAACCCCGTTAGCTGGTACCATGATCGTTACTGTTCTATGCATCTCTTTTGAACCTCCCTGAGTTTTCTCGGGCCCAGCGACGGAAGGTAAAACTCTTTTACTTCCTCGCTTTAGCATTGGTATTACTCATTGGTTTAATTTCTTACGTATATTGTTGCTATCTTACAGGAGTGATTTTCAACCACTTGTGCCAAATGTTAACCCCGCACTTCGCCTTCCAATCAGGATCCGTCCTTCCTTCTGGCATTGGTTAGTATATTTTTCATTTCTTATTTCATCTTTCCACAAGTAAACCTTTTCTAATAGGCTTTTCCCTATACCTGTCACGCCCCGCTTCCCAGTAGACGGAAACAGTGATGTGGCAAGCCCACGACGTATTTATTTCGAGAAGGTCATTTCCCGGAATAAATACGCTAAGCGTAAAGTAAGCAATATAAAATGACAAGAAATAAACATGAGATTTAAACTTCAACAACTTTATTTGCATTCAACTTGAAGCATTTACAATATATGAGTTCAACTGAAACGAAATACAATACAAGAAGAGAAATGCTTAAACATGTGGCATACATAAACTGAGAAAAATAGCTAGTCTAGTCCTGAGTCGTGATCTGGTCTAGCTCCTCCTCTGTGATGTCTACCTCCTTAGTCTTCATAGAACCTGATGAACATTCAAAGAAATAAAGATGGGTGGAATTCCCGTCAGCGAACTTTCGCTCGGTAAGTCCCCAAGAAAAAGTGTGAAATATAATGATAAAGAAAATGTATATCATGAAGTAATGGACTAGGAGATATGTTGTTTAAACATGTCTATTAATATAAGCATGACAATTCTATTTAACATGTAGTTCTATTTATATCATGGCAAAATAACATGAGCATGGTATAGCATGGCCATGTAGTGTAGGTATAGTGAACATAAAGTGAAAGTAAGTGTCCTAAAAGTTCTTTAAATGGGTCAACTAATGTAACGTAAGTTCAAGAGTGAATGTCAACCAATCTCAAGAGTGTTCTCGAACCCAACAGGCTGTAATCCAGGGGCAAGGAACCACGGGCTCGAATCAAGTGTTAGTAACGGGACTTCAACCTAGTGTTGAAGTATTCCAAACTAAACAGGCTGTAATTCAGGAGTAAGGAAACACGGGCCTTCATGATAGCTTGCTTGTGTTAGTAGACATAGATTCATGATCTAGTGGGACTCCTGAAATTTCATTGGATTCACGTATGAAATACCTCAGCACCCCATGTATTCTACGTTATAGTTAAAATTACTAGTCTTGCTCGATCCATGAATACATCAAGTTTTCAAGATTGAGTTCATATCAATATCATGTATTCGTGTCAAGTATTTTTGTATTCATATCAAGTTGTATTCATGGTTCGAGTCAAGTCAGTTTAAATAGAAACCATTGTGTTCTGGTATTCATGTTAAGTTCATGTCCAATTATAATTAGGGTTTGGTTAAGTCAAGTATATATGTTTGATATTGATGGTTTGAATTCGAGTGTTCATGTTCAAGTATTCATGTTTGACTTTATATTCAGGTTTGAATTGGATTCAGGTTTGAATTAGACTCGGACCGAGTCAGACATTTGTACTGATTTAACTTTGGAAATCTTAAGTTTGGGAATTATCGGCAATTGCTGTACATGGACGGCTGGATTTGTGTCGTTTTTCAAGACAATTGTCATTAATAACTCCAGTTAAGTTTTAGGTAAGCACCCACTTTCTCCGGTTCTCTGGGGCTCAAGAGAATTGATCCCGCTTAAATCTATATTTACTAAAGTCCTTAAATATTGTTTTTATATAACTCGATGGGGTTTTATAAAAAAATATTTTAACATAGTTTAAAAATAAAAGCTCGAGGGTGATTAGTATTATTTGAGGTTGTCATAAGCATGGATTTTAAGTATTTGGGGTTATTTTAGTGATAATTACTTAGCTTGGAAAGTTCATGGTATTTTAATGTAAAGTTTGCCTTTTTGGTATCTTGATGGTATTTTATTGTCATTTGTTAATCTTTTCAATTTTGAAAAAATATAGATTTATTATATTTTGAAAATATGGATTTATAATTTTATATAATTTATTTTTTTTAAAATAATTTTATTTTATTTAGAAAATTTGTATTGCTTAAATAACCGTATTTAAATCCTTTCTAGACCGAATGCTCTGTGAGAAGATCTGCATCTCGTTCTACTAGCTCAATGATGTGCAATAATCTACACCATCCGTTAGCGGGTTTCCGAAAAAGGGTTGTAGATGCATATTTGCAAAGGATATGAAATACCGCATTTTAAAGAAATCCGGTTTTTAAATTATATGGTATTTTATTGAAAGATTTTCTTCGTAACAAATATTCATACAAAAGAGTCATCGTGCTATGGAATAAGAGTATACGTGATGGGTAGGTTGTTACCCCGTGAAGTTTTTCCTAAAGGTTTAATTTTAATGAAACTAAAAAAGCGATATCAAAGTTCATGGTATTTTAATGAAAAAGTTAATTTAAAGTTATTTTACATGATATTCTAGGCTAAAACTTATTCTAAATATTGGTATTAAGTTTACAAGTATTGTGTAAGAATTTGGATGAACAATATATAAGAAAAATTGGAGTTTCTAGAGTTTAGAAAAAAGATATCGGTATTAAATCCATTTTTACCGATTTTGATTAAAAAGAAATTCAAAGAATAGAAAGGGAGTTTGGAAGGGACTTACCATTTGATTATGCTAAGAAGAGGGGGAGGAAGAGTAAGAAAGATTTGGGGTGTCGCGGGAGCTCCGGATGTTCTTTCGATCTTCACCAGAAGTTGATCGCTTGCTAACTCTTCTTTACTCCACTTGTACTTAGGAAATTTTTAAGAGTTTTGGCTAGAATTTTCAGAATGGTGAAGGGCTAGGACATGGGGTAGTATTTATAATAAAAAATTAGGGTTTTGGAATTGAAAATGTGGATTAAAAATCATTAAAATATGGTTTAATTATGAAATGAAAGGTCTCTGTTTAATTGCAGAGAAATCAAACAGTGCAGGGGAGTTGGGGGTAGGTGAAGGGGTGTGTGTGCAAAGACCGAGGACATTTGGGCACCATCCAACAGTCGGGGCCAGCCATGATGAGCTTTCCGCCGGTCTATTGTTGGGGTTGGGTCTCGAGATTTGTGCCACGTGTATTTCTCAGTGTTTACTCCATTTTCCACATGTTTGATTTTTTTGACTTTTCATTTTTTTGTGTATTGTACGTGTAATGTTTTGGACTTCTAAAAAGTTAAAATGAAAAATCAGAAAAAAATAATTGTAGCTAATGGGAATCGAACACAGAGACTATGTCACAGCAGTGCAAAGGCTTTACCAGTGAGCTACAAGTTGTTTTTTGCTTTTATTTAGCAAAAGTAACTTATAACTCAAACTCAGGCTGTTATACTCTCTTCTGTACATTACAAAAGAAAAAAAAATTGTTCAGTGATTTCAGCGTGACTAAGTTGTTGGCCAAATTTTGAAGAGATTGCAGTTGAAAGGGTTGCTGAATTTGGTGTGGTGGCTGTTGCTGTGGAGGAAGCTTTTGATAGTTATTTTTGCTTGAGAATTGATTTTGATTTTGAGATTGGTTTTGGTTCCAAGCAAAATTAGGATGATTTCTCCATCCCTGATTATATGTGGATGAATGAGGGTCATTTCTAGGTTTTTGCTGAAAAGCAGCATTGGTTTGTTCATGACCTTGAGACAGGATTCAAAGGACATTCTTCCGTTAAATGTGATGGGTCAAAAAAGCAAACACACACAGTTTTAGGGAGCGTAACTTGATTTAGGGCGGTTGACGAGACTTTGTTTTTGATAGCTTCGAGTTTCTTTTGCATTGCAGCCATTTCAGCTTTCACTGCGATGGAGTAATATCAATGCTAGTTTCTTCGTGGGATATTACTCCATCGCAACCCTTTCAGAGCAATTCTCTTACCCATTTGGTTCCCACGAAACGTAAGGACCCCGGTTGTCCTACAATATGTATAATTATTGGGGGTAAAAATATCAATCGTGCTCTACTCGATTTAGGTTCTAGTGTTAACTTTCTTCCGTATTCTATTTATGAGCAATTAGGCATAGGAGAGTTGAAACCTACGCATTGCACTCTCCAGATGGCCGATTGATCTATCACCCAACCTCGGGGTGAGCTAGAGGACATGTTTATCAAAGTCGGGGAATTTATATTCCCTGTGGACTTTATAGTTATAGATACACAGCCTGTGGCAAACCCACAGAACCAAATTCCGGTGATTTTAGGTCGACATTTTCTAGCAACTTCCAATGCGATAATCAATTGTCGTAACGGTTCAATAAACCTATCTTTTGTGAAGATGACAATTGAGCTTAATATCTACAAGTTAGGAAGTCAACCCTCCGAACCCTATGCTCATATAGTTGATATACGTTCGATCGAAAAGATAGATTTCGACAGTTGTGAATTTGAGGAGCTTCACGATACTTATCTCGACGCCACTTGTGCGTTATTGTTTGATCCTACTATTTATTATACACATGAGAACCCTTCTATCAAAAAGTCCACACCCACATCTGAATCCTTTGACTTATTGAATGAGTTAGTCGAGCTGTCCGGGTCAACATCTAATGCTATATATGAACCTTTTATGGAGTCCGAGTATCAGCCCGTTCTTTCCGATGAGATTATCATTCGGAATATCGATGAAAGTTTTGAAGACATTTTTGACGAAGAACTCGCATTCCTAAAGGACATGGGAGTTGTGATGAATCAACCCCCACCCAAAGAAGTTGAACCGCCATCCCTTCTTCTTATCAAAAACGAGAATGCGAGTATTGCACCATCACTGTTTCGTCTCTACCAACTGAGACGTAAACCCGATCGATTACGCCTCTTATCTCCCCACTTCTTCACATCTATGATCTTCCACCAATTATGTTGTTATATCGATAAAATATTCGAATGGTTGGTGATGATTTTTGATCTTTGTAAAGTTTTGCATAGACCAATAACTTTACCCCCCCTCTTATAATTTTAAATGCTTAATATTGTTTTACTCAAGTTTTGGGGGGGGGAGAAAAATATTTTGGCTCTTGAAAGAAAAACAAATTTTTTAAAATTGTGAGCCAAAAATAAGTTTGGGGGAGGATTTCACTGTCCCCTTTACTAACTTATCTTCCCAAGTCTACAGGTTTTAAGCTTAACAGATGACATCAGTGAGAACACTGCTGCAAATAAGTTTGGGGGAGGTTTGTGCGTATTCACGCATCATTTTGCATTATACTAAATAATAGCAATTTTTTTTTTGATAATAGAAGTTAGGAAGTGAAGAATACATATGAAAGATAGGAGGAGATTTAAGAAAAGCAAGAAAATTAGATATTTTATAATGAAGCTAGTAATAGATAGTCATGAGCTGTTGTCCCAAGGGTTAGTAAGATGAGGAAAATCACTAATCTGAGAATAGAAATAAGTCTGAAAAATAGTCTCTATTCTTGAGTTCAAACATCTGAATATTAATATCCTACTATACGCACTTGCACACATCTTGAAACTTGGGATAGTAGATGATACCTTGAAATGCTCTTGTCTATAAGCCTTAGTATGAAGAAGGAAATATATAAACAAAAATATAAATGAAAAAATGGTGAAGAAAAATGAACACTGGTTTTGTAATTACTTAAGGCAACATAAAAAAACTATAGTGTGGATTCCTTATCACCTAATGCCTTAGACCAACTGGTTTGGGAGCCACTGCTAAGTTTTAGGTGTTGCAAGACTAGGATATTGCTAATTACGCCTAAAAGAGTGAACACATTTGATAATCGGTTGGTTAGTAGCTTAAAAAGTATTAACGGTCGCATGAAAAATGTGTGATCAATTCCATCAGAAATATTCACCGATTAAAAAGTACTAAGGAAGATGGACAAGAGTATGATAGCTTGAATTGAATTCTCTAAGTGTAAGGATGTCTTTTACACACACGTAGGGGTATATGATCGATGTTTGGAAGAAAGGTAGGGAGGAAGACTAAAGGCGATATTTTATTGAGGGATGATGTGATTTCTGATATCTTTTCATGACTATTAAGATAGGGCTCATGGCTACTAAAAATCTAGTGTAGTTTGAAACTCTTATCTTCAAGTTTTTTCTTTTATATGTTTTTATCTTTGTATGTAACTTTCATCTTCTTTCTTTTTATTATGGGATTTTGTGGGTGTAATCCGCTGAAGACCCTCAGGAGACAACACTCCTCCTACTAGGGACACCTAGAGATTTAAAGGCTTGTTGTGAAAGTCTATCTTAGCACCACCATGAGGTTCTAGTGGCATCAAGCATGCCGAATTTAAAATTTTTAGGTGCTAAGTTAGACTTAACCAAGATCGTAACTAGAATTTTAGGGTTTAAACCTATGATGATATGTAAACTAAAGAGAAGTAAAGATAGCTATACCCTTATAGATCGAGTTCTTCAATTCATAAGCTCCGTGTAGTAGTCCACGCGACTCCACTAGGCTCCACTTGAGAGTTTGAGCGAGCTTCCTCGATGTACTTCGTGCCGAAAATGATCTACGCGAAGCCCACTAGCTCAAGCTACCTCTTCACTAATCTCCTATTAGTGAAGTAAACACGCCACACCAAAGTGCTAGTTTGGTGTGGGGTGGTGAAGCAGGGGATTTGAGGCTCACTAATTTGTGTTCAAGCTTCATGATTCACATCACATGTGAGGGTTGAAGCTTGAACCATGATCAAGAGGAAGAAGAAGATGAGAGCAAGAGAGCATATGAGAGCAACACTTGAAAAAGGATAAGTATTGTGAATGAAGTGTAGAATGGCAACCTTTTGACCCTCACTCATTCAAGCATGGAGAAAAATGCAATATAAAATTGCAACCATGCTTGAATAGTGAGTCAAGATAAATAAACAAAAGATAAAAGCCATGCCTCACCATGCTCCCATTTTCCACCTCAATTTTTATTTTCACAAAATAAAAATTCATGCCATGCTTCATCATTATATATATATGTATATATATATATACATATATACATATGTGTATATATATATATATATACATATGTATGTATACATATACATGTATGTACATGTATACATGTATGTACATGTCTATATATATATATATATATATATATATATATATATATATATATATGAAGAATAATTAGTGAGCTAATGATATTAGTTAAGATATAATTATATCAAATATAATATACATCACATTATTAAATCAACACTTGATTTAATAATCCGGTTATATCACATTTAACCGACTAATATCATTTATCTGTGTATCACATTATTAAATCAACGCTTGATTCGATAATCTGGTTATATCACATATAACTTAACTTGATAACAGATAACTGCTAGATTACAATACGGTATCACATACACGTATTTAATCAGGCCCACGCACATATCACATATGTGTCCTACTTCGTTTCGCTTGAACCAGGGAACATCTGTGTGGGACTCTAAAAACTCGTCAATACGCCAGCAGTTGGTGATGATCACATCAGTTACCTACAATCCGTCAGCGGTACTAGCTGGACGTAACGGCTACCCGGGTATTGAGCGATATGAAGATCAACAAGCAAGCTTGTCCATACTCTCCATGAAGCCTATCAGTAACACTACCGTACAGTCCGGTCTTTTCGTCTGATATGTTGCATATCATGTCTACGGGTGGTAAACGTCAGACCCCAGTAACGTGATAAGTCATGTCGATGTCTGGTCTATAAGGATTTGAGAAACTACTGATAACTCTTATAAGTAAATCTCAGCAGCAGCCCTGGCCAGCGACTTCCAGTTATAGCCAATCGATCATAGCGCAACATCAACCCCCAATACCGGGAGAGACGAAACCCCTCCTATCGCTCATTGTCTCCATGTGACTCGGGACTGTACCCAAAATCCACCTGTTTGCACAACTCCTCTTGAGCGTGGTAGGGAGGAAATCAAAGCCCAGTGGGAGCTACACAAGACTCTATGACGATCTCGGATTTACAGACTAACCTGTACCAGTGTCACCAGAGGACTGCTATTTGACGATTGGTATACTACCAATTAGGAGTCCTCGGTGAGTCCTGTTCGGCGTACCCATTCTCTAATGAACATCTGTGTACAATCTTTGATGTCACACACTAATGGTTGTGGGATCAACCATCGCCCTCTAAGGGACAAGAAACGTACACACTAGTCTACTCTGGAATATCGATGCCCTATCTCGATATTTCCTTGGCTAGGAACAGTTAAAGGATGTACTTTTGGACCACCCTGGCCCCACTAGTATGATCTCATCATAATCCTGGTAGTCAAGTACATATCCTAAGGGCTTTATCAACATGTAAGAGACAGACAATATAAAAATACCAGTTTACATGTTAAGATAAAGGCAACCAGATAGCATATTATCATTTCAAGTAAGAAAGTCCTCTATATATATGTCCAAGCATCCATTATATCAACAATAATGGCCTCTAGGGTACACATATTCCTAATATGTTGCGCGTGCTAAGTGTAATCGTGTTGCCTACGAAAGTGTGCTGGGTTTTCTTTTTCTTTTTTCTCTTTTATAACTAGTTTGCTCGGGACGATCAAAATTAAGTTTGGGGGTATTTGATTAGTCTAAAATATTGCATATTTGAATGAATATTTTCACTACTATTATTAAATACTAAAAGGTGTTTCCTGTAAATATAGAACATATGTGGGTTTAGTTGTAAAAAGATTATTATCATATGTTTCTACATTTTAATTAACATAATTAGGGAAAATATATGCATATAATATTTATATGAAATCTTTGTAATTAAAATATGCATGGCATATCAAATATTTCTAATCAATATTCTTAAGATTTAATATCATATAAAATGGTTAAGATAATATCTCAAAAATACAAAATACTACTAACACTATGACTTGAGATATTATGCAGATATTAGCTCAGGTCTGGAATCCGAGGGATCCGAGTTAAATCGCGATGTTGGAATCAAATCTGCCAAAATATGGAAGCAAATCGTAAGATTTAGCAACGGCAGAGACTCAGAGCATTATTCTCAGAATATAGACATCAAGAGGATCTCCACATGGCAACACAAGAGACCAAAAAAATCCCAAGACATGATGCTACTAGGTGGCGGCAGATCCGCGGCAAATGTAGGGGATATGCGGCGGAACCACGGCGGTTTGATGGCCATATAATGTGAGATTTTGGGGATTTTATTGTAACAACATATATTCACTTATGGCATCTAGGATTTCTAGTTTCTAGAACTATATATAGGACCGAGAGCTTCATATTAAAGATCATCATCGAAGAGCTCAAAAGGTTCAAGCGATCCACGCATCCGAGTGATCATCAGTTAGTCATCTACTTCCAACAAGAGAGAGAGAGAGAGAGAGAGAGAGCAAAAACTAGGGTTCTTATAGTTTACCTTCAAAGAATTTTTAAATGCAATAGTTGATTAATAAAGGTAGTTGTTATTTAATTTTTTTTGCATTTAATTTCTGCATCTTAATCATGTTTTCATTCTTCAACTTTTCTTCTAAATCTCAAACTATGGGTGAGTAATTCCTAGCTTGCTAGGGTTTGTAGGCTAGAGTAGAACAATGGATGAGAAAATCATTTAACTTCTTTTATATATTTTAAAGTTTATAAACTTTAGCAAAACAAATGTTAACCTTCTAATCGGATGCGCTATCAATTTATTGATAATCACAACCATGATTTGAGATTGGTTAATCACTTATTTTGTTAAAAACTTGACATGAATCATAATCAATGAAAGGACAAGGGTTAAGAGTGGGAACCTTATTATCTCCAAGAACCATAATCTACATTCATCACTATTGATCTAGTTTTAAACTATTAAAAGATAAAAAGAGCCATTTTTAATTAGTCATCCATTATTACTAAGTCCTATGAACCCTACAAATCTTTTTCTTATAAATTTTACATTCATATTAAAATAGATCTACAACCAATCACCCTATCTTCTATCAACCCGTCTAAAACAAGAAAATGGTTCACGTTTCCTTGCGAACGACCGTACTCATCACGGCTAGCTACCAGCGACACCGTCTTGATTGCGGTATTTACAAACACACTTTTTAACGATCAGTTAGTTGTAGATGCATATTTGCAAAGGATATGAAATACCACATTTTAAAGAAATCCGGTTTTTAAATTATATGGTATTTTATTGAAAGATTTTCTTCGTAACAAATATTCATACAAAAGAGTCATCGTGTTATGGAACAAGAATGTACGTGAGGGGTAGGTCGTTACCCCGTGAAGTTTTTCCTAAAGCTTTAATTTTAACGAAACTAAAAAAGCGATATCAAAGTTCATGGTATTTTAATGAAAAAATTAATTTAAAGTTATTTTACATGATATTCTAGGCTAAAATTTATTCTAAATATTGGTATTAAGTTTACAAGTATTGTTTAAGAATTTAGATGAACAATATATAAGAAAAAGTGGAGTTTTAGAGTTTAGAAAAAATATATCGGTATTAACTCCACTTTTACCGATTTTGATTAAAAAGAAATTCAAAAAATAGAAAGGGAGTTTAGGAGGGACTTACCGTTTGATTATGCTAAGAAGATGGGGAGGAAGTGTAGGAAAGCTTTGGGGTGTCGCGGGAGCTCCGGATGTTGCTTCGATCTTCGCTGGAAGTTGATCGCTTGTTAACTCCTCTTTTACTTCACTTGTATTTGGGAAAATTTTGAGAGTTTTGGCTAGAATTTTTAGAATGGTGAAGGGCTAGGGCAAGGAGTAGTATTTATAGTGGAGAATTAAGGTTTTGGAATTGAAAATGTGGATTAAAAAGCATTAAAATGTGGTTTAATTATGAAATGAAAGGTCTCTGTTTGATTGCAGAGAAATCAAACAGTGCAGGGGAGTTAGGGATAGGTGAAGGGGTGTGTGTGCAAAGCCCAGGGACATTTGGGCACCATCCAACAGTCGGCGCCGGCCGTGATGAGCTTTCCGCCGGTCGATTGTTGGGTTAGGTCTCGAGATTTATGCCATATGTATTTCTCAGTGTTTGCTCCATTTTCCATATGTTTGATTTTTCTGACTTTTCATTTTTCTGTGTATTGCACGTGCAATCTTTTGGGCTTACAAAAAGTTAAAAAGAAAAATCAGAAAAAAATAATTGTGGCTAATAGGAATCGAACACAGGGGCTACGTCACAGTAGTGCAAGGCCTTTATCAGTAAGCTACAAGTTGTTTCTTACTTTTATTTAGCAAAAGTAACTTATAACTCAAACTCAGGCTGTTATACTCTCTTCTGTACATTAAAAAGAAAAAAAATTGTACAGTGATTTCAGGGTTGCTACACTTTAGCATTGATATTACTCATTAGGTTAATTTTTTACGTATATTGTTGCTATCTTATAGGAGTTCTTTTCAACCACTTATGCCAAATGTTAATCTCGCACTTCGCCTTCCAATCAGGATCTGTCTCTCCTTCTGGCGTTAGTTAGTATATCTTTCATTTCATTTTTCATATTTCCACGAGTAACCATTTTCTAATAGGCTTTTCCCTGTACTGACCACAGTTTTACGGCTCGAAGGGGAAGATAAAAAAATAGCTGAGCCCTCTATGCTCCCCGATTTGCCGCTTTCAACTACTGGTAGGTTGGATCTCATTCATATATTTTTTTTATTTTAGGTTGAAATCTGACCCTTCTTTATATGTGTCTTATTCCATAGTAGTTCCACCAGCTTTGGTTCCTTTCGAGTCTCGCATTTTTATGCCCGCAGGGCCTTTCGCTAAATGCTAATCTTCCAGACGTGCAACAAATAGTAGGCGTATGCTAAGCGAATTTATCGAAGATCTTAATGTTGAGGCTCTCACTTTTGTTGAGGACTTTGCGGGTGAAATCAACCCTATGCTGGCGACTCTTGTGACTTTCCATAATGAAGATTTCGTTAACATCTGGGTTAATTATTATAAGTGAATCGAGGCTTGCCTTCATGAGATCGAGCACAAACGTCTTACGCCTGACGCATTATCCTCGAAGGCTCAATTGGTTGCATGGATTGAACAAAGTGCCGCTTTCGTTCAATACTTTGAGCAGAAACCGGTCCTGAAGCAGAAGGAGCATGAGACGGTTTTTAGCGAATTAAGCCAATTACGTGCCCAGGTAAAAACAAATGATGCACGGGTTCGAGTTATCTTTGAAAATCTTCAATGATGCGTTTCCGATGGAGTGGCACTGAGACAAAACTTTGACTCTGCTGAGCGAGGAATGCGGGACTCTGAAGATGCTAAGCAGGAGATTTCTAAGAAGCTATTTTCATGCTAACAACAACGAGCTCAAGTTGAAGCAATGCTAGCCGCAATAGTGGAGCGTGAAAAGGAGCTGCGACAAGAGAATGAACGGGTCGCTACTTTACTGAAAGCCCCGGCCTCTTAGAGTCTATAATCGTATCTTTCTTTTTATATAAATTGTATCTTTCAAAGATTTTGATTCATGAATAAAGAATATACATTTTTTAATTTTAACGTACTCTTGATGTCTCAATTTGGCGTGAAGTAGTTTATGCACTCATTTCGGAGTTTGTAGTTTATTCACTCGTTTCGAAGTTTGTAGTTTATATACTCGTTTCGGAGTTTGTAGTTTATTCGCTCATTTCGGAGTTTCTAGTTTATGTACTCGTTTCGGAGTTTGTAGTTTATTCACTCATTTCGGAGTTTCTAGTTTATGTACTCATTTCAGAGTGTTTTTAGTTTATCTCCCTTAGGTTTACAGGCAAACTTGTCTTAACATTGTATGTAGATAACTCCCATTATTTTATGACTGAGGTCCGTTAGGTTTGTGGTGCTAGAGTTTTAGTCCGTGTTACCATCGCGTTGCTGATGTATTCCCCAACATGCAGTCTTTAAGCCGCTGTTTGAATAGCCCTGCGACTGTCATATCTCTGATCCTTTCGGCGGGTGGACAAGACGTCTTCAAGTAATCTTCTTAGGTCATATTACCGTTGGAAGAACAAGAATTAGGTATTTGCCATGATACCCTTTACTTGAGATTAGGCTCAATTTGGAGCCCCGATGAGTCATAACCGCACCCTTCTGGGGTGAGATGATCTCCAATGGTCTTTAGGCTTTGTATGTACTGCCGTCAAGACCCGAAGTTAAGAATATGCCGTCTGATTGCACGCTTTTGGCGTGTCATGTATTTGAGTTCTAAAGTTAACCACAATCAGGACGGTATCGCTTTGCAGCTAGCCGCGATGAGTACGGGTCGTTCCTCAGGGAGACGGAGCGTTTTAAGTTCTTGTTATGATGAGTTAATGCGCGTGGCGGAATTGTTCGATTCTAACCTAAGTGTTTATATGCAAGTATAAGTTTGTTAGGAATAGATAGGTTAGTGTAAGTTAAGAAAATCCATACTCAATCCTTTGTGCCGAATTTGACTAATGAAGCTAGAGCAATCGGCAAAAACGTGGATTAGGGTGCTTAAGCACGGTATTTGTGAAATCCGGCTTATCGACCCTTTGTCCGTCCGTTCTTGGCGCTGGCTTTCGCCTCCGGCCAATCCGAACGCAACTGGTCATGGTTAGGAATCACCGATACCTTGGTAGGGTAAGGTGTCTAACGGAGCGCCTGCGTAAGGTTTGGGCGGAGTTCAATGGAAAATATCGGGAAAAGGAAATGAGAAAGGAAATCTTAACTTACAATCGTTTTCTTTTCTAACAACATCAATATTCAAAAACCATCAAAAAACAATAACAAGAAAGAGAGCAAATGAAAAGATAAAAAGAAAAGAAAAGACAATATTGCAAGAAAGTAAATGGCATGGAATTAAAGAACAAGTAAGTAAAGCAAAAATGGAAATGCAAGTAAGTAAAACAAGATAGAAATAATACTAAGAACCCAAGAATGAAAGCTTCATTAACTCAAAGTGACAATACAAGCCATGGGTTCAATAACCTAATCTTAAACTTGCAAGCTCAATGAAGAGATTGCAAGATCAAGAGAAGGCAAAGAACTCAAGGTGAAGTGAAGGTAAAATGAAAGCTTTATTAATCTTCAAGTAATGATACAACCCTTTAGATTAATAACCAAAACTTAAACTTGCAAGCTCAATGAAGAGGTTGCAAGATCAAGAGAAGGCAAGGAGCTCAAGGGGACCAGCTATGCACAAGATCTAAAATGAAAAGAGGAAAAAGAATACAAAGTATTGGATAATGTATGAGACAATCTTGGACCCCTCATCCCTTGCTCACTGATCTGCTTTTATAGGCACAAAAGAAGAATAAATAAGCAATAACAATAAGTTGATGTGACTGCAAGGGATCGACGTAAAAAAAATGAGGCTCATTGGGGTTAGGAGGGCCGACGAGGGCATGTGGCCCGCCTAAATCCGAGCATCTTGGCTCGTGTTGATGTGGTGGTATTGTGTTTTCTCGACAAGTCCACTGGTGCTGCTTGATTTCTCTATAGAGGCCTGGGTTGTACTCAGTAGCTAGTTGGGAACTTGATGCTTTTTAAATCACATCATATCTTTTTGCATTAAACTCACATCACTTCTCATGTGCCCACTTACACCAAGTCATCATTTGTGTGTACCATGGGCAGCCCCCCTTCTCTAGGTCCATGAACCAACAAGCTGTTGGATATATATATGCCCTAGAGGCCATTATATGTATAGTGGATGCTTGGACATATATATATATATATATATATATATATATATATATATATATATATGTATATTTTGATATATGACTTTCTTGCTCGACATGATAGTATGCTATCTGGTTTTATTTTATCTGACATGTTTGCTTGATACTATTCATTTAATACATGTTGATAAAGCCCTCAGGATATATGCTTAACTTCCATGGCTATGATGGAGATCATACTAGTGGGGCATGTGTAGTCTATAAGCATGTCCTCAAATGTTCCTAGTCGTAGGTATATCGAGATAGAGCATCGATATTCCAGAGTAGACTAGCGTATACGTTTCTTGACCCATATGATGGGCGATGGATGATCCCATATCCATTGGTGTTGTGACATCGAAGATTGTATACGGGTGCTCAGTGGAGACTGGGTACACTGAACGGACTCACAGAGAATTCTTATATGGTATTATATCTATCGTCGGATAGCAGTTCTCTGGTGACACTGGTACAGGTTAGTCTGTAGACCCGAGATCGTCATAGAGTCTTGTGTGTTCTCCAACTGTACTTTGATTTCCACCCTACCACGGCTCTACTGAGTCGTGCATACAGGTGGCTTTTGGGTATAGTCCCGAGACACATGGAAGCAGTGAGCGATAGGAGGGGTTTCGTCTCTCCCGGTATTGGGAGTTGATGTTGTGCAATGTGCGATTGGCTCTGACTTGAAGTCCCTGGCCAGGGATGATGAGATTTACTGATAAGTGTTATCAGTAGTTTCTCGACCGGTCATAGACCAAATCGACATGACTTATTGAGTTATTAGGGCTCGACAATTCCATCCCTAGACTTAATATGCAGCATATCAGACGAAGAGACCGGACTGTACGGTAAGTGTTGCTAATGGCTCGACGGGAGTTTTTGACGGGTTTGCTCATTTTTCTTCTGATCGCTCAATACCCGGGTGGCCGTTACGTTTAGCTGACCGCTTGCGGCTTGTAGGTGTTTTGATATGATCATCACTTACTACCGGCGTATTGACGAGTCTTAGAGTCCCACACAGGATTTTTCTAGCTCAGGCAAAATGATGTTGTGTGTATATGTGATATGCGCAGGAGCTCGATTAAATACGAATATGTGATACCGTATTTTAATCGGATGTTCAATATTGGTTGGGTCGCATTTGATGTGACCGATTTATTAAATCAAGTGTTGATTTAATATTGACTTTTAGCTCACTTTTAATTAACCCTTTTTCTTTTGGATGTATGCATGTATGTTCACACATACACATGATGATGTGCATGCACACATACACACATACATATGTGTCATGGTTGATGATACAAAGGAGATGGCAATGCATGATTTACATGGTTCATAAATATCTAGATTTTTGCTAATGCATTAAAGGAAAAAGGAAATTAGCATAATGACTCATTTTCTACACACTTCTTCTTTGACCATTGACTTTAACCATGGTTTAATTTCCTTTGTTCTTTAACCCACCTACAAAATATCTAGATATTTAGTTAACTATAGTTATATGTGAGAATGTCTCATATATATATTCTTTTCTTTTTCTTTTTAAATAAGTTTTCATTATTATTCACAAAAGCTTTTGCCATCTTCACCTTCCTCCTTCTCCAAGCTCTCTTGAGTTTTGTTTTGAGTGAGGAACTTAAAAAGAAAAGGTTTTTAAGTGAGTTTACAAATCACACAATCATTCTACACTACCCTAGCCCTTTAGTGTAGAGTGTTTGCTTCATTTAGTGAGGCAAAGAGCTTGACCTAGGAATCTCCGGGTGGATCATCGTAGACGACGAAAGACCTTAAGAGGAGTCGTTCCAAGTTTCGAGCAAAGCCGTAGGAGTCCTAAAGACCGAAGGAGTTGGCTACAAAGGTTATATTCCCTTTTCCTTTAGTTTAGACTTCACATAATGATGTTATTATCCTAATCTCTAGTTACGATTCGTAGTTTGTTTGTAATAGCCCTCTTTAAAATGAAAGTTAACTACTTTATGATGTTGTAACCCAACTAGAGGCGCTACTACACACCAACACAAGCTAGTGTACACACTTGTATGTGTTGGACCATTTAGATAAAAAGTGTGTACACATGCATGTTGCAAAAAGAAACTCATGAAATATCGGTCGGTTTCCAGTTCCGGTTGCAGTGTCGGCTTACAAACGTTATATCCATGATTTTGATTGTGTTTCCAGTGTTATATCACGAATACTTGTAATCTATATTACTGAGCAGACAATGGTTAATAGTACCTATATATAACAAAATAGATAATGAATGAGCGGTATTAAAATGCAATTTTTTAGTGATGAACAAATACCCCCAAACTTATCTTTTGCTCGTCCCGAGCAAAACGAAAAATCCTAACCTCACTTTCACAGGGAACGCGATTGTTGTCTCTTGTAACAAGCCGTTAAACCTCTAGGTGTCTCTAGTAGGAGGAGTGTTGTCTCTTGAGGGTTTTCAGCGGATTACACCCACAAAATCCCGTCAAGCTAGTTTCACAAGTTAACGTTGATTCTACTCCAACAGTTTAGTATCTAGGTTAGAAACTCTATCATCCTAAATTAGAAATATTCAACCCTTATGTTTCACGCCTCTAATTTATTCAATCTCAGATCCTATACGTTTTTACAGTTTAAAAAGATCTCGGTTTCTCTTGTTTTCCTTCTAAAGTGCGGTCTACAATCAGGGATTTTTTCAACTTTATAGAAAACATAAGTCTTATTCTTTATTCCTATCTTTCCTCCAAACATCGAGTGTATACCCCTATGTGTGTGTAAATTTGCACCCCTATACTTAAGAATTCAATTCAAGCTATAATACCCTTGTCCTAATACCTAACACTCTTCTTTTCGTTAATGATGGACGGTCTTGCTCACACACTTTTCATGCGACTATTAATGCTTCTTGAGGCACTAACAGCCGATTACTGAATGTGTGGGCTTAAAGCATAAATAGCAGTTTCCAGGTCTTGACTTTATTATTTCTTCTTCTTTTTTTTCTTTATTTTTTCTTTTTCAAGACCAGATATATTTTTTTAATGATGTTCTTTTGGTGGTTAGCTTTAAATACCGTTTTTTTTATACTAGGTTTTCAGGCAAGTGTATTTCTAGGCATCCTCTACTATCTCAAGTTTTAAGGTGCGTGTTTGTGCAGTTTGTAAGGTATATACTTTCTAAATTTGGAATCAAGAATAGAAACTATTTTTCAGACTTATCCTACAGTAAAGCTTCAATACTTTTCCTTCATCTTGACTTAACTCAAGAACTAAACTCAAGATTACCTACTTCTATAAAAAAAACTGTAAGAACGTATACTTACCAAGGTTAAACAGAATGAGGGTTATTTTTAGGGTTTTCAATTCCCAAGCCTAGGATTTAGTTATTTCTAACGTATCAATTAAACTTTCGGAAATAGAAATCTAAGTTACCCTACTAGCTAACTTGACGACAGAGTTTTTATATTTTTGTAAAACTTTTCGATTTTTGTGGGTTTTAATAAGTATGCAAATGCAAAATATACACATGAATGTAAAGGTAGAAAGCTTACCGAGCACACCCCCAAACTTAAACTTGACAGTGCCCTCACTGTCAGGCTACACCAAGAGGGTCAAAATTGTCGGCACTCCCCTATTTTTATTTTTTTTGTTTTTTTCTTTTTATATACAAAATAAAAAGCAAACCAAAAATATATATACACAAAAAGGTCCCCCCAACTTAAGTGAAACAGTGTTGCCACTGTTAAGCATTAAAGTTCAGAGTTAGGGGGGAAGAGAACAGTATCAATCTATACAAAGCTTTACACAGGCCAAAAGTGAGCACCAACCATTCAAAAATTTTATCGCTATAATATGCAGGTTGGTGAAAGAATGCGGAGAGGAAAGAAATAGAGAATACGCGAGACCGTATGCGGATAGAAGTGGGATACGGTCTCGGTATATGAGGAGAAGAATGCGGAAGGGAAAAAGAAACGGAATACGAACTTGAGGGTGGAAATAGAGTGAATAAATTAATACAATTTGTGATGGCCGATGTGTAAAAAGCGATTGTACTAATCTATTAACCCGTCGAGAAATGAGGTCAAATCCCTCAAGATTCGTGAGAAAACATGGGTAGACCGAACTTTGTAAACCAGACATAGTAAATGAAAGTGATATGGTCTTTTGCAAGGTTGGAACGATGAAAAGAGTGGCGGGGAGTGATCGAGGAATAGCATCGGTTAAAGATCCAGGAGGGTGTACACAGTCAGTGGAAGGGATATGATGAATTGGACAATCTGACTCATCAAGTAAAACTGGTTCATCCTCAAAACTATCCTCAAAATTCTCCACAAAATTCAACGCATCCATGCATTCATCATCAATATCCAGATGCATATGAAGTTTAGGAAAAACAGTTAATGACTCGGAATGATGTCCACATGGAAGTGAAAGGACATGATGAATTGGAGAGACAAATTCATCCAAAATTGTGGGTTCATCATCCAAAATATTCCCAGCGTCAATATCCTTAATCAAGTGAAAATCAATATTCTCAGACACCTCATCAAAAGCATGGATTTCAATCAATTCAGATTCTAGAGTGGAGGTGTAGAGGTCAGCAGGATTGGGTGCGGTTTCACTCGAAAGGGAACCTTCACAATCAGGTAAATCAAACACTACAAAGTCGCACAACTCATTATACATTCTATCTTCAATTGGTAAATCCTTTAGGACACTTGATAGACATTCAAAATCGGAGTTGTGGGATTCAATTTGCAATGGGTAAGTTTGATTTGGAAGGGTGTATCCCTCACTCTCACTACTCAAACTCTTAATCTGTCCTATCGCCTCATCATACATTAGAAAATTTGGAGCTAGTTGGAAACTAGCTGCCAGTTCGTTAGGTTGTATGAGGGCGGCCATGGATGCATTAAAATCCATTTTCTGTTTGTACGACGCTACCCGAAAGTCTTCCAATGACTGTTCCAGACTAGACATGGGTTGTGGAGGTGTTTCAGTAAAAGATTCAAAGTTGGTTGGATACTGGAAACTCCCAAATGGCTGTTTAGAAGCAATGCCTAAGGAAGGTGTAAAAGTCGGGTAGGACTGGTAGGAATCGAATGGTTGGGCATGAGTAGGATCAACATTTGGATAAGAAGATGAATGGAATTGTTGATCCAAAGAATTGGAAGTGGTGAAAGGAATGAAAGATCGGCTACGGGATTGTTCTATACGTTCAGCAATAGACATAGGTCTTGGAGTTACAACAGGATTCTCAAAAGGTGTATCAACATACGAAGGTAGGGAAAGTTGAAATGGTTGATACAAGGTGGATTGCGGAGTCCAATTGTTTGTCCTAGACGTGTCTATCCGATCTTTCAAAGATAGTTTGGGCATGGAGGAATCGTTCGAAGTTCGACCAAAACAAGAACCGTAGGAAGTAATGTCTGGTTGTGGGTACCAAAATTCGGTAAGAGTTTTTCTAGGCGGGGTACCTATGATATGAAAAGGAGAAGAGGAAAAAGAATGTGAATTTTTTATATTTTTTATTGTTAGTTATCAACGAAAGAATGAAATATACACACAAAAAGAATGTGGACAAAAACAATCACGGCACAATACCACACACCTAATCGGTCTAGGGTTCACCTAGATCAACTAGACATGCTTAAGAACTTGATTGTTGAAGTAAAACTGTGTCGAGAAACGAGCTTAAGAATACTGATCACGAGGCCAGGTAAGTGCAGAGATAAGGGGAGGTTTTCCGACGCTTTCGCGAAGGTCCTTAATTAGATAACCCTTTCTCTTTTGGCGGTTTCGCCGTTAACACTTTCCTAAACACCCCGTGAACGATATACTGTAGGATTGCTAGGCACGACAACAAGGTTTCGGGAGGCATCGTCCATGCCATTTTTGAAAATTTGCCATGCTTAACAATACTAACCCTAGAATCTTAACTAAAGATTTAGACAATACGATGTGCAAATTGCTTTACAACTAAGTGAAATAGGAATACAACCTTTGTAGACCAGTCCTTCACTTCAATAGCTCCTTATAGTAGCCCCTTTGCTCCAAGTAGTGATCTTGCAGATTCTAAAGTGGCTCCACAAGAAGAAAGCAACGAGCTTGCACAAAGTCTTCGAGGCCGAAGATGATCTTCGTTGAGGAGACACTAACCCAAGCTACCCTCTTCACTAATGTGGGATTAGTGAAGCTAACACCCTAAACTAAATTGCTAATCTAGTAGAGAATGATGAAGTAGGATTTTTGCTCACTTTAGAATTACTTTTCTCACTAATTTTAAGCTCCTCTCAAAAACCTAGAGAGCTCTCTCTTGAGCTTGAGGAAGATGAAGCAAATAATGGATGAGAGAGTGAGTGGCAACCATGGGTGCGAAAATATCTAATATCACTCATGTAGAGACTTAACCATGGGTTTAAATAATGGTTGGGTTAATAAATATCTAGTGTAAGACAAAACTAGTGGACTAAGTCAATGGGTCTCCAAGCTTTTACAAGCTTCATGCCATGTGACCAATTTCCAACTAATAATTGATTTACTCTAAATAAATAAACCCTTCATTATCATTATCATGGTGTAAGTCTCATACACCCATGTTGCATGTATCATCAACCATGACACATAAATAAAACACAATTAATATATATCAAATATATATTAAGTGTGCACATATGAGAAAAAGAAATGCTTAAGTGAGCTAATATTAGTTAATGTAAATTAATATATGAAATATATAATTATACATTAAATCATTAAATCAACTCTTGATTTAATAATCCGGCTATATTTCATATGGCCGACTAATATTATTTGTATCAACTTATCGAATCAACACTTGATCCGATAACCCGACTATATCTCATCTAACCGACCGATACAGTACCTACTTATCGAATCAACATTTGATTCGATAACCTGGCTATATCTCATATAACCGACCTATAACATAAATCGCGAGAATAGAATATGGTATCACATACTTATATTAATCTCGGTCCTGCACATATCGCATATGTGCTCCTACTCCGTTTTGCTTGAGCCAGTGAAACCTCTGTGTAGGACTCTAAAGACTCGTCAATACGCCGACAGTAGGTGATGATCACATCAAGCACCCATAAGCCGTCAGCGGTACTAGCTGGACGTAACAGCTACCTGGGTATTGAGCGATCAGAAGATCAACAAGCAAGCCTACTCTTTCTCCTGCAAAAGCCTGTCAGTAACACTACCGTATAGTCCGGTCTGTCCGTCTGATATATCGCATATCCAGTCTAGTGGTGGTAAATGTCAGACCCCAATAACCGATAAGTCGTGTCGATGTGAGGCTCATAACGGGTCGAGAAACTACTGATAACACTTATCAGTAAATCTCCGTAGTAGCCCTGGCCAGGGACTTATTGTTATGGCCAATCGAGCACAGCGCAACATCAACCCTCTATACCAGAAGAGACGAATCCCCTCCTATCGCTCATTGCCTTCATGTGATTCGGGACTGTACCCAAAAGCCACCGTTTTACACGTTCTCTTGAACGTGGTAAAGTGGAAATCAAAGCACAGTCGGAATCATACAAGACTCTATGACGATCTCAGGTCTACAGACTAACCTGTACCAGTGTCACCAGAGAACTGCTATCTGACGATAGGTATAATACCAGCTAGGAGTTCTCGGTGAGTCCGTTCAGTGTACCCAGTCTCCACTGAGAACCCGTATACCATCTTTGATGTCAAACACCAATGGATGCGTGATCATCCATCGCCCATCATATGGGTCAAGATGCGTATACACTAGTCTACTCTGGAATATCGATGCCCTGTCTCGATACACCCTCGACTAGGAACAATTTTAGGGTGTACTTGTAGACTACCCTTAGCCCCACTAGTATGATCTCCATCATAGTCCTGGTAGTCAAGTACACATCCTAAGGGCTTTATCAACATGTGAGAGCAAGACAGCATCACTTATATACGTCAACATGTTAAGACAAAGAGCAACCGGATAGCATACTATCATGTCGAGCAAGAAAGTCCTCTCTCTATATATCCAAGCATCCACTATAATATATATCACATGTACAATAATGGCCTCTACAGCATACATATAACTAACAATACCGTTAAGCGGTGTTCTAAATACAGTTAACTTCTCCTAATGATTGCGAAGTCCTTAAAGGTTTAAAGTCTAGTTTCTTTTGAAATTTGTGCGGGTAAACGTTATATTCAATTTCGTGATTTGTGGGCCACGGAAAAGGTGATGAAATCCTTTACCGTATGTTGTGGGGTTTGCTTGTCCTTAAATCCGTATTAATGGATGCAATGCACACATCAATGAAAAGGTTGTTAAAAACCTAAACAAAATCGATTTTTATGTTTAAGCCCGGCACTGCAACAAATACGGGTTAGTCAATTTTAGCGTTTGCTAGTGAACTTGCAAAGAATCCTGCAAAGATATTTATATTGGATGCGTTAGATTTGAAAAGAAGGTGTTAGGAAAATACGTACCGATAAGTTTTTGGGTTAAGAAACCCCCGTTGAATTGAATTCGGCTAGCTTGAAACGTTCTCTTGCGTGGGTTAAACTATCCGGATCTTTGGCATTGTACTTCGCAATCACCTTAACCTTAAATGTACACTTTGCTCCACAAGATTTCCGTTCGCAAATCCGTAAAAATCTGAAAATGTCGGAAAAACGGATTATTATTGCGAAAAAGCGATATGAATGCCCAAACACCTGCATACAAAAATTATAAAAAACAAGCAATAAAATTGGGACAAAATTAGAACACTGGAGCACAGGGAAAAGTTTTGGAGCAAATGAGGGTGAAACGGCTGGCGGCGCCGGAATTCTGGTGGATCTCGCCGGTTTTCTTATGGAGTTGGGGCTCTAAATTTCTTCTACTGTCTCAGTGTTCTACTAGTGTTTCAATAGTATTGCTTATCTTTTCTATTGAGATCCAGAGTGCAAGCAGGTCAAAAATCCAGAGAGCAAAAAAGTTAGATATGTTAATTTTTGTTTTGGTTTTGAATTTTTTTTTGATTTTTTGTTTTGTTTTTAAGAATGGTGTTAGATGATATAAACAAGATTAACCCGAAATAAAAAGAATAAAAACGTTACCGTTTCCCCGGCAATGGTGCCATTTGATTGCACGCTTTTGGCATGTCGTGTATTTGAGTTCTAAAGTTAACCGCAATTAGGACGGTATCGCTTTGCAGCTAACCGCGATGAGTACGGGTCGTCCGCAGGGAGACGGAGCGTTTTAAGTTCTTGTTATGACGAGTTAATGCGCGTGGCGGAATTGTTCGATTCTAACCTAAGTGTTTATATGCAAGTATAAGTTTGTTAGGAATAGATAGGTTAGTGTAAGTTAAGGAAATCCGTACTCAATCCTTTGAGCCGAACTTGACCAATAAAGCTAGAGCAATCGGCAACAACGTGGATTAGGGTGCTTAAGCATGGTATTTGTGAAATCCGGTTTATTGACCCCTTGTCCGTCTGTTCTTGTCGCTTGATTTCGCCTCCGGCCAATCCGAATGCAACTGGTCACGGTTAGGAATCACCGATACCTTGGTAGGGTAGGATGCCTAACGGAGCGCCTGCATAAGATTTGGGCGGAGTTCAATGGAAAATATCGGGAAAAGGAAATGAGAAAGGAAATCTTAACTTACAATAACGTTTTCTTTTCTAACAACATCAATATTCACAAACCATAAAAAAACAACAAGAAAGAGAGCAAATGAAAAGATAAAAAGAAAAGAAACGACAACATTGCAAGAAAGTAAATGGCATGAAATTAAAGAACAAGTAAAGCAAAAATGGAAATGCAAGTAAGTAAAACAAGATAGAAATAATACTAAGAACCCAAGAATGAAAGCTTCATTAACTCAAAGTGACAATACAAGCCATGGGTTCAATAACCTAATCTTAAACTTGCAAGCTCAATGAAGAGATTGCAAGATCAAGAGAAGGCAAAGAACTCAAGGTGAAGTGAAGGTAAAATGAATCTTTATTAATCTTCAAATAATGATACAACCCTTTAAATCAATAACCAAAACTTAAATTTGTAAGCTCAATGAAGAGGTTGCAAGATCAAGATAAGGCAAAGAGCTCAAGGGGACTAGCTATGTACAAGAACTAAAATGAAAAGAGGAAAAAGAATACAAAGTATTGGACAATGTATGAGACAATCTTGGACCCTTCATCCCTTGCTCACCGATCTGCTTTTAGAAGCACAAAAGAAGAATAAACAAGCAATAAAAATAAGTTGATGTGACTGCAAGGGATCGACAGAACAAAAATGAGGCTCATTGGGGCTAGGGGGCCGACGAGGGCATGTGGCCGGCCCAAATCCGAGCATCTTGGCTCGTGTTGATGTGGTGGTCTTGTGTTTTCTCGACAAGTCCACTGGTGCTGCTTGATTTCTCTATAGAGGCCTGGGTTGTACTCAGTAGCTAGTTGGGAACTTGAAGTTTTTTAAATCACATCATATCTTTTTGCATTAAACACAGATCACTTCTCATGTGCCCACTTGCACCAAGTCATCATTTATGTGTGCCATGGGCAGCCCCCCTCTCTAGGTCCATGAACCAACAAGCTAGTGTACACACTTGTATGTGTTGGACCATTTAGATAAAAAAATGTGTACACATGCATGTTGCAAAAAGAAACTCATGAAATATCGGTCGGTTTCCAGTTCCGGTTGCAGTGTCGGCTCACAAACGTTATATCCGTGATTTTGATTGTGTTTCCAGTGTTATATCATGGATACCTGTAATCTGTATTACTGAGCAGACACTGGTTAATAGTATCTATATATAACAAAATAGATAATGAATGAGCGGTATTAAAATGCAGTTTTTAGTGATGAACACCGTCACTTCGTTTTTGTTTTGACGATATCACGCTGATTTTTTGCTGAAATAGGGTATACATCTGTAGGACCTCTATGCTGTATATATTGCAATTGAAGTCCGGAGCTAGGAATATGCCACTACTCCAATTTTTGCTTTGACCCTTGGGTCCTTTTTTTTGATGATGACGTTGCTTCTGCATCCTGCTAGAATGAGAAGGAACGCCATGATGATCTCTAGGCTGTAGATGTTGCCATTAAGAGCTGAAGCTAGGATTTTTCTATCGCTTCGTTTTTATTTGATTGTTGTATCTTCCTTTGCTGGAATGAGGGGAGAACACATAGATAATCTCTAGGTTGTATATGTACCGTCAAGACTTGGAGCTAGGATTTTGCCATGGCTCTATTTTTGTTTTGACCCTTGGGTCTTTTGTTGACGTCGCGTCTATATCCCGCTGGCATGAGAAGCACGTCGAGCCGGAGTTAGGATTTTTCTATCACTCCTTTAAATTTGGCTCCTTGGAGCCTTTGTTGACATCGCGTCTGCACCAAGAAGGAACGTCGGGATGCTCTTTAGGCTGTAGATGTCTCTATCAAGACCTGAAGTTAAGATTTTGCCGTCACTTCACTTTTATTTGATTGTTGTGTCCGCACCTTGCTGGAATGAGGGAGGAACACAGGGATGGTCTCTATATGGTATATGTACCGTCGAGACTCGGTTCTCCTTTTGACGAAGCATGGCGGGGAAATATGGTCCTTTTTCCCTTTATTTGTGCCGATGGATCGTATACAAGAGTCAATACAGACATATTTGCAGGGCAGAAAAGTTTCATTTTCATTTTTTTCATTATTTCTTTCCGCGATGCTCTATCTTTTTAGCTTTTTATGTCGCGAAAGTCGTGATTGTCCAATCGTTTCGGCTATTTTTCGCGGTGCCCAATCATTTCGGCTATTTCTATTTCTATTTTTTTACTCGTTGCTTTTTTATTGCAAATTGCTCTATCATTTCGGCTCCTCTTTTTTTTATTTGAAATCTGATCCAATCTTGGCATCAGCATCGCTACTACTGGAATATTGTCAGTAGCGAATCATTATTTTCCATGAGAGGACTTGAGATTTGATACCTATTTAGGTATCAACATCGCTATCACTGGGATATTGCCAGGAGTGAATCATCATTTGCCTTTGTTAATTTGGACAAAGATGGTTTAGTAAACAGGGTTAGGATCATGTCGATTAAATCTTTCCGGTTTTATGAGCCGTAATGGTCTTATAACGGTGTTTCTCTCTACGAGTCTTGAAGATCTCGCAAATGTAATTTCTCCTTAGAAATCGCGAGGATTCCTAAGTGTGTTTTTCTCTCATAAGTCGTAAGAATCTTATAATAGTGTTTTCTCCTTATTTGTCGAGAGGACTTACAAGTTTGGCTCACCATATGGGGACATTTCTCGTCATTGGTGGGACTTGGTAGGAGATTATTTATTTATGCCCGTGGATTGTATACAATGGTCAATATTGGACTGCCTGTAGGGCAACTTGGGGAATATGACGGATTAAAAACAGGTTTAGATCCCTGCAACTTAAGACTTTTGAATTCTATGAGCCGTGAAGGTCTTATAGGGGGAATTCTCCTTACGGATCGTGAGGATCTTGTAAGTGTATTTTTTCTTTAGGAATCGTGAGGATTCCTAAGTATATTGCTCCTCTGTGAGTCATAAGGATCTCACGCAGGTACTTTTTCTTACGAGATTGCGCCCTTCCAGGTTTTCATAAGCTCGCTGGTAGTCCTGCTATTTTTACTCACGGCGCCCTTTTGGGTTTTCATCCGTGCCCATTTCGCTTGTGGACATACCCTTTTTTTAGGCGGCCCGCAAGGTAACGTACCATTAGCTGAAGGTCTCGGCCTTGTTCAAAGGACTATATCATGCGGGACCTGGGAGAGTTATGAATCATTTATGCTCGTGGATTGGATACGGTAATCGACATGGGGATTCACCGTAGGGCTAAATGTATGAGAACATGACGGTCCTTTATCGTCGTATTTTGGTTCAATATTAGTTTGAGAATGTTTCGGTCCATTGTTAGTTTAAAGACGTTTTGGTCCGTTATCATCATTTTTGAGATGAGTATTAGTTTAAGCACATTTCGGTCCATTGTCGCCGTTTTCGAAGCGAGTATTAGTTTAAGGACGTTTCAGTCCAACATTTCCGTTTTTGGGACGAATATTAGTTTAAGGACATTTCGGTCCCTTGTCACCGTATTTTGGGGACGAGTATTAATTTAGAGACATCTCGGTCCATTATTAGTTTAGGGACATCTCGGTCCATTATCACCATTTTTGAGGCGATAGATCTTTTTGGATACTACTCTCAGAGTTCTGACTCAGGAAGATAGCGAGTGGACACAAGCGTCGTCATCTATCATTGACCTAAGTCGTGACTCGTTAAGCGTAGTATTTTTTGAGGAATCGGCCATTTATTGGTCGGAAAGGTCTTTCACCATGCATATCTATGAGCAGGTAGGCCCCACCTTGGCAGACATTGTCTATGATATACGGGCCTTCATAGTTCGGCTCGAACTTCTCCCATTTTGCACGATTGGGGATCATTGGTCTTTTGACGACTAGAACGAGTTCGTCTTGGAAGAATGTTCTCATCCTGGTCAATCTTTTGTATGACCGTGTCATCCTTACCTTATAAGACTCCAGATTATGCTGTGCTATAAGGCGAGTTTCGTCGAGGGCGTTGAGCTCCTCGAGCCTAAGATGAGCATTTTCTTCATCTGTCAGCTCGTATCGAACTGCTACTCGTAGAGAGGGGAGTTCTATCTCCAGTAGGAGCACTGCTTCTGTGTCGAACACCAATGCATATAGTGTCGTATTCGTGGCTGTCTTGAACATTTTTCGGTATGCCCAGAGAGCTTCATGCAGCCTTTCGTGCCAGTCTTTTTTGTTTCTAGACACCGTCTTTTTTATAATCTTTATTAAGGTTTTGTTGAAAGTTTCAGCTAGACCGTTGGCCTGAGGATTATAGATTGAAGAGTATCTTTAATCTATTTTATGCTGTTGTGTGAAGCGGCTTATTTTATCATTACTGTAAGCTGGCCCGTTATCCGAGATTATCCGTCGCAGAGTGCCAAACCGATAGATGACATGGGTTCTAAAGAAGTGGATGATATTCTCCGTCTTCACCTCCCTCAGTGGTACTACTTCTGCCCACTTAGAGAAGTAATCGATTGTTGTCAATATAAACCGATGTCTTTTGGATGATGCCGGTTCGATAGGGCCAATTATATCGGTTCCCCACATTTTGAACGACCTGCTAGCCAATATTGGTGTAGCGGATTTGGATGTTGATGGATAAAGTCCCCGTAAATTTGGCATGAGTGACAATGCTTCGTATATTTGAGGCAGTCCTGGATCATTGTGGTCCAATAATAATCCATTCTTTTTATTTTCAGCTTCATCTTTGACCCGGCTTGATAAGAACCGCATAGTCTGTCGTGATTTTCTTGGACGAATTTCTTTGCTTCCTCCGGCCCTAGGCATCTTAGCCATAGACAGTCAAACGATCTCTTATATAGAGAATCATTAACAAAGGTGAATGATGAAGCTCGTTTCATGAGCTGATATCTAAACGACGCATTTTCGGGCATTCGTCGGGACTTAAAGCAGTCTATGAAAACTTCCCTCCAGTCCTTGACTTTTTCTTCGTCCTCTATTTGAAGGGCTGCTTGTTCGATCGTTTCTTTTCCTTCGGATGGATCTATCAGGTCTTCCGAAGATATATCTGTTGGCACGAGAAACCCGCGGCTTTGCACAATGATCCTCACGTCATCGAGGTCTTCATTGGCCAATTCTTTAGCCAATTTGTCCAATGCATCTGACTTGCTGTTTTCTGCATGTGGTATACTTTCCAGGGTATAAGAAGGGATTTGTGTCAGCAGTTGCTGCACTCTTTCGCCATATTTTATCAGCTCTGGCTTGCATGTTTAATAGTCGCCATTTACTTGGCTAACGATCAGCCGGGAGTCTCCATATATGAGGAGGTCTTTGATCCCTATGTCGATAGCGATCTCGAGACCTGCTATCAAAACTTCATATTCAGTTTCGTTATTAGTCGTTGGTTATGTTAAGGAGAGGTCGTAACACAATATCCTTCCTTTCGGAGTCACGAATATAAGGCCCACCCCAGCTTTGATTATGGGGATATTTTGCTTTTGCCGCTTCATAGAGGATGCTCCATCAAAGTAAAGCTCCCATTGGGGATCATTTTCTTCTTCGATTGCGTCGAACGCATGTTCGTCTGGCAATTCACAATTTAAGGAGGAGTCGGCTGGTATCGGATGCTCCATGAGAAAGTCAGCAATGGCCTGACCTTTCACTGCTTTGAAGGGACGATACGTTATCGAGAACTCCATCAGGACGAGGGCCATTTACCAAGCGTTCTTGTTAGTATGGCCTTTGACATTAGATATTTGAGAGGATCCACCTTTGATACGAGGTGGACCTCATGTGCCAAGGTGTAATGTCTAATCTTTGTTATTACAAAGATCAGCGCTAAGCAATACTTTTGATGGGGGAATAGTTGTTTTCTGCCCCCAAGAGAACTCGACTTAAATAGTATAGAGTTCTCTCCTTTCTCTGACCATTCTTTTATGCTCACAATGCGCCTAGAGAACCTTCAAGGGCCGTTGCACGTTAGATAAGGAGTTTTCCCTTAACTGGAACGGTCAGTACCGGCGGATTTTGCAGGTATTGTTTGATTTCGTCCAATGCACTTTGGCATTTTTGATCCCAGAAGAACGGGTTCCCCTTCTTCATTAAATGACTGTAGGGGCGGCATTTTCCTGAAAGGTTAGCTATGAACCACCGGATATACGCGAGCTTTCCTTATAGAAACCGCAGTTGTTTGAGGGTTCTTGGCATGGGCATTTCCATAATCTCCTTGATCTTTGAGGGGTCGATTTCGATACCCCGGTGACGTATGATGAATCCTAGGAATTTTCCTGAGGAATCTCCAAACGTGCATTTTAGAGGATTCATCTTTAGATTATACTTTCGAAAACATTGGAACACTATTTTTAGATGTTCCCAATGTTCCTCTTGAGATTTGCTCATTACCACAAGGTCGTCGATATAGCATTCGACGATCTCGTGTATAAGGTCATCGGAGATCTTTGTCATGGCCCTTTGGTAGGTAGCGCCAGCGTTCTTCAAACCGAAGGGCATTACCTTATAGCAGAATATGCCCAGCAGGGTTCGGAAAGCGGTATGTTTTTAGTCTTTTGGATGCATTTTTATTTGGTTGTATCCTAAAGATCCGTCCATGAAGGAAAAGACTTCGTGGGTAGACGTGTTATCGATCGTCGGCTCGGTAATGGGTATTGGGAAGTCATCTTTCGGGCAAGATTTGTTGAGATCCCGAAAGTCCGCACAAAATGCGCACCATCCCATTTTTCATCATCACTGGAACGATGTTAGCGATCCAGTCGGGATATTGAACTTCTTGGGTGAAGCCGGAATCGATTAGTTTCCTGACTTCTGCGTTGATACTCATCTCAAGTTCGAGTTGTATCTTTCTTGGCGCCTGTTTGATTGGCTTTATACCTGGCGATATTGCCAGTTTATATACTGCCACTTTTGGATCTAGACCCGGCATTTCAGAGTAGTTCCAGACGAAGCAATCTTTATACTGCATGAGCACGTCTTTTAACAGAGCCACCTGTTTTTCAGATAGTAGTTCACTGACGAATGTTGTTCTCAAATCATTTTCCGTCCCTAAGTCAATTTTTTTTGGTTGTCCGTCGTGGTGTGTATCCCATCTTCCAGCATTTTTGGTACTGATGGAAACTCTAAGATCAGCTCGTCCTCATCTTCATTTATGAAGCACCTGTAGAGGTCATTCATAGTCTCGTGCCCTCCCTCTTTTGAAAGTGTTATCATATGGAAGGTATGAGGTTCGCTTCCATTCTCGATGTTGAGCTGGTCCTATCCTGACATTATAGGTCCTTTTTGGCTCATGCTTTTGTGGCGGGGTTACCCTCCAGCTGTCAGATAACATAAACCTGCCTTGTTGATACTGGTCTTCGACCCAGTTTTTGAAGGTGAAGCAGTCTTTAAGGGGATGATTTATTACTCGGTGATAGGAGCAATAATCCGGATGATGGAACTTGTTTATTTGTTCAGGATGCCGAGACTCCAGAAGCGTCATTATTTAGTACTTCATGACAAGGTTGAATATTTTCCTTGTCCTGTCTTGGGGGAAAGAGTATTCCCGACCCATCTTCTTTATAAAAAACGCAAACAACGTTCGAAGACAACAAAGCGGATCCAAGACGCCGTGCAATCGAGTTTTGTAATGAAGAAGTAGGGGAAAAGGCTCAACATGATTTGTGAGAGTTAATGCACGGGAATTGTTGTGCAAGTTTACACAAAAGTATTAGAAAAGAATAATAGTGTTTTTTGGGCTTATGGGTTTGAGTTAATGGATGGGCTTGGTTTGGGTGCTGTTTGAAATGGGTTTAAATAAAAGAGAGTTGGGTTTGGCTTTGGGTTATTTTGTTTTGGTTTTAAAATAAATGGGTGTATGAGTTTAAAATAAAATAGAGAAGGGATATGAGTTAATTGATTTGGGTAATTAATAAAAGAGAATGGTTTTAATAAGTAAAATATAAAGATGAGAATAAATAGCTAAGTGAATAATATAAACGGTCTTTTGGACTCAAGGAAAATAATAGAAAAATAGGAGGAATTACATAGAAATAATATATTTAATAGAAACAGAATACAAAATAATATAGTTAATAGAATATACGAAAAATACCAAAAACAATTGATTACCGTATTTTATTAAAGAAGGATAATACGAAAGTATAGAAATTTTTGGGGTCATTACACTGTAAGCGCTTATGTGCAAAGCACGTGAGCACTGCTCACACACACACACACATGACAGCTCTTACGTGAAAGCTATGTGAGCGCATCGGTTTGAAGCGCTAGTTTCAGATAGAATTAAATTCTATTTGAGAAATATCTTTCCTGATTTTTCTAATACTAGAAAGATTTTCTCTGTTAAACAGAGAGTTTCTGGATTCAAAATCTAACGGTGGTTATAATATCACTGACCAAATCAAAAGATAGAATTGAACTCTTTTCTAGGAAAATATTTTCCTAATCTTGCTAAAACGAACAAAAAATATTTCTGTTAAACAATTTTCCCCAGATTTTAGATCCAATGGTAGATATAATTCCCCGAGTGATCTTTGAGATCAATTAGATCAGTCAAGATCTCTCAATGAGATATTTTCTCAAACTAATTGATATTTTCTCTTTCCTATATAAAGGACCCGAAACTTCAAGTTTCATAGATACACACAGGGAGATAGATAGAAAGAGAGACATAGACGCGATAGAGGAGACCCCCCATAAACTTCTGCAATAGAGAATTTAATTCTCTTTGCAAATATCATCTTCTTCCTCCCAAAAAGCCCTAGGTAAAAATAAGGAAGAAATATGTCTCCTTTTTTACCTATCATGCAAATAAAAATAGGGTTTAACCCTCTTATAAGAGCTTAGTTCTTTCTCGGGTTCTAAGATCCACAAGACAAATCTTCCACAAGGTGAGAATTTAATTCTCATTGAGAAGATCTCGTTCTTCAAATCGAAGATCCAGGGAAGAACTATGACGCATTACCCCTTGCACATAAAAGAGAGAACATGGAAGAATAGAACGTAGAATTGATATTCCAGGAACTTAGTTTCTCCAAAATATAATAGGGTTTTATTCCAATAAGAACTTAGTTCTCATAAAAAAAGGAGGAACTTAGTTTCTTACAAGATCTGCAAGACTTTTAGAATTTAACTCTAATTTTCAGAGTTAATCTCTGCATGAACATGGAAGGATCACGTGGAAGACACGTGAGAATCTTAGAAAATGAAGAATGAAGACTCACGTGAGAACCACGTGAGTGCTCAAAGAAGCCCTGAAAATAGACCTCACATGGAAGATACGTGAAAGCTGAGATTCTAGTGCTTAGCACTACTTGTGGAAGATACGTGATCAATCATGAAGTTAATACTCCATGTGCCATTCACGTAAGCATCATGCGAACCGATGGTTAGCATTACTCATGTGGAAGACATGTAAACACCAAGAAACTATGCTACTCATGTGGAAGACACGTGAACACCAAGAAACCGGGCTTCTCACGTGAAGAGCACGTGAACACTGAAGCGGGATCTATGATGAAGCTTAAGCTTCTGGGCCCAAGCTCCAATCTCGAAGCCATGAAGAGGGCAAGATGTCCCGGCTTCAAAAGAACACCCGGGGGTAGGGTATTCTGGCTCAGAAGTTATGCAGGGGGCAAGTCCATAAAGCTCCTGAGATTGAAGAAACCCTAACTTCAAGACATTCTCGACGTTCATACTGGCGCCGAGTAAGGCAGGATGGGGGCAGTTCGCCATCCGGGCTATCCCTGCCAGCTCCAATGGTGCAGCCTGCTGTTCCAATCGAGAACAGCTTTGAGGCGCTGAAAATGGTAAAGCGCAACTCTCCAAGTCTTTTATTGAAGAAAACTCCACCTCCCGCCGAAAGGAGTGATGAGCCAAAATTGGTTCGATCGGTGAAAAGACTTTCCTCGACCATTCATAAGGTCTGGAAGGAGGTGCAGGGGTCAGTGATCAATAGAGATTACTCTCCCTGGCCAAAGAAGCTGAAGAGCCATGATAAACACTCTTTCCATCAACCGAAGGAGGCTCCTGCTATGATGGCCCCTCCGAAACCGGCCACTCACAAGAGAGAAAGGTCTGAGAAAATGCAATGGTCTGAGGCATATTCTAAGGGCCCGCATTCTAAACACTCCAAGACTGGAGTATTGGTAGTTCACACCATCTATATGGTGAAGTCCAAAGACGAGAGCAAGACTTCTGTCTCCCACAGACCGATCACATGGTCTGCAAAAAATATCCACACAAGCTGCAGGAGTTGATAGCTCAAGCGGCTAAAATAATGAGTCCCCCACCCGGGGCAGATCTGGATGACTCTTCCGAGGAACGAACAGACCGGGAGTTTGATACAGACTACCTGAAGCGGATGCTCTAGAAGAAGGACGAGAAAGCTGCAGAAATGGAAACCCGAATGGACAAGATGGCCCATTTGGTCCAAAGTATGCTTAGGATGATGGCTCACTTTGAACCACCCACAGATGGTCTGCCAGTGGTTATTGTCAAAGACAAAGGAGATACCTCCAGTCCCCTTCAGGCCTCATCAACGACAAAGGAGGAAGTCATATTCAAGTCGCAGCTGGACGAATACATCGCCCAGCAGTTCAAGGCTCACCTTGCAGGTGAAGCCGCCGACAAGTTGATAAAGACCGGCCGATCTTACCTAGCGTGCTATGATCAAATACAGTACCTGCCAGGATACACGATTCCGACGTTCCCTATATATAAAGGAGCCGGAAATCCGAAGCAACATATCACCCAGTTCAGGTCCAAATGCGGCAATACTGGGAGTAACGATATATTGCTTATGCGACAGTTCGTTAGCAATCTAGCGGACGTACCGTTCGAATGGTATTCGGAGATTCCTAACGATTTGATCAAAACTTTTGACGAGATAGAGCTCCTATTCTGCTAAAGATTCTCTAGTGCGAGTGTGCGCACAACTGTGACTACCCTGGTCAACAAGAGGCCCGGGTCAAACGAGACATAGGTCCAATACGCGATGAGATAGAGGAACCTTTGGTCCAAATGCAAACAAAGGATCGCTGAAGCTCCGGCCATAAGTATGTTCGTGAGCACTCTCGACAAGAAGGTCAAGCGTTCCCATATCTAGCTCTTCTCAGCCCAACTACTTTCCAAGAGCTCATCGACAAGTTGGCTCACTTGGATGCAATGAACCATGGACCTTCCTCGTCCAATAGAGATTCGCGGAACTTCAATGGCAAGGGTAAGGCAACATTTTTCGCTAATATGCAACATCATCCGAACAGTCCTAAAGTGCTTGGTCTTCAATGACAACCGCATGAGACGGGAATATTCCTTCCCTCGCGATAAAATGAGGAAGTTATTCGACCTCGCAATAAAGAGCGGCTTTCTGACATTGCCTGAGCCACGACGATCAACCCAAGCCCCTGATGTTAATAATCCAACCTATTGCACATACCATCGGGTGGTAAGTCATCCGATCGAGGATTTTTACGTGTTCAAGAACTGGGTCGAGGACCAGTATAAACATAGCAAGTTCATACTCTTCGATAAATGGAAGGTGGACCCTCCTCAGAGGCACATCTTTAAAGGGAATAATGCACAGGGGCATTCTTCTCAGTCGTTGAAGAGACCCCCTGGGAGGTGATATTGTCTCCCTAATAAAAAAGAATGCTAAAGAATCTCCAGACATGCCCTGCGATCAGGTGGAAGAGTCCGCTTGAATCGGAGATCATACCAAGGATGTTGAAGCCGCGTCCTACTCTGAAGACTGTTGATAAAAGGAAAAGACCCGAAGCCAAGAAGTCTTTCAAAAAGAAAAATAAGAAAAAGGCAAAGAAGCCCGTATAGCCAACCGAGTACCTCGACAGCCGTACAAGGATCCAGAAGTACATAGACACACTCGAAGAATATAATCAGATTGCACGTTCGCCCATTACTTTTGAGGAGTTTATTAAGCACATCCTCAAAAATAACAGACAGGATGAGGACGATGACCCAGAGGAGGGAACGGAAGACCATGTGGAAAGCTGACACATGGTCTCTCACTCCTCCATCTATGAAGATGAGGCCCCACCTGCATCCGAGAGCGAATCCGACTAGTAGAGGGCAAAATCAGTACCTAAAACCCTAAGTTTACTACAACAAGACCCAAATGAGAAGCTCCTAAAGGAATCTTTCCAAAGAAGCTGGGAAAATTAAAGGCGTGAGCTGGATATCTACGAGAAAGCCAAAAAGCAACGTTTGAGAAGGGAAGCGGTGAAAGAGGTGAGTTATGTAACTCCCCAACCAAAGCAACCAAAGAAGAAGATACTTTTGAAGAAAGGCATGGCCGAGAAACATTTCGCCAAGGCCTTATCCAAAGGTATGAAGATGCCACCTTTAAAGATGTACACCCCTGGGGTTATGGACTTCGAAGGTGGAGAAGAGCGTCAAAAATATTGCCTTTACCACCGGAGGATCTGTCATCCCATCGACGAATGCAAGGCATTCGGGAAATGGTGGAGAAATACGTTCTCTACAATAAGCATCTGAAACAAAGAAGTAGATGGCCAAGGCTTACCCGCCCCAACATGATAGTGCCGAGGCTAACGTCTAAGCGAGGACAATCACCGAATGATTAAGGCTCAAACTTTGGAAGGAGGAAGTTCGATAGTACCAACGTTTGGAAGTGATTCAGAAGATGAACCTACCATTGACCTCCCCTATATAAGGTTTTCATTAAGTGATGAAGGAAAGACGGATGACCACGACAATATTCGTCTGCGAAACCACATTCTCCCCGAAAAGAATCTCGGGCCTACAAATAATGATCCGAAGAACCGAGACAAGGGTATAGGGAAAATTCCTGAAGAGATTGCCCTTAATGAAGAGTTGGTCAAAGAACTTACCGCCAAGGATCTCCCTAAGAAGAATAAGGTGGACTAGAATGTGTTAGTCCACCTGAAGAAGTTACCTTCACATTTGAGCTTATAGGATGCTCTGCTTTTGTCAAAGGAACTACGAGAGTCTTTAATTAAGGTCCTCGAAGAACGAGACCACTTCAAAGCACATTTTGCAGAGGAAGCAATGAAAGATAAGATGGAGGAGGTATACATGGCCAACATCTCCTCCAGAGAAGAAGATCTTCTCCTAGGGACGTTCGAGCACAATCGGCTACTCTACATCGTCAGGTACTGCGATGATCAGAGGATAAATACAATTCTCATTGACAATGGTTCCTCAGTCAACCTCCTTAATGTTAAGGTGCCCAAGCAGCTGTCGATGGACGTACAATACCTTGGCCGAGAGAAAATCACTATCTCCGGATTCGACTCCCTGTCTTCAAAAACGTTGGGGGTCTGTAGTGTTGACACTCTGCTTTGGACAACTCATCACCGATGTCAAATTCCACGTCATTGAAGGCAAGACCTGCTATAAAGCTTTGCTGGGTAGATCTTGGCTACACCAGTATGGCGTCATCCCTTCTACACAATATCAGTGCATGAAATATTTCAAGAAAGGCTAAGAGCACACCATCACAGGGGAGCTCAATCCATTATCGGTAAACGAGGTATGCAAATATGAAGATGCGAAGTACTTCTCGTTGGACTATGAAGACAAAAAGAAGTGTGGCAAGCCCAAGGACAAACAATTTCCGATGGAGACCATCCCTGTATTTAGAAGCGACCCCGAGAAAGAAATAGTACTCACGGTTAGCCTTCAAAGGAAACCGATAAACCAAGCTCGACAGCTCCTCTCCCGATCTTCAGCAGCGACTCGGAGGAAGAAGCTAATACGGTTTTCTCCATTTATCTACGAGTGAAGGTCTTCGATGAAGCTGATCGAGCCTTGCATATTACAATGGTCCACCGCATCACTGCAAAGAGCTCGATGCACTCAACACCTACCGCGTGCAAGAGTTAGTAACCTTCTACGTGCCTCCCGACATAAAAAAGAAAAGGCGATTCTCTTTTATTAGTCAGAAGAAACCAAGGTAGAGAAAGAGGTTTGGCACGGACTCAAGCCAAATCTGATAGGATACAACCCATACCTATGCCGAGATATTATACAAAGAGCTTGAGGGAACTCCTTCACTAGCAGGGGTACCGTTTGAACAGATTGCCCGTTAGGCCTAGTATTTCAAGAAAATCTGGGAAGTGCCAGGGACCTGCCAACCGACGGCCGATGGAAAGTCTGATACCATTGGTCTAGGCTATGTCTGACCTAAAAAGAAGAAGCGGGCACCTAGCTGCTATGCCATAAACGAAAGCGAAGACACATGGATGGCAAACAACTCAACCGAGCAAGGCCAAAACACCCCGCAAAGTATCCAAACCGCATCAGCTGAAGTGCTGCTTGAGTCGCTGATGGCCTTATATATTCAATTATCCTCGGGCAATAGATATAATGAAGCCCCGCTAAACATTGCGACTCTTCCAACAGAGGACCTGACTGAAAAGCTGATGAGAGAAACTTATCAAATGGGTCAGATAGCTTTGTGTGAAATAGCCAGAAACTCGCACCCAAGAAAGCAATCCATGAGAGAGACGAGTCATGATCCTCATTCTTGATAGCTGCCCACATCTTCCTTTAAAAATAAAGGAGCTCAAGCTGGCCACACCAAAGATAGGACATCCTCAATGCCAAGCTGCAAAGTCTCCTATCCATATCTCTTAAAGAAAGAATGGGACGGGGATATTCTTTTCCCTGGGACAAAGTGAGGAAAATATTTAACCTCGCCACGAAGCACTAGATATTAATGCTGCCCAAGTGTAAGCGGACTCATGAAGCTAATACTCTGGATCATCTTGACTATTGTCCCTACAATCAGGTCGTTGGTCATCCAATCGAAGACTGCTTTGTCTTTAAAAATTGGGCGGAAGACCAGTATAGGCAAGGAAAGTTCAAACTAAGCGACAACTAGAAAGTAAAACCTTCGCAAAAGCACGAGCCAATGTGAGAGAACCCTAAGGTGTGGAAGCTCACCCACGCTTGCCATATGATAAGACTCCTCGATGAAGAGGAGGATGAAGATACGCTTCAGTGCCTCGACTGCTTCACCAATGAAGAAAAAGGAATCTCAGAGCTGCCGCCAGCACCTAGGGAGCTGAAAGATGGAGTCCATACCATCGCCGACGAATTGAAAAAATAAACTTAGAAATCGAAAAAGATTCTCGACCTACGTTCATTAGCGAGCTACTGTCAGATGAACAAGTAGCTAGTCTAAAGTACTCATGGAGTACAAAGACTGCTTCGCATGGAATTACTCCGAGATGCTAGGTCTTGATCCAGGCGTTGCAGTTCACAAATTGGCCATATCGCCGGAAATAAAGCCGATCAAGCAAGCGCCAAGAAGGATGCGGCTCAAACTCGAGATGAGCATCAACGACAAAGTCAAGAAGCTTATAAACTCCGGCTTCATCCGGGAGGTCCAGTACCCGATTGGATCGCCAACATCGTCCCCGTGATGAAAAAGAAAGGGACCGTCCGGATCTGTATGGATTTTTGAGAGCTCAATAAGGTGTGTCCGAAAGATGACTTCCCCGTGCTAGCTACAGAGTTGATGATAAACAATATGTCTACTCACGAGGTTTTCTATTTTATGGACTGATTTCAGGGCACAATCAGATCAAGATGGATCCCGAGGACCAGAAGCATACAGCTTTCCGCACCCTGCTAGGCATGTTCTGTTATAAAGTGATTCCTTTCGGACTAAAGAATGCCGGGGTGACAAATCAAAGGGAAATGACCAATATATTCGATGACATGATACATGACAACGTTGAATGCTACATCGACGACCTCATAATCAAGAGAATGTCATATGAAGAACACTTGGAGCATCTAAAGACAATCTTCGAGCACCTTCGAAAATACAACCTGAAGATGAATCTGCTGAAATGCGCCTTCAAAGTCTCATTTGGGAAGTTTCGTGGGTTTATAATCCGCCGTAGGGAAATTGAAATCGACCCCTCCAAGATTTGAGCGATTATGGAATTGCCCCGTCCGAAGAATCTCAAAAAACTGCGGTCTCTATAAGAAAAGCTCGTTTATATCCGATGTTTCATCACCAACCTCTCGGAGAAATGCCATCCATACAGCCATATGATGAAGAGAGACTGTTGGATATAGTGCCCTCAAGGCAATTATTGTAATTATAGGTAGACGATTATGATAATTGATGGAGGATCTATACAGGTAGGACAGTCTTACTCAAGATGATAGTATGCTATCTGGTTTGTCTTTATCATTGATGTGTATACGTTTTACTTATTATTACGCGTCTCTAATACATAATGATGAAGCCCGTAAGATTCTTGCATGACTATCAGCATTATGATGGCGATCATATATGTGCGAGCTGGGTAGTCTATAAGTACATCCTTAAATGTCCCTAGTCGTGGGAGTATCAAGACCGGGCATCGATATTCCGGAGTAGACTAGTGTATACGTTTCAAGATCCCGATGAGGGCGGTGGTCGATCTCACAAGCCATTGGTGTTGTGTCACCTAAGATAATATACAGATGCTCACTGGAGGTGAGTACACTGGACAGACTCACCGAGAACTTCTAGATGATATTATATTTATCGTTAGATGGAAGTTCTCTAGTGGCATGAGTACAATTTATTCTTTTGACACGAGATCGTCATTTGTCCCGTGTCTCACTGTACTTAGATTACTACCCTACTATGGTTCAAGAGGAGTCGTGCAAACAGGTTTTAGTTGGGTACAGTCTCGAGCTATATGAAGGCAGCGAGCGATTGTCGGGGATCATCTCTCCTGATATTAGGAGTCGATGTCGCGCTGTGTTCGGTTGGCCATCATCCTAAATCCGTAGCCACGGTGGATGAGATTTACTGATAGAAGTTCAATAATTTCTTGGTTGGTGATGAGCTTCACTCCGACACGACTTATCGGGTTATTAGGGGTCTGACATTATCCACCCCAAAACCCGGTATGCGATACTCTTAGACGAAGAGACCAGACTGTGTGGAGATTTTCATATTCAGGTTAAGTAGGGTATGGACGGACTTGATCGTCGACCTCTCTTTCGGCATATTCCTGGGTAGCCGTTACGTACAGCTAGTTCCGCTGACGTGCTTGTGGTAATGGATTTATCCAGTAACTCACTGCCAGCATATTATCGAGTCTTTAGAGTCCCACACAGAGATTTTTCCTAATTCATGTAATATGATGTAGATGACGTATGTTGGTATATACACGTATTCGATTAAATACGTGTACAAGCTACACAAATTTTAATCGGACGGTTGATAACACTAGCGGCTTAGGATTAAGGTGTATTATTAAATCAAGTTTGATTTAATAATACACACACACACACACACTAAATATATATTCTAGTATTATTGTTCACTATTCATTTTCTCTCTCTTGGCTATTCGTATTTTTATACGGATACGCGTATAAGTATTTCGATACGTATACCGGGTTATATTTCGTATTTCTATGGAATATTTTCTAGAAGGAGGACATCTTATTTGTGAATATTCATTTATGAATATTCATAAATGAGGTGGAGGGTGAGGTGGCTTTAGTTATGGTTAGAGGTATGTAGAGAAGAATGGACTTCATTTGTTTATTGGAAAATATTGATAATTTTTACATGGTTGTGAAAATATTGATAATTTTTACATGGTTGTAAAAATTTGTAGCCATTCTATTCTCGTCATGCAAACACTTAGCCATTTTTCTGTGATATAGCTAGCCTCTTCACCTCCTTTTCCTTCTTCTTGCTTGCTCTCTTAAGCATTGGTTTTCAGCGAAAATTATAGTGGAAAATTCCTACATCCCCACTCTCCATTCCTAGCAAGCTTGGAGCGTCGGTTGCTTCAATAGGTGAAGCTGGGGTTTGGATCAGTTTCTTCAGGTGGATCATTTTTGGTAAGGGCAGTCACCATTCAAGTTTGTTCCCGACAGCCTATGAGAACCTTAGAGGGGTCTTCCATGATTGGGTGGACACGCATCAAAGGTTGTATTTCCTAAACCTTGTATGCTTGTTTGCTAGTTTTGATGTTTGGAAAGATTGCTAGGGATTTGGTTCCAGTGTTCTCTTGATAATTTTTGTTTTTCGAATCCGCATTGGCCACGGTTGCTGCGGCGAGAGCACTAAGAACTTTCAAAGACATCCTATTTATATAGGATCGGAAGTGTCAACAGGTATTAGAGGAGATCAAGTAATATTTACAGAATCCACCAGTTTTAGCCGCTTTGATTAAGGGAAAACCCCTTATCATCTATACAACCGCCTTTCATGGTTCTATAGGTGTGCTTTGGGTACAAGAGAATGACTAAGGAAAGGAGAAGGCTCTATACAACTTGAGTCGAGTCCTACTGGTAGCGGAAAGCAACTACTCTCCCATCAAACAACATTGCCCGGTGTTGATCTTTACCGTCACAAAGCTCAGACACTACGTCCTGGCGCACGAAGTCCATCTCATATCGAAGGTGGACCCTCTTAAATACTTCCTGTCTAAATCTATGCTGACCGGGAGGCTCGCCAAGTGGACCCTTTTGTTGATGTTCACGATTATTTATGGCCCACTCAAAGCAGTAAAAGGCCAAACCATCACCAACTTCCTCGCGGCGCATCGAATTCCAGCCGACTTTCTGTTGAATAACGAACTGTCGGATGAACACGCATTCAGCATATGTAAAGAGGTAGATGAAACCAGAAAATACCGGTGGGAATTATACTTCAATGGAGCATTTTCAATGAAGGACCGGAAGAGGAATACCCTAATAATCAAAACCGGGGTGGGTCTTATCTTCGTGACTACCCAAGGCGGAATACTCTACTATGCTTTCTTGTTGACAAAACTAAGAACCAACAACATGACTGAATATGAAGCTCTCATTACCGGTCTCGAAATCGCGATCGATATGTGCTTCAAGGATCTCTTGGTATACAAAGATTCACAGTTAGTCGTCAATCAAGTGAACGGCGACTGCAAGACATGCAAACCGGAGCTGACAAAGTATAACGAAAGGGTGCAACAAATACTGACACAGATTCCCTTTTGTGTACTGTCACGTCCTGCTTCCCAGAATGCGCAGATTACGGCACGTGACAGAGCCAACCATGCAACTTGTGGTTAGGAATCATCCCTCCACAGTCACATTACGGCTGTCTATAGGATATCAAGAATAGTAAAATATAAAAACTAGCTAGTACATGTCCATTTGCCATAGTAGATAGAGTCAAGAAAATGCATAAGTAGAAACGAATTAAATCCAATAAACAACATCTAAAATATGTCCAAATATAGGCTCAAATCAAGAAATAAAACTGTGGAAAATAAACTAAACAAAACATCTTTAAATAACACATGTTCAATTCCTCACTACTCGGCTTGATGGCTAAAGTACTCCTGTTCAGCCTGCGATAAAGATAGAGAAACTGGACCATGCAACCAGACATCATTGCGTCATAATACCAAATAACAGTGATAACCAGGATATAACAATATAAGTAAACATGAATATAAATGAATAACACGGATATGAAACAGTGAGGTATGTGTATGTATGATGTGTAACCTAAAATTGTGCTTTTAGGTTATCTATTCTAAAAGTCTTTGAAATCAAATAATGTAATCCTCATCTTAACCCAACAGTATATATCCTATTCATTCCCTACGGGATCACGGTAACAGGATTTATTCCGTAACGTCCGGAAAAATGGCAAACAAGTAATTATTCTGTAACACCCGGAAAACGACAAACATGTAATTATTCCATAATGCCTGGAAAAACGGCAAACAGGTAATTATTTCGTAACGCCCCGGAAAAAAGCAAACAGGTAATTATTCCGTAACGCCTGGAGAAACGGCAAATATATAATAATATCCTCTTGAGTTATGTGCCGGTTACATTCTTGATTTCCCCTCTACCCCCAGATTTGTGTTTAAGTCAGGTATTGCCAATATAGATCTAATGCCAACACAGGATCAAGTAGGTACAGTTCTCGTCTATGCAGACAACAAGTTACGTTTTTTGGGACAACACGTCAATATTGTTGGCATTAGTAACAAGATCTAAGTAACAAGTCAAATAGTGTGTCGTGAACATGTCATGTGATGTATATGAATCAAATAGATATCCAAATATGAAACTGTAATCGATAACGAAACACGACTAATGTCAGGATGCATATGTGTCTATATGAAATAACCATTATATATCCATTACTAAGTATGATGCAAACTAGATAGCATATTGTACTAATATAGTAGTATATTGATATCATGATGTTCCGACATGCAATCAGATATGATATTATCGGTACGGATACGAATGGACAACGTAATACTGTAAATCGGTTATAGTTGACGAATAATAAAACACATGTACTATTTTTATTCATATGGATATCGATATAGTAACATAGTATGTTGAAAGTTAAACTTGCCTGATTGGATCTCACGACGGGGTACGTACGTCACATTCGACGTCGGATAAACGTCACGATGCAAACTCACGCTCGTGTAGGACTGGACCTAGCTGATCAATGACATGACGTGATATGTACGCTGGACAACGACGATGACTGGGTCGTCTGGATCGTCGGCAACACGTGCGACTTCGGCGAGATGATCAAGAATCAAGAAAGCAAGAGAAGAAAGAAGAAAGGGAAGAGAAGAATGGGGCTATGGTGTCGGCTCTGGGTTTTGGGACAGAGGACAGAGGAGATGGGAGGAGGCGGCGGCGACGATGAGCTGCCGTCGGCGAGGTCTAATGGCGATAAGGAGGCGGTGGGTTTCTTGGTTTGTTGTTGGGGTCGTGGGGTCTGTCGTGGGTGTTGGTGGTGGTGTCGGGGGATAGGAGAGGGATAAGGAGGTGCAGGCGGAGATGAGGGTGATGGAGACGAGGTCTGTGGTGGTCAGCGACGGTGAGGCTCACGGCGATGAGGGGTTCTTGGGTTGCTCGGGGTTGCAGAGGTTGTGGTCGGGGATAGAGGAGGAAGTGGAGGTGGTGAAGGTTGTGAGGAGGTCGAGGAGGTGGTTACAAAGGCGAGGAGATAAGGGTTTTGGTGATCGGCAGTGAGGGGTTTTTGGGTTTCAGGTAGCGTTGGGGAGGTTGTGCAGTGGTTTTGGGTTCTCGGGATTAGAGGAGGAGAGAAGGAGAAGATGGAGGTGGTGAGGTGATTACGAGGGTTGGCGACGATGGGAGGTCGTGGGGTGATCGGCGGTGAGGACGAGCAGCTAAGGTTTAGGTTAGGCTTGGGTTCGTCGCGAGGAGGTAGGGAAAAGAAGTAGAGAAGGAGAGAGAGAAAGAGAGAGGTGAGGTGTTGTAAAATAATTGGGTTAATATAATAATTTATATTTATATATATAGGGGAAAGAGAGTGTATGCGAGAGGAGAGAGAGACAGAGAGGGAGAGAGACAGAGCGTGAATAAGAGAGAGAGAGAGGATACAAGAGGGGAGAGAGAGGGACAGAGATATAGAGAGAGTGAATATGATTTAGTGTGTGTGTGTGTGTGTGTGTGTATAAGTAGCAGTTATATATAAAGAATATAGTAATATATATTATAGGATTATACAGCTATCACCAAAATAATCCGAAAAATGCCCGTGTTTTTTTCTAAAAATCTAGTTTTAAAATATGAATAATATACGTATCAGCTAAAACTATAATGCAATGTACGGTTAAATAAAATGCATACCCCAAGAACGGATACACGCAAATACACGTAGTGATCCCAACGAGTCTGTTTTGTCAATCTGGTCATGAACACGATGTATGGATGCAACTATGGGGTATTGGGTATGGTAACATGCAATGCTAGATATTAAAATATATTATCCGGCTATTATTTTTATTATTTAAAGATATGCAGATATTAAAATATATGATACATGTATCTAGAATCTAGATGTGCATGGATCCTCGGTACTAGCGAATATAAGACGTAATCTTAAACTATAATGGGTTTTAAGCATGCGGGTCGGGTAGGATACTAACCACAGCTACTAAATGCACTATCCGCACCTAAGAACAATAATAATCAAGAAGTTGTCGCAAGATTGGAAAATACCCAAATAAAATATCGTATAAATGCACTGGGGTGTTACATTATACCCAACTACAAAAGAATTTCATCCTCGAAATTCTCGGAACAAGAAAAGATACAAGGAAACATGAATCTAAGAAAAGAGGTGTAGAAACTTCTGTCGGATCTCGTCTTCACGTTCCCAAGTAGATTCTCCGTGAGAACGATTCCCCCATGAAACAAGTACTAGAGGGATAACCTTGTTCTTGAGGATCTTTTCTCGTCGATCCAAAATTTCCATTGGTCTTTCTTCATATGTTAAGTCCTCCCTTATTGTCAGCTCCAAGTGATCTAGGACGTGCATCTCATCTCGAACATACTTGTGGAGTTGAGATACATGAAACACGTCATGAACACTCGCCAAGGATGGTAGTAAAGCTAATTGATAAGCTACTTCTCTAACGTGCTTGATAATACCGAAATGCCCCACGAATCGAGAACTAAGCTTGTCTCGACTGCCAAAACGGATCATTCCTTTGGTCGGTGATATCTTCAAGAATACAAGATCACCAACTGCGAATTCTAGAGGTCTTTGTCCTGTATCATCCCAACTTTTCTGTCGATCTTGTGCCGCCTTCATATGGTTTCGGATCACGTTGAATTTCTCCACGGTTTGCACAATAAGATCCGGTCCCAATAATCTTATTTCTCCAATATCGTCCCAACAGACAGGCGAGCGACACTTACGACCATATAATGCTTCGAATGGAGCCATCTGTACAGTCGCATGAAAATTGTTATTATAAGAAAACTTCACCAAGTGCAAATGATCCTCCCATGAACCTTTGAAGTCCAACATGTATGCTCTCAACATATCTTCAAGAGTTTGGATCGTTTGTTCAGACTGGCCATCTCTATGAGGATGATAGGCTATGCTAAACTTCAGGCGAGTCCCCAAACTTTCCTGTAGGCTCCTCCAAAAGTGCGATAAAAATCGGGTATCACGATCGGAAACGATGCTCACAGGTACTTCATTCAATCTCACAATCTCTTGCATGCACCACTCTGCTAAAGCCTCCGTCGACTGACCAACTCGAAACGGTATAAAATGAGCTGCCTTGGTCAATCGATCAACAATCACCCAAACTGCATTATTTCTTTTTGGACTCCGCGGTAAAGCTGTCATGAAATCCAAGGTTATATGTTCCTACTTCCATTGAGGAATCGGAAGTGGTTGCAACAAACCAGCTACCCTTTGATGTTCAGTCTTTATTTGCTGACACACCAAGCACTTCGATACGTAGTGAGCAATCTCTCTTTTCATTCCTTCCCACCAGAAATGTTGTCGTAGATCTCGATACATCTTTGTGCCTCCCGGATGTACGGAATAGGCGGAACTATGAGCCTCCTTCATGAATGTCTCCTTTAGGCACACATAAACGGCTCCCATATCGTAACGAACCATCTTCATGAATTAACAAGTCCATTCAAAGTCCCGCTTCTACCTGTTCTCGAAACTTTTGCAACCTTGGATCATGTGACTGCGCTGCTTTAATGTTATCGATCAAGGATGTATGTACTTGCAATTGCATCAATTGTCCTGAAGAATGCGGTAGTACAATCTCCAACTCGAATCTCTGAAAATCAGCTATAATCTCTTTCTGTGCTGTCAACATCCGTACTGCTGGCAATCGACTTAGAGCATCCAGCACTACATTAACTTTCCCCGGATGGTACTTTAGATCAAGATCATAGTCAGCCATCAGCTTTAACTATCTACACTGCCTCATGTTGAGCTCTTTCTGTGTGAACACATAGTTTAGGCTTTTGTGGTCGGTAAATACTTCGACACTTTCGCCCAATAAGTAATGTCTCCAAATCTTCAAAGCAAAAATCACTGCCGCTAGCTCCAAATCATAAGTTGGGTAGTTCTTCTCGTGAGTCTTCAATTGTCTTGACGCGTAGGCTATAACCTTCCCATTCTGCATTAGAACACATCCCAAGCCTTTCCCAGATGCGTCGCTGTGAATAACCAACCCTCCGGAATCGTCTGGCACTGTTAAGATAGGAGCGGTAGTCAATCTTTGCTTCAACGCTTCAAAAGCTGACGCACATATCTCTATCTATACAAACGATACTTCCTTTCGTGTTAGCTTTGTCAATGGTTCTGCTATTCAAGCAAAGTTCTCCACAAACCTTCTATAATATCCGGTAAGCCCAAGAAAACTTCTGATCTCCGCTACGTTCTTTGGAATCGGCCAATCATGAACTGCTGCAATCTTTTCAGGGTCAACGGAAATTCCATCTCTGGATACGACATGACCCAAGAACTTCACTTCTTCGAGCCAAAACTCACACTTGCTCGTCTAAGCATATAACTTTTCTCGTCTCAACGTTTCCAGTATGATCCTCAAGTGTTCTGCATGCTCTTCCTTGCTCCTTGAATAGACCAGAATGTCATGAATAAATACCACAACGAACTGGTCCAGATACAGTGAAAAGATTTGGTTCATCAAGTCCATAAATATTGCCGATGCGTTTGTAACTCCAAATGGCATCACATGCCCATATCGAGTTCGGAACGCTGTCTTGCAAATATCTTCTGATTTCACTCAAACTTGATGATATCTGGATTGCAAATCCAGCTTTGAGAATACCCTCGCGCTACTGAGTTGATCGAATAATTCGCCAATGCGAGGGATTGGGTACTTGTTCTTAATAGTCACCCGATTTAATTCTCGATAATCAATGCACATCCTCCGCATGCTATCCTTCTTCTTGACTAGAAGAACTGGAGCTCCCCATGCTAAATCGCTGCTATGAATCCAACCCTTCTCTAGTAATTCGACAACTTGTTTGTTTACCTCTTCCAGTTCTACGGGTGCCATTGGATAATAGGCCTTTGAAATCGGCGCTGCTCCAGGAATAAGATCAATCGCGAACTCCATATCTCGTTTTGGCGGTAAACCTAATATGTCTTCGAACACATTCATAAACTTTCGAACTACTACTGGCGCTTCCTCCTTGTCTACTTCCATCGACGAAAGAACGACACTTGTCGGCCTAGCCCTATATTCGACTGGCCCGACAGATCTGCTACCTCGTGAAAATATAAACTTCGGATGTTCGGGAATCTGGAAAATCACTTTCTTTGCTCTGCAATCGATGTGAGCGTGGAAAGTACCAAGAAAGTCCATTCCCAAGACAACATCATAGCTGCCAGTTTTGATCACTAAGAAATCCATGAATAACCTTGTCTGCAAATAATAATCGGACAATCCTTGCACTCACTACTAGATATAATTTTTCCATTCCTAGTGTGTATGTCCCAGCAACTAGACAGGGCCGCGTGTGGAATCGAGTGTGCACTAATGAACTTGGATGACATAAAACAATAGGATGCACCTGAATCGAATATGCCAATGCGGAAAAATTATAAACGAGTAGGATACCTGAAACAACTTCATTTGAAGCCAAGAAACTGAAGTGGATTAGCAACGATAAACCGGATTCAATAAACATGATAGCTATAGATTCAAGACTGGAAAGATAGTAATGTAGCAGGACATGTTCCTAATTCCGGGTTTTCTGGTTAGTGGATTGGGTTCAATACCAAACTACAAAAGAACCAAAACCAACTAATTCTAAATCATATGGCTCTGATATCAAACAAACCCTGTCACGCCCCGCTTCCCAGAATGCGCAGACTACGACACGTGATAGAGCCAACCATGCTACCTATGGTCAGGAATCATCCCTACACAGTCACATTATGGCTGTCTATAAGATATCAAGAACGGTAAATATAAAAAATAGCTAGTACATGTCCGTTTGCCACAATAGATAGAGTCAAAAAATGCATAAGCGGAAACGAATTAAATCCAATAAACAACATCTGAAATATGTCCCAATATGGGCTCACATTAAGAAATAAAACTGCGGAAACTAAACTAAACTAAACATCTCTAAATAACACATGTTCAATTCCTCACTGCGCGGCTTGATGGCTAAAGTACTCTTATTCAGCCTGCGATAAAGGTAGAGCAACTGGGCCATGCAAAACCCAGATGTCAGTGCATCATAATACCAAATAACAGTGATAATCAGGATATAACGAAATAAGTAAACATGAATATAAATGAATAACATGGATATGAAACAGTGAGGCATGTATATGTATGTGTTGTGTGATGTGTAACCTAAAACTGTGCTTCTAGATTATCTATTCTAAAAGTCTTTGAAATCAAATAATGTAATCCTCATCGTAATCTAACAGTATATATCCCGTTTATTCCCCATGGGATCACGGTAACAGAATTTATTCCGTAACGTCCGGAAAAGCGACAAACAAGTAATTATTCCGTAACGCCCGAAAAAATGGCAAACATGTAATTATTCCATAACGCCTGAAAAAACGGCAAATATGTAATTATTCCGTAACGCCCGGAAAAACGACAAACATGTAATAATATCCTCTTAAGTTATGTTTCGGTTACATTCTTGATTTCCCCTTTACCCCCAGGTTTGTGTTCAAGTCAGGTATTGCCAATATAGATCTAATGCCAATACAGGATCAAGCAGGTAGAGTTCTCGTTTATACAGACAACAAATTACGTCCGTCAGGACAACACGTCAATATTGTTGGCATTAGTAACAAGTCAAGTAGTGTGTCGTGAACATGTCATGTGATGTATATGCATCAAATAGATATCCTAATGTGAAACTGTAATCGATAACGAAACATGACTAATGTCAGGATGCATATGTGTCTATCTGTAATAACCATTATATATCCATTACCGAGTATGATGCAAACTAGATAGCATGTTTTACTAATATAGTAGTATATTGATATCATGATGTTCCGGCATGCAATCAAATATGCTGTTATCGGTACGGATATGAACAGATAACGTAATACTGTAAATCGGTTATAGTTGATGAATAATAAAACACATGTACTATTTTTATTCATATGGATATCGATATAGTAACATAGCATGTTTGAAAGTTAAACTTGCCTGATCGGATCTCATGACGGGGTACGTACGTTACGTTCGACGTTAGTTAAACATCATGATGCAAACTCACGCTCATGCAGGACTGGACCTGGCTGATCAATGACGTGACGTGATGTCTGCGCTGGACGGCGATGATGACTGGGTCGTCCGAATCGTCGGCGATGCGTGCGACTCCGGCGAGACGATCAAGAATCAAGAAAGCAAGAGAAGAAAGAAAGAAAGAAGAGAAGAGAAGAATGGGGCTATGGTGTTGGCTCTGGGTTCTGGGACAGAGGACAAAGGAAAGGGGAGAAGGCGACGGCGACGATGGGCTGCCGTCAGCGAGGTCTAATGGCGATAAGGAGGCAGTGGGTTTCTTGGTTTGCTGTTGGGGTCATGGGGTTTGTCGAGGGTGTTGGTGTTGGTGTCGGGGGATAGGAGAAGGATAAGGAGGTGAAGGCGGAGATGAGGGTGATGGCGATGAGGTCTGTGGTGGTCAGCGACGGTGATGCTAACGGCGATAAGGGGTTCTTAGGTTGCTTGGGGTTGCAAAGGTCATGGTCGAGGATAGAGGAGGAAGTGGAGGTGGCGGAGGTTGTGAGGAGGTCGAGGAGGTGGTTACAAAGGTGAGGAGACGAGGGTTTTGGTGATCAGGTGGTGTCGGGGAGGTTGTGCAGTGGTTGTGGGTTCTCGGGGTTAGAGAAGGAAAGAAGAAGAAGGTGGAGGTGGTGAGGTGATTACGAGGGTTGGCGACGATGGGAGGTTGTGGGGTGATCGGCGGCGAGGACGAGCGGATAGGGTTTGGGTTAGGCTTGGGTTCGTCGCGAGGAGGCAGGGAAAAGAAGTAGAGAAGGAGAGAGAGGTGAGGTGTTGTAAAATAATTGGGTTAATATAATATATATATATATATATATATATATATATATATATATATATATATATAGGGGATAGAGAGTGCGCTAGAGAGGAGAGAGAGACAGAGAGGTAGAAAGACTGAGGGGAGAGAGAGACAGAGTGAGAATAAGAGAGAGAGGATACGAGAGGAGAGAGAGAGGGACATATATATATATATATATATATATATATATATATATATATATATATATAGAGAGAGAGAGAGAGAGAATATGATTTAGTGTATAATATATATATATATATATAGTTATATATAAAGAATATAATAATATATATTATAGGATTATACAACTATCACCAAAATACTCCGAAAAATGCCCGGCTTTCTTCTAAAAATCTAGTTTTAAAATATAGATAATATGCGTATCAGATAAAACTATAATGTAATGTCCAGTTAAATAAAATGCATACCCTAAGAATGGATACATGCAAATACACGTAGCAATCCCAACGAGTCTGTTTTATCAATCTGGTCATGAACACGATGTATGGATGCAACCATAGAGTATGGGGTATGGTAACATGCAATGCTAGATATTAAAATATATTATTCGGCTATTAATTTTTATTATTTAAAGATATGCAGTTATTAAATTATATGATACATATATCTAGAATCTAGATGTGCACGAATCCTCGGTACTAGTGAATATAAGACTTAATCTTGAACCATAATGGGTTTCAAGCAAGGGGGTTGGTGTTGGATATGTATGCCCTAGAGGCCATTATTGTATAGTACTAGTTTGTATAATACATTTTGGAAGCTTGGGATATATACACGGATTTACGACAGTCTTGCTCGATATAGTAGTATGCTACTTGGTTTGTATCTATCTTAATATGTGTATATGTTTCCTTTAACATATCGCTAATACATATTGATGGAGCCCCTAGGATATTTGCTTGACCACTGGAATTTTGATGACGATCACACTAGTGGGGGCTGGGTAGTCTATAAGCACATCCTTATACAGGTCCCTAGTCGTAAGATTATCGAGACAGGGTATCGATACTCCAGAGTAGACTGGTGCATACGCTTTTCATCCCAGCAGGGGAGATGGTCTGTCCCACAGCCATCAGTACGTCGTACTGGAGATAGTATGCAGGTGCTCGTTAGGTTACGAGTACACTGGACAGGACTCGTCGGGATTTGTTGGTTGGTATTATACCTATCGTCAGGTAGCAGTACTCAGATGACATGAGTACAACTTAGTTCGTTGACTTGACACTGCTACTTCGCCTCAAGTGTGTTCCCACTGTTCTTTGATTGCTGCCCTACCACGGCTCTATTGAGTCGTGCAAACAGGTAGTAGTTGGGTGCAGTCCCGAAGCACTTGGAGGCAGTGGCGGTTAGACAGGATTCGTCTCTCCCGGTATTGGGGGTTGATATCGTGCTGTGTCTAGGAGAGCCATTACACAAAGTCTCTGGCCAGGGCAAGCGAGATTTACTGGTAGTGTTTCCAGCAGTTTCTCAGGGTATTCTGGGTTACACTCCGACACGACTTGTACCGCTATTAGGGGTCAAACATTTACCGCCCCCTAGGCCCGACATGCGATACTCTTAGATGAAAAGACCGGACTGTATGGAGATTGTCACATTCAGGCTCAGTAGGAGTTCAGATGGGTTCACCTCATCGGTCTTCTTATCGGCATCTACCTGGGGACCGTTACGTACAGTTAGTACCGCTTGCGGCCTGTGGTTAAACCCACTGCCAGCATAGTGTCGAGTCTTTAGAGTCCCTCACAGAGGGTTGTTCACCTTTGGGCGAAATGAGTAGAGGTCGTATGGTTTTACGACGGAGTTCGTTCACATATGCGTACTTGTATGCGTTTGGTGTTCGGACAGTTGATCTAATGGGCTTTGGTTTAAGCCGGATCCTAGTATTTGATTTTGGCTTGGTTCAGTCTCATTGCATTCGTGTTCTTCGGAACGCGGAAGCGGGTATGTATATACAATTGACAGAGACAAATGAAGGAGACATCTCATTAGGGTTTTTGACCATTGACTTGATTAAGATCTTAATGAGATGAAGGTAATTGATTAATAGTTTTAATTAGTGATAATTGTGTTATGGTTATTTGGATTGACCATTTGACTTGTTGACCAAAGTTGACTAAGATATTTTTCTTAATCAAAAGATTCTTTGCTTAGCATTAATGGTGACATGATAATGGTCAAATCAAATGAACCATCACAACTTTTTTGCTAATTAAAATTATTATTCTTTTCTGCTAATATGAGAGCTATCTCTTCATTTTATCATATTGATTCTCTCTCCTAGCTCTCTCTCCTTCATCCTCTCTCTCAAACCCTAAGCTCTCATGTGTTGAGAATCAAGGGAAATTGAGATCAAATCATAAAATCACTCCCTACTCACTCTAGGGTTCTTAGTCTAGCAATACTTCATGGTTGAGATAGGAGCTCAAGGTAGAGGCCTTCGGGTGGATCTTCTTCGATATAGAGAAGCCGGTGAGGAGGAGCCATCTAGATCATTCCAAGGAGCTCACAACAAGAAGAAGAAGGAGTTCAAGTTTAAGGTATAACTTTCTATCATAGTAGATAGAACTCTATTTAGTGCTAACTAGGTTTATGGTAAAGATCCGGTTAAGGTTTATTCTCGCGTCAAGTTCGTTGAAATTTTTGTTCCACATTTGGCCACGGAAGTTGGCCGGGGCGTTAGCGTAACCCTTCATGGTATCAGAGCCAGCTCGTAAGCCCTAGGTTAGCAAGTTTAAGCAATGTTAAAACAACAAAATCGAAATGATTCCAGAAACCAAAACCCAGATCTGCAGTTTCTGTCGTTTTAGAAAAAGTCTCTGAAATTTTTTTAAACAAGTGCAGAGTGGTCCTTACCTTATGAGATGCACCCAAACCAAAAACGAGGCAATTCCACTCACCTATGGCTGGCCACATAAGCCTTAAAACTGGCTTCCTCGAATTTGTTTGGGTGGAATGCAATTTTTTTTGGTTCGGGGTGCTTATCTCTAGGTATTTGGTTTCCTGGTGTTGTTTATTTTTTGCCCAAATTTGATTCTCTGTAGATTTGAGTTTGAGGCAACTAGAGGTGTTTCGAATTCGTTATATTTAACACTGTTTAACAGTTTACAGTTCATTCACTTTTATCTGTGACCGGGAATGTCACTCGATCGGTAAAACTCGTCTAATTGCTATATGTTCCTTTAGACGGGTTTTGCGAACGTGACATTCGCGTTGATGTTGTGTGCTTGTTCTGTGATTGTGGTTGGATAGTCGTGATGGATAGCAAGTGTTTCAATGTTTGTAGTACAGTTTAAATTCATTTGTACATTTGTTATTGCGGAGCGAGCGTCCGACATGTGGACTGCCGTCTTTGCCGGGTTGTATATTATTTTGGGGACCGGGTTGAGGTCGATGTCACCGTTTGCACATATTATTTTCTTTTTCTGTACTAGGATTACCCCGCGGTGGAGTGCATGAATAGCTGGGTTCTAGAAAGGCAGCAAGCCCGCATCTCATAGAGTTGAGACGGAAGGGGCTTCTTTCTCATGGCGTTGAGACGGAGGAGGCTTCTATCTCGTAGAGTTGAGACTGAGGGGGCTTCATTCTAGAATTGGCGGGCAATTCACCGCACTCGTAGGGGGTAAAGGTTTTCATTGCATAGGCTATCCACACGACAGGGAACATCGGGTTTTTTTTGTGGCTTAAATGAAACTCGGGGCTCTAAGATTATCCACCATTCTGTATTGTTGACTGTGTTTCTGTGATGTTGTTTACTATCATGCCTGGGACGAATGTTGTATATACTTATATATATATATATATACTAGTAGATGTTGTATATGTTTTACACCCATGCCAGTCCAGCCCCTGCTCTGTCGTTAGTTAAGTAACCTAACGGGTGATGACGGGCCCAGTGGCGAATGCGGATGGCATATACGTACATCGTATTTTCGTTCTTTTCTGGTGTGGTAGGTTACTTTGATGGGACAACATTAATTTTGACTAATGAAAGTAAAAAAAACCTAAAAAGATGTTGTTGGAACCAAGTTTTAAAAACAGACATTACAGACGTTCTCTTTTGCTTTGCACAGTGGTATTCAGTTTAGAATACCCAGCACCTCATTCGACGAAGCAAGGGCCGAGATCCCTTCATCGGGAGTGGCCCCTTGAGTAAAAGTTTGCGTCAACGTAATACTTTCACTATAGTCGATTATTCTTGCTTTGCATCGTGGTATTCAGTTTGGAATATCCTGCACCTCATTCTACGAGGAAAGAGCCGAGATCCTTTCACAGGGAGTGACCTCTTTAGCAAAAGTTTTTCGCCACTATATATTTGTAAAAACCACTCAGGTTCCTTCAACAATATCAAGTTCATTACGTTAAACGGGTTTTTCGCCAAAAACCCCAGCCGTAGCCTTCCGTCATTTCTTACAAGTAATACTTAGTATTCGTGCTGCGTTTGTTGACTCCGTCAAGGCGTAGTGTACGGTAGCTGAGTAGTGCTTGTTTGTAACACTAGATAGGATTGGTCAGGACAGTCGTATAACCTTGTTGACTCCGTCAAGGGTTATGCAGGTAGGTTTGATGCAATCCAGATAATGACGGGTTGAACTTGACTAGGGCCTTTTGATTTGTTGACTCCGTCAAGATCACTAAGGTCCTATGGGCAAAAACCACATCGGGAGTTTCAAATATACAGGAAACTTGCAGATTTAGCATACCTTCTGGAGTGTAGTGACTAGAGTGGATTCCATCTAGGTCATTACACAATGATAGTTGGATCCTGATCCCACTGATGAGTTGGATTACTCTCGGGAGATTATTACACTTAACAATCAATGCTATAAACCAAGTAATTGTCTAGAACGGTGTTAGCGGGGCTATGCCTCCAAGGAAAAGAGGTTATGTAATTAAGGAACTTCACGAAAGCGTTGGAAAACCTCCCTCGAAGTACCAACACTAGCCTGGCTAAAAGGTTAAGCAAGAATTGTGATGTGCGATTAATCTTGACTAGTTCTTCTTTTTAGGTTTGAAGAAGAATTCAAGGAAACAGTGGGAACCATCCTGATTAGATAAATTAATAACCAATCTAATCTTGCAAGAGCGCATACTGAGTGTTTCTTTTCTCTCTCTCCAGGTAGCAACCATTTCACGCCCTAATCAAGATAATAAAATGTATTTCTTGACCGATCCGAATTCTTATTCGGGGCTAGGGAAAGTCGGTTTGGCTCTAACTTATGATAGCAATCGTAAGTATGAGCAAGGGAAAGAGGATTGTATGGATTCCAAGGAGACCTAGTTGAAGAAGAAGTATAGTTTTGCATCTACTTCAGGTGTTCATGTAATTGAGAACTGCTTTTTGGTCAGCCCTACCTCCTGGGTACTTGATACCGGATCGGGATCTCATATATGTAATTTATTGCAGGGACTGAGAAAAAGTAGCAAAGTTGCACCTGGTGATATTGTAAATCCCCGTTCTCCATCTACAAGAATTTTCTTTGTATTTTTCCAAATTCCCGAGATTTACTTTTCCTCGTAAATTTTTCTGTAGAAGGTAGTAGTTTGAATTCCAGTATTTATATTTTTCCCAACAACCTAAGAGCCGAATTTAAACTAACAAACTAATTTCTTAAACCCACCAGCCCACATCCTATCTTTAAATAAAATTTTTTTTACCATATTTTGAGCCGGCCCGTCTCTGCCATCAGCCCAAAACCTATTTTAAATAAATCCTTAACCAATGTTTTACTCTCAGCCCACTTCTTTTGGGAATTAATTGTTTTTCCTTTTTAAAACCGGCCCGTTTCTTCTGAAGCCCACGAGATTTTTAATGGAAGATGAATCCTTGCACGGCCCACTACCATTAATCCAAGCCCGCTCCCCGACCCCTTCACTGTTCTTCTCCCTCTTCAAATTTTCTCCCAACGGCTACACCCCGTAACGCGCGCGCGCGACACTCCTCCTCCGCCGTCGCCCACGCCTTCGCCCGACCGTTGCCCCCACGACTACAACCTCGTCGCTCTCATCCCTCTCTCTTACTCACCTCGTCTCCAACTCACTCTTCATTTTCCTCTAATTCCACCGAGCCCCAAATTCCCTTAACCCACTGCCACCTCCAACCACGACGACGACGAACTCCCTCCAATTCCCCCTCTGCATCACCTCACGTCTCCTCCACCAACTCTCCCCCTCCACGACTTCACCATTCTTCAAACCGAGCCCTGTCAAACATCCCCTGCACACAAACCCATTTAAACAAATCTCGGCCGCATCACCCCTTCGACGCCGGTGAACCCCCACCTCATCTGAATCACCCATCGACCTCCCAACGACCTCCACCTCCTCAGCATCATCACCATCACAACCGTATCCAGCCCCACTGCCTAACTTATCCATTCTCCAAAAACTCCAAAAAACCCAAATTTCTAACTTGTCCTCACTGTGTGTGCATTGTACACGCCGCCGGAGCGACGCCGTCGACCGTCGGCAACCCCAATACACTCGCAGTGGATCGTCAAACATCCATCAACGTCTAGTGGCTGCGCAAAGGACTCCGGACAACCCGACGCGAGATCCACATCAAGATCGAGGCTCGCGGGAATTCGATACGTGGCGTGTACCGCGCGTTCGCGACGACGCTGTTGCCGTACGACCCCGAGGCATTCTCCAGGCAAGTATTTACTTGCTTCATGCTATAATAATAGGGTTACCCACCTAGATAATGTAGTTTACAACTTACCGATTTCCTATACATGTTAAAACCTAAGTGCTCGATGTTAGTTACTAATAGAAATATTTGTCTAAATTGACGGCAACCTATACCTTCTGTTGGCCCTTTTAATGATGTATAATGTGTGTGAAATTCGCTGGAAAACACGATTGTTTGTAACAAAAATCGATACCCCCAAACATGTTGTTTAAAACTAGAATTCTCTCGTAGCTGAAAACGAATAAAATCACTATAAATCATACACATATTGGAAAGATGCGTTCGAGGGCTTAAATCGAAGCCAACTCGATGAACTTTAACCCTATGTAGAATTTTAATGTTTTCTGTTCTGAAACCATGAAGATAAGTGGATTGGAACACGACTCTGGACTGCAGTCCAGAGCGTTTCAGATTAGTATGTTCTGTCTAAAGTCCTGCGTCCCCGTATTTCCTGAAATCGCATGATACGGAGCTCTCAGTAGTTATAAGATATACCTGTTAGTGAAAGAAAACAAGTGGTTTTATTCCGATTCATCGCAGTTTGTTATTTTAAACTTATTTTAAAAGGGCAGAACGTAGAGCTGTTCAGAACACTTTCTGAAATGATATTTGAGATTAAACTGTGTGTAACTTTCAACGTACAGATGCGATTGAGGATCCGTCTGTTGCGTTGAATACTTTATCGAAAACCCTAGATTTCATGTAACTGTTCCATTGCTAAATTTTGAGCCCAACTGGGTGCAATTCGTGTTGCGAAACAGAAGTTCAGTTCTGAAATTGAAATTCCAGCCGCGAACACTTAAACTGAAACGGTTATATCTTGAAAACCGAAACCCCGATTGAACTGAAACAAATTGTGATGAATTACTGACTGATTGTTCTATATATCTTACCTACATCATTTCTGCTGAATTTGTAATATATTAATTTGTGTAATTTACTTAAATTCATGATATGCATGCTAATTCATAACATACCGTGTTTATTGGTAACATACGATACATATATCATACCCTTGTCATTTACACAGTGTTAGTGCGTGTGGACATTGCATTATCGTGCGTGATAGATGTTGGTTTAGGAGTGACGAGTACACCAATGGAAAGTGAATATTCGTGACAGTGATTGATACAGTGGACAGTGATTGATACAGTGGACAGTGATGAAACCGTGTCATTGGTATACTCGTACACAACTAGATCAATATCTTAAATAGTGTAACCTGGGAAAAAGGGGAAATCAAAGTGGAAAGAGTATCTTATTTAGCGGGACCGTGTTTAGAGGATGATCATTCGAACTGTGATACTTATACGTGTAGGACAGGATCTAGCGATCCGGCTGACAGGGTTATGTCCCGGGCGTGTGGGCCGTGGTCTCGGGTATGTACGAGACTCCTGTTAAACATGATCCTCCTTCCACTATGTGATTTCAAACATGACGTAGAGACCGATAGGGACACTTAACATATTCTGCATCATATTGTGACATAGTGTTTACTTGCATTATTCTCATACCAGTAATACCTCATTTACCTGTTTCATCTGATTTTAATAATATTATTATTTGTGTCGCTCTGACGACCTGAGTATGCATGCTCAGATCCCGCGGGAAGACCAGCACAGGAGACGGATCTATCCTTTGAGCTCACGGAGATATAGTTTGGTGTACCTTCTTCATTTACTGCTTTCCATAAAAGAGATTGTGAGATTGAACTTGGTTAGTTATCGTTCTTATTATCTGTAATCTGTGAACAATGAAATTTCAATGTAATAAATTAGTGATGTGATTCCTTTAATACTGTGCTTATTTACTGATTACCATGTAGCGCTAGAAGCCGAAGTGTGACTACGGCAGGATGATTCCTTGACCGTAGGAGCATGGCTGGCCTAGTCATCCCTCGTTTTCCGTATTTTGGGAAGCGGGGCGTGACATGGTTTAGTTGGTATCAAAGCCAGGTTTAGCATCAAGGGATAACATTCACTAGGCGACATTACGTTATTCTTGTTTCACTACTCTTGATTTCTATTCTTGAATCTGAACCTATTCTTTTGAATCTTCCAGTGATATGACGTCCCCGAACGACCCCTCCTCGGACTCCAGCTCTCAGGACCGCACGGAAAGAATACTCAGTGCACTGACCACTCTCGCGGAAGCTCAGGAGAGGAAGACAGATTTGCTTACTGAGGGACTCAGGGCGATTACCGCTGCAGGAGGACCCTCCGCACTTATTACCGCCCCCGAGGGCGCTACTCCACCAGCTTATCAGGCTAGGGCTGGTACTGTGTCAGACTTCCGACGGTTACACCCAGCTGCGTTCACAGGGCTAGCTGAACCACTTGAAGCTGAGCAATGGCTGGTAAACATGGAGAATTTATTGGCAGCCGCCAGGGTTCCAGAGGAAGACAGAGTGAATGTGATAAAGATACAATTAGAAGACGAGGCTCGTACATGGTGGTCGGTAGAAGAAAGCAGACTTGAAGAGCCGATTGAATGGGACAAGTTTAAGGAGTGCTTCTTAGATCACTATTTTCCTCCCACAGCCAAGGCAGAAATGGAGGAAAGGTTTATTCTTCTGAAGCAGAATGGACGCCCAGTGGACGTTTATGCGGCAGAGTTCAACCGTCTGAGCCGCTTTGCTCCATACATGGTCAAATCAGAAGTCACCAGGGCTAGGCGTTTCCTTCAGGGGTTAGATTTTGAGTTGCAGCAACTGATTGCATCGTTAGATCTACAGACGTTCGCACAGGTACTCAACGCGGCGAGAGTTCAGGAGCAATTGATTAACAAGTTCAGAAGACCCCCAGTCGTTCCAGCACGTAACCACGCGCCTCCTCGAGGAGCCATACCGGTTCACAGAGCAGGGACGACGCAAATGAAGCGCCCTTTCGTACCACAGCATCGCCCCCAGAGGCAGGGCGTAACTTGCGGCTATTGCGGTAGAGGAGGACATACTCAGAAGGACTGTCGCCGTGCCAAGGGACAGTGCCTGATTTGCGGTTCCAGTCAACACAGGATTAACAGTTGTCCTGAGCGAGCAGAAATACAGGGAGGTTCTGGACCGTCACAGCAGAGGCCGCAGGAGCAGAGGCAACCATTTACAGGTCGCGGTCAGGGACGGGCTTTCACCTTGACCGCTGAGCAGGCAGAGGCATCAGGAGACGTGGTCACAGGTACTCTACTTGTACATTCCTTGCCAGCTAGAGTACTATTTGATTCAGGAGCATCGCATTGTTTCTTGTCTGAGCATTTCACAAATACACACTCAATACCACATGAACCACTAACCAAGGGATGGGAAATTCATACGGGTAATGGCATCATATTATCTAGTCGAGAATGTAGATTATGCCCGGTTGTAGTGTGTGGCAGGGAATTCTATGCGAATTTCCTCCTAATTGGGACAGGCAGTTACGACGCAATTCTCGGGATGGATTGGATGAGCACTTTCCATGCAGTTATCGACTGTTGGGCAAGGAGGGTGATCTTCCGCATCCCCAATCACCCGGAGTTTATTTTCGAGGGCGGAAGCGAATCTTTGGAGCCAGCTAAATATAGAGCCAAGCCCAAGGAACTGACAGCCATGGAGATTGATAAGAGCCCAGCCCCAGAAATTGTTCGGGACTTCCTAGACGTATTTCCTGAAGATCTACCAGGTCTACCACCTCCTCGAATTTTGGAGTTCTCGATCGATCTGATTCCAGGTACCGCCCCAGTATCCAGGGCCCCCTACAGGATGGCACCAGTGGAGTTGGCGGAATTGAAGAAACAGATTGAAGAATTATTGGAGAAGGGATTTATTCGGCCAAGCGCTTCACCGTGGGGTGCACCAGTTCTATTGGTAAAGAAGAAGGATGGATCGTTGCGAATGTGCATAGATTACCGGGAGCTGAACAAGGTCACAATAAAGAACAAATACCCAATCCCGCGTATCGATGACCTATTCGATCAGCTAAGTGGAGCCAAGGTTTTCTCGAAGTTGGATCTCCGTTCTGGATATCATCAAATCAGAGTAGCAGCCGAGGATGTATGCAAGACGGCTTTCAGGACCCGATACGGACATTACGAGTTCCTTGTGATGCCGTTCGGTGTTACCAATGCCCCAGCAATATTCATGGATTTAATGAACAGGGTGTTCGCAAAATACTTGGACACATTCGTCGTTGTGTTTATCGACGACATACTTGTCTATTCGAAGACCCGGGAAGAGCATGCTGAGCATTTGCGCACGGTACTGCAGGTTCTTCGGGAAGAGAAGCTGTATGCGAAGCTAAGCAAGTGTGAGTTCTGGCTCGACAAGGTGCAATTTTTGGGACATATTGTTTCGGGCGAAGGCATCTCGGTGGACCCGGCAAAGATAGAATCTGTCAGAGATTGGCCGACGCCGAAATCAGTGGCTGAGATCAGGAGTTTTCTGGGATTGGCAGGTTATTATCGGAGATTCGTCCAAGATTTCTCAAGAATCGCAGAACCATTGACGCGGCTGACACGGAAGGACGTGCCGTTTACATGGACAGAGGAGTGCACTCAGGCATTCGACACACTAAAGCAGAAATTAACCACGGCGCCTATTCTTACTGTACCAGATAATTCGGGTGGTTTGGTGATACACAGTGATGCCTCAGGGAAGGGTTTAGGCTGTGTTTTGATGCAGCACGGCCGAGTGGTTGCCTACGCCTCTCGACAATTGAGAAACCACGAGAAGAACTACCCTACACATGACTTAGAGTTAGCTGCGGTAGTCTTTGCATTAAAGATTTGGAGGCACTATCTTTTGGGTGAGAAAGTGGAGGTATACACGGATCACAAAAGTTTGAAGTATGTTTTCACCCAGAAGGAACTGAACATGAGGCAGCGCCGATGGCTAGAGCTAATGGCAGATTATGATCTGGACCTTCAGTATCACCCGGGGAAGGTCAATGTTGTACCAGATGCACTCAGTCGCAAACCAGCGGTCATGATGTTGACCGATCAGAGGAGTATTATTGAGGATTTCCAGAGACTTGAACTTGAGGTCATTACTCCGAACGCACTCAGTCAATTTTGGCAACTACAGGTGCAATCTTCCCTGGTGGATCGCATCAAGATTGCACAAGCGGATGATCCTCGATTACAAAAGTTCAGAGAGCAAGTGGAAGCTGGATTGAGAACGGATTTGATTATACATGAAGATGGCTCTTTGAGATTCGGTAGCAGACTCTGTGTACCTAAAGGTGGTGTACGAGAAGAAGTGTTGGCTGAAGCACACAGTTCAGCTTATTCTGTGCATCCAGGAGGTACAAAAATGTATCAGGACCTAAAGCAGCATTTTTGGTGGAACGGAATGAAGCGGGAGATTGCGAGGTTCGTATCCAGATGCTTGGTATGTCAGCAGGTGAAGGCGGAACATCAGAGAACTGCAGGATTATTACAACCATTGCCGATACCTGAATGGAAGTGGGAGCACATTACTATGGATTTTGTGACGGCCTTACCACGGAGCCCTAGAGGCAATAATGCTATTTGGGTTATCGTTGATCGCCTCACAAAAGCTGCACACTTTCTACCTTTCCGAGTGGGACAGTCGACAGAATCACTGGCAGAAAGATATATGCAGGAGATTGTGCGACTTCACGGTGTTCCAGTCAGCATTGTGTCAGACCGGGACACGAGATTCTTGTCGCACTTTTGGAAGAGCTTACAGGAGAGTTTGGGAACCCGCCTTAAATTCAGCACAGCTTATCACCCACAGACGGATGGACAATCCGAGCGTACAATTCAGACACTCGAAGATATGTTGAGAGCCTGTATGTTGGACTTTCAGGGTTCCTGGGAGGACCATCTGCACCTAGTCGAGTTTTCTTACAACAATAGTTATCAGGCTAGTATTCAGATGGCTCCTTTTGAAGCGCTATATGGGCGGAAGTGTCGATCCCCAGTATGTTGGGATGATGTGGGAGAACGAAGATTACTGGGCCCCGAACTCATCGTTCAGACAGTTGACAAGGTCCAAATGATCAGGCAGCGTATTAAGACGGCTCAGGATCGACAAAAGAGTTGGGCAGATACCAGCAGAAGGGCACTTGAGTTCGAAGTCGGAGATCATGTGTTCTTGAAGATTTCCCCTACTCGTGGAGTTATCAGATTCGGGAGTCGGGGAAAGCTTAGTCCCCGTTTTATCGGACCTTTTGAGGTGCTAGAGCGAGTAGGAGAGGTGGCCTATCGATTGGCCTTGCCTCCATCGCTGGCTGGTGTGCACAATACCTTCCACGTGTCACAGTTGCGGCGTTACGTACGAGATGAGAACCATGTTCTGGACCATTCAGAATTAGTTTTGGGGACCGATCTATCATACGAGGAGCAGCCTACTACCATCCTTGACCGCAGAGAGAAAGTGCTGAAGAATAAGGTCATTCCGTTAGTCCGAGTGTCTTGGGGCGGTCGTTCCCCAGGAGAATCCACCTGGGAGCGGGAGGAAGACATCCGTGATCGTTATCCACATCTTTTTGTTTAGTGCATTGTACTCTTGTATCTTTGTTAAATTTCGAGGACGAAATTTTTGTTAAGGGGGGTATGATGTAAATCCCCGTTCTCCATCTACAAGAATTTTCTTTGTATTTTTCCAAATTCCCGAGATTTACTTTTCCTCGTAAATTTTTCTGTAGAAGGTAGTAGTTTGAATTCCAGTATTTATATTTTTCCCAACAACCTAAGAGCCGAATTTAAACTAACAAACTAATTTCTTAAACCCACCAGCCCACATCCTATCTTTAAATAAAATTTTTTTTACCATATTTTGAGCCGGCCCGTCTCTGCCATCAGCCCAAAACCTATTTTAAATAAATCCTTAACCAATGTTTTACTCTCAGCCCACTTCTTTTGGGAATTAATTGTTTTTCCTTTTTAAAACCGGCCCGTTTCTTCTGAAGCCCACGAGATTTTTAATGGAAGATGAATCCTTGCACGGCCCACTACCATTAATCCAAGCCCGCTCCCCGACCCCTTCACTGTTCTTCTCCCTCTTCAAATTTTCTCCCAACGGCTACACCCCGTAACGCGCGCGCGCGACACTCCTCCTCCGCCGTCGCCCACGCCTTCGCCCGACCGTTGCCCCCACGACTACAACCTCGTCGCTCTCATCCCTCTCTCTTACTCACCTCGTCTCCAACTCACTCTTCATTTTCCTCTAATTCCACCGAGCCCCAAATTCCCTTAACCCACTGCCACCTCCAACCACGACGACGACGAACTCCCTCCAATTCCCCCTCTGCATCACCTCACGTCTCCTCCACCAACTCTCCCCCTCCACGACTTCACCATTCTTCAAACCGAGCCCTGTCAAACATCCCCTGCACACAAACCCATTTAAACAAATCTCGGCCGCATCACCCCTTCGACGCCGGTGAACCCCCACCTCATCTGAATCACCCATCGACCTCCCAACGACCTCCACCTCCTCAGCATCATCACCATCACAACCGTATCCAGCCCCACTGCCTAACTTATCCATTCTCCAAAAACTCCAAAAAACCCAAATTTCTAACTTGTCCTCACTGTGTGTGCATTGTACACGCCGCCGGAGCGACGCCGTCGACCGTCGGCAACCCCAATACACTCGCAGTGGATCGTCAAACATCCATCAACGTCTAGTGGCTGCGCAAAGGACTCCGGACAACCCGACGCGAGATCCACATCAAGATCGAGGCTCGCGGGAATTCGATACGTGGCGTGTACCGCGCGTTCGCGACGACGCTGTTGCCGTACGACCCCGAGGCATTCTCCAGGCAAGTATTTACTTGCTTCATGCTATAATAATAGGGTTACCCACCTAGATAATGTAGTTTACAACTTACCGATTTCCTATACATGTTAAAACCTAAGTGCTCGATGTTAGTTACTAATAGAAATATTTGTCTAAATTGACGGCAACCTATACCTTCTGTTGGCCCTTTTAATGATGTATAATGTGTGTGAAATTCGCTGGAAAACACGATTGTTTGTAACAAAAATCGATACCCCCAAACATGTTGTTTAAAACTAGAATTCTCTCGTAGCTGAAAACGAATAAAATCACTATAAATCATACACATATTGGAAAGATGCGTTCGAGGGCTTAAATCGAAGCCAACTCGATGAACTTTAACCCTATGTAGAATTTTAATGTTTTCTGTTCTGAAACCATGAAGATAAGTGGATTGGAACACGACTCTGGACTGCAGTCCAGAGCGTTTCAGATTAGTATGTTCTGTCTAAAGTCCTGCGTCCCCGTATTTCCTGAAATCGCATGATACGGAGCTCTCAGTAGTTATAAGATATACCTGTTAGTGAAAGAAAACAAGTGGTTTTATTCCGATTCATCGCAGTTTGTTATTTTAAACTTATTTTAAAAGGGCAGAACGTAGAGCTGTTCAGAACACTTTCTGAAATGATATTTGAGATTAAACTGTGTGTAACTTTCAACGTACAGATGCGATTGAGGATCCGTCTGTTGCGTTGAATACTTTATCGAAAACCCTAGATTTCATGTAACTGTTCCATTGCTAAATTTTGAGCCCAACTGGGTGCAATTCGTGTTGCGAAACAGAAGTTCAGTTCTGAAATTGAAATTCCAGCCGCGAACACTTAAACTGAAACGGTTATATCTTGAAAACCGAAACCCCGATTGAACTGAAACAAATTGTGATGAATTACTGACTGATTGTTCTATATATCTTACCTACATCATTTCTGCTGAATTTGTAATATATTAATTTGTGTAATTTACTTAAATTCATGATATGCATGCTAATTCATAACATACCGTGTTTATTGGTAACATACGATACATATATCATACCCTTGTCATTTACACAGTGTTAGTGCGTGTGGACATTGCATTATCGTGCGTGATAGATGTTGGTTTAGGAGTGACGAGTACACCAATGGAAAGTGAATATTCGTGACAGTGATTGATACAGTGGACAGTGATTGATACAGTGGACAGTGATGAAACCGTGTCATTGGTATACTCGTACACAACTAGATCAATATCTTAAATAGTGTAACCTGGGAAAAAGGGGAAATCAAAGTGGAAAGAGTATCTTATTTAGTGGGACCGTGTTTAGAGGATGATCATTCGAACTGTGATACTTATACGTGTAGGACAGGATCTAGCGATCCGGCTGACAGGGTTATGTCCCGGGCGTGTGGGCCGTGGTCTCGGGTATGTACGAGACTCCTGTTAAACATGATCCTCCTTCCACTATGTGATTTCAAACATGACGTAGAGACCGATAGGGACACTTAACATATTCTGCATCATATTGTGACATAGTGTTTACTTGCATTATTCTCATACCAGTAATACCTCATTTACCTGTTTCATCTGATTTTAATAATATTATTATTTGTGTCGCTCTGACGACCTGAGTATGCATGCTCAGATCCCGCGGGAAGACCAGCACAGGAGACGGATCTATCCTTTGAGCTCACGGAGATATAGTTTGGTGTACCTTCTTCATTTACTGCTTTCCATAAAAGAGATTGTGAGATTGAACTTGGTTAGTTATCGTTCTTATTATCTGTAATCTGTGAACAATGAAATTTCAATGTAATAAATTAGTGATGTGATTCCTTTAATACTGTGCTTATTTACTGATTACCATGTAGCGCTAGAAGCCGAAGTGTGACTACGGCAGGATGATTCCTTGACCGTAGGAGCATGGCTGGCCTAGTCATCCCTCGTTTTCCGTATTTTGGGAAGCGGGGCGTGACAGATATGTCCCTCAGGGTAGGGAATGGAGCACAAATTAATGCTGCAGCCGTCGGTGAATATCACCTAGTATTGTCAAATGGCAATATTATGATTTTGAACAATTGGTACTATGTACCTTCCATGGTTTGCAACATTATATCAGTGTCTTTACTTGATAAAGATGGATATAATTTTGTTCTTGATAGAAATATCATGAACATTTATCTTAATAAGGTACTGGTTGCAGAAGGTACACTGTGTAATGGTATCTATGTTCTAAATCAGAATACAGTTCTCAATATACAAAACACACGCAAGAGGAAGAGTTCTGATACGAATGAATCCTACTTGTGGCATTGTAGACTTGGTCATATCGGAGAAAAAAGGCTAAGTAAGTTGCATAAAGATGGACTCTTGAATACATTCGAGTTTTCATCTTATGAAACTTGTCAGTCTTGTCTCAAAGGAAAAATGACCAAATCTCCATTCACCGGACATGGAGAAAGGGTAGCAGAGCTCTTGGGACTCATACACAGTGATGTATGTGGTCCAATGTCTATACATGCAAGGGGTGGGTTCTCTTACTTCATCACATTCACTGACGATCTCTCTAGGTTCGGATATGTGTATCTGATGAGACACAAATCTGAAGCTTTTGAGAAATTCAGAGAATTCAGAAACGAAGTGGAGAACCAGATAGGCAAAAGTATCAAGATCCTCTGGTCTGATAGAGGAGGGGAGTACTTAAGCACGGAATTCCTAGATTACTTAAAAGAGAATGGAATTCTCTCTCAGCTTACTCCTCCTTACACACCACAGCACAACGGTGTATCGGAGCGGAGGAATCGTACCCTATTGGATATGGTTCGCTCCATGATGAGTGACACTGAGTTGCCTCTTTAATTTTGGGGATATGCGCTTCAAACAACTGCATACTTACTGAACTACGTTCCATTCAAATTTGTGCCTAAGACTCCATATGAAGTATGGAGCGGACGAAATCCATATCTTAAGTGATTTAAGATATGGGGTTGTCCGGCTTATGTGAAAACACAGAAACCGGACAAACTAGATGCACGGTCAGTTCTATGAAAATTTGTGGGATATCCTAAGGATTCACTAGGATATCTGTTCTACCACACTGAGGAAAAGAAGGTGTTTGTATCTCGCCATGCTACCTTTTTAGAAAGGGAGTTTCTTGTAAAAGAAACTAGTGGGAGTACGGTAGAACTGGGAGAAATCCATGAACCACAAAATGTAACTGAAGATTTGGAGGAACCACTAGATTCAGTAATCCTAAACGAACCTCAGCCAAACCGCAGATCTGGTAGGATTTCTCATCCGCCCGAGAGATATTACGGTTTTCTCATAGATGGGGATAGAGAGGATTGCATCTTGGAAGAAGACGATCCTACCAGTTTCAGGCAGGCCATTATCAGTAAGGACTCTGATAAGTGGCTGGATGCTATGCGATCCGAAATGGAGTCCATGTACATCAATAAAGTGTGGACCTTGGATATTGCTCCACCTGGGGTAAAACCCGTTGGATGCAAATGGATCTACAAAAGGAAACTTGGTGTAGATGGGCAGGTGGAAACCTATAAGGCTAGACTCGTTGCAAAAGGTTTTCATCAAAGACCTGGTGTGGACTATGACGAAACCTTTTCTCCAGTGGCTATGCTCAAATCCATTCGAATTCTACTTGCCATTGCTTCCTTCCATGACTATGAGATCTGGCAGATGGACGTAAAAACGGATTTTCTAAACGGCAGTTTGGAAGAGTGCATTTATATGAATCAGCCAGAAGGTTTTGTAGACAGTGGGAGCAGCGGGAAGGTGTGCAAGTTGCTTAAATCCATTTATGGATTAAAGTAGGCATCGCGGAGCTGGAACATCTGTTTTGATGAGGCAATCAAGGAATTTGATTTCATTAAGAACGAAGATGAACCTTGTATCTATAAGAAGATTGTAGGATGAACTATCGTGTTCCTAGTCTTGTACGTGGATGACATTCTTTTGATAGAAAATGATGTTCCTATGCTACAATCGGTCAAGCTATTCTTGTCACAACGGTTCTCGATGAAGGACTTGGGTTATTCCTCGTGCATTCTGGGGATCAAGATCTACAGAGATAGATCCAAGAGATTACTGGGACTTTCGCAGTCCAGGTACATAGAGACCGTACTGAAGAGATTTAGTATGGAAGATTCTAAGCGTGGTAATATACCCGCATTGCACGGAATCACCCTCTCCAAGAAGATGTCTCCCAAGACTGACGAGGAGAGGGTTCGCATGAGCACTATACCCTACGCTTTGGCGGTAGGATCTATAATGTATGCGATGCTATGTACGAGACCAAATGTAGCTTACGCACTAAGCGTGGTGAGCCGGTATCAGTCAGACCTAGGTGAGAACCACTGGACGGCAGTGAAGAACATTCTCAAGTACCTGAGAAGGACTAAGGAGATGTTCCTGGTTTACGGTAATGGAGACCTCAGGGTCGAGTCCTTTACTGATTCAAGCTTCTAGAGTGACAAGGACGACAACAAGTTTGTCTCGGGTTTTGTGTTTACCCTCAACGGAGGGGCGGTGTGTTGGAGGAGTTCCAAACAGGATACCGTCGTAGACTCGACGATGGAGGCTGAATACATTGCTGCAAGCGATGCCACAAAAGAGGCGGTCTGGATGAAGAAGTTCATTAGTGAACTTCAGGTGGTTCCGTCCATTGTTGACCCAATACCTTTGTATTGCGATAACAATGGGGCTATAGCTTTAGCGAAGGAACCAAAGTCCCATCAGAAGTCCAAACACATCTTAAGGCGGTATCACCTGATCAGGGAGATCATTGATCGCTAGGAGATCGAGGTACGGAGAGTGGACACTAAAGACAACACGGCGGATCCATTCACAAAGGCCCTCCCTCAAACACAGTTCGAGCGACTTTTTGAGCTATTGGGTATGCGGTACGCCAGCAGCTGGCCTTAGTGCAGACGTTGGGTATGCGGTACACCAATTACTGGCCTTTAGTGCAAGTGGGAGATTGTTGGATATGTATGCCCTAGAGGTCATTATTGTATAGTACTAGTTTGTATAATACATTTTGGAAGCTTAGGATATATACACGGATTTGTGACAGTCTTGCTCGATATAGTAGTATGCTACTTGGTTTGTATCTATCTTAATATGTGTATATGTTTCCTTTAACATATCGCTAATACATATTGATAGAGCCCCTAGGATCTTTCCTTGACTACCGGCGTTGTATGGCGATCACACTAGTGGGGGCTGGGTAGTCTATAAGCACATCCTTATACAGGTCCTTAGTCATAGGATTATCGAGACAGGGCATCGATACTCCAGAGTAGACTGGTGCATACGCTTCTCATCCCAACAGGGGAGATGGTCTGTCCCACAGCCATCAGTACGTCGTACTGGAGATAGTATGCAGGTGCTCATTAGGTTACGAGTACACTGGACATGACTCGTCGGGAACTGTTGGTTGGTATTATACCTATCGTCAGGTAGCAGTTCCCAGGTGACATGAGTACAGCTTAGTCCGTTGACTTGACACTGCTATTTCGCCTCAAGTGTGTTCCCACTGTTCTTTGATTGCTACCCTACCACGGCTCTATTGAGTTGTGCAAACGGGTAGTAGTTGGGTGCAGTCCCGAAGCACTTGGAGACAGTGGCGGTTAGACAGGATTTGTCTCTCCCGGTATTGGGGATTGATATCGCGCTGTGTCTAGGAGAGCCATTACACAAAGTCCCTGGCCAGGGCAAGCGAGATTTACTGGTAGTGTTTCCAGTAGTTTCTCAGGGTGTTCTGGGCTACACTCTGACACGACTTGTACCGCTATTAGGGGTCTGACGTTTACCGCCCCCCTAGGCCCGACATGCGATACTCTTAGGTGAACAGACCGGACTGTACGGAGATTGTCACATTCAGGCTCAGTAGGAGTTCAGATGGGTTCACCTCATCGGTCTTCTTATCGGCATCTACCTGGGGACTTTTACGTACAGCTAATACCGCTTGCGGCCTATGGTTAAACAGCGTAGTGTCGAGTCTTTAGAGTCCCACATAGAGGGTTGTTCACCTTTGGGCGAAACGAGTAGAGGTCGTATGGTTTTACGACGGGGTTCGTTCACATATGTGTACTTGTGCGCGTTTGGTGTTCGGACAGTTGATACTAGTGGGCTTTGGTTTACGTCGGATCCTAGTATTTGATTTTGGCTTGATTCAGTCTCATTGCATTCGTGTTCTTCGGAACGCGGAAGCGGGTATGTATATACAGTTGACAGAGACAAATGAAGGAGACATCTCATTAGGGTTTTTGACCATTGACTTGATTAAGATCTTAATGAGATGAAGGTAATTGATTAATAGTTTTAATTAGTGATAATTGTGTTATGGTTTTTTTGATTGACCATTTGATTTGTTGACCAAAGTTGACTAAGATATTTTTCTTAAGCAAAAGATTCTTTACTTAGCATTAATGGTGACATGATAATGGTCAAATCAAATGAACCATCACAACTTTTTTGCTAATTAGAATTATTATTCTTTTCTGCTAATATGAGAGCTATCTCTTTATTCTATCATATTGATTCTCTCTCCCAGCTCTCTCTCCTTCATCCTCTCTCTCAAACCCTAACCTCTCATGTGTTGAGAACCAAGGGAAATTGAGATCAAACCATAAAATCACTCTCTACTCACTCTAGGGTTCTTAGTCTAGCAAGCAAAGAACTCTAGTTACTTCATGGTTGAGGTAAGAGCTCAAGGTAGAGGCCTTCGGGTGGATCTTCTTCGATATAGAGAAGCCGGTGAGAAGGAGCCATCTAGATCATTCCAAGAAGCTCACAACAAGGAGAAGAAGGAGTTCAAGTTTAAGGTATAACTTTCTATCATAGTAGATAGAACTCTATTTAGTGCTAACTAGGTTTATGGTAAAGATCCGGTTAAGGTTTATTCTAGCGTCAAGTTCGTTATCGCTACGAAATTTTCGTTCCACATTTGGCCACGGAAGTTGACCGGGGCGCTAGTGTAACCCTTCAGTCGGGTCGGATAATAACCACAGATACTAAATGCACTATCCACACCCAAGAACAATAATAATCAAGAAGTTGTCGCAAGATTGGAAAATACCCAAATAAAATATCATATAAATGCACTAGGGTGTTACATGTACTAAAAAGCGTATTGCGAGCGGAAAACAACAAAGCAGACGTATTGGCAAAACTTTCTAAAGAAATGGCAGATGAAGAGCTCTATGAGGTAAGTATTAGTGTCTGAAGCCGCAAGATCTTATCGTCAGCTGAATTTCCTTTGGAGTCTCCAGTGGAAACGCCCGGGAAAAAGAAGAGATACTTGGGGAGAAGGTTCTTCAAGTCCAAGAAGAAGAAGAAGATTGGAGGCAAGTTTTTATAGACCACTTCAAGTCCCAGCAGACGCCTAAAGATGCATTGGCACCGGCTCATAAAACGAGCGTTGTATTTCTCTATAACCGATAGAACTTTATTTAATAGGTCCTTCGATCATATATGGCTGAGGTGTCTAGGTCCACAAGAAGCCAAAAAGATCGTCCAGGAAATTTACGATGGTCTTTGTCAGTCCCATCAAGTAGGCCCTAAGATGAAATTGAAGATTAAGAGAATGGATTACTACTGGCCTACGATGATGCAAGACTGCATCGAATATGCGAAGCACTGCAATGCATGTTAAATTCACAGGGATTTCATATATCAGCACCCCAATCCTCTGCATCCGACCGTAGCCAGCTGGCCGTTCTAGATACGGGGAACTGATATCATCAGCCCCATTGAATCGGCGTCATCAAAAGGGTATTGATTCATCTTGGCGACAATCGACTAGTTCTCCAAATGGGCGAAGGTGATACCACTGAGAGAGGTCAAAACGGAGAACATTCTCCACTTTTTCAAAATGCATGTGATATACCAGTTCGAAGTTCCACGGCGTATAATCTTAGACAATGGACCGGCCTACAGGAGCCATGGAATAAGCCACTTCTCCAGGCAAAACAAGATAGACTGCAGGTATTCTTCTGTCTATAATTCTCGAGTCAACGGTCTAGCTGAAGCCTTCAACAAGACATTGACGAAACTTATAAAGAAGATGGTGTCCAATAATAAAAAAAGACTGGCATGAGAGGTTGCATGAAACTCTTTGGGCATACTGAACAACGTTCAAGACAGCCACAAAGACAATGCCTTATGCCTTGGTGTTTAGAGCTGAAGCAATGCTTCCTCTGGAAATAGAACTCCCCTAGTTAAGGATGGAAGTTCACTAGGAGCTGATGGATAAGGATAACGCTCACCTCCGGTTTGAAGAACTCGATGCACTTGATAAGACCCGTCTCGCGGCACAGCAAAACCTGAAAGCCTATCGAGCGAGAATGACCCAAGCATACAAATACTGACCAGACCGAGGACATTTTGCCAAGGCGAACTCGTATTGGTTATCAAATAACCCATGATTTCTAACCGCGCAAAGTGTGGGAAGTTCGAGCCAAACTATGAGGGTCCGTATATTATAGAGGAAGTCTACCAAGGTGGAGCTTACCAACTCGTGAATATGTATGGAGAAAGAATATATCGACCAATAAACGGTCGATTCCTCAAGAAGTATTATGCTTAAGAGGTTACGACTTAGGTTAATGATAAATGACGACGCCTATGTCCGCTCCTTATCTTCCTAAGTCGGAACTCTGTGAGCTAGGTACTTCATCCCGAACACGAGAATGTTGGACCGAGATGTTCCTAAACTAATGTTAGCCCGAAATGTCCCTAAAACTATCATTTCGTCCCGAACACGGGAATGTTGGACCGAGATGTCCTTAAACTAATATATCGCCCTATACATGATGATGTTGGACTGAAATGTCCTTAAACTATCATTTCGTCCTGAGCATGGGAATGCTGGACAGAAATGTCCCTAAACCAACTCGTCACTCGATGAATGATAATGTTGGACCAAAATGTCCCTAAACGTACGTGTCTTCCCGAACATGGGAATGCTGGACCATGATGTCCTTAAACTAATGTGCCCCTTGAGATCGACATTGCAACTTAAGTCTCACTGGCGAAGATTGCTACTCAAGTCCCACCTATGTGTAGGGTTCCTAGGCACACTAGTGAGGTCTCACAAGGCATCAACCATGCCAATTTCAAAAAAAATTATGTGCCGAGAGACCCGACTACGGATCGTTTGCTAGATATTTAGGCGAAAAGGCAAACTAGTTAACACTTTAACTAAGAGATACGGAAATACAACCTTTGTAGATCCGGTTCTCCACCTCCATAGCTCCGCAACGAAGTCCCTTTGCTGTCCTAATGAGTTCCCGGGCTCTAGCGTCAGCTTCGTCGGATAATGGGCAAGCTAGGTCGTCGATGTCCATGCCGAAGATGATCTACGTCGAGGCATCGCTAGATCAAGCTCACAACTTCACCAAGTCATGAAACTTGTGAAGTAAACACACCCTACTACTTGGCAAGAGGTAGAGGATGAAGAAATAGGAAGTGGGTAGACTTTAGAAATGGATTTCTCACTCTTAATCATCAATCACCATTGATGAAAATGAAGCTTTCTTCACTTGAAGAATGGAAGAAGATGAAGATGATATGATAAGTCATAAATTAAAAATAGAAAATAAAACAATACTTATCATACTTTTAACTCTAGTTAAGTGTAGAGAATTAACTTAGGTTAGTTAAAATGGTTAGGGTTAAGAATAGGACAAGAATGAAGACTTAGTCAAAGTTTCAAGAAACTTCAACTAAATCCAAAATATGCCACCATTTATCTTTCTTTTTCCTTTTTCCAAAAAGAATAAATAAGAAAGATAAATGAATAAATAAAAATCAAAACCCTAACCCATTCATTACCATGGTTCATTCTTTACACTTAACCAAGTTTGGCATGCATCATCAAACATGATACAAGCAAGTGCACAAAATCATATCGCATATGCAATGCGCACACCCGAGTGAGAAAATCCATTTTAAAGTGAACCGCTACTAGTTAATGCAAAGTAATATATCAAATATATAATTATACATTAAATCATTAAATCAACGCTTGATTTAACGATCCGGTCATGACGCACATAACCGACTGGTACCTTTAGTAACATCTTATCGAATCAACACTTGATCCGATAACCCGGCTATATCGCATATAACCGATCAATGTCACATCGCTAGAATCGAATACAGTATCACATACTCGTATTATTCTCGGTCCCGCACATATCTCATATGCGCTCCTATTTCGTTTCGCTTGAGCCAGGAAACCTCTGTGTAGGACTCTAAAGACTCGTCAATACGCCGGCAGCAGATGATGATCATATCAAGCATCCACAAGCCGCAAGCGGTCTGCTAAACGTAACGGCCACCCGGGTATTGAGCGATCTGAAGATCGACGAGCAAGCCCGCTCACACTCCAGTGAATCCGACCAGTAACACTACCGTACAGTCCGGTCTGATCGTCTGATATGTCGCATATCTCGCCTAGGGGTGGTAAACGTCAGACCCCAATAGCTCAATAAGTCGTGTCGATATGAGGTCTATAACTATTCGAGAAACTACTGGTAATACTTACCAGTAAATCTCAGCAACCCTGGCCAGGGATTTCCTGTTATAGCCAATCGAACACAGCGCAACATCAACTCCCTATACCGGGAGAGACGAATCCCCTCCTATCGCTCATTGCCTCCATGTGACTCGGGACTGTACCCAAAAACCACCGTTTTGCATGCCCTCTTGGACGTGGTAAGATGGAAATCAAATCACAGTGGGAACCACACAAGACTCTATGACGATCTCGGGTCAACAGACTACTCTGTACCAGTGTCACCAGAGAACTGCCATCTGACGTGAGGTATAATACCATCTGGGAGTTCTCGGCGAGTCCGTCCAGTGTACCCAGTCTCCACTGAGCACCCGTATATCATCTCTGATGTCAAACACCAATGGATATGGGATCATCCATCGCCCATTTGTATGGGTCGAGAAGGTACACGCTAGTCTACTCTGGTATATCGATGCCCCGTCTCGATACACCCACGACTAGGGACTTTGAAGGATGTACTTATAGACTATCTGTCCCCACTAGTATGATCTGCATCATAGTCCAGGTAGTCAAGTACATATCCTAAGGGCTTTACCAACATGTAACAGAGAGACAAAACAGTATACACGTTAGGGTAAAGAGCAACCAGATAGTATACTATCATGTCGAGCAAGAAAGTCCTCCCTATATATGTCCCAGCATCCACTACAATATACATCCTATGTACAGTAATGGCCTCTAGGGCATACATATAACTAACAATCTCCCACTTGCACTAGGGCCATCTGTAGCAGTGGTTATAGTATCTCATACTCAACCATCCCATAAAAAATCTCTCTCTGGGAACAGGCCTTTGTGAGTGGATCCGCTGTGTTGTCCTCTGAGTCTACTCTCCTGTCCTCGATCCCCTGGAGATCAACCATCTCCATGATCAGGTGATACTGCCTTAGAATATGTCTGGATCACTGATGGGACCGGCGTTCCTTGGCATAAGCCACAACTCCATTGTCACACAATGGGAGGAACATAGTTCATCTCATGAACCAATATACACCCAAACAGCCTCTAGGGTAGCATCTTAAGTAGCAGTGTATCCTGCCTTTATCGTCTAGTATGTCACGGTATCTAGCTTGGAACTCTTCCAACATACCGTCCCTGTACTGAGGGTAAAGACAATGCCTGCGACTGACATTCAGTCGTCATTATCACCCTGGAACCCTTCCAGTGATTCTCCCCAGGATCGATTGATACCATCTCACTACAACTAGTGAGAGTCCTAACATCCAATTAGATCTATCTCATAGATCCAAAACCCATGATTTAGGAGGTATCACTTTGATCCTATATGGAGAATCATTGTGATAAACGGAGATTGACCGAGCGTAGCATAGGAAACTCTTTCCCTATCAAGAGTATGTCATCCACGTACTCTACGAGGATCACCTCCATACTCCCTATTACCTTTTTGTTTATACAAGGTTCATCTACCATTTTGATGATGTCAAACTCTTTGACTAATCCATCAAAACAGATGTTCCAACTCCGCGATGCCTGCTTTAATCCTATAAAGCATCTTGCACACGTTTCCGCTGCTCCCACTGTCTACGAAGCCCTCTGGCTGTGTACTTATAGACGTTCTCTTCCAAATCATTATTTAGAAAAGCAGTCAAGACACCCAACCGCCAGATATCGTAGTCATGGTATGTAGCCGTGGCAAGTAGGATCTGGATGGACTTAAGCATAGCTCCTTAGAAAAAGGTTTCCTCATGATCCACACCTGGTCAATGATGCAAACCTTTAACAAGTCTAGCTTTGAAAGTCTCAACTTTTCCATCTACACCTAGTAATCTTCTCAAGATATACTTGCTCCTGATGGGGATTTAACCCTTCAGATATAGCAACCAAAGTCCATACTTTGTTGGTGTATATGGATTCCATCTCAGATCACTAAGCATCCAGCCATTCTTACAGAGTCTTACTCTCGATGGCCAGCTCGAAACTAGTTGGGTCATCATCTCATGATGTAATCCTCGCTCCCACTGTCATAGAGAAACCGAAGTATCTCTCAGGTGGGTGAGGAACCCTACTAGATCGGCGGAGAGGCTGAGGTTCGTTGGAATCTACTGAATCCTTTGGTTCTATCGAATCATGTGCTGTTGTTTGTATAGCTGGAACCTTTCCAGTTCTACATAACAGATCTTGCCTCGAGCTTGTCCGGAATTTGCTTTTAGACATAGGCCGGACAACCCCAAATCTTAACTAACTTAAGAGATGGGCTCTTCCCTTATCATATCAAATATGAAGTGGTAGGCAACTGATTTGATTTGAACCCTATTCAATAGGTATGCAGCTTCTCAAGTGCATAACTCCCAATAAGGAAACAGGTAACTCAGTAGTACTCATCATAGAGCACACCTTATCATATAGGGTGTGATTGCTCCGCCCCGATATACCATCGTGCTATGGTGTATATGGAGGAGTAATGCTGAGAGAGAATCTCATTCTCCTTTAGAATAGTCCAGGAATTCCGTGCTCAAGTATTCTCCTCCCTGATCACATCAAAGGATATAATACTTATACCCGTATTAGTTCTCTACTTCTAACTTATATTCTGTGAATATCTCAAAAGGTTCGGACTTGTGTTTCAACAAGAACATATGTCTGAATCTAAAGAGATCATCAGAGAACGTAATGAAGTATAAAGAACCAGTCTTGGCATATGTAGACAGGGGACCTTACATACATCAACATGTATCATCCCAAGAGTTCACTAACTCTTTCTCTGTTTCCAATAAACGGAGCTATGGTCATCTTATCTTTGTGACATGACTGGCGAGTTTCACAAGATGTAAATTCAAACTAATTTAAATATGCATCTTTATGTAACTCTAGCTAGTCGGGTCACATTGATCTGACCCAGTCTACAATACCTCAAGAAGGATTCGTTCATTTCTGAACTCTTCCTCTTGTGTGCGTTCCATATACTAAGAACTGTAGTTTGATTTAGAACATTAATGCTTTTAGATAACGTGCCTGAACCGATCAACTTTTGATATAGGAAATGTTCAAAACATTATCCAACTATACAAAATTTTATCATTTCTTTGCTGATAAAGAGACTGATACGATTTTGTATATCAGGTTCGGTATCTAATAACATTCGTTCAGAATCAATGTATTTGTAATACAGGGTGACAGTGACCAACAGACTTGGATGCAACACTTGCCCCGTTTTCTGCCTCATGAAACTTATCACCCGTTCTCAGTTCTTCTACCTTTCTGTAGCCTTATGTAACAGATTACATATCTGGGATCCTGATCTGGTATCACATACCCAGGACGTAGAGGATACAGAGAAACAGTTCTTTGTAATGAATACACCCGAAGATGATGCATCAGCATGCACTCTCTTCGTTTGGGCGGCACGAGAATTCTGGTATTTCCCAATTTCCTGCTCTGTCTTATAACAATTATAAGTTGGAGCGGGACCAACGTTCCCCAGCTCAGTATAACAAGCGGGTTCGGTCAATATTCCGTATTATTATCTTGATTAAGGCGTGATATGGTCGCTACCTGGAGAGAGAGAGAAGAAAACACTCAGCGTGCGCTCTTGCATGAATAGATTGGTTATTATTTTATCTAATCAGGATGGCTCCCACTGCTTTTTATCAAATCTTCCTTCAAACCCTAAAAGGAAAGACTAGCCGGGATTAATTACACACTACAAGTTCGCCAATCTTTCAGCCAGGCCAGTGTCGGTACTTTGAGGGAGGTCCCCCGTGCTTTCGCACGAACCTAATTAATGTAAACCTCGTTTTCCCAGAGGCGTAACCCCGTTAACACCTTTCTAGACACCTACTTGATCGGCTAATTGTAATGTATAAAACTCTCCCAGGAGTAACTCTTACTCGCAGCGGGTATCGGGATCCAACTATCTCATAGAAGGTATGCAATCTCATTGCAAATTTCAACACTTGAAATTCCCGATAATATTTTGCCCCTAGCTGGCTATGACCTTGACGAATGCCAAACAACCCATAGTCCACTAGTCAAGTTCAACCCGTACATTTCTTGATCGAATTAAACCCACCCGCACGACCCTTGACGAATGCCAAACAACGCCGTACGAATACCCTAATCCAATCGCATCATATGCTCAAGCAGATAAATACTAGTTAGCTACCGTACACTACGCCTTGACGAATGCCAAACTACCGCAGCACGAATACTAACTAGTACATATCTGAAATGACGGAGGGCTACGACAGGTTTTTCTGAAAACCTATTGCGTAATGAACTTGATATCGTTGTAGGATCGAATGAATTTTGAAATGGAGTGTTTTTGAGGCTTTTCTAGTTTTGCTAAAGGAGTCACTCCCGGTGAAGGGATCGTCGGTCCTTTCCTCGTCGAATGAGGTGCGGGATATATCATATATATCACTGTGCAAAGCAAAAACACTTAAAAGCAATCAAAAGACAAACCGAAGGTTGTAGCATCTGCCAGTTATTGCTAAAGGAGTCACTCCCGGTGAAGGGATCTCGGTCCTTTCCTCATCGAATAAGGTGCAGGATATATCGCATATACCGCTGTGCAAAGCAAGAACTGTAGCTACCTGTTTTATTTTGAAATTCGATTCTACAACATCTTAGGTTTCTTTTATTTCATTAATCTCATTAATGAAGTCCCATCATTTAAGTACCTAATCATCACAGATAAATACGACGTACACTTATGCCATCCGCATTCGCCTCGATGTCCCCTCGTGCACCGTTAGGTTAGGTAACTAACGGCAGAGCAGGGCAGGGCTAGCACGGGTGTAAAACATAAGTAACGTCTATATAATATATCATATATACTATATACTGTATCTATCACAGAACATCACATGATCACATCACAGATATCGCAGCAGAAGAATCATATGAAATATTGGATATACTAGGACGTCCATGTTTTCAATACGAGCCAGTATAAAACACGGATTCCACGGTCGCGATGAATAGCCAAACCCACACCCCTAGACCCCTACGAGAGCGGCAAGCAACCCTGCCAGTTCTGGAGTTAGGAGACCCGGACTCGACTCCTCGAGTTGGTCTCCCACTGGACTCCAGAACCCGGTTACTTGTGCTCCCCTCCTTGGGTCTATCCTAGTGCGGAAAAGTAAATAATATACAAAGGGTGACAACTTCCGCAACCTGGAAGTGCCCCAATAAAAGAATATTACATACAAGTTTTTACATGAATGAAAATGAAAAACACTCATCTCACATAAAAACCCCCGGCTATTCAAACACGATGATCCAATATAACATATCCAGCAACACATAACATCACATGTCATCAACGTAAGTAAATATGTCCATCCCAATTGTCGTTGACATATAGCAACGAAACCGGCGATATCACATATTACACTTACGGTCACAGAAAAGAAAGTGTAAAACTACAACAGTTGGAATCCGCAACCACCTCAGACATCACATGCCTGATCAAATGAATTCTTTAGACATCGCATGCCTAACAATTATAAACCCCATATTTTAGTCTCAAAATCGAAAACACTTTTCAATATCAAGTCAGGCAATTCAACAGGATTCCCGACATCATGATCGAATGCTCGTCGCAAACTTCAGTAGACGGCCGCACCCCCGATACCGTCGACGAAGTGCACCAAGGCGGAACACCGCTGCCGCGAGCACCCGAACGGATGCTTTCGGCGACGGGGTTCTCCTACAGTCACTTGGTCGGGGCTATGGAGTGAGGCTGTCTATTAAGTTTACCCGGCGAGTATCCGCGTACACTACGTGATTGCGACGGACTTTTGATCACATCAAAATTCCGTGGCAACCGATCAAGTGAGACTAAAGTGCTATGTTTATAATATTCATTTAGTTATCTCATAACTTTTTGTGAATTCCAATTATTGTATCCCATTCCAGATAATTAGAAAATGTTAAACTTTCCGATCGAACATTCTAACACCCAAGTTTTCCCGATACAGATCAACACATGAAACTAGTCTAACAACATTCAGTTCGTACCTCAGTACCAACGGTCCAGCCGTAGAAGGGTCAAGCCAACGCCTCACATGTGGCACGCCGTACTGCCCCAAACCCGAAGGTTCAAAGGGCAGTTCAAGACGGTCACATAATCGAGTTAAGGTTTGTTGTCTTCTAGAGGGACCATCGCGTCACTTGCACTACTTAGAACGTCGTTAAACTGCGGAAAAATCCAACACTTGGAAATTTTCCCGACAGGGGAAAAATTGGGTATTTGTATCCGGTCGAACTGTTTAACAAATTCTAAAATTTATCCGGAAAGCCAAATAGACAAAATTTGATGCCCCGATCGAAACACCGAATCCCCAAAACAACTCCAGAAAATTCAACTCTTGAATTAATTTTAAAAATACCCAGGAAAACCAGCACTGTTATATAGGAGTTACTGTGCAAACAACACCTCACAACACGACAAAACGGCCGCGGTTCCGCCGCACGAGCCATGCTCGTGCCGCGGAAGCGCGGCGCTTTAATGGAATTAGGGCATACGACTTCACAGTAACTCTTATATCTTCCTGAATGTTTTTCTGCATATTTTTAATATAGAAAAATCCCTGTTTTTGAAAATTGGACAGAGAGCATGGGTGTGTTAGGATTTCGGGTTCGTTCGGAGTTCAAAATTCGTCTAGACTTCGCCTAAGGCTCTAGCTAGGCTCTGATACCACTGTAGGGTTCCTAGGCATACTAGTGAGGTCTCACAAGGCATCAACCATGCCAATTTCAAAAAAAATTATGTACCGAGAGACCCGACTACGGATCGTTTGCTAGATATTTAGGCGAAAAGGCAAACTAGTTAACACTTTAACTAAGAGATACGGAAATACAACCTTTGTAGATCCGGTTCTCCACCTCCATAGCTCCGCAACGAAGTCCTTTTGCTGTCCTAATGAGTTCCCGGGCTCTAGCGTCGGCTTCGTCGGATAATGGGCAAGCTAGGTCGTCGATGTCCATGCCGAAGATGATCTACGTCGAGGCATCGCTAGATCAAGCTCACAACTTCACCAAGTCATGAAACTTGTGAAGTAAACACACTCTACTACTTGGCAAGAGGTAGAGGATGAAGAAATAGGAAGTGGGTAGACTTTAGAAATGGATTTCTCACTCTTAATCATCAATCACCATTGATGAAAATGAAGCTTTCTTCACTTGAAGAATGGAAGAAGATGAAGATGATATGATAAGTCTTAAATTAAAAATAGAAAATAAAATAATACTTATCATACTTTTAACTCTAGTTAAGTGTAGAGAATTAACTTAGGTTAGTTAAAATGGTTAGGGTTAAGAATAGGACAAGAATGAAGACTTAATCAAAGTTTCAAGAAACTTCAACTAAATCCAAAATATGCCACCATTTATCTTTCTTTTTCCTTTTTCCAAAAAGAATAAATAAGAAAGATAAATGAATAAATAAAAATCAAAACCCTAACCCATTCATTACCATGGTTCATTCTTTACACTTAACCAAGTTTGGCATGCATCATCAAACATGATACAAGCAAGTGCACAAAATCATATCGCATATGCAATGCGCACACCCGAGTGAGAAAATCCATTTTAAAGTGAACCGATACTAGTTAATGCAAAGTAATATATCAAATATATAATTATACATTAAATCATTAAATCAACGCTTGATTTAACGATCCGGTCATGACGCACATAACCGACTGGTACCTTTAGTAACATCTTATCGAATCAACACTTGATCCGATAACCCGGCTATATCGCATATAACCGATCAATGTCACATCGCGAGAATCGAATACAGTATCACATACTCGTATTATTCTCGGTCCCGCACATATCTCATATGCGCTCCTATTTCGTTTCGCTTGAGCCAGGAAACCTCTGTGTAGGACTCTAAAGACTCGTCAATACGCCGGCAGCAGATGATGATCATATCAAGCATCCACAAGCCGCAAGCGGTCTGCTAAACGTAACGGCCACCCGGGTATTGAGCGATCTGAAGATCGACGAGCAAGCCCGCTCACACTCCAGTGAATCCGACCAGTAACACTACCGTACAGTCCGGTCTGATCGTCTGATATGTCGCATATCTCGCCTAGGGGTGGTAAACGTCAGACCCCAATAGCTCAATAATTCGTGTCGATATGAGGTCTATAACTATTCGAGAAACTACTGGTAACACTTACCAGTAAATCTCAGCAACCCTGGCCAGGGATTTCCTGTTATAGCCAATCGAACACAGCGCAACATCAACTCCCTATACCGGGAGAGACGAATCCCCTCCTATCACTCATTGCCTCCATGTGACTCGGGACTGTACCCAAAAACCACCGTTTTGCACGCCCTCTTGGACGTGGTAAGATGGAAATCAAAGCACAGTGGGAACCACACAAGACTCTATGACGATCTCGGGTCAACAGACTACTCTGTACCAGTGTCACCAGAGAACTGCCATCTGACGTGAGGTATAATACCATCTGGGAGTTCTCGGCGAGTCCGTCCAGTGTACCCAGTCTCCACTGAGCACCCGTATATCATCTCTGATGTCAAACACCAATGGATATGGGATCATCCATCGCCCATCTGTATGGGTCGAGAAGGTACACGCTAGTCTACTCTGGTATATCGATGCCCCGTCTCGATACACCCACGACTAGGGACTTTGAAGGATGTACTTATAGACTATCTGTCCCCACTAGTATGATCTGCATCATAGTCCAGGTAGTCAAGTACATATCCTAAGGGCTTTACCAACATGTAACAGAGAGACAAAACAGTATACACGTTAGGGTAAAGAGCAACCAGATAGCATACTATCATGTCGAGCAAGAAAGTCCTCCCTATATATGTCCCAGCATCCACTACAATATACATCCTATGTACAGTAATGGCCTCTAGGGCATACATATAACTAACACTATGAGGCTGCATCTCAAATCCCACCGGATATGAAGCTCCCCTGATGATGCAGTCCTCCTAGAAATATTTTGCTGCCATACGGACAATCTCCAAATTGACTACCATAAACAATCCATGCGCATAAATAATCCATATCATACCCAAGTCTCACTGGCAAATAGTTGGGTCACCTACGGCGAAACTTCTCCAAAGAATCTCGCCAACAAGCGACGTTGAAACACCATCTACGAAGCTTTATGTAAAAAAGAGGGGGTATGTCCATAAGAAATAAAAGGGAACGGATGAAAACCCGAAAGGGCGCCGTGAGTAAAAACAGCAGGACTGCCAGCGAGCTTGTGAAAACCTGAAAGGATGCAAACTCGTTAAAAATAATACACATGCAAAGTCCTCTCGACTTACAAGGAGAACGCCTAAGTGAGATCCTTACGACTCAAAAAGGTGGGAGACACTTGGAAGTCCCCACGATTTCCAAGGATAATATACATTTACGGGATCCTTCCGACTTGTAAGGAGAAAACACCCCTCTATGAGACTATCAGGGCTTATAGAATTCAAAAGCCATAGGTTGCACATCAGACCCTGTACCTAAGCCGTCATATACCCATCTAAAATAGCCCTACAAGTAGTTTGATCTTGACTCTTGTATACAATCCACGGGCACAAATAAACGTAGATAAACCTGAGTTCTACATGATGGACAACACTTGTAAGTCCTTTTGGATTACAAGGAGAAAAATACTCTAGTAGGATCTTTACGACTTACAAGATTCACTTAAGAATCCTCATGATTCCTAGGAAGAAAATACACCTATGAGATACTCTCGACTCATAGGAAGAAAATAGCTTTACGAGACCTTAACGGCTCATAAACATTGAAAAACCTTAGTTGAATCCTAACGTCGTCTTCTAAACCATCTTGGCCCGAATAGGCAACGACATATGATGAGTCACTCCTGACACTATTCTAGTTGTAGAGATACTGATACCAAGATTGGTATCAGACTTTAAAAAATTATATATGAAATATAGCCGAAATGATTGGGTACCGTGAATAAATAGCCGAAATGATTGGGCAATCGCGATTTTCACGATATGAAAAGCTAAAATGATAGAGTATCGTGGAGAATAAAAGAAATGAATGATAAAATAATTTTTTTTGCTCTACAGATGGTTCGAATCTCGACTTTTGTAGCCAATTCAAGGACGTCCGACTCACTTCGGTGAAGTGCGATTACGATGCCAGTATGGACCAAAGGGTCAAGTTAAAGCGGAGTAATGGCAAAGTCCTAGCTCCATATCTCGAGGGCAATATTTACAGCCTAGAGATTATCTCGATGTCCCTCAAGAGGAGTACAGACGCGACATCATGAAAGCACCAAAAGGTTAAAGATAAGGTGGAGTGATGGTAAAGTCCTAGCTCCAGATCTCGATGGAAAAATCTACAGCCTAGAGATCATCTCGACATCATTCTACCGGGGTGTGGACACAACATCGATAAGGACCAAAGGGTCTAAATGAAACTAAGTGATGGCATATTCCCAGCTTCGGTTCTTGATGGAAATACATGCGAAGCCTAAAAACCATTAGATGTCATCTCACCTCGAAAAGGTGCGGTTATGACTTCCCTAGGACTCCTCAAAGAAAGGAGTATGACCTCAATTTAAAGCGCCACGGTGCACCTAACGCTGAACTATCTAATGGCAATATAGACATACCGGCCTGGGAAGGTTACTTGAGACGTTGTATCCTGCAGCGGTAGGGTTGGGTGATACACCAAGTACGCAGCTACTCGAGAACCAGCGACCTGAGTAGAGTGGATCGAGATGATATCTGCTAATGTAATGGTGTGATGGACATAACCTAGCACCACAAACCTAATAGACGCCTATGTTGATAAGGGTTATGCATGTTTGACGTTAGAATGAGTTTATCCACATGCCTAAGGGAAGAGTAAACTGAACGCACTGGAATGAGCAAATAAACTAAGCTAAGCCATTTTTGGGCCAATAAGAAAAGAGAGAATATGCAAGTAAAAAGAAGGATGTGCGAGTATAAAAAGAAAAGGTTGCATTCCATTAATATGTTAAAAGATGAATTACAAACTACCAGCTCAATACAAGCTTCACAAAACAAAGGGAAAACACAATTTCATTCGATGGTTAAAGAAGTGGCAAGGGGTCATTACTAACACATTGGTTATGGAATTAAAAGACGATATGTTCCCATGCCTCCCAAGCAGCGTTCACTCTCTCCTTACACCTCCGTTCACGAACGCGAGCACCTGGAGTGTCGCCAATTTCTTCATTCCCCGTGTGCAAATATATGATTGCCTTTTGCTGGTAGATCCGACGTAGGATATCTATTGAATGGTCCCTCCGGTTCTTAGAAATTAAGCACATCAGATAGACTGGATGTACTTTACCCTCTGCCTAATCCAACGCAAGTTGTGGCATCACCCTAAAAAGCTCGGATGTAGCCCTCCATATCGCGTGAAAGAGTAGCTCCAGAAGAGAGGATTGGCGTAGAAGCAACTGCCCGTAGTGATCCTCCAAACGACGAATTACAGCCTCGCGCTAATTTGCGAAATAGCTGGGATCGTACCAACAGACATCATTATGAGAAACGATATCCCTGACAGAATACAAATGATCATCTATTGTATCTAAAAAGGGACAAAAGAAGCATCAACAAAAGGACGTAAGTTCATTTTGTGGAGCTACTAGCTCCAAAGCTAGTAGACCCCACAAAATCAAAGTGGCGGCTCATTAACGATGAAACATGTGCCCATTGTAGGAATTAAAAAGGACTCTCATTAAATGAGCAGATGGAGTTAACCTCCCAATGTCCCAAAAGTGGGTCCTTTTAATAACAAAATGTTCAAATCTGTTTGAATATGTGAAACAGGGATTTAACTCCTAAAAAGCCAAATGAATATATATTCGAGAACAGGAAAGAAAATCAAGATGGAATTAAATTCCCAAGACTCCTAATAAAGGAAACTTTTCAAAGTGTCGAATCAGAACTAAACTCTGCAAACGAGAAAATGATAATGGGATTAACTCCTAAAGTTCTCACTTGGGAAGCTCATGTGTTGAGCAAGGGAATTAAATTCCAGAAACTCCCCAAAACTTCAAGATTGACAGCGGGGTAAAATCCCTAAAAAAGAAAAAATCGGAGTTAAACTCAAGAATGTCTATCGATTTGAACTCTCGATCAGGACATCAAGCTCTATTATCTACAAAAAAACCTTTTTAAGATCTCCATGAGATCGGTTTGAGATCAAGAGCCATACTCTGATGAATGTGTTAATGGATTTAAAATACGATAATATCCGAATTATGTTTAGAGCTAAGCTCTGTTTATAAACCTTCCTAAAAATATGGAAGAGTCGACTTTGTTCGAAAGGATTTTTGAAGGAAGAGAACTAAGCTCCGAAAGAGAATTAAATTCACAAAAAAAGAAAACTCAATGGAGAAGATGAACAAATAGTGGTTACTTCAGAGCCAAAGTCACTATTTATAGGGCATGATGGGATCGATTCGACTCCCCCATTTCCTTAGGTGATCCAACACCTGTAAGGCTGGCACCGTCGCACTCACGTGTAAGGCACATGAGAGCAATGTTGGAAGGCATATGTTCCCTTATAAAAAAAGGAAGAAAAGAAAAGAAAAGATGAAATGAAACCTTCCCATGTGTTTAACACGTAAGCGCTCACATGCAAAGCATGTAATCGCCGACTTCCTGATTAAATCATATGATATGGCTTCCACGTGTTGAACACGTGAGCGCTCAAATGCAAAGTATGTAAGTGCTGAATTCAGATAAAATTAAAACCCATATGGGCCCCACGTGCTAAACACGTAAGTGCTCATGTGCAAAACACGTGAGCACTGCCGATATATATGACAACCCTCACGTGAAAGCCACATGAGCGAATCAGTTTGAAGCGCTAGTTTCAGATAGAATTAAATTCTATTTGGGAAATATCTCCCCTGATCTTTCTAATGCTAGAAAGATTTTTCTGTTAAATAGAGTCTCTGGATTCAAAATCCAACCGTGATTATAATATCACTGACCAAATCAGAAGATAGAATTGAACTCTTTGTCAGGAAAATATTTTCCTAACCTTGCTAAAACGAACATAAAATATTTTATGTTAAACAAAATTCTCTGGATCTTAGATCCAACGACGGATATAATTTCCCGAGTGATCTTTGAAATCAATTAGATCAGTCGAAATCTCTCAATGAAACATTCTCCCAAACTAATTGATATTTTCCCCCTCCTATATAAAGGACCCGAAACTTCAAGTCTTATAGATACAAACAGGGAGATAGATAGAGAGAGACATAGATGCGATAGATGAGACCCCTCATAAACTTATACAACAGAGAATTTAATTCTATTCGAAGAAAGATCATCTTCTGCTTCCCAAAAAACCCTAGGTAAAACAAGGGAGAAATATGTCTCCTTTTATACCTATCATGCATATAAAGATAGGGTTTTACCGTCTTATAAGAACTTAGTTCTTTCTCGGGATCTAAGATCCACAAGACAAATCCTTCACAAGATGATAATTTAATTCTCATCGGGAAGATATTGTTCTTCAGATTGAATATCCAGAGGAGAACTATGGCGCTTTACCTCTTGCACATAAAAGAGAGAATATGGAAGAACAGAATGTGGAATTGATATTCCAGGAACTTAGTTCCTCCAAAATATAATAGGGGTTTATCTTAATAAGAATTTAGTTCTCACAAAAAAGGAGGAACTTGGTTTCTTTCAAGATTTGCAAGACTTTTAGAATTTAACTCTAATTTTCAGAGTTAATCTCTGCATGAACATAGAAAGGATCATATGGAAGACACGTATGAATCTTAGAAAATGAAGAATGAAGACACACGTAAGAACCATGTGAGTGCTCAAAAGAGCCCTAAAGATAGACCTCACATGGAAGACACGTGAGCGCTGAGACTCTAGTGCCTAGCACTATTCACGTGGAAAACATGTGATCAATCATGAAGATAATACTCGACATGCTATTCACGTGAGCATCATAACCGGTGCTTAGCACTACTCACGTGGAAGATACATGAACACCAAGAAACCAGGTTACTCACGTGGAAGACACGTGAACACCAAGAAACCAGGCTTCTTACGTGAAGAGCACGTGAACACTGAAGCGGGATCTATGATGAAGGTTAAGCTTGTGGGCCCAGTGCTTAGTACTGTTGGGTTATCTAAAACCCAAAATAAAATGTTTGGTTTAGTGCTTAGTACTGTTGGGAAACAGAGCCCAACATCTGGTCTAAAATTAGCCTAACTCCCTGAAGTTTCAAACTTCTTTGATTTTCAAAGGAAAATCAACTTTGATCATACATATTTTAAGTCGACCTTAATCTAAAATAAGATTAACGGTCGTTAAATATATTTTAAGTTGATCTTAATCTAAGACTAGATTAACGATCCTTAAACCCCTGAACTTATAGACCTCATTTATATGAGATCTATGTCCTAAGTTCACTCAAAAATAGGATTTATGAGTTTGGAATAATTCGCGCTTTATGGGCATGACAAGATTAGTCTCTATATACAATCTAAGGGCAACCCTATAATAAAAAATATATAACACGACACAAAGTCACCTACTAGAGAAGGTGAAAGTTGATATCGCTTTGTGATAACGTAATTAACTGCAGGGGCTTACGCCTACAGGGAAGAGTGTCTCCACAATAAAAAATCCCTCATCATTGAGGGGGAATCTGATAAGTCAGCTACATCGGTCGCATCTATCTAAACCTCCGATATACGGTGCCATAAATCAACTTGGTATCTTTAGAGAGGTAGATGGATATGTTCCATATAATATTTGCCCCCAAATTCAGGCTAGACGTCTTCAATGTCTTAGTCCAGTTTTCGGCGGTAAGCAATCTCTATTTTTAGAAAACTTAAGTTTTCTGAAGTTTAAGTTTCTGTTAATGGTATTTTGACCATTAACGATCACCAAAATCAATATTTTATGATCTGAGATCCTCTGTTTTCCATGTTTCATCATCATAGGGTCCTTTGAAGTTAAATTTCATCTTTTCTCATCAGTCTTTTTCTTTTTTATCATGATGATAGAAAAACACCGGAGCTTCTCTGAATCTTAAATTTAAGATCAAGATCCATCTGTGAGAATTAAATTCTTTTTTGTGAGAGACTTGTGTTATGGATCTTAGATTCAGAAAAAGAACTAAGTTTTTATGAAGGGTTAAACCCTATTTTTACATGTATGAAAGGTAAAAAGAGATATATTTCTTCATTTTTCTTACCTAGAGTTTTCGAAGATGAAAATGATTTTCAAGGAGAATTCAATTCTCGGTCTTGTAGAAGCTTATGGGGGGTCTCTCTGAGATTTAATCTCCCATGCTCTTTATATAGGGTATGAGAAACTGTTGATTTGTTGAGAAAATCTCTCATTTAAGAGATCTCGATTTGATTTCATAATCAAGTGGTGATTTTTAATCACCGTTGGATCTTTTATTTAAGAGCCCTCTGTTTAACTGAGTATATTTTTCTTGTTTTTAACAAGATTGAAGTAAAATATTTTCCATAGAGAATTTAATTATATCTTTTGATTTGAACGGTGATTTTTAATCACCATTGAATTTTTTTAATCCAGGGGTTCTTTGTTTAATAGAGAAAATCTTTCTCGTTTTAGAAAAATTAAGGAAATATTTTCCAATACAGAAGTTAATTCTATCTGAAGTGACGCTCACAACCCTAGCGTCGGCGCTATGTGCTATGTACATGAGTCACTGCCCAAGGTGTTGGCATGAGCGCCCCATGCCATGCACATAGGCACTGCCAAAGAGATAGCATTGGCGCCACACGGATATCACGCGAGGCAGCGTATCTCATGCACCAACTTGCACATGCGCATGTATATTGATGTGCATGTCATCAAAGTGACTTTTCACCATGTGCGCATTTGATATGCTTGCTCAAGTTTCTTCGCCTCTATATTCCAGGTGCACACCTAGCATGTTTGCGCATCAAAATTGGTGCAAAGAAATGCCCCTCACTACTTTGCCCACTTAAGTATGTACGTGGGTTAAATAGTGTACCACTAGAGATTTGATGGCCTATGAGACAAGTTTAGATCCATGACAGCTAAGGTTTTTTCAATCTTTTTAAGCTGTAAGGGTTTCATGAAGGCATTTTTCTCTACGAGTCGAGAGGATCTCATAGGTGTATATTCTCCTTAAGGGTCGTAAGGATCCCTAAGTGTATTTTCTCTTATAAGTCGTAAGGATCTTACAAGAATGTTTTCTCCTTACAAGTTGGGAGGATATGTAAGTGGCTTTTTCTCTTCATTGGTATCTTGGTTAGCCTATGGAGGATGTCTTTGATGTAACTTTGTCGTATATGGCTCATGGATAGTATACGGTAGTCAGTATGGAGACAGTTCGCAGGGCAGCGATGGCTTAGAAAATAGATTTAAATCCCTGTCACTTAAGGCTTTTCAACTTTATGAACTGTGGGGGTCTCATAAACGTGTTTCTCCCTATGAGTCAAGAGGATCTCGTAGGTGTGTGTTCTCCTTAGAAGTCGTGATGACTCCCAAATGACTTTTCTCTTGTGTGTCGTATGGATCTCACAAGAGTGTTTCCCCTATGAGTCGAGATGACTTGTAAGTAGCTTCTTTACTTCATCGTTTGTGCTAAAGTGACCCAGCATAATTTATTTACTAGTCTTGGAGCGTTTAGTTTACCCTTCCTTTAGGCATACGAATAAACTCATCCTAACGTTAAACATACATAATCCTTTTTATGATAGGAGTCCGTTAGGTTTGTGGTACTGGGTTAAGTCCATCATACCGTCACGTTGGCTGATATCTTCTTGACGTGCAGTCCCTCAGGTTGCGGCTCGAGTAGCCACACGTTTGTCTTGTCTCTGATCCCTTCTGAGGCTGGACATGACATCTTCAAGTAATCTTGTTAGGTTGGAGTATCCATATTACCATCGAAAGATTCAGCATTAGGCATCGCCATGGAGCTTTACCTTGAGGTTAGGCTCTATTTAGAGCTTCGGGGGAGTCATGACTGCACCTTTTTGAGGTAGGATGATATCCAGTAGTCTTTAGGCTTGCATATCTTGCCATCAAGACCTGAAGTTAGGAATATACCGTCACTTCACTTTTTCTTTGATGATGTCACACCAATTTCTTCACCGAAGTAGGGTGGACATCCATATGGTCTTTAGGCCGTATATATTGCCATTGAGGTATGAAGCTAAGAATTTTCCATCACTCCACTTTTGCTTTGACCCTTTGGTCCTTTTTGATGCTGCGTCTGCACCACGCTAGAATGAGAAAGAACATTGATATAATTTCTAGGCTGTATATGTTGTCATCGAAATCTGGAGTTAGGAATATGTCGTCTCCCTGCTTTAGCTTTGGCTCTTTAGAGCTTTATTGACACTACATGTGTACTCTCTGGAGTAAGAGGGGCATCGAATTGGTCTTTAGGCCGCATATATTTCCATCGAGACCCGGAGTTAGGAATATGCCTTTACTCCACTTTGATTTTCTTGAGAGGTTACCACTAAATCCTTTGGGAGACGAAGTATTTCTCGGTAGTCTTTGGGCTTATATGGCACCACCGAGACTTGAATATTTACCGAAGCGTTCCTTACTTAGTAGCATTCGGTGGAGCACATTGCTCACTTTCATTTGTTTATGCCTATGGATTGTATACAAGGTTCAATATTGATCTGCTTGTAGGGCAAAAATTCCATATATATTTCTTTTCTTTTTTTTATATTTCCGCAATGCTCTATTATTTCAGTTTTTTTTATCATGAAAGTCGCAATTGCCCAATTATTTTGGCTATTTTATCGTGGTGCCCCATCATTTCGGCTATTTCCTTATTATTTTCACTCGCTGATTTTCATTCCAAGCTGCCCAATCATTTCGGCTATTTCATTTTATTTTTACACGCTGATTTTTATTGCGGGTTGGGGACTTGAAGTTTGATACCAGCTTTAGCATTAGTATCGCTACTACTGGAATATCACCAGGAGCGACTCATCATCTGCTGTGAGAGGACTTGGAGTTTGATACCCGATTAGGCATCAGTATCGCTGATTGATTTGTATTTAAAAAAGTGTGTGTAGTAACTGCAATCAATAACGGTGTCGCGTGTAGCTAGACCGAGATGAGTACGGGTCGTCCTCAGGGATATGTGGAATCTTTCAATCTTTCTTTAAACGTGTTGATTAGGAAGAGGAAGAAGAATAGATAATATTGAAGAATAGTTATAGAATCTAGTTCTACGTTAAACACGGATGTAGAATATAGATCTAGTTTAAAGACGGATATAGATTTTATATCAGAAGAGGGCTTGTAGGGTTCGTTAGGATTTAGTAATCTTGAATGAGTAATAAAGATGACTCATTTTATCTTTTGATAGATCTAAAACTAGATTAATAGTGATGAATGAGGATTAGGCTTCTTGGAAGAAACTAGGGTTTACACACTATTGACCATTGTCCTTTCATTGATCTCTATTCATGTCTAGCCTTTAATAAAACAATTATTAATCTGATCTCAAATCGCGGTCGAGACTAGCAATAAATTGGTAGCGCGCTCGATAAGGATGTTAACGATTCTTTTGCTAAAGTTTATAAATTTCATAAGACGTAAAAGAAATTAAAATATTTTCTCATCCATTGATCTACCATAATCCTACGAACCCTATCAAGCGGAGAATTACTCGCGCATGATGGAGATAGAAGAACGGATAGAGATCATAATGTAAATAAATGCAAACTAATTAATCTAATGATCTATCTTTATTAATCAACTTCACAAGTACAATGCCTTCAAGTTTAGATTACAAGAGGAAGAAGAAGTTGCTCTCGATCTCTGCCTTGTCGGATGTAGATGTTCCGTCGAATCTCACGTCGAATCTTGGACTTGTCTTGGATCACTTGTTCTTTGACGGTGATTAGCTTGTGTAAAAAATTGATGATTTCTAAGTTTAACCGTCGGTCCTTTATATAGCCCCAAAGCCAGAAACCATAGATCCTCAGAATTAGGGTTAGTTGTAGCAAATCCAACCTGAAAATCCTAACTCCTGACTCAGTGAATCGGCCGCGGATCCGCCGCATATTGCATGGTTTGGCCGCGGATCCACGGTTTGTTGGTGAGATCTTGGCTTCAGAATTCCGGAGCTGCTTTGTTATGACACATTGAGATTTATTTGATATCTGGAATTTTCATATCTTTTCTGAGTCTCTGCCAGTATTGATTCTTCAATTTTATTTAACTTTATCGACAGATTTTTTATTCCTGACATCTCAATATCTCGATCTCCCGACCTGAACTAAACCTTGCACAATATCTCAATGAATAATATTAGTAATATTTGGTATTTTTGAGATATTATCCTAACCAATTTGATATGATATTATATTTTAAGAATATTGATTAAGGATATTTGATATGATATGCATATTTAAATTATCAAAATATTATATAAATATTATATGCATACATTTTTCTTCATAATGTTAATTATAATATATAAACATATGATAAATAGTATTTTAACAGATAAACCCAAATATGTGTCATATTTATAATAAACACCTTTAGATATTTAAGAAAAGTAAGGAAAATATTATATCAAAAGTGCGATATTTTCGACTGAACAATCGCCACAACTGGAATTTTGCCAGGAGCGACTCATCATTTGCTATCGCCCATTTGAACAAAGGTGGCTTAGAAAACAAGTTTATATCCCTGCCAACTAAGGCTTTTTCCATCTTCATAAGCCGTAAGGGTCTCATGAAAGTACTTCTTCATACAAGTCGAGATCATCTCCTAGTTGTATTTTCTCCTTAGGAGTCGTGGGGACTCCTAAGCGGGTTTTCCTTACAAGTCGTAAGGATCTCACAAAAGTATTTTCCCTTTGCAAGTCTAGAGGATTTATAAGTGTCGTTCACCATACGGGAAGTATCACCCTCCTTTGGTGGGACTTGGTTGGAACATTTTTGTTTATGCCCGTGGATTGTATACAAGAGTCGATATCGAACTACTTATAGAACAGTTTGGGGCATATGATGACTTAGGAAATATGTTCAGATCCTCGTAACCTAAGACTTTTGAGTTCTATGAGCCGTGATGGTCTTATAGGGGGTATCTTCTCCTTATGAGTCGGAGGATCTCATAAGTGTATCTTCTCCTTAGGAATTATATGGATTCCTAAATGTATTTCTCCTTTATGAGTCGTAAAGATCTCACACAGGCATTTTCTCCTTACAGGTTGAGACGATATGCAAGTGTACACATTTTTTACGGGTTTGTGCCCTTTCGGGTTTTCACAAACTCGCAGGTAGTTCTGCTGTTTTTACTCATGGAGCCCTTTCGGGTTTTCATTCGTACCCATTTTTCTTGTGGACATACCGTTTTTACGGGTTTGCGTCCTTTCAGGTTTTCACAAACTCGCGGGTAGTCCTGCTATTTTTATTCACGGAGCCCTTTCGGATTTTCATTCGTGTTAATTTTGCTTGTGAACATACCATTTTTTAAAAAAAAATTTACGGTGGAACTCTCGAATGTAGCTTCGCCGCAGGTTACCCAACATCACTGCCGGTGGGACTTAAGCGAGATATGGATCGTTTATGCTCATAGATTGTATACAGTAGTCAATATTGAAACTAGCTATGGGGCATAACATCTTTTGGAGGACTGCATCATCGGTGGACCTTCATAGTCGATGGGACTTCAGGTGCAGGTTCGCAGATGGGACTTGAGTTTTAATCTTCACCAGTGGGACTTCAGGTGCAACTTGGATCATAAAAAGCCTGTAAGGCAACATATATTGGAAGAAAATGTCGGCGATACATATCACTTATGACTATGGATTGTATACAGTAGTCAATATAGAGACAAACCGTAGGGCAAGATGCCAGTTTAGGGACATAGCGGTCTATGGGAGACATGGAGAACATATTGTTTGTGCCCGTGGATTGTATACAGTTGGTTATATGATCCATACCGTATGGCAACATATTAGTTTATGGACATTTCGGTCCATCATTCCAATTTAGGGACATAGTGGTCCAACATATTTGTTTCGGTTAGGGAGTTACATAACTCGTCCCTTCTGCTGCCTGCTTTCTTAGGCGTTGCTGCCTGGCCTTTTCATAAATGGCCAATTCACACCTTAGACTATCTTCGCTCTCTTAGACCGCTTCTTTTATCATTGCGTCAATCGGGTTGTCTTGCGGGAAATACAGAGCACTTTGCATGGTACCTGCCCCCTGCTCATCAGTGTCGCTTTTTGACGCTGTCGAAGCATCTTCTTCATATACAAAGGAATGGGAGATCATGTGGAATCATTCCAACCGCTCTTCTACTCCTGTTGAGTCTTCTTTTTCTTCTTCAGAATCCTTATTTTTTGTAGGGATGCTGAAGAAATTGACGAACACGCCTTTTGGTTATATTCCTTCAACGCGTCGGTATATTTTTGCAAATTTTTCATTCTGTCTATATTTTCGGACGGCTGCACAGGTTTCTCGGTCTTTGTCTTCTTTTCTTTAGAAGAATTAATCTTGACTTGGGGTTTGTTTTCCCTTATCATCCGTCTTCAGTGTAGGACATGGCTTCTGCATCCTTTCCATAGTTTCTGGTTCAAGCAGGCTATTCCACTTGATTTCAGGACATGCTTATAGGTCTTTAAACATCCTTTCTGTTTCTGATGAAAGGACCATATCTTATAGAGATTCCTCCACCAGCGAGCAAGATGCCCCCTACGTATGCTTCGGGAGAATGCGCATCCGTGTCCCAATCTTTTCGAGAGTGGGACCTGCGCGGTCATTATCTTGGCGACCAGGTGCTTTAGAGTTTCTTGTTTATTGTTGAGCATTGGCGACAGATGCAACCTTACCTTTGCTTTTGTCATTTCATAAATCTTCATCAGAAGAGGAAGTGCCTTGATCCATCTAATCTAATTGAGTCCTTTATCTATAAGCTCTTGGAAGGCAGTAGGCTTGAAAAAGGCCATAAATGGGTACACCTGTGAATATTGGTCTATGGTAGCTATAAACATTCCAACGGCTGGGGCTTCGTCGATGCGCTGCTAGAATTTAGACCAAAGGTTTCACCATCGAGTACCATATTGAACCCAGGTTTCACTCGACTGACCCTTTCATTGATCAATGCCGTCATGGTAGTGCGTTCATTTGCACTGGTGAATCTTTGGCAGAAGAGCAATTCCATCTCGACAAAAGTCTTCACGGAGTCGTTAGGAAGCTCTGAATACCATTTGAAAGCAGTGCATGACAGATTGCTGACGAACTGACGGAGAAGTAGCATATCGTCTCTTCCAGTGTTGGCGCACATGAATTTAAACTGCGCTATGTGTTGGTGAGGATTCTTGGTCCCTTTGTATATTTGGAACGTCAGAAATGTGTATCCCGGAAGGTACTGCCTCTGGCCTTAGCATACTAGATACGGTCAACCAGTTTTAACTAGCTTATTCGCCGCTTTGCTGGCATAATGAGATTTGATCTGTTGAGCGATATATTCGCCTAATTTTGCTTTGGAGATCATTTCCTTTTCAGCCATTGATGAGGCCTGCGAAGGATTTGAAGAACCTCTCTTGTCATCAAGAATGACCACCGACGGTTCATCTGCTTGGGGTTTTGATTGAGTATCATTCCAGCCATATTCTAGATCAAGAGGGCCATTTTGTTCATATTAATGGTCATCTCTGCCACTTTCTTATCTTTTTTCTTAAGAGCGCGCTTCATGTAGTCAACATCAAACTCCTATCCTATGCGTTCTTCGATTTCATCCTCCGAGCTTGCTTTGGGCTGGGGACTTGTAAGCGCTGCCGCTTGATCTAGTATCTCCTGCAGCTTTCTATGTTGCTGCCGAGCCTTTGTCAGAGACCTAGTATGCGGCCTGTGACTAGCAAAAGATCGACATTCATCTTTGGAGCTCGCCATATAGACTATATGAACTATTATGCCTTCAGGTTTGGGGAATTTGGAATCTCGACCCCTAGGATTTGCCTCGGACGCTTGAACGTTATCTGGCCTCTCTCTTTTGTGAGAAGCTATTTGCCTCCGGAAACCGAACCGAGGTGCGGGGAGCACGTGCCACGCTCCGCTTCTCAGTAGACGGAAATGGTGACGTGGCAAGCCCGTGGCATATTTATCCAGAGAAGGTCATTCCCTAAATAAATATACTAAGCGTATTGAAAACAATAATACACAATGCAAGAATAAATGGAGACTGTAAAATTTTTCAACAAACATTTTTATTTACATTCAACTTCAAATATGTACAAGTACATGAGTTTATACTGGAAAGTAAATACAATAAGGAATATGCTTAAACAAATGGCATACATCAACTGAAGAAAAGTGAAGTTGAGCTAGTTCTAAGTAGCTATTTGATCGTAATCCTCCTCAGTAGCGTCCAATTCCTCCGTCTCGACCGTATCTGACGAACATTCCAAGAAAACAAAGATGGGTGGAATGCCCGTCAGCGAACTTGCGCTCGATAAGTCCCAAGGATAGTAAGAGTAAAAAAATTGACAAGTGTAGAATATATATGACGAGTAAGAGTATAAGTTCCTGAGTAAGTATATACTATATGTCTCTATATGTTCACTATTTTAACGTTAAGTTCCAAGTGTGAATGTCAACGTGTCACGACCCGAAGGTATGGAACGTGACTGACACTTAAATTACGAAATGTCCCAAGGCGCAACGTAATCTAAGTAAGCCAAAGCCCAGAAATCTAAACCATTTAAAGCAATAGAGTGAAGGAAAACTTAGTTAAAGAAAACAATTTTAAACAAAATAAGTTGCACTAATCATTTTAAAAACATTACAATATTTCCCAAAAATTTCGGCAGAGTCTCTTTTGTAAATACTGGCCCTCAAACGGGTACAACACATGGAAATACATATAAATCATGAATAAGGCATCCCCAAGCGGGAGCTAGCTCTTCACCAAAGGCGGAATCACAACCACATACAACATGTATATCAAAAGCACAAAAATGAGCATTTGAAAGTAAGAAAATAGCTCGTCGGTTCAAGTGAGCATCGACACCAAATAGAATATATACAAATCTCACAAGCTCACCATCTAAGTCCAATGTACGAAAGGTATATGGAGTATACTAGATACAATAAAATACACGGTGAGAGCAAAAGAAAATCCTCCAAACCCACCTATAAGCAAGCTGCAAGTCGAAGCAAACGAAGCAGAAAGAAAATACACCCGCCGCTACTGTGCTGATGGGTCAGACCTGCAAAATACTGTGGCACAACAGGGGTGAGTTGCCAACTCGTGAGTAGTAAATAATATCTAATAAAGCTATCGTAAGCATGCACGCAATGCGTCACAGCCTATATATACCGATATGATGCAATGCACTAGTATGTGTGCAACATGAATGCATAATCATATGAAACCTGAATATGTTTGGTACGAGAAAATCTGTATTTTTATTTTAGTTAAATTTTTGTGAAATAACTGAAGTATCATCAATGAAATCAACTGAAATCCATGTCAAGTATCGACACTAAATATATATATCTCAATGCCTCAATATCTCAATGTCTCGACATCTCAATGTCACAATATCTCAATGTCTCAATATCTCAATATCTCGGGCTCCATCAGTCCGGATCGGCCTAAATCATCAAATCTCATGACTACGGTCGGTATCCTCCAGATATCCGCCGCGCCAGACATCACTGGTAGGCAGTACTCCCCTGCCGGGCTTATCATCATCCCCACAAAAACTATCTCGCCCCGGGGGACCATACCGGCTCCACCATGTACCCACAGACGGTGCATCCCCCTCCTCGAATCGGGTATATGATACAGCTCAAGAACCGAGAAAACTCATGGTGGACGCTACACACATCATATCATGAGAAAACCACAAATTTCTATTTATAAAAATGATAATAGGATTTAAAAATTCTTACGGTTTTCCCAAAAATCCAGAAATCTAATAAATACTGAAATTCTCGAGGAGAATCTCAATATATAAACATGCCGGTGATGATGGAAATCTATGATACGGTAGTATATACCATACGAAACACGGCCAGAAGCTATGCATGAATCATGATGCAATGAGGTATGTATACATGATAAACAATCCTACGTATCCATTTTAAAGAAGTGATTATACAAGTATAAATCCACGGATCATATATGATGCAAATGCACGATTACCGATTCCAATCCAGTTCTACAGTGTTCGTGACATAGCAATTACTAAAGGTGTGTGTGTTAGCATGAATAGTGCACATGCAGCATGAACCAATGGTAATGGTGCAAGTATCCTATGATGATGTTATCACACACACACACACACACACACACACACATATAACGATGCGATGCAATGAGATGGCTAACTAGAAACTACGCATATAAATGCCAGTACTCCTAGTAAATCCTACTGTCGGGCGCCTCGCGCCATCCAGACGACCCCCCATAAATGTGTATATCTACTCACCAGGACGCCTCGGCTGATCTGATCTGATCTCCGCCTTGTCTTTTCCGTGCCACATCCGACGCCTCTGCACCCGATCCTAGAATCGCACACAAGCAATTAAGAGGATAAATATATGATTAGTCACGGACACAAACGACACAAGTCAATCTAAGCGCACAACAAGACGTGCACACACTTGGTGCACAAACGCGCTCACGACAATGTCACAAACTACAACTAGGGTCGATATACGTGAAAACTACCGAGCCTAGAAACCGATCGTAACAATTTCACATTAAATATTATATGAAAATAGGTTGTATATCCAACAAAATCTCAAACTTAATTCCAAACGATTTATTTCAAAAACCTAGTAAACATCAATTTCCATTTTTGTTCAAAACTTGATGTTTTAATAAAACTAGTGGTCACAATAATCGCATAATAACTTATTAAGCCACACAAACCTTTACTAAAATTTTATCTCATTGATTTATATTAATCCAAAAAACCTAGTTTGCAAAATAGCTTAATTAGAACAATTTACAAGTAACAATTAGTAATTTAACAACTAAATTACATTTTGCATTCCTTAAGATGTTAATTTACCCATTGTAATCATGATTAAGTGATAAAAACCCTAACCTTAATTTAAATCCTTCTCTTGAAAATTTAATCTTGAAATTAAAACCATAATTAAACTCCTAATTAGATTAGATTAAAGTAATTTAGCAATAAATTAAATATGGGGTTAGGATTTATACTTCTAAAATTTGAGATCAAACCTGCAACTTGATCTCCAAAGATGGTTCTCTTGCTCCTAAATCCAAGCTAGTTTGGACTAAAGAAAATTGGTTAAAGGTTTAATTAGGAGTTTGTAGGATTTTGTATGGATTTTTGAATGAATTTTGTGAATTTTAAAGTGGAAAATGGGGTGAGAAAAATTGGGGCTGCCATGGAGAAGCTCGGCCAGCACACCAAGAGAGGGGAGAGAGAAAGAAATGTGTGGGTGAGTATGGAAACTTTCCCCATTATGACATCTTTTAACTCCTTTTATTAATTAATTAATTTCCTAATTAAACTTATCCTAGAAAACTCTAGAAACATGGAAACAATTTGAGTAAAAGAGAACATATTATCAACTTGTTATTAAGTTGTCATGGTTCACATTTGTATAATTAACCCATTCAAATTTGTAATTTACACTAATTAAATGGATAAATGAAAGCTTATGATAATATTTAAAATAATTAATTAAGTAAAAATATTAAGTACACTAGAAATTTATAAGTGACCTAATAAATACTGATTACTAACAATTTCATAGTTAAAATAGGCGTATTTAAATTTATGATGAAAATAATTATAGTTCAGTTTTACGGAAAACATAATTTATTTTACCGATTATCAGAAAAATTCTCCTAAAGGATTTATTTATTTTTAAACCGTTACAATTTTCCCCACTTAAGGAAATTCGGTCCCCGAATTTAAAATTTAACTACGCACACGGGAAAAGCTCTCTCTCATCTCGTCCTCGGCTTCCCACGTGTCCTCTTCGCCGCTCGGACCACGCCAAAGAAAAATTACGGACAATATGTCCTCAGACCTCAGTTTCTTCACCTGTCGGTCAAGAATAACTATCGGCTACTCGGTGAAAGAAAGATTGTGCTCCAGCTGGATCGTCTAATGCTGTATCGCGTGAGAGGGGTCAAGAAGGTACTTGCGGAGTATTAATACATGGAACACGGGGTGAACATCTGGGAAATTGGGTGGAAGAGCCAAACGATAAGTAACCGCGCCGATACGCTCGAGAAACTCAAAGAACCCACATATCTGGAACTAAGCCTTCATTCCTTCCCGAATCTCAACACACCCTTCATTAGAGAAACCTTCAAGAAAACATGATCGCCAACGGCATCTATCACATTAAACTTCTGCCTGCTCTAGGCCGCTCTTATCCTATTCCGAATCAACTGAATCCCTTCGGTCACCTCCTGCACAAACTGTGGCCCCAAAATACCGCTCTCATCGAGCTCTGTCCAACTTACGGCTATCGACATCTCTTTCCATAAAATGCCTCAAAGGGTGCCATATTAATCGCTTCCTGGAAGTTGTTTATATAGGAAAATTTTATCAAGGGCAAGTGGCGATCCCAACTGCCATGAAATCTAGAACGCAAACTCGGAGCATGTCCTCAAGAATCTATATGGTCCGCTCTGATTGACCGTCGGTCTGCGGGTGGAAAACTTCACTAAACTTAACTGGGGTGTCCAAAGCCTCCTGAAGTTTCTGCCATAGTCAGCTCGTGAACTGGATGTCCCTGTCGGGCATAATACACATCGGAACTCTATGCAGTCACACATCTCATCAACATGTGCCTGAGCATACTAAACGAATCTGAAAATGGTTTTGACTGGTAGAAAATGAGCTGCTTTCCGTCAATCGGTCTACAATCTCCCGAATAGAGTCATACTCTTGACCGATCCTATGTAGATCCATAATAAAATCCATAGAAATCTGTTCCCACTTTCACTCCGGAATGGACAAAGGTTGTAATTCTCCTGCCGAGCCCTGATGCTCGTCCTTGACTTGCTGACAAGTCAGCATCCTGAAATAAAGTCTGTGATATCTCTCTTTATCCCTTCACATCTGTAGACATCTCATACGTCATGATACATCTTGGTGGAAACTGGATAAACACTATATGTCGACTGGTATGCCTCCTCTAAAATCTCGCATCTCAATCCCTCGGAATCTGGCACACACAGTCGAGTTCTAAATCGTAGTACTCCCTAATCATCAATCATGAACTCTGAATCTTTGCCCCGTCGAATCTGCTCCAAGATCTCTGACAAACGAACGTCATCGGACTATGCCTCATGGATATGATCAAACACTGTGGACGTGCACGGACACATGCAAGTTATATCCCGGTCGGTGTAAACTCGAACTGTACTCGGCTGTCACATAGAATCTGCTAATCTGTTGTCGACTGTCTCTAAATTGTGCTCAAATAAGAAAAGTTACCTCCGGCCTCCGACTCAAAGCATCTGTCACCACATCCTCCTTGCCCGGATGATAAGGAATCTCGCAGTCATAGCCTTTTACTAGCCCCTTCTATAGGCACTGTCTTAAATTTTGATCTCGCTGCTGAAAGATATACTTTAAGCTTCTTGTTGTCCGTATATATCTGGCATGACTCGTCTCCAAATCTTAAGTGTAAAAATCACCGCAGCCATCTCTAAATCATGCATGAAATAGTTTTGCTCACGCTTCTTCAACTGCCGAGAAGCATTACAATAACCAACAAAACCGCCTGATCCTGAAGGCAAAATAATATTGGCGCCGAAATCAAATGAGTCTTTAACTGCTGCAAGCTCTGCTCGCATGCCTTGGTCCAAAGAAAAGAAACTCCTTTCCGGGTCAACCCGGTCAACGGTGCAGCTATGCGCGAAGAATCCTGTATGAAAAGTCGATAAAATCCGGTCAAACCCACAAGCTGCGAATCTCCGTCACTGATACGAGTCTGGACCAATGCTGAATGGGCTCAATCTCATTCGATTCCATACATATACTATCTCTCTTAACTACGTGACTCAAGGAGTCAACACTATCCAACCAGAAAACACACTTAGATAAATTAGCGAATAGCTGGCGCTCCCTCGCAACGCAATCCTCAATTACTGCCTAGGCTCCACTCGGCCCAAAAGTACACTAAGATGTCCTCAATGAACACGATGATAAGTTGATTACGAACGGCCTGGATATTCGGTTCATCCAATTCCATAAACGCTGCTGGGCCATTGGTGAGCTCAAACGACATCACCAAAATTCATAACTCCCGTAACTTGTGTGAAAAAATAATGTTCGGAATATCATCCTCTTGAACCCACAACTGGTAGTAGCCTGACCGCAAGTCAATCTTTGAGAAATGTCCCGTACCCTGGAGCTAATCAAATAAATCGTCGATGTGAGGTAGGGGATATCTATTCCGTACAATAACCCAATTCAACTGACAATAATCAATGTATCAACACAACTGCTTTCTTTCTTCTTGACGAACAGAACAGGAGCTCCCCAAGACGACGCACTTAGATGAACAAGCCCTTTATCCAACAAATCATGCAACTGATCCTTCAGTTCCTTAAACTCTGCCGGGTCCATCCGGTATGGCGGTATAGAAAAAGGCTCCATGCCGGAAATCAAGTCAAATCAAAACTCAATATCGCGCTCTGGCGACAAACCAAGCAACTTGTCAGGAAAAGCATCTTGAAATTCCCTCACAATCAGGACCTGGTCCAACGGGACCTCTACGGCTCTAACATCACAAACATACGCCATGAATTTCCTGACATCCTTTCCTCAAGAGTTTACTAGCGCGAAGAGAAGGAATCAAACTAGGGAAGGCGACACTACGGTCTCCCCGAAAACAAGAACTGGCTCACCCGGAAAACTAAATCTGACTGCCTTCTCACGGCAGTCCACGGACGCATAACACATGGATAACCAATCCATACTCAAAAGAACGTCAAGGTCTAACATATCGAGAATAATCAAATTAACAGAAGAATTCCTATCTCCGATACGAACGAGACAAATACGAACGAGAAACATTTCGAGCGACAAAAGGATAGCCTACAGAAGAAATCACAACAAGCGGCTGATTTAGCAAGGACGACTTTCGGTCCAATCTCGATACAAAATATGTAGATACCATTTCAAATGCCATTAGAAAGAATATCCGTCATAACGGCATCTGTCTAACCGCCTTGAGCTGGCATACCGGTACAAATTCGCTTCGATCCAAAAACGACTGAAATCTCAAAAATGCGCTCCTCCAACAGTAAGGTTGCGTTCATAGCAGCGGCGTAAGTGTCAAAATTCTGGGCACCAATAAAAATAAATAACTGCATGTCCAATCCCCACACAAACCTCTTTATCTGCTTCTCTTCGGTGTCCACCAGGTAAGGAGCATATCGGACCGCTGAGTAAACTAAATGTCGTACTCGAACACAGTCATCCCTGAAGTCTTACGCAAAAACTCAAAACTACGAGCTCGGACATCTTGAACGCTCTCCGAAAGAAAATGAGCAAGAAATATAACTGTGAATTTATCCCAAGTCATAGGAGGTAGATTTGCAGCTTGGCCTCTCTGAATTGTCTCACACCACGTCTGAGCAAGACCTCTCTAGAAGAAAACGCGCAAGCTCAATCCATATCTCGTCGGAACATCTCTGTGAATGACAAATCCTAGCCATCCTGTTGAGGATTGTTTACGGATCCTTCACTGCATCTGTGCCTGTAAAAACTAGAGGCTTCAGCCTCAAAAACTCCCGTAAGGATACACAAATAATCTCGGTAACAATAGAAACAGCTGCCTGAGAAGCAGGTACAATCGCGGTCCCTGAAATAGGAGGGATTTCATCGGCTCTCAGAGCTCGGCTAGCCTCAACTATCGATCCAACCATATGTCACAAGTCCTGAATACTCGACTCCAGCCTAGCCACCCATCCTGGAAGAAGGCAGACCACTCTGTCCCTGAGGGGTAGGCGTATCGCCCTGATCGGTCCTCATCTCAACGAGCCTACTCTAATCCGGTCCCCGGTGGCAGCCTTCTGGCCCTCATAGTATCCGGCGGCATAGTGGATGGAACAAGAAATAGGATTGATAGAAACATTGCAATCGAATCACAGGATTTCCGGAACCAAGAAAGGAATACAAGTAAATATATATCCTAAGGTCACTTAGGCGGAGTACCGTATCGTAAGTATGCCGCGGAACATACACACGCTACGCCACTCTGCTTAAGTCACCTACTCCATCTACCAAGGGTCATCATATAATCAGAAAGGTAAAATCTATCGCTCTGATACTAGCTTTGTCACGACCCGAAGGTACGGAACGTGACTGGCACTTAAATTACGAAACGTCCCAAGGCGTAACGTAATTTAAGTAAGCCAAAGCCCAAAAATTTAAACCATTTAAAGAAATAGAGTGAAGGAAAACTTAGTTAAAGAAAACGATTTTAAACAAAATAAGTCGCACTAATCATTTTAAAAGCATTACAATATTTCCTAAAAATTTCGGCAGAGTCTCCTTTGTAAATATTGGCCCCCAAACGGGTACAACACATGGAAATACATATAAATCATGAATAAGGCATCCCCAACCAGGAGCTAGCTCTTCGCCAAAGGCGGAATTACAACCACATACAACATGTATATGAAAAGCACGAAAATGAGCATTTGAAAGTAAGAAAACAACTCGTCGGCTCAAATGAGCATCGACACCAGAATAGAATATATACAAATCTCACAAGCTCACCATCTAAGTCCAATGTACGAAAGGTAGATGGAGTATACTAGATACAATAAAAAACACGGTAGGAGCAAAAGAAAATCCTCCAAACCCATCTATGAGTAAGCTGCAAATCGAAGCAAATGAAGCGGAAAGAAGATACACCCGCTGCTACTGTGCTGACGGGTCAGACCTGCAAAATACTGTGGCACAACGGGGGTGAGTTGCCAACTCATGAGTAGTAAGTAACATCTAATAAGGCTATCGTAAATATGCACGCAATGCGTCATAGCCTATATATACCGATATGATGCAATGCACTAGTATGTATGCAACATGAATGCATAATCACATAACACCTGAATATGTTTGGTAGGAGAAAATCTGTATTCTTATTTTAGTTAAACTTTTGTGAAATAACTGAAGTATCATCAATGAAATCAACTGAAATACGTATTAAGCATCGACACTAAATATGTATATCTCAATGCTTCAATATCTCAATATCTCAACATCTCAATGTCACAATATCTCAATGTATCAATATCTCAATATGTCAATATCTTGGGCTCTGTCAGTCCGGATCGGTCCAAATCATCAAATCTCACGACTACAGTCAGTATCCTCTGGATATCCGCCGCGCCAGACATCACCGGTAGGTAGTGCTCCCCTGCCGGGCTCATCTTCATCCCCATGAAAACTATCTTGCTCCGGGGTACCATACCGGGTCCACCATGTACCCGCAGACAGTGCATCCCCCTCCTTGAATCGGGTATATGATACAGCTCAAGAACCGAGAAAACTCATGGTGGACGCTACACATATCATATCATAAGAAAACTGCAAATTTCTATTTATAAAAATGATAATAGGTTTATAAAATTCTTGCGGTTTTCCACAAAATCCAGAAATCTCATAAATACTGAAATCCTCGAGAAGAATCATAATATATAAACATGCCGGTGATGATGGAAATCTATGATATGATAGTATATACAATACGAAACATGGCCCGAAGCTATGCATGAATCATGATGCAATGAGGTATGTATATATGATTAACAATCCTACGTATCCATTTTAAAGAAGTGAGATTATACAAGTATAAATCCACAGATCATATATGATGTAAATAGACGATTATCGATTCCAATCCAGTTCTATAGTGTTCATGACATAGCAATTACCAAAGGCGTGTGTGTTAGCATGAATAGTGCACGTGCAGCATGAACCAATGGTAATGGTGCAAGTGTCTTATGATGATGTTATCACACACACACACACATAACGATGCGATACAATGAGATGGCTAATTAGGAAACTACGCATATAAATGCCAGTAATACTAGTAAATCCTACTATTGGGCGCCTCGCGCCATCCAGACGATCCCCCATAGATGTGTACATCTACTCACCGGGACGCCTCAGCTAATCTGATCCGATCTCCGCCTTGTCTTTTCCGCGCCACATCCGACGCCTCTGCACCCGATCCTAGAATCGCACACAAGCAATTAATAGGATAAATATACGATTAGTCACGGACACAAACGACACAAGTCAATCTACGCGCACAACAAAACGCGCACACACTTGGTGCACAAACGCGCTCACAACAATGCCACAAACTACAATTAGGGTCGCTATACGTGAAAACTACCGAGCCTAGAAACCGATCGTAACAATCTCGCATTCACACACATTAAATATTATATGAAAATAGGTTGTATATCCAACAAAACCTCAAACTTAATTCCAAACAATTTATTTCAAAAACCTAGTAAGCATCAATTTCTATTTTTGTTCAAAACTTGATGTTTTAACAAAACTAGTGGCCACAATAATTACATAATAACTTAATTAAGCCACACAAACCTTTACTAAAATTTTATCTCACCAATTTATATTAATCCTAAAAACCTAGTTTGCAAAATAGTTTAATTAGAACAATTTACAAGTAACAATTAGTAATTTAACAACTAGATTACATTTTGTATTCCTTAAGATGTTAATTTACCCATTGTAATCATGATTAAGTGATAAAAACCCTAACCTTAATTTAAATCTTTCTCTTGAAAATTTAATCTTGAAATTAAAACCATAACTAAACTCCTAATTAGATTAGATTGAAGTAATTTAGCAATAAATTAAACATGGGGTTATGTAACATTTCAAAAAAATAAAATATTATTTTTAGGAATTTATATAATTAAATAATAAATATTATGAATATTTTAATGATATAGTATAATTAAATACCGATAAATTGGGAAATATTTGAAAATTTATAAGAATTACTGAAATGAGGGTGTTTTATATGACATGAGCATTTATAGATTTTTTTTAATAATCATTTGAAAAAGGGTTAAGTGCTAAACTCGATTTATTTTCACTAATCATGCATTTATCTTGATTAGGCTTCATGACATGCACCATATCATATTTTCTAAAAATACTTGTTACATTTCTTTTCTACCATGACTTTTTATTTTTCCAAGCATGACTTTGTTTTTGAAATGAAAAGAAAAGGAAAATGAAAAGGAAAAAAAAAGGAAAAGAAAAATAATAAAGAAAAGAGGTATGGGCAAGAGAGAGAGAGTGAGAGGGGTTTCTTTTGACCTTGGCTCATTATGTTTGTCTCCATCATCTTCATCACTTCTTCTCATTTCCCTCACCATGGCTGCCCTTTTCCTCCACCACCTCCTACACCACACAACAACCTCAAATATGCATCAAAACATCATATTCCTTTCATTAAAATTATGCACAAGCTCACTACAAGCATGGGAGATCAAGAAAGATCCGATTTTGAGCACTTGGGGCAACTCAAGAATTTTCTTAAGTTACCAAATGAGGTAATTCTTTCACATTTAGTGTAGCATTTGAATTCGTATATCCTCTAGACTAGTTTAGAATCCATTTAGAATGGTTTAGTGAACTTTGAAAATTCCTAGGTGAGGTTTTGAGGAATTTTGAGTTGTGATGATGCATGCAAGTGTATTAGTGACTACAAAACCCCCATAGTGCTAAAAACCCAGATTAAACAGAGCCTAAACCCAAAACTTGAAGTAGATGTTCAATGTCGGTTTTGTGATGATATTGGGGACTACAGGGAATCTGGAGTGACTCGGGAGATTTACTGGAAAAACAAACAACACTATTAACCTAGATGGCCCACTACGAGGCCACCCTATGAAAACGAACCCATTCCAGGCCTAACCAACCGAGGTGGCCGGATTTTTAGACATTGTGGCCAGCCACATTGTGGATTTAGGGGTCTTGGTTTCTTCTATAGCTCATATATCCCCTCTACAACACCCCAGTACTGTTTTTTTAACCCTATTCACCTGAAACCAATTCTGGAGCAAGCTTTCATGGGTTCGGAGCAAGTTTTCATGGGTTGCTGCTTTGTTTTATAAATTTCCATGCCTTGAAATTTTGGTAATTGTGTTTTGTATCGGTCACTTGACGTTTGTACGTCGATATCGGGTGTTATTTGGCTCTTTTGTGTGAGTAGACCATAGGTTCTAACCTATGTGTGTTTTGTGTGCCGTTTTGGTTTTCATCCGCAATTTCGGTTTATGATACTATGTGTGATATGTGTAGGTACCCATGTGGACGTCGTACGACAAGAGAAGAGAATGGTGGCATCGACTTCGGCAAGCAAGGATCAAGGTGAGTAGATATATATCTACGGGGGAAGTCGGGTGGATGGCGTATAGCACCCCCATAGTTTCGTAGTGCAAAATACGAATACGTTATATTATATATATAGATATATGTATTATGATACATGTATGATTATCAGACAGGTTTTAGATGTTCTTGGGTTAGTTTTAGTGTATTAGAAGTAACTTAGTTTAGCTTCTTAGCCACGAAACCCTAGAGTAAAGTTTTGCACACACGCACACCCACACGCATACATTTGTTTTACTTATGCGTATATGGGGATACACACACACATATGTATGCGAGTATGTGTGTATATATATATATATATATATATAGACACACACACACACATGGATAATGAGGATAGTGTATGGTACTTGGAGATGGGTCGATGTGATTGGGCTTGATGCCACGAGATCGGTGATGTGATTTGGTTCGTATTATGAGATACGACATGATATTATAGCGGATTTTTAGGCGCTGTGTTTTCATACACACATATATATATGTTGATGGTATCGGAATGTACTAGACTTTAGATCAGTATCCCTTAATTCAAGATATGATGATAAGGATACCAGATGAATAATGAGATAAATATGATATTTGACCCGTACCTGATTTTGGGATGCCGTACGATGGATTTACCGTACGAGATATAAATATGATGATTGATCCACACTCATTATTGAGGATGTCGTATTATGTTTGATCGTATGTGACGCTATTGAGGCGGGATCATCGACTGCTATATATATATATATCGACTCCGAACTTAGGTGGTTTTTCCTAACCCTTTGATTAGTCTCTTAGTTTTGTCTTGTAGTTACTTAGTAGATGTTAGACTGGGCTCGAGTCATACGTATTTCCAAAACCAACGAATCGTGAGTATTTTAAAGACAGGCCGAGGGATACTACAGATATTTTAAAGGACATACCTTTTCTTAAAAACACCGTAGCCCCTAATTTCTAAACATCACGATTCGTGCGATTTCAGACAATAAAAACTGTATGACTCGTGTATAGACATGTATATTCTTATTGTTGCGTTTACTATTCATTCTCCGTTTACTCATGTCATTATCATCGCATTGCATGCTTTATGTGTACTTTAGTGATTATAAAACCCTGCTGTCAGGACACCAGCACCATTACCGATGATGCGTATGCTCCACGTACACTTACTTGCCGGCTCACACACATCATCATCGGTAATTGCCATGTCACGTACACTTTAGAGAATATTATTTTATTGATAACGCTTGTTGGCTGATAGTTCTGATATATCATTACTGTGCTAGTTTAGATATTGTATTCTTTACATAGATACCCGTGCATGTATACATATTCATTGTCATAAAATATTATGGGGCCTTATGCTGGTAATTCACTGTTATTACTCTTGAGATTGGGATTTTGGATTTCCATGTGATTTCTGGATTTGGAGAAACCGCAAGGATTTTATAAAAAACTTATTATCATTTAAAAATGCAAGTTGCGGTTTTCTCGTGATATGATATGAGATATGTCCACCATGAGTTTTCTCGGCTCTTGAGCGATATCATACACCCGATTCGAAGAGGAGGAGGAACCGTCTGCGGGTGCATGGTGAACCCGGTGCGGTATCCCGGGACGAGAAGGTCGCAGATGATGGCGTTGAGCCTGGCAGGGGAGCACTACCGACTGGTTATTTATGACGCGGCGGATATCCGGAGGATACCGACATAGTCGTGAGATTTGATGAAGGGCCAGTCCGGATTGCCGGAGCTCAGGGGCCAGTCCGGATTGCCGGAGCCCGAGATATTGAGACTTTGAGATATTGAGACTTTGAGGTATTGAGACTATATGATATGGGCCAGTCCGGATTGCTGGAGCCCAAGAAATTAGATATTGGAATTTATGTTTTGTGTCGACACGGATTCTATGTTGATTTCATTGATGATACCTCGATTTTTATATACAAAAATCTCACTAAATAAAGAAAACAGTTTTCTTATTCATGATATATTCTGTTTTCATTTTAATGCATTCATACATCATATATGTATTATGTTGCTACCTGAGGCACTGACACGAGCACTTGATATTACACTTATGTGTAGATGTTTCAGGGTTATATTATTGAGGATATTATTATCGTATGACCTAGGATTGAGTCATACATGCGATTTCTGCTCGTTGATGTTTTCTACTCATGAGTTGGCAACTCACCCCGTTGTGTCATAGTTTCTTGCAGGTTTTGCCGTACAGGTTTTCTTGGCGGTTTTGCTGGCACATTGCTTCTTTCCGGGTGATTGCTTTGGTAGGTGGGTTCACTCGTATCATGACTACCATTGTACATTTTATTATTTCAGTTGTATCTAGTAACTCCATCAACCGGACTTGTATTATTTATAGACTTAAAAGACCGGTATATATTATTTCGACCTTAGAGTCGCGCTTGTATTATTATGGTTTTCTTGTGGTTATTGGTTTTCCTTTTGAGTTTTGATCCTCGCCTTTCGACATTGTATATTATATTGCATTGCGTGGTTATATCCGCCAATTGGCGAAGAGCTAGCTCCCGCTTGGGGATGCCTTTATATTATGCATGTTGTACCCGTTTGGGGCCAGTATTTACAAAGGAAACTCTGCCGAAATTTTCAGAAAAGACTTGAGCTTGTAAAAATACATACTTCAGCTTATTTTGTTAAACCAATCGCTTTAAAACTAAAGTTTTCCTTCACTTTCTCCTTTAAATGGCTTAGATTTCTGGGATTTTGGCTTACTTGAATTAGATGGGGTCCTATAGACTTCATATGATTCAAGTGCCAGTCACGTGTTATTTCGGGTCGTGACAGGTTAGGATTTATACCTTTAAAATTTGAGATCAAACTTGCAACTTGACCTCCAAAGATGGTTCTCTTGCTCCTAAATCCAAGCTAGTTTGGACTAAAGAAAATTGGTTAAAGGTTTAATTAGGAGTTTGTGGGATTTTGTATGGATTTTTGAATGAATTTTGTGGATTTTAAAGTGGAAAATGGGGTGAGAAAAATTGGGGCTGCCATGGGGGAGGCTCGGCCAGCATACCAAGAGAGGGGAGAGAGAGAAAGAAATGTGTAGGTGAGTGTGGAAACTTCCCCCATTATGACATCTTTTAACTTCTTTTATTAATTAATTAATTTCCTAATTAAACTTATTCTAGAAAACTCTAGAAACATGGAAACAATTTGAGCAAAAGAGAACATATTATCAACTTGTTATTAAGTTGTCATGGTTCACATTTGTATAATTAACCTATTCAAATTTGTAATTTACACTAATTAAATGGATAAATGAAAGCTTATGATAATATTTAAAATAATTAATTAAGGAAAATATTAAGTACACTAGAAATTTATAAGTGACTTAATAAATACCAATTACTAGCAATTTCATAGTTAAAATAGGCGTATTTAAATCTATGATTAAAATAATTATAGTTAAGTTTTATGGAAAACACAATTTATTTTACCGAATATCGGAAAAATTCTCTTAAAGGATATATTTATTTATTTTTAAAACGTTACACAATGCAGCCGTAGAAGTATTCACGAGCTCAAGAGTGGGGCCCCAGGAGCAAGGAAATACGGGCCCGTTTCATGTGTTAGTATTGGAGCTCTAGGCTGTGGATGAGTCAACTCGACTGATATTCAAGTAAAATAAAAAAGAGGTTAATACGGGACTCTTGAAACTCCGTTGGATTCACACAAGAAACTATCCCAAACACCCTGAATATAATATATTATAACTGGTTAATATACTTAATTGGCTTAATTGATTGATTAACATGTTTTGATCGAGACCATAAATTGCAAAAGGTGTAGAATGTAGTCGAGCGAGTCGAGTAATATGCGAGTCATGACAATTACAATCTTGGTTCGAGTCAAGTTGGTTCGAGTAATTTGGGTTCGAATACATATTCGAGTTTAGATTCGAGTTAGGTTAGAGTTCGAGTTTGTGTTCGAGTTCGAGTTCAAGTTTAGATTCGAGTTTGGATTCGAGTTCATGTCTTTTTTCATAGGAATTGATTTAAACCGTTAAAAATCTTATGCTCGGGAGAAATCGGCAACTGTTGCACATGGACGGCTGGATTTATGTCTTTTTCCAAGACAATTGCCATTGATAACTCCGTTAAGTTTTCTAACTTGAATAGGAAAGCACTCACTTTCTTCGACTCTCTAGGTCTCAAGAGAATTGATCCCGTTTAAACCTATATTAGTTTAGAGTTCTTAGTATTGTTTGCATATCTCAAGGGGGTTTTATGAAAAATACTTTAATATAGTCTAAAAATAAAGCTCGAGAGTGATTTATAACATTTAGTGTTTTCATGAACATGTATTTTAATTGTTGTGATGTTTTGGTGATAAAACCTAGTTTTTTGAAAGTTTATTGTATTTTTATGAAAACTAGCTCTTTCGGAAATTTGGTGGTATTTTATTAAAAATTCTAATATTTTATTTTAAAAATATAGTTTCTTAATTTGTTTTTATTGAAAATACGGATTTATGATTTTTATATAATTTTTCAAAAATTAGTTTTGTTTAAAAAAAGTCGCGTTTCTTAAAAACCGTATTTTTATTTCCTTTCGAGACCGAATACTCCGTGAGGAGTTCTGCATCTCGCTCTACTGTCCCAAGTGTTGGGAATATGTATGCCCTAGAGGCCATTATTGTATGATATAGTGGATGCTTGGACATATATATAGAGGACTTTCTTGCTCGACATGATAGTATGCTATCTGGTTGCTCTTTATCTTAACATGTACACTTGTATTATTATACTGTCTTTCTGATACATGTTGATAAAGCCCTTATGATGTTTGCTTGACTACCAAAACTATGATGCAGATCATACTACTGGGACTTGTGTAGTCTACAAGCACATCCTTTAACAGTTCCTAGTCGAGAGAGTATCGAGACAGGGCATCGATAATCCAGAGTAGACTAGTGTGTACGTTTCTTGACCCTGCATGGGGCGATGGTTGATCCCATAACCATTGGTGTTTGACATCAAAGATTGTACATAGGTGCTCATTAAAGAATGGGTACACTGAACAGGACTCGCCAAGAACTCCTACATGGTAGTATACCCATCGTTAGATAGCAATTCTCTGGTAACACTGGTATAAGTTAGTGTGTAGACCCGAGATTGCCATAAAGTATTGTGCGGTTCTCACTGTGCTTTGATTTCCTCCCTACCATGGCTCAAAGTAGTCGTACAAATAGGTGGATTTTGGGTACAGTCCCGAGTCACATGGAGGCAATGAGCGATAGGAGGGTTTCGTCTTTCCCGGTATATGGAGTTGATCTTGCGCTATGCTCGATTGGCTATAACAGGAAGTCCCTGGCCAAGGCTGTTGATGAGATTTACTTGTAAGAGTTATCAGTAGTTTCTCATACCGTTATAGGCCACACATCGGCATGACTTATCAAATTATTGGGGTCTGACGATTTCACCCCCAGATTCGATATGTGACATATCAGACGAAAAAACTGGACTGTACGGTAAGTGTTACTTATAGGCTTCATGGGAGTTTAGAAAAGCTTGCTTGTTGATCTTCTATTCGCTCAATACCTGGGTAGACGTTACGTCCAGCTAGTACCGCTGACAGCTTGTGGGTAACTGATGTGATCATTACCTACTGTTGGTGTATTGACGAGTCTTTAGAGTCCCATACAGAAGTTTCCTAGTTCAGGCGAAACGAAGTAGGGCACATATGTTGATATGTGCGGGTGCCTGATTAAATTCGAGTATGTGATACCGTATTCTAATCTGGCGGTTATTTGTTATCAGTTATGTTATATGTGATATAACCGGAATATCGAATCAAGTGTTGATTTGATAATGTGATGTACAGATAAATAATATTAGTCGGTTATATGCGATATAACCGGATTATTAAATAAAGTGTTGATTTAATAATATGATATATATTTATATTTGATATAATTATATATTAACTAATATTATTAGCTCACTAATTATTTTCTTCATAATATATATCTTAATATATATATATATATATTATATGAAGCATGGTAGGATTTTCTATTTTTGTGAAAAATAGAAATGGGTGGAAAATGAGGAATGTGGTGAAGTATGGCATTTATCATTTCTTTATTAGTCTTGACTCATTATTAAAGTATGGTTGCAATTTATTATTGCAATTTATTCCATGCTTGAATGAGTGAGGTCAAGAGATGAGCCATTCTTCACTTGAGTTTTTCATGAGTTCTGCCTTAGCCTTTTTGAGCTCTCTCCATTTTTTCCATCTTCTTCTTCCTCTTCTACAAAACCCTAACCTTTACATGAGATGTGAATCATAGGATTTTGAGATAAATCCTAGTGAGCCTAGAACTCCTTCTTCACCATCCTACACTTGATTAGCACTCAAGTGTAGTGTGTTTCCATCACTAATGAGTTTAGTGAAGAGGTAGCTTGGATTAGCGAAGTTTCGGGTGGATCATCTTCAGCACGAAGATCGCAAAGGAAGCTCGATTCAACTTCAAGTGGAGCCTAGTGGAGTCACGTGGACTACTACACGGAGCTTGAGAAGAGAAGGACACGGTTGTTCCCTCATAAAAAAAAGAGAAGAAGAAGATGAGAGAAAGAAAGGGGGAAACTCCCCACTATTCGAGTCTCACGTGTTAAACACGTGAGCGTCTATATGCAAGGCATATAGGCGCCGCCATTAAAACTATAAGAAGGCTAAACAAACCTCACGTGCCAACACATGAGCGCCTAAGCGCTGCAATTAAACTGCAGACCTCACATGTTAAACGTGAGGTCACCTCCTTACGTAGAATTAAATTCTACTTGATAACTTAATACACCTTTGGATCAAGGATCCAATGGTGATTAAACATAGAATTAAATTCTATTGGAGAGAATATTTTCTGTTAAACAGAGAGTTAGTGGATTAGAGATCCAAAATATTTCCTATATCTTCCTAAACAGAGAAATATTATACTCCGTTAAACTGAGCACCCTTGGATTAAAAATCCAATGGTGATTAAAATGTCACTGCTCGATAGAATTTTATTCTATATATAGGAGAATATCCTCAATTTTGTTAAAAACAAGAACAATATCTTCTATAAAAACAGAAGTCCTTGGATCAAAGATCCAACGGTGGGTAAAATCCCCAAATCAATTCTGAAACCAATTAAATCAATGGGGATCTCTCAATGAGAGATTTCTGAGAATTAAACAAACTTCTTTCCACTATATAAAGAGCCAGAGACTTCTAGTCTCGAGGAAGAAAAAAAAGAAAAAAAGGGATGCACACAGAAGGAGAGAAGACAGAAGTAGAGACAAAAAAGAGTGAATTTGATTCTCAGCGAAGATTTGTTTCGTCAGAATATATTAAGTAAAAAGAAGAAAAAAAAACATAGAGATTATTCCATCTCTTCTTTGCCTCTCTAAGGGTTTAACCCTTCATGCAGAAATTTAGTTCTTCCTCTGGTTGAGATCTGCAAAAGCAGATCTCCCCATAATTTGAGAATTTAATTCTCATCGGGAAGATTCTGTCATAAAGATTCAAAGCCTAGAGAAAAGAACCGAGTTCAAAGAATTTAATTCTTACAAAAACATATGGGAATTTAATTCCTCTAAAAACTAGGGTTTAACCCTATATAAAGAATTTGATTCCTGCACAAACAAGAGAAGAACTTGATCCCTCAGACGATAATAATAATTTGAGACCTTCCAAACCCAAAGCCTAATGACTAGAAATGTCATCAATATGAGATCAAAATCTCCAAGAACACAGAAGAACAACCTGGTGATTCGTTATTGTTTAACACTATAACGATACCTCACGTGTTTTCCCCGTGAATACTTCTAATGAATAAAAATAAAAAAAGGCCAAGACTGCCTCACGTGTTTCCCACGCGAGTGCTTAAAATAAGAGCAAGGAACACTTCCTAAGGCAGTCGCGTGCTTTGCATGCGACCCCAAATCAAGTGCATAGCACTAATGTATAACGGGAAGAATAAAACCCAAAGAGCAGAGCCCATATTTGGGGGGCCTCACGTGTTCACACGTGAGCGCCTCCAGAGTTCAGTATTTAACAGTAATTCAGCACCTCATGTGGGGATACACTTGAGTGCTGCATTTACCAGTGCTTAGCACTGTTGTGTAACTATAGAGACCCAGACCTATCCCAAATTGGCTAAGTTCTCCTAAAGTCAAAACCTCTTCGATTTCCAATCAACCGAGCCATTCTGTGCGCATGATTCCCTAAATTGATCTTAGTCCTAAACATGACGAATGATCTCTCTTGATGATATCCAAAATGATATGCATTCTATGTCTCCTAAAGTAATCTTAGTCTCAAGTACGACTAATGATTCTTAGGTCCACATCGACCCCCCTTTCCCCCAAATACGGGACTTGGTTTAAAGGGTACATCTCTCCACACCGTTGATATGTGTCGTTGTAATTCTTCAATGTCTTCAGAGAGGTGACGGGTCCCAACAACCAACAACTCTTTGGTGCACTTCCAAATTGACGTGCACGCCTCAAATCAAATTGTGCCCCAAATTGGGCACATTCCATATCAACATCGTCTACTTCGCCACGTAACAAATACACGTGCGCGCAAGTTGACAGCGGACCGAAATGTCCTTAAACTAAAATCTCGTCTCAAACATGGCGACAATGGACCAAATTGTTCTTAAACTAATATTCGCCTCCAAAATGGCGATAATGGACCAAATGTTCTTAAACTAACCGTTGCCTCGAAAATGGCAACAACGGACCGAAACGTCCTTGAACTAAAACTTCACCTCAAAAATGGTGATCAAAGGACCGAAATGTCTTTAAACTAACCGTTGCCTCCAAAATGGCGACAATGGACCGAGATGTCCTTAAACTAAGACTTCACTTCAAAAATGGTGATCAACGGACCGAAATGTTCTTAAACTAACCGTTGCCTCCAAAATGGCAACAACGGACCGAGATGTCCTTAACTAAAACTTCACCTAAAAAATGGTGATCAATGGCCGAAATTTCCTTAAACTAATCGTTGCCTCCAAAATGGCGACAACGGACCGAGACGTCCATAAACTAAAACTTCACCTCAAAAATGGTGATCAACGGACCGAAATGTTCTTAAACTAATTGTTTCCACCAAAATGGCGACAACGGACCTAGACGTCCTTAAACTAAAACTTCACATCAAAAATGGTGATCAATGGACCGAAATGTCCTTAAACTAACCGTTGCCTCCAAAATGGCGACAACGGACCAAGACGTCCTTAAACTAAAATCTCACCTCCAAAATGGTGATCAATGGACCGAGACGTCCTTAAACTAAAATCTTGCCTCCAAATTGGTGATCAACGGACCGAGACGTCCTTAAACTAAAATCTTGCCTCCAAAATGGTGATCAACGGACCGAAACATTCTTAAACTAAAATCTTGCCTCCAAAATGGCGATAACGGATTGAGACATCCTTAAAGTAAAATCTCACCTCCAAAATAGTGATCAACGGACCGAGACGTCCTTAAAATAAAATTCGCCTAAAAAATGGCGACAATGGACCGAAATGTCCATAAACTAAGACAACAGAGCTCAAATGCTTTCTTGTTGGATCTGAGACAAAAATGATCCTAAAAGCTTGTTAAGTAGATCTTAGTCTCAAATTGGACTAACGTATCCTTAAAAAAAACCAACTGAGCCCCAATTGCTCACATACATTTAAGTCGATCTTAATCTCAAACCAGATTAACGATCCTTAAATAAAAAAATCCAAATCTAAGATATACGGATTTGGACTAATCCATGCCCTATGGGCGACGACGTAAATTAGTCTCCATATACAATCCACGGGCAACCCAAACCAAAAATAAAACAAACACACACGACACGAAGTGAACTTCTGGAGCAGGAGAAAGTGGTTATCGCGATGCGGTAACGTAATTAACTGTAGAGGCTTGCGCCTGCAGGGAATAGCGTCCCCACAATAAAAAAAAACCCTCGCAAATGAAGAGAAATCTGACGAAGTCTGCTACAACGGCCGCATCCGTCCAAACCTCCGATCTATGGTGCCATAAATCAACTTGGCATCTTCGGGGAGGTAGACGGTTAAATCCAAATAGCATCTGCCCCCAAAATTCAAGGCCAGACGTCCTAACGATCCGGATCCCTGTTTTTGGCGGTGAATAGATATTGGCATGCCCGGTGGGACCTTTTCCTCTTTCCACTCCACACTTCGTGTGTCGTGTTTCGTGAACAGAAATCGCGGTTTTCTATGGTTGCCCTTGGATTCAAGGTACTGAGATTTGGTGTCTTTCTCCTATGCAGCAGAAGAAAAAAAAGATCAATGGCTTCCAGCTGCACAAATTGCAACAGCAACTCCCGCTTCACCCCAACTGGAGGAGTGACATACGGGCCCGATGCGGCTTCTATCTTTTCAATGCCCGTGGCGCAGGTGACTCAAGCCACCATTAGATTGTTCTTTGGGACCATGCTCCCGCCAGTAAGCTTCAGCGCCCCAATGCCACCACAGGAAGCTCCCAAGAAGTCGGTCTTCGATCGACTTACAACCACCATGTCCTTTCTCAACGGGTCATCCAAGTCTGCCACTTCAGTCTTCAACAGGCTGAACCAAAGTTCAAGTAGGCCCACAAAGAGGCTCGCAATACCTGAAAGGGCTATCCTAAAATGAATAGTCCTCCCAACTCCTCCAGCAGGTGAAGTCATCAAAGGTGCTTCTCCTACCAAAGGATCAGTCTTCGCAAGAGTGGCCGTGCCAACTCCTGCTATGGGTGAAGTCATCAAAAGTGCTTCCCCTACTAGAAAGTTGGCCTTCAAAAGATTGGTCGTTTCCTCTCAACGGACGTCGGTCTTCGACAGGCTGGCACTAGCAGTTGCCCCTAATCAAAGCCTGGGGCACGACGGAGCCGCTTCCACAACTGAAGTGGTCCCATCTGCAAGACATGCTCGACGTCGCCACTGGCACCGAATGAGAAAGGCTGGGGGAAACTCCCCCTCTGAACTCACCCCACCAGTTCCAATGGTGGAAATTGACGCTGGTGTTCCAACCAGAAACAATTTTGATCTTCTTAGGAGGGTGCGAAAGAACTCCCCAACCACGGTGTTGAAGAAATCTCCACTTCCTATTGAAAACATGACACAGGAAAAATTGGAGCAGCCCCCTCAGCGGCTGTCCTCTCAAATCCACAGGGTCTGGCGAAAAGTCCAGAATTCTGTGATCAACAAAGACTACCCTTGCCGGCTGAAGAAAATGATGGCTCGGCAAGAGGAGGACCATCCCTCCACCATACCACGAAGGGCATCGTCCACATGGGTGGCTGTTACAACGGCCCTATCAACTTTGACCTCCTACAAAAAGAGAAGACCGGAGAATCTCCCACCGCCGGCGGCAAATTCCAAAGGCAATGGACCCAAACGTCTTAAGTCGGGGGGCATGACAGTGCACACGATTTACATTGCTTCCGGAAAAGAGGAAAGTCGTTCTTCCGTGAGTCATCGACCGCAAACTTGGTCATTGACAAAAGCTCAAGAGCATCAACAAAAGCTCCAGGAGATGCTGATGAAAATGTCAGCAATCACCGGGCAGAAAGAAAGCTCGGAATTGACGTTTGAACAGCGCCAGGAGCAGGAGACCGATACAGAGTTCCTGCGAAGGGTGCTGGAAAGAAAGGATAAGGAGGCCGAGGAACAAACTGCTAATATAAAACAGATGGCACTTCTATTCCAAGACATTATTGGAATGATGATCCAGCCAGAACCTCCAGCTGAATACCCGCCGATAATCATCAAAGACGACAGAGGGGAAACATCAAACCCTCTTCCAGCTTTATCAACAGCCTGGGAGGAAATGATCTCCAAGGCTGCCCTTGATGATTACATAGCTCAACAAATATGAGCTCATCAAGTGAGTGAAGCGGCTGGCCAAGCCGTCAGAACTGGGCGACCGTACCCAAGCTGGTTCGATCAAATCAAGTAGCCGTCGGGAAATACAATCCCCAAATTCTAAGTGTACAAAGGGACAGGCAACCCGCATCAGCACGTCGCTCAGTTCAGACTTTGTGCGGAAATACTGGAGGTGATGACAAACTACTGCGTTGCCAGTTCGTTGGCAGCCTATCGGAAACAACATTCGAATGGTACTCAGAGCTCCCAAATGAATCCGGGAAAACATTCATGGAAATGGAGTTTCTATTCACGCAGCGGTTCGCCAGCGCGAGCGAGCGCACCCCGATCACGACATTAATCAATGCCAGGGTGAAGCCAGGAGAGACCTGGGTTCAATACGCGATCCGGTGGCGGAATCTATGGTCAAAATGCGAACAACGCATCGAAGAAGCTCCTACTGTGGGCATGTTCATAGGGACTCTGGATCCTCAGGCGACTGTGTCCCAGTTCATGACGTTCTTTAAGCCGACCACCTTTTAGACTCTGATCGACAAGTTGGCCAAAATGGACCAGATGGACCACGGACCTTCCTCTTCAAAAGTGGACCCTCGGAATGCAAAGGGTAAAGGGAAAACGACCTTCGTTGCCAACACTCAACAATAACCGAGTGACCCAAAACCGGTTGCTCGCCAAAACAACGCACGCCCGCGCCAATCCCTAGAAGAGAAGCTAGGACATGCTTACTCGTTTCCCTATGATAAGACGAGGAGACTGTTCGAGATGGAAGTGCGCAACAAACTCATCACTCTGCCAGACCCAAAACGTCCACCGCAGCTCGGTGACATCAACAATCCCAATTACTGCTCCTATTACTGAATGGTGAGCCACCCCATTGAGGATTGCTACATCTTCAAGAACTGGGTCGAGGACCAGTACCGCCAAGAGAAATTCGCGCTGTCCAAGAACTAGAAGGTGAACCCGCCACAGAGGCATGCTCCTAAAAAGGTGGATACGCCGGGGGCATCATGTTCGTTTGCGGAAGAAGCTCCGTGGGAAGTTTTCATTTCAGCTAAAACCAAAAGAATGCTGAAGGATTTTCAAGCATGTCTGGCGATCAGGTGGAAAAGCCCGCTGGAGCCTGAGATCATTGAGGGGGTGCTAAAATCGTGCCCCATACGAAAACTGCTAACGATGGGAAAAACACCCAGGTCAAGCCTTCAAAGTCTTCGAAGGGAAAGAAGAAGACCAAGAAGCCCGTGCAGCCTGACGACAAGCGCACGGACCTGCAAAAGTACATCAACGCGCTGAAGGAGTACAACCAGAAGGCGCGGACCCTAGTCACCCTCGAAAAGTTTCTCAACCATATACTTGAGAACGGAGATAGTAGCGATGATGAGGGAATGGCTCGTCAGGAGAAACTGAAGATTATGTAGCAAGTTGCTACATGGTTTCTCATTTGTCGCTAAATAACAAAGAAACTCCCTTGGTGTCGGAAAGCAGCGCAGAGGAACTAGGGGCAGAATCGATGCCAAAATCCCTGGAGCTGCCAGAAGACCTAATTGACAGGCTACTAAACGAAGCTTTTCAAAAGAGTAGAGCTGACCGAGAACATGAAACGGCCATATACGAAAAGGCCAAGCATCAGCGTCGGGTTGAAGAAGACGCAGCGAGGAAGAGTCACAAAATACTCCAACCAGACCGAAGCATACCTGCGGCAAACAAAAGCAGTTTTAAGACGGAGAAACGGTTTGCCAAAGCGCCGTCAATGGGAATGAAGCTGCCATCTCTCAAAGGAAATATTCCCGGGGCCACATGCCTTAACGGAGAGATTTCACATCCGAACTATTGCCTATATCATCGGAGGGCCACCTACTCCATCGAAGAGTGCAATGCTTTCAAGAAGTGGTGGCAAGGATACGTTGCTCACCGACAACACTTCAAGCGGATGAAGCGCAAAGCTCGTTGACCGCAAAGAAGCACGACAGATGAGCGTGAAGGAATGACTGGCAACTGTCATATGGTTGGTATTAATTCGACAAAAGGAAAATCCCAAGTTCTTACATTCGAGAGTGATTCTGAGGAAGAAATAACCCTCGGCCCTCTCTTCAAAGAATCCACCTCCGGAAAAGAGGAGGAGGAGAAGAACTGTGAGAACATTCAGCTGAGTAATCGCACGCTGCCTGAGAAGAACCTCATGCCTACAAACAAAGGTTCGAGCAAAAGAGACAAACGGAAGGAAAAAGTCCCTGAGGAAATTGCCCTCAAAGATAGAGTTGTCGAAGAGCTCGCAGCCAAGGACCCACCTAAGAAAAACAAGGTGGATTACAATGTCCTGTCATATCTGAGAAAGATACCCTCACAATTAAGAATATTGGATGCTCCCCTCCTGTCCAAAGAAGCAAGAGATTCTCTGATCAAGGCATTACAGGAATTCGATCAGTTTCAAGCTTTCCTTGCAGAAGAAAAGATGAAGGACGAGCTGGCAGAGGTTCATACAGCTGGCATTACATTCGGCGATGAAGATCTCATCCTCGAAACGTGCGAGCACAACCGTCCTCTTTATGTCGCCGGGTACTGCTATGACATCAAGATAGGGAAGATCCTGGTCGTCAACGGGTCTTCCGTCAACTTTCTCAACGTGAAGGTGCTGAAGGAGATCTGCATGAACGTTCAGCACCTGGCTCGGGACAAAATTACCATATCTGGGTGACTCACAGTCATCACGGACACTTGCGTCCATAATATTGACATTAAGCTTTAGCTTACTTGTCACTGACATCAAATTTCATGTCATCGACGCCAAGACTTGCTACAACGCTTTGTTCGACAGGCCTTGGTTATATGAGTACAACGTCATCCCTTCTACACAACACCGGTGTATGAAGTATTTCAAACATAGCCTCGAGTACACCGTTATAAGGGAGCTAAATCCATTCTTCGTAAACGAAGTCCGAAAATATGAAGACGCCAAGTACTTCCTACCGTACTTCAAAGATACGGAAAGATGTTATAAGCCGGAGAATAAACAAAAAGCCGTCTCCACTATCCTGATCTTTGGGAGCGATACTAAGGAGGATGAAGAGATAGTCTACTCGGGGCGACCCCAAGGCAACAGGCTCGGCCCATCTGCTCCTATTTTAGTCTTCGGCAGTGAATCTGAGGACGAGGCCAACGCCGTGTTCTCCACTCGCCCGTCGCACAAACCGTTACTGGAGCTGATCAGAGTTTACAAATTACCATAGTTTCGCCACGACATTGCAAAGAACTTGATGCGCTTGATACATACAGCGTATAAGAGCTGCGGACTTTCTACATCCCTCCCAGGCGAAGTAGTGAAAAGGCGATCCTCTTCTACCAATTTACGGAGACTAAAGTAGAGAAAGAAATCTGGCAGGATGCCGATCTTGAGCTTGACAGGTTTCTGTTAGTTGTATGTATGCCCTAGAGGCCATTATTGTACATATGATGTATATTATAGTGGATGCTTGGACATATATAGAGAGGACTTACTTGCTCGACATGATAGTATGCTATCTGGTTGCTCTTTATCTTAACATGTATACTTGTCTCTTGATACTGTCTTATGATTATATGTTGATAAAGCCCTTAGGATGTGTACTTGACTACCAGGATTGTGATGCAGATCATACTAGTGGGGCCATGGTAGTCCATAAGTTCATCCTTTAATGTTCCTAGTCGTGGGTGTATCGAGACGGGGCATCGATATACCAGAGTAGACTAGTGTATACGCTTCTCGACCCATGTGATGGGTGATGGATGATCCCATATCCATTGGTGTTTGACATCAGAGATGGTATACGGGTGCTCAGTTGAGACTGGGTACGCTGGACGGACTCGCCGAGAACTCCTAGATGGTATTATACCTCACATCAGATAGCAGTTCTCTGGTGACACTGGTACAGGTTAGTCTGTTGACCCGAGATCGTCATAGAGTCTTGTGTGATTCCCACTGTGCTTTGATTTCCACCTTACCACATTCAAGAGGACATGCATAACGGTGGTTTTTGGGTACTGTCCCGAGTCACATGGAGGCAATGAGCGATAGGAGGGGTTTCGTCTCTCCCGGTATTGGGGGTTGATGTTGCGCTGTGCTCGATTGGCCATAACAGGGAAGTCCCTGGCCAGGGCTGATTTAGAGATTTACTGGTAAGTGTTATCAGTAGTTTCTCGACCAGTTATGAGCCTCATATCGGCATGACTTATCGGTTATTGGGGTCTGACGTTTACCACCCCTAAACTTGATATGCGACAAATCAAACGAGAAGACCGGATTATACGGTAGTGTTACTGACAGGCTTTACAGGAGCTAGAGCGGGCTTGCTTGTTGATCTTCTGATCGCTCAATACCCGGGTAGCCGTTACGTCCAGCTAGAACCGCTGATGGCTTATGGGTGCTTGATGTGATCATCACCTACTGCCGGTGTATTGCCGAGTCTTTAGAGTCCTACATAGAGGTTTTACTGGCTCAGGTAAAACGAAATAGGAGCACATATGTGATATGTGTGGGACCGAGAATAATGCGAGTATGTGATACCGTATTCTATTCTCGCGATATTTGTATCGGACGGTTATATGTGATATAGCCGGGTTATCGAATCAAGTATTGATTCGATAAGTTGGTACGTTTAATATTAGTCGGTTATATATGATATAGCTGGATTATTAAATCAAGTGTTGATTTGATAATTTATTGTATAATTGTATATTTGATATACTAATTTACATTAACTAATATTAGCTCACTTAAGCATTTATTATTCTCACATGTGCACACTTAATATAAATATGTGATATATATTAATTGTATTTTATTTTGTATCATGGTTGTTGATACACACTACATGGGTGTATGAGACTTACACCATACTAATTATAATGTTGGGTTTTAAATATTTATAGTAAATCCAAACTAGTGCATAATTAGTCACATGCATGAAGCCTCATGAAGCTTGTGGATGCATTGACTTAGTCCACTAGTTTTGTTTTACTTAAGATATTTATTAACCTAACTATTATAATTTTGCCATGGTTATGTCTCTACATGAGTTAGTATATGATACAAACTCACCCATGGTTGATTACCTCACCTCATTAGTTCATTCTCATTTCTTTTGCTCATCTTCTTCTTCCTTGAGCAAAAAGCTTGCTAGGGTTTTCTAAAGAGAGAAAATATTGTGAGAAAAATAAAACTAAAGTGAGCCCACTTCCTACTTTATCATTCTCTACTAGATTAGCACTTTAGTAAAGGGTGTTAGCTTCACTAATCTCTCATTAGTGAAGTAGTAAATTGAGTTAGTGTCTCATCGACGTAGATCATCTTCGTCCTCGAAGACTTCAAGTAAGATCGTTCATTTCACCTTGAGAAGCCATGCTAGAGTCCGGGAGTTCCGTGATCGCAGCGAAGGGACCACTACAAGGAGCTATTGTAGTGAAGGACCGGTCTACAAAGGTTGTATTTCTAGTTCACTTAGATGTAAAGTAGTTTACATGTTGTTTCTATGATTCTCCAGTTATCGATTCTAGTTTAGGGTTCTTTAAAACGGCAAATTTTTGAAAATGGCATGGACAATGCCTCCCGAAACCTTGCTGTCGTTCATAGGAACCCTACAGTTTCAACCAATCCGTCTGCCCAGATATTACGCAGAGGGATTGAAAATGATATTAAGATGCCAAGGTGTACCCTTCAAACAAACCGCTTGACAAGCCCAGTTCTACAACAAGATTTGGGACATTCCCGGGACTCAGCGAAAAATGTCCAACGGGAAGATGGAAACAACTGGGCTCGGATACGTTCAGTCCAAGAAACGGGAGTGATTTCATGGCTGCCGCGTCATAAACAGCTCTGGTGAAGAAGTGAACGCTCTTTCAAATAGCCGTGCCATTGAAACAGAATGAGATCCCACTCTAAGAACATTAAGTCCATCGCTCGAAGAACAATTTGACAAGCTAGTAAAAGAAGCCTGTCAAAAGATTCGGGATAACCACGGTCGCGAAATGGCTATTTATGAAAAGTCTAGGGCGCAACGCCTCAACCAGCAGTCCGCAGAGAAAGAAGACTATAATTGCCTCCATCCCCAGCTCGCTGTATGTCCCCACAAGAAGGAAAAATTCCGAAATAGAGGCAAAAACAGGACAAAGAGCGCAAACAATGTTCGCAAACAACAGGGTATATCTAAAAAGTCGCGCTATCAAGAAAAACGTGGTTAGAACCCATCCTTTATTAAGAAAATGGGACGGGAATACTCTTTCCCTCAAGACAAGACAAGGAAAATATTCAACCTTGTCATGAAGCATCAAATGATGACACTTCCGGAGTCTCGGCATCCCAAACAAATAAACAAGGTCCATCATCCGGATTATTGCTCCTATCACCGAGCAATAGGTTGTCCCATTGAAGACTGCTTCACCTTCAAAGACTGGGTCGAAAATCAGTATCAACAAGGTAAGTTCGTTTTGTCCGACAGTTGGAGGGTAACCCCGCCGCAAAAGCATGAGCCAAAGAGGACCTATACCGTGAGGACAGGACCAGCTCAATGTCAAGAATGGAAGCAAACCCATACCTGCCATGTGGTAACACTCTCAAAGAAGCGAGGGCAGGAGACTATAGATGACTCCTTCAGGTGGTTCGCAAATGAAGACGAAGATGAAGTGATCTCAGAGTTTCCACCAGCACTAAAAGAGCTGGAAGATGGAATACGCACTACAGCGGACAAGCTGAAAAAAATCTACTTGGGGACGGAAAACGAGACGAGACCTACGTTCGTCAGTGAGCTATTGTCTAAAAAACAAGTGGCCACGCTAAAGGACGTGCTTATGCAATATAAAGACTGCTTCGCATGGAACTATTCCGAGATGTCGGGACTGGATCTAAAAATAGCGGTGCATAAACTGGCTATATCGCCGAATGTCAAGCCAGTCAAACAGATGCCAAGAAGAATGCGGCTCGAACTCAAGATGAGTATCAATGCCGAAGCCAAGAAACTAATTAACTCCGGCTTCATCCAAGAAGTTCATTATCCCGACTGGATTTCCAACATTGTTCCAGTGATGAAGAAAAATGGGACAATGCGCATCTACGTGGACTTTCGGGACCTGAACAAAGTTTTTCCGAAGGATGGCTTTCCAGTACCTGTTACCGAGCTGATGATCGATAACACGTCCACTCATGAGGTCTTCTCCTTCATGGATCGATTTTCAGGCTACAATCAAATAAAAATGCATTCTGAAGACGAAAAGCACACCGCCATCCGAACTTCGCTAGGCATATTCTGCTATAAAGTGATGCCTTTCGATTTGAAGAACGTAGGCGCTACATACCAAAGGGCTATGAAAAAGATCTTCGATGACCTCATACAAGAGATTTTTGAATACTATATTGACGACCTTGTGGTGAAAAGAAAATTGTATGAGGAGCACTTGGAACATCTGAACATAGTGTTCCAGCGTCTTCGAAAATACAATATAAAGATGAATCCTTTGAAATGCGCGTTTGGAGTCTTCTCAGGAAAATTCCTAGGATTCATCATACGACACCGAGGCATCGAAATAGACCCATCAAAGATCAAGGAGATTATGGAAATGCCCATGCCAAGAACTCTTAAACAACTGCGGTCTCTCCAAGGAAAGCTCGCGTATATATGGCGGTTTATAGCCAACCTCTTCGGCAAATACCACCCCTACAGCCATATAATGAAGAAGGGAACCCCGTTCGTTTAGGATCATAAATGCCAAAGTGCACTGGATGAAATCAAGCAATACCTGCAGAACCCGCCGATACTAACCTCTCCAGTCAAAGGAAAGCCCCTCATCCTGTACACAACGGCCCTTGAAGGTTCTCTAGGCGCGCTATGGGCACAGGAGAACGATCAGGGAAAGGACAGAGCTCTCTACTATTTTATTCGAGTTCTCCTGGGGGCAGAAAACACCTACTCCCCCATCGAAAAGTATTGTCTGGCACTGATCTTCGCGAAAACAAAGCTCAGGCACTATGCCTTAGCACATGAGGCCCATCTCATATTAAAGGTGGATCCTCTCAAATATCTGATGTCAAGGGCCATACTAACAGGTGTTAGTTGTATGTATGCCCTAGAGGGGATTATTGTACATATGATATATATTATAGTGGATGCTTGGACATATATAAGGAGGACTTTCTTGCTCGACATGATAGTATGCTATCTGGTTACTCTTTATCTTAACATGTATACTTATTGTCTCTCTGTTACATATTGATAAAGCCCTTAGGATGAGTACTTGACTACCAGGATTATGATGCAGATCATACTATTGGGGCCAGGATAGTCCGTAAGTACATCCTTCAGTTGTTCGTAGTCGTGGGAATGTCGAGACGGGGCATCGATATTCCCGACTAGACTAGCGTATACGTTTCTTACCCCATATGATGGGCGATGGATGATCCCACATCCATTGGTGTTTGACATCAAAGATTGTATACGGGTGCTCAGTGGAGACTGGGTACACTGAATAGGACTCAGCAAGAACTCCTAGTTGGTATTATACCTTATGTCAGATGGCAGTTCTCTAGTGACACTAGTATAGGTTAGTCTGTAGACCCGAGATCGTCATAGAGTCTTATGTGATTCCCACCGTGCTTTGATTTTCACCTTACCACGTTCAAGAGAACGTGCAAAACGGTGGTTTTTGGGTGCAGTCTCAAGTCACATGGAGGCAATGAGCGATAGGAGGGGATTTCGTCTCTCCCGATATTAGGGGTTGATGTTGCACTATGCTCGATTGGCCATAACAGGAAATCCCTGGCCAGGGTTGCTGAGATTTACTGGTAAGTGTTATCAGTAGTTTATCGAACCGTTATGAGCATCACATCGGCATGACTTATCAGGCTATTGGGGTCTGATGTTTACCATCCCCAGGCTGGATATGCGACATATCGGATGAAGAGTCCGGACTGTACGGTAATGTTACTTATTGGATTCGCAGGAGTATGAGCAGGCTTGTTTGTTGATCTTCTGATCTCTCAATACCCGGGTAGCCGTTACGTCCAGCTAGTACCGCTGACGGCTTATGGGTGACTGATATGATCATCACTTACTACCGGCGTATTGATGAGTCTTTAGAGTCCTATACAGAGGTTTCCTGGCTCAGGAGAAATGAAGTAGAAACACATATGTGATATGTGCGGAACCGAGATTAATACGCGTATGTGATACCATATTCTAATCTTGCAATATGTGATATCGTTTGGTTATATGTGATATAGCCGGGTTATCGAATCAAGTGTTGATTCGATAAGTTGATACAAATGATATTAGTCGGTTATATATGATATAGCCGGATTATTAAATCAAGTGTTGATTTAATAATTTAATGTATAATTATATATTTGATATATTAACATACATTAACTAATATTAGCTCACTTAAGGATTTCTTTTTCTCACTTGTGCACATTTAATATATATGTGATATATATTATTTGTGTCATGCTTGATGCCATATCTAACATGGGTGTATGAGACTCATACCATGTCATAGATAATTGTTTTTTTAAATTTATTTAGGTAAATACAAAATTAGGTGGAATAATCACATAGTTTGAAGCTTAGTGGAAACTTGTAGAACCATTGACTTAGTCCACTTAATTTTATCTTACCCTAGATATTTATTAACCCAGCCATTATCTTAAGCCATGGTTAAGTCTCTGCATGAGTTAATATGAGATATTATCTCACCCATAGTTGCTATTCTCACTTAATTGATTCTACACTTCATCTTCTTCTTCATCTAAAGAAAGCTCTCTAGCTTTTCTTGAGGTGAATAAATATCGTGAGAAAAATTATTCTAAAGTGAGCAAAAATCCTACTTCATCAACCTACACTAGATTAGCCATTTAGTTTACGTTGTTTGCTTCACTGATTCCCAATTAGTGAAGAGGTAGCTTGAGTCAGAGTCTACTCGACGTAGATCATCTTCGGCCTCGAAGACTTCAAGAAAACTTGTTCATTTCGCTTTGTGGAGCCTAACTTGAGTCCAGGAGATCACTACTGGAGCGAAGAGACTACTACACGGAGCTTTAGAAGTGAAGGACCGGTCTACAAATGTTGTATTCCTCATTCACTTAGTGTTATGTTTGATTACATGTTGGTTTACCCTAATTCCTCTAGTTAGATCCTAGGTTAGGGTTCTTTAGCACCTTAGAATTTTTTAAAATGGCATGGTTGATGCCTTCCGAAACCTAGTGAGGGTGCTAAAGATTCCAGCAACAGGAAGGCTTGCCAAATAAGCCCTCCTCTTGATGGAGTTCTCGATAACGTATCGACCCCTCAAGGTAGTGAAAGGTCAGGCCATCGCCAACTTTTTCGCTGAGCATCCTATACCAGCCGATTCTCCCTTATATTGCGAATTTCCAGACGGACACGCGTTTGACACAATCGAATGGGGGAGGAAGGAAATATTGTCCAATGGGAACTCTACTTGAATGGAGCATCTTCCGTGAAGAAGGAGAAGCATAACAACCTTATAATCAAAGCCGGGATGAGCCTCATCTTTGTGACTCCGCAAGGAGGGGTAATGCGTTTCGCCTTTTTCTTAACGAAACCAAGAACAAACAACGAGGCTGAATATGAAGCTTTGATAGCGGGTCTTAATATCGCTGTCGATACGGGAATTGAAAACCTCCTCATATATGGAGACTCCCAGCTGGTCGTTAGCCAAGTAAATGGCGACTATCAGACGTGCAAACCAGAGTTGATAAAATATGGTAGGAGAGTGCAGCAACTGCTGACACAAATCCCCTCCTACATCTTGGAAAGCATACTGTGTGCGAAAAATAGTAAGGCGGATGCATTCGCCAAGCTTGCTAAGGAGCTGGCTGACGAAAACCTCGATGACGTAAGGATCGTTGTTCAAAACCGCCGGGTTCTCGCGCCAGCAGAAATATCTTCAGAGGATTCAATGGAGCCATCTGAAGGAATAGAAATGACCAAAGAAGCGGTCCTCCAAATAGAAGACAAAGAAAAGGTCAAGGATTGGAGGGAAGTCTTCATAGACTACTTCAACTCCCATCGAACGCCCAAAAATGCGTCGTCAAGACATCAGCTCATGAAACTGGCTCTGTCTTTCGCTTTCGTCAATGATACTCTCGCTTTCGTCAATGATACTCTATACAAGAGATCGCTTGACGGTTTGTGGCTAAGGTGCTTGGGGCCAGAACAAGCAAGGAGACTCATTCAAGAAATTCACGATGGACTCTGCAGCTCTCATTAGGTTGGGCTAAAAATGAAGCTGAAGATCAAGAAAATGGGTTACTATTGGCTCGCAATGATTCAGGACTGTCTCAAATATGTGAAACAGTGTCGCTCGTGCCAAGTTCACGGGGACTTCATCCACCAACATCCAAATCTGCTACACCCAACGGTAGCTAGCTAGCCGTTTGAAATGTGGGGAACCGATATAATCGGCCCTATTGAGCCAGCATCATCCAAAGGACATCGGTTCATACTGGCAATGACTGACTACTTTTCTAAGTGGGCGGAAGTAGTACCACTAAGGGAAGTGAAGAAGGAGAATATTCTCCATTTCTTCAAGACACGTGTCATCTACCGGTTCGGCACTCCACGGCGGATACTCTCAGATAATGGGCCAGCCTACAGGAGCCATAAAATCAGCCGCTTCGTAGAACAGTATAAAATAGACTAGAGATACTCTTCAGTCTATAATCCTCGTGCCAACGGTCTAGCTGAAGCCTTCAACAAGACCTTGACCAAGATTATAAAGAAAACGGTGTCTAGAAACAATAAGGACTGGCACGAGAGACTGCACGAAACTCTCTGGGCGTACCGAACGACGTTCAAAACGACTACGAATATAACACCATACGCGTTGGTATTCGGCACTGAAGCAGTCCATCCTTTAGAAAAAGAACTCCCTTCTCTCTGAGTAGCAGTTCGATACGAGCTAACAGATGACAAAAATTCCCATCTTCGGCTTGAGGAGCTCGACGCCCTCGATGAAACTCGCCTCATGGCGCAGCAAAACCTAGAAGCTTACAAGGCAAGGATGACACGCTCATACGAAAGACCGAATAGGGCGAGGACATTCCGCCAAGGCGAGCTCGTGCTAGTTGTCAAACGACCAATGATCCCCAATTGTGCCAAACGAGGGAAGTTTGAGCCAAACTATGAAGGCCCGTACATCATAGACAAGGTCTACCAAGGTGGAGCCTACCTGCTCATGGATATGCATGGAGAAAGACCCTTCCGGCCGATAAACGGACGATTCCTCAAGAAATACTATGCTTGACAAGTCATGACCTAGGTCAATGATAGATGACGACGCTTGTGTCCGCTCGCCATCTTCCTGAATCTAAACTCTAAAAGTAGTATCCAAAAGAATTTTCATCTCCAAAATGGCGACAACGGACCGAGATGTCCTTAAACTAAAACCTTTCCTTAAATATGGCGACAAAGGACCGAGACGTTCCTAAACTAATACTCGTCCTTGAAATGGGAACGGAGGACCGAGATGTCTTAAATCTAAAATCTCGCTTCAAACTGGGCGATAACGGACTGAAATGTCCTTAAACTAAAATCTCGCTTCAAACATGGTGATAACGGGACCAAGATGTCCTTAAACTAATGCGTCACCTCAAACACGGCGATAATAGACCGAAATGTCCCTAAACTAGTGCTCCGCCTCAAACATGGCGCATCACCCCAAATACGGTGATATCTTCTATTGAGATCTATATTGCAATCAAAGCTCCAACGGCGAAGACTGCAACCCAAGTCCTATTGGCAAACCGATGGGTAAAAAACGGTATGTCCATAAGCAAAATGAGCACGAATGAAAACCCGAAAGGGCGCCGTGAGTAAAAACAGCAGGGCTACCGGCGAACTTGTGAAAACCCGAAATGGCACAATCTCGTAAAATTTTCACTTACGAGATCCTCTCGACTCGTAAGGAGAACTCTCCCTATGAGACCCTCACGGCTCATAGGATTCAAAGCCTTAGGCTACAGGGACCTAGACCTGTTCTTAAGCCGTCGTGTTCCCCAAGCTGCCCTATAGGCGGTCTAATATTGGCCCTTGTATACAATCCATGGGCACAAATAAACGATTTCCCCCACCAAGTTCCACCAATGATCAGGAATGTACTCATATGGTGAACGACACTTATAAATCCTCTCGACTTGTTTGGAGAAAACACTCTTGTAAGATCCTTATGACTTGCAAGAGAAAATGCCACTTAGGAGTCCTCACGACTTCTAAAGAAGAACCCACACCTATGAGATCCTCATGACTCGTAGGGAGAAATAATTTTATGAGACCCTTACGGCTCATAAAGTCAAGAAGCCTTAGTCGACAGGATCCTAACCCTGTTTACTAAGCCACCTTTGTTCAAATCGACAAAGGCAAATGATGATTTGCTCCTGGCAATATCCCAGTTGTAGCGATACTGATACCTAAATCGGTATCAAATTTCAAGACTTCTCAAGGCAAATGATGATTTGCTCCTGGCAATATTCCTGTCGCAGCAATGCTGATGCCGAAATTGGTGTTAGGATCCAAGTTCCCGACTCGCAACAAAATTATATGTATATGAAATAGCCGAAATGATGGGGCAACCCACAGAAAAAAAAATCAGCGAGCAAAACATATATACGTATGAAACAACGAAATGATTGGACAACTCACAATAAAAAAGCATATCGAGTAAAAATAAAACAAATACGTAGCCGAAATGATTGGGCACCGTGAAAAATAGCCGAAATTATTGGGCAACCATGACTTTCGCGATATAAAAACTGAAAAGATAGAGCATTGCGGAAACAAATAAAAAAACAAAAAAAACATATCAAAATGAAACTTTTCTGCCCTTCAGGTAAATCCACATCAACCCCTGTATACAATCCATGGGCACAAACGAAAAGAAAACTATATTTTTCCACCAGGCTCCGTTAAAGGGAGGGCCGAGTCTCGACGGTTCACATACAACCTAGAGACAACCTCAACATTTGTCTCGTTACAGCAGGCATAATGTCAACCACGGTGTTTCTTCTCAGTTCAACAGGATGCAGATGCAACGTCAACGAAAGACCTCACGGTCAAAACAAAGCGGAGTGACGGCAAAATCCATGCTCCGAGTCTCGACGGTTCACATACAACTTAGAGACAGCCTCGACATTCTTCTCGTTATAGCAGATGTAATGTCAACAAAGGCTCCAAATAGACAAATCAAAAAAGGGTGATGGAAAAATCCTAGCTCCAAGTCTCGACGGTTCACATACAACCTAGAGACAATCTCGACATTCTTCTCGTTACAGCAGATGCAATGTCAACAAAGGCTCCAAAACAGACACAAAAAATGAAGCGAAGGCAAAATTCCTAGCTTCAGGGTCTTGATGGCAACTCAAATAAAACCCGAAAAACTATCGGAGATCATCCCACACCAGTGTAGAGTGGTTATGACTCACCGGGGCTACCAAACTAAGCCAAACCTCAAGTAAAAAGCGACATGGCAAAATTCCTAATGCTTGCTCTTTCGACGGTCAAACTTCCTAAGAAGCTTACTTAAAAACGTCTTTTCTAGCCCTCGAACGGATCAGAGACACGACAGTCGCGGGGCTACTCGAACAGCAGCGTAAAGTCTGCATATCAGGGAATGCATCAGCCAACGCGACGGTACCACGGACTAAAACCCTAGTACCACAAAACCTAACAGACCTCTGTCACAAAGAGCAGGAGTTATCTATAATGTTAGGAAAAGTTTTCCTATAAACCCAAAGGAGGTAAACTGAATAAACTCCGAAATGAGTCCATAAACTAGAGACTCCGGAATGAGTGAAAAAACTACAAACTCCGAAATGAGTCCATAAACTAGAAACTCCGGAATGAGTGAATGAACTATAAACTCTAAAATGAGTCCATAAACTAGAGACCCCAGAATAAGTGAATAAACTACAATGTAACAATTCTAAACTTTCTGTACAACTTTCTGTATAATTTTTTCAAAAAATACAGAAAGGGGTATTTTTGCCTGAGCACAAATTATAAGTTTGTTTTATTTTTTAATAGAAAGAAGGAGCTTATAGCTCATTGGTAAGACCTTGCACTGCTGAACCAAAGCACCGGAGTTCAAATCTCATCACCCACATTATTTTTAATATTGTTTTCTTTTAATCTTTTTAGAATTCTAAGAGTTTGCACGTGCTAAATCCGTAAAATCAAAAGTCACACTAAAAACAAACTGACCCAGGTGAAAGACCAAATGATGACGGACCCCTGGCAGCGAGCCTCGGCCTGACTCGTCGTGACTCGGCTGGCGGCGCGGTTGGATCGGCTGGCCAGGCCGGTTTGACCCGGTTAAATCCGAGTTGACCCTTCTATGGAGTTGTGTCTTTTGATCTTCTGGTAACCCCTGCACACTTTAAATCACCATCAATTTAACAGAGACAATTAAAATTCAATTAAAACTTTTTAATGAAATTTATTTTAATAAATTTTCCTATCAAACCCTAACCCTAGATTACCCTATAAATACCACCCCTAAACACACCCTTCTCACTTCCAAATTCTATCCAAAACTCTTAAAAAAGCTCTCTAGAATTTTGTGTGCAAGTGAAGTTAACGAAGGGCGAAGCTCCAGCAATTTTCCGACGACGACCCTAGGAGCTCCCGGCGACGAAACGACGCACCGAAAACTACTACCAATCCCTCTCCCTCTCCTCTAATCTGAAATCCCGTAAGTCCCTCCTCCCTCTTCTATTCTCTATTCTTAAAACTTGTATTTCTAAAACCCGACGGAAGTGGAGTTAATCCGACCTCCGATTCGGTTTTCTTTAAAAAGTACAATTTTCAGTAAACACAACCATTCCAAAATCTTACATCTTGACTATTAATCATTAATAAAACAAGTTAAGCAAGTTTCATAGTAAAATATTTCATTTTGTAATTTTACCGCTCCTTTTTAGTAAAATACCATGCAGTTTAGTTTCGACTTTAAAACATCATTAATCTTGCTATACCTTTAGATAGATCACGAGGTAATGACCTACCTCCTCACAACACTCATATGCAACATAGAACGATACCTTTTGGGAAATATAGATTCGGGAAATACCGTTTTACACAAAACTATCTCTAACTTATAAAAACCATTTTCACAAGATTATGTATTTTAAACAAATCTTTGCAAAGCGCCGCTACAACCCATTTTGGGGAATCCGTCTGGAATGGTGCAGATTAACGCACATCTCTGGGCTTAGTAGTGCGAGATTCAGATCTCCGCAAGGAGTATTCGGTCTCGAAAGATTTAAAAATACAATATCTTAAGAAAAATGAGATTTCTAGAAAAATAATAATTAAAATTATTTTATATATATATATATATCATCAAAATATCTATTTTAATATAATATAAATATTCCAACTTTTCTAAGTAGAAAGAATCACTTTACATGAAATTACTATGACATTCCATACAAGTTCAATATTGCAAATAAATACCCTATATTTTGAAAATTAGGTCTTATTCACTAGAGATGTCACATATATAAAATTTATATCTATGAAAACTCTAATGAAGACAATTAATTACTTGAGGTATATTTTGAAAATTATACAAAATTACTTTTACATAAAACCCCCTCAAGTTTTATAAATTACAATAAGGACCCTAGTAAATATAGGTTTGAACGGGACCAGTCTCTTGAGCTGGAGGGAGCCGGAGATATGGGTGCTTGCCTATTTAAGGTAGATAACTTAACAAACGGTGTTATCAACACGGTAATCGTCATTAAAAAAGACACAAATCCTGCCGCCCATGTGCAGCGGTTACCGATAACATCAAAAACTTAATTCAGGATTTCAATTTCTTTTCTAATGGTTCTGACTCAGACTGTGTCTCATTATAATAAATCTGACTTGAATATGATTTAAGTACAAACTACAATTCAATATGAATCCATGAATCCATATATTCAATCTGTTCTATCTATCAATTTATACAACTTGACCGAACCGAACCATAGATATACATCCATCTACATGATTCTCTAGTTACATCCATTTACTGATATCATGGTTTCGGCAAGTCATCCATCTGAACAAGCTATAATATTAGACATTACAATTTACAATACAATTCAAACAATACAATCAAGATATCGTGGGGTTTTAAGGGGTAGATTGGTGCGGAAGGTGTTAGAAGTGGCACGAGACTGCAAGATTTAAGTCACCTAACTTGAATACAATCGTCGTTGTTCCGGGCATTCTAACGGAGTCTTGTACTCTATATTCCGTTGCCTTAGTCTCTGGCATACTGAGACTCCTGTCGTATTCACTGGCCTCTTCTGTACCAAACTACAAACAACAACGTTAACACTAAATACAACATTATAACAGTATAATACAACTTTAAAAGCTACACTCTCTCTTTCTCTCTGTCTATTCTATTCCTCCCTTATCTTTGGGACTTACCGAGCGATTGTTCCCTGACGACATTCCTTCTCTTTCTTCTTTGGAATGTTGTCAGATGGATCAGACGCACTAGAGCATGAGACCATTCAGGAGCATTCGGAGCAGGCCCATGAGCAGTACACCGAAGATCCAGAGCTGCAGCCACTTGTACCTATTTCATTTTAGTACTTTCCATTCTGTTATGCCACTGTTTAGGCATTGCTTTCATTCAGATGTATTTACTTTCCATGCATTGTACAAAAGAATGTTAATAAATAAAGTTGTTATTTCATTACATTTGTCTCTAGTGTATATTTCTTTTATATTGCTTAGTTACGTTTAGCATATTTGCTTCTGAGTAAATACGTAGCGGCCTCGTCGCGTCCTCTGCCCGTACACTGGGAAGCGGGGCATGACAGGTTTTGTTGGTGGCCCATGCAGGTTCGAGCTGTATGGAACCCTACCATGCAGTTCAGTTCTGCGTGGACAACCTAAGCAATATAACACAAGAACCAGCAACTGAAAACATTCTTTACAATTCATACTTCTTGAATCTCATCATTTCATATACTTTGAATCTATCGTAACCCAAATTCCTCTTTCAAAGGTTATGGATTCCCCAAACAACACCAGCACAAATGTCAACAATACTCCCCCACTACTACCACTCACACCTGCCATCGCTGCTCCGATCAACGAGCAGACGGTTCTGCTTGAGGCAATCTGTAGCCTCCTTAAAGGACGGCAGCAGCAGACTGCTCTTTTAATGAACCGTCTCGAGGCAGAAGCACCTGGGGTGAAGCAATTCAGGGCTTTGCACCCCAAACAATTCTTAGGAAAAGAGAGCCCTCTAGAAGCTGAGGAATGGGCTTAGAGTATTGAAGATGATCTGGGAGCAGCACAAGTGCCAAAGATGGCATGGGTCCGAGTTGCAAAGCTGCAGCTTACTGATAATGCATGGGTTTGGTGGAAGGCGGAAGAAAACCGTCTTAATCAACCCATCGAATGGAAGAATTTCCGTGACATGTTCAACGCAAAGTACTTCCCTGAGACTGCCCGCTTTGATATGGAACAGCAGTTCATACATCTGCAACAAGGTTCAATGTGGACCAAATCAGTAGATGAATATGATGCTGAGTTTACCATGCTCAGTAGGTAAGATATGTCTCAATGTTCGATTTTATATCACATACTACACAGCTAACACAAGAACATAACAGGTTTGCGGCCCATCTCATACCGACTGCTGAGATCAGAGCTAGAAGATTTCAGTAAGGGTTGGACCCGGAAATCCAAACTGCATTAGCTACAGGGGATTTCCCAACCCATGATATGGCTTTGAAAGCTTCCCGAAGATATGAGGCAGTGATGAAGAAGAAGGGCAGACCTCAATCTTCCGGAATGAAGCGCCCTGCCACTCAAATGGCAGGAGGAGCCTCTTCCAGGCCATCTTTAGAACCCAAGAGAACTAAAGAAATCAATAACCAGTCGAGTCCAGACTTCTGCTACTACTGCAGGAGAAAGGGACACTTGTGGAAGGACTGTAGGCGCGCAAAAGTCCTGTGTCTAATTTGTGGCGTATCCAATCACGGAATTGGAACCTGTCCTTATAGAAGCAACTCAGATCACACACCCATCAACTACCCGCAGCGGCCATCTATCCAAGCTCCTGCACATCGTCTTGCACTCACAGCTCCACCACCTGCACCGACTACTCGCCAATTCCAACAGGTAATGAGAAACAGGCCTCAAGGGCAGAGAGACATGCCCCAAAGACAGAGGAATGTGCCTCCAGCTAGAAGAAACGTACCCCGGCGACATGCTTACACCTTAGCAGCCGTAGAAGCCGAGACAGTTGACCAATATAACACTAGTAAGTATCTTTCACATTTTTAAAACCCTTGTATCACTTTGTTATTTTTCATACACTATCAGTACTTCAGCCACCAAACTTTTCTTGAATCTGTTACACTTTCCTTTTATAAATTTCGAGAACGAAATTTTTATAAGGAGGGTAGAATGTAACAACCCTAAACTTTCTGTATAATTTTTTAAAAAAATACAGAAAGGGGTATTTTTGCCTGAGCACAAATTATAAGTTTGTTTCGCTTTTTAATAGCAAGAAGGGGCTTGTAGGTCATTGGTAAGACCTTGCACTGCTGAACCAAAGCACCAGAGTTCAAATCCCATCACCCACATTATTTTTAAAATTGTTTTCTTTTAATCGTTTTAGAATTCCAAGAGTCTACACATGCTAAACCCGTAAAACCAAAAGTCACACTACAAACAAACTGACCCAGGTAAAAGACCAAACGACGACGGACCGCTGGCAGCGAGCCCCGGCCCGACTTGTCGTGACTCGGCTGGCGGTGCGATTGGATCGGCTGGCCAGGCCGGTTTGACTCGGTTAAATCCGAGTTGACCCTTCTGTGGAGTTGTGTCTTTTGATCTTCTGGTAACCCCTGCACACTTTAAATCACCTGCAATTTAACAGAGACAATTAAAATTCAATGAAAACTTTTTAATGAAATTTATTTTAAAAATTTTCCTATCAAACCCTAACCCTTGATTACTCTATAAATACCACCCCTAAACACACCCTCCTCACTTCTAAATTCTGTCCAAAACTCTCAAGAAAACTCTCTAGAATTTTGTGTGCAAGTGAAGTTAACGAAGGGCGAAGCTCCGGCAATTTTCCGACGACGACCCTAGGAGCTCCCGGCGACGAAACGACGCACCGGAAACTACTACCAATCCCTCTCCGTCTCCTCTAACCTAAAATCCCATAAGTCCCTCCTCCCTCTTCTATTCTCTATTCTTAAAACTTGTATTTCTAAAACCCGACGGAAGTGGAGTTAATCTGACTTTCGATTCGGTTTTCTTTAAAAAGTATAATTTTCAGTAAACACAGCCATTCCAAACTCTTACATCTTGACTATTAATCATTAACAAAACAAGTTGAGTAAGTTTCATAGAAAAATATTTCATTTTGTAACTTTTACCGTTCCTTTTCAGTAAAATACCATATAGTTTAGTTTCGACTTTAAAACATCATTAATCTTGCTATACCTTTAGATAGATCACGAGATAATGACCTACCTCCTCACAACACTCATATGCAACATAGCACGATACCTTTTGGGAAATATAGATTCGGGAAATACCGTTTTACACAAAACTATCTCTAACTTATAAAAACCATTTTCACAAGATTATGTATTTTACACAAATCTTTGCAAAGCGCTGCTACAACCCATTTTGGGGAACCCGTCTGGGATGGTGTGGATTATCGCACATCCCTGGGCTTAGTAGTGCGAGATTCAGACCTCCCTAAGGAGCATTCGGTCTCGAAAGATTTAAAAATACAATATCTTAAGAAAAATGAGATTTCTAGAAATATAATAATTAAAATTATTTTATATAAATAAATAAATATACATATATATGTATTATCAAAATATCTATTTTAATATAATATAAATATTCCAACTTTTCTAAGTCAAAAGAATCACTTTATATGAAAATACCATGAAATTCCATACAAGTTCAATATTGCAAATAAATACCCTATATTATGAAAATTAGGTCTTATTCACTAGAGATGTCATATATATAAAATTTACATCTATGAAAACTCTAAAGACGATAATTAATTACTTGAGGTGTATTTTGAAAATTATACAAAATTACTTTTACATAAAAACCCCTCAAGTTTTATAAATTACAATAAGGACCCTAGTAAATATAGGTTTAAGCGGGACCGGTCTCTTAAGCCTCAGGGAGCCAGAGATATGGTGCTTGACTATTTAAGGTAGATAACTTAACAAACGGTGTTATCAATACGGTAATCGTCATTGAAAAAGACACAAATCCTGCCGCCCATGTGCAGCGGTTACCGATAACATCAAAAACTTAATTCAGAATTCCAATTTCTTTTCTAATGGTTCTGACTCAGCCTGAGTCTCATTATAATAAATCTGACTTGAATATGATTCAAGTACAAACTACAATTCAATATGAATTCATAAATCCATATATTCAATCTGTTCAATCTATCAATTTATACAACTTGATTGAACCGAACCATGGATATACATCTATCTACATGATCTATACATCTATATGATTCTCCAGTTACATCCATTTACTGATATCATGGTTTTGACAAGTCATCCATCTGTACAAGCTATAATACAAGACATTACAATTTACAATACAATTCAAACAATACAATCAAGACATCGCGGGGTTTTAAGGGGTAGATTGGTACAGAAGGTGTTAGAAGTGGCACGAGACTGCAAGATTTAAGACACCTAACCTGAATTCAATTGTCGTTGTTCTGGGCATTCTAACGGAGCCTTGTACTCTATATTCCGTTGCCTTAGTCTCTGGCATACTGAGACTCCTCTCGTATACACTGGCTTCTTCTGTACCAAACTACAAACAACAGCGTTAACACTAAATACAATATTATAACAATATAATACAACTTTAAAAGCTACTCTCTCTCTCTATCTATTCTGTTCCTCCCTTATCTTTGGGACTTACCGAGCGATTGTTCGCTGACGACATTTCTTCTCTTTCTTTTTTGGAATGTTGTCAGTTGGATCGAACGCACTAGAGCACGAGACCATTCAGGAGCATTCGGAGCAGGCCCTTGAGCAGTACACCGAAGATCCAGAGCTGTAGCCACTTATACCTATTTCATTTCAGTACTTTCCATTCTGTTATGCCACTGTTTAGGCATTGCTTTCATTCAGTTGTATTTACTTTCCATGCATTGTACAAAAGAATGTTAATAAATAAAGTTTTTGTTTCATTACATTTGTCTCTTGTTTATATTTCTTTTATATTGCTTAGTTACGCTTAGCGTATTTGCTTCTGAGTAAATACGTAGCGGCAGCGTCGCGTCCTCTGCCCGTACACTGGGAAGCAGGGCATGACATACAAACTCCAAAATAAGTCCATAAACTAGAAACTCCGCAATGAGTACATAAACTACTTTACGCCAAGTCAAGACATCGAAAGAAAGAGAAGCGCTAGTGTGAAATGAAATATGTCTTTTATTCATGAATCAAAATGAATACAAGATACTCTTATTTATGAATCAAAATGAATACAAAAAAGGAGAATATACAGCAATAAAAATGTCTAAGTCGGCGGACGGTTCAATAAGCCAGCAAGTTCATCATTTTTTCGCTGGACTTCTGCTTCAAGCTCTATCAATGCCGCAATCTGTTGATTCTGGTATGAAGCAAGCCGACTTGCAAGATCTTTCTCGACGACCTTCTGGGCTTCAACCATCTCACGTGTAAAATTAACGGCTTTTTCAAGAGCCACCACCTCTGTAATAGCTTCTTGAAGCACTCTCCAAATTTCGTATGCACGAGTGGTCTTGACAGTGAGTTGGGCTTGAAGCTCCCTTAAAGTCTTTGAAGCCAACTCCTTTGCCGAAAACTTCCAGTTAAGCCTTTTCTCACACGACTGGAGATTGGCTGCACATCGTTCGATCCACCCATGCAGGATCGCCTTTACAGACAAGATATCGGAGGGAAGGCGTTTGCATTCAATCCCATGTAGACAGGCCTCCACTCTGCAGCAGTACTCAACCCAGGTACGCACCAATGTCTTGTCATGTTAAGTGGCAAGAAAAGATAAGGAAGCGTTGGCTTCAGCAGCTAATTCTTCGGCCACGACAGAAGTACCAGCGCGATGATCTTTGATGAGAGCCGTCAGGGAATAAACGCTCTGTTTTGCCATCCTCTCAGATACGCGTCGGACGTAAGGGCCTGGTAGCATGGAGATCCGAGACTCTAATGAAGTTAGGACCGGCAAAGCTGTGAAGATATATGTGCGGTCAATTGTATTTCCGAATATAGAGTAAACAAAACGATGCCAAAGATAAAACGTCACTTACCCACAGTCATGCAAGGCGGGTTTGAGAGATCCCCAGGTCCATCAAGAATCTCGACTTCGTCGTCAGCTTCTAGAATTGTGGTTTAGAATGAAAGGCATATCAACATCAGTATAAAAATATAAAACAAAAAGGGCAAAAGAATACTGACCTTGGCCAGAAGAGAGCATTATGCTTTGTGGAGGTATCGCTTGTGGGGCCGCCATGTCAAGCAAACGCTGGAAGGTTTTCCTCGGAGAAAGATCCATGATGGAAGCCGCAAGCTCCCGCAATTCTGAGGGAAAGAAAGGTTCAGATAATGGAGGGGTCGTTAAACAAAATGTGTATGTATATAAGATTATCTACGATACTTCGCCCTCCCTGAACTGGAGGGATGGCAGCTTCGGCAGCCTCCTATACACCCTCAGGTGCATCACTGAGCATATTTGTGAAATCTATATCCAGCATGGCAGTCTCCAATAGAGGGACAAAGGACACTGCTGAAGGCCCCAAGGTGGGGATAACAGTTTCAGCAATCTCTTAATACCCTCCAGTGCGTCACTAGAGATATCCATGGGATCTATAGTCGGCAAGACCATCTCTGCCAGAGGAGTAGACGCTGAAAGGACAGAAGCCATCACCGAAAGCTCCACTGCAGGGATAGTAGCTTCAGTAATCTCCTCTACACCCTCCGGTGCGTCATGGGAGATATTCGTAGAATCCGTAGCCATAGCTCGATCTGGGCTCAAACCCCCTTCCGCTGCAGAAGTCCCTGAAAAGTTTTCTTAAAGATAAGGAAACGTGAAACTAATACAAATTACTCGCCAAAAGAAAGACACGAAAAATACGCATACCAATACGCTAGGGAGCCCGAAGTATGACTTTTTCAAGTCGTTGTTCTTTTCTGATCAAATGCGCTCACCGGGTTTCAATTGCAAGTAAATGACTGCCCGTCTTTAGTGCAAGCTCGTCTTCAGAAACAACCGAGATAGGATGTTTGAGAGCCCATTCTTCTTCCATTGACAGAGGACCTATGGGTACCCTAGGTAATAATGGGTCAACGTCATAGAATACAACGGGAGGAAGGTTTTCTTCGGGGGCCTCACGTTTTCAATCTCATCTTGTGAGCGCCTTAAAGTCTCGGCCAATTGAGCAGCCTCCTTGGCAGACGAACCGGGGAAAAGAAAACCATCGTCTGACTCCTGCATGGATATCGGCTCGTCCTGGATAAGGGGCTCAGATTCAAGCAAGACGTCGAGTAGGACGGTTACTGACTTCTTTCGCCTTTTTGAGCCGGAGCTAACACTAGCGGAGGAGCGCTTTCTCCCCTTCGGTGCTTTGGCACGGCGCTGCCCAACCTCACCTTCAGTATCATCTTTCGTGGCACCGTTGCTAGTTCCTTATCAGGAACTTCCGCCTCGGCTTTAGTACGCACCGGCATACCAGCAGTGCGAGGGTCTGATTCTACTTTTGCGGCTTTAGGGATAAGCACCGAACCGCTATCCCTTAAAGGAGGGCGAACCACCGACCGCGGCCGCAATGAGGTGCTGGTGACCTGAGCTGGAACGGGAGCTTTACACTCAAAAAGTACCCATCTCTCCTCTGCAATGACGGGGCCGACCCGATAGCGATACCAACCCTTAAAAGACCCCATAGGCCTCGAAAGATAGTCGGGCTCCGGGATCATGAAGAGGGAGCCAGTGTTTAGCCGTATGAAATGGTGAATGACATCGCGAGTAACATCCAGGGAGAGGGCAGGCTCAACTAAAAATGCCTCGAAAGAAACGCCCCGGTTGTAACCTAACTGCTGGGCAAAGCGATGCGGATTATATCGCATGAAGAAAACAGTGTCATTCTGGCGGAACAAAAAATAGCCCAGTCTGATTGAGTATAGATGCATAATCTCTTTAGGCATTAGAGATGGTGCTCTACCCTTCGACAAATCAAACAATTGCTGAACGGGCCCTGCAGGAGCAGAGAGGACTCGATCACTAAAAACCATTCCGCCTTCATTCGAGTATGGATTGAGCAGTACGTGGAGAGCCCCTAACTGGGGCAGATCGGGAGCGGAAGCATCAACCAACCTCATGATCTGTGGGAAGGTATATGAATCATAAAAACCTGGCCACCGGTGCGCAGCAAACGCTCCTAACACGTGCATCTCGATCCACGACGTGAACTAGTGGCGGGAGAAATTCACGGTATCCGCACCCGAGCTTGAAGTATTAGCAGCAATGCTTAACCCATGATATAAATGCGATAATCCTACAGCACCAACAGCTAATCGCGCCCCTTCAGATATGTGGTGAGCAGGGTAAAAGACGGAGGCTCTCATGAAACGTTGATGCATCGGCATGGCAAACCAGTTGAGCCAGAAACTGATAAAGCCGATAAAGAAAGTTTCTTCGTCCATGCCAGGGGCTGAGATCACATCGAAAGATAAGGCCAACAAGTTTGGAATATAAAACTGTGGTAGGTGTTCCTCTTAGGCCGGCAGTTTCTTCAGCCTGAATCCAAAAGGGTCTTCAATTTTCGCGAATTTTGGAGTCTTCTTGGATAAGACATTCTCGTATAGAAAGCAAGCAATAAAAGCGTCAAAAGTGACACCTTGCCCTTCCGATGTTACAAACAGTTTTTCAAAAATACTGAGGGCTTTGATTAGACTCAGGTACTTATGGCAAACAACGTTCTCAGTCGTCAGGCCATCAAGCATAGTAGGCACCGTAGCAAAGATGTATTCATTAGGAGGCAGTAACTCTTTATAATGCTCTCCCCTGACCGGAAACACTGAAACTTCACGAAAATCCTCCGGTAAGATTGAGACTAAGAAGATTCCATTTGTTCAAGAAAGACTTGACCCACCAGACGTGAAGGGCGTGATAATAGAATAATGACGCATACACTGCTTGGTACAATCCAACTTTCTGTAGCCGTACGTGTTGGGCAGAGAGAATGTATCTAGCCCAGGGAAGATAGCCCACTTGGTGGCGGGGGGTAATGCCTACTTTATAAACCTTCCCCAGGGTCGAGCTTTACCCTGACATACTCGGCGCCCCAGAATATCAATAACCACCAGGGGTTGGTTGGGTATCCCGGTCGTTGACGGTTCGAGTCGGCCCGTGGGAGTCCGATTAGTCACCTCCACCTTATAAGCAGTCCGTGGGCGTTTCATCAATGATATTGGATGGATGGGTTCTGTTGGCACTTCACAGGTAAAGCTACGGCGGCCCCTAATGATGTGACCGTACCAAACCCCCCATAAGAAAATACTCATATGGTCCTTGTCATGTGCCCTAATCATCGCCATAACCTCCTTGTCCGATGGTGATTGCGGAAAAGCGACTTCTGAGCTAGTATAAGGGAAGTAAGGAAGTGAGGCCATTGTTCCTGAAATAAGAGGTGAAAGGAAAAACCTATTTTTAAAAAAAAATAATAAAAAATAAGAAAAGAAAATAAGAAAAGAAAAAAGAAAATGTGATGTTTGTTTCACGGGACCACTGACTGCAAAACCAATGGACCCCATAAAATTAATATGGCGGCTAACCATTGATGAGGCAAGATAATCATTGCGAGAATAAAAAAGGATTCTCATTAAATAGACACTGAAGTTTAAACAACTCTTGGCATTCTCAAAGAAAAATGAAATCTGTTAAAATACCCAACAAATTCAAATTTGTGAAAATAAAGGTAAAACCCTATAATGAAAATATGCTCAAGAACACCAGGAAATAAAATTCCCAAAAGGCCCTCTTGATCTTTCAGAGCTAAGCTCTTTGATGAGAAATCAAATTCCTTTTAAGCAATGGAATTAAATTCCAGAAACCCCCATGATGGAAAACGAAGAAACGGAATTAAAACTCCAAATATCCTCAAAGATCAGAGGAAAAATGCTCGATCTTCGAAGACATTGGGGTTTACTACAAAAAAGATTATGTCTTTTTGGATCTCTAAGAGATCGATTCCAGAAGAGAGCAAAGCTCTTGCAGTGGATTCAAAATCCAGGAAAAATTAGAGAAAAGGGGTTTCTTGTTCCTAAGAGATAAATGTTGTTCAAAATCGTTACCCAAAAGAGTTTTTTTAACAGAGTTTAACTCTAAAATTTCAACGGGCAGAGAACTGAGCTTTGAAAGGAGAATTAAATTCTCAAGTGAAAGGCTAAGGAAGAAGACGAAGAAACAATGGCCATCTCAAGAGCCAAGCCCTCGTATTCATAAGACATGATGGGAATGGTTCATCTCCCCGTTCCCCTAGGCAATCCAACGGCTGTAAATGTGGACAGCGTTGCACTCACGTGCAAGCCACGTGAGAGCAACGCTTTGGGGGCATTTGTTCCCTCATAAAAAAAGAGAAGAAGAAGATGAGAGAAAGAAAGTGGGAAACTCCCCACAATTCGAGCCTCACGTGTTAAACACGTGAGCGCCTATATGCCTTGAGAACTATAAGGCTAAATAAGCCTCATATGCCACAAGTGAGCGCTTATAAATAGGCACTGCAATTAAACTACAACTAGGTTAAACCAGCCTCACGTGTCAATACGTGAGCGCCTAAGCGCTGCAATTAAACCGCAGACCTCACGTGTTAACACGTGAGGACACCTCCTTACGTAGAATTAAATTCTACTTGATAACTTAATAAACTATTGAATCAAGGATCCAACGGCGATTAAATATAGAATTAAATTCTATTGGAGAGAATATTTTCTATTAAACAGAGAGTTGGTGGATCAGAGATCCAAAATATTTCTTATATCTTCCTAAACAGAGAAAGATTATACTCCGTTAAACTGAACACCCTTGGATTAAAAATCCAATGGTGATTAAAATGTTACCGCTCGAGAGAATTTTATTCTATATATGGGAGAATATCCTCAATCTTGTTAAAAACAAGAACAATATCTTCTATAAAAACAGAAGTTCTTGGATCAAAGATCCAACGGTGGGTAAAATTCCCCAAATCAATTCCGAAATCAATTAAATCAATGGAGATCTATCAATGAGAGATTTTCTGAGAATTAAACAAACTTCTCTCCACTATATAAAGAGCTAGAGACTTCTAGTCTCGAGGAAGAAAAAAAGGGACGCACACAGAAGGAGAGAAGACAGAAGTAGAGACAAAAAAGAGAGAATTTGATTCTTAGCGAAAATTTGTTTCGTTAGAATATATTAGGTAAAAAGAAGAGAGAAAAATACAGAGATTGTTTCATCTCTTCTTTGCCTCTCTAAGGGTTTAACCCTCCATGCAGGAACTTAGTTCTTCCTCTGGTTGAGATCTGCAGAAGCAGATCTCCCTACAAGTTGAGAATTTAATTATCATCGGGGAGATTCTGTCATAAAGATTCAAAGCCTAGGGGAAAGAACCGAGTTCAAAGAATTTAATTCTTACAAAAACATATGGGAATTTAATTCCTCTGAAAACTAGGGTTTGACCCTATATAAAGAATTTGATTCCTGCACAAACAAGACGAGAACTTGATCCCTCAGACAATGATAATAATTTGAGACCTTCTAAACCCAAAGCCTAATGACTAGAAATATCATCAATATGAGATCAAAATCTCTAAGAATATAGAAGAACAGCCTGGTGATTTGTTATTGTTTAACACTATAACGAGACCTCACGTGTTTTCCACGTAAGTACTTCTAATGAATAAAAAGAAAAAAGGCTGAGTCTGCCTCACGTGTTTCCCACACGAGTGCGTGAAAGAAGAGCAAGGAACACTTCCTAAGGCAGTCACGTGCTTTGCATGCGACCCCCAATCAAGTGCCTAGCAGTTCTGTATAACAGGGAGAATAAAACCCAAAGAGCAGAGCCCATATTTGGGGGGCTTCACGTGTTCACACGTAAGCGCCTCCAGAGTTCAGTGTTTAACACTGATTTAGCGCCTCACGTGGGATACACGTGAGTGCTGCATTTACCAGTGCTTAGCACTGTTGGGTAACTATGGAGACCCAGACCTAGCCCAAATTGGCTAAGTTCTCCAAAAGTCAAAACCTCTTCGATTTCCAATCAACCGAGCCCCTATGTGCTCATGATTCCCTAAATTGATCTTAGTCCCAAACATGACGAATGATCTCTCTTGATGATATCCAAAATGATATTCATTCTATGTCTCCTAAAGTAATCTTAGTCTCAAGTACGACAAATGATTCTTAGTGTTAGTGATATATGCCCTAGAAGCCATTATTGTGTCATACTGGATTGTATATTACTTAATGGAAGCTTGGGATATACACGGATATAGTAACAGTATTGCTCAAAATGGTAGTATGCTACCTGGTTTGTTTCTACCTCAATATCTGTATGTGTTTCTTTTAGCATATCGCTTATACATATTGGTAGAGCCCTTAGGATCCTTGCTTGATTACCAGCGTCGTGATGGCAGTCACACTTATGGGGGCTGGGTAGTCTATAAGCACATTCTTATACAGGTCCCTAGTCGTAGGATTAGCGAGACGGGGCATCGATACTCCAGAGTAGACTAGTGTATACGCTTTTCATCCCAGCAGGGGAGATGGTCTGTCTCACAGCCATTAGTATGTCGTACTGGAGATAGTATGCAGGTGCTCATTAGGTTATGAGTACACTGGACAGACCTCGTTGGGAACTACTGGTGAGTTTTATACCTATCGTCGGGTAGCAGTTCCCAAGTGACATGAGTACAGCTTAGTCCGTCGACTTGATACTGCTACTTTGCCTCAAGTGTGTTCCCACTGTATTTTGATTACTACTCTACCATGGTTCAAGGGGGTCGTGCAAACAAGTAGTAGTTGGGTGTAGTCCCGAAGCACTTGGAGGCAGTGGCGGTTAGATAGGATTCGTCTCTCCCGGTATTAGGGGTTGATATCGCGCTGTGTTCGGAAGGCCATTACACAAAGTCCTTGGTCAAGGCAAGCGAGATTTACTGGTAGGTACTCCAGTAGTTTCTCAGGGTGTTTTGGGCTACACTCCAACATGACTTATTGCGCTATAAGGGGTGTGAAGATTACCGCCCCTAGGCCCGATATGTGATACTCTTAGACGAACAGACCGGACTGTACAGAGATTGTCACAGATAAGATTGGTAGGAGTTCAGATGAGTTAGCTCATCGGCCTTCTTATCGACATATACCTAGGTAGCCATTACGTGCAGCCAGTACCGCTTGCGGCTTGTGGTTAAACTTACTGCCAGCGTAGTGTCAGGTCTTTAGAGTCCCATACAGAGGGTTTCCCTGCACCAGGCAAAAAGTGTAGAGGCCGTATGGTTTTACGGTAGGGCTTCGATCACTTACGTGTACTTGTGCATGTATGATGATCGGACGGATAATACTAGTGGGCTTTGGTTTAAGCCGGATCCTAGTATTATATTGATGAATTATTTTCGTCTCTTCGTATTCGTATTCTTCGGAATGCGAATGCGGGTATGTATATACGGATGATGGGCATTCTCGTAATTCTTCGGGAAAGCTTCTAGAAGGTAACACCTTATTAGGGTTTTTCTTTTGCTTAAACCTAAAATTAGGTGGAGTAAATGAGGTGTAAACTTGATAAAAGACACTCATGGCTCTTGGTGACTCATGCCCATAACTCACCACTTGATATTTTAGAAGCTCACTGGATATTTTGTAAGATATTTTTTATCTCATCTAATTATTTAGTTTGGTTCAACTATTCATCACAAATGGCCAAGATTTTTCTTTAGTTGCTTCTTCACTCTCATTTCCTCAAGTGATCTTCTTCTTCCTCATAACCCTAAACCTCTCATGTGTTGAGAATCCTAGGGTTCCAAAAGACAAATAAATCCATCTACTATCTCTACCATCTAGGACATCTAGTTTAAGAAACTAGATGCCATAGTTACCTCGGATTTGAGGTAGGAGCTCGGACTATAGACTCTCGGGTGAATCATCTTTGACTCGAGGATGCTGTCGAGGTTGCCCGATCCATTTCGATCCTTGGAGCTTATGACGAGGTGGAGGACAGCGACAAGAAGACCTGAAGGACTTGTATCATGAGGTATAAACTTCTTTCCGAGTAGTTAACCTCACACATTAGTTTGTTAGCTAGGTTTTAGCATCGATCCTGAAGTTCAAGTTGGTGTTGCGAGCTTTGAAAAATCGTTTTTTGTATATTCCGCCTTCCCGCGAACCCGTGGGGTGCGCGACATCGACTTACAGTGGTATCAGAGCCTACTAAACCATTGCTAACAGTTTAGATGAAGTGTAAAACTATGAAACCGAAATAACTCCGAAACACGAAACCTAAACTCCAAGTTTCTGTCAAATTTTTCTGAGCCTCTAAAATTTGTTTAAACAATTGCAGAGTACTCTACTTCTTGTGAGATGAACACACATCAAAAACGAGGCATTTTCACCTTTTTCTGGCCGGCCACAAGCTCAAAAAAGCCGGCATCACCTTTCTTGTTGTGGTGGAATACTTTGAATTTTGGTCTGTGTTCTAAATGCTTGGATCTAAGGTCTCAGGTGTTGTTTGTTTTTGCCAATTTTGGATATAATGTTATCTTTTTACTATGGCAATACAGAGTGTTTCGAAGTCACAGTTTTAACGTCGTTTAAAGTTTCAAGTTGTGATATATGTGTTTGGAAACATCGACTAATTGCTATACATCGATTAGTCGGGGCTACACATATATGTGTTGTTGTTCTTGTTGGTTTATGTATATGAACTTTATTGGATCATCGTAGATGAATAGACGGGGATGTGAGATGAGGGTTTTCATTCTTTTATTCGATGTAATTTGTAAAGTGATGTAATATTATTTTGTGGGGCACATCCGGGTTGAGGTTGTAGCCACGTTGTATTATTTCTTTTACTGTTTTCTGCTCCTAGGATAGACCCAAGGTGGGGTGCACAAACTACCGGGTACTTTGAAGTGCCGAGTGGCCTACTCATTTTACTGAGGGAGGTTGCTTCACTTCGGGTATTTGGTGGGTAATTTGCTGCACCCGTAAGGGTTTAGGGTGGGGTTTGGCTATTCATCACGACCGTGGAATCCGTCTTTCATTACAGGCTTAAACGAAACGCGGAATTCCTAGTATATCCAATATGTTCATCTGTGATCTGGAATGCATATTATTGCGTGAGACGAATGGTTATTATATATATGCTATATAATATACATTGCTTATGTTTTGCATCCACGCTAGTTCAGCCCCCAGCTCTGGCGTTAGTTAAGTAACCTAACGGTTTAAGACGGGGCCTAGTGGCGAATGCGCATAGCATAAGTGTACGTCATATTTTCGTTTCTTTCTGTGATGATAGGTGTAAATGATGGGACTGCATAATTAATGCAAAGCAAACAAATCAAAGTTGAATCGTTGGAACAAATTTTAAATCCACTTAGTTTTTTTCAAAAACAGGAGACTTTTAAATGCGGAGCTTAAACCACTCCTTTTAAAAGCTATCAGGTTCCTTCGATTATATCAAGTTCACTACGTTCAAGGTTTCGCTAAAACCATTCATAACCCTCCGTCATTTTAGTTGAATATTCAGTAGTATTCAAGGTATGTATTTTGACCTTCGCTAAGGCATAGTGTTTGGTAGCTGCTGGATATTCATCTGTAGCATAGATAGATGCGTTGGTTTGGGACAGTCGTACTACTATTTTGGCCTTCGTCAAGAGTATGTACGAGTGGGTTCAAATTAACCTGGACAATGACGGGTAGAACTTGACATATGACTTATGATATATTGGCCTTCGTTAAGGTTATAAGAGCATGGGGCAAAATCCACATCGGGAGTTTCTAAAGAAACTAAAACTTGCTCGTGCTGCATACCATTTGGAGTGTGATAATGTTGGTAAGATTCCTTCAGGATTATCACACAATGATATTTGGATCCCGATTCTATTGTGAGTATCCGCTACTCCTCGGGAGATTTTCACTTAACGATCAATGTTATAAACCAAGTAGGTGTCTAGAACAGTGTTAGCGAGGCTACGCCTCCAAGGAAAAGAGGTTATTTAATTATGGAACTTCGCAAAAGCGTTGTAAAACCTCCCTCGAAGTACCGACACTAGCCTGGCTGAAAGGTTAAGTAAGTATTGTATGGTGAGATTAATCCTGACTAATTCTTCTTTTATGGTTCGAGGAAGGATTCGAGAAACAGTGGGAGCCATCCTGTTTAGATAAACTAAAAACCAATCTAAACTTGCAAGAGTATCATGCTAAGTGTTTTCTTCTCTCTCTCCTGATTGCAGCGACCAGGTGGCCAGATTAGGTTGCAGTTAGGTAATAAAATGACTGAGTTATACTATATTGACTGCCAAAGGTTTGTCTAGATGTCCATTACCTATGACAAGTTGGACCACCTCATTACTACTCAAGCCCCGCCGTCCCAGGTCCAGTTTCCACTGTCGCGGATGTTGATATCCGTAAGACAAGAGAAAAGGCTGTGCGAATGTTAAGTGTTTCGTGTTGGCTTCAGTTGATGGTGTATACCAGAGGCAGCACGAGAAGATGGACTTAGTTTCCATCTTCCTCCATAACAAAGATTTATATGGAGAGCAATCTCGTATCGCAAGATATGAGACCTAGAAGGAATTGCTTCAAGCGAGGTTGGCTGTCGGGTTATCTGTTGGGGACCACATCCCTACAATGATCAGCTCTATTAGACAGCTCAAGGACCTGGAAACCACTTTGGAGAATGAGTCATGTACTGACTTAATTCTGCAGTCCTTACCTTCTACTTGTGCCCAGGGGAAGAAAGTTATACTTCCAGTTGAGGGCACCCTGAAGGAAACCAGGGAGACACCCGCTCTGCTTATTAGGGAATTTTCCTCTTCTTGATCCAAGGCGAAAGCCAAGGGTGAGAAGAAGAAGACCTCCACAAAGCCGATAGGCGGTGTCAGTAAGGTAGATGGAAAGAGCAGGGCAAAAGTTTCAGGGTTAACAGTAGGGAAGGAGGGATGTTCCTATTGTCATAGGAAAGGGCATTGGCTGAAGGGATGCAGGGCTTGGAAAGCCAGAATCCAGGATCCGAAGCACGTTGTGGCTTCGAATTCGGGTGTGTTTGTGATTGAAAGCAGTCTGTCAATGAACTCTACTTCCTGGGTACAAGATACCGGATCGGGATCTCATATCTGTAATTCATTACATGCTTTAAAAAACCGTAGAGTTATCAGGATAGGTGATATGACTCTTAGGGTTGCGAATGGAATGAGCCTAGATGCTGTATCCATAGGGGAATATCACCTAAATTGACAAGTAGGCAGATATTGATTCTACGTAACTGTTTGTGTGTACCTAGTCTAGCTTGTAAGCGATGTGGTCCATATCCACCTTAATCAAAGTCTGATTGGGTCAGGTACACTAGAGGACGGTATATAAGTGTTAAATCAAGCTCAGGTTTTCAACGTCCACAACATACTTTAAAGAAAGTCTCCAGAATTAAATAAGGTTTTCTTATGGCATTGTAGACTGGGTCACATCAATGAAACACGGTTGTCGAAGTTACATAGAGAGAGATATTTGGATCCGTTCGAATATCACTCTTATGCAACTTGTCAATCTTGTCTCATAGGAAAGATGACAAAGACTCCGTTCACTGGACACGGAGTAAGAGCGAGCGAGCTCTTAAGACTCATACACAGCGACGTATGGGGTCCAATAGTTACAGATGCACGAAATGGTTTTTCCTATTTCATTACTTTTACGGATGATTTCTCTAGGTAAGGACATGTCTTTTTGATGAAGTATAACTACGATGCCTTTGAGAAATTCCGAGTATATAAGTATGAAGTGGAAAAGCAAACCGGCAAAAGTATCAAGACACTGAGATCTGATCGAGATGGTGAATACTTAATTGCCGAGTTCCTGGGTTACCCAAAAGAGAATAGAATTCTCTCTCAGCTTACTCCTCCATACATGCCACAACACAACGGTGTATCGGAAAAGCAAAACAGAACCCTATTGGATATAGTTCGTTCCATGATGAGTAACGCTGAATTGCCGCAATCCTTCTGAGGTTATGCACTAGAATCGACTGCATATCTTTTGAATGAGGTTTCTACCAAGACTGTGCCTACCACACCATATCAGATGTGGAGTGGGAAGAAACCCTATTTTCAGTATCTGAAGATATAAGGATATCTAGCTTTTGTCAAAAAGCGGTATGCGGACAAGCTCGAGGCACGCTCAGTACTGTGTAGGTTTGTGGGATACCTAAAGAACTCCAAGGGGTATCTTTTCTATTACGCGGAGGGAAAACATGTTTTTTGTTTCTCGTCATGCCCACTTTTTTAGAAAATCAATTTTTTGAAAAAGAAACTAGCGGGAGCGCAATAGAATTAGAAGACATTCCAGAACCACAAACTATTACTGAAAGTATGGTAGAACCAGAAGTTTCAAAAGAACATGACATCCTTACGCCAATCCATAGGACTAGTAGGCAGTCTCATCCGTCCGAGAGATACTACGGTTTTCTCACAGACAGGGATTGAGAGGATTGCATCATTGACAATGATGAGCCAACTAGCTTCTAGAAAGCCATTTAGAGCGGCGACTCGGAAAAATGGCCGGATGCAATGCGGACCGAGATGGATTCCATATACACCAACAAAGTATGCACTTTGAACTTTGCTCCGGAAGGGGTAAAACTCGTATGCTGCAAATGGATCTTCAGAAAGAAGATTGGTGTAGATGGACAGGTTGAAACCTATAAAGATAGAATTTTTGCAAAAGGTTTTTCGTCAAAGACCTGGTTTGGACTATGATGAAACCTTTTCTCCAGTGTCTATGCTCAAATCCATTCGGATCCTTCTTGACATTGCTGTCTTCCAAAATTATGAGATCCGGCAGATGGACGTAAGGGCAGCTTTTCTAAATGGTTATTTAGAAGAGTGCGTCTATATGGATCAGCCAAAGGGTTTCAATCAAAGTGGGAGCATCAGAAAAGTGTGCAAGTTGCTTAAGTCCATTTATGGACTAAAGCAGGCATAGCGGAGTTAGAACATAATGAGACGGTCAAAGAATTTGACTTTATCAAAAATCCAGATGAACCATGCATATATAGTAAGATTGTAGCGAGAACTGTGGGATTCCTCATCTAGAACGTGTATGACTTTCTCTTGGAAATGACATTCCTAATACTACAATTAGTCAAAGGATTCCTATCACAGAGGTTCTCTATGAAAGACCTGGCCAACTACATTCTAGGGATTCAGATCTATCGTGATAGATCAAAAAGGATGGTGGGACTTGCACAGTCAAGGTACAGCAGCACTATACTGAAAATATTTAGTATGGACAATTCAAAGCGCGGTAGTCTACCGGCTTGTCACGGAATCACCCTCTCTAAAAGGATGTCTCCCAAGACTGATTTGGAAAGGTCTCGCATCACATCTATGCCCTACGCTTCTGTGGTAGGCTCTTTAATGTATGTGATGTTGTGTTCTAGACCAGATGTTGCTTATGCACTCAGGGTGGTAAGCCGGTATCAGTCAAACCCAGAGGAGAAGTACAGGATAGCAGTAAAGAACATTCTCATGTACCTGAGAAAGAATAAGGAGATGTTCTTGGTGTATGGCGGAAAAGGACCTCCAGATCGAGGCCTTTGTTGACTCCAGCTTCCAGAGAAATAAGGATGACTCCAATTCCATTTCAGGTTATGTCTTTACCCTCAATGGAGGGGCGGTCTGTTGGAAGAGCTCTAAGCAGGACATCGTTGCAGACTCGACGATGGAAACGGAGTATTTTGCTATAATGAGACACCACAAAAGAGGCAGTCTGGATGAGGAAGTTCTTAATTGAACTTCAAGGGGTTCCTTCCATTGTTGATCCAATACTTTAGTATTGTGACAACAAACGGCGCTATAGCTTTAGGGAAGGAACCCAGGTCCCATCAGAGATCCAGACATATCTTGAGGCGGTAGCACCTGATCAGGGAGATCGTTGATCCCCAGAAGATCGAGGTGAGGAGAGTAGATTATGAGAACAACACTGCAGATCCACTCACAGAGGCCATCCCTCAGAGAGAGTTCGAGAGGCTATTTAAGATCTTAGGTCTGTGATATACCAATATATGGGCTTAGTGCAAGTGGGAGATTGTTAGTGATATATGCCTTAAAGGCCATTATTGTATCATACTGGATTGTATATTACTTAATGGAAGATTGAGATATACACGGATATAGTAACAGTCTTGCTCGAAATGGTAGTATGCTACCTGGTTTGTTTCTACCTCAATATGTGCATGTGTTTCTTTTAGCATATCGCTTATACATACTGGTAGAGCCCTTAGGATCTTTGCTTGATTACCAGCATCGTGATGGCAGTCACACTAGTGGGGTCTGGGTAGTCTATAAGCACATCCTTATACATGTTCCTAGTCATAGGATTATCGAGATGGGGCATCGATACTCCAGAGTAGACTAGTGTATACGCTTCTCATCCCAGCAGGGGAGATGGTCTGTCCCACACCCATTAGTACGTCATACTAGAGATAGTATGCAGGTGCTCATTAGGTTATGAGTACAATGGAAAGGACTCGTCGGGAACTACTAGTGGGTGTTATACTTATCATCGGGTAGCAGTTCCTAGGTGACATGAGTACAGCTTATTCCGTCGACTTGACACCGCTACTTCGCCTCGAGTGTGTTCCCACTGTACTTTGATTACTACCCTACCATAACTCAAAGGGTGTTAGTTATATGTATGCCCTAGAGCCCATTACTATACATGGGATATATATTGTAGTAGATTCTTGGACATATATAGGGAGGACTTTCTTGCTCGATATGATAGTATGCTATCTGGTTGCTCTTTATCTTAACATGTACACTTATTTTCTCTCTATTACATGTTGATAAAGCCCTTAGGATGAGTACTTGACTACCAGGATTATGATGCAAATCATACTGGTAGGGACATATGTAGTCGGTAAGTACATCCTTCAAATGTTCCTAGTCGTAGGAGTATCGAGATAGGGCATCGATACTCCAGAGTAGACTAGCGTATACGCTTCTTGACCCATATGATGGGCGATGGATGATCCCATATCCATTGGTGTTTGACATCAGAGAAGGTATACGGGTGCTCAGTGGAGACTGGGTACACTGAACGGACTCGCCGAGAACTCCTAAATGGTATTTTACCTATCGTCGGATAGCAGTTCTCTGGTGACATTGGTACAGGTTAGTCTGTCGACCCGAGATAGTCATAGAGTCTTGTGTGATTCCCACTGTGCTTTGATTTCCACCATACCACAGTCAAGAGATCGTGCAAAAAGGTGGTTTTTGGGTACAGTCCCGAGTCACATGGAGGCAATGAGCGATAGGAGGGGATTCGTCTCTCCCGGTATTGGGAGTTGATGTTGCGCTGGCCAGGGCTACTGAGATCTACAGGTAAGTGTTATCAGTAGTTTCTCGAACCGTTATGGACCTTGCATCGGCATGACTTATCAGGCTATTGGGGTCTGACGTTATACCACCCCCGGCTGTGATATGCAACATATCTGACGAAGAGACCGGACTGTACGGTAGTGTTACTGATTGGATTCACAGGAGTATCAGCAGGCTTGCTTGTTGATCTTCTGATCGCTCAATACCTGGGTGGCCGTTATGTTTAGCAGACCGCTTGCGGCTTGTGGGTGTTTGATATGATCATCACCTACTGCCGGCGTATTGACGAGTCTTTAGAGTCCTACACAGAGGTTTCCTGGTTCATGTGAAACGGAGTAGGAGTACATATGTGATATGTGCGGGACCGAGATTAATGTGTGTATGTGATACCGCATTCTATTCTCGCGATATGTGTATCGATCGGTTATATATGATATAACCAGGTTATGGGATCAAGAGTTGATTCGATAAAATGATACATTTGATATTAGTCGGTTATATGTGATATAGCCGGATTATTAAATCAAGTGTTGATTTAATAATTTAATGTAGAATTATATATTTGATATATTAAATTACATTAACTAATATTAGCTCACTTAAGCATTTATTTTTCTCACTTGATGATATATTGATATATATGTGATATATGTTAAATGTATTGTTTTTCTTTTTGCACACAAATATATATATGATATATATTTATGTGTCATGCTAGGTTACACATGCAACATGTATGTATGATAATCACACCATGTTTAGGTTTATGTTAGGGTTTTATTTATCATTAAGTAATTCACAAATCATTTGAATTAGTCATGCTTGAGCTTGGTGGAAGCTAGTAGAAACATTGACTAAGTCCACTTGATTTGTTTTTTCTTAAGATATTTATTAACCCAACATTTAACCCTAAGCCATGGTTTATTCTCTACATGAGTTAGGCATGATATTAACTCACCATGGTTGCATTTATAACCTCATATTTATTCTTCATCACTTCATCACTTGTTCATCTTTTTCTACCTCATGAGTTTGCTCTCTTGATTTTGATTAAGTGATGAAATAAAGTGAGAAAATAAAATCTAAAGAGAGCTCACTTCCTATTTCATCATCCTCTACTATTAGCCATTTAGTTTAGGGTGTTTGCTTCACTAATTTCACCATTAGTGAAGAAGTAGCATGAGCTTGAGTCTCCTCGACGTAGATCATCTTCGGTCTCGAAGACTTCGAGAAAGTTTGCATCTTTCACCTTATGGATACTCTCAAGAGTTTGGGAGATAATTACTCGCAGCGAAGGTACTTCTACACGGAGCATTTGAAGTGAAGGACTGGTCTACAAAGGTTGTATTCCGCATTCATTTAGTTGTAAAGTTGTTTACATTTCGTTTTGTCTAAATCTCTAGTTAAGATTTTAGGATTAGGGTTATTTAGAACGGCAAAAATATGAAAATGGCATGGACGATACTTCCCGAAACCTTATTGCCTTGCTAAGTAACCCTACAGTGGTATCAGAGACAAGTCAGAGAATTATACGGATATTGTAGAATTATGAAACCGAAACAACTCCGAAACTTGAAACAACGAACCCTAGTTTCTGTCGAAATATTCCGAGAGTCAAAATTTTCTTTAAGCAACTGCAGAATGTTGTATGGGATGCAACATGAACACAGTACAAAATTGAACCCCTCTCGATGGTTTTTCGCCGGCCAGATGCACCTTAAAACTGGTGTGCTCGGTTTTGTGAGGGAGTCCAGGGTTGAATTTTGTAGTGTGTTCCAGTCTCTAGGTTTTGGTGTTTCAGGTGTTGTTTGTTTTTTCTAAATTTGCATGTGATGTTAACTTTCTGCAAAGGCAATTCGGAGTGTTTCGTAGTCGTAATTCTAACATGTTTTCGGGTTATTTAGACGATATTAAAAGGTTCGAACGGATATCAATAACTCATATTTTCCCTCGCTGGAAATTTTCCATGTGTTGGATTTTTCTTTGTTTAAAATATTCAGAAAATCATGCTGGTTATTCTGTGGATTCTCTAGAAGAACGAAACCCTAACTCGATTCTGTGACCGTCAGAACCGCCATCAAACCCTAGGGTTTGTGGTAGTTCAGCGGTGCCATAGGTGAGGCATTGGTTGACTCTTCTACGGCTGGTTCATAGGTGCTGTGGTATATTCTGGGTGCTTTTTTAGACTCCGCTCAAGTGTTGAGCTTGTTGGGAAATTTTGGGTGTTTGTTTATTCGATTGAAAACTTTAACTTCGTCTAGCTATCTATAATTGTGATACAATATTTGGAATCCACATAATTAGTTATGAGATAACTAGTTTGAATTTTATAAATCTAGCAGTTTAGTCTCATTTGATCGGTTGCCACAGAATTTTGATGTGGATCAAAAGTCCGTCGTAATTACGTAGTGTACGTGGATACTCGTCGGGTAACCTTACTAGATAGCCACGCCCCATAGCCTCTACCAAGTGACTGTAGGAGAACCTCGTCGCTAAAAGCATTCGTTCGGATGCTCGCGGCCGCGGTGTCCCGCCTTAGTGCACTTCGTCGACGACATCGGGGGTGCGGCCGTCTACTAAAGTTTCCGACGAGCATTCGATCAGGTTATCGGGAATCTTGTTGAATTACCCGACAGGTTATTGGAAAATGTTTTCAATATCGAGACTAAAATGCGGGGTTTATAATTGTTAGACATATGATGTCTAAGGAATTCATTTGGTTGGGCATGAAATCCAATGTATGTGATACATTGGGTTTATGATGTCTAAGGTGGTTGCGGATTCCAATTGTTGTCGTTTTTCACTTTCTTTTCTGCGACCGTAAGTGTAATATGTGGTGTATCGCCGATTTTGTTGCTATACGTCAACGACAATTGGGATACACATATTTACTTACGTTGATGACATGTGATGTTATGTGTTGCTGTGATATGTTATATTTGATCGTCATGTTTTGAATAACCTGGGGTTTTTATGTGAGATGAGAGTTTTTCATTTTCATTCATGTAAAAGCTTGTATGTAATATTCTTTTATTGGGGCACTTCCGGGTAGAGGATGATGTCACCATTGATGTATATTATTTACTATTCCGTATTAGGATAGACCCAAGGAGGAGAGCACAAGTAACCGGGTTCTAGGGTCCAGTGGGAGACCATCTCGAGGAGTCGAGACCGGGTCTCCTAACTCTAGAATTAGAAAGGTTGTTTTCCGCTTTCATAGGGGTCTAGGGATGTGGGTTTGGCTATTCATCACGACCGTGGAATCCGTGTTTTATACTGGCTTAATTTAAAACACGGAATTCCTAATATATCCAATATTTCATATATGTTCTTCTGCTGCTGATATTCTGTGATGTAATCACTTTATATGTTCTGAGACGAATGCTTATATATATATATACATATATACATATATATATATATATATTATATTGCTGCTTTCGTTTCTTCTGTGATGCTTAGGAAGCATAAAAGATGGGATTTCATTAATGAGATTAATGAAATAAAAGAAACCTAAAAATGTTGTAGAAACTTATTTAAAAACTGGTAGCTCTAGTTCTTGCTTTGCATAGCGGTATTCCTTGTAGAATATCCAGCACCTTATTCGATAAGGAAAGAGCCGAGATCCCTTCACCGAGAGTGACCTCTTGTAGGGTTGCTAGGCATACGCACAAGGGTCTATGAGGCATCAACCATGCCCGATTTAAAAATTAGTCGTGCCGAACAACCCAAAGCCGGATCTTTAAACTAGAGTTTAGGCGAAAACAAGCATGTTAAACATTTTAACACTAAGTGAGAGGGATTACAACCTTTGTAGATCCGGTCCTTCACTTCTTAAGCTCCGTGTTGAGGTCCCTTCACTGCGATCATCGTGTTCCGGACTCTCGAGAGGCTCCACGAAGAGAAAGATGCAAGCTTGCTTCCGATCTTCGATAACAAAGATGATCTAACTTGAAGTTTCATTAACACAAGCTCTCACTCACTAAATGAAGTGAACACTCTCATCTAAAGGGCAAAGATAGATGAGGATGATGAAGTAGGATTTTTGCTCTCATTTATAATCTTTTTCTCACACATAATCATCACTTAGAAAAAGCTAGAAAGCCTTTTCCATGAAGAAAGAAGGAAGAAGAAGATGAATAATAATTAGAATCCTTTTGTGATGAATAATGAAAAGAAGATAATGATTAATTATGCAACCATGGTCAACTAAACCTTTGTAGAGATTTAAGTAGGGCTAGGGTTTGGGTTGGGTTAAGTATGAGTCACTTGAAAATATCTTACACAAAACAAAAAAGGAAAACCTTCTAGAAGGTTCATGAATGAACTAACCCAAATCAAACCCTAATCTTGTTTGATCTCCACTAAACAAGTTGCATTAGTAATCATATCATGTTACAATATTATATATCACATATATAATATTTATTGTAAAAAAATAAAATAATACAATTAACATATATCGCATATATATCAATGTATTACCCGAGTGAGAAAAAGAATCTTTTAGTGAGCTAATATTAGTTAATGTAATTTAATATATCATATATATTATTATACATTAAATTATCGAATCAACACTTGATCCGACAATCCGGCTATATCGCATATAACAGACTAATATCTCATTTACCGATTCATCAAATCAACACTTGATCCGATGACCCGGCTGATATCATATATCGCGAGAATAGAATACGGTATCTCATATCGCATTATCCTCGGTCCCGCATATATCACATACGTGCTCCTACTCCGTTTTGCCTGAACCAAGAAACCTATGTGTAGGACTCTAAAGAATCGTCAATACGCCGGCAGTAGCTGATGATCATATCAAACACCGACAAGCTGCAAGCGGTCAGCTAAACGTAAAGGCCACCCAGGTATTGAGCGCTCAGAAGATCAACAAGCAAGCCTGTACATTCTCCTATGAATCCAATCAGTAACACTCCCGTACACTCCGGTCTCGTCGTCTGATATGTCGCAATTCTCGCCTAGGGGTGGTATACGTCAGACCCTAGTAGCTTGATAAGTCATGTCGATATGAGGTCTATAACAGTTCGAGAAACTACTGATAACACTTACCAGTAAATCTCAGCAACCCTGGCCAGGGATTTCCAGTTATAGCCGATCGAACACAGCACAACATCAACTCCCTATACCGGGAGAGACGAATCCCCTCTTATCGCTCATTGCCTCCATGTGATTCGGAACTGTACCCAAAAGCCACCTTTTTGCACGCCCTCTTGGACGTGGTATGATAGAAATCAAAGCACAGTGGGAATCACACAAGACTCTATGACGATCTCGGGTCAACAGACTACTCTGTACCAGTGTCACCGGAGAACTGCCATCTGACGTGAGGTATAATACCAACTGGGAGTTCTCGGTGAGTCCGTCCAGTGTACCCAATCTCTACTGAGCACCCATACATCATCCTTGATGTCAAACACCGATGGATATGGGATCATCCATCGCCCATCATATGGGTCAAGATGCGTATACGCTAGTCTACTCTGGTGTATCGATGCCCTGTCTCGATACACCCTCGACTAGGAACAGTTATAGGATGTACTCGTCGACTACCGTGGCCCCACTAGTATGATCTCATCATAGTCCCAGTAGTCGAGTACATATCCTAAGGGCTTTATCAACATGTAACAAAGAGACAATCAGAGTATATGTTAAGATAAAGTACAACCAGATAGCATACTATCATGTCGAGCAAGAAAGTCCTCCCTATATATGTCCAAGCATCCACTACAATATACATCGTATATACAGTAATGGCCTCTAGGGCGTACATATAACTAACACCTCTTTAGCGAAACTTGCAGATGCTACAACCCACTCGGTTTGTCTTTTTGATTGCTTCTATAGTTTTTGCTTTGCATAGTGGTATTTGTGAAATATCATGCACCTTATTCGATAAGGAAAGAGCCGAGATCCCTTCACCGAGAGTGACCTCTTTAGCAAAACTAGTAAAAGCCACAACACACTCCTTTTCAAAATCACTCGATTCTACAACGATATCAAGTTCATTACGCAAAGGACTTTCTTAAAAACCTGTCATAGCCCTCCATCATTTCAGATAAGTGCTACTTAGTATTCGTGCTATGTTTATTGACCTCCGTCATGGTGTAGTGTACGGTAGCTGAGTAGTGCTTATCTGCTATATACAATGCGATTGGATTAGGGTAGTCGTGCGACCTTGTTGACCTCCGTCAAGAGTTGTGCGGATGGGTTTAATTCAATCATGAAATGTACGGGTAGAACTTGACTAGCAGCCTATGGTTTGTTGACCTCCGTCAAGGTCATAGGACGCTAAGGGTAAAATATTATCGGGAATTTCAAGTGTTGAAATTTGCAATGAGATTGCATACCTTCTATGAGATTGTTGGATCCCGATACCCACTACGAGTAAGAGTTACTCCTGGGAGAGTTTTACACATTACAATTAGCCGATCAAGTAGGTGTCTAGAAAGGTGTTAACGGGGTTATGCCCCTGAGAAAATGAGGTTTATTTTAATTAGGTCCGTGCGAAAGCACGGGGAACCTCCTTCAAAGTACCGACACTGGCCTGGCTGAAAGATTAGCGAACTTGTAGGGTGTAATTAATCTCGGCTAGTCCTACCTTTTAGGGTTTGAAGGAAGATTTGATAAAAACAGTGGGAGCCATCCTGATTAGATAAAATAATAACCAATCTGATCTTGCAAGAGCGCATGCAGAGTATTTCTCTCTCTCTCTCTCCTGGTAGTAACCATGCCACGCCTTAATCAAGATAATAATATGGATGCATTGACCTAACTTGCTTATTTTACTGAGCTGGGGAACGTTGGTTCCGCTCTATCTTATAATTGTTATAAGTCTGAGTAGGAAATAGGGGAATATCCGGATTCCCATGCCATCCATTCGAGGAATAAGCATGTTGATGCATATTCTTCGGTTGTATTCATTACCTAGAACTGTTTCTCAGTATCCTCTACGAACTGGGTATGTGATACCGGATCAGGATCCCGCATATGTAATATGTTACATGGGCTACAGAAAAGTAAAGAATTGAGATTGGGTGATATGTCTCTAAGTGTAGAGAATGGTGCAAGTGTTGCAGCCAAATAAGTTGGTAGATATCACCTTGTATTAATACATTGATTCTGAACGAATGTTATTACATACCGAACCTGATATACAACATTACATTGGTTTCTTTAATGAGTTAAAGAAGGATATAATTCTGTATTGGAGGATAATGTTGTGAACATTTTCCTGAATCAAGAGTTGATTGGATCAGGCACGTTATATAATAGCATATACATTCTAAATCAAACTACAGTTCAAAGTATATTGAACACACACAAGAGAAGTAGTTCAGAAATGAACGAATACTTCTTGTGTCATTGTAGACTAGGTCATATCAATGCGACACGACTAGCCAAGTTACATAAGAATGAATATGAGAATCTGTTCGAATTTTCATCTTATGATACTTGCTAGTCTTATCTTAAAGGTAAAATGACTAATACTCCGTTTACTGGAAACAGAGAAAGAGTTAGTGAACTCTTGGGACGGATACATGATGATGTATTCGGTCCTATGTCTACAAATGCCAGTGTTGGTTCTTTGTACTTCATTATATTCATCGACGATCTCCCAAGATTCGGACATGTGTTCCTGTTGAAACACGAGTCTGAAACTTTTGAGAAATTCAAGGAATATAAGTTTGAAGTTGAAGAACCAGACGGGTAGAAGTATTATAGTCCTTTAATGTAATCAAGGAGGCGAATACTTGGGCATGGAGTTCCTGGATTTTCTAAAAGGAGAATAGGATTCTCTCTCAGCTTACTCCTTCATATACACTACAGCACAACGGTGTATCGGGACGGAGGTATCGCACCCTATGAGATATGGTGCACTCTATGATGAGTACTGCTGAGTTACCTGTTTCCTTTTGGAGGTTATACACTAAAGAAGATGCATACCTGTTGAATGGGGTTCCATCCAAATCAGGGCCTACCACTACATATGAGATATGGTATGGGAAGAGACCATGTCTTAAACGAGTTAAGATATGGGGTTGTCCGGCCTATGTTGAAAAGCAAAATCCAGATAAGCTCGAGGCAAGGTCAGTTCTGTATAAGTTTGTTGGATATCCCGAACATTAGCGAGGGAATTTCTTCTACCTAACTGAGGAGCAAAAGGTGTTTTGTTTCTTAGCATGCCACCTTTTTGAGAAAATGTATTTCTTGTGTAGAAATTACTGGTTATGGGGTAGAACTGGAAGGAGTTCTAGCTAGACAAACTAACAGCTGATGATTTGGTGAATCCAAATAATTCAATAGTCTCCAATGAACTTCAGCCTCTCCGCGAATCTGGTAGGGTTCTTCATCCACTTGAGAGATACTACGGTCTTCTCGGTGACGGTGGGAGCGAGAATTGCATCATGGTAGATGATGACCCAACCAGGTTCAGGCAGGCCATCACGAATGGCTGTGAAAAGGCTGGATGCTATGCGATCAAAGATGGAATCCATGTACACCAACAAAGTATGACTTTGCATATTGCCCCAGAAGGGGTAAAATCCATTGGGAGCAAATGGATCTTGAGAAGATTCTTGGTGTAGATGGAAAAGTTATGACTTTCAAAGCTATGCTTAAGTCCATCAGGATCAACGCGTGCATCGCGGAGTTAGAACATCTGTTTTGATGTGGCGGTCAAAGAGTTTGACTTCATCAAAAAGAATAGATGAACCTTGTACATACAAGAAGGTAGTAGAGTGTGAGGTTGTCTTACACTTAATGTACGAAGATGACATACTCTTGATAGGAAATGGTTTCCTATTCTACACTCGGTCAAGCTCCTCTTATCACGAGAATTCCCCATGAAAGATCTGGATGATACCTACTATATCTTGTGGATTATGATTTATGTTGATAGATCTAAGTGGATGTTGGGAGTGTCCCAAATCCAAGTACATTAACACCATACTAAAGGGGTTTAGTATGGAGAATTCTAAGCGTGGTGGTTCGCCCACTTACTCATGGATCACTTTCTCCAAAACTGATTTGGAGATAGCTCACGTGCAAGGGATACCCAATGCTTTGGCAGTAGGCTCTATCATGTGTGCGATGTTATGTACCAGACCAGATGTAGCTAACTCACTAGGTGTAGTGATTAGGAATCAATCGAATCTTGGGAGAATAACTGGAAAGCTGTGGAGGACATTCTTAAGTACTTGAGAAGTACTAAAAGATTGCTCTTGGTTCGAGCTTCCAGTGTGATAAGTGTAAGTCCATGTCACGCACCCCACGAACTTGCGGGGAGGCGGAATATATGAAAAACGATTATCAAAGCTTCGTAACACGGACTTGAGCGCATGAATTGTTATCTAAACCATTGCTAACAATATGCTAGAGGTTTAATTACTCGGATTCGAAGTTATACCTCACGTTGCATTTCCTTCGGGTCTTCATCGCTGTCCTCCACTCCTCGTAGGCTCCTTGGAACATCGGCACCTCTGCAGCCTCCTCGAGTCAAAGACGATCCACCCGAAAGCTCCTACGCCAAGGTTAATCTCAAACTTGAGATAACTTGGTTGCTTAAAGTGCTAATCTAAGCTACCTAGGGGATATAGAGTGAGGTTATGGATGTATTAGTCTAGCTAACCCTTGATCTCAACACATGAGAGGCTAGGGTTAGGGTTTGAAGAGAGAGTGAGCTTAAGGAGAGAGAAGGTGAAGATGATAATCAAATGAGATAATGATCTATCATAATATATATGAAGCATTATTTATTTATCCAAAAATTAAATAAAAGAATTAACAACCATGCTTCATAAATATCTATGAGTGATTCATCTCCATGAGTCATTAAGCATTTATGATGCATTAATGACATGGATGAATCACACAAACGAGTCACTAATCTCATTTAATGCAATGCCACCTTACCTCCCAAGTCACCACTCTTCTAGAAGCTTACCGACAAATTACGAGAACGCCCATCCAATCCGTGAAAACACGGAAAAACTTTAGACTGTATAAATCCAATAACCCGATACTAGAATCTGGCTTAAACCAAAACCGGCTAGTAAAAACTGTCCGAAAAGTCGTATGTGTGTAAACACACGTACGCGTCCAAACCCTTGTCGTAAAGCCATACGACCTCTATATCGTTTCGCCTGGAGCAGGGAAACTCTCTGTATGGGACTCTAAAGACTCGACACTATGCTGGCAGTGGGTTTAACCACAGACCGCAAGCGGCACTAGCTGTACGTAACGGTCCCCGGGTAGATGTCGATAAGAAGGACGATGAGGAAACCCATCCGAACTCCCACTGAGCCTGATGTGACAAGCTCCGTACAGTCCGGTCTGTTCGTCTAAGACTATCGCATATCGAGCCTAGGGGGCGGCAAGCGTCAGTCCCCTAATAACTGTATAAGTCGTGTCGGAGCGAAGCCCATTACACCCTGAGAAGCTACTGGAACCTACCAGTATATCTCGCTTGCCCTGGCCAGGGACTTTGCGTAATGGCTCTCTGACACAGCGCGATATCATCTCCCAATACCAGGAGAGACAAATCCTGTCTAACCACTACTGCCTCTAAGTGCCCGGGACTGCACCCAACTGCTACCTATTTGCACGACTCCTTTAAGCCGTGGTAGGGTAGCAATCTAAGAACAGTGGGACACACTCGATGCGAAGTAGCAGTGTCAAGTCTGCGGACTATGCTGTACTCATGTCACCTGGGAACTGTTAACTGACGATGGGTATAATACCAACCAACAGTTCCCCTGCGAGTCCTGTCCGGTGTACCTGTAACCTAACGAGCACCTGTATACTATCTCCAGTATGACGTACTGATAGCTGTGGGACAGACCATCTCCCCAATTGGGATGAGAAGCGTACACACTTAGTCTACACCGGAATATCGATGCCCTATCTCGATAATCCAACGACCAGGGACCTGTATAGGATGTTGCTTACAGACTACCCAGCTCTCACTAGTGTGACTGCCATCACAACGTTGGTAATCAAGCAAAGATCCTATGGGCTCTACTAATATGTATAAGTGATACGTTACAAGAAACATATGCACATATTAAAGTAGACACAAACCAAGTAGCATACTACCATTTTTAGCAAGACTGTATATACAACTGTGAATATCCCAAGCTTCCATTAAATAATATACAATCTAGTATGATACAATAATGGCCCCTAGGGCATATACACTAACAATCTCCCACTTGCACTAGGGCCATGAGCTGGCATATCGTAGACCTATCATCTCGAATAGCCTCTCGAACTGCGTCTGAGGAAGGGCCTTTGTGAATGGATCAGCAATGTTATTCTCCGTCTCTACTCTCTTCACCTCGATCTCCCGGCGATCTACGATCTCCCTGATCAGGTGATACCGCCTTAAGATGTGTCTGGACTTTTGATGGGACCTGGATTCCTTCGCTAAAGCTATAGCGCCGTTGTTATCACAATACAGAGGTATTGGACCAACACTGGAAGGAACCACCTGAAGTTCTGTGAGGAACTTCTTCATCCAGACAGCTTCTTTTGCGGCAACGCAAGCAGCTATGTACTCCGCTTCCATTGTTGAGTCAACAACGGTCTCCTGCTTGGAACTCTTCCAACAGACCGCCCCTCCATTGAGGGTAAAGACATAACCCGACATGGACATGGAGTCATCTTTGTCACTCTGGAAGCCGGAGTCGGCAAAGGCCTCCATCTGGAGGTCTTTTCCGCCATACACCAAGAATATCTCCTTAGCCCTCCTCAGGTACCTGAGAATGTTCTTTACTGCTATCCAGTGATTCTCCCCTGGGTTTGTGTAACACCCGGTCCTCTTGAATACCAATATTTGTATGTCTATTTCACTTATAAAATTTATTTAGTTTACTTATAATTATTTATATATTTAATAAACCCCGAGCCAGCCATTCCTTCTTTCTCCTCAAATTCCTTCATTTTTCCCTCAGCCATTTTTATATAAGGAATTTATTTCTAAGCCAAATTAAACTAAAAACCCCAGCTTTCTACCCTCAGCCCAATGATATTCCTCTTCAGCCCAAGGTTTGTAATAAAGGAAATGTAATATTTAAACCCAGCCAGCCTGCCCAACAACTTTCCCTCGGCCCATTCCCTTTAAATAAACCAAATTTTATTTTATCCTAAACCCGAGCCCACTCTCTATTTTTCCCCATCATTTTCTTTATTTTTCCAAACCCCTGGCCCAACTTTCCCCAGCCCGTTTCCTCTTTTTTCCCATTTAAATCTCTTTTTCTTTACTTGTACCGACCCACGCCCACATCATACCGACGACATCGCTCGTCTCCTCCTCCGAGCTTCGAACTCCTTCCCGACGACCACCATCGTCGACCGCAACTCATCATCATCATCATCGTCGTCATCGCCATCACCTCTCACTCCCCCAACCTGCACCTTCGACCCCCCTGGTAACTGACCAAACACCCATACACCCACTGCCCCGAGCTCCCCTCCACTGCGCGCCAGCCACCACCTTCACCTCCGACCTTCCTCCCTCTCCTTTCTCTCTCTCTCTCTCTCTGCTTGCTCTCTCTCTCTCTCTGTGCTTGCTCTCTCTCTCTGATTCTCTCTCATCTCTGCTCTCTCTGCTTGCTCTCTCTCTCTCTCTCCGCTCTCTCTCTTTCTCTCTCTATATCTCTAACTCTTTCTCTCTCTCTAAATTCTCCCTCTCTCCCTCTGCAATCTCTCTCCATCGGCCTCAACAGCATTAGCGATCCCCAGCCCCGACATCACCTGAGCTCGCAACAGCCCCTCCTCAAGCTCGAGCCAAGCCCAAGCTTAGCCGAGACTCGTCGTGCGTTTGCTACTCCGTGCCGGGACGTGTCACTACCGCCTTAACTGCCGTGCCATCAGTTCACCGTCTCCAGGCAAGTATTTTACTTGCTTACATGCTATTTACTTAAGTTACAATCTTTAATTACATAGATCATAAAGTTACAAGTTTAGATCAATTATGTGCCATACCCGTTCGATGTGTGTTTCCAATGAGAATACTTTTCTAATTTGACGGAACTAAATGGTATAAGCTGGTCCGTATGGCCGTGAATCTAGTGTGTGAATTTCGTTGGATAATATGACCGTTAACGACTAAAATGACTATCCCTAAGTTTACTAGTAAAACTGGAATTTTATTGTACCTGAAAACCGTTAAAATCGCCATAAATTATATACACACTTGAATGATGCGTTCGAGGGCTCAAATCGAAGCCAACTCGACGAACTTTAACCCTATACTAGTTTCCAGATATTCCTGTACTTAAACTGTGACAATATTTGGATTGGAGTGCGACTCTGGACTGCAGTCCAGAGCGACTCCAGTTGTTATTTACTGTCCCGTAATGGGTACCACACTGTTTCCTTAACTCGTAGATTGTGGAACTCCACTGTTTATTATAGGAGAATGTGTTAGCTAGACAACACAAGTGGTTTCATCCTGTTTCGTTATCGTTTGTTATTTAATCTGTAATTTAATAGATGTGGACGTATAACAGTCCAGAACAGATTCTGAGATGACATATTAATGTTAAACAGTGTATAACTCCTGACATGCAGATGCGATTGAAGATCTGTCTATTGCGTTGAAAACCTTACTAAAAACCCTAGATTTCATTCAACTGTAGCGTCGCTAAATTCTGATCCCAACTGGGATCAAAATGCGTTGCGAAACGGACTTCCGATTCTGAAACCGGATTTCCAGCCGTGAACGCTTAAAACGAAATGGCTATAATTAATGATCCTGGAACCCGATTGGCATGAAACTAAATTCGATGGATAGATAACTGAACATACAAATTATTACCTGTTTGTTGTTTCGCTAAACTGTACACGTTTGATTTATGATAATTTATGCAAGTGGTAGATTATTGATTCATGACATCCTAAACATGCTTTATATACTGTTTACGCATCATATCATACACATGCCACTGCATTGATAATCTAGTGATAACGTGTATTACCCAGTGTTAGGTATTAGAGATGATTGTGGCAAGTACGTTAGTGTTCGTGTATCAGTGAATAAGTGAAAGTGATACGTACTTGTACACAATCAGTGAACCTTATTATTCTATTGCATTGTCGACGTCTGTGGGATGCGTGTACGTGTGACTATAAGTGGTCTGGGACACTTATGGAAGCTCTTGCACGGGTGTCACAGATAAGGCACCAGACACTGCCATTTATCTTAGGTATTAGTCGGGACGTGCTTGATGGAGGTCCTGCATCCAGTTCTCATGCAGACTTGTCACAGACCGATTGGTATTTAGGGTTATGGTTAGCGTTTGATGTAGACCACGGGGTGTGGGGGTAGTTTATGTGTGAGTTCAACAGAATCTCGGGAGTCCCATGCCGGCTTATATATTTAGGGAGATATATAGAGATTTACAGGGTACGTGATTATTACCGTGATATACATGTTGGGCCCGTGGTCCCTTGCCTTTGGGTTCTACCCTTGGGTGGAGGATACTCGCGAGTGGTTGACTCTTACACTTAGACTGACGATAGGCTTAGTGACCTGTACAGTGAGACTTAGAGACTGATAGGGATACTGGCATTGATATATCTTACTTACTGTGTTGACATACGTGGCATATCGTTCTACTGCTTTTACTGTTCCGCTGCATTGATTACTGCATGTTCATATCCATACTGCCATTGATCTACTGTTATATATATCTATTATCACTGTTAGAATTGTCACATGATTTTATATATATTATATTGCTTTTGTGTCGCTCTGACGACCTGAGTATACATGCTCAGTGTGAGGAGAAGGTTTAGCCTGGACCAGAACTAGACGCACTTCACGGACATCTTGTTTAGCTATCCAGAGTTATATGTTTTGTTTCCCATCAGGTCAGTTCATTTTACTGTATTGTTCCAGTTACTGCATTTCTCATTACCTGCGCATTATTTACTGTTTACCATGAAAAACTAGAAGTTGAAGTGTGGCTACGGCAGGACATTTTCTTGACCGTAGGAGCATGGCTGGCCTTGTCAGCCCCTTGTATTCCGTATTTTGGGAAGCGGGGCGTGACATGGTTTAGTTGGTATCAGAGACCAGGTTTTGCTTCGATTGGGATTGCAGTTTTCTCTGTATAGCTCGACAATCAGTCTAGATTGTAAACTTGATATTCTTGATCCATATTCACATTGAGTGTTCTGCTATCCATTCACTAGGGTTTCAGGTGACTTAGCAAAGTTTCGTGGTTGTAATTGTGAACTACATCACGATTACACTACCATACTCTGTTTAAGTGACTTGGAGTCATACAGTTGATTTTTCCCGCTTGTAATAAATTTCATCACATCTGATATTCTTGAATCTTTGTTCAATCCATATTATATCCTTATAGCTTGTGCCTTGTATCATCCTCAAAATTATTGTTTCAGGATCATGTCTTCTAATGACTTTTCCTCTATCTCCACCCCCCCAGAATCAGACTGTTGAGATCCTGAGTGTACTGCAAGGTTTAAAGGAAGCCCAGGAGCGAACAAACGACTTGTTAGCTGAAGGACTGAGAAGGCAGGTGAGCCAGGCACCAGCAGGAGTCTCCAATCATAAAGGGATCCCTGTTAGACGAGGAAAAGAGAAGAAGATGAAGCGCCAATTAGTTTCCCCGCGACGGAAGCAGCAGAAGACCCCATGTTGTGGGTACTGTAAGAGGCTAGGACATCTTCAGAGGGATTGTCGCCGCGCCCAAGGGAAATGTCTTATTTGCAGATCCAGCGAACATCTTATCAACGGTTGCCCAAAAAGGAAGGAGCTATAAGGAGGAGACTCATCCACGCTCTCCACCTCCGCCAAGTGATGATTACTGCGTAGTTCGAATTTCGAGGATAAAGCGGACCCAACACAGGATTCAACTCGCGTGACGAGAAGGCAGCGGTCTAGCAATCAAAGAAGAATTTTCATGTTTTCCAATTTCAGTATTATGTTGTCATTCTCTTATAAACATTTCTTTCCGTTTGAAATCTTGTATCCATCGAACTTTTTAGTTTAATGAAATAAAAACTTTGAATCGTAATATATGTATCATTCTCTTGTCTTTTCCCCCTTATTCATACTATTCAATACCACAGCATTATTATCCTGATTTTCGGCTCTTGCCACCGCATATCTTTCTATACTTTGTACACTTAGCTATTTTCTTGAGGTATTCCACTGTCTAATCATGACTCTTTCTTTTCAGGCCATGGCCCACCCCGGAGCAGCGCCACATCTAGATGAGGATGCACAGTCATGCGTTTCCTTAGACCGCACACTGATGAGCTCGGATGACGAGATCAACGGTCCCCAGATCAATTTCGGAAACAGCGATTCAGAGGACGAAAGAGCAGCCATCCCAGAGTTTGACCTGATAGGCGATTCCGACGAAGAGGAAAGAGACCCTGAAGAGAACCCGGTAGAGGAAGACCCCAAGGAAGAACCGATAGAAGAAAATCCAGTGGAGGAAAATCCCATGGAAGAGAATCCAGAAGAAGAGAATCACATGGAATCGTACCTCGATGAAGAAGCTCCATCCGAGGAAGAAAGACCAAAAGATCAAGACCCTGCGGTGGAAGAACTCCCAATGGCTATACCTGCGAGGCGCTATGGAAATGAACGCCCCTACCTGAGCGCGCGAGCCTACCGCAACCTACTGAATCTCCACAATCGCGACTGACGGAATTTTTAGATGTTGTTTTCTCTGGTCACATAAATCTGTGTATAGTTTAGGGCCGTCTGTTACTTTTCGAGGGTGCCTTGTTTCAAATTGTCTTGAATGAAATAAATCTTCTGAGTTCGTAAACCTTTTGATTATTGGTTCACCTGATGCTTGGTTATTACTCATATCCATTTATTTTTCCTGCTGAGATCCCTGACTGTCCACCCCTACCCATTGTATTGTTTTCACCCTCGTTTCGATTAAAAAGTACCGCACCCTGATCCTTGGAATGGGCCACCATTCATCCTTCGTCTGTGCCTCGTTTGAGATCCTTCTGGGAGGAGAAGTTCATAGTGAAATCCCCGGGTTAGCTAACCCTTCGAAATTTTGATTCGCTTGAAGTACCGTCCGTTATCCTCCCCATATTTTTCCCTTGTAAGTCCTTGCTGCTCACCCTTACTTCCTGTGCTGACCCGATCCCAATCTCCTTAACATTCAGCCCAAAGCCGTCATACTCCAACCTTGTAATCCTTACCCTAGCTAGCCATATACATTTTTGTGTTTTCCTATTACCCTATATATATTTAGAGACTTTATTATTCGAAATTTGGTTTTCATTATCTTGTATTTGTCGAAGAGTGCGTATTATTGACTACTTAGCTTTATGTATTTCAAAGCACACTACTATTATCTTTATTTTCAGTAGCGCAACCTTACACCGCGCATACTTTTGTTCCATATTTCCTAATTTCACTATACAAGCTTTCTAAATTATTTTAACCCTATTTTATCGATACGTTATCCTAAAATGTTTTAACCTACCGACTAATTCCCACTACTTTATTGTCATTACTTTATTTTCGAGTTTTGTGCCTATGATTACTATTATAAATGGTTGAGCCTTATACTTATTATTTCTGCTTGCTTTTGATAGGCTTAGATATGCACATATTTGGGTTTCGACTTTTATCGAACACGCCTTGATTATTATTGTTCGCTATTGTTATCTAAATTCTCGTATACATGTAGCTACCCTTATAGTTGTTCCTGCTTTATATCTATTTAGATCTATATTTTTGTATGTTATTCTTACGTATTTATACCTTCAGATATCTTCGTCCATGTATTTTTAGTATATCTTCATGTGTTAGTGTGCAATATAATAGCTTTCACTTATGTTTGTATAACTTATCGTTATTTTAAATTTCGAGGACGAAATTTTTGTAAGGGTGGTATGATGTAACACCCGGTCCTCTTGAATACCAATATTTGTATGTCTATTTCGCTTATAAAATTTATTTAGTTTACTTATAATTATTTATATATTTAATAAACCCCGAGCCGGCCATTCCCTCCTTCTCCTCAAATTCCTTCATTTTTCCCTCAGCCATTTTTATATAAGGAATTTATTTCTAAGCCAAATTAAACTAAAAACCCCAGCTTTCTACCCTCAGCCCAATGATATTCCTCTTCAGCCCAAGGTTTGTAATAAAGGAAATGTAATATTTAAACCCAGCCGGCCGGCCCAACAACTTTCCCTCGGCCCATTCCCTTTAAATAAACCAAATTTTATTTTATCCTAAACCCGAGCCCACTCTCTATTTTCCCCCATCGTTTTCTTTATTTTTCCAAACCCCTGGCCCAACTTTCCCCAGCCCGTTTCCTCTTTTTTCCCATTTAAATCTCTTTTTCTTTACTTGTACCGACCCACGCCCACATCACACCGACGACGTCACTCGTCTCCTCCTCCGAGCTTCGAACTCCTTCCCGACGACCACCATCGTCAACCACAGCTCATCATCATCATCGTCGTCGTCGTCGTCGTCGCCATCACCTCTCACTCCCCCAACCTCCACCTTCGACCCCCCTGGTAACTGACCAAACACCCATACACCCACTGCCCCGAGCTCCCCTCCACTGCGTGCCAGCCACCACCTTCACCTCCGACCTTCCTCCCTCTCCTTTCTCTCTCTCTCTCTACTTGCTCTCTCTCTCTCTGATTCTCTCTCATCTCTGCTCTCTCTGCTTGCTCTCTCTCTCTGATTCTCTCTCATCTCTGCTCTCTCTGCTTGCTCTCTCTCTCTCTCTGCTCTCTCTCTCTTTCTCTCTCTCTAAATTCTCCCTCTCTCCCTCTGCAATCTCTCTCCATCGGCCTCGACAGCATCAGCGATCCCCAGCCCCGACACCACCTGAGCTCGCAACAGCCCCTCCTCAAGCTCGAGCCAAGCCCAAGATTAGCCGAGACTCATCGTGCGTTTGCTACTCCGTGCCGGGACGTGTCACTACCGCCTTAACTACCGCACCATCAGTTCACCGTCTCCAGGCAAGTATTTTACTTGCTTACATGCTATTTACTTAAGTTACAATCTTTAATTACATAGATCATAAAGTTACAAGTTTAGATCAATTATGTGCCATACCTGTTCGATGTGTGTTCCCAATGAGAATACTTTTCTAATTTGACGGAACTAAATGGTATAAGCTGGCCTGTATGGCCGTGAATCTAGTGTGTGAATTTCGTTGGATAATATGACCGTTAACGACTAAAATGACTATCCCCAAGTTTACTAGTAAAACTGGAATTTTATTATACCTGAAAACCGTTAAAATCGTCATAAATTATATACACACTGGAATGATGCGTTCGAGGGCTCAAATCGAAGACAACTCGACAAACTTTAACCCTATACTAGTTTCCAGATATTCCTGTACTTAAACTGTGACAATATTTGGATCGGAGTGCGACTCTGGACTGCAGTCCAGAGCGACTCCAGTTGTTATTTACTGTCCCGTAATGGGTACCACACTGTTTCCTTAACTCGTAGATTGTGGAACTCTGCTTTTTATTATAGGAGAATGTGTTAGCTAGACAACACAAGTGGTTTCATCCTGTTTCGTTATCGTTTGTTATTTAATCTGTAATTTAATAGATGTGGACGTATAACAGTCCAGAACAGATTCTGAGATGACATATTAATGTTAAACAGTGTATAACTCCTGACGTACAGATGCGATTGAAGATCCTTATATTGCGTTGAAAACCTTACTGAAAACCCTAGATTTCATTCAACTGTAGCATCGCTAAATTCTGATCCCAAATGGGATCAAAATGCGTTGCGAAACAGACTTCCGATTCTGAAACATGATTTCCAGCCGTGAACGCTTAAAACGAAATGGCTATAATTAATGATCCTGGAACCCGATTGGCATGAAACTAAATTCGATGGATAGATAACTGAACATACAAATTATTACCTATTTATCGTTTCGCTAAACTGTACACGTTTGATTTATGATAATTTATGCAAGTGGTAGATTATTGATTCATGACATCCTAAACATGCTTTATATACTGTTTACGCATCATATCATACACATGCCACTGCATTGATAACCTAGTGATAACGTGCATTACCCAGTGTTAGGTATTAGAGATGATTGTGGCAAGTACGTTAGTGTTCGTGTATCAGTGAATAAGTGAAAGTGATACGTACTTGTACACAATCAGTGAACCTTATTATTCTATTGCATTGTCGACGTCTGTGGGATGCGTGTACGTGTGACTATAAGTGGTATGGGACACTTATGGAAGCTCTTGCACGGGAGTCACAGATAAGGCACCAGACACTGCCATTTAACTTAGGTATTAGTCGGGACGTGCTTGATGGAGGTCCTGCCTCCAGTTCTCGTGCAGACTTGTCACAGACCGATTGGTATTTAGGGTTATGGTTAGCGTTTGATGTAGACCACGGGGTGTGGGGTAGTTTAAGTGTGAGTTCAACAGAATCTCGGGAGTCCCATGCCGGCTTATATATTTAGGGAGATATATGGAGATTTACAGGGTACGTGATTATTACCGTGATATACATGTTGGGCCCGTGGTCCCTTGCCTTTGGGTTCTACCCTTGGGTGGAGGACACTCGCGAGTGGTTGACTCTTACACTTAGACTGACGATAGGCTTAGTGACCTGTACAGTGAGACTTAGAGACTGATAGGGATACTGGCATCGATATATCTTACTTACTGTGTTGACATACGTGGCATATCGTTCTAATGCTTTTACTGTTCCGCTGCATTGATTACTGCATGTTCATATCCATACTGCCATTGATCTACTATTATATATATCTATTATCACTGTTAGAATTGTCACATGATTTTATATATATTATATTGCTTTTGTGTCGCTCTGACGACCTGAGTATGCATGCTCAGTGTGAGGAGAAGGTTTAGCCTGGACCAGGACTAGACGCACTTCATGGACATCTTGTTTAGCTATCCAGAGTTATATCTTTTGTTTCCCATCAGGTCAGTTCATTTTACTGTATTGTTCCAGTTACTGCATTTTTCATTACCTGCGCATTATTTACTGTTTACCATGAAAAACTAGAAGCCGAAGTGTGACTACGGCAGGACATTTCCTTGACCGTAGGAGCATGGCTGGCCTTGTCAGCCCCTTGTATTCCGTATTTTTGGAAGCGGGGTGTGACAGTTTGCTTGATACCGGCTTACTACGCTCAATGCGTATGCTACATCTGGTCTGGTACATAACATCACATACATTATAGAGCCTACCGCTGAAGCGTAGGGTATAATCGACATGCGATCCCTTTCCAAATCAGTATTGGGAGACATATCTTTGGAGAGGGTGATTCCGTGACAAGCCGGTAGGTTACCGCGCTTAGAATCTTCCATACTGAATCTCTTCACTATGGTGTCTATGTACCTGGACTGCAAAAGTCCCAACATCCTCTTTGATTTATCACGATAGATCAGGATCCCCAGAATGTAGGTGGCATCACCCAGGTCTTTCATGGAGAATTTCTGTGACAAGAATCTTTTGACTGACTGTAACATAGGAATATCATTTCCTATTAGGAGAATGTCATCCACGTATAATACGAGGAATACTACAGCTCTCCCTACAATCTTACTGTATATGCATGGTTCATCTGGATTTTTGATAAAGTCAAATTCTTTGACAGCATCATCAAAACAGATGTTCCAACTCCGCGATGCTTGCTTTAGTCCATAAATGGACTTAAGCAGCTTGCATACTTTACCGCTGCTTCCACTCTGAATGAATCCCTCTGGCTGATCTATATAGACGCTTTCTTCCAAATTACCATTTAGAAAATCGGTTTTTGCGTCCATCTGCCAGATTTCATAATCGTGGAAGGCAGCAATAGCAAGAAGGACCCGAATGGATTTAAGTATAGCCACTGGAGAAAAGGTTTCGTCATAGTCCAAACCAGGTCTTTGACGAAAACCTTTTGCAACAAGTCTAGCCTTAAAGGTTTCAACCTGTCCATCTACACCAATCTTCTTTCTGAAGATCCATTTGCATCCTACGGGTTTTACCCCATCTGGAGCAATGTCCAAAATCCATACTTTGTTAGTGTACATGGACTCCATTTCGGTCCGCATTGCATCCAGCCATTTTACCGAGTCGCCGCTCTGAATGGCTTGGTGGAAGCTAGTAGGGTCATCATCATCAATGACGCAATCCTCTCTATCCCCATCTATGAGAAAACCGTAGTATCTCTCAGGCGGATGAGACTGCCTACTACTTCTGCGGAGTGGCGCTGGGATGTCCGGTTCTTCTGAAACTTCTGGTTCTACCATACTTTCAGTAACAACTTATGGGTCTGGAATTTCATCCAGTTCTACTGCGCTCCCACTCTTCTGATTTTCTAAAAATTCAGCTTCTAAGAAGTGGGCATGACGAGAAACAAAAACCTTTTGTTCCTCTGCGTAATAGAAATAATATCCCATGGAGTTCTTTGGATATCCCACAAACTTACACAGTACTGAGCGTGCCTCGAGCTTGTCCGCATGCTGCCTTTTTACAAAAGTTGGACATCCCCATGCCTTCAGGTACTGAAGACAGGGTTTCTTCCCACTCCACATCTGATATGGTGTGGTAGGCAAAGTTTTGGTTGGAACCTTGTTCAAAAGATATGCTGCTGATTCTAGCGCATAACCCCAGAAAGATCGCGGTAACTCAGCCTTACTCATCATGGAATGAACCATATCCAATAGGGTTCGATTCCTCCTTTCTGATACACCATTGTGTTGTGGTGTGTATGGAGGAGTAAGCTGAGAGAGAATTCCATTCTCTTTTAAGTAACCCAGGAACTCGGCACTTAAGTATTCACCACCTCGATCAGATCTCAGTGTCTTGATACTTTTGCCTGTTTGGTTTTCCACTTCATTCTTGTATTCCTGGAATTTCTCAAAAGCCTCGGATTTATGCTTCATCAAGAAGACATGTCCATACCTAGAGAAATCATCCGTAAAAGTAATGAAGTAGGAATAACCACCTCGTGCATGTGTAGAATTTGGACCGCACACGTCACTGTGTACGAGTCCCAAGAGCTTGCTCGCTCTTACTCCGTGTCCAGTAAATGGAGTTTTTGTCATCTTTCCTATGAGACAAGATTCACAAGTAGCATAAGATTGATATTCGAACGGATTCAAATATTCTTCTCTATGTAACTTAGTCAACCTTCTCTCATTGATGTGACCTAGTCTACTATGCCATAAGAAAGCCTGATTTAATTCCGGAGACTTTCTTTTAAGTGTATTCTGGACATTGAAAACCTAAGCTTGACTTAATACGTATATACCGTTATCTAATGTACTTGACCCAATCAGAACTTGATTTAGGTGGATGTTAACTACATCGCTTATGAATGTAAAATCATATCCCTCTCTCGAAAGTGAGGACACTGATATGATATTACAATTCATACTAGGGATATATAAACAGTTACGTAAAATCAATATATGCCCACTTGTCAAACCTAGGCGATATTCTCCCACGGATTCAGCGTTTACTGTCATTCCGTTTGGAACTTTGAGAGACCAATCACCTACCTTTATAACTTTACGGTTTCTCAAAGCATGTAATGAATTACAGATATGACATCCTTCTCCGGTATCTAATACCCAGGAAGTAGAGTTAATTGACAAACAGTTCTCAATAACAAACACACTTGAGGCTGAAGCCACAACATGCTTCGTATCCTGGTTACTGGCTTCTAAAGCCCTGCAATCGTTCTGCCAATGTCCAATCCCATAATAATAGGAACTACCCTCTTTTACTACATTAAGTCCCGAAACTTTTGCCCTTCTCTTTTCTTCTGCTTCCCTGGTTTCCTTCAGGGTAGAAGGTAGAGACTGTAGAATCAAGTCAGTATCTGACCTGTTTCCCAATGTGGTTTCCAGGTCCTGGAGCTCATTAATATAGCTAGTCATTGTAAGGACGCTGTCCCCTACAAATGACCCGACGGCCAATCTCGCTTGAATTAATTCGGTCGAGGTCTCATATCTTGTGATATGAGATTGCTCTCCATATAAATCTTTATTATGGAGAAAGATGGAAACTGAGTCCATCTTCTCGTGCTGCTTCTGGTATATACCATCAACTGAAGCTAACACGAGGCACTTGACTTTCGCTTTATCCTTTTCCCTTGTCTGTCGGATATCCATATCCGTGACGGTGGAAACTGGACCTGGGACGGTGGGATCTTGAGTAGTAATAGGGTGGTCTAGTTTGTTACAGGCAATGGACATCTGGACAGACCTTTTCCAGTCAAATAAGTCAGATTCAGTCAAATTGTTATCTAGATGTAACCTATGTGTGGTCACAAGGTCGCTGCAATTAAGAGAGAGAGAAGAAAACACTATTAGCATGATGCTCTTGCAAGTTTAGAGTGGTTTTAATTTTATCTAAACAGGATGGCTCCCACTGTTTCTCGAATCCTTCCTCAAACCATAAAAGAAGAATTAGCCAGAACTATTCTCACCGTATAATACTTGCATAACCGTTCAGCCAGGCCAGTGTCGATACTTCGGAGGGAGGTTTTCCAACGCTTTCCGCGAAGTTCCTTAATTAAATAACCTCTTTTCTCTGGGGGCGTAACCCCGCTGACACCTTTTCTAGGCACCTACTTGGTTTATAGCATTGATCGTTAAGTGACGAATCTCCTGATAAGTAGTATATACTCACAGTAGGATCGGAATCCAAATATCATCGTATGACAATGTTGAAGGAATCCTACCAACATTCATCAAACTCCAAATGGTATGCAATACTTGCAAGTTGCAGTTTCTTGAAAAACTCCCGATGTGGATTTTTGCCCCATGCTCTTATGACCTTGACGAAAGCCAACAAATCATAAGTCACATGTCAAGTTCTGCCCATCATTATCTTTGTCAATTTGAAACCCACCCGTACATACCCTTGACGAAAACCAACAAGGTAATACGACTGTCCCAAACCAACTCATCTATCTATGCAACAAATGAATACCCCAGCAGCTACCAAACACTATGCCTTGACGAAAGCCAACAAACAATAGCTTGAATACTACTGGCCATCCATAAGAAATGACGGAGGGCTACGACTGGTTTTTGTTAGTTAATATGTATGCCCTAGAGGCCATTACTATACATAGAATGTATATTGTAGTGGATGCTTGGACATATATAGGAGGACTTTCTTGCTCGACATGATAGTATGCCTATCTTGTTGCACTTTACCTTAACGTGTATACTGATTGTCTCTTTGTTACATGTTAGTAAAGCCCTTAGGATATGTACTGACTACCTGGACTATGATGCGGATCATACTAGTGGGCACATGGTAGTCCATAAGTACATCCTTCAAGGTCCCTAGTCATGGGTGTATCGAGACGGGGCATCGATATACCAGAATAGACTAGCGTATACCTTCTCGACCCATACAGATGGGGGATGGATGATCCCATATCCATTGGTGTTTGACATCAGAGATGATATACGGGTGCTCAGTGGAGACTGGGTACACTGGACGGACTCGCCAAGAACTCCCAGATGGTATTATACCTTACATCAGATGGCAGTTCTCTGGTGACACTGGTACAGAGTAGTCTGTTGACCCGAGATCGTCATAGTGTCTTATGTGGTTCCCACTGTGCTTTGATTTCCACCTTACCATGTCCAAGAGGGCATGCAAAACGGTGGTTTTTGGGTACAGTCCCGAATCACATGGAGGCAATGAGCGATAGGAGGGGATTCGTCTCTCCCGGTATTAGGGAGTTGATGTTGCGCTGTGTTCGATTGGCTATAACCGGAAATCCCTGGCCAGGGTTACTTGAGATTTACCGGTAAGTGTTACCAGTAGTTTCTCGAACTGTTATAGACCTCATATCGACACGACTTATCGAGCTATTGGGGTCTGACGTTTACCACCCCTAGGCAAGATATGCGACATATCAGACGAACAGACCGGACTGTACGGTAAGTGTTACCGGTTGGATTCACAGGAGTGTGAGCGGGCTTGCTCGTTGATCTTCTGATCGCTCAATACCCGGGTGGCCGTTACGTTTAGCAGACCGCTTGCGGCTTGTGGGTGTTGATATGATCATCACCTGCTGCCGGCGTATTGACGAGTCTTTAGAGTCCTACACAGAGATTTCCTGGCTCAAGCGAAACGAAATAGGAGCGCATATGAGATATGTACGGGACCGAGAATAATACCAGTATGTGATACTGTATTCTATTCTCGCGATTTGTATCATCGCAGGTTATATGTGATATAGCCGGGTTACCGAATCAAGTGTTGATTCGATACATTGATACACTAGATATTAGTCGGTTATATGCAGTATGACCGGATCATTAAATCAAGTGTTGATTTAATGATTTAATGTATAATTATATATTTGATATATTACTTTGCATTAACTAATATTGGTTCACATAAGATGGATTTTCTCACTGATGTGCACATTGTATATGTGATATATTTTTGTGCACTTGATTGTATCATGTTTGATGATACATGCAAGCTTGGGTGTATGTTTACTTTAAACCATGTTTAAGTGAACGGTTAGGGTTTTGTTATCTTTTCTTAATTATTTACTTTTATTTATTTATTTTAAGGAAAGAAACAAATTGGTGGCTTCTTTTGTTTTTACCTTGAAGCTTCATGAAGCTTTGACCACTTTGTTTTTCCTTAACCCTAACCATTCAACTAAACCCTAGTTTATTCTCTACACTTGTAAAACTCACCCATGGTTGCATTATGATAAGAATGACTTGGATTTTCTTTTGAAGATATTTCTTTTTATTCTTTCTTCATCTTCATCTTCATCAAGCTTCATAAAAGCTTGCTATGCTTCAATGGTGCCTTGAGAAAAAGAGTGAGAAATCCAATTCTAAAGTGAACCCACTTTCTATTTCTTCATCCTCTACCACTTGCCATATAGTATAGGGTGTTTTCTTCATAAGTTTCATGACTTGGTGAAGTTGGAGCTTGATCTTGAGTTGCCTCGACGTAGATCATCTTCGGCATCGAAGTCGTCGACCTAGCTCGATCAATTTCTCCGATGAAACCATCGCCAGAGTCTGGGATCCGATGATCGCAGCGAAGGGACATCGTCACGGAGCTATGGAGGTGGAGGACACGGATCTACAAAGGTTGTATTTTCGGTTTCACTTAGTGTAAATGTGATTTACTTTCATTTTTGTTTCGCCTAAACTCTAGTTAACGATCTTTGCTTAGGGTTTCTCGGCACCTAAAATTTGAATTTGGCATGGTTGATACCTTGTGGAACCTCTTGAGTGTGCCTAGGAACCCTACAGTGGTATCAGAGCCTAGCTAGAGCCTTAGGCGAACTGTAGACGATGTTAGAAATCCGATCGAGTTACGAAACCCTAACCAAGACCACTCTCTGTACATTTTCTGAAAATATGGATTTTTCCAATTAAAAATATGCAGAAAAATAAGCAGGTTTTATATGAATTAACTGTGCAAAACGGGGTCCTAACTCCGTCAAACTGCCGCGGAACCGCGGCCGTACCTAACGTGGCGCGGCGGTTCCGCGGCCATACTATTGATTCTTTGACCACACTTTGCACAGTAATGTTTATACTTTGACTCCATGTGTTTTCTGCGTAATTTAATCTTACTCAAGTATTGAGTATTCCGGTTGTATTGGAGTTCGTAGATTCGATCGGATTGTCAAACTTTGTCTATGTGTTTTTCCGGGTAATTTTAGAATATGTTAAAAAGTTCGACCGAGATATAAATACCCAATTTTTTCCACTGCCGGGAAATTTCCAATTGTTGGATTTTTTCTGTAGTTTAATGACGTTCTAAGTAGTGCAAAGTAACGTGATGGTCCCTCTAGAAGACAACAACCTTAACTCGATTATGTGACCGTCTTGACTGCCCTTTGAACCTTAGGGTTTGGGGACAGTACGGCATGCCACATGTGAGGCGTTTGGCTTGGCCCTTCTACGGCTGGACCGTTGTACTGAGGCATGAAGTGAATATTTTTAAACCTATTTCATGTGTTGATCTGTTTCGGGAAAAACTTGGGTGTTTGATTGTTCGATCGGAAAGTTTAAACATTTTCTGTTTATCTGGAATGTGATACAATATTTGGAATTCACAAGTAGTTATGAGATAACTATATGAATGTTATAAACATAGCACTTTAGTCTCACTTTATCGGTAGCCACGGGATTTTGATGTGATCAAAAGTCCGTCGCAACCACGTAGCGTACGCGGATACTCGCCGGATAAACTTAATAGACAGCTACACCCCTTAGCCCCGACCAGTGACTGTAGGAGAACCCCGTCGCCGAAAGCATCCGTTCGGGTGCTTGCGGTAGCGGTGTTTTGCCTTGGTGCACTTCGTCGACGGTATCAGGGGGTGCGGCCGCCTACTTAAGTTTGCGACGAGCATTTCGATCAGAATGTCGGGAATCCTGTTGAATTGCCCGACTTGATATTGAAAAGAGTTTTCGATAATGAGACTAAAATGCGGGGTTTATAATTGTTAGGCATGCGATGTCTAAGGAATTCATTTGATTAGGCATGCGATGTCTAAAGAGGTTGCGGATTCCAACTGTTGTAGTTTTACACTTTCTTTTCTGCGACCGTAAGTGTAATATGTGATATCGCCGGTTTCGTTGCTATATGTCAACGACAATTGGGATACGCATGTTTACTTACGTGATGACATGTGATGTTATGTGTTGCTGGTTATGTTATATTGGATCGTCGTGTTTGAATAGCCGGGGGTTTTTATGTGAGATGAGTGTTTTTCATTTTCATTCATGTAAAAACTTGTATGTAATATTCTTTTATTGGGGCACTTCCAGGTTGCGGAAGATGTCACCTTTTGTATATTATTTACTTTTCCGCACTAGGATAGACCCAAGGAGGAGGGCACAAGTAACCGGGTTCTGAGTCTAGTGGGAGACTAACTCGAGGAGTCGAGTCCGGGTCTCCTAACTCTAGAATTGGTAGGGTTGCTTGCCGCTCTCGTAGGGGTCTAGGGGTATGGGTTTGGCTATTCATCGCGACCGTGGAATCCGTGTTTTATACTGGCTCGTATTGCAAACACGGACGTTCTAGTATATCCAATATTTCATATGATTCTTCTGCTGCGATATCTGTGATGTGATCATTTGATATGTTGTGATAGATACTGTATATAGTATATATGATATATTATATAGACGTTACTTATGTTTTACATCCGCGCTAGCCCTGCCCCGCTCTGCCGTTAGTTACCTAACCTAACGGTGCACGAAGGGACATCGAGGCGAATGCGGATGGCATAAGTGTACGCCGTATTTATCTGTGATGTTTAGGTACTTTAATGATGGGACTTCATTAATATGATTAATGAAAGTAAAAGAAACCTAAAGATGTTGTGGAATCGAATTTCAAAAATAAAACAGGTAGCTGCAGTTCTTGCTTTGCACAGCGGTATATATGATATATCCTGCACCTTATTCGATGAGGAAAGGGCCGACGATCCCTTCACCGGGAGTGACCCCTTTAGCAATAACTGGCAGATGCTACACACTCGGTTTGTCTTTTGATAGCTTCTATAGTTTCTGCTTTGCACAGTGATATATATGATATATCCCGCATCTTATTCGATGAGGAAAGGGCCAACGATCCCTTCACCGGGAGTGACCCCTTTAGCAAAACTAGAAAAGCCTCGAAAACACTCCATTTCAAAATCATTTGATTCTACAACGATATCAAGTTCATTACGTAATAGGTTTTCAGAAAAACCTGTCGTAGCCCTCCGTCATTTCAGATAAGTCCTGCTTAGTATTCGTGCTGCGTTTGTTGGCCTTGTCAAGGCGCAGTGTGCGGTAGCTAACCAGTATTTATCTGCTTATGCATATGATGTAGATTGGGTTAGGGTAGTCGTACGGCCTTGTTGACCTTGTCAAGGGTCGTGCGGGTGGGTTTGATTCAATCAAGAAATGACGGGTTGAACTTGACTTACGGTCTATGGTTTGTTGACCTTGTCAAGGTCATAGATCGTTTGGGGCAAAATATTATCGGGAATTTCAAGTGTTGAAATTTGCAATGAGATTGCATACCTTCTATGAGATAGTTGGATCCCGATACCCGCTGCGAGTAATTGTTACTCCTGGGAGAGTTTTACACATTACAATTAGCCGATCAAGTAGGTGTCTAGAAAGGTGTCAACGAGGTTACGCCTCTGGGAAAACGAGGTTTACATTAATTAGGTTCGTGCGAAAGCACGGGGGACCTCTCTCAAAGTACCGACACTGACCTGGCTAAAAAATTGGCGAACTTGTAGTGTGTAATTAATCCCGGCTAGTCTTTCCTTTTAGGGTTTGAAGAAAGATTTGATAAAAACAGTGGGAGCCATCCTTATTAGATAAAATAATAACCAATCTATTCTTGCAAGAGCGCACGCTGAGTGTTTTCTTCTCTCTCTCTCTCCAGGTAGCGACCATATCACGCCTTAATCAAGATAATAATACGGAATATTGACCGAACCCGCTTGTTATACTGAGCTGGGGAACGTTGGTCCCGCTCCAACTTATAATTGTTATAAGACAGAGCAGGAAATTGGGGATTACCAGAATTCCCGTGCCGCCCAAACGAAGAAAGTGCATACTGATGCATCATCTTCGGGTGTGTTCATTACTAAGAACTGTTTCTTTGTATCCTCTACGTCCTGGGTATTTGATACCAGATCAGGATCCCAGATATGTAATCTGTTACATAGGGCTACAGAAAGGTAGAGAGCTGAGATCGGGTGATAAGTTTCATGAGACAGAAAATGGTGCAAGTGTTGCAGCCAAGTCTGTTGGTCACTGTCACCCTGTATTCCAAATACATTGATTCTGAACGAATGTTATTAGATACCGAACCTGATATACAAAATCATATCAGTCTCTTTATTAGTAAAGAAAGGATATAATTTTGTATTGTTGGATAATGTTTTGAACATTTCCTATATCAAGAGTTGATCGGTTCAGGCACGTTATGTAAAAGCATTAATGTTCTAAATCAAACTGCAGTTCTTAGTATATAAAACACACACAAGAGGAAGAGTTCAGAAATGAATAAATCCTTCTTGAGGTATTGTAGACTAGGTCATATCAATGCGACCCGACTAGCTGAAGTTATATATAGATGCATATTTAAATTAGTTTGAATTTACATCTTGTGAAACTTGCCAGTCATGTCACAGAGATAAGATGACCACAACTCTGTTTATTGGAAATAGAGAAAGAGTTAGTAAACTCTTGGGATTGATATATGTTGATGTATGTAAGCTCCCCCGTCTACATATGCCAGGACCGGTTCGTTGTACTTCATTACATTCTCTGATGATCTCTCAAGATTCAGTCATATGTTCCTGTTGAAACACAAGTCCGAACCTTTTGAGATATTCACAGAATATAAGTTAGAAGTAGAGAACCAAAATAAGGGTATAAGTATTATGTCCTTTGATGTGATCAGGGACGAGAATACTTGTGCATAGAATTCCTGGATTGTTCTAAAGGAGAATGAGATTCTCTCTCCGTATTACTCCTCTGAATATACCACAGCACAACGGTGTATCGGGACGGAGCAACCGCACCATATTAGATATGGTATGCTCTATGATGAGTACTACTGAGTTACCTATTTCCTTTTGGGGGTTGTGCACTTGAGAAGTTGCATACCTATTGAATTGGATTCGAATCAAATCAGTGCCTACCACTCCATATAAGATATGGTATGGGAAGAGCCCATGTCTTAAGCTAGTTAAGATTTGGGGTTGACCGGCCTATGTCTAAAAGCAAAATCCGGACAAGCTCGAGGCAAGGTCTGTAATGTAGAACTGGAAAGGTTCCAGCTATACAAACTACAGTAGATGATTTGATAAAACCAAAGGATTCAATAGTTACCAACGAACCTCAGCCTCTCCGCCGATCTAGTAGGGTTTCTCACCCACCTGAGAGATACTTCTGTTTCTCTATGACAGTGGGAGCGAGGATTGCATCATAAGATGATGACCCAACTAGTTTCGAGCAGGCCATCGAGAGTAGGGACTCTGTAAGAATGGCTGGATGCTTAGCGATCTGAGATGGAATCCATGTACACCAACAAAGTATGGACTTTGGTTGCTATATCTGAAGGGTTAAATCCCAATCAGGAGCAAGTATATCTTGAGAAGATTACCTGGTGTAGATGGAAAAGTTGAGACTTTCAAAGCTAGACTTGTTAAAGGTTTGCATCGTAGACCAGTTGTGGCTAATAATGAAACCTTTTCTGGGGCCTATGCTTAAGTCCATCCAGATCCTACTTGCCACGGCTACATACCATGACTACGATATCTGGTGGTTGGGTGCCATGACTGCTTTTCTAAATTATGTTTTAGAAGAGGGCGTCTATAAGTACACATCCAGAGGGCTTCGTAGATAGTGGGAGCAGCGGAAACGTGCACAAGTTGCTTTATGGGATAAAGCAGGCATCGCGGAGTTGGAACGTCTGTTTTGATGTGGTAGTCAAAGAGTTTGACTTCATCAAAATAGTAGATGAACCTTGTATATACAAAAAGGTAGTAGGGAGTATGGTGGTGATCCTCGTAGAGTACTTGGATGACATACTCTTGATAGGGAAGGAGTTTCCTATGCTACGCTCAGTCAATCTCCGCTTATCACAAGGAGTCTTCATATAGGATCAAAGTGATACCTACTAAATCCTGGTTTTTGGATCTATGAGATAGACCTAATTGGATATTGAGACTCTCACTAGTTGTAGTGAGATGGTATCAGTTGATCCTGGGGAGAATCACTGGAAAGGTTCCAGAGTGATAAGGACGACTGAAAGTCAGTCACAGGCATTGTCTTTACCCTCAAAAAAGGGATGGTATGTTGGAAGAGTTCCAAGTTAGATACCGTGACATACTAGACGATAAAGGCTGGATACATCGCTACTTAAGATGCTACCAAAGAGGCAGTCTGGATGTATATTTGTTCATGAGATGAACTTAGTTCCTCCCATTGTGTGACAATGGAGTTGTGGCTTATGCCTAGGAACGTCTGTCCTATCATTAATCCAGATACATTCTGAGGCAGTGTCACCTGATCATGGAGATGGTTGATCTCCAAGGGATCGAGGTCAGGAGAGTAGACTCAAAGGACAACACGGCGGATCCACTCACAAAGGCCTTTTCCCAGAGAGAGACTATTATGGGATGGTTGAGTACGAGATACTACAACTACTGCTATCAGATGGCCCTAGTGCAAGTGGGAGATTGTTAGTTATATGTATGCCCTAGAGGCCATTACTATACATAAGATGTATATTGTAGTGGATGCTTGGACATATATAGGGAGGACTTTCTTGCTCGACATGATAGTATGCTATCTGGTTGCACTTTACCTTAACGTGTACACTGATTGTCTCTCTGTTACATGTTGGTAAAGCCCTTAGGATGTGTACTTGACTACCTGGACTATGATGCGGATCATACTAGTGGGGACATGGTAGTCCATAAGTACATCCTTCAAGGTCCCTAGTCGTGGGTGTATCGAGACAGGGCATCGATATACCAGAGTAAACTAGCGTATACCTTCTCGACCCATACAGATGGGGGATGGATGATCCCATATCCATTGGTGTTTGACATCAGAGATGATATACGGGTGCTCAGTGGAGACTGGGTACACTGGACGGACTCGCCGAGAACTCCCAGATAGTATTATACCTTACATCAGATGGCAGTTCTCTGGTGACACTGGTACAGAGTAGTCTGTTGACCCGAGATCGTCATAGAGTCTTGTGTGGTTCCCACTGTGCTTTGATTTCCACCTTACCACGTCCAAGAGGGCATGCAAAATGGTGGTTTTTGGGTACAGTCCCGAATCACATGGAGGCAATGAGCGATAGGAGGGGATTCATCTCTCCCGGTATAGGGAGTTGATGTTGCGCTGTGTTCGATTGGCTATAACCGGAAATCCCTGGCCAGGGTTGCTGAGATTTACCGGTAAGTGTTACCAGTAGTTTCTCGAACTATTATAGACCTCATATCGACACGACTTATCGAGCTATTGGGGTCTGACGTTTACCACCCCTAGGCAAGATATGCGACATATCAGACGAACAGACCGGACTGTACGGTAAGTGTTACTGGTTGGATTCACAGGAGTGTGAGCGGGCTTGCTCGTTGATCTTCTGATCGCTCAATACCCGGGTGGCCGTTAAGTTTAGCAGACCGCTTGCGGCTTGTGGGTGTTTGATATGATCATCACCTGCTGCCGGCATATTGACGAGTCTTTAGAGTCCTACACAGAGGTTTCCTGGCTCAAGCGAAACGAAATAGGAGCGCATATGAGATATGTGCGGGACCGAGAATAATGCCAGTATGTGATACTGTATTCTATTCTCGCAATTTGTATCATCGGCAGGTTATATGTGATATAGCCGGGTTACCGAATCAAGTGTTGATTCGATACATTGAAACACTAGATATTAGTCAGTTATATGCAGTATGACCGGATCATTAAATCAAGTGTTGATTTAATGATTTAATGTATAATTATATATTTGATATATTACTTTGCATTAACTAATATTGGTTCACTTAAGATGGATTTTCTCACTTGATGTGCACATTGTATATATGATATATTTTTGTACACTTGATTGTATCATATTTGATGATACATGCAAGCTTGGGTGTATATTTACTTTAAACCATGTTTAAGTGAATGGTTAGGGTTTTGTTACCTTTTCTTAATTATTTACTTTATTTATTTATTTTAAGACAAGAAACAAATTGGTGGCTTCTTTTGTTTTTACCTTGAAGCTTCATGAAGCTTTGACCACTTTGTTTTTCCTTAACCCTAACCATTCAACTAAACCCTAGTTTATTCTCTACACTTATAAAACTCACCCATGGTTGCATTATGATAAGAATGACTTGGATTTTCTTTTGAAGATAATTCTTTTTATTCTTTCTTCATCTTCATCTTCATCAAGCTTCATAAAAGCTTGCTAGCTTCAATGGTGCCTTGAGAAAAAGAGTGAGAAATCCAATTCTAAAGTGAACCCACTTCCTATTTCTTCATCCTCTACCACTTGCCATGTAGTATTGGGTGTTTTCTTCATAAGTTTCATGACTTGGTGAAGTTGGAGCTTGATCTTGAGTTGCCTCGACGTAAATCATCTTCGGCATCGAAGTCGACGACCTAGCCCGATCATTTCTCCGACGAAACCATCGCCAAAGTCCGGGATCCGATGATTGCAGCGAAGGGACATCGTCACGGAGCTATGGAGGTGGAGGACTGGATCTACAAAGGTTGTATTTTCGGTTCACTTAGTGTAAATATGATTTACTTTCATTTTGTTTCGCCTAAACTCTAGTTAACGATCTTTGCTTAGGGTTTCTCGGCACCTAAAATTTGAATTTGGCATGGTTGATGCCTTGTGGAACATCTTGAGTGTGCCTAGGAACCCTATAGTTTTGGCAAAACCGTGAACGTAGTGAACTTGATATAATCGAAGGAACCTGATAGCTTTTTAAAAGGAGTGGTTAAAACTCCGCAATTAAAAATTCTGCTCTTTTAAAATAACTGAGTGGTTTCTTTTAAACTTGTTCCAATGATTTAACTTTGGTTTATTTTCTTTGCATTATAATAATGCGTCCCATCATTTATCCTATCATTGCAGAAAACAACGAAAATACCACGTCCTTCTTATGCCATCCGCATTCGCCACTGGGTCCCGTCATCACCCGTTAGGTTACTTAACTAACGACAGAGTGGGGGCTGGGCTAGCGTGGGTGTAAAATATAAGTGACGTCTAATAGCTATCATATATAGATATTGTACATTCGTCAGACGCAATAATAAGCATTTCAGATCACAGATAAACTTTTTTGGATTTACTAGCAATCCGCATTTGCTTTGAGCCTGCAATAAAAGACGGATTACACAGTTCTGATGAATAGCCATTACCCTACCCTAGACCCCTACGGGTACGGCAAACTACCCGTCAAGTACCCGAAGTGAAGCGGTCTCCCTCAACAACGTGAGTAGGCCACTAAACACTTTGACGTACCCGGTAGTTTGTGTACCCTACCTTGGGTCTATCCTAGGAGCAAAAACAGTAAAAAGAAATAATACAACGGTGGCTACAACCGCAATCTGGATGTGCCCCGCAAAAGAATATTACATCAAATTATATTTATATTGAATGAATGAATATTAAACACATCTCAAACCCTGGCTAATCATCACAACAGTCCAGCACAGTTCATATACACAAACAGTAAACATTTCAGAAATGTGCAACCCCCAGCCAACCGACATACTAGCAGTTAGGGGAGATTTACGAACACATTAAACATTAAAGATAAAAACCCAATTAGCAAATATCTTAGAACATCGATCGATTACAATATTCCGTGTCTACCCCAAAAGCAAACCTGTACTGAAGTAACCTGGGCAGAAACGGTTTATACAGGAAAACAAAACACCATAAAAATGAATAACAGAGAAAATTGGAGTCAAAACCGAGTTGACTCTGCAGCGGATCCGCGGCCAAAAGCACCATTTGGCCGCGGATCCGCGGCCGTCTTGTCGTTTTGTGCGCTCATATTTTCCCAGTATTCATAAAATTCCCTGCTGTGAATTTTAAGGCATATTAAATATTTTTTCAGACACGTTTAAAATTAACAGAAACTTAGGGTACGGGGTGTTTCGTTTTCGTGTTTTCCGTCGATCGAACTTCTAACTAGTTGCTAACAAGCTAGTAATGGTTTAGTTGGCTCTGATACCACTGTAAGTCTATGTCACGCACCCCACGAACTTGCGGAGAGGCGGAATATATGAAAAACGATTATCAAAGCTTCGTAACACGGACTTGAGCGTATGAATCGTTATCTAAACCATTGCTAACAATATGCTAGAGGTTTAACTACTCGGATTCGAAGTTATACCTCACGTTACATGTCCTTCTGGTCTTCATCGCTGTCCTCCACTCCTTGTAGGCTCCTTGGAACATCGACACCTCTACAGCCTCCTCGAGTCAAAGTCGATCCACCCGAAAGCTCCTACGCCAAGCTTAATCTCAAACTTGAGATAACTAGGTTGCTTAAAGTGCTAATCTAAGCTACCTAGGGGATATAGAGTGAGGTTATGGATGTATTAGTCTAGCTAACCCTTGATCTCAACACATGAGAGGCTAGGGTTAAGGTTTGAAGAGAGAGTGAGCTTGAGGAGAGAGAAGGTGAAGATGATAATCAAATGAGATAATGATCTATCATAATATATATGAAGCATTATTTATTTATCCAAAAATGAAATAAAAGAATTAATAACCATACTTCATAAATATCTATGAGTGATTCATCTCCATGAGTCATTAAGCATTTATGATGCATTAATGACATGGATGAATCACACAAATGAGTCACTAATCTCATTTAATGCAATGCCACCTTACCCCCCAAGTCACCACTCTTCTAGAAGCTTACCGACAAATTATGAGAACGCCCCTCCAATCCGTGAAAACACGGAAAAACTTTAGACTGTATAAATCCAATAACTCGATACTAGAATCTGGCTTAATCCAAAGCCGGCTAGTAAAAACTGTCCGAAAAGTCATACGTGCGTAAACACACGTACGCGTCCAAACCCTTGTCGTAAAACCATACGACCTCTATATCGTTTCGCCTGGAGCAGGGAAACTCTCTGTGTGGGACTCTAAAGACTCGACACTACGCTGGCAGTGGGTTTAACCACAGACCGCAAGCGGCACTAGCTGTACGTAACAGTCCCTAGGTAGATGTCGATAAGAAGGACGATGAGGAAACCCATTCGAACTCCCACTGAGCCTGATGTGACAATCTCCGTACAGTCCGGTCTGTTCATCTAAGACTATCACATATCGAGCCTAGGGGGCGGCAAGCGTCAGTCCGCTAATAGCTGTATAAGTCGTGTCGGAGCGAAGCCCATTACACCATGAGAAGCTACTGGAACCTACCAGTATATCTCGCTTGCCCTGGCCAGGGACTTTGCATAATGGCTCTCTGACACAGCGCGATATCATCTCCCAATACCGGGAGAGACGAATCCTGTCTAACCACTATTGCCTCCAAGTGCTCGGGACTGCACCCAACTGCTACCTGTTTGCATAACTCCTTTGAGCCGTGGTAGGATAGCAATCTAAGAACAGTGGGACACACTCGAGGCGAAGTAGCAGTGTCAAGTCTGCGGACTATGTTGTACTCATGTCACCTGGGAACTGTTAACTGACGATGGGTATAATACCAACCAATCAGTTCCCCTGCGAGTCCTGTCCGGTGTACCCGTAACCTAACGAGCACCTGTATACTATCTCCAGTACGACGTACTGATGGCCCTGGGATGGACCATCTCCCCAACTGGGATGAGAAGCGTACACACTTAGCCTACTCCGGAATATCGATGCCCTATCTTGATAATCCATCGACCAGGGACCTGTATAGGATGTTGCTTACAGACTACCCAGCCCCCACTAGTGTGACTACCATCACAACGCTGGTAATCAAGCAAAGATCCTATGGGCTCTACTAATATGTATAAGTGATACGTTACAAGAAACATATGCACATATTAAAGTAGATACAAACCAAGTAGCATACTACCATTTTTAGCAAGACTGTATATACAACTGTGAATATCCCAAGCTTCCATTAAGTAATATACATACAAGTATGATACAATAATGGCTCCTAGGGCATATACATTAACAATCTCCCACTTGCACTAGGGCCATGAGCTGGCATATCGTAGACCTATCATCTCGAATAGCCTCTCGAACTGCGTCTGAGGAAGGGCCTTTGTGAATGGATCAGCAATGTTATTCTCCGTCTCTACTCTCTTCACCTCGATCTCCCGGCGATCTACGATCTCCCTGATCAGGTGATATCGCCTTAAGATGTGTCTGGACTTCTGATGGGACCTGGATTCCTTCGCTAAAGCTATAGCACCGTTGTTGTTACAATACAGAGGTATTGGACCAACACTGGAAGGAACCACCTGAAGTTCTGTGAGGAACTTCTTCATCCAGACAGCTTCTTTTGCGGCATCGCAAGCAGCTATGTACTCCGCTTCCATTGTTGAGTCAGCAACGGTCTCCTGCTTGGAACTCTTCCAACAGACCGCCCCTCCATTGAGGGTAAAGACATAATCCGACATGGACTTGGAGTCATCTTTGTCACTCTGGAAGCCGGAGTCGGCAAAGGCCTCCATCTGGAGGTCTTTTCCGCCATACACCAAGAACATCTCCTTAGTCCTCCTCAGGTACTTGAGAATGTTCTTTACTGCTATCAAGTGATTCTCCCCTGGGTTTGCTTGATACCGGCTTACTACGCTCAATGCGTATGCTACATCTGGTCTGGTACATAACATCGCATAGCAGTTCTCTGGTGACACTGGTACAGGTTAGTATGTCGACCCGAGATCGTCATAGAATCTTGTGTGATTCCCACCGTGCTTTGATTTCCACCATACCACAGTCAAGAGATCGTGAAAATAGGTGGTCTTTTGGTACAGTCCTATGTTACATGGAGGCAATGAGCGATAGGAGGGGATTCTTCTCTCCCGGTATTGGGAGTTGATATTGCGCTATGTTCGATTGGCCATAACACGAAATACCTAGCCAGGGCTGCTGAGATCTACTGGTAAGTGTTATCAGTAGTTTCTCGAACCATTATGGACCTTGCATCGGCATGACTTATCAGGCTATTGGGGTCTGACATTATACCACCCCCCGGCTGTGATATGCGACATTTCTGACGAAGAGACCGGACTGTACGGTAGTTTTACTGATTGGATTCACAGGAGTATGAGCAGGCTTGCTTGTTGATCTTCTGATCGCTCAATACCCGGGTGGCCGTTGTGTTTAGCAGACCGCTTGCGGCTTGTGGGTGTTTGATATGATCATCACCTACTGCCGGCTTATTGACGAGTCTTTAGAGTCCTACACAGAGGTTTCCTGGTTCATGCGAAACGGAGTAGGAGCACATATGTGATATGTGCGGGACCGATATTAATGCGCGTATGTGATACCGTATTCTATTCTCGCGATATGTGTATCGATCGGTTATATGTGATATAACCAGGTTATCGAATCAAGAGTTGATTCGATAAAATGATACATTTGATATTAGTCGGTTATATGTGATATAGCCGGATTATTAAATCAAGTGTTGATTTAATAATTTAATGTAGAATTATATATTTGATATATTAAATTACATTAACTAATATTAGCTCACTTAAGTATTTATTTTTCTCACTTGATGATACATTGATCTATATGTGATATATGTTAAATGTATTGTTTTTCTTTTTGCACACAAATATATATGTAATATATATTTATGTGTCATAGATACTCTCGATATGGGAAATGGCAAAAGGGCAAAAGGGAGACCGAAGAAAACATGGATGGAGGTGATACGAAACGATATGGTTGCCAAAGGACTCAATGAAAGTATATTGTTCGATAGAAGTGAGTGGAGACAGAGAATTCATATGCGGGACCCGGCGCGATTCTCATGTTGGTTCATATAGCCTACCCCATATGCTTGGGATAAAAGGCTCGGTTGTTGTTGATATATTTATGTGTCATGCTAGGTTACACATGCAACATGTATGTATGAGAATCACACCATGCTTAGGTTTATGTTAGGGTTTTATTTATCATTAAGTAATTCACAAATCATTTGAATTAGTCATGCTTGAGCTTGGTGGAAGCTAGTAGAAACATTGACTGAGTCCACTTGATTTGTTTTTTCTTAAGATATTTATTAACCCAACATTTAACCCTAAGTCATGGTTTATTCTCTACATGAGTTAGGCATGATATTAACTCACCATGGTTGCATTTCTAACCTCATCTTTATTCTTCATCACTTCATCACTTGTTCATCTTCTTCTACCTCATGAGTTTGCTCTCTTGATTTTTGATTAAGTGATGAAATAAAGTGAGAAAATAAAATCTAAAGAGAGCCCACTTCCTATTTCATCATCCTCTACTATTAGCCATTTAGTTTAGGGTGTTTGCTTCACTAATTTCACCATTAGTGAAGAGGTAGCATGAGCTTGAGTCTGCTCGACGTAGATCATCTTCGGCTTCGAAGACTTCGAGCAAGTTTGCATCTTTCACCTTGTGGATCCTCTCAAGAGTTTAAGAGATCATTACTCGCAGCGAAGGGACTTCTACACGGAGTATTTGATGTGAAGGACCGGTCTACAAAGGTTGTATTCCGCATTCACTTAGTTGTAAAGTTGTTTACATTATGTTTCGTCTAAATCTCTAGTTAAGATTCTAAGGTTTGGGTTATTTAGAACGGCAAAAATATGTAAATGGCATGGACGATGCCTTCCGAAACCTTGCTGCCTTGCTAAGTAACCCTACAAAGGGGTCGTGCAAACAGGTAGTTTTTGGGTGCAGCCCCGAAGCACTTGGAGGCCGTGGTGGTTAGATAGGATTCGTCTCTCCCGGTATTGGAGGTTGATATCGCGCGGTGTTCGGAAAGCCATTATACAAAGTCCTTGGCCAAGGAAAGCGAGATTTACTGATAGGTACTCCAATAGTTTCTCAGGGTTTTTTGGGATACACTCCAACATGACTTATTGCGCTATTAGAGGTCTGACGATTACCGCCCCCTAGGCCCGATATGCGATACTCTTAGACGAATAGACCGGACTGTACGGAGATTGTCACAGATAGGCTCAGTAGGAGTTCGAATGAGTTTGCTCATCGGCCATCTTATCGACATATACATGGGTAGCCGTTATGTGCAGCTAGTACCGCTTGCGGCTTGTGGTTAAACCCACTGCCAGTATAGTGTCGAGTATTTAGAGTCCCACACAGAGAGTTTCCCTGCATCGGGAAAAAGGTGTGGAGGTCGTATGGTTTTACAGCAGGGCTTCGATCACTTACATGTACTTATGCACGTATGATGATCGGGCAGATAATACTAGTGGTCTTTGGTTTAAGCCGGATACTAGTATTATATTGATGGATTATTTACGTCTCTTTGTATTCGTATTCTTCAGAATGCGGATGCGGGTATGTATATACGGATGAGAGGCATTCTCGTAATTCCTTGGGAAAGCTTCTAGAAGGTAACACCTAGTTAGGTTTTTTTTTTATTAAACCTAAAATTAGGTAGAGGAAATGAGGTGTAAACTTGACAAAAGACACTCTTGGCACTTGGTGACTCATGCCCATGACTCACCACTTGATATTTTAGAAGCTCGCTGGATATTTTGTGAGATATTTTTTTATCTCATCTAATTATTTAATTTGGTTCAACTATTCATCACAAATGGCTATGATTTTTCTTTAGTTGCTTCTTCACTCTCATTTCCTCAGGTGATCTTCTTCTTACTCATAACCCTACACCTCTCATGTGTTGAGAATCCTAGGGTTCCAAGAGAAAAATAAATCCATCTACTCTTTCTACACCATCTAGAACATCTAGTTTAGCGAACTAGATGCCGCAGTTACCTCAGATTTGAGGTAGGAGCTCGGACTATAGACTCTCGGGTGGAACGTCTTTGACTCGGGGATGCCGTCGAGGTTGCCCAATCCGTTTCGATCCTTGGAGCTTACGATGAGGTGGAGGACAGCGACAAGAAGACTCGAAGGACTTGTATCGTGAGGTATAAACTTCTTTCTGAGTAGTTAACCTCATACAGTAGTTTGTTAGCTAGGGTTTAACATCGATCCTGAAGTTCAAGTCAGTGTTGCGAGCTTTAAAAAATCATTTTTTGAATATTCCACCTCCCCGCGAACCCTCGGAGTGCGCGACATCGACTTACACTTAGGTCCACAATGACCCCCCTTTCCCCCAAATACGGGACTTGGTTTAAAGGGTACATCTCTCCACACCGCTGATATATGTCGTTGTAATTCTTCAACGTCATCATAGAGGTAGCGGGCCCCGACAACCAACAACTCTTTAGCGCACTTCCAAATTGATGTGCACGCCTTAAATCAAATCGTGCCCCAAATTGGGCACATTCTATATCAACATCGTCTACTTCGCAACGTAACAAATACCCGTGAGCGCAAGTTGACAGTGTTAGTGATATATGCCCTAAAGGCCATTATTGTATCATATTGGTTTGTATATTATTTAATGGAAGCTTGGGATATACACGGATATAGTAACAGTCTTTCTCGAAATGGTAGTATGCTACCTGGTTTGTTTCTACCTCAATATGTGCATGTGTTTCTTTTAGCATATTGCTTATACATATTGGTAGAGCCCTTAGGATCTTTGCTTGATTATCAGCGTTGTGATGGTAGTCATACTAGTGGGGGTTGAGTAGTCTATAAGAATATCCTTATACACGTCCCTAGCCGTAGGATTATTGAGTCGGGGCATCGATACTCAGAGTAGACTAGTGTATATGCTTCTCATCCTAGCAGGAGAGATGGTCTGTCCCACAGCCATTAGTACGTCGTACTGGAGATAGTATATAGGTGCTCATTGGGTTATGAGTACACTGGACAGGACTCGTCAGGAACTGCAGGTGGGTATTATACCTATCGTCGGGTAGCAGTTCCTAGGTGACATGAGTATAGCTTAGTCCGTCGACTTGACACTGCTACTTCAACTCGAGTGTGTTTCCATTGTTAGATTAGTACCCTACCATGGCTCAAAGAAGTCGTGCAAACGGGTAGTAGTTGGGTGCAGTCCCGAAGCACTTAGAGGCAATGGTGGTTAGATAGGATTCGCCTCTCCCGGTATTGAGGGTTGATATCGCCCTGTGTTCAGAAGAATATTACACAAAGTCCTTGGCCAAGGCAAGCGAGATTTACTGATAGGTACTCCAGTAGTTTCTCAGGGTGTTTTGGGATACTCTCCGACACGACTTATTGCGCTATTAAGGGTCTGACGATTACCGCCCCTAGGCCCGATATGCGATAATCTTAGACGAACATACCGGACTGTACAGAGATTGTCACAGATAGGCTCAGTAGGAGTTCGGATGAGTTTGCTCATCGGCCTTCTTATCAACAGATACCTAGGTATCCGTTATGTGCAGCTAGTACCGCTTACGGCTTGTGGTTAAACCCACTGCCAGCGTAGTGTCGAGTCTTTAGAGTCCCACACAGAGGGTTTCCCTGCATCGGGCAAAAGATGTAGAGGTCGTATGGTTTTACGACAGGGTTCGATCACGTACGTGTACTTATGCACGGATAATGATTCAGAAAGATAATACTAGTGGGCTTTGGTTTAAGCCGGATCCTAGTATTATACTGATGGATTATTTTCGTCTCTTTTGCATTTGTATTTTTTGGAATACAGATACGGGTATGTATATACGGATGAGGGGAATTTTCGTAATTTGTTCAAAGATGCTTCTAGAAGGTGACACTTCATATTATGTATTAAACATTTTAGGTTAAATGATTAATGCATTATGAGATGGAGGAAATGAGGTGGAGGTATGCTTGATATGGAGCATGGCTCTTAGTGACACATGGAGGGTTTTTGTGCCATGACTCACTAAGATGAAATATGAACCATACTTGATTTTCTAATATGGTTTATTCTATGAAAAAATAGAGAATGGTTCAGATTTACACAAGAGTGTACACTCTCCATTTTTATGCAAACACTTCACCAGCTTTTCCTCAAGTTGATCTTCTTCTACCTCTAGCCTTTCATGTCTCATGTGTTGAGAAACCTAAGGCTATGAGAGACATACCAATCCATCTATACTTTCTACATCACCTATGTTAGTTATATGTATGCCCTAGAGGCCATTACTATACATAGGATGTATATTGTAGTGGATGCTGGGACATATATAGGGAGGACTTTCTTGCTCGACATGATAGTATGCTATCTGGTTGATCTTTACCTTAACGTGTACACTGATTGTCTCTCTGTTACATGTTGGTAAAGCCCTTAGGATCTGTACTTGACTACCTGGACTATGATGCGGATCATACTAGTGGGGACATGGTAGTCCATAAGTACATCCTTGAAAGTCCCTAGTCGTGGGTGTATCGAGACGGGGCATCGATATACCAGAGTAGACTAGCGTATACCTTCTCGACCCATACAGATGGGCGATGGATGATCCCATATCCATTGGTGTTTGACATCAGAGATAATATACGGGTGCTCAGTAGAGACTGGGTACACTGGACGGACTCGCCGAGAACTCCCAGATGGTATTATACCTCACGTCAGATGGCAGGTCTCTGGTGACACTGGTACAGAGTAGTCTGTTGACCCGAGATCGTCATAGAGTCTTGTGTGGTTCCCACTGTGCTTTGATTTCCATCTTACCACGTCCAAGAGGGTGTGCAAAACGGTGGTTTTTGGGTATAGTCCCGAGTCACATGGAGGCAATGAGCGATAGGAGGGGATTCGTCTCTCCCGGTATAGGGAGTTGATGTTGCGCTGTGTTCGATTGGCTATAACAGGAAATCCCTGGCCAGGGTTGCTGAGATTTACTGGTAAGTGTTACCAGTAGTTTCTCAAAGTGTTATAGACCTCATATCGACACGACTTATCGAGCTATTGGGGTCTGACTTTTACCACCCCTAGGCGAGATATGCGACATATCAGACGATCAGATCGGACTGTACGGTAGTGTTACTGGTCGGATTCACTGGAGTGTGAGCGGGCTTGCTCGTCGATCTTCAGATCGCTCAATACCCGGGTGGCCGTTACGTTTAGCAGACCGCTTGCGGCTTGTAGGTGTTTGATATGGTCATCATCTGCTGCCGGCGTATTGACGAGTCTTTAGAGTCCTACACAGAGGTTTCCTGGCTCAAGCGAAACGAAATAGGAGCGCATATGAGATATGTGCGGGACCGAGAATAATGCGTGTATGTGATACCATATTCTATTCTCGTGATGAATGTGTCGAATGGTTGTATGCGATATAACCTAGTTATCGAATCAAGGATTGATTCGATAAATCGATACATTGGATATTAGTCGGTTATATGTGATATGACCGGATCGTTAAATCAAGTGTTGATTTAATGATTTAATGCATAATTATATATTAGATATATTACTTTGCATTAACTAGTATTGGTTCACTTTAAATGGATTTTCTCGCTTGGATGTGCACATTGTATATGTGATATACTTTTTGTGCACTTGATTGTATCATGTTTGATGATACATGCTCACTAGGGTTTGTGTAAAGATCAAACCATGGTTACATGATTATGGTTAGGGTTTTGTTTTATTCACTTATTTATTTATCCATTTCTTTTTTGAAAATAATTTGCATAAAGAGAAAATGATGGCTTTCTTTGTTTGTACATCGAAGCTTCATGAAGCTTTGACCTTGTGACCATTTTGTCTTGATGCTTAACCCTAACCCTTCATTCTAACTATGGTTTATTCTCTACAACAAACTATGGTTGGCTTATGATAAGGATTCATATTATATTCTTTTTAAAAAGAGATAATATAACACTGATCATCTTCTTCCTCTTCTTCTTCTTCATTCTTCATGAAGAAAGCAAGCTCCATCAATGGTGATTGATGGAAATGAGTGAGAAATCCAATTCTAAAGTCAACCCACTTCCTATTTCTTCATCCTCTACCTCTTGCCAAGTAGTAGAGTATGTTTTCTTCACAAGTTTCTTGACTTGGTGAAGTCGGAGCTTGATTTAGCGATGCCTCGACGTAGATCATCTTCGGCATGGACATCGATGACCTAGCCCGTCCATTCTCCGATGAAGCCAACGCTAGAGCCCGGGACTTGTTATGGAAAGCGAGGAGACTTCATTGCGGAGCTATGGAGGTGGAGAACCGGATCTACAAAGGTTGTATTTCCGTATCTCTTAGTTAAGTGTTAACTAGTTTCATTTTCGCCTAGACATCTAGCTAACGATCCGTAGTCTAGGGTTTCTCGGCACCGTATTTTTAAAAAATGGCATGATTGATGCCTTGTGAGACCTCCTTGGTGTGCCTAGGAACCCTACAGTGGTATCAGAGCCTAGCTAGAGCCTTAGGCGAAGTCTAGACGGAATTTAAAACCCGATCGAACCCGAAACCCCAAACCAAACATGCTCTCTGTCCTTTTTCTAAAATCGGGGATTTTTCCACATTAAAAATATGCAGAAAAATCAGCAGGCTAATCTAAGAGTTACTGTGAATTTCGATGGACTAATTCCATCAAAGAGCCGCGGATCCGCGGCACGAGCATGGCTCGTGCGGCGGATGCGCGGCGCTTTTGTCGTTTTGTGCATTTTAATTTTCACAGTAATTATCATTTTTCTGTGGTGGTTTTCCTGGGAATTTTTTATATTCATTCAAGAGTTGAATTTTCCAGGGTTGTTTTGGGGATTCGGTATTTCGATCGGATTATCAAATTTCGTCTTTTGTGTATTTCCGGATAATTTTCAGAATATGTTAAAAAGTTCGACCGGATATAAATACCCAATTTTTCCCCTGTCGGGAAATTTCCAAGTGTTGGATTTTTCCGTAGTTTAACGACGTTCTAAGTAGTGCAAGTAACGCGATGGACCCTCTAGAAGACAACAAACCTTAACTCGATTATGTGACCGTCTTGAACTGCCCTTTGAACCTTCGGGTTTGGGGCAGTACGGCGTGCCACATGTGAGGCGTTGGCTTGACCCTTCTACGGCTGGACCGTTGGTACTGAGGCACGAACTGAATGTTGTTAGACTTATTTCATGTGTTGATCTGTATCGGGAAAACTTGGGTGTTTGAATGTTCGATCGGAAAGTTTAACATTTTCTATTTATCTGGAATGGGATACAATAATTGGAATTCACAATAAGTTATGAGATAACTGAATGAATGTTATAAACATAGCAGTTTAGTCTCACTTGATCGGTTGCCACGGAATTTTGATGTGATCAAAAGTCCGTCGCAATCACGTAGCGTACGCGGATACTCGCCAGGTAAACTTAATAGACAGCCTCACTCCATAGCCCCGACCAAGTGACTGTAGGAGAACCCCGTCGCCGAAAGCATCCGTCCGGGTGCTCGCGGTAGCGGTGTTCCGCCTTGGTGCACTTTGTCGACGGCGTCGGGGGTACGGCCGCCTACTAAAGTTTGCGACGAGCATTCGATCAGAATGTCGGGAATCCTGTTGAATTTCCCGACTTGATATTGAAAAGTGTTTTCGATTTTGAGACTAAAATGCGGGGTTTATAATCGTTAGGCATGCGATGTCTAAGTAATTCATTTGGTCAGGCATGCGATGTCTGAGATGGTTGCGGATTCCAACTGTTGTAGTTTTACACTTTCTTTTCTGTGACCGTAAGTGTAATATGTGATATCGCCGGTTTCGTTGCTATATGTCAACGACAATTGGGATGGACATATTTACTTACGTTGATGACATGTGATGTTATGTGTTGCTGGATATGTTATATTGGATCGTCGTGTTTGAATAGCCGGGGGTTTTTATGTGAGATGAGTGTTTTTCATTTTCATTCATGTAAAAACTTGTATGTAATATTCTTTTATTGGGGCGCTTCCAGGTTGCGGAAGTTGTCACCCTTTGTATATTATTTACTTTTCTGCACTAGGATAGACCCAAGGAGGAGGGCATAAGTAACCGGGTTCTGGGGTCCAGTGGGAGACCAACTCGAAGAGTCGAGTCCGGGTCTCCTAACTCTAGAATTGGTAGGGTTGCTTGCCGCTCTCGTAGGGGTCTAGGGGTGTGGGTTTGGCTATTCATCACGACCGTGGAATCCGTGTTTTATACTGGCTCGTATTGAAAACACGGACGTCCTAGTATATCCAATATTTCATATGATTCTTCTGCTGCGATATCTGTGATGTGATCATGTGATGTTCTGTGATAGATACAGTATATAGTATATATGATATATTATATAGACGTTACTTATGTTTTACACCCGTGCTAGCCCTGCCCTGCTCTGCCGTTAGTTACCTAACCTAACGGTGCACGAGAGGACATCGAGGCGAATGCGGATGGCATAAGTGTACGTCGTATTTATCTGTGATGATTAGGTACTTAAATGATGGGACTTCATTAATGTGATTAATGAAATAAAAGAAACCTAAGATGTTGTAGAATCGAATTTCAAAATAAAACAGGTAGCTACAGTTCTTGCTTTGCACAGCGGTATATATGATATATCCTGCACCTCATTCGATAAGGAAAGGACCGAGATCCCTTCACCGGGAGTGACTCCTTTAGCAATAACTGGCAGATGCTACACACTCGGTTTGTCTTTTGATTGCTTTTAAGAGTTCTGCTTTGCACAGTGATATATATGATATATCCCGCACCTCATTCGACGAGGAAAGGACCGACGATCTCTTTACCGGGAGTGACTCCTTTAGCAAAACTAGAAAAGCCTCAAAAACATTCCATTTCAAAATTCATTTGATTCTACAACGATATCAAGTTCATTACGCAATAGGTTTTCATAAAAACCTGTCGTAGCCCTCCGTCATTTCAGATAAGTAGTAGTTAGTATTCGTGCTGCGTTTGTTGGCCTTTGTCAAGGCGCAGTGTGCGGTAGCTAACTGGTGCTTATCTGCTTATGCATATGATGCAGATTGAGTTAGGGTAGTCGTGCGACCTTGTTGGCCTTTGTCAAGGGCCGTGCGGGTGGGTTTAATTCAATCAGGAAATGACGGGTTGAACTTGACTAGCATCCTATGGTTTGTTGGCCTTTGTCAAGGTCATAGGAGGTTAGGGGCAAAATATTATCGGGAATTTCAAGTGTTGAAATTTGCAATGAGATTGCATACCTTCTATGAGATAGTTGGATCCCGATACCCGCTGCGAGTAAGTGTTACTCCTGGGAGAGTTTTATACATTACAATTAGCCGATCAAGTAGGTGTCTAGAAAGGTGTCAACGGGGTTACGCCTCTGGGAAAACGAGGTTTACATTAATTAGGTTCGTGCGAAAGCACGGGGGACCTCCCTCAAAGTACCGACACTGGCCTGGCTGAAAGATTGGCGAACTTGTAGTGTGTAATTAATCCCGGCTAGTCTTTCCTTTTAGGGTTTGAAGGAAGATTTGATAAAAAGCAGTGGGAGCCATCCTGATTAGATAAAATAATAACCAATCTATTCTTGCAAGAGCGCACGCTGAGTGTTTTCTTCTCTCTCTCTCCTGGTAGCGACCATATCACGCCTTAATCAAGATAATAATACGGAATATTGACCGAACCCGCTTGTTATACTGAGCTGGGGAACGTTGGTCCCGCTCCAACTTATAATTGTTATAAGACAGAGCAGGAAATAGGGATTACCAGAATTCCCGTGCCGCCCAAACGAAGAGAGTGCATGCTGATGCATCATCTTCGGGTGTGTTCATTATATAGAACTGTTTCTCAGTGTCCTTTACGTCCTGGGTATGTGATACCAGATCAGGATCCCAGATATGTAATCTGTTACATAGGGCTACAGAAAGATAGAGAACTGAGAACGGGTGATAAGTTTCATGAGGCAGAAAACGGGGCAAGTGTTGCAGCCAAGTCTGTTGGTCACTGTCACCCTGTATTACCAATACATTGATTCTGAACGAATGTTGTTAGATACCGAACCTGATATACAAAATCATATCAATCTCTTTATTAGTAAAGAAAGGATATAATTTTGTATTGTTGGATAATGTTTTGAACATTTCCTATATCAAAAGTTGATCGGTTCAGGCACGTTATCTAAAAGAATTAATGTTCTAAATCAAACTACAGTTCTTTAGTATACGGAACGCACACAAAAGGAGGAGTTCAGAAATGAACGAATCCTTCTTAAGGTATTGCAGACTAGGTCAGATCAATGTGACCCGACTAGCTAAAGTTACATATAGATGCATATTTAAATCAGTTTGAATTTACATCTTGTGAAACTTGCCAGTCATGTCACAAAGATATAATGACACTAGCTCTGTTTATTGGAAACAGAGAAAGAGTTGGTGAACTCTTGGGATGATACATGTTGATGTATGTAAGCTCCCCTGTTTACACATGCCAAGATCGGTTCTTTGTACTTCATTACATTCTCTGATGATCTCTTTCGAGTTTCAGACCTATGTTCCTGTTGAAACACAAGTCCGAACCTATTGAGATATTCACAGAATATAAGTTAGAAGTAGAGAACCAAAATACGGGTATAAGTATTATGTCCTATGATGAGATCAAGGAGGAGAATACTTGAGCACGGAAATACTGGACTATTCTAAAGGAGAATGAGATTCTCTCTCAGCATTACTCCTCTGTATACACCATAGCATAATGGTATATCAGGGCGGAGCAATCACACCCTATATGATAAGGTGTGCTCTATGATGAGTACTACTGAGTTACCTTTTTCCTTATGGGAGTTATGCGCTTGAGAAGTTGCATACCTATTGAATAGGGTTCGAATCAAATCAGTGCCTACCACTTCATATGTGATATGGAAAGGGAAGAGCCCATGTCTTAAGCTAGTTAAGATTTGGGGTTGTCCGGCCTATGTCTAAAAGCAAAATCCGGACAAGCTCGAGGCAAGGTCTGTTATGTAGAACTGGAAGGGTTCCAGCTATACAAAACTGCAGCTGATGATTTGACAGAACCAAAGGATTCAATAGTTACCAACGAACCTTAGCCTCTCCGCCGATCTAGTAGGGTTCCTCACCCACCTGAGAGATACTTCGGTTTCTCTATGACAGTGGGAGCGAAGATTGCATCATGAGATGGACCCAACTAGTTTCGAGCTGGCCATCAGGAGTAAGACTCTATAAGAATGGCTGGATGCTAAGTGTTCTGAGATGGAATCCTTATACACCAACAAAGTATGGACTTTGGTTGCTATATCTGAAGGGTTAAATCCCCATCAGGAGCAAGTATATCTTGAGAAGATTACTTGGTGTAGATGGAAAAGTTGAGACTTTCAAAACTAGACTTGTTAAAGCTTTTCGTCATCGACCAGGCGTGGATTATGATGAAACCTTTTTCTAAGGAGCTATGCTTAAGTCCATCCAGATCCTACTTACCACGGCTACATACCATGACTACGATCTCTGGTGGTTGGGTGTCTTGACTGCTTTTCTAAATGATGATTTGGAAGAGAGCGTCTATAAGTACACAGCCAGAGGGCCTCGTAGACAGTAGGAGCAGCAGAAACGTGTGCAAGATGTTTTATATGATAAAGCAGGCATCGCGGAGTTGGAACGTCTGTTTTGATGTAATAGTCAAAGAGTTTGACATCATCAAAATGGTAGATGAACCTTGTATAAACAAAAAGGTAGTAGGGAGTATGGTGGTGATCCTCGTAGAGTACGTGGATGACATACTCTTGATAAGGAAAGAGTTTCCTATGCTACGCTCGGTCAATCTCCGCATATCACAAAGATTCTCCATATAGGATCAAAGTGATACCTCCTAAATCCTGGTATTTGGATCTATGAGATAGATCTAATTGGATGTTAGGAAACTCACTAGTTGTAGTGAGAAGGTATCAATCGATCCTGGGGAGAATCACTGAAAGGGTTCCAGGGTGATAATGACGACTGAATGTCAGTCGCAGGCATTGTCTATACCCTCAGTAAAGGGACGGTATGTTGGAAGAATTCCAAGCTAGATACCGTGACATACTAGACGATAAAGGCTGGATACATCGCTACTTAAGATGCTACCACAGAGGCAGTCTGGGTGTATATTGGTTCATGAGATGAACTATGTTCCTCCCATTGTGTGACAATGGAGTTGTGGCTTATGCCAAGGAACGCCGGTCTCATCAGTGATCCAGACATATTCTAAGGCAGTATCACTTGATCATGGAGATGGCTGATCTTCAGGGAGATCGAGGTTAGGAGAGTAGACTCAGAGGACAACACAGCGGATCCACTCACAAAGGCATGTTCCCAGAGAGAGACTTTTATGGGATGGTTGAGTATGAGATACTGCAACCACTGCTATCAGATGGACCTAGTGCAAGTGGGAGATTGTTAGTTATATGTATGCCCTAGAGGCCATTACTATACATAGGATGTATATTGTAATGGATGCTGGGACATATATAGGGAGGACTTTCTTGCTCGACATGATAGTATGCTATCTGGTTGATCTTTACCTTAACGTGTACACTGATTGTCTCTCTGTTACATGTTGGTAAAGCCCTTAGGATCTGTACTTGACTACCTGGACTATGATGCGGATCATACTAGTGGGGACATGGTAGTCCATAAGTACATCCTTGAAAGTCCCTAGTCGTGGGTGTATCGAGACGGGGCATCGATATACCAGAGTAGACTAGCGTATACCTTCTCAACCCATACAGATGGGCGATGGATGATCCCATATCCATTGGTGTTTGACATCAGAGATAATATACGGGTGCTCAGTAGAGACTGGGTACACTGGACGGACTCGCCAAGAACTCCCAGATGGTATTATACCTCACGTCAGATGGCAGTTCTCTGGTGACACTGGTACAGAGTAGTCTGTTGACCCGAGATCGTCATAGAGTCTTGTGTGGTTCCCACTGTGCTTTGATTTCCATCTTACCACGTCCAAGAGGGCATGCAAAACGGTGGTTTTTGGGTACAGTCCCGAGTCACATGGAGGCAATGAGCGATAGGAGGGGATTCGTCTCTCCCGGTATAGGGAGTTGATGTTGCGCTGTGTTCGATTGGCTATAACAGGAAATCCCTGGCCAGGGTTGCTGAGATTTACTGGTAAGTGTTACCAGTAGTTTCTCGAAGTGTTATAGACCTCATATCGACACGACTTATCGAGCTATTGGGGTCTGACGTTTACCACCCCTAGGCGAGATATGCGACATATCAGACGATCAGACCGGACTGTACGGTAGTGTTACTGGTCGGATTCACTGGAGTGTGAGCGGGCTTACTCGTCGATCTTCAGATCGCTCAATACCCGGGTGGCCGTTACGTTTAGCAGACCGCTTGCGGCTTGTAGGTGTTTGATATGATCATCATCTGCTGCCGGCGTATTGACGAGTCTTTAGAGTCCTACACAGAGGTTTCCTGGCTCAAGCGAAACGAAATAGGAGCGCATATGAGATATGTGCGGGACCGAGAATAATGCGTGTATGTGATACCGTATTCTATTCTCGCGATGAATGTGTCGAATGGTTGTATGCGATATAACCTAGTTATCGAATCAAGGATTGATTCGATAAATCGATACATTGGATATTAGTCGGTTATATGTGATATGACCGGATCGTTAAATCAAGTGTTGATTTAATGATTTAATGCATAATTATATATTAGATATATTACTTTGCATTAACTAGTATTGGTTCACTTTAAATGGATTTTCTCGCTCGGATGTGCACATTGTATATGTGATATACTTTTTGTGCACTTGATTGTATCATGTTTGATGATACATGCTCACTAGGGTTTGTGTAAAGATCAAACCATGGTTACATGATTATGGTTAGGGTTTTGTTTTATTCACTTATTTATTTATCCATTTCTTTTTGGAAAATAATTTGCATAAAGAGAAAATGGTGGCTTTCTTTGTTTGTACATTGAAGCTTCATGAAGCTTTGACCTTGTGACCATTTTGTCTTGATGCTTAACCCTAACCCTTCATTCTAACTATGGTTTATTCTCTACAACAAACTATGGTTGGCTTATGATAAGGATTCATATTATATTCTTTTTAAAAAGAGATAATATAACACTGATCATCTTCTTCCTCTTCTTCTTCTTCATTCTTCATGAAGAAAGCAAGCTCCATCAATGGTGATTGATGGAAATGAATGAGAAATCCAATTCTAAAGTCAACCCACTTCCTATTTCTTCATCCTCTACCTCTTGCCAAGTAGTAGAGTGTGTTTTCTTCACAAGTTTCTTGACTTGGTGAAGTCGGAGCTTGATTTAGCGATGCCTCGACGTAGATCATCTTCGGCATGGACATCGATGACCTAGCCCGTCCATTCTCCGATGAAGCCGACGCTAGAGCCCGGGACTTGTTATGGACAGCGAGGAGACTTCATTGCGGAGCTATGGAGGTGGAGAACCGGATCTACAAAGGTTGTATTTCCGTATCTCTTAGTTAAGTGTTAACTAGTTTCATTTTCGCCTAGACATCTAGCTAACGATCCGTAGTCTAGGGTTTCTCGGCACCGTATTTTTTAAAAATGGCATGGTTGATGCCTTGTGAGACCTCCTTGGTGTGCCTAGGAACCCTACAACCTAGGTCATCTAGTGTAGTGAACTAGGTGCCCTAGTTTCCTCGGATTTGAGGTAGGAGCCCGGACTATAGACTCTCGGGTGGATCGTCTTTGACTCGAGGAGGCCGACAAGGAAGTATCGATCCGTTATGATCCTTGGAGCCTATGACGAGGAGGAGGACAGCGACAAGAAGACCCGAAGGACTAGAAATCATGAGGTATAACATTCTATCCAAGTAGTTAACCTCATAGTAGTTTGGCTAGTTAGGGTCTAGCATCGATCCTGGAGTTCAAGTCGGTGTTGCGAGGTTTGTAAAAATCGTTTTTTAAATATTCCGTCTCTCTGCGAAGCCGCGAGGTGTGCGACATCGACTTACAGTGGTATCAGAGCCTACTAAACCTTTACTAGCTTGTTAGCAAGTGTTAGAACTTCGATCGTCGAAAAAACACGAAAATGAAACACCGAATACCATGCTTTCTGTCGAATTTTTAAATTGCCAGAAAAATTATTTCAGAGGTATGAAAAATGTGTGCAGGGTATTCGAAGAAGGAAGAAGAAAAATGAGCAACTGAATCGCTAAGATGGCTACGAAAGCTCGGCGAAACTGTGGGTTTCGCCGTGGTTCCGCAACCGAGTCGAGGATGATTCATCTCATTTTTCCTCTGTTGTTTCTTATTTTTAGTGTTATGTTTTCTGGAATATTTGGTTTCTACACAGTATTTTTTGGTGTGCTGGTTTGCACTTGGGGTAGACAAGGAAAATATGTTTCGATCGAAATTCTAAAGTTCTTGGCTAATCAGATATTCTGTGTTGTTATATGTGTTTTTAAACTTCAGCTAATTTCTATATGACGGTTAGTTTGAGGTTGCATATTTCTGTTCGTTTATGTATATGAACTTTGTTGAATCGTCGTGGATGAATAGCCGGGAATGTGAGAAGAGAGTTGTTTTTCTTTCATTCGATGTAAATTATAATTTGATGTAATATTATTTTGTGGGGCACATCCGGGTTGAGGTTGCAGCCACCGTTGTATTATTTTTTTTACTATTTTCTGCTCCTAGGATAGACCCAAGGTGGGGTGCACAAACTACCGGGTTCTTTGAAGTGCCAAGTGGCCTACTCACTTTGCTGAGGGAGGTTGCTTCACTTCGGGAATTTGGCGGGTAGTTTTCCGCACCCGTAGGGTTCTGGGTGGGGTTTTGGCTATTCATCACGACCGTAGAATCCGTCTTTCAATACAGGCTTAAACGAAACGTGGAATTCCTAGTATACCCAATATGTTCATCTGTAATCTGGAATGCCTATTATTGTGTGAAACGAATAATTATAATATATATGCTATATAGTAGACGTTGCTTATGTTTTGCATCCGTGCTAGTCCAGCCCCCAGCTCTGGCGTTAGTTAAGTAACCTAATGGTGTAAGACGGGCTCAGTGGCGAATGCGGATGGCATAAGCGTACGTCATATTTTCGTTTCTCTCTGTAATGATAGGTGTAAATGATGGGACTGCATTAGATTAATGCAAAGCAAACAAACCAAAGTTGAATCGTTCGAACAAATTTTAAAACCACTCGGTTTTTTCAAAACAACAGACTTTTAAATGCGGAGCTTAAACCACTCCTTTTAAAAGTTACCAGGTTCCTTCGATTATATCAAGTTCACTACGTTCACAATTTCGCCAAAACCATTCATAGCCCTCCGTCATTTCATATGAATATTCAATAGTATTGAAGCTATGTTTGTTGACCTTCGCCAAGGCATAGTGATTGGTAGCTGCTGGATATTCATATGCAGCATAGATAGATTCGTTGGTTTGTGACAGTTGTACTACTTTATTGGCCTTTGTCAAGGGTATGTAAGGGTAGGTTCAAATTAATCTGGATAATGACGGGTAGAACTTGACATGTGACTTATGATTTTTTTGCCTTCGTCAAGGTCATAAGAGCATGGGGCAAAAATCCACATCGAGAGTTTCTAAGGAAACTGAAACTTGCTAGTGTTGCATACCATTTAGAGTGTGATAATGTTGGTAGGATTCCTTCAGGATTATCACACAATGATATTTGGATCCCGATCCTACTGTGAGTATCCGCTACTCCTCGGGAGATTTTTCACTTAACGATCAATGCTATAAACCAAGTAGGTGTCTAGAACAGTGTTAGTGTAACGTTTTAAAAATTAAATAAATAAATAATTAAATAAATAAAATCCTTTAGGTGAATTTTCTGATAATCGGTAAAATAAACCGTATTTTCCGTAAAACTCAACTATAATTATTTTTCAATATAGATTTAAGTACGCCTATTTTAACTATTTAATTACTAGTATTTGGTATTTATTTAGTCACTTATAAATTTTTAGTTTACATAAATATTTTTCCTTAAGTAATAATTTTTAATATTAACATAAGCTTTTAATTATACATTAAATTGGTGCAAATTACAAATTGCAATGGGTTAATTTGACAAATGTGAACCATGACATATTGGAATCTAGTTAGTAGCATGCTCTTCTCTTCTTGATTTGCCTTCAAATTTCTAGACTTTTCTAGGTCAAATAAAATAAATAAAATAAATAAAAATGTAATAATTAATGATAAGACTTAAAAGGGTTAATTATTTGGGAGCTTTCTACACATTTCTACACACTTTTTCCTTTCTCTCTTTCCCTCCTCTAATGTGGCCGAAATCCCCCATGGCAGCCCCCAATTTTCCCCATCTCACTTTGCAACAAAAATCTTCAAAAATTCATGAAAAATCCAAAATAAAACCTTAAATTTCAAATCCAATCCCTACCCATTATTCGTTGGTCTATCTAGCATGGATCTTGGAGCAAAGTTAGCACTTTGGAGGCTATAATTTTCATGTTGGATCTTATGTTTAATGAGGTATAATTCTAACCCTAGTGTTAATTGGAAGTTAATTACGTAAATTGAATGGATTTCGGTGTTTAATTATGGTTTTAGTTGCTAAATTGAAAATTAAAGAAAGGGTTTTTAAATCAAGTTAGGGTTTTTACTTCATCATTAAGTATGCAATGTGCAGTTTAACATGTTGGGTAATGCTAAACCTAATCTAGAAGCTAAATTGCAAATTGTTACAATTAATTTGTCCGAATTGCATAATTTTAGCAAACTAGGTTTTTGTAAGATATATATGTGTGTGTGTGTGGGTGTGAGAGAGAGAGAGATAAAATTCTAGTGAGAATTTTTATCAATTATTCATGGTTTTAATGAGTAGATTAACATGTTAATTGAATGCAAAACCTAATCTAGTTACTAGTTGCTAATTGTTAGTTTAAAATTATGCTAAATATGTTATTTTTGCTAACTAGGTTTTTAGAAATTGGTTAAATAATTGGGATTAAAATCTAATTAGGGTTTCATGACATTATTAACATTATAAATTATAGTTTAATATTTTAGTTCATGCAAAACCAAGCTTAGTTGTTGAATTATGAATTTTGCTTTAAAAGTGTTAAAATTTGATATTTTTGCAAACTAGAATTTAGGATTTAATACAAATTGATGAGATTAAATTATGGTGATGGTTTGTATGACTTAGTTATAATATTTAGTGAATATTATGGACATTAGTTTTGTTAAAAGATCAAGTTTCGAATTAAAACGGTTATTTGAGGCTTTTTAGGTTTTCGGAAATAAATCGATTTGATTTATTTTGAGTTTTTGATGAGTTGCAAGCTATTTTATATTATAATTAGTGAGTTTTGGAACTACGATTTGTACGTTTGTGTTTTATCTCGATCAATCGGTGTTTGTACGCCGATGTCGAGGGTTATTTGGTTCTTTTCCATGAGTGAGTCATAGGTTTTAACCTATGCGCGTTTCGTGCGTCGTTTTGGTTTTATCTGTGATTTCGGTTTACGATATTATATATGTTTGCGTATAAGTACCCCTCACGTGGATTTCGGACGATGAAGAAGAGAATGGTGGCATCGACTTCGGCAGATAAGGACCAGGTGGGTAGTTGTATATCTACGAGGGAAGTCGGGTGGATAGCGTATAGCACCCCCGCAAACGTAAGATAGGGATATTATGTACTGTTATTAGAAAGTCGGACGTGACCTTAGATTCTTGGTGAGTAGGGTCCTATTGAAGACTTTACGTTGGACTAGACTGATTTAGAAAGACTTAACCAGAGGATGACTACCTTGGAGGGAATTCGTAGGTTTCAGGTAGACACACACAAACGCACACACATAAACTTGACTTGGTGTATGTGTGTGTGTGTGTATAGGGATGTGTGTAGGTATACACACATACACACACACACACAACATATACACGTGATATGAAGTTATTATATGATACTTGGGGATGAGTCGATATGATCGGGTATGATGCCGTGAGATATTGGATATACGATCGAGTTATGATATGAGATGTATTATGATATTAGCGGATCGTTGTGAGATGAGGAAATGTATAATTATACATAAACGATAATAGGTGATGATGATATTGAAATATACGAGACTCTAGAATAGAACCCGGATTGTAATATGTGACTTAATCACGAGATGATATATGACATAATATTTTAGTGGATCATTTGATGATGTATATTTACGCAGACGATGATATATGATTGATGATATTGGGATGTATACGATTATAGTACAGTACCCTTGATCATGATATTGTTTGATGATGATACTATACGAACGATGATGTATATATGTGATAGTTGACCCATACCCCGATTTTGGGATGTCGTACGATGGATTTTACCGTACGAGGTATAGATGTGATGATTGATCCACACTCTTGACTCGAGGAAGTCGTACTATGTACGTGACGCTATTGAGGCTGGATCGCCGACTACTAGAGATATCGACTCAGAATTTAGGAGGATTCTTCTTACCTTTCGACTAGTGTCTTTAGTTAGTTCCTTAGTTGGTTAGGTAGATCTTAGTTTAGGCTCGAGTCATACTTATTTTTAAACTGTTGAATCGTGCTTTTTCAAACAACAAACCGTATGACTCGTAATCAGCATGTATTTTCTAGTTGTAAATTACTACATTTTCACCGTTATATTCATGTTGTGTTCATCGCATCGCATATTCATACATATGTTCTTTAGCTAATATGAAGCTCTGCCTGTTAGGACACCAGCACCATACCGATGATGCGCATGTTCCACATACACTTATTTGCCGGCTCACACACATCATCATCGGTAATTGCCATGTCACGTACACTTTAGAACATATTATCTTTTTATTGATATAAACAGCTAAATGCTAGTCCAATATAATATTGTGTGATTACTCTCATGTGCTAGTTTAGACATTGCATTTATTACTTAAACACTTCATGCATTCACATTTTCATATTATCATGCAGTATTGTGGGGCTTATGCCGATACTCATTATTTACTTACTCATGATTTTGGGATTTTGGATTTCTATGAGATTTCTGGATTTTAGGAAAAACCGCAAGAATATATATATAAAAATTTCTCTCTCTCTCTCCCTCTTATTTTAAAATACAAGTTGCGGTTTTCTCGTAATGTATATGTCGTCCACCATGCGATTTCATGTTTTCTGCTGGATTTCGAGACCCGATTCGAGGAGTGGATGAACCGTCTAGGGTACATGGTGGGCCCGGTATGCTACCCCGGGGCAAGAAGCTCGAGTTGTAGACGATGAGCCTGTCAGGAGAAGACTACCTGCCGGTGATGTCTGGCGCGGCGGATATCCGGAGGATACCGACCATTGTCGTGAGATTTGATGATATGGGTCGATCCAGACTGACGGAGCCCGAGATATTGAGACTATAAGATATAGAGATTATGAGGTATTGAGACCTTGAGATTTACTTGTTTTGTGTCGATACTTGACACGGATTTCCATAGATTTTATTGATGATGTTTCAGCTTACCACAAAAATTTTACTATGATAAAAGTTAAAGATTTCTTACAGATATATCCAGATTTCATGGTTGATTGTTTTACATTCATGGTGCATGCATACTCATACACATGACATGTTACTACTTGAGGCACTGACACGAGCACTGAGTATTGCACTTATGTATAGATTATTACCCTATCATTATTAGTTGTCTAGTATTATATTAAGTATATTATTATGACCTAGGAGAGCATCGTGCATGCGATTTCTATTCGCAGATGTCTTCTACTCACGAGTTGGCAACTCATCCCGTTGTGCCAAATTTTTTTACAGGTTTCGATGTACAGGTTTCCTTGGCAGCTTGCTTGCACATCATTTCATTCAGGGTGATTTGCTTGGTAGGTTGGTTCACTTGCATCAGAACCGCCATTGTACTTTTATTATTTCATTTGTATCTAGTAAGCTCCATCAACCAGACTTGTATTACTGATAATTTAGTAGACCGGTTGTTTTCTTTCGACCTTAGAGTCGCGCTTGTACTATTATGGTTTTCTGGTGGTTTGGTTTTCTTTTGAGTTTTGAGCATCGCCCTTCGGCGTTGTATATTATAGTGCATTGTGTGGTTGTTTCCGTTGTTTGGCGTAGAGCTAGCTCCCGCTTGGGGATGCCTTTTTATTGTTTGTATATATTATTCTTGATTGTACCCGTTTGGGGCCAGTTTTTACAAAGGTGACTCTGCCGAAATTTTTGAGAAAATTTGATGTTGCTTTTAAACTTGTTTTCCTACATGCTTTCCTTTACTTCTTCTTTTAAATGGTTTAGATTTCTGGACTTCGGCTTGCTTAGATTACGATACGCTTCTAGACGTTTCGTAATTTATGTGCCGGTCACGTTCCGTACCTTCGGGTCATGACAGTTAGCGGGGCTACGTCTCTAGGGAAAAGAGGTTATTTAATTATGGAACTTCGTGAAAGCGTCGTAAAACCTCCCTCGAAGTACCGACACTAATCTGGCTGAAAAGTTAAGCAAGTATTGTAGGGTGAGATTAATCCTGACTAATTCTTCTTTTATGGTTTGAGAAAGGATTCGAGAAACAATGGGAGCCATCCTGTTTAGATAAACTAAAAACCAATCTAAACTTGCAAGAGCATCATGCTGAGTGTTTTCTTCTCTCTCTCTCCTATTGCAGCGACCAGGTAACTAAGATTAGGTTACAGTTAGATAATAATTTGACTGAGTTATACTATATTGACTGGCAAAGGTTTGTCCAGATGTCCATTACCTATGATAAGCTGGGGCACCTTCTTACTACTAAAGCCCCTGCCGTCCCAGGTTCAGATTCCACCGTCGCGGATATGGATATCCGTAAGACATCGAAAAAAGACAGTGTGAATGCCAAGTGACTCGTGTTGGCCTCAATAGATGATGAAACCCAGAGTCAGCACGAGAAGATGGACTTTGCTTCCATCTTCCTCCATAACAAAGATTTATATGGAGAGCAATCCCGTATTGCAAGATATGAGACCTCGAAGGAATTGCTTCAAGCGAGATTGGCTATCGGGTCATCTGTAGAGGACCATGTCCTTACAATGATCAGCTGTATTAAACAGCTCACGAACCTGGAGACTACATGGGAGAACGAGTCATATGCTGACTTGATTCTATAATCCCTACCTTCTACTTACAACCTGAAGAAAACCGGCGAGACACCCGCTCTGCTTATTAGGGAATCTTCCTCTTCTGGATCCAAGGCGAAAGCCAAGGATGAGAAGAAGAAGACCTCCACAAAGCCGATAGGCGGTGTCAGTAAAGTAAAGGGTAAGGGAAGGGCAAAAGTTTCAGGACTAACAGTATGGAAAGGGGGATGTTCCTATTGTCATGGGAAAGGGCATTAGCAGAAAGAATGCAGGGATTGGAAAGCCAGAATCCAGGATCCGAAGCACGTTGTGTCTCCAGTTTCGGGTGTGTTTGTGATTGAAAACTGTCTATCAATTAACTCTACTTCTTGGATACTAGATACTGGATCAGAATCTCATATCTGTAATTCTTTACAGGCTTTGAGAAACCGTAGAGTTATCAGGGCAGGTGATTGTTCCCCTCCGAAAGACGGCCACAGACTGAACGTCTTACCTGAGATTCGGGGCAGATGCTATTTGGTTTTATCCGTCCACCTCTCCGAAGATGCCAAGTTGATTTATGGCACCGTATATCGGAGGTTTGGACGGATGCGGCAGATGTAGCAGACTTCGTCAGATTCCCCCTCGCTTGAGGGGTTTTTGATTGTGGGGACGCTCTTCCCTGCAGGCGCAAGCCCCTGCAGTTAATTACGCTACCCCATCACGGTAACAACTTTCTCCTTCTCCAGAATTTCACTTCGTGTCGTGAGTGTTTGTTTTGTTTGTGGTTGCCCGTGGATAATATACGGAGACTAATTTATGTCGTCGCCCGTAGGACGTGGATTAGTCCAAATCCGTATTTACTTAGATTTGGTTTTGGTGTTTAAGGATACGTTAGCCATATTGAGGCTAAGATCAACTTAAACGTTCGTTAAGGATATGTTAGTCCGATTTAAGACTAAGATCAACTTAATGGAAAGAGCATTTAGGGGCTCTATTGTTCCAGTTTAGGGACGTATTGATCCATTTAATATATTGCCGTCGGGACCCGTCACCTCTCTGACGACATTGAAGGATTACAACGACAGGTGTCAGAGGAGTTCGGAGATATACCCTTGAGCCAAAGTTGATTGGGGGTCTTATAGTTCAATTTGGGACTAAAGTCTGTTTGAATGTTTAAGGATATGTTATCCATATTTGAGGCTAAGATCAACTTAAACGAGATCGTTTAGATCCGACAAAAGAGCATTTGGGGACTCTATTGTTCCAGTTTAGGGACGTAGTGGTCCATAGGTAGTTTGAGGACATTGCGGTCCATTGCCAGTTTAGGGACATGGTGGTCCATCGCCAGTTTAGGGACATGGTGGTCCCTCATTCCCGTTTTGGGGATGGATATTAGTTTAAGGACGCATTAGTCCATGGGTTTAAGGACCCCATAGTCCATATAGATGTGTTTAAGGACGCATTAGTCCATTAGTTTAAGGACGCATAAGTCCATGTGTTTAAGGACCCCACAGTCCATATGGGTGTGTTTAAGGACGCATTAGTCCATTAGTTTAAGGACGCATAAGTCCATGGGTTTGAGGACCCCACAGTCCGTATTTTGGTTTAAGGACGCATAAGTCCATGAGTTTAAGGACCCCATAGTCCGTATGGATGTGTAGTTGTCGGGACCCGTCACCTCTCTGACGTCGTTGAAGGATTACAACGATAGGTGTCAGAAGAGTTCAGAGATGTACCCTTGAACTGGATGTAAATTGATTTAAGAGAGCAGTCTTGCTCAGTCAATTTAATTTGAGGACTTACGGCCATGATTGGGCTAAGTCCGGTTGAGAATATTCAACGTTTTTATCTTTGGCCTATTAGGCCTGTGCTAGGGCTTTGCCCCTGTTTAATAATGCACTGCATTTTCTTTTGGCCTGCTAGGCCTTTTTGATTTTTGGCTCAGTCCCTTTATAAATGATGCACAGCATCTGTTTTTGTCTTGACAGACCTTTATTTGGGCTCTGCCCTTCTTTAAAATAATGCATTGCATTTAAATTGGCCTGTTAGGCCTTTTTTAATTGGGCTTGGCCCTTCTGTAAATAATGCTGTGCATTAATCAAACTGACAGTGGCCATGTGGCCTGTCAGGCACTTTGCGCCAATTATTGAGCGCAAGCGCACGTGGAGGTGACACGTGTCACGCTCTGGTGAGCGCAAGGGCAGTGCGCTGCGCTGTTGCGCTGCTGACACGTGGCGCGTTCTGGTGAGTTGCGCCAATTTCAGAGAGCAATACTCTATCTTAAAAGCGCATAGCGCAAGTTATTCAGGTGCTGACACGTGGCGCTCTCTGGTGGCTTGCGCCAAACCAGAAGCACAACAGTGCAGATTTGCAAGTGCAGGGCATTATTTTAATTTCTTGATCCAAAAAAAGAATCTTTAAGATTGCAGAACCAATGGTTCATAAAAAAGGCAATGCCTTTGTTATTATTTATTTTTTATTGAAGATCCTTGACCTTGTTCTTAGATCAATGATCTATTCAGAAAAAGTTCTTCTTTTCTTATTCAAAGGTTTTACCTTTCTTTCTTTTTGAGTTCTTCTCAAAATTCATCAGAGTTCTTTCTCTGTTTCTTGAGTTTCTCTATTCTCTGTGTTGTTCTTTTTGAGTTGGGGTCTAGGGGCCTTTATTAATTTGTTAAATTTGTTAAAGAGATCATTCTCTGAGTGATTTGGGGAATTTTCCCCACCGTTGGATCTTTGATCCAAGGGTTTCTATTTTACAGAAGACAATCTTCTTGTTTTGACAAGAACAGAAAGATCTTACTGGAATTTTAATTCTGTTTGGCGCAAATGCACCTGCGCTCGACACGTGTCGCGCAGCGCAGAGCGCTGCGCAACTGCGCTGACACGTGTCGCGCAGCGCAGAGCGCAGCGCATCTGAAGCGTTGCTTCTTTTAATTTTATTTTAAATCGAGCCTTGCTCTGATTGGGTACGCTGCCTTGGGCACTGCGCTGACGTATCAGTTTTTGACACGTGGCGCGTTGCGCGCAGCGCAAGGAATTTGAAGCGTTGCTTCAATTTTTGAATTTTTGAAATTCAAACAGAGCTTTGCTCTGATTGGGGGAAACAAATGCCCCCCACCGTTGCGCTCACGTGGCGCACACGTGAGTACAGCGGTGGCAAGATCCTAGCCATTGGATCAACTGGTGTGTTGAAGGGGCGCAAGCGCCTATAAATAGGACCCTTGGTCCTCAGTAAATAATTACCATCTTCAAGAATTTGAGTTTTCAGAGCCTTGCTCTTATTTTCAAGAACTTCAAAGCCTTGCTCTCATTTCCAAAGTCAGAACTTTTTTAGAAAAACTTTAGGTAAAATTAATTTAAATTAATTTAAATCAATCTTAACCAACAGAGCCTTGCTCTCATAGATCTTTGATCTAAAGAAAACCCCTTTGGGGTTTCACTAACAAAGCCTTGCTCTCAAGAATCCATAGATCTTAAGGAGATCTTGTTTTAGGGTTTTTAACCCATGAACAGAGCTTTGCTCATGGACCAAACATAGATCTTTTTGATCTAAAAATGGAGAACTTTTTAACAGTTTTCCTGGATTTTTAAGACCCCAAATTTTTAATCTTTAGGAGTTAAAAAAAAATTCTTTTAATAGATTTTCTCATCATTATTACAGAGCTAGGCTCTTTTAAGGAGTTTTATTCCCTTGAGACCAGAGTTTGACAAGTGTCACTCTGTGACAGAGCTTTGCTCTGAAAGAGGAGATTTTCTCCTTATCTCTAGGGATTTTTCATTAATGAGAATATTCTCTTGGGGATTAATTGACAGTCTCATCCAATGATGGGGCTGTCTTATTAACTGATGCACTGTCATCCAGATTTTGTGGGTCCCCTTTTGGTCCGCTACCCACTGCATTACAGTATGGTATAAACTTTAAAACGCCAAGCGTTGGAATTACAACACTGACGGTTGATTTTTTTGTCCCTCCGCAGGAAACATGTCTGCTGACCTGTCGTTCCCGTTTGTTCGCTCGGAGGGAGGATTTCCCCAGGCACCAGTGGACCGAGAGGTGCTCGCTCTCATCAAGGACCATGACCCCGAGCACAAAAACCTTCACCTGTGGGGTAGGTGGTATATCGACATTATCAAGGGTCGCCGAAGCTTCGGTTCCGCTATGCCGTCTGATCCCATATTTTCGATCCCCTATGCGGATGAACCCCCAGTGAAGTATGCCGTGGAGGTCAAGGATTGGAATTCGGATGATCTCCTCCAGCCTGCAATTGGTGCTATTCCTGTGCAGCCGCCGCCGGCAATAGATATTTTGGGGAGGAGAAACTGTCAGGGTGAAGCACGCCCTTGGGGACAGGCCTATAACATTGGATTGACCCCGCGACCACCCGCCGGATATTTGCAGTGGGCCCGGTACATCTTATCGGCGAAGAGGACTCATCTGATGAAGATTGGTTTGTATTCGGCAATCTACGTCTCGCTTTTCGAGTACCCCTCTCCTTCAACGTGGTGGATTAAGGCTTTTATCGAACAATGGAATATCCCCACCCACACCTTCCTGATGACGGACAGGGAAGTCTCTATCTCCTTGGAAGAGTTCGCCGAGATCTCGGGTCTGTCGATGAGGGGGGAGCATTACGAGGAGCTGCTTCCTCCTGACGAATACGTCTTCGCCACCAAGCCGCTGGTGTTTGATCTGACGCCGGAGAATGCTATCCAGCACCAGTTTCCGGGCTTGGTGAAGGTGCTAGACATATATGAAGGGCTCTATCTGGAATCAGGGGTCCGGGGAGTCAGTTTCGCAGATTTTATCGCCCGCATTCGACCGGAGTTTCTATCGGAGCGGAGCGAGAAGTTCGCCAAGCTTGATGACCCTTTCGGCTTTGACTTGGGCTGTCGACCAACATCGGAGGACGACCATAAGGACTTTTATCTCCCCGGCGCTGCCGTCATGCCTTTGTCAGAAATCGCCGTCTCGGGCATGGATGAGGAGACCTTTTTTGTAGGGTTCCTGGGATTGTGGCTGTGCAGCTTCGCGCTCCCCATGCAGCCGCGCCACATGCGTCCGTCCGTTTTCTACCCAGCGCATCGGATGGTGGCTGGCCTGCAGTTGACAATAGGAATCGCCGGGTTGGCTCACCTATATAATGGACTTAGCGTGGCGGCGGACGCTAATGAACCTGGGGTGTAGCCTGCTAATTTCCCGATGCACTACTTCACATCGTGGATGGAAATGCATGTTCATGGGGTGTTCGGCGTCCATAAGATCCCTCCGTTTTTTGAGAAGTGCAGACTCCCAAGAGTTATGCGGCTGGTCGGCGCCTCGATCGTGGTTGCGCCTCCGTGGGAGGCTAGGGGGTTTCTCCTTCGTCCACACCTGATCGGAGCGAAGGTTTCTTTTTTGGATAAGGTCATAACCATAGGCTTAGAGACCTCCAAGTCGGTGGTGGCGCTGCGCGACGATTTCAAGGACGGGGCCTCCGTACTGAAAGCCCGGGAGATTCTTCACCTCTACTCCATTCAGCCGGGCTACCTGGTGTTCAGGCAGAACGAGACGGCACTTTTCATGAGGTATAACCCCTACCGGTTCGCTCAACAATCGAGCTATCACCAGAGGATCCCGATGGAAGCATTTTTGGAAGAGCCTGTGGCCAGCCGGGAGGGGATAAGGAGTGCAATGCACCATTTCATACGGCTTAACACGGGCTCCTATTTCTTCATCAGCGAGCCGAGCTGTGTTCCCAGGGTCCTCAACACGTACGTGGCTTGGTACGCGCATGCAGTGGGTCCAGTTATCCATATGGAGAAGCGCATGCTGGTTGACCGCAAGGGTGCGCCTCCCGGCGGCGATCGTAAGGCTCCCCTAAAGCCAAGGACCCCGGTCATTCCTCCGCTGAAAGATGCTGGAGCTGGGCCACCGAGCGTATTGAGCCCTCCACGTGGATTGCCACCTCCTGATACTGTGGATGCGCCACCAGCGCCCCGTGCTCCAGTGGAGACGGTACATGTGGTTTCGCCGGAGTCTGGCGTGGGCACGGATATCGGGACCCACCGCCCTAAGGTGCCTGGAAAGCGCAAGTTGATCTTGGGTGCACCCAAGGCTGGCGGGCAGAAGAGGAAGAAGAAGTCGCTCTTCTCTGCTGACGTTGCGTTCGGTCAGGAACCTCATGCTCCCTATAGCGAGGGCTTGGGCGAGTACGGTACCAATAAAGGATTGGTTATGCCGCCAGATGACACGGATCTGGCGGCTGCCATCGCAACTTCAGAGAGATTGGCGAGGCGCGATGCGTGGCTATCTAAGCTTGCACAATCGGGTAATTACTAGTCGCATTTTTTTATTGCATCATACTTTTATTATTGTCTATGACTAATGCTTTTCCTCTCTTTTCTTCAAACAGGCATCACCACTGAAGAAGCCATTGTTGCTTCCCTCAAAACTTTCCAAGAGGAGGAACGACTCAGAGCGTCCTTAGGCCTCGGTACATTTCGATTCATTAAGTCTTTATTCTCCTTTTGTTATAGTCGATCTAACCTTTCTTTTTCTCATCGTAGGAACCACAATGCCAGTCCCGTAAGGTGACGCGGAGACTCTTCCCGGGCCAGCCACTGATGTTCCGGCTTTATCAGGGCTGCCGCAAGAGCCTCGACTCGAAAAGTCGATGAGGGATGCCTTGAAGAATTTGGAGGCATCTCTGTTCATGGATGATGACGCCTCAATGAAGGAAGCTTTGAAGAGCTCCGTCTTGATGGCTCAGGAGGAGAGAAAGCGGTTGAGGTGTGAGGCGAAGGCACGCAGAGCTGCTTTGGCCGTGAGAGCGGGCCCAAGCACCATTCCTCGTGCTGATACTCCCTCGGAAGAGCCTCCGGTCGCCTTGTCTACCTCTCACGGACAGGTGGCGCGTGCAGTTCGGGAGGCCAACGATTAGTCCACCTCAGGTAATGTATTTTTCAAGATTTTGTTGTAAGAATTGTAAACTTGTTGGCTCTTATATATCTTGTCCTACAGGGCCAAGTCCAACCGAAGGGGAGGCAGAAACCGTCGAACCTAAGGGGACAGAGGAAGAGGCACCGGCTGAACCCGAGCCAATGGTGGGCGACGTCGCCAGGGTTGTTGGACCTGAGCCGGGGGCTGAGGGAACTGCACCAGAGAAGGTCGTTGATGCCGAGCCTGAGGTAGCGGCAAATGAGACGACTGCTACAACCGAGCTTGGGGCAGCAGCGGATGGAGCGCCTGAGACCGGCGACCCCATGGCGACGACGGACGAGACAGCAGCGCCCACCGAGCCTGAAGGAGTAGCGGATGAGACGGGCGTGACTCCTGGGGACAAGCCAGCCGCTCTTTCTCAAGAGTCTGGCAATGCTCCAATCATTACTCTCCCCGTCTACGGTCCTCCGCCGTCTCCTGGCCGCGCGAGCATGTCGACAACCCCCGTTGAGTCGGGTGATGAGGCCACGGGCAGTGGACTCATGTCGATGGAGGAGGGAGACGCCTCCGTTTCGGCTGGCAGCTCATCAGGTAAATTTCGAGTTACTGTCTTTTTTTTTTTGCAATCCTTCCTGACAGGTGTATCTTTGTTTTTTAACGCAGGTGCGGCCAGTGCTGACGCTTCATTGCTTGAGAGGGCGCCGTCAACTACTGCCTTGGCGGTGGCCACTTTTCAGCCTTCTCTCATACCATCCCAGATGTTGGAAGGTATGGATTCGTGACCCATCAGTTTCAACTTTCGGCCGCATAATTTATGTACTAATGTCGTATTATTGCGTCTTTGCAGGAGCGCTTTTTGATCATCTCTACCAGGTGTTGCACCCGCACTTCTCCTTCCCATCTGAACTTGCTTCTTCCTCCAGTGGCGCTGGTGAGTATAGTTTCCAATTGATGTCTTTCTTTTTTCAGTAATGGAATTATTTCTGACTTTTCCTCGTCCTAATTGCAGTGCTACAAATCGAAGGAGGGGATGAAAGATCAGTCAGGCCACCGGCCCTCCCGGCTTTGCCGCCCGCTGCAGCTGGTATAGCAAACTATCCCATCGATGACTTTTTCACATTTCTTGAACCGTCATCTAATCATATTTTGCTTTTTCAGCTGTCGTTCCGATTCCGGCACCCTTTGAGTCTCGTGTCATAATGCTGGCAGGCCCCTTCCTGAGATGTCCGTCTTCAAAGGGTGCCATGATGAGCTTGGGCATGCTGAGCGGATACGTCGAAGAGCTTGACACGGATGCTCCCCCATCTGCTGCGGATTTCGCTGCGGAGGTTAACCCGATGTTGGCGGCGCTTGTAAATTTTCATGATGAAGGCGTCGTCGAGCTTTGGGTTAATTACTGCAGGGAAATCGAGGTCCGCCTACATCAATCGGAGTTTATGCGCCCTGCTCCCGAGACCTTAGCCGCAAGCAATCAAAGAGCAGCACGGATCGAGCAAAGCGCTTCTTACTTCCGTCACTTGGAACAAGAAGCGGCTTTAAGGCTGAAGGAATGCCAAGAGACCTCAAGCGAGACGGCTCGTCTGCGTGCTGAGGTTGAGGCGAACGCTGCCGAGGTGAAGGCTATCTTCGAGGGCCTTCTGGAGCGTATCTCTAATGGTCTAACACTGAAGCGAAAGCTCGATGCCGCCGAGCATGATGCCCCAGGCCGCGAAGCAGCTCAGCAGGCCGTTGGGGAGCAGCTTGCATCCTTCTTGCAGCAGCGGGCTCAAGTGGAAGCGGAACTGGCGGTGGTGGCCGACCAGGAGAAGGCATGGAAGGAAGTGCGTGAACAACTGATAGGGTTATTTAAGACGCTTCCTTCCCAGTAGCTGCCCTTGTATCAGTATACTTGTAAAAATTTTCTTTTTCGAATAAGATGTATCCATTCTTTATTCTTTTGTACGATTCATCTTGTACTTGATTGAATTAATAAATAAAGATACACATTTTTTCTTTGCAATGTCTTGTATCATTTCTTTACTTTCTCCCTTCAGCATGCTGTCTTGATAAACATGGTTGACAGATAATAGAGTAAGCATCTTGGTTTCTTCAAGAGATAGCGATGGCTTAGGCCGCAGGTTCAGATCTGCTGCTTAATACTTTTCAACTCTATGAGCCGTGAGGGTCTCATAGAGACTTTTCTCCCTACGAATCGAGAGGATCTCGTGGGTGGATTTTCTCCTTAGAAATCGTGAGGATTCCTAAGTGTGTTTTCTTTTATAAGTCGTAAGGATCTTATAAGAGAATTTTCCCTCTTACAAGTCGAGAGGACTCGTAAGCGGTTGTTTCCCTCCTTATCGAGATTCAACTTTGGAGAGTGAGACCCGTGGATGGTATGCAAAAGACCGTTTTAGACCGACTTGCAGGGTCCCAGTGCTTAGGAAACAAGTTTTTTAATCCCTGGTGCCTAAGGCTTTATCTTGCAAGTTGAGACGAATCGGGAAGTCCTTGCGAAGACACTAATTTCCTCACGGGTCGAAACGAATCGAGCAGCTCTCGTCGAGGACACTAATTTCCCTGAGTCGAAGTATTTTGCCGAGGACACTGGTTTCCTCGAGGTTGAAACGAATCGAAGTGCTCCTGCAAAGACACTAGTTTCTCTGCGGGTCGACGCGAATCAAGAAGCTCTCATCAAGGATGCTAGTTTCCCTGAGTTGAGGAGCTTGCCAAGGACACTGATTTCCCTGGAGTTGAAACGAATCGGGGTATTCCTGCAAAGACACTGATTTCTCTGCGGGTCGACACGAATCAAGATGTTCTCGTCAAGGACACCGGTTTCCCTGAGTCGAAGTATTTTGCCGAGGACACTGGTTTCCTCGAGGTTGAAACGAATCGGAGTGTTCCTGCAAAGACACTGGTTTCTCTGCGGGCCGACGTGAATCAGGAAGCTCTCATCAAGGACGCTAGTTTCCCTGAATTGAGGAGGTTGCCAAGGACACTGATTTCCCTGGAGTTGAAACGAATCGATGTATTCCTGCAAAGATGCTAGTTTCTCTGCGGGTCGACGCGAATCAAGATGTTCTCGTCAAGGACACTGGTTTCCCTGAGTCAAAGTATTTTGCCGAGGACACTGGTTTCCTCGAGGTTAAAACGAATCGGAGTGTTCCTGCAAAGACACTGGTTTCTCTGTGGGCCGACGCGAATCAGGAAGCTCTCATCAAGGACGCTAGTTTCCCTGAATTGAGGAGATTGCCAAGGACACTGATTTCCCTGGAGTTGAAACGAATCGATGTATTCCTGCAAAGACGCTAGTTTCTCTGCGGGTCGACGCGAATCGAGGGGTTCTCGTCAAGGACACTGGTTTCCTTGAGTCGAAGTATTTTGCCGAGGACACTGGTTTCCTCGGGGTTGAAACGAATCGGGGTATTCCTGCAAAGACGCTAGTTTCTCTGCGGGCCGACGCGAATCAGGAAGCTCTCATCAAGGACGCTAGTTTCCCTGAATTGAAGTATTTGCCAAGGACACTGGTTTCCCTGAGTCGAAATATTTTGCCGAGGACACTGGTTTCCTCGGGGTTGAAACGAATCGGGGTATTCCTGCAAAGACGCTAGTTTCTCTGCGGGCCGACGCGAATCGAGGTGCTCTCATCAAGGACGCTGGTTTCCCTGAATCGAGGATGCTGCCAAGGATACTGGTTTCCCTGGGGTTGAAACGAATTGAACTATTCCTGCAAAGATATTGATTTCTCTGCGGGTTGACATGAATCAAGATGTTCTCGTCTAGGACGCTGGTTTCCCTGATTCGAAATATTTTGCCGAGGACACTGGTTTCCTCGGGGTTGAAATGAATCGGGGTATTCCTGCAAAGACGCTAGTTTCTCTACGGGTCGACGCGAATCAGGAAGCTCTCATCAAGGACGCTGATTTCCCTGGGGTTGAGATGATTTCTGGTAGTCCCTCAGGTTTTATATGAGTTACCGTCAAAACCGTGAAGCTAGGATTTTGATCTTCGCTTCGTTTGCTGGCATTGCGTCTGCTGTTCAGAGACGAATGTCACGGTTGTCTCTAGGTTGTTGGTAAACCGTTGGGATTTGGCTTCGCTTTCTGGCGGAGCCCGTTGGGAAGGTATGGTTCCCTCTTTATTTGTGCCCTTGGATTGTATACAGGAATCGACGTGATCTCACCTGTAGGGCAAAAGTTTCATCATATTTTTTTATTGTTTTATTTCCGCGATGTTCTATCATTTCAGCTTTTATATCGCGAAGGTCGCGATTGCCCAATCATTTCGGTTATTTTTTGCGGTGCCCAATCATTTCGGCTGTTTATTCTATTTTTACTCGCTGCTTTTTATTGCGAGTTGCCCAATCATTTCGGCTATTTTTTGTGCATACGTTTTTACTTGCTGTTTTTTATTGCAAGTTGCCCTATCATTTCGGCTATTTCGTATGCATGCGCGGCTTGCTGGCTGTTTGCCATAAGCATGGAATTAGACACCGATTTCGGCATCAGCACCGCTACAACTGGGATATTGCCAGGAGCGAATCATCATTTGCCTCTGTCGATGTCAGACAAATGTGGCTTAGCGAACAGGGTTAAGGTCTTGTCGACTAAGGCTTTTGACTTCATGAGCCGTAAGGGTCTCACAAAGGTATTTCTACCTACAAGTCGTGAAGATCTTGTAGGTGTGTTTTCTCCCCAAGAATCATGAGGATTCCTAAGTGTATGTTCCTCTGCAAGTCGTAAGGATCCTACAAGAGGGTTTTCTCCTTGTAAGTCGAGAGGACTTACAAGGGTTGTTCACCATGCGAACATATCCCCAGTCACGGATAGGACTTGGTTAGGAAAATGTTTATTCGCGTCCGTGGATTGTATACAAGGGTCAGTGCTGAGCCACTTGTAGGTAAATATCGAAGGTTGTGGGGGTTGCTTAAGCACAGGTTTAGGTCTCTGTAACTTAAGACTTTCAAATCTTATGAGCCGTGAGGGTCCCATAAGAGAGTTCTCCTTACGAGTCGTGAGGATCTCGCAAGTGTATTTTCTCCTTAGGAATCGTGGGGATCCCTAAGTGTGTTGCTCCCTTGTGAGTCGTAAGGATCTCACGTGAGTGGTTTCTCCTTACAAGGTCGAGAGGATCCTGTAAGTGTCCTTTAACGAGGTTACGCCCTTTTGGGTTTTCACAAACACTCGCCGGTAGTCCTGCTGCTTTTACTCACGGAGCCCTTTCGGGTTTTCATCCGTGCCCATTTTGCTTATGGACGTACCATTTTTTATTTATTTATTTATTTTTAAACGAGGTCGCGCCCTTTCGGGTTTTCACGAACACTCGCCGGTAGCCCTGCTGTTTTTACTCACGGAGCCCTTTCGGGTTTTCATCCGTGCCCATTTTGCTTATGGACATACCGTTTATATTTTTTTTAATCTTTTTTTTATATCGGCTTTGTGATGTTTCAATCCACCGTAGTTTATTGACATCTCGGTCAACAGCTAGTTTTAGGACGTAGTGGTCCGTCATTAGTTTAAGGACATTTCGGTCCGTTGTTAGTTTAAGGACGTTTCGGTCCGTCATTAGTTTAAGGACGTTTCGGTCCGCAACTAGTTTAAAGACGTTTCGGTCCGTGGTGAAGAAGGTCGGCTACTACTTATAGAGTTTGAGCTTAGGAAGATAGCGAGCGGATATAGTCGTCGTCATCTATCATTGACCTAGGCTGTGGCTCATTAAGCGTAGTATTTCTTCAGGAAGCGACCGTTTATTGGTCTGAAAGGCCTTTCACCGTGCATATCCATGAGTAGATAGGCTCTACCCTGGTAGACCTTATCTATGATGTACGGGCCTTCGTAGTTTGGCTCAAATTTTCCCCACTTGGCGCGATTGGGGATCATAGGTCTTTTGACTACTAGCACAAGTTTGCCTTGGTGGAATGTCCTCGGCCGAGTCAATCTTTCATATGAGCGTGTCATCTTTGCTTTATAAGCCTCTAGATTTTGTTGCGCTATGAGCCGGGTTTCATCAAGGGCATCAAGCTCCTCAAGCCCAAGGTAGGCATTTTCTTCGTCTGTCAGCTCGTAGTGGACTGCCACTCATAAAGAAGGTAGCTCTATCTCGAGGGGGAGTACTGCTTCTGTACCGAATACCAACGCGTATGGCGTTGTGTTCGTGGCCGTTTTGAACGTAGTTCGATATGCCCAGAGAGCTTCTTGCAGTCTCTCGTGCCAGTCCTTCTTATTTCGGGACACCGTCTTCTTCACGATCTTCATCAAGGTCTTGTTGAAGGCCTCAGCTAGACCGTTAGCTCGCGGATTATAAACTGAGGAATATCTCCAGTCTATATTATGATGTTGCGTTAAGCGACTAATCTTGTGGCTTCTGTAGGCTGGCCCGTTATCGGAGATGATCCGTCGCGGAGTTCCAAACCGATAAATGACGTGCGTCTTGAAGAAATGGAGGATATTCTCCGTCTTCACTTCCTTCGGCGGTACTGCTTCTGCCCATTTGGAGAAGTAATCAGTCGTCGCCAGGATGAAACGATGTCCCCTGGACGATGCTAGTTCGATAGGGCCGACTATGTCAGTTCCCCACATTTCGAACGGCCATCTTGCCACCGTTGGATGTAGAGGATTTGGATGTTGGTGGATGAAGTCCTCATGGATTTGGCATGAGTGGTATTGCTTCGCATACTCGAGGCAGTCCTGAATCATCGTGGGCCAATAGTAGCCCATTCGTTTAATTTTCAACTTCATCTTCGGGCCCGCTTGGTGAGAACCGCAGAGTCCGTCGTGAACTTCCTGAACGACTCTTTTCGCTTCGTCAGGTCTTAGGCATCTCAACCACAGAGAATCAAACGACCTCTTGTACAGAGTATCATTGACAAAGGCAAAAGACAGAGCTCGTTTCATAAGCTGATGTCTTGAGGACGCATCTTCAGGCGTTCGACGGTATTTGAAGTAGTCTATAAATACTTCTCTTCAATCCTCAGCCTTTTCCTGGTCTTTTATTTGCATAGCCATTTGCTCAGTCACTCCCTTTTCTTCGGATGATTCCGGAGATATTTCTGCTGGGGAAAGCACTCGACGGCTTTGTACCACGATTCTGACGTCATTGAGGTTCTCGTCAGCCAGTTCTTTAGCGAGCTTGGCTAATGCGTCCGCTTTGCTGTTTTCCGCACGCTGTATATTTTCCAAAGTGTAGGAAGGAATGTGGGTCAACAGTTGTTGCACCTTTTCGCCGTACTTCACCAACTCTGGTTTGCACGTTTGGTAGTCGCCGTTTACTTGACTGACGACCAGTTGGGAGTCTCCGTATATGAGGAGGTTTTCAATTCCCATGTCGATGGTGATCTCAAGGCCTGCTATCAAAGCTTTATATTCGGCTTCATTGTTCGTCCTCGGTTCTGTTAAGGAGAAAGCGAAGCGCATTATCCCTCCTTGTGGAGTTACGAAGATGAGGCCTACCCCCGATTTGATTATGGGCATACTTTGTTTGCGCTTCTTCATGGAAGATGCTCCATCGAAATAAAGCTCCCATCGAGTATCACCACCGTCGATCGCGTCAAACGCATGTTCATCTGGCAGTTCGCAATTCAGAGGAGAATCGGCAGGTTTCGGATGCTCAGCGAAGAAGTCGGCGATGGCCTGGCCTTTCACTGCCTTGAGAGGTTGATACGTTATCGAGAACTCCATAAAGAGCAGGGCCCATTTAGCGAGTCTCCCTGTCAGTATCGCCTTTGACATCAAATATTTAAAGGGGTCAACCTTCGAAATGAGACGGACTTCATGTGCTAATGCATAATACCTGAGCTTTGTTATCGCAAAGATCAACGCCAGGCAGTGTTTTTCGATAGGGGAGTAGTTGCTTTCTGCCCCAGCAGAACACGACTTAAATAGTAGAGTGCTCTTTCTTTCCCTTGGTCATTCTCTTGTACCCATAATGCGCCTAAGGACCCTTCGAGGGCGGTTGTATAAATAATGAGGGGTTTTCCCTTGACTGGCGCAGCCAACACTAGCGGGTTCTGCAGGTACTGTTTAATTTCATCCAGCGCTTCTTAGAATTTATGATCCCAGAAGAACGGAGTTCCCTTATTCATCAGGTGGCTGTAAGGACGGCACTTGCCTGAAAGGTTGGCTATAAATCGCCGTATGTACGCGAGCTTCCCTTGGAGAGACCGCAGCTGTTTGAGAGTTCTTGGCAGAGGCATTTCCATGACCGCCTTGATCTTTGACGGATCTATTTCGATACCTCGGTGTCGGACGATGAATCCCAGGAATTTGCCCGAGGAAACTCCGAATGCACACTTGAGAGGGTTCATCTTCAAGTTGTATTGTCGAAGGCGTTGAAATACAATCTTTAAATGCTCGAGATGTTCCTCGTACGATTTGCTTTTCACCACGAGATCGTCGATATAGCATTCAACGATTTCGTGTATAAGGTCATCGAAGATCTTCGTCATGGCCCTCTGATAGGTGGCACCGACGTTCTTTAAACCGAAGGGCATCACCTTGTAGCAGAATATACCCAAAGGGGTCCGGAAAGCGGTGTGCTTCTGGTCTTCGGGATGCATCTTTATTTGATTATATCCTGATGAGCCGTCCATGAAGGAGAAAACCTCGTGAGTGGACGTATTGTCTATCATCAGCTCGGTGACTGGCACTAGGAAATCGTCCTTCGGGCAGGCTTTATTGAGATCCCGGAAGTCCACGCATATGCGCACCGTCCCATTTTTCTTCATCACCGGGACGATGTTGGCGATCCAATCGGGATACTGAACCTCCTGGATGAAGCCAGAGTCGATTAACTTCTTGACCTTGGCGTTGATACTCATCTCAAGCTCGAGCCGCATTCTCCTTGGCGCTTGTTTGACCGGCTTGACATCTGGAGATATCGCCAATCTGTGCACAGCAATTTCTGGATCTAGTCCCGGCATTTCGGAATAGTTCTATGCGAAGCAATCTCCATGCTGCACAAGCACATCTTTTAACGCAGCCACCCTTTCTTCAGATAGCAGCTCGCTGACGAATGTCGGTCGCGGGTCATTCGCCGTCCCCAACTCAATTTTCTTGAGGTTATCTGCGGTAGTATGTATTCCATCTTCCAGCTCTTTTGGCGCTGGTGGGAATTCTGAGATCACCTTGTCATTGCTATTTTCGAAGCACTAAGGAAGGTCATCCATATTCTCGGGCTCTTCTTTCGATATTGTTATCATATGACAAGTACGAGCTCGCTTCGAAGACCGATGTGAATCTGGCTCTGCTTTCATGGCTTTGGGTTCGTGCTTCTGTGGCGGCGTTACCCTCCAACTGTCAGATAGAGCAAACTTGCCGAGCTGATACTGATCTTCAACCCAGTTCTTGAAGGTGAAGCAGTCTTCGAGAGGATGCCCTATTACTCGGTGATAAGAGCAATAGTTCGGGTCTGAGATTTCGCCTGCCTGTTCTGGGTGCCTGGACTCCGGCAGTGTAAGCATCTGGTATTTTATAGCTCGGTCATGTACCTTCTTCGTCTTGTCCCGAGGAAAAGAGTATGCTCGACTCATCTTCTTTATGAGGGATAGATCTGGACCGCTCGATTCCCGCTTGTGTGGGTTCTTAGTCCCGCTTTGTTGTTATCGAGCGCTTTTTTCGCTTTTCGACTTGTTCTGCCTCTGCGTCGAGCCTTTTTTATAACAGGTTGACAGGGAGCGGCATTTTCATCTTTCACGGCCTGTTGGAAGAGGCGTTGCATTTTGGCTTTCTCGTAGATGGCAATTTCGCGGTTATGGTCATCTCGGACTTTTTGACCAGCTTCCCTTATAAACCTGTTCATTTGTTCTTCGAATGATGGACTGGGCACCTTTGCATCAGGAACTTTTACTGGTTCAGGGTTAGCGTCCTCCCATTGAGCATCCGCTTCTTCATTGAAGTCATATACGATGTAACAGTCGCGGAGTAGCTCTCGTTTCTTAGACCGAATGTATCCGAGCCCGATTGTTTCCATCCTCCCACTAGGCGGCTTGTGCTGAGTCTCGGGAACGTTCCAGACCCTGTCATAGAACTTAGCTTTTCGAGCAGTCTGTTTGAAGGATATCCTATGGCGCTTCAACAGCCTTTTCAAGCCTTCTGTATAATATCTGGGCAAACGGATGGGCTGAAGCCTGTTAAGCGTAGGATCCATACCGTGCCAGATTTCTTTCTCCACTTTGGTTTCTTCAAAGCGGTAGAATAGAATTGCCTTTTCACCTTCTCTCTTAGGAGGGACATAGAACGACCGCAGCTCCTCTACATTGTAGGTATCGAGCGCATCCAATTCTTTATGATGTTTAAGTGGAACCATGGCATCTTGTAGACTTTGCTCTTCATCAGCGGGCGCTTGTATTGAAGGTCGAGCGGAGAATATGGCATGGACCTCATCTTCCGAGTCACTACCAAAGATCAACATAGGAGCGGATAGTCCTTGCTTGTTGTATTGGGGCGGACCCAAATAAACTATCTCCTCTTCCTCCTCGGTATCACTCCCGAAGACAGGGATGGTGGCGTTAGTTTTGTTCTCCGGCTTGTGGCACCTCTCTGTGTCTTCGAAATCCGGTAAGTATTTTGCATCTTCATATTTGCGGACTTCATTCACGGAGAACGGGTTCAGTTCTCCCGTCGCGGTATACTCGAGACCATCCTTAAAATACTTCATACACTGATGCTGTGTAGAAGGGATGATGTTGTACTCGTGTAACCATGGTCGGCCGAGCAGAGCATTGTAGCATGTCTTGGCGTCTATGACGTGAAATTTAATATCTGTGACGAGCAGCCCAAAGCGTAGCCTCAGTATCACAGACCCAAGAGTTCTTGATGATTGGGAGTCGAACCCGAAGATGGTGATCTTGTCCCGAGCAAGGTGCTGGACGCTCATGCAAGTTTCCTTTAACACCCGCACATTAAGGAGATTAACGGAAGACCCATTGTCAACCAAGATTTTGCCTATCTTTATATCATGGCAATACCCTGAGACATAGAGGGGGCGATTGTGTTCGCACGTCCCTAGGAGAAGGTCTTCATCGCCAAAAGTGACATCGGCCGTGTGCACTTCCTCCAATTCATCCTTCATCTTTTCTTCGGCCAGGAAAGCTTGGAATTGCTCCGGCTCCTGTAGTGCCTTGATTAATGAATCCCTTGCCTCTTTTGATAGTAAAAGGGCATCAAGAATGCTGAGCTGGGAGGGTAGCTTCCTCAGATGCGCTAGAACGTTGTAATCCACCTTACTTTTCTTTGGCGGGTCCTTGGCGGCTAGCTCTTCCATGACCTGGTCATCTAGGGCGATGTCCTCAGAGACCTTTTCTTTCCCTTTATCTTTCTTGTTTGAGGGTCCGAGATTCTTTTCGGGTAGCATACGATTCCGCAGTCGGATATTCTCACAGATCTTCGGCTCTTCCTCTTTTCCCGATGTAGATTCTTTAAAAAGGGGGCTAAGAGCCAGCTCCTCGTCAGAATCGCTCCCGAATGTGAGCACTTGCGATCCCCCGGCGTTAACCATGCGACAATTGCCGGTAGTTCTGTTAAGCCCCTCGGTCGTACCGTTCTTCTCCCGGCGAGTTTTGCGCTTTTCCCGCTTAAAATGTTGTTGGTGAGCAACATATCCCTGCCACCATCTATTGGAAGCTTTGCACTCTTCGGTGGGGTGCGAAATCTTCTGATGATACAAGCAGTAGGAGGGGTGCATTTCCGCTTCACCAGCAATGTTTCCTTCAGAGGATGGTAGCTTCATACCCATTGACATGGCTTTAGCAAACCTTTTCCTCGTCTTGAATTTGCTTTTATCTGCGATGGATGTATTTTGCTCCAGCGGGAGTGTCTCAACTCTTTCGTCAAGTCGCTGGCGCTTGGCCCTTTCAAATATGGCCATCTCGCGTTCCCGATCAGCTTTACTTTTCAACAGAGCTTCATTGAGGAATGCGTCAATTATTTCATCCGATGGCCCCAGAATTTCCGGTTTAGGATCTGCCCCCAGCTTCTCAGCGCAAGGAGTTTTCTCATCGTCTGTAAATGAGTGGGAGATCATATGACAGCTCGCCACGTATTCCTCGGATTCATCCGATGAGCTGTCTCCCTCATCTTCCTCTTGAAATACGTGGTTGAGGAACTCTTGGAGTGTGATGGGAGTCCGCGCTTTCTGGTTGTACTCCTCCAGCACGTCAATCTGCTTTTGTAAGTCCGTGCGCTTGTCGCCAGGCTTCACATGCTTCTTGGATTTCTTTTTCTTCTTCTTTGAAGATTTTGACGGCTGGTTGTGAGTGCTTGGGCCACCACCATCGATCTTTTGAGTCGGGCGCGGCTTCAACATCCCTTCAATGATCTGAGGTTCCAACGGGTTTTTCCACCTAATCGCCGGGCACGTCTGGAGATCATTCAGCATCCTTTTTGTTTTGGCTGATAGCAAAACCTCCCATGGAGCTTCTTTAATGAGGGAGCACGTTGCCCCCGGCGTATTCACCCTTTTAGGGGTGTGAGGCTGCGGCGGATTCACCTTCTATCTGTCGGACAACACGAACTTGCCCTGTTGGTACTGGTCTTCAATTCAATTTTTGAAGACGTAGCAATCCTCGATCGGATGACCCAATACCCGGTGGTAAGGACAGTAATTGGGATCATTGATGTCGTTTGGCTGCGACGGACGTCGTGGATCCGGCAGATTTATGAGTCGGTTGCGCAATGCCAGCTCGAACAGTCTTCTCGTTTTATCTCGAGGAAACGAGTAAGGACGTCCTAGCCTTTCCTCAAGGGGTATGCACGGACGCATATTATTTTGACGGACTACCGGCTTCAAGTTGCTCGGCTGTTGTTGAGCATTGGCGACAACGATCGCTTTTCCCTTCCCCTTTTCGTTTCGAGAGTCCGGCTTTGGAGGGGGTGGTCTATGGCCCATCTGGTCCATTTGAGCTAGCTTGTCGATCAGGGCCTGGAAGGTAGTCGGCTTGAAGAACATCATGAATTGAGATATGGTCGCCTGCGGATCGAGGGTTCCCACAAACATGCCTACTGCCGGAGCCTCTTCTATGCATTGTTCGCATTTTGACCATAAGTTCCGCCACTGTATCGCATATTGGACCCACGTCTCGCCCGGTTTCACCCTGGCATTAATCAATGCCGTTATCGGGGTTCGTTCGCTGGCGCTTGCGAAATGCTGGGTAAACAGCAGTTCCATCTCCGCAAATGTCTTGATAGAGTCGTTTGGGAGCTCGGAGTACCACTCGAATGCTGTATCCGATAAGCTACCAACGAACTGGCAAAGCAACAATTTATCATCACCGCCGGTGTTGCCGCAAAGTGCCCTGAACTGGGCAACATGATGGTGGGGATTGCCCGTCCCCTTATAGACATGGAATTTCGGTATTGTATAGCCCGGCGGGTACTTGATCTGATCGTACCAGCTCGGATATGGTCGTCCCATTTTTACTACCTGACAGGCTGCTTCAGTCGCCTGATGAACCCGTATCTGCTGAGCTATATATTCGTCCAGGTCAGCTCTGGAGATTGTCTCCTCCTTGGCTGTTGACAGAGCCGGTGGAGGATTTGACGTTTCTCCCCTGTCGTCTTCAAGGACGATCGGAGGATCTTCAGCAGGAGGATCTTATTGGATCATCATACCCACCATGTCATGAAACAGGAGGGCCATTCGCTTTATGTTGGCTGCTTGTTCCGCAGCCTCTTTATCTTTCTTTTCCAGTATCCTACGAAGGAATTCAGCGTCAGTTTCTTGTTCCTGGCGTTGATCCGAGGACGCTTAAGGGATTTCTTTTGGCCCAGTGAGTGCGGCCATCGCATTCATCATTTCTTGGAGCTTCTGCTGTTGCTCCTGAGCTTTAGTCACTGACCGTGTAATCGGTCTATGACCTGTAGATGTACGGTTGTCCTCTTTACCAGATGCCACGTAGACAGTATGGACTACAATGCCCCCGGACTTAGGGCGTTTGGGCTCGCCGCCTTTGGCATTTGCCGCAGGCGTGGGGACCTTCTCCGGCCTTCTTCTCTTGTGGGCCTTTGAAGTTGAGGGACCGTTGCAGCGGGCACCCTGGCGGTTGTCGTCCTTTGCTGTTTGTCAGGACGGTTCTTTTCTTCCTGCACTTTCACCCTTTTCTACCGGCGAGAGTGATCTTGGTCAATTACAGAATCTTGAACCCTCCGCCAGACCTTGTAAATTTTGGAGTACAGCCATTAAGGGGGCTGCTCCAGCTTAGTTTCTGTAACTCTCTCCGCAGGTGGAGGAGATCTTTTCAGTGTGGCAGTCGGAGAGTTCTTGCGTACCCTCCTTAGCGGATCAAAGCTGTTCCCAATTGGAACAGCAGCATTAACTTCCACCATCGAAGCCGGTGGAGTTAACCCTGAGGGGGAGTTGCCCCCGGCCTTTCTTACTCGGCGCCAGTGGCGACGTCGAGCGTGACGAGCTGTTGGGGCTGGCTCGGCGATAAGGATAGTTTCGTCTTGCCCCCTGTCTGGATGAGGCGCCGCTGGTGCCAGCCTCTTAAAGACTGATGTTGTCTTTTCAGTAGCGGTATCTAATCTGTCAAAGACAGACCTTCGAGCAGGAGCAGGAGCCGGAATAGTCAGCCTTGAAAAGACCGACTCTTTAATAGGAGAAGCCGCCTTGACGACTTCAGGAGAAAAGGTAGCTATCTTCTTCGGGGCGGCCACTTCAGGGTTCATAGGCTTCTTGGCGGGCCTATCAGAGTTCTGGTTCAGCCTGGTAAAGACAGAGGCCACCGGCTTGATATTGGACGACCCGTTGAAAGGGGCCGTGGTAGTAGCGAGCCGATCGAAGACCGACTTCTTTTGTGCTTCCGGTACGGGCATTGGAATGGTGAAGCTTACGGGCGGGAGCATGGTCCCGAAAAACAGACCGATGGTGGCCTGAGTCACTTGTTCCACCGGCATAGCAAGGATGGAAGCCGCTTGAGACCCATAGGCTACACCTCCAGGTGAGGCGGAGCGTTGGTTGCACTTGCATTTGGAGCAGCTCGAGCAATTGGAGGCCATTGATGCTTGATTTCTGCGCCAGAAAAAAGACCAAATCTTAGTAACTTGAAACTCAAAGGCAACCATTAACAAACCGCGATTCGTTCGCGAAGACGACACACGAAATGTGGAGTGGAAAGAGGAAAAGGTCCCACCGGGCGTGCCAGAATCTGTTCCCCTCCGAAAGACGACCACAGACTGAACGTCTTGCCTGAGATTCGGGGCAGATGCTATTTGGTTTTATCCGTCCACCTCTCTGAAGATGCCAAGTTGATTTATGGCACCGTGTATCAGAGGTTTGGACGGATGCGGCCGATGTAGCAGACTTCGTCAGATTCCCCCTCGCTTGAGGGGTTTTTGATTGTGGGGACGCTCTTCCCTGCGGGCGCAAACCCCTGCAGTTAATTACGCTTCCGCATCGCGGTAACAACATTCTCCTTCTCCAGAATTTCACTTCGTGTCGTGGGTGTTTGTTTTGTTTGTGGTTGCCCGTGGATTGTATACGGAGACTAATTTATGTCGTCGCCCGTAAGACGTGGATTAGTCCAAATCCGTATTTACTTAGATTTGGTTTTAGTGTTTAAGGATACGTTAGCCATATTGAGGCTAAGATCAACTTAAACGTTTATTAAGGATACGTTAGTCCGATTTAAGACTAAGATCAACTTAACGGAAAGAGCTTTTAGGGGCTCTATTGTTCTAGTTTAGGGACGTATTGGTCCATTTAATATATGGCCGTCGGGACCCGTCACCTCTCTGACGACGTTGAAGGATTACAACGACAGGTGTCAGAGGAGTTCGGAGATGTACCCTTGAGCCAAAGTTGATTAGGGGTCTTATAGTCCAATTTGGGACTAAAGTCTGTTTGAATGTTTAAGGATATGTTAGCCATATTTGATGCTAAGATCAACTTAAACGAGATCGTTTAGATCCGACAAAAGAGCATTTGGGGGCTCTATTGTTCCAGTTTAGGGACGTAGTGGTCCATAGGTAGTTTGAGGACATTGCGGTCCATCGCCAGTTTAGGGACATGGTGGTCCCTCATTCCCATTTTGGGGATGGATATTAGTTTAAGGACGCATTAGTCCATGGGTTTAAGGACCCCATAGTCCTTATAGATGTGTTTAAGGACGCATTAGTCCATTAGTTTAAGGACGCATAAGTCCATGGGTTTAAGGACCCCACAGTCCGTATGGGTGTGTTTAAGGACGCATTAGTCCATTAGTTTAAGGACGCATAAGTCCATGGGTTTGAGGACCCCACAGTCCGTATTTTGGTTTAAGGACGCATAAGTCCATGAGTTTAAGGACCCCACAGTCCGTATGGATGTGTGGTTGTCGGGACCCGTCACCTCTCTGACATCGTTGAAGGATTACAACGATAAGTGTCACAGGAGTTCAGAGATGTACCCTTGAACCGGATGTAAATTGATTTAAGAGAGCAGTCTTGCTCAGTCAATTTAATTTGAGGACTTACGGCCATGATTGGGATAAGTCCGGTTGAGAATATTCAACGTTTTTATCTTTGGCCTATTAGGCCTGTGCTAGGGCTTTGCCCCTGTTTAATAATGCACTGCATTTTCTTTTGGCCTGCTAGGCCTTTTTGATTCTGGGCTCAGTCTTTTTATAAATGATGCACAGCATCTGTTTTTGTCTTGACAGACCTTTGTTTGGGCTCTGCCCTTCTTTAAAATAATGCATTGCATTTAAATTGGCCTGTTAGGCCTTTTTTAATTGGGCTTGGCCCTTCTGTAAATAATGCAGTGCATTAATCAAACTGACAGTGGCCATATGGCCTGTCAGGCGCTTTGCGCCAATTATTGAGCGCAAGCGCACGTGGAGGTGACACGTGTCACGCTCTGGTGAGCGCAAGCGCAGTGCGCTGCGCTGTTACGCTGCAGACACGTGGCGCGCTCTGGTGAGTTGAGCCAATTTTAGAGAGCAATGCTCTATCTTAAAAGCGCATAGCGCAAGTTATTCAGGTGCTGACACGTGGCGCTCTCTGGTGGTTTGCGCCAAACCAGGAGCGCAACAGTGCAGATTTGCAAGTGCAAGGCACTATTTTAATTTCTTGATCCAAAAAAGGAATCTTTAAGATTGCAGAACCAATGGTTCATAAAAAAGGCAATGCCTTTGTTATTATTTATTTTTTATTGAATATCCTTGATCTTGTTCTTAGATCAATGATCTATTCAGAAGAAGTTCTTCTTTTCTTATTCAAAGGTTTTACCTTTCTTTCTTTTTGAGTTCTTCTCAAAATTCTTCAGAGTTCTCTCTCTGTTTCTTGAGTTTCTATATTCTCTGTGTTGTTCTTTTTGAGTTGGGGTCTAGGGGCCTTTATTAATTTGTTAAATTTGTTAAAGAGATCATTCTCTGAGTGATTTGGGGAATTTTCCCCACCGTTGAATCTTTGATCCAAGGGCTTCTATTTTACAGAAGACAATCTTCTTGTTTTGACAAGAACAGAAAGATCTTACTGGAATTTTAATTCTGTTTGGCGCAAATGCACCTGCGCTCGACACGTGTCGCGCAGCGCAGAGCGCAGCGCAACTGCGTTGACACGTATCGTGCAGCGCAGAGCGCAGCGCATCTGAAGCGTTGCTTCTTTTAATTTTGTTTTAAATAGAGACTTGCTCTGATTGGGTGCGCTGCCTTGGGCGCTGCGCTGACGTATCAGTTTTTGACACGTGGCGCGTGGCGCACAACGCAAGGAATTTGAAGCATTGCTTCAATTTTTGAATTTTTTAAATTCAAACAGAGCTTTGCTCTGATTGGGGGAAACAGTGATATGACTCTTAGGGTTGCTAATAGAATGAGCGTGGATACTGTATCCGTAGGGGAATATCACCTAGGATTGACAAGTGGGCAGATATTGATTTTACGTAACTGATTGTGTGTACCTTGTCTAGCTTGTAATATCATATCTGTATCTTTACTTTCTAAAGAAGGATATGATTTTACATTTGTAAGCGATGTGGTCTACATCCACCTTAATCATGTTTTGATTGGGTCAGGTATGCTAGAGGACGGTATATACGTATTAAATCAAGCTCAGGTTTTCAATGTCCAAAACACACTTAAAAGAAAGTCTCCAGAATTAAATATGGCTTTCTTATGGCATTGTAGACTGAGTCACATTAATGAAACAAGGTTGACGAACTTACATAGAGAGGGATATTTGGATCCGTTCGAATATCGGTCTTATGCAACTTGTCAATCTTGTCTCATAGGAAAGATGACAAAGACTCTATTCACTGCGCATGGAGTAAGAGCGAGCGAGCTCTTGGGACTCATATACAGCGACGTGTGCGGTCCAATGTCTACAAATGCACAAAGTGGTTATTCCTATTTCATTACTTCTACGGATGATTTCTTTAAGTATGGACATGTCTTCTTGTTGAAATATAAATCCGAGGCCTTTAAGAAATTCCGAGAATATAAGAATGAAGTGGAAAACAAATAGGTAAAAGTATCAAGACACTAAGATTTGATCGACGTGGTGAATACTTAAATGCCGAGTTCCTTGATTACTTAAAAGAGAATGGAATTCTCTTTCAGCTTACTCCTCCATACACACCACAACACAACAGTGTATCGGAAAGGTGGAACTAAACCCTATTCGATATGGTTCGTTCCATGATGAGTAACGCCGAGTTGTCGCGATCCTACTGGGGTTATGCACTAGAATCAGCTGCATATATTTTGAATAAGATTCCTGCCAAGACTGTGCCTACCACACCATATCAGATGTGGAGTGGGAAGAAACCCTATCTTCAGTACCTGAAGATATGGGGATGTCTAGTTTTTGTGAAAAAGTAGCATGTGGACAAGTTCGAGGCACGCTCAGTACTGTGTAACTTTGTGGGATACCCAAAGAACTCCACGGGATATCTTTTCTATTACGCAGAGGAACAAAAGGTTTTTTATTTCTCGTCATGCCCATTTTTTTGGAAAATCATTTTTTGAAAACGAAACTAGTGGGAGAGCAATAGAACTGGAAGAAATTCCAGAACCACAAGCTATTACTGAAAGGATGGTAGAACCAGAAGTTTCAGAAGAACCGGACATCCTTGCGCCACTCCGCAGAACTAGTAGGCAGTCTCATCCACCCGAGAGATACTACGGTTTTCTCATAGACGGGGATAGACAGGATTGCATCATTGACAATGATGAGCCAACTAGCTTCCAGCAAGCCATTCAGAGCGGAGACTCCGTAAAATGGCTATATGCAATGCGGGCCGAGATGGAGTCCATATAAACCAACAAAGTATGGACTTTGGACTTTGCTCCATAAGGGATAAAACCAGTAGGCTGCAAATGGATCTTCAGAAAGAAGATTGGTGTAGATGGACAGGTTGAAACCTATAAGGCTAGACTTGTTGCAAAAGGTTCGTCAAAGACCCGGTTTGGACTATGATGAAAGCGTTTCTCCAGTGGCTATGCTCAAATCCATTCAGATCCTTCTTTCCATTGCTTCCTTCCAAGATTATAAGATTTGACAGATGGACGTATAGACCGCTTTTCTAAATGGATATTTGGAAGAGTGCGTCTATATGGATCATCCAAAGGATTTCAATCAGAGTGGGAGCGGCAGGAAAGTGTGCAAGTTGCTTAATTCCATTTATGGACTAAAGCAGTCATCGCGGAGTTGGAACATCTGTTTTGATGAGACGGTCAAGAAATTCGAATTTATCAAAAATCCAGATGAACCATGCATTTATAGTAAGATTGTAGCGAGAACTGTGGGATTCCTTGTCTAGTATGTGGATGACATTCTCTTAATAGGAGATTCCTACACTGCAATCAGTCAAAAGATTCTTGTCACAAAGGTTCTCCATGAAATACCTGGGTGATGCCAACTACATTCTGGGGATCCAGATCTATCGTGATAGATCAAAGAGGATGGTGGGACTTTCATAGTCAAGGTACATCGACACCATACTGAAAAGATTTAGTATGGAAAATTCAAAGCGCGGTAGTCTACCCGCTTGTCACGGAATCACCCTCTTCAAAGTGATGTCTCCTAAGACTGATTTAGATAGGGCTCGCATGTCGATTATACCCTATGCTTCTACGGTAGCTCTATAATGTATGCGATGTTGTGTACCAGACCAGATATTGCTTATATACTAAGCATGGTAACCCGGTATCAGTCAAACCCAGGGGAGAAACACTAGATAGCAGTAAAGAACATTCTCAAGTACCTGAGAAGAACTAAGGAGATGTTCTTGGTGTATGGCAGATAAGAACTCCAGATCGAGGCCTTTGCTGACTCCAGCTTCTAAAGTGACAAGGATGACTCCAAGTCCATGTCGGGTTATGTCTTTACCCTCAATGGAGGGACGGTCCGTTGAAAGAGCTCCATGCAAGATACCGTTGCTGACTCGATGATGGAAGCGGAGTATATCGCTGCTTGTGACGCCGCAAAAGAGACAGTCTGGACGAGAAGGTTCTTAACTGAACTTCAGGTGGTTCCAACCATTGTTGGTCCAATACCTTTGTATTGTGACAACAACGGCGCTATAACTTTAGCGGAGGAACCCAGGTCCCATCAGAGTTCCAGACATATCTTGAGGCGGTACCACCTGATTAGGGAGATCGTTGATCTCTACGAGATCGAGGTGAGGAGAGTAGATACGGAGAACAACACTGCAGATCCACTCATAAAGGCCATCTCTCAGAAAATGTTCGAGAGACCATTCGAGATCATAGGTCTGCGATATGCCAATATATGGACTTAGTGCAAGTGGGAGATTATTAGTGATATATGCCCTAGAGGCCATTATTGTATCATACTGGTTTGTATATTACTTAATGGAAGATTAGGATATACATGGATATAGTAACAGTCTTGCTCGAAATGGTAGTATGCTATCTGGTTTGTTTCTATCTTAATATGTGCATGTGTTTCTTTTAGCATATCGCTTATATATATTGGTAAAACCCTTAGGATCTTTGCTTGATTACCAGCATTGTGGTGGTAATCACACTAGTAGGGGCTGGGTAGTCTATAAGCACATCCTTATACAGGTCCCTAATCGTAGAATTATCGAGACGGGGCATCGCTACTCCAGAGTAGACTAGTGTATACGCTTCTCATCCCAGCAGGGGAGATGGTCTGTCCCACAGCTATTAGTACATCATACTGGAAATAGTATGCAGATGCTCATTGGATTATGAGTACAGTGGACTAGACTCGTCAGGAACTACAGGTGGGTATTATACCTATCGTCAGGTAGCAGTTCCCAGGTGACATGAGTGTAAGTCCATGTCACGCACCCCACGAACTTGCGGGGAGGCGGAATATATGAAAAATGATTATCAAAGCTTCGTAACACGGACTTGAGCGCATGAATCGTTATCTAAACCATTGCTAACTACCAACTAGAAGTTTAACTACTCGGATTCGAAGTTATACCTCACGTTACATGTCCTTCGGGTCTTCATCGCTGTCCTCTACTCCTCGTAGGCTCCTTGGAACATCGGCACCTCAACGGCCTCCTCGAAACAAAGACGATCCACCCGAAAGCTCCTACGCCAAGCTTAATCTCAAACTTGAGATAACTAGGTTGCTTAAAGTGCTAATCTAAGCTACCTAGGGGATATAGAGTGAGGTTATGGATATATTAGTCTAGCTAACCCTTGATCTCAACACATGAGAGGTTAGGGTTAGGGTTTGAAGAGAGAGTGGGCTTGAGGAGAGAGAAGGTGAAGATGAGAATGAGAATGAATAATGAGCTCATGTGAATTTAGCAACCATAACAATTTATCAAATAAATAAATATAAATGATTAATCATCATGGTTGATTCATTCACCTAGTGTGATTTATCATATGACTCACTAACTAATTAATGCATCATTTAATACAAAGGATGAATCACACAAATGAGTCATTAAGCATTAAATGCTTATGCCACCTTAACCCCTTAGTCACCACTCTTCTAGAAGCTTCCCGACAAATTACGAGAACGCCCCTCCAATCCGTGAAAACACGAAAAAACTTTAGACTGTATAAATCCAATAACCCGATACTAGAATCTGGCTTAAACCAAAGCCGGCTAGTAAAAACTGTCCGAAAAGTCGTACGTGCGTAAACACACGTATGCATCCGAACCCTTGTCGTAAAACCATACGACCTCTATATCGTTTCGCCTGGAGCAGGGAAACTCTCTGTGTGGGACTCTAAAGACTCGACACTACGCTGGCAGTGGGTTTAACCACAGACCGCAAGTGGCACTAGCTGTACGTAACGGTCCCCAGGTAGATGTCGATAAGAAGGCCGATGAGGAAAACCATCCGAACCCCTACTGAGCCTGATGTGACAATCTCCATACAGTCCGGTCTGTTCGTCTAAGACTATCGCATATCAAGCCTAGGGGGCGGCAAGCGTCAGTCCCCTAATAGCTGTATAAGTCGTGTCGGAGCGAAACCCATTACACCCTGAGAAGCTACTGGAACCTACCAGTATATCTCGCTTGCCCTGGCCAGGGACGTTGCGTAATGGCTCTCTGACACAGCGCGATATCAACTCCCAATACCGGGAGAGACGAATCCTATCTAACCGCCACTGCCTCCAAGTGCTCGGGACTGCACCCAACTGCTACCTGTTTGCACGACTCCTTTGAGCCGTGGTAGGGTAGCAATCTAAGAACAGTGGGACACACTCGAGGCGAAGTAGCAGTGTCAAGTCTGCGGACTATGCTGTACTCATGTCACCTGGAAACTATTAACTGACGATGGGTATAATACCAACCAATCAGTTCCCCTGCGAGTCCTGTCCGGTGTACCCGTAACCTAACGAGCACCTGCATACTATCTCTAGTACGACGTACTGATGGCTGTGGGACAGACTATCTCCCCAACTGGGATGAGAAGCGTACACACTTAGTCTACTCCGGAATATCGATGCCCTATCTCGATAATCCAACGACCAGGGACCTGTATAGGATGTTGCTTACAGACTACCCAGCTCTCACTAGTGTGACTGCCATCACAACGCTGGTAATCAAGCAAAGATCCTATGGGCTCTACTAATATGTATAAGTGATATGTTACAAGAAACATATGCACATATTAAAGTAGACACAAACCAAGTAGCATACTACCATTTTTAGCAAGACTGTATATACAACTGTGAATATCCCAAGCTTCCATTAAATAATATACAATCTAGTATGATACAATAATGGCCCCTAGGGCATATACACTAACAATCTCCCACTTGCACTAGGGCCATGAGCTGGCATATCATAGACCTATCATCTCGAATAGCCTCTCGAACTGCGTCTGAGGAAGGGCCTTTGTGAATGGATCAGCAATGTTATTCTCTGTCTCTACTCTTTTCACCTCGATCTCCCGGCGATCTACGATCTCCCTGATCAGGTGATACCGCCTTAAGACGTGTCTGGATTTCTGATGGGACCTGGGTTCCTTCGCTAAAGCTATAGCGCCGTTGTTGTCACAATACAGAAGTATTGGACCGACACTGGAAGGAACCACCTGAAGTTCTGTGAGGAACTTCTTCATCCAGACAGCTTCTTTTGCGGCATCGCAAGCAGCTATGTACTCCGCTTCCATCGTTGAGTCAGCAACGGTCTCCTGCTTGGAACTCTTCCAACAGACCGCCCCTCCATTGAGGGTAAAGACATATCCCGACATGGATTTGGAGTCATCCTTGTCACTCTGGAAGCCGGAGTCGGCAAAGGCCTCCATCTGGAGGCCTTTTCTGCCATATACCAAGAACATCTCCTTAGTCCTCCTCAGGTACTTGAAAATGTTCTTTACTGCTATCCAGTGCTTCTCCCCTGGGTTTGCCTGATACCGGCTTACAACGCTCAATGCGTATGCTACATCTGGTCTGGTACATAACATCGCATACATTATAGAGCCTACCGCAGAAGCGTAGGGTATAATCGACATGCGATCCCTTTCCAAATCAGTCTTAGGAGACATCTCTTTGGAGAGGGTGATTCCGTGACAAGCCGGTAGATTACCGCGCTTAGAATCATCCATACTGAATCTCTTCACTATGGTGTCTATATACCTGGACTGTGAAAGTCCCAACATCCTCTTTGATCTATCACGATAGATCCGGATCCCCAGAATGTAGGTGGCATCACCCAGATCTTTCATGGAGAATTTATGTGACAAGAATCTTTTGACTGACTGTAACATAGGAATATCATTTCCTATTAGGAGAATATCATCCACGTACAAGACGAGGAATACTACAGCTCTCCCTACAATCTTACTGTATATGCATGGTTCATCTGGATTTTTGATAAAGTCAAATTCTTTGACAGCATCATCAAAACAGATGTTCCAACTCCGCGATGCCTGCTTTAGTTCATAAATGGACTTAAGCAGCTTGCATACTTTACCGCTGCTCCCACTCTGAATGAATCCCTCTGGCTGATCCATATAGACGCTTTCTTCCAAATTACCATTTAGAAAGGCCGTCTTTACGTCCATCTGCCAGATTTCATAATCGTGGAAGGCAGCAATAGCAAGAAGGACCCGAATAGATTTAAGCATAGCTACTGGAGAAAAGGTTTCGTCATAGTCCAAACCAGGTCTTTGACGGAAACCCTTTGCAACAAGTCTAGCCTTATAGGTTTCAACCTGTCTATCTACACCAATCTTCTTTTTGAAGATCCATTTGCATCCTATGGGTTTTACCCCATCTGGAGCAATGTCCAAAGTCCATACTTTGTTAGTGTACATGGACTCCATTTCGGTCCGTATTGCATCCAGCCATTTTACTGAGTCACCACTCTGAATGGCTTGCTGGAAGCTAGTAGGCTCATCATAGTCAATAGTGCAATCCTCTCTATCCCCGTCTATGAGAAAACCGTAGTATCTCTCGGACGGATGAGATTGCCTACTACTCCTACGGAGTGGGGTCGGGATGTCCGGTTCTCCTGAACCTTCTTGTTCTACCAAGGTATCAGTAATAGTTTGTGGTTCTGGAATTTCTTCCAGTTCTATTGCGCTCCCACTCTTCTGATTTTCCAAAAATTCAGTTTCCAAGAAGCAGGCATGAAGAGAAACAAAGACCTTTTGTTCCTATGTGTAATAGAAATAATATCCCTTGGAGTTCTTTGGATATCCCACAAATATGCATTTTACTGAGCGTGCCTCGAGCTTGTCCGCATGCTGTTGCAAGTTTAGATTGGTTTTAAGTTTATCTAAACAGGATGGCTCCCACTGTTTCTCGAATCCTTCCTCAAACCATAAAAGAAGAACTAGTCAGGACAATTCTCACCGTACAATACTTGCTTAACCGTTCAACCAGGCCAGTGTCGATACTTCGAGGGAGGTTTTTCAACGCTTTCGCGAAGTTCCTTAATTAAATAACCTCTTTTCTCTGGGGGCTTAACCCCGCTGACACCTTTTGAGGCACCTACTTGGTTTATAGCATTGATCGTTAAGTGACGAATCTCCTGATAAGTAGTATATACTCACAGTAAGATCGGGATCCAAAATATCATCGTATGATAATGTTGAAGGAATCCTACCAACATTCATCAAACTCCAAAATGATATGCTATCTCTGCAAATTTCAGTTTCTTTAGAAATTCCCGATATGGATTTTTGCCCCATGCTCTTATGACCTTGACTTTGGCCAACAAATCATAAGTCACATGTCAAGTTCTACCCGTCAATATCTAGGTTAATTTGAACCCATCCGTACATACCCTTGACTTTGGCCAACAAAGCAGTACGACTGTCCCAAACCAATGCATCTATCTATGCTGCATATGAATATTCAATAGCTACCAAACACTGTGCCTTGACTTTAGCCAACAAACACAGCTTGAATACTATTGACTATCTATATGAAATGACGGAAAGCTACGACTGGTTTTGGCAAAACCGTGAACGTAGTGAACTTGATATAATCGAAGGAACATGATACTTTTTAAAAGGAGTGGTTAAAGCTCCGCAATTAAAAATTCCGCTCTTTTAAAATAACCGAATGGTTTCTTTTAAATTTGTTCCAACGATTGAACTTTGGTTTATTTTCTTTGCATTATAATAATGCGTCCCATCATTTATCCTATCATTGCAGAAAACAACGAAAATACCACGTCCTTCTTATGCCATCTGCATTCGCCACTGGGTCCCGTCATCACCCGTTAGGTTACTTAACTAACGACAGAGCGGGGGCTGGGCTAGCACGGGTGTAAAACATAAGTGATGTCTAATAGCTAGATATTGTACATTCGTCAGACGCAATAATAAGCATTCTAGATCACTGATGAACTTTATTGGATATACTAGCAATCCGCATTTTGCTTTGAGCCTGCAATAAAAGATGGATTACACAGTTGTGATGAATAGTCATTACCCCACCCTAGACCCTTACGGGTACGGCAAACTACCCGCCAAGTACCCGAAGTGAAGCGGTCTCCCTCAACAAAGTGAGTAGGCTACTAAACACTTCAAAGTACCCGGTAGTTTGTGTACCCCGCCTTGGGTCTATCCTAGGAGCAAAAACAGTAAAAAGAAATAATACAACGGTGGCTACAACCGCAACCTGGATGTGCCCCGCAAAAGAATATTACATCATATTACATTTATATCGAATGAATGAATATTAAACCCATCTCAAACCCCGGCTAATCATCATAACATTCCAATCAAGTCCATATACACAAACAGTAAACATTATAGAAATGTGCAACCCCCTGCCAACCGACATACTAGCAGTTAGGGGAGGTTTACGAACACATTAAACATTACAGATAAAAACCCAATTAGCAAATATCTTAGAATATCGATCGATTACCATATTCCGTGTCTACCCCAAAAGCAAAGCAGCACTGAAGTAACCTGGGTATAAACAGAACAAACAGAGAACCAAAACACCAAAAAATAAGAATTACAGAGCAAATCCGAGTCAACTTGGAGTTGACTCGGCGGCGGGTCCACGGCACAAGCACTCTATTGCCACGGATCCGCGGTCATTTTGCCGAGTTGCTGGCTCGTATTTTCCCAGTATTCTTAAAATACCCTGCTATGAATTTTAAGGTATGTTAAAAAAATTTGTGACATGTTTAAAATTAACAGAAACTGTTAAGGGGTTAGGGTTTTGTTTTCGTGTTTTCCGTCGATCGAACTTCTAATTAGTTGCTAACAAGCTAGTAATGGTTTAGTTGGCTCTGATACCACTGTAAGTCCATGTCACGCACCCCACGAACTTGCGGGAAGGCGCAATATATGAAAAATGATTATCAAAGCTTCGTAACACGGACTTGAGCGTATGAATCGTTATCTAAACCATTGCTAACTACCAACTAGAGGTTTAACTACTCGGATTCGAAGTTATACCTCATGTTACATGTCCTTCGGGTCTTCATCACTGTCCTCCACTCCTCGTAGGCTCCTTGGAACATCAGCACCTCAACGGCCTCCTCGAATCAAAGACGATCCACCCGAAAGCTCCTACGCCAAGCTTAATCTCAAACTTGAGATAACTAGGTTGCTTAAAGTGCTAATCTAAGCTACCTAGGGGATATAGAGTGAGGTTATGGATGTATTAGTCTAGCTAACCCTTGATATCAACACATGAGAGGTTGGGGTTAGGATTTGAAGAGAGAGTGAGCTTGAGGAGAGAGAAGGTGAAGATGAGAATGAGAATGAATAATGAGCTCATGTGAATTTAGCAAACATAACAATTTATCAAATAAATAAATATAAATGATTAATCATCATGGTTGATTCATTCACCTAGTGTGATTCATCATATGACTCACTAACTAATTAATGCATCATTTAATACAAAGGATGAATCACACAAATGAGTCATTAAGCATTAAATGCTTATGCCACCTTAACCCCTTAGTCACCACTCTTCTAGAAGCTTCCCGACAAATTACGAGAACGCCCCTCCAATCCGTGAAAACACGGAAAAACTTTAGACTGTATAAATCTAATAACCCGATACTAGAATCTGGCTTAAACCAAAGCCGGCTAGTAAAAACTGTCCGAAAAGTCATACGTGCGTAAACACACGTATGCGTCCGAACCCTTGTCGTAAAACCATACGACCTCTATATCATTTCACCTGGAGCAGGGAAACTCTCTGTGTGGGACTCTAAAGACTCGACACTATGCTGGCAGTGGCTTTAACCACAGACCGCAAGTGGCACTAGCTGTACGTAACGGTCCCCAGGTAGATGTCGATAAGAAGGCCGATGAGGAAACCATCCGAACCCCTACTGAGCCTGATGTGACAATCTCCGTACAGTCCGGTCTGTTCATCTAAGACTATCGAATATTGTGAATGTTTTCCTAAATCAAGTGTTGATTGGGTATGGTACGTTGTATAACGGTATATACATTCTAAATCACAAAACAGTTCTAAGTATACAGAAAACACACAAGAGAAACGGTTCATAAATGAACGAAGCCTTCTTGTGGCATTGTAGACTAGGTCATATCAATGCGACAAGACTGGCTAAGTTGCATATGGATAGATATTTGAATCTGTTCGAATTTTCAGCTTATGAAACTTTCCAGTCATGTCTTAAAGGCAAGATAACCAAAATTCCATTTACTGGACACGGAGAAAGAGCTACTAACTCTTGGGATTGATACATAGTGATGTATGCGGTCCTATGTCTACACATACCAGGAATGGTTTCTCATACTTTATTACATTCACTGATGATCTCTCAAGATACGGACATGTGTTCCTGATGAAACACAAATCTGAATCTTTTGAGAAATTCAAGGAATATAAATACGAAGTTGAGAACCAGACGGGTAAAAGTATTAAAATTCTTCAATCTGATCGGAGAGGAGAATACTTGAGCAAAGAATTCAGAGACTACTTAAAAGAGAATGGGATTCTCTCTCAGCTTACTCCTCCGTATACACCACAGCACAATAGAGTTTCGGAGCGGAAGAATCGCACCCTATTAGATATGGTGCACTCTATGATGAGTAATGCTGAGTTGCCTATTTTCTTTTGGGGTTATGCACTTGAGATAGCTGCATACCTATTGAATAGAGTACCGACCAAATCCGTGCCTACCACTCCATATGAGATATGGAATGGAAAGAGACCATCTCTTAAACGAGTTAAGCTATGGGGTTGTCCGGCCTATATTAAAACGCAAAATCCGGACAAGGTCGAGACAAGGTCTGTTTTGTGCAAGTTTATGGGATATCCAAAGGATTCATATGGATATATTTTCTACCATACTGAGGAACAAAAAGTGTTTGTTTCTCAACATGCCACCTTTTAAGAAAAGGAATTTCTTGTGAAAGAAATTAGTGGTAATGAGGTAGAACTGGAAGAAGTTCCAGCTACACAAATTATAACTGACGATTTGGTAGAACCGAAGGATTCAATACTCCCTGACAAACCTCAGCCACTCTGCAGATCTAGTAGGGTTCCTCATCCACCTGAGAGATAGTACAGTTTTCTCATAGACGGTGGGAGCGAGGATTGCATCATGGAAGATGATGACCCATCTAGTTTCGAGCAGGCCATCACAAGTGGAGACTCTGTGAAATGGCTAGATGCTATGGGATCTGAGATGGAATCCATGTACACCAACAAAGTACGGACTTTGAAAGTTGCTCCTGAAGGGGTAAACCCCATCGGGAGAAAGTGGATCTTTAAGAAGAAACTTGGTGTAGATGGAAAAGTTAAGACTTTCAAAGCTAGACTTGTAGCCAAAGGTTTTCGTCAATGACCGGTGTCGACTATGATGAAACCTTTTCTCCTGTCGCTATGCTTAAGTCCATCAGGATCCTACTTGCCATTGCTGCATACCATGACTACGAAATCTGGCAGATGGACGCCAAGACCGCTTTTCTAAATGGTGATTTAGAAGAGAGCGTGTACATGACATAGCCAGAAGGCTTCGTAGACAGTGAGAGCAGCGGAAAGGTGTGCAAGCTTCTTAAATCTATCTACGGATTAAAACAGGCATCGCGGAGCTGGAACATCTGTTTTGATGAAGCTATCATAGAGTTTGACTTCATCAAAAATGTAGATAAACCGTGTATATATAAAAAGGTAGTAGAGAGTAAGATTTTCTTCCTTGTATTGTACGTGGATGACATACTCTTGATAGGAAGCGATATTCTTATGCTACACTCGGTCAAGCTCTTCTTATCACAAAAGTTCTCCAAGAAAGATCTACGTGATGCCTCCTACATCTTAGGGATAAAGATTTATAGAGATAGATCTAAACGGATGTTGGGATTGTCCCAATCCAGGTACATAGACACCATAGTAAAGAGATTTAGTATGTAAGATTCTAAGCGTGGTAATTTACCCGCTTGTTCAGAAATTACTCTCTCTAAAGAAATGTCTCTCAAGACTAATCTGGAGAGGGCTCGCATGAAAGGGATACCCAATGCTTCGGCAGTTGATTAGTTCTGTTTTTTTAGAGTTGTGTTTATAGAATAACCCAATCAATAACGGTGTCACGTGTAGCTAGACCGGGATGAGTATGGGTCGTCCTCTGGGAAACGTTGAATCTTTTAATCTTACTTTAGGTGTGTTAATTAAAGGGAAGAATAAAGAATGGTGATGAATGGTTGTAGATTCTAGATCTAAGTTAAACACGGATATAGGATATAGATCTAGATTAACTACGGATGTAGGTTTCATATTAGAAGGGAGCTTGTAGGGTTCGTTAAGATTTAGTAGTCATGGATGATTAATTAAAGATTACTCCTCTTATCCTTTAATAGATTTAAAACTAGATCGACAATGATGCATGTAGATTAGGGTTTCTGGAGGCAAAATGGTTCCCACTCTTAACCCCTACCTTGACATGGATCTCCGTTCATGTCTAGCCTTTACCAAAACAATCGTTAATCTAATATCTAATCGCGCTCGTGAATATCAATGAATTGATAGCGCGCCCGATTAGGATGTTAACTATTCTTTTGATAAAGTTTATAAACTTTATAGGACGTAAAAAGAGTTTAAGGATCTTCATCATCCATTAATCTACCCTAATCCTACGAACCCTAACAAGTGCAGAATTACTCACGCATGTTGGGAAAAGAAAAGATAGAAATCATGAAGAAAATAAAATGCAATAGAATAAAACTCCCTTTATTAATCAACAAGATCAAGTACACTTTGTTCCTTTAGAAAATGATTGCAAAACCCTAGTTTGCTTCTCGATCTCTTCTTAAGGAGGTAGATGAACTGTCTATGATCAACCAGGATTCTTGATCCGTCGTGGACTTCATGATCGCGTCGGTTTGATAAATTTTCCAAGAGGCTCTCAGTTCTATTTATAGTCACAGAAGTTGAAAACCCTAGATTCTATAAGTTAGGGTTTGTTGAGACAATCCTGCGTAGAAAATCACATATCCCAACTCCCCTAACAAGCGCGGATCCGCCGCCAATAGTGGGTTTTGGCCGCAGTTTAGCCGCGCTTTGGTGGGATCTTTAGCTCAAATTTCTGGGGCTTCATCTCTCTGACACATGGTAATCTTTTGAATATATGGACTTTGAAAATCTTCTCTAAGACTCTGCCAGAATTGATTTCTTCGATTTACTTGAATATTTCGGCAGATTTGATCTCGCCAACTCGGATTTCCTTGATTTCAGTCCTAGAATAATTTCTGCACCATATCTCAATAAATAATGTTAGTAGAATTTGTTTTTATTGAGATATTATCTTAACCATTTGACATGATATTATAGTTTTAAGAGAATTGGTCAAAGATATTTGATATGGTATGCATATTTAAATGGACTAAATATTACATAGATATTTCATGCTTACATTTTCCTTCATAATGTTAATTATAATATATAAACACATGAAAATAGTATTTTTACAGATAAACACTCATATGTGTCATATTTATAATAAACACCTTTTATTATATAAATATAGTAAGGAAAATGTCATATCAAATGCACGATATTTTCGACTGAACAAATACCCCCAAACTTAACTTTAATCATTCCGAGCAAACTAGTTATTCAAGAGAAGGAGAAAAAGAAAAAGAGAAACCTAAGCAGCACACTTTCATAGGCAACATGATTGCACTGAGCACGTGCAACAAGCCGTTAAACCTCTAAGTGTCCCTAGTAGGAGGAGTACTGTCTCCTGAGGGTTTTCAGCGGATTACACCCACAAAATCCTATAATAAAAGAAAGATGGTGAAAGTTACATATAAAGATAAAAACTATAAAAGAAAGAACTTGAAAATAAGAGTTTCCAACTACACCAGTTTTTCGGTTGTCATGAGCCCTATCTTAATGGTCATGAAAAAAATGTTAGAAATCACATCATCTCTCAATAAAACATTGCCTTTAGTTTTCCTCCCAATATTTCATCCCAACATTGATCATATACCCCTACGTGTGTGTAAAAGACATCTCTACACTTAGAGAATTCAATTCAAGCTATCATACTCTTGTCCATCTTCTAAAGTACTTTATAGTTGGTGAATATTTTTCGATAAAATTGCTCACACATTCTTCATGCGACCGTCAATACTTCTTGAGGTACTAACCGACCGATTATAAAATGTGCTTGCGCATTTAGGCGTAATTTCTCGTTTCGCAATACCTAAGGCTTAGCAGTGGCTCCCAAACCAGTTGGTCTAAGGCACTAGGTGATAAAGCACCCTCGCTATATTTTTTTATACTGCCTTAAGCAATTACAAAACCAATGTTCAATTTTTTTCCACCACTTATATATATATATATATATATATATATATATATATATATATATATATATTTATATTTATTTATTTATTTATTTATTTATACTAAGGCTTTTGGACAAGAGCATTTCAAGGTATCCTCTGCTATCCCAAGTTTCAATATGTGTGTAAGTGCGCATAGTAGGGTATCAACGTTCAAATATTTGACGTCAAGAATAAGGACTATTTTTTAGACTTAATTTTATCCTCCGATTAGTAATTTCCTTTATCTTACTAACCATTGGGACAATGGCTCATAACTACTTATTACTAGTTTCGTTTAAGAAAACATCTAGCTTTCTTGCTTTTCTTAAATTTTTCCTGTCTTTCATGTGTAATTCTTCACTTTCTAATCTTTTATTATCATTTTTTTAGCATCGTGCCTAGTGCCAAACTATAGTTCAATTAATACAACCCCCCCAATCTGTTATCAGCAGTGTCCTCACTGATGTTGTTCTTTGAATGCATAGACCTGTAGACTTGGGGAGAGAAAATGATAGGGGTAAAATAATAGTTAAATGAAAAATACCCCCAAACTTATGCTTTGGCACGCACGGATATTCAATTAAATCATATTTTACTCACCTCCATTCTTAAGATGAGACAATGTTACCGAGATATGGAGGTGAGGCGGAAGAAATTTAGTTATGATAAAGCGGCTCCTGTAAAATCAGGAGCTCCTCTGCTGGGTCAGCAGAAAAATACGGTTTTAATCTATGCCCATTTACTTTAAAAATTGAGCCGTTTTTTATATTTTCAACTTCTACTGTCCCATGTGGGTATACATACTGCACCATAAAAGGTCCTTTCCAACGAGATTTAAGGTTACCTGGATGAAGATGGAGACAGGAATCGTAAAGAAGGACTTGTTGTCCCGGTGTGAAAGTTTTCCTAAAAAGGTTTTTATCGTGAAACACTTTAGTCTGGTTCTTTATTATCGCCGCATTATCGTAAGCTTCATCGCGGAGTTCGCTTAGCTCATTCAATTGCAGCTTCCGATAGCTGCTGGCTTGATCAAAATCGAAGTTTAGCTCTTTGATAGCCCACATTGCTTTATGTTCGATCTCGACAGGAAGGTGGCATGCCTTCCCAAACATAAGGCGGTATGGAGACATACCAAGATCAGTCTTATAAGTGGTACGAAATGCCCAAAGAGCATCCGTCAATTTGGTTGACCAATCTTTACGGTTTTTAGAAACCGTCTTCTCCAAAATTGCTTGATCTGCCTATTTGAGATCTCAGCTTGTCCGCTTGTTTGGGGATGATAGGGCGTAGAAAGTTTGTGGTTAATTGCATATTTCCGCATCAAAGTCTCGAAAGACCGATTACAGAAATGCGTCCCGTTGTCGCTAATTATAGCACGAGGGTGTCCGAACCGCAAAAAGATATTTTCTTTAAGGAAATTAATAACAACCTTGTTTTCATTAGTGCGACACGGTATTGCTTCCACCCATTTTGAGACATAATCAACCGCTAACAAGATATATAAATTCCTAAAAGAGTTGGGAAAAGGGCCCATAAAATCAATACCCCAAACGTCGAATATCTCCACAACCAAGATAGGTTAGAGCGGCATCTCATTTCTACGTGAAATCCGACCCAAGTGTTGACACCGCGGGAAAGTTTTGCAATGATCATATGCATCTTTAAATAATGTTGGCCAATAAAAGCCACATTGCAAAACTTTCTTCACCATTTTTCGAGGACCAAAGTGACCGCCGCATACCTGATCATGACAAAATGATAGCACACTCTTGAATTCATCGTTAGGGACACATCTACGAATGATTTGATCGGAACAATACTTAAACAAATAAGGTTCATCCCAGTAAAAGTGTTTTACTTGAGATAGAAATCGAAGTTTATCTTGTTTCGACCAATTGCTAAGAATAAGTCCTGTCGCTAGATAATTCACAATATCTACGAACCAAGGTTCGCAGGATACGGTCAAGAGCTGTTCGTCAGGAAATGAGTCATTTATCGGCACGGTCAACGTTGGTGAAGAAGAGATGCATGAAAGATGGTCAGCTACTACGTTTTCATATCCACTCGTCTCGAATGACAAGATCAAATTCTTGTAACAATAGGATCCAACGTATTAGCATGGCCTTAGCATTCTTCTTCGATAAAAGGTATCGTAGGGCGGAGTGATCAATATAAACCACTATTGGCGAGCCAATCAAGTAGGGCCTGAATTTTTCTAATGCAAATACAACTGCCAAGAGTTCTTTCTCGGTAGTTGTGTAATTAATTTGTGCATCATTCAAGGTCTTACCTGCATAATAAATTACATGTGGCATCTTATCAATGTGTTGTCCTAAGACTGCACCAATAGCAAAATCTGATGTATCACACATAAGCTGGAACGGGTGATTCCAATCCAGAGATGATAGAATGGGGGCTGTAGTAAGAGATCTTTTAAGCGATTCAAAAGCAGCCTCACAATCCGAATCGAAGTGAAATATAGTATCCTTGGCCAAGAGAAGAGTTAAGGGTCTAGCAATTTTGCTAAAGTCCTTAATAAATCTTCTATAAAGTCCTTAATGACCAAGGAAGGATCGTATATCTTTGACGAATTTGGGAGGAGGAAGGTTCTGGATGACATCGATTTTAGCTTTGTCAACCTCAATGCCTTTTTGTGAAATGATATGTCTAAAGACAATACCTTCTTGGACCCTAAATGAGATTTTTTCCAATTCAAAATTAAGTTCTTATCCTTACAGCGGGTAAGAACCGCATCAAGATAACGAAGGCAATCCTCAAAGGAGTCCCCAAATATGGAGAAATCTTCCATAAATATCTCCAGGAAATTCTCAATCATGTCTGAGAATATCCCCATCATACACCGCTGAAATGTAGCGGGTGCGTTGCATAACTCATAGGGCATGCGTCTATAAGCAAAAGTAGCGAAAGGACAACTAAATATGGTTTTATATTGATCCTTTTCGGCGATGGGGACCTGGTTATAGCCAGAGTATCCGTCCAAGAAACAATAGTATTCATGTCCAGCTAATCGTTCTAATATCTGGTCAATGAAAGGTAGAGGGAAGTGATCTTTCCTCGTTGCGGCATTGAGTTTCCTATAATCAATACATAAGCGCCACCCAGATTGGGGGCGTGTTTGGATTAACTCATTAGCCTCATTGGTTATGACCGTGATGCCAGAATTTTTAGGGACTACATGAATAGGACTTACCCATTGGCTATCAGATATTGGGTAAATTATACCACTATCTATTTGACGATTTCTTTCTTTACCGCCTCCTTCATGACGGGGTTTAACCGTCTTTGTAGGTCTCAGGTTGGTTTGGCTTCATCCATCAAATGTATATGATGTTCAACAATTAAGAGACTGATCCTTTTGATGTCAGCCATTGTCCAACTAAATGCTTGCCGATTCGATCTCAATACCGTCAAAAATTCGTTCTCTTGCTCTAAATCTATAGAAGAGGATATTATCACGTGTAAAAACTCATTCTCACCTAAATATGCATATTTCAGATGAGAAGGTAGCGGTTTGAGATTTAGAGTCGGCGGAGAGACGATAGTGTTGGGCCACGGCGGTGCCCCGGGCGTCAAACCGACGCCAAATGCGGAACAAAAACATTTTACGGAACCGGCGCTACCGTGACCCAAAACCTGGATCATTCCATTAACCATAAACTAGTAATATATAAAGAGTTTGAAAAGATTATACCGATCGATCCGTGTCCTTCAGTCTTTAATCTCCGCGTCTAACTCCTCGCTGCTGCGCCGATGAAGTCCGCTTCCCGATCAGGTCCGTCAAGTGGCACCACATCGATGAATCTGTATACGGGCTCCCACCTCAAGACCGAGGCAACTTGGACATGAATTTTGCTAGCCGACATGTCCAAGAATGAAGTAGAGAGTGTGTAGAATACTTTGTCTCAAGATACCAAGCGATTGGGTGAAGGGAATTGGAGTTGCCAAATGAGATGATCAAGTGAACAAAGAATTTTAGCAAAGGAAAAGAATGAGCTTTCATTCCAATGAGCTCGGCCAGTGAAGCCATCAAGTGTTCTCTGGGGATTTCTCATGTGAAATGAGTGGGATGAATAAGAAATTAAGCAACCAAAAAAAATTCCTTTGCTCGCCCTTTTTAACACCACAAAAAAGCCCCTGCGTTTTCGAGGCTTCACCAAAATTGCAGAGAACCCCCTGGTGCCAAAAGTCCGCCACCAAACATACACCATGCCCATGCCCATGCCCATGCCCATTTAAAACAAGCCCAGCCCAATGCCTAATAAATGCAGCCCCTATTCATGCTCGAATTTCAGTGCAAATGGTGGGCAAAGGATTAGGTCAATGCTCACATGAATTAAACAAAGAGGGTGGTGTTAAAGACGGAAAAAGAAAACTGGAAACTCCTAAAATAATCCCGTAACGAATTACGGGATTACACATCAACTGTAAATACATACCTGCATTTTTATTCCGACCGAATACAAATGCAATGAGACAAAAATATTCCTACACTATAATACTAGCATCTGGCTTAAACCAAAGCCCGCTAATATTATCCGTCCGATCATGATCGAACCCTGCCATACTACCATACGGCCTCTACAATGTTTCGCCCGAACTTGGGAAACTTTCTGTGGGGGACTCTAATGACTCAACAATACACTGGCACTGGGTACAACCACTAGCACGTCAGAGGTACTAGCTGTACGTAACGGTTGCCTATGTATTGATCGGAAGGGAAGCTGATGAGCGAACTCATCCAGAAACCCTACTGAGCCTGACAGTGACAATATCCGTACAGTTCGGTCCGTTCGTCTATGAGTATCGCATATAGGGCCTAGGAGGCTGGTAAACGTCAGACCCCCAATAGCGGTATAAGTCGTGTCGGAGAGTAGCCCAGAACACCCTGAGATACTACTGGAATACCTACCAGTAAATCTCGATTACCCTGGCCAGGGATTTCGTGTAATGGCTCTCCTAAACACAGCGCGATCTCACCCCCAATACCGGGAGAGACGAATCCCCGACGATCCGCTCACTGCCTCCATATGGCTCGGGACTGTACCCAACTAAAACATGTTTGCATGACTCCTTTGAGTCATGGTAGGGTAGTAATCAAAGCACGGTGGGAACTCACACGAGATAAATGCCGATCTCAGGTCGACAGACTAACCTGTACACATATCACTTGGGAACTGCTATCTGACGATATGTATAATACCAACTAGCATGTTCCCGGCGAGTCCTGTCCGGTGTACTCATAACGCAATGAGCACCTGTATACATCTTAGGTCAACCAACTGACACCAATGGCTTGTGAGACTGTCCACCGCCCCTCGTCGGGGTCTCGACTGTATACATTAGTCTACTCTGGAGTATCGATGCCCTGTCTCGAAACTCCCACGACTAGGGACATTATAAGGATGTGCTTATAGACCCCAGCTCCCACGTATATGATCGCCATCATGCTGCTGGCAGTCAAGTAAGAATCCTATGGGCTCTATCAACATGAAATAGTGAACTGAAGCATGTACACAATGATAAAGACAAACCAGATAGCATACTATCATCTCGAGCAAGACTGTACTATCGGTATAGGTCCTCCCTCAATCATTGCAATCACGTACCTGTGATCCAATAATTGACTTTGAGGGCACTATATCCAACAATCTCCCACTTGCACTTAAGGCTAATTATTGCGATGTCGCGTACTCACGGCTCGTGTGATACCGAACCACCAACTTCTCTATTAATCAATTTCACAAAGCTCGTTTGTAAAACTATTATGTTCGAGAAATAGCCTCAGTGAGTGGATCCGCCCTGATGTTTCTTTCCATGTCTCTCTTTTTCTCAAGTTCGCGGAGAAAACCATCTCCCGAAATGAGCAATACCTGTCTTAGAATATCTCTGGATATCTGATGGGACCCAGTTCATAAATGAACTCCAAATCCAGCAAACTTCTTAGATTGTATCGTCAACTGAATTTAATCAGTATCCTGCACCATGCCTCCCTCAGTATGCGCTTGGACCACCTGTCCAAAATGCTGCACCTCGTCAGAGGGAAAACAATAACTCTGATAGTCACTCTGTCATCCAGGTCACCTTGGAAGCCTAGAATGATAACCGTCTCTCGAAGGATACTGCCGTTATCAAATCTCTAGAACATCCACTTATGTTCTAAAACTGCTTCCGAACGTTTCTCCAAGATTGGATTAATATCAACTTATTGCATCTAGTGCAAAAATAACATCTGGTGTGGTACTTGACATCTCATGATCAACTCAATTGCCTAAGCAAGTGATCTTCCAATCATGTACATCCCTCTCCCCTTTAATTTGTAAGACACCTTTAGAGAGGGTGACTCCATCACCTGCAGGTACACCACCATGCCAGGAGTCGTTCATTCTAAAATATCTTTAGAATAATGTCTAAGTACCCAGATTGGGAAACTACCCAAATCTAGATCTAAAACCATAGATCTGGTAACCAGAATTCCTGATATTATATCCATATCCTATGTGGAGAAACTACTGTGTGATAATCACAGTATAACCGATCGTAGTATAGGAATTTCACTTTCTATTCTGTGTATGTCATCCAAAAAACCAAGACATCACAGCCTACTATCTTCTTAACAGATCCATCTCCTATTCTGATGAAGTCAAAGCCCATGACTGTCACATCAAAAATAGATGATCTATCTCCGCTATATCTATTTTAGCCTATAAATAGACATAAGCTACTTGTCCACTATGCTTCCGCTGCTCCCACTGACCACAACAACCCTCTAGCAGAATAATATATACGTGCACTTCTAAAGCTAGTTTAGAACGACGCTATACTCATTCTCCTGCTGGGTCTCATAGTCTGGAACAACAGTAGTGTCAAATCTGGGTAAACAAGAACCTCCCTGTCACCGTCCTTGAGGTTACCGGAGTACCTCTCGGGCGCCTGAGATTACCCACCATACCTGTGGAGTGGCAAATGGAATGTCAATCCTGATTAAATCTTTAGGTCCTATTAAATTTTCCGTAACCATTTGCGGTTCTAAAATTTCTTCCAGTTCTACCATACTCCTACTGCTGTTTTCTAAAAAAATCCATTTTACTAAAATTGTGGCGAGTCAAGAACAACATCACTAGTGATCTTCCAGATAGTAGAAAATTAACCCTCGTCAAAGCCCGGGTTAACCCACAAACTGCCATTACAGAAACGTGCCTTGAGTTTATCCGGATTCTGGTTTTAAGGATCAGCCGGACGACTCCCTATACCATAACATCGTTAAGATATAAATTGATTCTATATATATCTAATATAGAAACAAAGAAACTAATTAAATTGGAACCAGATTCAAATCATGCAGCTGTCTCCAGTGCATATCAATTAAATGGAAAGAGGCCGATCAGCATGACTCAACTTAGGAGTGCGTCCAATTATGAGTGACCTGAAAGAGAAACAAGTTTCTCAAAAATCATTACTATCAACTGAATACCAACCACAAGTATCTACATCTTTGATCACCTTGAAGAATCCTGATACTTGCAACACATGGTTCTCTACTTTATTCTTGTACCTATAACTTCTCAAACTTGGACCTTGTACTTCTTTGAAACACTTGTCTAAAACTTGAGAAGTCACAAGTAAATAGAATACAGTGCGAGGACCAACCTCTTTGTCCTAATGGACACTGTAGAATATACAATACTTTGTATAAGTCCCCTGAGTTGAATAACTCAAACTCTGTACGTCGTAGGTCGAAAACTGTACCGAGGCGATTTCCTCAAATATCACCAATTACAACGAATTCCGATATAATGAGGATGATCACCTAATTTCCAATAACTTACTCCCACTCATCATCTGTAAAACCATACAGATATGAGAATCATACCTGGTAAATACATACCCTGGAGCAAGGGTCTAATTGGGAAATCAGTTTTCTATTAACACTACACAGTGAAACTGAAACATGAATATGTTTCAAAAAGGTGTATCCGGGTATTCCTAGTAATGCATCTTCCATTATGCAGATTCATGACTGTAACTATATATTTCCCTGCCATCTCTCCAATTCCCTTTATTTGTCTTTAGTCGTTACCTTCTGTACACCATCGTTAGGCTTAATGGTTTTCTTCATTCCCTACCTTCGGCACCAGCCTATGGTTTGGAAGAAGACTATCCAATAAGCATAATAGGTGTACTCTCCTACACCTAGCAGCACTCACAACCTGAGAGAAGGTAAAGATAAAAGATAACTAAATAAACCTTATTCCTATTTCTCCTGAACCAGAATCCATCCTCGAAAAAGTTCTTTCGAGTTCGTATATAACCATACGATGGATTTATCCAATGGAATTGGATGTTCGTAGTGATACGGGGTGTTCTGGAGAAATACAAAAGTGAAGCAGGAGTGGCGATGAAATACGTGATTTGGTCGTGAATGATTACAGTCGCAATTTACTTTGCCCTCTTTCTGATCCCTTTATTTGTCTTTACTTATTACCTTCTGTACACACAACTTAGGCTAATTGGTTTTCTTCATTCCCTACCTTTCGGCATCTGTCTATGGTTTGGAAGAAAACTATCCAATAAGCGTAATAGATGTACCCTCTCCTAATCATAGGAGTCCTCATAACCTAAGAGAAGGTAAAAGGAAAAGACAACTGAATAATCCTATTCAATCTCTCCAGAACCAGAATCCATCCTCGAAGAAGTTCCTCCTAGTTCGTATATAACCATACGATGGATTTATCCAATGGAAGTGGATGTTCGTAATAATACGGGGTGTTCTGGAGAAACTCAAAGGGTAAAAGAAGGAGTGGTAATGATGTATGCAACTCAGACAATCCAAAAACCAATGTTATAAGAAAGTTCGGTCAACTGGGTCACTGAGTTATAGTCTAGGGTCGGGTCATGGTCGCAGTCAAAGAGAGAGAGAGAGAAGAAAACACTCTGCGTGCATTCTAACCTAAATCAGAATGGTTAATCATTTTATCTAATCAGGAAACCTCCTACTGTTTTCTCAAATTCTCCTCCAAACCTGAAAGAAGAATTAGTCGGGATCACCCGAGGAGTAAACCAACTCATCAGTGGGAATCGGGATCCAACTATCATCGCATGATAACGTGATGGAAGCCACTCACGTCATCACACTCCAGAAGGTATGCGCAAGCCTGACAAGTTTCCTGTATGTTTGAAACTCCCAATATGATTTTTACCCAAGCGGTTTATGACCTTGACTTTGGCCAACAAATCATAACCCGCAAGTCAAGTTCTACCCATCATTGTCCTGATTGATTTAGACCCACCCGCACACACCCTTGACTTTAGCCAACAAAGTAGTACGACTATCCTAAACTAATGCATATCCATGCAGCGGAGAAGCAACACACAGCTACCGCACACTATGCCTTGACTTTGGCCAACAAACAACGCACGAATACTATGCATTACTTATCCGAAATGACGGAGGGCTACGGCTGGTTTTTGGCGAAAAAACTTTAACGTAATGAACTTGATATCGTTGAAGGAACCGGATAACTTTTATAAATATATAGTTGTGAAAACCATTGCTAAAGAGGTCACTCCCGGTGAAGGGATCTCGGCTCTTTCCCCGTCGAATGAGGTGCAGGATATTCCAAACTGAATACCACGATGCAAAGCAAAAAATAATCGACTATAGTGAAGTTATTACCCTGACGCAAACTTCTGCCCAAAGGGTCACTCCCGATGAAGGGATCTCGGCCCTTGCCTCGTCAAATGAGGTGCTGGATATTCATAACCGAATACCACTGTGCAAAACAAAAGAGAACGCCCTTGTAATAACAGCTTTAGAAAAATTGGTTCCAACAACATCAAATATAGGTTTGTTTTCCTTGCATTGATAAGAATCAACACAGTCCCATCAATTGATCACACCAGAAAAGAACGAAAATATAATGTACGTATATGCCATCCGTATTCGCCACTGGGTCCCGTCATCACCCGTTAGGTTACTTAACTAACGATAGAGCGGGGACTGGACTAGCGCGGGTGCAAAATGTTAGTTATATGTATGCCCTAGAGGCCATTACTGTACATAGGATGTATATTGTAGTGGATGCTGGGACATATATAGGGAGGACTTTCTTGCTCGACATGATAGTATGCTATCTGGTTACCCTTTACCTTAACGTGTATGCTGATTGTCTCTCTGTTACATGTTGGTAAAGCCCTTAGGATCTGTACTTGACTACCTGGACTATGATGCGGATCATACTAATGGGGACATGGTAGTCCATAAGTACATCCTTCAAAGTCCCTAGTCGTGGGTGTATCGAGACGGGGCATCGATATACCAGAGTAGACTAGCGTGTACCTTCTCGACCCATACAGATGGGCGATGGATGATCCCATATCCATTGGTGTTTGACATCGGAGATGATATACGGGTGCTCAGTAGAGACTGGGTACACTGGACGGACTCACCGAGAACTCCCAGATGGTATTATACCTCACGTCAGATGGCAGCTCTCTGGTGACACTGGTACAGAGTAGTCTGTTGACCCGAGATCGTCATAGAGTCTTGTGTGGTTCCCACTGTGCTTTGATTTCCATCTTACCACGTCCAAGAGGGCGTGCAAAACGGTGGTTTTTGGGTACAGTCCCGAGTCACATGGAGGCAATGAGCGATAGGAGGGGATTCGTCTCTCCCGGTATAGGGGGTTGATGTTGCGCTGTGTTCGATTGGCTGTAACAGGAAATCCCTGGCCAGGGTTGCTGAGATTTACTGGTAAGTGTTACCAGTAGTTTCTCGAATAGTTATAGACCTCATATCGACACGACTTATCGAGCTATTGGGGTCTGACGTTTACCACCCCTAGGCGAGATATGCGACATATCAGACGATCAGACCGGACTGTACGGTAGTGTTACTGGTCGGATTCACTGGAGTGTGAGCGGGCTTGCTTGTCGATCTTCAGATCGCTCAATACCCGGGTGGCCGTTACGTTTAGCAGACCGCTTGCGGCTTGTGGGTGTTTGATATGATCATCACCTGCTGCCGGCGTATTGACGAGTCTTTAGAGTCCTACACAGAGGTTTCCTGGCTCAAGCAAAACGAAATAGGAGCGCATATGAGATATGTGCGGGACCGAGAATAATGCGTGTATGTGATACCGTATTCTATTCTCGTGATAAATGTATCGAATGGTTGTATGCGATATAACTTAGTTATCGATTCAAGCGTTGATTCGATAAGCCGATATATTGTATACTAGTCGGTTGTGTGCGACATAACCAGATCATTGAATCAAGTGTTGATTTAATGATTTAATGCATATTTATATATTTGATATATTACTTTGCATCAATTAGTATCGGTTTACTTAAGATGGATTTTCTCACTCGGATGTGCACATTGTATATTCGATATAGTTTTGTGCACTTGATTGTATCATGTTTGATGATACATGTTTGCTTGTGTTTGTGTAAAGATTGAACCATGGTTATTTAATGATTAGGGTTTACATTTTCATATCTATTTATTTATTTATTATGGAAATGATAATGAGAAGAATGGTTGCTAATTTTGTTTTATTCTTTGAACCTTCATGAAGCATTGACTTTAGTCAACCATTCTTATCTCATCCTTAACCCTAACCATTCAAACTAACCTTGGTTTAATCTCTACACCTAACCATGGTTTGTTTATGATAAGAATGGATTTTCTTTTCTCTTTTAAATCATTCTTATCATAACAATTTCCTTCTTCTTCTTCATTTCTTCAAAAAAAGAAAGCTTGCCTCCATCAATGGCAAGTGATGAAAAAGAGTGAGAAATCCAAATCTAAAGTCTACCCACTTCCTATTTCTTCATCCTCTACCTCTTGCCAAGTAGTAGAGTGTGTTTTCTTCACAAGTTTCATGACTTGGTGAAGTGAGAGCTTGATTTAGCGATGCCTCGACGTAGATCATCTTCGGCATGGACATCGACGACCTAGCTCGCTTATTCTCCGATGAAGTCGACGCTAGAGCCCGGATTTGATTTGGACAGCGGAGAGGACCTCATCTCGGAGCCGTGGAGGTGGTGGACCAGATCTACAAAGGTTGTATTTCCGTTTCTCATTAGTTAAGTGTTAACTAGATTATATTTTCGCCTAGTTTTCTAGCAAACGATCCGTAGTCGGGTCTCTCGGCACCTAGAATTTTTGAAATTGCCATGGTCGATGGCTTGTGAGACCTCACTAGTGTGCCTAGGAACACTACAGTGGTATCAGAGCCTAGCTAGAGCCTTAGGCGAAGTCTAGACGGAATTTGAAACCCGATCGAACCCGAAACACCAAATCAATCTTGCTCTCTGTACTTTTTTGAAAACAGTGAGTTTTTCCAAATTAAAAATTGCTAAAAAATTCAGCAGGGAAAAATAAGAATTACGGTGCAAAAAGTTTCTGGTGAACAGTAAATTTCGCGGCGGATCCGCGGCAGAAGCATGGATTCTGCGGCGGATCAGCGGCCCCTTGATGACGTCATCCTCCACTATTTGCACAGTAACTCTTATTATTTTATTATGGATTTTCTGGGAATTTTTAATACTGTTTCCAGAGTTGTATTTTCTGGGATTATTTTTGGAGATTCGGTGTTTCGATCGGAGTATCAAATTTTGTCTGTGTGGCTTTCCGGATAAATTTTAGAATATGTTAAAAAGTTCGACCGGATATAAATACCCAATTTTTCCCCTGTCGGGAAATTTCCTAGTGTTGGATTTTTCCGAAGTTTAACGACGTTCTAAGTAGTGCAAGTAACACGATGGACCCTCTAGAAGACAACAAACCTTAACTCGATTATGTGACCGTCTTGAACTGCCCTTTGAACCTTCGGGTTTGGGGCAGTACGGCGTGCCACATGTGAGGCGTTGGCTTGACCCTTCTACGGCTAGACCGTTGGTACTGAGGTACGAACTGAATGTTGTTAGACTTATTTCATATGTTGATCTGTATCGGGAAAACTTGGGTGTTCGATTGTTCGATTGGAAAGTTTGACATTTTCTATTTATCCGGAATGGGATACAATAATTGGAATTCACAAGAAGTTATGAGATAACTGAATGAATGTTATAAACATAGCAGTTTAGTCTCACTTGATCGGTTGCCACGGAATTTTGATGTGATCAAAAGTCCGTCGCAATCACGTAGCGTACGCGGATACTCGCCGGGTAAACTTAATAGACAGCCTCGCTCCATAGCCCCGACCAAGTGACTGTAGGAGAACCCCGTCGCCGAAAGCATCCGTTCGGGTGCTCGCGGCAGCGGTGTTCCGCCTTGGTGCACTTCGTCGACGGTATCGGGGGTGCGGCCGTCTACTGAAGTTTGCGACGAGCATTCGATCAGGCTGTCGGGAATCTTGTTGAATTGCCCGACTTGATATTGAAAAGTGTTTTCGATGATGGGACTAAAATGCGGGGTTTATAATAGTTAGGCATGCGATGTCTAAAGAATTCATTTGGTCAGGCATGCGATGTCTAAGGTGGTTGCGGATTCCAACTGTTGTAGTTTTACACTTTCTTTTCTGTGACCGTAAGTGTAATATGTGATATCGTCGGTTTCGTTGCTATATGTCAACGATAATTGGGATGGACATATTTACTTACGTTGATGGCATGTGATGTTATGTGTTGCTGGATATGTTATATTGGATCGTCGTGTTTGAATAGCCGGGGGGTTTTATGTGAGATGAGTGTTTTTCATTTTCATTCATGTAAAAACCTGTATGTAATATTCTTTTATTGGGGCGCTTCCAGGTTGCGGAAGTTGTCACCCGTTGTATATTATTTACTTTTCCGCACTAGAATAGACCCAAGGAGGAGGGCACAAGTAACCGGGTTCTGGAGTCCAGTGGGAGACCAACTCGAGGAGTCGAGTCCGGGTCTCCTAACTCTAGAATTGGTAGGGTTGCTTGCCGCTCTCGTAGGGGTCTAGGGGTGTGGGTTTGGCTATTCATCACGACCGTGGAATCCGTGTTTTATACTGGCTCGTATTGAAAACACGGACGTCCTAGTATATCCAATATTTCATATGTTTCTTCTGCTGCGATATCTGTGATGTGATCATGTGATGTTCTGTGATAGATACAGTATATAGTATATATGATATTTTATATAGACGTTACTTATGTTTTACACCCGCGCTAGCCCTGCCCCGCTCTGCCGTTAGTTACCTAACCTAACGGTGCACGAGGGGACATCGAGGCGAATGCGGATGGCATAAGTGTACGTCGTATTTATCTGTGATGTTTAGGTACTTAAATGATGGGACTTCATTAATGTGATTAATGAAATAAAAGAAACCTAAGATGTTGTAGAATCGAATTTCAAAATAAAACAGGTAGCTACAGTTCTTGCTTTGCACAGCGGTATATGCGATATATCCTGCACCTTATTCGATGAGGAAAGGACCGAGATCCCTTCACCGGGAGTGACTCCTTTAGCAATAACTGGCAGATGCTACAACATTCGGTTTGTATTTTGATTGCTTTTAAGTGTTTTTACTTTGCACAGTGATATATATGATATATCCCGCACCTCATTCGACGAGGAAAGGACCGACGATCCCTTCACCGGGAGTGACTCCTTTAGCAAAACTAGAAAAGCCTCAAAAGCACTCCATTTTAAAATCATTTGATTCTACAACGATATAAAGTTCATTACGCAAAAGGTTTTCTTAAAAACCTGTCGTAGCCCTCCGTCATTTCAGATAGGTAATAGTTAGTATTCGTGCTGCGTTTGTTGACTCAGTCAAGGCGTAGTGTGCGGTAGCTGATTATTGCTTATCTGCAAAGCATATGATGCGATTGGATTAGGGTAGTCGTGCGGCCTTGTTGACTCAGTCAAGGGTCGTGCGGGTGGGTTTAATTCAATCGAGAAATGACGGGTTGAACTTTACTTGCGGTCTATGGTTTGTTGACTCAGTCAAGGTCATAGATCGCATGGGGCAAAATATTATCGGGAATTTCAAGTGTTGAAATTTGCAATAAGATTGCATACCTTCTATGAGATAGTTGGATCCCGATACCCGCTGCGAGTAAGTGTTACTCCTGGGAGAGTTTTATACATTACAATTAGCCGATCAAGTAGGTGTCTAGAAAGGTGTCAACGGGGTTATGCCTCTGGGAAAACGAGGTTTACAGTAATTAGGTTCGTGCGAAAGCACGGGGGACCTCCCTCAAAGTACCGACACTGGCCTGGCTGAAAGATTGGCGAACTTGTAGTGTGTAATTAATCCCGGCTAGTCTTTCCTTTTAGGGTTTGAAGGAAGATTTGATAAAAAGCAGTGGGAGCCATCCTGACTAGATAAAATAAAAAACCAATCTATTCTTGAAAGAGCGCACGCTGAGTGTTTTCTTCTCTCTCTCTCCTGGTAGTGACCATATCACGCCTTAATCAAGATAATAATACGGATATTTGACCGAACCCGCTTGTTATACTGAGCTGGGGAACATTGGTCCCGCTCCAACTTATAATTGTTATAAGACAGAGCAGGAAATTGGGGATTACCAGAATTCCCTTGCCGCCCAAACGAAGAGAGTGCATGCTGATGCATCATCTTCGGGTGTGTTCATTACAGAGAACTGTTTCTCAGTGTCCTTTACGTCCTGGGTATGTGATACCAGATCAGGATCCCAGATATGTAATATGTTACATAGGGCTACAGAAAGGTAGAAAAACTGAGAACGGGTGATAAGTTTCATGAGGCAGAAAACGGGGCAAGAGTTGCAGCCAAGTCTGTCGGTCACTGTCACCCTGTATTACAATACATTGATTCTGAACGAATGTTATTAGATACCGAACCTGATATACAAAATCATATCAGTCTCTTTATTAGTAAAGAAATGATATAATTTTGTGTTGTTGGATAATGTTTTGTACATTTCCTATATCAAAAGTTGATCGGTTCAGGCACGTTATCTAAAAGCATTGATGTTCTAAATCAAACTACAGTTCTTAGTATACAGAACACACACAAGAGGAAGAGTTCAGAAATGAACGGATTCTTCTTGAGGTATTGTAGACTAGGTCATATCAATGCGACCAGACTAGCTGAAGTTACATGAAGATGCATATTTAAATTAGTTTGAACTTACATCTTGTGAAACTCGCCAGTCATGTCACAAAGATAAGATGACCATAGCTCCGTTTACTGGAAACAGAGAAAGAGTTATTGAACTCTTGGGATGATACATGTTGATGTATGTAGGTCCCCTGTCTACACATGCCAAGACCGGTTCTTTGTACTTCATTACATTCTCTGATAATCTCTTTAGATTCAGACATATGTTCCTGTTGAAACACAAGTCCGAACCTTTTGAGATATTCACAGAATATAAGTTAGAAGTAGAGAACCAATATGGGTATAAGTATTATGTCCTATGATGAGATCAAGGAGGAGAATACTTGAGCACGGAAATACTGGACTATTCTAAAGGAGAATGAGATTCTCTCTCAGCATTACTCCTCCGTATACACCATTGCACGATGGTATATCAGGGCGGAGCAATCACACCCTATATATGATATAGTGTGCTCTATGATGAGTACTACTGAGTTACCTATTTCCTTTTTGGGAGTTTTGCACTTGAGAAGCTGCATACCTATTGAATAGGTTCGAATCAAATCAGTTGCCTACCACTCCATATGAGATATGGAAAGGGAAGAGCCCATGTCTTAAGCTAGTTAAGATTTGGGGTTGTCCGGACTATGTCTAAAAGCAAAATCCGGACAAGCTCGAGGAAAGAACTGTTATGTAGAACTGGAAATGTTCCAGCTATACAAACTGCAGCTGATGATTTGAAAGAACCAAAGGATTCAATAGTTACCAATGAACCTCAGCCTCTCCGCCGATCTAGTAGGGTTCCTCACCCACCTGAGAGATACTTCGTTTTCTCTATGACAGTGGGAGCGAGGATTGCATCATGAGATGATGACCCAACTAGCTTCGAGCAGGCCATCGAGAGTAAGACTCTGTAAGAATGGCTGGATGTTTAGCGATCTGAGATGGAATCCTTATACACCAACAAAGTATGGACTTTGGTTGCTATATCTGAAGGGTTAAATCCCCATCAGGAGCAAGTATATCTTGAGAAGATTACTTGGTGTAGATGGAAAAGTTGAGACTTTCAAAGCTAGACTTGTTAAAAGTTTTCGTCATCGACCAGGCGTGGATTATGATGAAACCTTTTCAAGTAGCTATCCTTAAGTCCATCCAGATCCTACTTGCCACGGCTACATACCATGACTACGATATCTGGTGGTTGGGTGTCTTGACTGCTTTTCTAAATGATGATTTGGAAGAATGCGTCTATAAGTACACAGCCAGAGGGCCTCGTAGACAGTGGGAGCAGCGGAAACGTATGCAAGATGCTTTATAAGATAAAGCAGGCATCACGGAGTTGGAACATCTGTTTTGATAGATTAGTCAAAGAGTTTGACATCATCAAAATGGTAGATGAACCTTGTATAAACAAAAAGATAGTAGGGAGTATGGTGGTGATCCTCGTAGAGTATGTGGATGACATACTCTTGATAGGGAAGGAGTTTCCTATGCTACGCTCGGTCAATCTCCGCTTATCACCATAATTCTCCATATAGGATCAAAGTGATACCTACTAAATCCTGGATTTTGGATCTATGAGATAGATCTAATTGGATGTTAGCATTCTTACTAGTTGTAGTGAGATAGTATCAACCGATCCTGGGGAGAATCACTGGAAGGGTTCCACGGTGATAATGACGACTGAGTGTCAGTCGCAGGCATTGTCTTTACCCTCAGTAAAGGGACGGTATGTTGGAAGAGTTCCAAGCTAGATGCCGTGACATACTAGACGATAAAGGCAGGATACATCGCTACATAAGATGCTACCAAAGAGGCCGTTTGGGTGTATATTGGTTCATGAGATGAACTTAGTTCCTACCATTGTATGACAATGGAGTTATGGTTTATGCCAAGGAACGTCTGTCCCATCAGTGATCCAAACACATTCTAAGGCAGTATCACCTGATCATGGAGATGGTTGATCTCCAGGGGGTCGAGGTCAGGAGAGTAGACTCAGAGGACAACACAGCGGATCCACTCACGAAAGGCCTTTTCCCAGAGAGAGACTTTTATGGGATGGTTGAGTATGAGATACTGCAACCACTGCTATAGATGGCCCTAGTGCAAGTGGGAGATTGTTAGTTATATGTATGCCCTAGAGGCCATTACTGTACATAGGATGTATATTGTAGTGGATGCTGGGACATATATAGGGAGGACTTTCTTGCTCGACATGATAGTATGCTATCTGGTTACCCTTTACCTTAACGTGTATGCTGATTGTCTCTCTGTTACATGTTGGTAAAGCCCTTAGGATCTGTACTTGACTACCTGGACTATGATGCGGATCATACTAATGGGGACATGGTAGTCCATAAGTACATCCTTCAAAGTCCCTAGTCGTGGGTGTATCGAGACGGGGCATCGATATACCAGAGTAGACTAGCGTGTACCTTCTCGACCCATACAGATGGGCGATGGATGATCCCATATCCATTGGTGTTTGACATCGGAGATGATATACGGGTGCTCAGTAGAGACTGGGTACACTGGACGGACTCGCCGAGAACTCCCAGATGGTATTATACCTCACGTCAGATGGCAGTTCTCTGGTGACACTGGTACAGAGTAGTCTGTTGACCCGAGATCGTCATAGAGTCTTGTATGGTTCCCACTGTGCTTTGATTTCCATCTTACCACGTCCAAGAGGGCATGCAAAACGGTGGTTTTTGGGTACAGTCCCGAGTCACATGGAGGCAATGAGCGATAGGAGGGGATTCGTCTCTCCCGGTATAGGGGGTTGATGTTGCGCTGTGTTCGATTGGCTGTAACAGGAAATCCCTGGCCAGGGTTGCTGAGATTTACTGGTAAGTGTTACCAGTGGTTTCTCGAATAGTTATAGACCTCATATCGACACGACTTATCGAGCTATTGGGGTCTGACGTTTACCACCCCTAGGCGAGATATGCGACATATCAGACGATCAGACCGGAATGTACGGTAGTGTTACTGGTCGGATTCACTGGAGTGTGAGCGGGCTTGCTCGTCGATCTTCAGATCGCTCAATACCCGGGTGGCCGTTACGTTTAGCAGACCGCTTGCGGCTTGTGGGTGTTTGATATGATCATCACCTGCTGCCGGCGTATTGACGAGTCTTTAGAGTCCTACACAGAGGTTTCCTGGCTCAAGCAAAACAAAATAGGAGCGCATATGAGATATGTGCGGGACCGAGAATAATGCGTGTATGTGATACCGTATTCTATTCTCGTGATAAATGTATCGAATGGTTGTATGCGATATAACCTAGTTATCGATTCAAGCGTTGATTCGATAAGCCGATATATTGTATACTAGTCGGTTGTGTGCGACATAACCGGATCATTGAATCAAGTGTTGATTTAATGATTTAATGCATATTTATATATTTGATATATTACTTTGCATCAATTAGTATCGGTTTACTTAAGATGGATTTTCTCACTCGGATGTGCACATTGTATATTCGATATAGTTTTGTGCACTTGATTGTATCATGTTTGATGATACATGTTTGCTTGTGTTTGTGTAAAGATTGAACCATGGTTATTTAAATGATTAGGGTTTACATTTTCATATCTATTTATTTATTTATTATGGAAATGATAATGAGAAGAATGGTTGCTAATTTTGTTTTATTCTTTGAACCTTCATGAAGCATTGACTTTAGTCAACCATTCTTATCTCATCCTTAACCCTAACCATTCAAACTAACCTTGGTTTAATCTCTACACCTAACCATGGTTTGTTTATGATAAGAATTGATTTTCTTTTCTTTTTTAAATCATTCTTATCATAACAATTTCCTTCTTCTTCTTCATTTCTTCAAAAAAAGAAAGCTTGCCTCCATCAATGGCAAGTGATGAAAAAGAGTGAGAAATCCAAATCTAAAGTCTACCCACTTCCTATTTCTTCATCCTCTACCTCTTGCCAAGTAGTAGAGTGTGTTTTCTTCACAAGTTTCATGACTTGGTGAAGTGAGAGCTTGATTTAGCGATGCCTCGACGTAGATCATCTTCGGCATGGACATCAACGACCTAGCTCGCTTATTCTCCGATGAAGTCGACGCTAGAGCCCGGATTTGATTTGGACAGCGGAGAGGACCTCATCTCGGAGCCGTGGAGGTGGTGGACCGGATCTACAAAGGTTGTATTTCCGTTTCTCATTAGTTAAGTGTTAACTAGATTATATTTTCGCCTAGTTTTCTAGCAAACGATCCGTAGTCGGGTCTCTCGGCACCTAGAATTTTTGAAATTGCCATGGTCGATGGCTTGTGAGACCTCACTAGTGTGCCTAGGAACCCTACACAAAACATATAAAACATCTACTAGTATATATATCAATATATAATAATCGCACCAGGCATGATAAATGCAACATCACAGAAAAGTAATAAGCATCACAGAACAATACAGATAATCTGGGATCCCCGGGTTTTATAGAGCCATAAATGAAACCCGACGTTCCCCTGGTCGTATGGATAGCCTGTGCAATGAAAACCTAGACCCCTACGAGCGCGGCAAGTTACCCGCCAAAATCTGAAGCGAGGCAGCTCCCTTCAGCAACATGAATGGACCACCCAGCACTTCACGGAATCCGGTAACTTGAGCACCCTTCCTTGGGTCAACCTATACCCCCTACGAGTGCGGCGAATAGCCTGCCAATTCTAGAGTGACGCCCCCTCCGTCTTAACGCCATGAGATGCGGGCCCGTTGCCCTCTAGAACCCGGCTATCCGTGCACCCCACCGCGGGATAATCCTAGTACAGAAAAGAAAATAATATACAAGAGTGACATCGACCTCAATCTGGTCGTGCCCCAAAAGAATAATATACAAACAGGCAGTAACGGCAGTCCACATGTCGGACGCTCGTCCCGCAATATCAAATGTACAAATAAATCCAAACGGCACTACCATTGCACAGGAACTATCCACCACGACAAATCCGCAACATCACAGCACAACACAGAACATCAACGTGAATGTCACGTTCGCAAAACCCGTCTAAAAGGACTATAGCAATTAGACAAGATTTACCGCTCAAATAACATTCACGGTCGCAGATATAATGTAACCATTGTAAACTAACACATTTAAAATCTCGATCGACAAAACTTCCCGAAGTAGACCCCAAGTACAAATCCAGTACTCAACAAAATCTGGGCAAGAAATAAAAATTCCTGAAACCCCAATTCCAGGATGAAGACCTCCAGAAGAAACTTGGTGCATTGAATCCACATAACAGCGGTGGAACCGCGGCCAATATGTGGGTATGGTCGCGGTTCCGCAGCGTTCCTGAGGGAACAACTTCCCAATTTTCTACAGTGGTCTAACAAAAGCCTGCCTGATTTTCTGACGTGCCCAAAATAATTTTTAGACCAGTTTACAAATTCGACAGAAACTTAAGTTTTGAAATTGCGGTTTCGGAAATTTTGTTCGATCGATATTTTAAACATGTTAGAAACAGCTAGTAAGCAGTTAATAGTTTGGCTCTGATACCATGTTGGGCCACGGCGGCGCCACGGGCGTCAAACCGATGCCAAATGCGGAACAAAAACTTTTTACGGAACCGGCGCTACCGCGACCCAAAACCCGGATCATTCCATTAACCGTAAACTAGTAATATGTAAAGAGTTTGAAAAGATTATACCAATCGATCCGTGTCCTTCGGTCTTTAATCTCCGCGTCTAACTCCTCGCTGCTGCGCCGATGAAGTCCGCTCCCCGATCAGGTCCGTCAAGTGGCACCACATCGATGAATCTGTATACGGGCTCCCGCCTCAAGACCGAGGCAACTCGGACATGAAGTTTGCTAGCCGACATATCTAAGAATGAAGTAGAGAGAGTGTAGAATACTTTGTCTCAAGATACCCAAGCGATTGGATGAAGGGAATTGGAGTTGCCAAATGAGATGATCAAGTGAACAAAGAATTTAAGCAAAGGAAAAGAATGAGCTTTCATTCCAATGAGCTCGGCCAGTGAAGCCATCAAGTGTTCTCTGGGGATTTCTCATGTGAAATGAGTGGGATGAGTAAGAAATTAAGCAACCAAAAAAATTCCTTTGTTCGCCCTTTTAAACACCACAAAAAAGCCCCTGTGTTTTCAAGGCCTCACCAAAATTGCAGAGAACCCCCTGGTGCCAAAAGTCAGCCACCAAACATACACCATGCCCATGCCCATGCCCATGCCTATTTAAAACAAGCCCAGCCCCATGCCTAATAAATGCAGCCCCTGTTCATGCTCGAATTTCAGTGCAAATGATGGGCAAAGGATTGGGTCAATGCTCACATGAATTAAACAAAGAGGGTGGTGTTAAAGACGGAAAAAGAAAACTGGCAACTCCCAAAATAATCCCGTAACGAATTATGGGATTACACCTCAACTGTAAATACATAGCTGCATTTGTATTCATACAAATGCAATGAGACAAAAATATTCTTACACTATAATACTAGCATCTGGCTTAAACCAAAGCCCTCTAGTATTATCCGTCCGATCATGATCGAACCCTGCCATACTACCATACGGCCTCTACAATATTTCGCCCGAACTTGGGAAACTTTCTGTGGGGGACTCTAATGACTCATCAATACACTGGCACTGGGTACAACCACTAGCACGTCAGAGATACTAGATGTACGTAACGGTTGCTTATATATTGATCGGAAGGGAAGCTGACGAGCGAACTCATCCAGAAACCCTACTGAGCCTGACAGTGACAATATCCACACAGTCCGGTCCGTTCATCTATGACTATCGCATATAGGGCCTAGGAGGCTGGTAAACGTCAGACCCCTAATAGCGGTATAAGTCGTGTCGGAGAGTAGCCCAGAACACCCTGAGATACTACTGGAATACCTACCAGTAAATCTCGATTACCCTGGCCAGGGATTTCGTGTAATGGCTCTCCTAAACACAGCGCGATCTCACCCCTAATACCGGGAGAGACGAATCCCCGACGATCCGCTCACTGCCTCCATGTGGCTCGGGACTGTATCCAACTAAAACCTATTTGCACGACTCCTTTGATCTGTGGTAGGGTAGTAATCAAAGCACAGTTGGAACTCATACGAGACAAATGACGATCTCAGGTCGACAGACTAACCTGTACACATGTCACCTGGGAACTGCTATCTGACGATATGTATAATACCAACTAGCATGTTCCTGGCGAGTCATGTCCGGTGTACTCATAACGCAATGAGCACCTGTATACATCTTAGATGAACCAACTGACACCAATGTCTTATGAGACCGGCCACCGCCCCTCGCCGGGGTCTCGACTGTATACACTAGTCTACTCTGGAGTATCGATGCCCTGTCTCGAAACTCCCACGACTAGGGACACTTTAAGGATGTGCTTATAGACCCCAGCTCCCACGTATATGATCGCCATCATACTGCTGGCAGTCAAGCAAGAATCCTATGGGCTCTATCAACATGCAATAGTGAACTAAAGCATGTACACAACGATAAAGACAAACCAGATAGCATAATATCATCTCGAGCAAGACTGTACTATCGATATAGGTCCTCCCTCAATCATTGCAATCACATACCTACGATCCAATAATTGACTTTGAGGGCACTATATCCAACAGATAGAAGGAGGGGTAAGGGAATGATATTCAGACTCCCCAAGAGATTCATAACTTGCATAGAATATTGACTCGGAAAGCGCTACTGACTTTTGCGACGAGTCAAAAAATTAAAACTCGGGGGTGGACTCGTCAAAAGTATCCTCACTATAATGATTTTCCAGATCAAACAATGTCGCACTAGTGTTGTCGAGATCATCATAGCAAAGTACTTCAGCTTCCCAGCTGTCGGAAGCTATCTCGTTGATGGAACAGACATCGATTAAATGAGCAGAAGGTTTAGATGGTTGGCTTCCTAACTTGTAAATATTAAGCTCAATTGTCATCTTCCCGAAGGATAAGTTCATAGAACCGTTACGACAATTAATGACAGCGTTGGAAGTTGCTAGGAAAGGTTGACCGAGTATCACCAGGATTTGATTGCGTGGGTTCGCCACAGGCTGTGTATCTAAAACAATAAAGTCCACAGGGAATATGAATTCCCCAACTTTGATTAACACATCCTTAAGTTCACCCCTAGGTTGGGCGATAGATCGATCTATCTGGAGAGTGTAGTGGGCAGGTTTCAACTCTCCTGTACCTAACTGCTCATAGACGGAATATGGAAGCAAGTTAACGCTAGCGCCGAGGTCAAGTAGAGCACGATTGATGCTTTTACCCCCAATAGTTATAGATATTGTAGGACAACCCGGGTCCTTACGTTTCTTAAGCAATTGTTTGGTAAAAGCTGTGCTCACGTTACTTGTCATGAATACCTTTTTCGGCACTTGAGCTTTTCTTTCCCTAGTGTACAAGTCCTTAAGGATTTTTGCATAAGACGAAACTTGTTGAATAGAATCTAAGAGAGGGATATTTATGTTAACTTGCTTAAACATTTCTACAACTTTCTCCATTTGTGCGTTAGGTTTTTTGGCCCTCAACCTGTTTGGAAAAGGAGTTTTATCAATAAATCTTGGGTCCAACATTTATGGAGAAGCTTATGTGGATAGAATCGATCCCAGAATTGGAGTAGGGATCGTTTTAGGTAGATTAGAGGAAGTGGGCGGAGTGTTCGAGCCTTGGGAAAAACGGAGAATAGGCTCGGAAGAAGGTGGGAGACTAGATGAATTAGGGCAAGAAGTAGAACCCGGGGTTTCAATTGATTCCTCATCATCAATCTGTTCACCCATTTGATTGTTCAACACTCTTCCTGATCTCAACGTTGTAACGGCACTCACATTATGACTATGTGAGTGGCCAAGATTCGGTAGGGGTTGAGATGGAAGTTTCCCTTTTTCTCTCGCACCCATCGCAGCATTTATTTTTGCAAGTTGTGCTTCTATCGATTTTATACTCTCACCGTGGGAGTTGGTGGTCTGTGTTAAAGATCGGATAGAAGACTTTATTTCGTCCTTTGATTGCATGGAATGTTTAATAAACATATCCACGCTTCGTTCGAGTGCAGATGAGTTTTCATTCCCAGCCGTTTGGAAAGAATTATTGGCCGGATTTTGAAAAGGTTGCGATTGAAAGGGTACTGACTCTGTGGTGGTGGTTGCTGTTGCTGTGGAGGAGATCTTTGATAATTTCTTTGGAACTGGTTTTGGTTTTGGTTTTGGTTCCAAGCAAAGTTAGGATGATTCCTCCACCCCTGATTGTATATGGAAGAATAAGGATCGTTTCTAGGTCACTGCTGAAAAGCAGCATTAGTGTGTTCTTGACCTTGAAACGGTGCATTCATAAGACATTCTTCCGTCAAATGTGATGGATCAGAACAGAAACCACACACGGTCTTGGGGAGCGTTACCTGGTTTAGGGAGACTGATGAGAATTTGTTCTCTATAGCGTCGAGTTTCCATTTCGGCTTTTACTGCGATGGAAACATCGAGCTGATGGATACCTCCCCTAGATGAAGGTGGTCTAACACTTTCCACTGCAAAGTGTTTTCAGCAAGATCTTCCATATATTTCCAGGCTTCACCATCGTCTTTGGACATGAAATTGCATTGACACATGGTTTCAAGGATCTGCTTTGTCGCTAGATTAATGCCTTCATATATAATTCGGCGCAGATCCCATCTATGTATTCCATGATGAGGACATTGGACAAGCAGATCCTTGAACCGTCCAAAGCACTTCCAAAATGGTTCATTGGGAAGCTGGGTAAACTGGTTGATTTCGCTCTGAACACGGGCGGTCTTATGATTTGGGTAAAAAATTTTAAGAAATGCTATCACAAATTCATCCCAATTGGTAATAGAGTGTGCCGCAGTATTATAAAGCCATTTTTCTGCCAAGTCGCACAAAGTGAATGGGAGAAGACGTAATCGCATAGCATCCATGGATAGTTGTGAAGTACCCATTATTGCGCATACGTTTTCGAATTTGATGATAAAAACGTATGCGTCTTCAGACTCGAGCCCGTGAAATTTGGGCAACAGGTTGATATAATGCGGTTTAATTTCAAAATTATCCCCGTTGACTGGTGGAATGGATAGACAGGTAGGAAGTGGACCGCGTATAGGATAGCATCTCTCTTAGAGAGAAATGCGCGGTGGATTCTACGCACCTACGGGCGGTGGCAGGGTGGTGTTATAATCTGATGGAGTACCGTCCATCTCGGTCGATGTGGGGGGTAGTGGGGGAAAAGAAGATGAAGAAGCACCGACTTCGGAGTCGATAGCCGAAACGCGGACAAGACGGGCACTAGAATCCCGTGTCCAGCCGAGCATGCACTAAACAGCTTTAGCGCAAGTGGCAGCGTATGTGTGATTTAAAATTGGTTTGTTTTTTTTTTGGAAAAAGTGGGGCTCAAGACAAATCACACAAAAATGCACAAATAACCCTAGAACTAAGGTTACCTAGGTCAAGTCTCTAGACAGCTCCTAGACTTCCAAAGGACAAGCCACAAGATCAATCCTCTACCACCTCTTTACTACTCTTGTGGCCAGATAAGTGCCAGGTAAGTGGGAGGTATCCGCTATACGAATCACCGAAAATAGCGGGCCTAATTAAATAACCACTTACCTTAGACACACTTGCCTAAGCACCACAAAAGTAATGCGGATAAGCGATAGATTACCCACGACCTTCCTCTGTCCTTATTGAGCGCGACAATCCTTAGGGTCTTGTCTAGATATTTTTTTAATTAATGTAGGGTTGATGCGGATGCTCGTTTTGTGATTTGTGGGGCCTAGGAAGGGTGATAAAATCCCCACCTAATCTGAATTTGGTCTTTACCCCTTAATGTCCGTATTAAAATATGCAAAAATAAACCAATTATAAGACTTTGCAAAAAGATTTTTGAGCGGCGATATTTTGCAAAGAATCCTGCAGAAAAGATATTTTATTGGATTTCAAAGGAGAGAGAAAGATATAGAAAAGATACCAGAGAATTTGGAAACCCTAAATCCCCTAATGCACCGCGGTTCCGCCGCCAATATGCTATTTGTGCTGCGGTTCCGCTGCCGACTAGGAAGATCTAATGAAGAATTTTGCTACGTGGCCTCCTTTTCTTCTCTGGATCTTGATAAATGTTTCTGAATCTCTGTTTCCTCAAGTATGTGACTCCAGATCCCCTTGCAAAATTCACACAATAATCGTTAAATCTACCATTTGCAGTTTTGTTTATTTTTATGATATAGATCGAATAAGAATTCAACACAAATAGTAAGAATAAAAAATTACGCACGTATCTCCGGCAACGGCGCCATTTGATTGGTTCTGTTTTTTTAGAGTTGTGTTTGTAGAATAACCGCAATCAATAACGGTGTCGCGTGTAGCTAGACCGAGATGAGTACGGGTCGTCCTCAGGGAAACGTTGAATCTTTTAATCTTAGTTTAGGTGTGTTGATTAAGGGGAAGAATAAAGAATGGTGAAGAATGGTTGTAAATTCTAGATCTACATCAAACACGGATGCAGGATATAGATCTAGATTAACTACGGATGTAGGTTTTATATTAGAAGGGGGGTTGTAGGGTTCGTTAAGATTTAGTAGTCTTGGATGATTAATTAAAGATTACTCCTCTTATCCTTTAATAGATTTAAAACTAGGTCGACAATGATGCATGTAGATTAGTGTTTCTGGAGGGAAAAGGGTTCCCACTCTTAAACCATACCTTGACATGGATCTCCGTTCATGTCTAGCCTTTACCAAAACAATCGTTAATCTAATCTCTAATCGCGGTCGTGAATATCAATGAATTGATAGCGCGCCCGATTAGGATATTAACTATTCTTTTGATAAAGTTTATAAACTTTATAGGACGTAAAAAGAGTTTAAGAATCTTCATCATCCATTAATCTACCCTAATCCTACGAACCCTAACAAGCGGAGAATTACTCGCACATGTTGGGAAAAGAAAAGATAGAAATCATGAAGAAAATAAAATGTAATAGAATAAAACTATATTTATTAATCAAGTACACTTTGCTCCTTTAGAAAATGATTACAAAACCCTAGTTTGCTTCTCAATCTCTTCTTAAGGAGGTAGATGAACTGTCGATGATCAACCAGGATTCTCGATCTGTCATGGACTTCGTGATCGCGTCGGTTTGATAAATTTTCCAAGAGGCTCTCGGTTCTATTTATAGTCACAGAAGTTGAAAACCCTAGATTCTATAAATTAGGATTTGTTGGGACAATCCTGCGTAGAAAATCCCATATCCTAACTCCCCTAACAGGCCGAGGATCCGCCGCCCATAGTGGGTTTTGGCCACGGTTTAGCCGCGCTTTAGTGGGATCTTTGGCTCAAATTTCTGGGGCTTCATCTCTCTGACACATGGTGATCTTTTGAATATATAGACTTTGAAAATCTTCTCTGAGCATCTGCCAGAATTGATTTCTTCGATTTACTTACTTGAATATTTTGGCAGATTTGATCTCGCCAACTCGGATTTCCTTGATTTCAGTCCTGGAATCGTTTTTGCACCATATCTCAATAAATAATGTTAGTAGAATTTATTTTTATTGAGATATTATCTTAACCATTTGACATGATATTATAATTTTAAGAGAATTGGTCAAAGATATTTGATATGGTATGCATATTTAAATGGACTAAATATTATATAGATATTACATGCTTACATTTTCCTTCATAATGTTAATTATAATATATAAACACATGAAAATAGTATTTTTACAGATAAAACCTCATATGTGTCATATTTATAATAAACACCTTTTATTATATAAAAATAGTAAGGAAAATACCATATCAAATGCACAATATTTTCGACTGAACAGCAGTCGGGTCTATCATGTATGCGATGTTATGTATCCGACCATATATAGCTTACTCACTAGGTATAGTGAGTAGGTATCAATCAGATCCAGGGGAGAAACACTGGACAACTGTGAAGAACATTCTTAAGTACTTGAGAAGAACTAAAGCGATGTTCTTGGTGTATGGTAATGGTGAACTTCAGATGGAGTCCTTTACCTATTCGAGCTTCCAGAGTGATAAGGACGACAGTAATTTGGTCTTGGTTTTTTTCTTCACCCTCAATGGAGGGGCGGTATGTTGGAAGAGTTCCAAGCAAGATACCGTAGCAGACTCAACGATGGAGGCTGAAATACATCCTTCCAACGATGCTGCCAAAGAGGTTGTCTGGATGAAGAAGTTCATAGCTGAACTTGGTGTGGTTCCATCCATTGAGCATCCAATACCTGTGTATTGTGATAACAATGGAGCTGTGAATTTGGACAGGGAACCCCGGTCCCATCAGTGATCCAGACATATTCTTAGGCGGTATCACCTGATTAGGGAGATCGTAGATCGCCGGGAGATTAAGATCAGAAGAGTTGACACGAAGGATAACACAGTGGATCCACTCACAAAGGCCCTCCCCCGGACACAGTTTGAGAGACATTTTAGGACGTTGGGTATGAGATACTTCAACAACCAGCCTTAGTGCAAGTCGGAGATTGTTAGGAATATGAATGTCCTAGAGGCCATTATTGTATGATATAGTGGATGCTTGGACATATATATAGAAGACTTTCTTTCTCGACATGATAGTATGCTATCTGGTTGCTCTTTATCTTAATATGTACACTTGTATTATTATACTGTCTCTCTGATACATGTTGATAAAGCCCTTAGGATGTTTGCTTGGCTACCAGGACTATGATGCAGATCATACTACTGGGACTTGTGTAGTCTACAAGCACATCCTTTAACAGTTCCTAGTCGAGAGAGTATCGAGACAGGGCATCGATATTCTAGAGAAGAGGTGTGTACGTTTCTTGACCCTGTATGGGACAATGGTTGATCCCATAACCATTGGTGTTTGACATTAAAGATTATACATAGGTGCTCATTAGAGAATGGGTACACTGAACAGGACTCGTCGAAAACTCCTAGATGGTACTATACCTATTGTCAGATAGCAGTTCTCTGGTGACACTGGTACAGGTTAGTCTGTAGACCCGAGATCATCATAGAGTCTTGTGAGATTCCCACTGTGCTTTGATTTCCTCCCTACCACGGCTCAAAGGAGTCATGCAAACAGGTGGATTTTGGGTATAGTCCCGAGTCACATTGAGACAATGAGCGATATGAGGGGTTTCTTCTCTCCCGGTATAGGTAGTTGATGTTGCGCTATACCCGACTGGCTATAACAGGAAGTCTCTGGCCAGAGCTGTTAATGAGATTTACTGGTAAGAGTTATCAATAGTTTGTCGTACCGTTATAGGCCACACATCGGCATGACTTATCAAGTTATTGGGGTCTGACGATTCTACCCCCAGACTCGATATACGACATATCATACGAAGAGACCAGACTGTACGGTAAGTGTTACTTATAGGCTTCATGGGAGTTTGGACAAGCTTGCTTGTTGATCTTCTATTCGCTCAATACCTGGGTAGCCGTTACGTCCAGCTAGTACTGCTGACGGCTTATGGGTAACTGATGTGATCATTACCTACTGCTGGCGTATTGACGAGTCTTTAGAGTCCCACACAGAAGTTTCCTAGTTCAGGCGAAACGAAGTAGGGCACATATGTTGATATGTGCGGGGGCCTGATTAAATACGAGTATATGATACCGTATTATAATCTGGCGGTTATTTGTTATCAGTTAGGTTATATGTGATATAACCAGAATATCGAATCAAGTGTTGATTTGATAATGTGATTTACAGATAAATAATATTAGTCGGTTATATGTGATATAACCGGATTATTAAATCAAGTGTTGATTTAATAATATGATATATATTTGTATTTGATATAATTATATATTAACTAATATTATTAGCTCACTAATTATTTTCTTCATAATATATATATATATATATATATATATATATATATATATTATGAAGCATGGTAGGATTTTCTATTTTTGTGAAAAATAGAAATGAGGTGGAAGATGAAGAGTGGGGTGAAGCATGGCATTTATCATTTCTTTATTAGTCTTGACTAACTATTCAAGCATGGTTGCAATTTATTATTGCAATTTATTCCATATTTGAATGAGTGAGGTCAAGAGAGGAGCCATTCTTCACTTGAGTTTTTCATGAGTTCATGCCTTAGCCTTTTTGAGCTCTATCCATTTTTTCCATATTCTTCTTCCTCTTCTACATAACCCTAACCCTCACATGAGATGTGAATCATAGGGTTTTGAGATAAATCCTAGTGAGCTTAGAACCCCTACTTCACCATTCTACACTTGATTAGCACTCAAGTGTTGTGGGTTTGCTTCACTAAAGAGTGTAGTGAAGAGGTGGCTTGGATTAGCAAAGTTTCGGGTGGATCATCTTCGGCACGAAGATCGTAAAGGAAGCTTGATCCAATTTCAAGTAGAGCCTAGTGGAGTCGTGTGGACTACTACACGGTGCTTGAGAAAAGAAGGACACGGTCTACAAAGCTTGTAGCCTCCATCTCTTAGCTGGGTTTTGTGATATTATTATAGTTAACCCTAATCATCTAGTTAGATTCTAGGATAGTCCAGCTTAACACCCCAATTTTTAGAAATTGCATGCTTGATTCCGGTTTAGACCTCATGGTGGTGCTAGGGTGGACTTTTACTAAGGATGTGCAATAATCCGCACCATCCATTAGCGGGTCCTCTAACGACGGTTGTAGAGGCGTAATTGCTAAGGATTTCGAAATATCGATCAAAAGAAACCCGTTTTGTAAAGGTGTGGTATTTTAATGAAAATGATATTTTTTAAATTAGCTCTATATTTAGAATATCGTGTTATGTAACCATAGTATGCGTGTGGGGTAGGACGTTACCCCGTGAAGTTTTCCTAAGGTATCTTTTTAACAATTATTGAAATGAGGGTTATACTAAAGTTCATGGTATTTAATGAAAAAGTTTGTTATATGTTTGTTTCACATGAAATTTTGGTTAAACTAAAAACTAAATGATAGGAAATTAGGTTAAGATTAATATAGGATGTTAGTTTGATCTAAGTTTCTTATCAAGTGGAATACAAAAATTAAAAAGAAGATTACATCGGAGATAACTCCACTTTTATCGATTTGTTTTAGAAATTTGTTTTGAGGTGGAAAAAGATAGAGATGAAGGGACTTACGTGTTTTAGGTGGTTAATAAGAGATTGAAGAAGCCCTCTGGGGTCATGGTTTCGTCGGAGATACTCCGGTCGTCGAGATTGGTTTGCTACTCCACTTGGGGGCTTAACTCCACTTGGTACTTAGAGAGTTTGAGAGAATTTTAGCTAGAAATTTCAGAATGGGGAAGAGCTAGGGCATAGGGTGGTATTTATAGTGAAGAAATAGGGTTTGAGAATTAAAAATGTGGATTAAAAGGATTTAAATAGTGTTATATGGTGAATTGAAGGGTCTCTGTTTGATTGCAGGAAAATCAAATAGTGAAGGAGAGTTAAGGGGAGTCGAAGAGTCAAGTGTGAAAAGCGCGGGGGGATTTGGACTCATCTTGACCGTCAGCGCCGGCCCTAAGGGAAAAACGGGCGATCGGATCTTGAGGCCTTGCCTTGAGATTCATTCCACGTATCAAGTTGGGTGTGTACACCTCATTGCGTCTGTTTGATTTTTCTGAAACTTTTTGTTTCTCCGTGAATTGCACGTACAACTCTTAGGTTTCTGAAAAATTAAAAAGAAAAATCTAAAAATAATTGGGTCTGATGGGAATCGAACGCACAGGCTATGTCACAGCAGTGTAGAGGTTTTATCAGTGAGCTACAAGTTGCTTCTTGTTTTTATTTAACAAAAATAACTTTTAACTCTTACACAGGCTGTAATATCCTTTTCTGTACAATAATAAGAAATTTTTGTATAGGAATTCCAGAGTCGTTACAACACGTCCAGGCTATGAGTCTGGGAGAAGATGCTATATGGAATATATCCATCCACCTCTCCGAAGATACCAAGTTGATTTATGGTACCGCATATCGGAGGTTCAGATAGATGCGGCCATTGTAACTGACTTATCAGATTCCCCCCATATATGAGGGGGTTTTTATTGTAGGGACACTTTTTTTCCTGCAGGCGCAAGCCCCTGTGGTTAATTATGTTATTACCAAGCGATAACAACTTTCTCTACTCTAAAAATCTTCGTGTTTCATGTTATAGTTTGTTTATTTTAGGGTTGCTCTTGGATTGTATACGGAGACTAATATGTCGTCGCCCGTAGGGCGCGGATTAGTCCAAATCCATAAATCTCATATTTGGTTTGAACCTAGGTAGCATTTCTTATATAAATGAGGTCCATCGGTTCAAATATATCATCTAAGCATCTGTCACGCCCCACCCCCAATACAGAGAGTATTGTCCGCTCTGGCCAAAACTGCACGGATTCAAGGGCCACTTCCTAGGAGGTCACCCATCTCAGAACTTCCCTGGTTCGAGCACGCTTAACTACGGAGTTCTCAAGCTCCTATAGTACCGGTTCATTTAAAAGGCGCCTCTGTATTGAGAAGTGGTATCATTCCATTTATAGTACAGATCTGCCCTCTTTCGGAATGTATTCCGAAGAGTCCCCACTGTTCTACAATGGGTCCTACGGACTCAAGATATGGCCCCCACGGATTCAAGAGGTGGCCCCCACCTCCTTGGCATAACACTTGGCGTGGCACTTTGTTCCGTGTGGCACTTTATTCCGTGAGTAAGAACCAGGTCCCGACAGGATCGTTAGTCGTATCTGACTAAGATCAACTTAGGAAATATATCTAAAGGTCGTTTATCTTGTTTTAGATTAATGTCAACTTAAAATATGTGAGTATATAGGCTCATGAAATATCATGGAAGCTTAATCTTTATATCACTTAGTCAATTTAGACTAAGAATGGGCCTTTAGAACATATATATTGGCGCCAAGAAGTTTTGGTGCATGCCACGTGTCACATAAAAAAACATATATGGGTCTGTGACATGTTGAGTCATTGGCGCATCAGGGTTGTAGCACATTAGGGTTGTGGCGCATGTCGCGTATACAATGGATATTGGTACATGGGCCGGCGCGTTCAGTATTAACGCCTATGGATTGTGACGCATATGCCTTTGTTGGTTCTCTGGCGCATATGCCCATATTGGTGTATATGCCTCTGTTGGAACAAGTCTTCGGCGCATCTCTATGTGACGCATGCTCATTGGCGTATGGTCGCTTAGGGTTTTTCATAGAGATTAATATCTTTTCTTTTGAAACTTAAGTTTTATGAGGCTTAAGCTTCTGTTAATGGCTATTTTGGCCATTAAGGACATCAAGATCATAACTTTTGTGATTTGGAATCTCTTTATAGCCATTAACGACATCAAGATCACAACTTTTATGATTTGGAATCTCTTTTATATGGATCATATGATCTATTCCCTAAAAATTTAAATTTTCTTTGTCCATCATCAACATATTTTATGCAGGGGTTCAATTCTTTCTCTCAAACCCTAAATCTTAAGATCAAAGAAATCTCTCTGATGAAAACTTAAGTTTTCTCGAGGAGAAATTTGATCTAGAGATCTTAAGATCATCGATAATAACTTAAATTCTGAATATGAATATTAACCTTCTCATGGATAAGGTTTTAATCTATTATATCATGGAAATTAATTTCCTGTCTTATCTCGGTTTTTATGAAAGGAGGAAGAAGAAGATCGCTGAGAGCAAAGAAAGCTTAAGCTTTTTTTATCTCAAGTTTTATCGTTTGTATGTCTTGTATGTGATGTGTATATATCTCTTTTTTATCTTAAATTTTGACCTTTAGGATCCTTTATATAGGGTGTGAATATTGTTGGGTAAGTAGAGACAATCTCTCTTTGAGATTTCTCTAATTGATCTTAAAATAAAACCCGGGTGCTTAAACACCGTTGGATTTTAGAACCAAGGGTTATCTGTTAATATGATTGATATCTTTCTTATTTAAATAAAATATTAAATTGATTTTTTCATTGTAAAAGAATATATGAAAATAGCTAATATTAGCCCGGGTGCTTATGCACTATTGGATCATAGATCCAAGGGTCCTTGTTAACAATCTTTACATTTTTCTTTATTTAGAAAATATAAAAGAGTATATCTTTTATTAACAAAATTATCTTTCTGTTTTAGAAAGATAGAGAATATCTTAAATAGTTTAAGCTGTGTATATTTTAAATCTTTTATTTAAAGATTTTCTGGTTAACCAGATTGGAAAAATATTTTTCCAAATGTCAAAGAAGCGAGGGCCTTAAATTATTGGCGTAGCGCCAGGAATTGTTGGCACATGCTTTATAGCAACGCCCAGCTTTCTAGCGCATAGACTTAAGTCCCATGGGTTATTTTATTATTATTTCTTTTTGGAGGGAACAGTCCCCTTGTATCTGGAAGGAGAGTTATCAGTGTTTGGCTGACGCTTCATTGGTTTGAACTTAGGAGAATAGCTGTGGGCAACGGTAGAATTCTTCACCTCCTTCCACACTTTATATATAGACGAGGAAAGTTTTTTTTGGAGAGCGAACTGGATTTTGCTCTCCTTGGTTCTCCACAGGCTGTGGAGACTTCTTCAATACTGTGGTGGGAGAATTTTTTCTGGCCCATTGTAGAAGTTCGAAACTGTGCCCATTTGGAACAACAATATTCACCATTGGAGTTGGAGCGTGGGGAATCAGCTCGGACGGAGAACTACCCCCAGCTTGCCTTATTTGACGCCAATACCGACGTCGATCATGTCTTGCGACCAGAGCTTTTTCAGTCTCAGGAGCTGGCTGGGCTTGCCCTTTATTTTCTTTTAGAGCATGACTATTATGCCCATTATGTTGATCTCGGCCTTCGGCGGGTGCTAGTCGTTTGAAGACCGATACTTTCGGCAGAACTGAAGCTTGAAAAGCCACCCTGTGGAAGAAAGACTTCTTCTGGGCTTCCTCCTTCGGCGTTGAGGCACCGAGGGTTGAAGGTGAGTATATCGACCCAAAGAAAAGTGTATTCATTTCTTGAAGAGCCGGAATGCAGAGGATTGAGGCCGTAAGTGGCCCATACTTGACTCCGCCGGATGAAGCAGAGCTTGAGTTGAAGTTAGAAGCCATTCATCTCTACACAGAGACGGAACGCCAGCTTTAGTATTCCAAGACCTAAGGGCAACTATAAACATATATACCGCAATTTTGTTCGTGAAAAAAACGACACACGAAGTGTGGAGTGGAAAGAGAAAAAGGTCTCACCGGGCGTGCCAAAATCTGTTTACCGCCGGAAATTGGACTAAGACGTGAGGAACACATCTAGCCTGAATACGGGGGCAGATACTATATGGAACATATCCATCCACCTCTCCAAAGATACCAAGTTGATTTATGGTACCGTATATCGAAGGTTTTGAAGGATGCGACCATTGTAGCTGACTTATCAAATTCCCCCTCTTATGTGAGGGGTTTTGATTGTGGGGATACTTTTTTCTTCTGACGCAAGCCCCTGCAGTTAATTACATTATCGAAAAGCGATAACAACTTTCCCTACTACAAATATATCGTGTCATGTTATATATTATTTATTTTGAGTTTCCCTTGGATTGTATACGGAGACTAATATATATCGTCGTCCGTAGGGCTTAGATTAGTCCAAATCCATACATATTAGATTTAGGATGAACTTAGGATGCTTATATCATATAAATGAGGTCCATCAGTTCAGGGGATACTTGTGTTTGATCTAAGGATCATTAGTCATATATGGGACTAAGATCAACTTAGAAGATTTGGCTAAGGATCGTTAGTTGTATATGGGACTAAGATCAACTTAGGTAACATGATATAAGGATCTTTAATCATGTATGGGACTAAGATCGACTCAGATAACATTGAGCATATAGGCTCAATTGATCATCTGATCACATATGAAGCATAAACTTCCATACTTAGCATATTTTGGCTAAGTTCCAAGAATTGGTTTGTCATCAAGTGCATTTTCTATGGGTAGCCTGTGGATAATATACAGTAGTCAATATGGATACAGTCCGCAGGAAAGAATACTAGTTTAGAGACATAGCGTTCCATCTTTCAACTTGCACGCACGTGTATTTATTACGTGGCGAAGTGGACGATGGAAACAAGGGATGCGCCCAATATTTGGGTGCAATCCAATTTAAAGGCATTTATATTTCCTTCAAAGATATACATATACATATACGTATGCTTGGAGTAGTGGTTGTTGGGATGGTGCACATCTATATGGGGTGCACATCAATATAGGATGCACATCAATATGAGAGTGTGTATCAATATAAGGTGTGCATCAATATGGGATGCACCAATATGGGTGTAAGACATTCCCTGTCTTGATGAAATTTCATATTTTTCATCAAGTTGGGACGAGAAAAGAGTCATTGGTTATCGGGACCCACCACCTCTCCGAAGACGCTGATAAATTACAACGCCGTATATCAGAGGTGTGGAAAGATGTACCCTTGAACCAAATCCCGTATATGAGAAAAGAGAACATGTTGGACTAAGGATCGTTAGTGTTATATGAGACTAAGATCAACTTCGGAAATATGGGTTGAGAATCTTTAGTTGTATATGTGACTAAGATCAACTTGGATATCATGAGCATACTTTTGAAGGATCTTTAATTGTATATGGGACTAAGATCGATATAGGTATCATGGATTAAGGATCATTAGTCGTATACGTGACTAAGATTAGCTTAGAAATACGATTAAGGATCGTAATCTTATTTTAGATTAAGATCAACCTAAATATAGATGAGTATATGGGCTCGAAGAAGTTTAAGCTTCATAGACTTAGCCAATTTGGATCTAAGATTGGGTTTCTACGTCACCCAGCAGTGCTAAGCACTCAAATATATGCTACTTACGTATGCATCACGTAAGGCGCTGAGTCTCTGGCGCTCACGTAGATGGCACGTGAGACACTGAGTTTTCATCCTTTGAGTGCTCACGTGTGCATCACGTGAGATGCTCAGTGTTAGACGCTCACATGTATGGCATGTGAGACGCTGGGTCTTCAATTTCTGAGCGCTCATGTGGATATCACGTGAGGCACTTCCTATTTGCTTCTTTTGGGTGCTCATGTGTTCAACATGTGAGGCGTTTACTTTTGATTTTCTCCTTAGCACTCACGTCGGTATCACATGAGGCGCTTCTTCCTTAGAGATTAATCTTTATTTTTAGAAATCTTAAGTTTTCTGGATCTTAATTTCTATTAATGGTATTTTGACCATTAACGATCACCAAGATCAATATTTGATCATCCTCTGTTTTGCATGGTTCATCATTATAGAGTCTTTTGAAGTTAAACTTCATCTTTTCTCATCAGTCTTTTTCCTTTTTTATCATGATGATAGAAAAACAATAGATTTATTCTTTGGGTCTTAAATTTAAGATCAAGATCACTCTGTGAGAATTAAATTCTCTTTTGTGAGAGACTTGTCTTATGGATCATAGATCCAGAGAAAAAACTAAGTTCTTATGAAGGGCTAAACTCTATTTTACATGTATGATAGGTAAAAAGAGATATATTTCTCCATTATTTTTACCTAGAGTTTTGGAGGATGAAGATGGTTTTCAAGGAGAATTCAATTCTCAGTTTTGTAGAAGCTTATGGGGGTCTCTCTGAGATTTAATCTCTTATGCTCTTTATATAGGGTATGAGAAATTATTGCTTTGTTGAGAGAATCTCTGATTTAAGAGATCTTGACTTGATTTCATAATCAAGTGGTCATTTTTAATCACCATTGGATTTTTGATCCAAGGGCCCCCTTTTTAACAGAGTATATTTTTCTTGTTTTTAACAAGTTTGAAGGAAAATATTTTTCATATAAAATTTAATTCTATCTTTTGATTTGAACGGTGATTTATATCACCATTGGATTTTTTTAATCCAGGGATTTTCTGTTTAACAGAGCAAACCTTTTTCGTTTTAGAAAGATTAGGAAAATATTTTCTCATACAGAATTTAATTCTATCTGAAGTGATGCTCACAACTTTTGGCGTCGGTGCCTGTGCTATGTATGTAAGGCAATGTCCAATGGGTTGGAATGAGCGCCACGTGTCATACACGTGGGCGCTGCCAAAGAGATGGTATTAGCGCTACATGCCATGCACGTGGGCGCTGCCAAAGAGATAGCATTGGCGCCATACGGATATCACATGCGCACCAGCTTACACATGCACATGTATAATGATGCGCATGTCATCAAAGTGAGTTTTCACCATGTGCGTATTTGATATGCTTGAGCAAGTTTCTTGGTCTCTATATTCCAGGTGTGCACCTAGCATGTTTGCGCGTCAAAATTGGTGCGAACAACATTTTCACAACCAGAGAAAAAATTTCATCGAAGTCAACACCTTCTCTTCGGCCAAAACTTTTCACAGCCAACCTTGCTTTATATCTTGGATATGAGTTATTCTCTTCATGCTTCAAACGGAAAATCCATTTGTTTTTCAACACCTTTTTACCATTCGGAAGCTTCACTAAATCTTAAGTATGATTTGCTTGCAAAGCATCAATTTCCTCTTGCATAGTTTTCAACCACTCACTTTTGTGATCACATTCACAAGTTTCATCAAAAAATTCTGATTCACCACCATCGGTATGCAAAACATATTCATTACTAAAGTACCTCTTTGAAGGTTCTTGCTCTCTAGTAGATCGCCGAATTTACGGCTCTTGAGTGACTTGCTCCCCCACTTCATCATGAGTAACATTAGAAGTAAAGACTTCACTACTAGTATTACCATCAATATTTTCTTGCACATCTCCCCCGTTGTCATTTACAATTGGAGAAGAAACCGGATCCAAATCAATAATTGCATCCGGAGAATTAGGAGTATCATCATCATTAATATCATCGATGGTTTGGTCTTCAAGAAAGACCACATCGCGACTCTGATCAATCCTTTTCTTTTTCGGATCCCATAACCTATAACCAAACTCATCATGAGAATATCCTAAGAAAACACATTGCTTTGTTTTACTATCGAGTTTGCACCTCTCATCTTTCGAAATATAGACAAATGCACGGCATCCGAACACTCTCAAGTCTTTATAGGAAACATCTGTGTTGCTCCATACTCTCTTCGAAATATCGCCATCTAAAGGAGCCGCCGGAGATAAATTAATTAAATCCACCGCCATTCCAACTGCCTCCTCCCAAAAAGGTTTGGACAATTTGGCGTGTGAAAGTATACACCTAATTATCTCCACAATAGTGCGTTTCATCATTTTCGCAACACCATTTTGCTCGGGATTTTTCAGAACCGTTCTTTCATGCTGAATGCTATGCAGCATGCAATATGCATCAAATGGACCAATGTATTCACCACCATTATCTGAACGAATGGACTTGAGAGACTTTCCGGTTTACTTCTTAACTAAAGCATGAAATTGCTTGAAAACTTCCAAAACTTGATATTTACTTTTCAAAGCATAGGCTCAAACTTTCCAGCTATGATCATCAACAAAAGTGACAAAATATAAAGCACCACCAAGAGTTTTGTCCCTCATAGAACCACACACATCGGAATAAAACAAATCTAAAATATTTGACTTTCTTTTTGAAACTTTTCTTGCAAAGGAAACTCTATTTTTCTTGCCCATCAAACAATGAATACAAGTATCAAGATGCTCACATTTCATATTAGGAATGAAATTGCCCTTTGCAAGAACTTGTAGGCCTTTCTCGTTCACATGGCCTAGCCACCGATTCCACAACTCCATAGAGTTGTCCAGCATTGTGTTTGCCTTACATATGCAAAAGTTTGCTTGTATTTTATAAAGGGTGCACCATCTCTTTCCTCTTGCCGCTACAGGAGAGCCTTTGGTGAGCTTCTAAGCACTGCCACCAAACACATTAGTGTAACCCTCTTCATCACGCTTTCTGGCAAATAAAAGATTGAGACAAAGTTCCGGCACATGCCGCACATATTTGAGTACCGATTTATTGCCAAGATTGGTCTCAACATGAATCACCTCCATCAATAATTTATGAAGTGCCTTTGTTACTCATCCTCACAATGCCATAATCACCAAGCTTGCAGGATGCAAAAAAATCTCTCCTAGGAGTGGTATGATAAGAGGCTACTGGATCAACCACTCAATCGGTGTCATGACACGCAATTCTAAGGCTCGATTCGCCATTAATAGAGACGATAACCATATCTCCCTCAAGTGTGGCCGTGGTGTTCTCTTTGAAGTCGGACTTGATTTCATTCATCCCCTTCTTTTTCTTATTCTTCAATTTGTAACAATATTTCAAAATGTTCCCTTTCTTCTTACAATAATTGCATATGACATCATTTTTCGATCTTGATTTGCTTCTTGATTTGGAACGATCGCCTCTTTCTATAGGCTTTGACCTCCCTCTATTTTCCGCGACAATTGCCTCCGAATGAGAAACTCCGAGATCTTTTCTTTTCAATTCTTCATTTAACAAACTATTTGTCATTAAGCTCATTGTGACAACACCATCTGGAGCGGAGTTGCTAAGGAACACTAACAATGTCTCCCAACTTTCCGGCAAGGAACTAAGCAACAACAATTCTTGCAACTCATCTTCAAGCGTCATTTTCATAAAAATGAGTTGGTTCACAACACTTTGGAACTCATTCAAGTGCTCGGATATAGAAGAGCCATCCTTGTACTTCATATTTACAAGCTTCCAAATTAAGAATGCCTTATTGCACATAGTTTTTCTTTTATAAAGACTCTCCAAATTCTTCCATAGATAATACGCCAAACTTTCGGTGGAAACGCCATGGAAAACAGAATCATCCAACCATTGCCGTATAAACCCAACAGCCTTTTGATCAAGCTTCTTCCAATCACCATCAGACATATCGGTGGGCTTTGCGATATCGCCTTCCAAAGGCATATAAAGATCTTTGCAATATAAGAGATCCTCCATTCTTGAATTCCATATACTTCAATTGCCTCCATTGAGGCTAATCATACGGCTTGTGGTACTATCCATCTCTCGCATACAACAAAAGAGACCAAAATCACTTTGAAACAATTCCACAAACACCTTGTGGGCATCTTGGCTCTGATACCATTTTGATGGGGCAAAACAACCCCAACCTCGGATCTATGTTAGAAAACGACGAATAATAATACGGAATAATAATAAGCATAAAAGCCACAAGAAAAGACACCAAGATTTAACGTGGTCCGGCTCTGATTGGACCTAATCCACAAGGATGCAAGAGAGAGTTTCCACTATTAATCAACAACAAGAGAGATACAACATTACCAAAGCATAACTTTAGGATCACTGATATAGTGAGAAAATACAAGATTATCTCACTAGCTCCAAATCCAATAACCCACTTGAGACAACTCCTCCTCAAACAAATAGAAGGCAACTGTTCTCCGCCGAAAGACGTGGCCGGGACGTTGGGACGTCTGGCTTGAATTTTGGGGGCAGATGCTATTTGGGTTTTATCCGTCCACCTCTCCGAAGATGCCAAATTGATTTATGGCGCCGTATATCGGAGGTTTAGACGGATGCGGCCGTTGTAGCAGACTTCGTCAGATTCCCCCTCGTCTACGAGGGGGTTTTGATTGTGGGGGCACTCTTCCCTGCAGGCGCAAGCTTCTGCAGTTAATTACGCCACCGCGTAGCGGTAACCGCTTTCTCCTTCTCCACATGGTCACTTCGTGTCGTGTGTGTTTGTTTTATTTTTGGTTGCTTGTGGATTGTATACGGAGAATAATGTATGTTGTCGCCCGTAGGGCGTGGATTAGTCCAAATCCGTATTTTCTTAGATTTTGGTTTGATTTGGGTTTAAGGATCGTTAATCTCATTGAGATTAAGATCAACTTAAACATTTTTTGAGGATACATTAGTCTAATTTTAGACTAAGATCTACTCAATATGATTTTAGGATCATTTAGATCCAACGAAAGAGTATTTGGACTCTATCGTTTTAGTTTAGGGACATTGCGGTCCACTGGGTTTAAGGACGTCATAGTCCATGGAGTTTAAAGACATCATAGTCTGTAAAGTTTAAAAACATCATAGTCTATGGGGTGTAAAGACATCATAGTCTGTAAAGTTTCTGGTTGTTGGGACCCGCCACTTCTCTGAAGACGTTGAAGAATTACAACGACACATATCAAAGGTGTGAAGAGATGTACCCTTGAACCGATGTTGATTGAGAGATCTGTAGTCAAGGTCTGGGACTAAGATCAATTAAAGAGATTGTGAGCACATGGGCTCTGAATTAAGGACTTATGGCCAACTTAGGCTCAGTCCACTCAGATTTGAATAAAATGTTGAACATTTGTTTGGGCTAAGTACCTTTTGGTTCAATAATGTTGAGCATTAAATTGGGTTCTGACACCCCTTTTTCTTTTGTCTTTTACTGAGTGTTGAACACTTTTTATGGCGCTGGGCTTTATTTAAAGAACACTTTGTGTTCCCTCAGTGCATATGTGAGGAGCACGTGGTGCGCTTAGCGCTGAGTGCCAGACCTGAAGCGCTAAGGTGCTTCTTATGAAATAGCGCACACGTGAGGAGCACATGGTGGGCTTGGCGCTGAGCGCCAGACCTGGAGCACTAAGGCGCTTCTTGTGAAATAGAGCACACGTGAGGAGCACATGGTGCACTTGGCGCTGAGCGCTAGACTTAGAGCACTGAAACGCTTCTTTTGAAATAGCGCACACGTGAGGAGCATGTGGTGCGCTTAGCACTGAGCGCTAGACCTGGAGAGCTAAGGCGCTTCTTGTAAATAGCGCACACTTGAGGAGCACGTGGTGCGCTTGGTGCTGAGCGCCAAACTTAGAGCGTTGAAGCGCTTCTTTTGAAATAGCGCACACATGAGGAGCACGTGGTGTGCTAGGCGCTGAGCGCCAGACTTGGAGCGCTAAGGCACTTCTTGTGAAATAGCACACATGTGAGGAGCATGTGGTGCGCTTGGCGCTTAGCGCCAAACTTGGAGCGTTGAAGCGCTTCTTTTAAAATAGCGCACACGTGAGGAGCACGTGGTGCGCTTGGCGCTGAGTGCCAGACTTGGAGCGCTGAAGTGCTTCTTTTGAAATAGCGCACATGTAAGGAGCACATGGTGCGCTTGGTGCTGAGTGCCAGACTTGGAGCGCTGAAGTGCTTCTTTGGCAGTTATGGCCAGTTCTGTGTTCTGAGAATTAAATTCTCGTTTATAAGAGACTTTGTCTCATGGATCTAAGAACTAAGTTCTTCTTTTTATGAAGAGATGCTTGTTGGGGTAAAAATTTACACCCCGGTTGACCAAGTCAAAATCAAAGTCAACCCCAAGCCAAGTGGGCCCAAGCCCAGATCCAGTGGGCCCATGCCCGGGTCGAGCCCGAACATGAAGCGGCCGGCCTCCCCCACGCCAAGATAAAATTTTTGTAATAAATAATTTTGTTGCATTTTCTTTTATTTTATTTTCGGATAAATGTAAGAAAAATAGGCATAAAGCCAAATTTTTGTAAAGCCCATGGCTTATGTGCAAAAAGAAATGGCACATGAGCCATGGGATAGGCAAAATGCCATTTTGTTAAGCCCAAGGGGCTATGTGTAAAATGTATGGCCTATAAAGGCAAAGATAATGAAATATCTCAATAACTTTTTCTCTCTCCAAAAAAAATTAGAGCTGAGCTCTTTCTTCCTTCTTCAAGGTTCCAAAACCTTCTTCTTTCTCTTGAATTAAATCAAGAGTTTTACTCTTCCTTTTTCAAAACTAAATAGTTTTCCACCACAAAACCCACAAAGGGGAACTTGGATCTGCCATCAGATCTTAAAAAGGAGAGATTTTGAGATTTTACATCTCTTGATCTTCAAGATCCAGCAAGCAACAGGAGGAAGAAGAAGAACCCTTCCATTAACCCAACAAAAAAAAAACACACTCAGGAGTCTAACTCCTCTTTGATTTCTCTTCAGAGAAATCTTTTTAGGCTAAAAGCCTGTTGTGTGCGCAAGTCGCCCGCGTGCCGACACGTGGCGTGCGCGCTTGCGCAACTGCGCAAGTGCGCAAGGCGCCCGCGTGCCGACACGTGGCGCGCGCGCTTGCGCAACTGCGCAAGTGCGCAAGTCGCCCGCGTGCCGACACTTGGCGCGCGCGCTTGCGCAACTGCGCAAGTGCGCAAGTCGCCCGCGTGCCGACACGTGGCGCGCGCGCTTGCGCAACTGCGCAAGTGCGCAAGTCGCCCGCGTGCCGACACGTGGCGCGCGCGCTTGCGCACCTGCGCATCTCTTGGATGTCTTTTCCCCCTCTTTTATGTACATATATACACATATACATATGTATACAAATTTATACATACACGTACTCCACGACACTGTCCCTGTTAGAAAAAAATTTCTAACGGGGCGCTGCCCCGAACCCCGCAAGGGGGCTGCTAGCCCCCTTGACCCCCAGCCCGCTATCCGGGTAGCGGGACCCCCGTAAAAACTCTGCGTGGCTCCCGATATATCCAAACCCCCCTTTCAGAACTGAACACACGTATACTGCACATTGAGTTCGCATGACCAGTTTAACCCGTTAATCGGAGGTTCCCTCGCCCCAAAGGCGATGGGTAATTAACGGCAGCTTAGTCCGCGGCTGCCGGAGATTCGGATCCCCACAATCATTAAACCCCGGCCTACCCTAGGCCGGGGGAATCTGTAGTACGCCTGACAAGCGCGCGCGTATTCCCATCTCAATGGGGTGACGAAAAACACCCTACAGATTCTGGCACGCCCGGTGGGACCAATCTCTCCTCCCATATTTCGGGTTAAACGTTCATGCGAACTCAATCAATATACATATCGATTGCCTATACTGAAATGATGTTCTTTTTTCCGTGCAGCAATCAACTTTCGACGACAATGTCTCCCCAGACGAATTCAACTTCCAATGCGACCCCGATTCTGTACGTGGTCAAGATCAACGCTCGTGTGGTTCTCCCCGCAAGCCTCAGTCGACAGTGGGAGGAACCGCCCCGCCAGTTTGGCTCCGTCATCATCTACCCTGCTGGAAGTGCTCATCTGGCGGAAATCCCGGCGGAACAGGTGGTCAAGCCGGTCCCAAGGGGCAAGAGGCCGAATGTTGTGATTGCTAAGGCACCACAACCGAAACTTAAGATGGTGTCTGAACGATTCCCTGACGCTCTAGCTGGGGGCAAGACTTCCGGTGCAAAGGGCAACAACAAATGTCGCGGACGAGCTCAGGCGATGACTCCAACAAATGCACAATCGGGCGTATCTCCAAGGCCCTCCATCAACCGGTATGCGGCGTCTTCCCAGAAAGCCGAAGTCTGCAAGGTGCTTAGAACAGAAAAGTTAAGGCAGAAGCGGCTCAGGTATCGAGCCAACAAAAGGGCCAAGGCTTCGGCCAAATGGAATCGTGTGAAGTTCCAAGTGCAGAGTTGCCTCGCGACGACGGCTGAGTCGGACGTAAGAATCAGCAATTCCTTCGAGCCTCTAAAGTGGGTTCAGAACAATGCCATGACCGCCAGAATCAAGAAGACAGCAGTCCGAACAGTGCCGCAAAGAGACGTGTCCCGGCCCCAACAGAAAAAGTATGACACTGTCTCATCAAGAGTCTATGAAGCACTCTGTGCCGCACGAAAGCAGCGGGGAAAACCCAGAAAAGAAGCGCCAGCACCATTCAAGAAACTGGTTAAGCCAGACGCCTTCAATCGACTACCAGCCACCGAAACAAGGGGGTCAAGACAGCGATCCACGAAATCAACTGCCAATGATAGAAAGACGGCCGGATATATCATCCATACGGTCTATATGGCGGGAGGACGCCCCAGCGACAACGTTCGCAGCAAAAGCAAGGATGGGGCCACCACATCCCAAGCTCAATCTAGCCCGAATGTGGTTGCCGCTGCCCAAGAACAGCCGCCCCTGCTGGATGAAGAAAACCCTCTCGATGAGGATGATAGGCAGAAAGACCCCTCGGTCCATGCAGAGTCAAGCTCGGACAGCGAGGAAGAGCCGACTTTCCGCCCTAGGACTGCGGAGCAAGAGCTGCTTCAAGAACTTCGAAAACAGCTCAGGAGCAAAGATAAAGAGATGGCCAAGCTCTATTCGAAGATTGACGACTTAACGAACGTGGTGATGCAGCTTACGGCTCAAATTGCTCGAGCGCCTCCTAATCAAGCACAAGCCGCTACTAATCAGCCGGGTGATGACAATCCGAGGCAGCCAATGCCTGTTCCTTTGGGACCAAGACTGGTCGAGCCAAATGAAAGCCGGCTACATTCCGCTTCTGGGGACGCCTTGGCCCCAGATAGCACCATCCCGCTAACACAGGATCGGATAATGGATTTGGTCACCAGCAAGGTTAAAACATTGGTGGCCGAGGCTGAAGCTCAAAAAGAAATCGGCAGTAGTGGGCGGCCATATCCCGCGCAGTACGATCTGATTGAGTTCCCAAGCGGCTACGTCATTCCTAAGTTCGGAAGATTTGATGGAACGGGGAATGCAAATCAGCACGTCGCCCACTTCAAAGCATCGTGCGGAAATACAGGGGGCAATGACGCGCTCCTTCTTCGTCAGTTTGTCAACAGCCTGACCGGCGTCGCCTTCGACTGGTATGCGAGTATACCGGACGGGTCCGTCATTACCTTTGCCCAAATGGAGTCCCTGTTTCGGCAAAGGTTCATGAGTGTCAGTGATAAAATCTCCATTGCCGACCTTGTGAGGACTAAGCCGGGGAAGAATGAAAGCAACACCGACTTTATCGCCCGATGGCGTAATCTCACAGTCAAATGCGAACCGCCGCTGGAGCAGGACCAGTCCGTCAGCCTTCTCATTGGGAACCTCAGCAATTGGATGGTCCCATTCTTGTGTACAGCGGGCCTCAAGACATTTCAGGAGCTAACCAAGAAAGTTCAAATGCTAGAACGCTCGAAGCAAGAGTCCCCACCGGACTCTCAGAGAGACAAAACCTGGAAAAGCAAGCGGGACGACAACCGTAGAAGCGGGAGTTCCAGCAGTACCAATGTCTTCAATGCGTCCGACAATGAAGAAAAGCGAAGGGCGGGCGAATCCAAAACCAACCGGTCGCGAAAGCCATTGCTGGGAGGAGATGGGCCTTCCCTAGAGGAGAAAAAGAACAAGGTATACTCTTTCAGAAGGGACAAGGTCCGCAAGATATTTAAAGATGCCTTGAACAACGGCTTACAATTGCCGGAGTCGAAAAGACCCCAAGAAGCAAAAATGACCGACAATCCTCTGTATTGCCCGTACCACCGAGTAGTGAGCCATGCGATCGAGGATTGCTATATCTTCAAAGACTGGGTCGAGAAGCAGTACAAGGCTGGAGAGATCGAGCTATCCAAAAGCGTGTTGGTGAACAATCAAGTTGCAACCGCCAACTTTATACAGACGGAAGCCGAAGCCTTCTGGGAGCAGACAGCCGAACCCGCGGCCCTAAGAAATGAAACTGACTCATCGTGGCCTCCGTGGAGTACGCACATATCTAATAAGACGAAGAAGATGCTAAAGCTACTTCAGAAAGAGCCCAGGATGGAATGGGAAGGACAGAAGAAGCCTACCAGTCCAGCTGCCTATGCGGCTCCATCAGGCTCAAAATCCAAGAAGCTCAAGAAGAAGAAAAGTGCAGCTCGGCGCGAAAAAGAGTCTGCAGGGAGATCGACCATTCAAAAATATATCGATTCCCTCGAAGAATATGAACAAAGGGAAAGAACATTGATTCAATTGAATGAGTTCTTCCCTGTACAAGCGGCTGAAATTCCGGAGGAGTTAGAAGAAGACTCCAATGAAGAGGTCCCAGTAATGACCTGCTATGCCATCCATCTTGGCAGCGACTCCGAGGATGAGCTCTGTTTTCCCGAAGAGGACGAGGAGCTCACCACAAAGGCCAATCAAATCCAGCTCAGAAGCGGCAGGGCTCTACCGCCGAATCAGGGCAACGCCCCAAAAGGGAAGGAAAAACAAGTCGCTAATGAAGAAGATGGCAGAGAACCGGCTGATGAAAACATAAGTCCTTCCTCGGTGGACTATAATGTCTTGGCGCATCTCCGGAAGCTTCCGTCTCTCCTGAGCATCTACGACGCCTTGGTCCTATCTAAGGAGCTTAGAGATGTTCTCATCCACGCTCTACAAAACCCCGAGCGGTATCAGGCCCACTTTGCGGAAATTAATATGAAAGAAGCCCAGCACGCTTTGCATGCCGCCGCAGTCACATTTAAGGATGAAGACTTGCTACTGGGAACGGCTGAGCATAATCGGCCGCTTTACGTGACCGGGTACAGCGACGGAGATCGAATTAATCGCATATTGATTGATCCGGGGTCCTCAGTGAACATCATGAACCTGCGAACACTGAAGAGTTTATCAATGGACGTCCGACATCTGTCAAGGGAAAGGATTGTCATTCAAGGCTTCAACCAAAATTGCCAGCAAGTTCTGGGGTCCATAGCTCTGCCAATCAAATTCGGGGATCTGCAAACTGAAGCTAAGATATACGTGATCGACGCTGACACGTCTTATAAGATTCTCTTGGGGCGGCCGTGGCTCCACGATTACGGCATCATTCCGTCAACTCTCCATCAATGCATGAAGTATACTAAAAATGGCGAAGAAAGACGCATTGACGGAGACAACCAGCCGTTCGGTGTGCATGAAGTCCGCTATGAAGATTCTCGGTACTTTATGAACCACCAAAATGCTAAGCCACAACTGACTGAGGATAGACCAGCCCCAAGGCTCAAAAGCAAATCTGCGCCGGCTGTCACTTTCAAAAGCAAAAATGCCCAAGTGCGCCCGCATTTCGGTAGCGACACTGATGAGTCCGACGCTGGAAGCCCGTCCTTCCATAAAACTCGCCCTCGTTTCGGCAGCGATACGGACGAATCTGTTACTGAAGGCCCATCTAGCAGCAAAGTCCGCCCTCATCTTGGCAGTGACACTGAAGAGTCAGAAGAAGAGGACCTGCCGTGCGACAGCTGTGCAGATCGACCCCCCATGCAGCAAGCGAAACTACGAGAGACATTCGAAGTCGCAGAAGGGTCCCTGGCTATCACAAGGGTACCAGAGCAAATGTGCAAAGAGCTCGATGCATTATCAATCTCCACCGTGGACCAGCTGAAAACTTTCTACGTTCCCGGGAGGAAAAGTGGACAGAAGGGCATCTTGTTTTATGGGTCAAACCCCGTTGTGCACCCGGACGATCTTTCTGTCGCGTGCCTTCCCTATGAGAGAGGCATAAGAGCCGTCCTCAATCCCAGATACTATGCGCCCGAGATGCGGGAATACTTTAAGAAGTGCGGATGCCGGTTATATCAAACGGAGTCCGAAGCAAAGTTTTACGAAGGGCTATGGCATCCGCCCCAGGTCCGAGCACTCATCGATGGACGAATTCCAGATAGACGGGGCATAGGCTACATTCAACCTGATTCCAAAGCGTGCTACATGATCCATGTTGGTGAGGCCAGTGAAAGATCAAATGATGACGACGAGATAGCCGAGCCAGAAGAAGCTCCTCAAGAGCTCGAAGATGGCGGACAAGCAACCTTTGACGAGCTAACCGAGATTGACTTAGGAACGCCCGATAATCCAAGGCCGACCTACATCAGCTCGCTCTTGTCAGAGGAAATGAAAGCGCAGATAATTGCCCTGCTGCATGAGTTCGTCGACTGCTTCGCGTGGACATACAAAGAAATGCCTGGCCTTTCCCCTGAAGTGGCCGTACATAAATTGGCTATATCTCCTGATGCTAAGCCAGTCAAACAAGCTCCTCGAAGAATGAGAAGGGAACTAGAAGAAAAGGTCATCGAGGAAACTAAGAAGCTCATCGATGCCGGCTTCATCAGGGAAGAGAAATACGCGGACTGGATCGCATGCATAGTCCCAGTGAAGAAGAAAAATGGGCAGATCCGAGTTTGTGTCGATTTCAGGGATCTCAACAAGGCATGTCCTAAAGACGACTTTCCGCTACCGGTCATGGAAATGATGGTCGATGACACCTCAAATTACGAGCTGTTCACTTTTATGGATGGCTCTTCTGGATATAATCAGATCAAGATGTCGCCTGAGGATGAGAAGCACACAGCATTTCGAACTCCGATCGGAATATATTGCTACAAGGTGATGCCGTTCGGACTGAAGAACGCAGGTGCTACATATCAAAGGGCAATGACCAATATCTTCGATGACCTAATTCATAAAGTCGTCGAATGTTATGTTGATGATCTGGTCGTCAAGACTAAAGCCAAGGCCGATCATATCCAAGATCTCAGGACCGTTCTCACCAGACTGAGGGAATACGATCTGAAGATGAACCCTCTGAAGTGCGCTTTTGGCGTGTCATCGGGAAAATTCCTGGGCTTCATAGTCCGACATCGAGGGATCGAAGTTGACCCATCAAAGATAAAGGCCATCATGGAGATGCCCCCTCCGAAGAGTCTGACGCAGCTAAGATCTTTTCAAGGCAAGCTTGCTTATATACGGAGGTTTATCTCAAATTTATCGGGGAGATGTAGGCCCTTCTCAAAGCTCATGAAGAAAGGAGCTCCTTTTATCTGGGATACCGAATGTCAAGCAGCGTTCGAAAGCATCAAACAATACTTGTTGCACCCTCCAGTGCTGGCCGCTCCCATTCCAAATAAACCGCTGATTCTCTATACTGCCGCGCTAGATGAGTCACTCGGTGCGCTCCTCGCCCAGAATAACGAGGAGGGAAAGGAAAATGCCCTCTACTACCTCAGTCGAACTCTAGTCGGGGTGGAACACAACTATTCCCCAATCGAAAAGCAATGCCTGGCTCTAATATTTGCTGTGAAGAAGCTGAGGCACTATTTGCTCGCTCATCGGGTTATGCTGATCTCCAAGGTCGACCCGCTCAAACACTTGATGACCAAAGCAAGCCTAGCCGGCAGAATGGCAAGATGGGCTGTCATGCTACTTGAGTTTGACATAGTTTATACCCCTCAGAAAGCAGTAAAAGGGCAAGCTATTGCAGACTTTCTCGCTGCTCATCCCATACCAGAAGGGTCGCCGCTAAATTGTGAGTTACCCGACGAACAAGTGCTGCACCTCGAGAATGACGAGCCATGTTGGGAGCTCTACTTCGATGGGGCCTCATCGATAAGAACCTCCAGTAAATCAAGCGTCCCGGAGATAAAAGTAGGGATAGGATTGGTGTTCATCACACCATCAATGGGAACCCTACGGCGTTCTTTTGCTCTCACCGAGCCTCGGACAAACAATGAAGCTGAGTATGAAGCTCTGATAGCTGGTTTGGAACTCGCCATAGAAATGGAAATCCTTCGGCTACGAGTTTACGGTGACTCCCAGCTTGTCGTCAACCAAGTAAGCGGCGACTATAAGATATACAAACCCGAGTTAGCTCGGTACAGAGGCCGGGTGGTGGAACTCATGAAACGGTTCACTCACATTGAACTAATGAGAGTCCCTAGAGCGTTGAATGGAAAGGCTGACGTGCTCGCTCGCTTAGCCAAGGAGCTGGCTGATCCTGACATGGACGAAATTCTGATCACAGTCAGGAGCCGACAAATTCTGCCCCCAGTCTCTCTACGAGAAGAGGAAAGCGCGGAACAGAAGAGCGGTCCTGTGGAAGAAGCTTCGATCATCCAAGACGAGCCCGATTGGAGAGAACCCTTCATAGAGTACCTCCGATACGACAAGCTGCCCGAAGAAAAATCTGCGAGGATTCAGCTGAAGAAAAGAGCTCTCCGATACGTGTTTGTAAATGACACGTTATACCGCAGGTCATACGACCAACTATGGCTCAGGTGTCTGTCATTAGCCGAAGCCCAAAAGGTCATGAAAGATGTCCACTCGGGCGTTTGCGGTGCTCACCAATCTGGCCCCAAGATGCGACTTCAAATCAAACGGCTTGGGTATTACTGGCCCACCATGATACGGGATTGCGGAGAGCATGCAAAGAAATGTTATATCTGCCAAATTCACGGTGATTTTATTCACAAGCATCCCAATCCATTGCATCCTACAGTGGCGTCGTGGCCCTTCGAAGTCTGGGGCACCGACATTGTTGGCCCAATTGATCCTCCGTCATCCAAAGGCCATCGGTTTATACTGGCCGCGACAGACTACTTCTCCAGATGGGCTGAAGCTGTCCCGCTAAAAGAAGTTAAGACAAAGGATATTCTGACATTCTTCCAGCATAATATTCTATACCGCTTCGGTACACCAAGAAGAATCATTTCTGACAACGGGCCTTCTTTCAAGAGCTTCAATGTCTCAAGGTTCGCTACTCAGCACAAGATAGACTGGAGATATTCCTCCATCTATAATCCAAGAGCCAACGGGCTAGCCGAAGCCTTCAATAAGACTCTATGCAAGCTCCTGAGGAAAAATGCTTCAGCCAACAAGAGGGACTGGAATCTCAAACTTCATGAGGCGTTGTGGGCATATCGTACCACACACCGTACTCCAACTCAGTCCACTCCATACTCATTGCTCTTCGGAGTGGAGGCGGTCCTCCCCCTCGAAGTTGAAGTTCCAAGCTTAAGAATGGCCGTCCAACATGAGTTGACGGAGGAAGAAAACGTGCTCCTTCGACTTGAAGAACTCGATGCCCTCGAAGAAAAGAGGCTCGCTGTGCAGCAAAATCTGGAGCTATACCGAGCCCAAATGTCACGGGCCTATGACAAGATAACCCGTCTCCGCGCTTTCAAGAAAGGTGAATTGGTGTTGGTCCTCAAAAGACCGATCATCCCCAATCGACATGCCAAGGGAAAATTCGAGCCGAACTGGGAAGGACCATACGTCATCGAGAAAGTGTTCGATGGAGGATCCTACAAACTAATAAGTGCAGAGGGAGAAAGGCCCATGCCACCCATCAATGGACGATATCTCAAGAAATACTACACATGAATGCTCCAAGTCACAGGCGAATTGAGCACATCAGCCCTACGGTCTGGATCATACATCCTGTAAAACCGTATACAATCCACGAGCGTAAATGACCCCTATCTCTCCCAAATCCTGCCGGTGAGACTACTTTTAAAGTCCCACCAGTGGCAAAAAAAAAAAAGAAAAAGAAAAAAAAAAGAGAAGAAGAAATAAACGGTATGTCCACAAGCAAAACGGGCACGGATGAAAACCCGAAAGGGCTCCGTGAGTAAAAACAGCAGGACTACCGGCGAGTCTGTGAAAACCCGAAAGGGCACAAACTCGTGAAAAGAGATGAAATACACTCGCAAAGTCCCCTCGACCTTGTGAGGAGAAAACCCTGCGTGAGATCCTTACGACTCACAAAGGAGCAACACACTTAGGAATCCTCACGATTCCTAAGGAGAAAATACACCTGCGGGATCCTTACGACTCGTAGGGAGAAAATTCTTTTATGGGACCCTCACGGCCCATAAAATTGAAAAGCCTTAGGTGATAGGGACCCAAACCTGTCTCCTAAGCCATCGTTCCCCAACGGGCAATGGCAAATGATGAGTCGCTCCTGGCATTTCGCTTCAGTGTTAGCGGTGCTGATGTCGACCAAAAACCCAAATCCCAAGTCCTCCCAAGGCAAATGATGAGTTGCTCCTGGCATTATTCCAGTGCAGCAATGCTGATGCCAAACAAGATCCAAATTCCAAGTCCCTAAATGGCGAATGATGAGTCGCTCCTGGTACCATATTCCAGTGCAGCGATGCAGACGCCAACCAAATTCCAAATCCCATACCCCAACGGCGAATGATGAGTCGCTCCTGGTACCACATTCCAGTGCAGCGATGCAGACGCCAACAAATCCCTGAAATCTTTCTGGCCCTACGGTCTGGATCATACATCCTGCAAAACCGTATACAATCCACGGGCGTAAAACAATCCCAATCTCTCCTAAGTCCTACCGGTGAGACCACATTCAAAGTCCCACTAAAAAAAAAAAAAAAAAAAAAATAAAATAAAAAAAAAGGGGTATGTCCACAAGCAAAATGGGCACGGAGGAAAACCCGAAAGGGCTCCGTGAGTAAAAACAGCAGGACTGCCGACGAGTTTGTGAAAACCTGAAAGGGCGCAAACTCGTGAAAAGAAGATGAAATGCACTCTCAAAGTCCTCTCGACTTTGAGAGGAGGAAATTCCCGCGTGAGATCCTTACGACTCACAAAGGAGCAACACACTTAGGAGTCCCCACGACTCCTATGGAGAAAATACGCCTACGAGATCCTTTCGACTCGTAGGGAGAAAATGCTTTTATGGGACCCTCACGGCCCATAAAATTGAAAAGTCTTAGGTGATAGGGATCTAAACCTGCCTCCTAAGCCATCAATTCTCAAATTCTCTCGGGGCAAATGATGAGTTGCTCCTGGCATTATTCCAGTGCAACAATGCAGATGCCAAACAAAAACCAAAATCCCAAAATCCTCTCCATGACAGATGATGGTTCGCTCCTGGTACCATATTCCAGTATAGCGATGCTGATGTCAACCCAATCAAAATCAACAAGTCAACTTCCACCCGACACCGCAAGAAGCGGAGCAAGTCAAGTCTACCCCTGACACTGCAAGAAGCAGAGCAAGTCAAATCAAGAATCGACCGTCCAAGTCGCTAAAAGGGCAGCAACGACCGTCCACGTCGCTAAAAGGGCAGCACCAACCGTCCAAGTCGCAAAAAGGGCAGAATCGACCGTCCAAGTCGCTAAAAGGGCAGCAACGACCGTCCACGTCGCTAAAAGGGCAGCATCGACCGTCCACGTCGCAAAAAGGGCAGAATCGACCGTCCACGTCGCTAAAAGGGCAGCACCGACCGTCCAAGTCGCAAAAATGGCAGCACCGACCGTCCACGTCGCTAAAATGGCAGAACCGACCGTCCACGTCGCTAAAAGGGCAGCACCGACCGTCCACGTCGCAAAAAGGGCAGAACCGACCGTCCACGTCGCTAAAAGGGCAGCACCGACCGTCCAAGTCGCAAAAATGGCAGCACCGACCGTCCAAGTCGCAAAAAGGGCAGAACCGACCGTCCACATCGCTAAAAGGGCAGCATCGACCGTCTACGTCGCTAAAAGGGCAGTATCGACCGTCCAAGTCGCTAAAAGGGCAGCACCGACCGTCCAAGTCGCAAAAAGGGCAGCGCAGGATTCCTAGAAAGCGGGAACCAGATAACTCCGGGCCAGGGAAAACGTCTATCACGGACACTCCGTCTCGGAGACATGTCAAGCAACGACCGTCCATGTCGTAAAAAAAGGGCAGTGCCAGCTTCCCAAAAAGCCGGAACCAAATCGAGTCGCCTCCACGTGAAAGAAGATCCATCAATTTCATGCACACGACCCACATATGTGGTGTGCATTTATTGATGGGGGGCAATTTGTTGGGGTAAAAATTTACACCCCGTTTGACCAAGTCAAAATCAAAGTCAACCCCAAGCCAAGTGGGCCCAAGCCCAGATCCAGTGGGCCCATGCCCGGGTCGAGCCCGAACATGAAGCGGCCGGCCTCCCCCACGCCAAGATAAAATTTTTGTAATAAATAATTTTGTTGCATTTTCTTTTATTTTATTTTCGGATAAATGTAAGAAAAATAGGCATAAAGCCAAATTTTTGTAAAGCCCATGGCTTATGTGCAAAAAGAAATGGCACATGAGCCATGGGATAGGCAAAATGCCATTTTGTTAAGCCCAAGGGGCTATGTGTAAAATGTATGGCCTATAAAGGCAAAGATAATGAAATATCTCAATAACTTTTTCTCTCTCCAAAAAAAATTAGAGCTGAGCTCTTTCTTCCTTCTTCAAGGTTCCAAAACCTTCTTCTTTCTCTTGAATTAAATCAAGAGTTTTACTCTTCCTTTTTCAAAACTAAATAGTTTTCCACCACAAAACACACAAAGGGGAACTTGGATCTGCCATCAGATCTTAAAAAGGAGAGATTTTGAGATTTTACATCTCTTGATCTTCAAGATCCAGCAAGCAACAGGAGGAAGAAGAAGAACCCTTCCATTAACCCAACAAAAAAAAAAAAACACTCAGGAGTCTAACTCCTCTTTGATTTCTCTTCAGAGAAATCTTTTTAGGCTAAAAGCCTGTTGTGTGCGCAAGTCGCCCGCGTGCCGACACGTGGCGTGCGCGCTTGCGCAACTGCGCAAGTGCACAAGGCGCCCGCGTGCCGACACGTGGCGCGCGCGCTTGCGCAACTGCGCAAGTGCGCAAGTCGCCCGCGTGCCGACACTTGGCGCGCGCGCTTGCGCAACTGCGCAAGTGCGCAAGTCGCCCGCGTGCCGACACGTGGCGCGCGCGCTTGCGCAAGTGCGCAAGTCGCCCGCGTGCCGACACGTGGCGCGCGCGCTTGCGCACCTGCGCATCTCTTGGATGTCTTTTCCCCCTCTTTTGTGTACATATATACACATATACATATGTATACAAATTTATACATACACGTACTCCACGACACTGTCCCTGTTAGAAAAAAATTTCTAACGGGGCGCTGCCCCGCACCCCGCAAGGGGGCTGCTAGCCCCCTTGACCCCCAGCCCGCTATCCGGGTAGCGGGACCCCCGTAAAAACTCTGCGTGGCTCCCGATATATCCAAACCCCCCTTTCAGAACTGAACACACGTATACTGCACATTGAGTTCGCATGACCAGTTTAACCCGTTAATCGGAGGTTCCCTCGCCCCAAAGGCGATGGGTAATTAACGGCAGCTTAGTCCGCGGCTGCCGGAGATTCGGATCCCCACAATCATTAAACCCCGGCCTACCCTAGGCCGGGGGAATCTGTAGTACGCCTGACAAGCGCGCGCGTATTCCCATCTCAATGGGGTGACGAAAAACACCCTACAATGCTATGATCTCTTCTGTTTTTGTGAAAGACTTTGTCTTACAGATCTGTGATCTAGCAAAAGAACTAAGTTCTTCTGATGTGAGGACTAAACTCTCAAGAATCGATGAGATGTTATGATCTCACTTCTTATCATTTACCTTGAAGAAAATTTCTTCTTCTGAGAGCTTGCTCTTCTCTTTTTCTTTTTTGAGAACTTGAAGTTTATGGGGGGGTTCATCTCTCTAAAACTTGAAGTCTTGGGTCCTTTATATAGGGGAGGCTGATTTGTTGAATCAGTTAAGGAAATCTTTCTTTGATTGATTTGGGGATGTTTCCCCACCATTGGATCTTTAATTCTAGGGCTTCTGTTTTATAGAAAACAGCCGTCTTATTTTTAACAAGATTGGGAAAATATTTTTCTATACAGAAATTATTCTGTATCTTGGTGATTTTTAATCACCATTGGATCTTTGATCCAACGGTGCTCCGATTTACAGAGCATAATCTTTCCTGTTTGGAAAGATTTGAGGAGTATTTCCTCAACAGAATTTTATTCTGTAATTTGATGATCTTTTAATCATCTTCGTTAGATCTTTGATCCAAGGGTGGAGAACATTTAGTTCTAGCGCTGGCGCTCTCATGCTTTGCACGTGAGGCGCTGCCTTAGAGTGTTTGACTCTTGGCGCTAGCGCACTTAGCGCTAGCGCACTTAGCGCTAGCGCTCTCGTGCTTTGCACGTAAGGCGCTGTCTCAGATTCCTCAGCGCTGGCGCTCTTGGCGCTGGCACTCTCGTGCTTTGCACGTGAGACGCTGCCTCAGAGGTCTCAGCGTTGGCGCTCTTTGCGCTAGCGCTCTCATGCTTTGCACGTAAGCGCTGCCTCAGAGTCTTTCATTCCTAGCGCTGGCGCTCTTGGCACTAGTTCTCTTACGAGGCGCTGCCTCATTTCAAATTTCAAATTTTGAAATTTTAAATAGAGCTTTGCTCTCTGATTGGGGGAACAAATGCCCTCTCCCCCCACCGTTGCGCTCACATGACTCACATGTGAGTGCAGCGGTGGCAGCTTTTCCACCACTGGATCAACTTAGAAGTTGGATCGGCTCCCGACGCCTATAAATAAGGCCTTTGGCCCTTGAGATAACTGTTTGTTCATCTTCCTATTTTTTCTTGAGAATTAATTCTCCTTCAGAGCCTAGCTCTCTGCCTTAAGAACTCTCTTAGAGTCGGAACCCTGTCAAAAATTTAGGTAAAGATCAAATCTTTGAAGGGATTACTTCATAATCTAGGGTTTTATCCATTAACGGAGCTTTGCTCTTCTCAAATCATATAGATTTTTAGGGTTTCTCAACAGAGCTTTGCTCTTCTTAGATCATAGATCTAAAGAGATCTTTTTTAGGGTTTCTTAACCCATTAATGAAGAACTCTTAGAGTTCATTTTGCATATCTTAAAAATCTCGGAGTTTTTAACTCAGTAAAGCGTTGCTTTTTTAGGGTTTTGATCGATGATTCCATCGTCTTCACAGAGCATAGCTCTTCAGAATTTTTTAGGGAATTTTTATTCCCTTCATCATTAGAGTTGACAGATGCCACTCTTTTGCAGAGCACTGCTCTCAAGAGAGTTTAACTTCTTGGCCCGAGGGGCCTCCCATTAAATGAGAATCCTTTTAGGATTTCTCCTTATTTGCACAAATTTGAATTTGTTGGGTATCTTAATCAGAACTTGTTTTCTCCGTGAGGATATCAAGAGTTGTTTAAATTCCCGTATCTGTTTCAATAAACATTTTCTTGATTAGTCTGACCACTAAGCTCTCACTGATTTTCCTTTTCAGACACTATGGCCGCTCATCTGTATGATCTTGATGAAATTATTTTTTATGGAGACATTCGCGCACTAGGCCATTGTCAAAACCAGGAGTTCACAAATGCTCAATGTGCTGAGATTATGAGTCGCTTTAATGAATACAACGGGCGACTACTTTCTCGTTGCTCCGCTCTTTTGAAGCTCGTCGTGAGAGCGATTTGGAACGCACTTCCTGGATTTTACGAAGCCATGCCGCTTAAGGCACTGGATGATGCTGAAGACGAGATGCACTCAGTATATCTAATGGGCCTGATCTCGAAGAGGAGGTGAGATAATCTTGTTGATATCTTGCATCAAATTTTTCAACAGACGACGATAATATCTGCTTATCAGAGGACGGACGACATCAGCGAGGATCCTGACGCTTGCCTTCGTGAGAGGATGCACACGAGAATGGTCAGGGAGGCCAGAAGCATTTTAGACGTCCTTACTTCTGAATTTCTTAATCCGTGTCCCGGATTTAATATTTTACCATTGTAAACATTTTAATGAAGCTTTTGTTTACTGATTTTCATCAATGTAAGAATTTTCTGGGGTATGAATAACAAGTTTTTCTTTTCTATGCATTTATTTTATGCATTTATCCTCTTCGCACATACATGAGTGGGTACGCTTCGAACGCTTAATTGGATGCAAATCAAATATTCTCTTTATTGCCTCGCACAGTATGTGGTCGACGCCCGTGGGTTATGCCTGTTAGTGTATATGCCCTAGAGGCCATTACTGTATCATACTAGTTTGTATATTACTTGATGGAAGCTTGGGATATTCACAGTTGTATATACAATCTTGCTCAAAATGGTAGTATGCTACTTGGTTTGTCTCTGCTTTAATATGTGCATGTGTTTCTTTTAGCATATTGCTGATATACATATTAGTAGAGCCCTTAGGATCTTTGCTTGATTACCAGCGTTGTGATGGCGCTCACACTCGTGGGAGCTGGGTGATCTTTAAGCACATCCTTATACAGGTCCCTAGTCGTTGGACTATCGAGACAGGGCATCGATACTCCGGAGTAGACTAGCGTATGCGCTTCTCATCCCAGCGTGGGAGACGGTCTGTCCCACAGCCGTCAGTACGTCGTACTTGAGATTGTATGCGGGTGCTCGTTAGGTTACGAGTACACTGGACAGGACTCGTCGGGGACTGTTGGTTGGTATTATACCTATCGTCAGTTATCAGTTCCCAGGTGACATGAGTACAGCTTAGTCCGCTGACTTGACACTGTCACTTCGCCTCGAGTGTGTTCCCACTGCACTTTGATTACTACCCTACCACGGCTCAAAGGAGTCGTGCAAACAGGTAGTTTTTGGGTGCAGTCCCGAAGCACTTGGAGGCAGTGACGGTTAGACAGGATTCGTCTCTCCCGGTATTGGGGGTTGACATCGCGCTGTGTCCAGGAGAGCCATTACACGAGTAGTCCCTGGCCAGGGCAAGCGAGATATACTGGTAGGTTTCCAGTGTTATCTCAGGGTGTTCTGGGCTACACTCCGACACGACTTGTACCGCTATTAGGGGACTGACGTTCACCGCCCCCCTAGGCCCGCCATGCGATGTATCAGACGAACAGACTGGACTGTATGGAGATTGTCACATACAGGCTCAGTAGGAGTTCGGATGGGGTTCACCTCGTCAGTCTTCTTATCGACATCTACCTGGGGACCGTTACGTACAGCTAGTGCCGCTTGCGGTCTGTGGTTAAACCCACTGCCAGCGTAGTGTCGAGTCTTTAGAGTCCCACACAGAGAGCTATTCGCCTTTAGGCAAAATGAGTAGAGGTCGTATGGTTTTGCGACAGGGTTCGTTCACATTCGCGCACTTGTGCACGTTTGCTGTCCGGACAGTTTATACTAGCGGGCTTTGGTTTAAGCCGGATCCTAGTATATGATTTGGGATTGGTTTTTCTCATTGTATTCGTGTTCCTCGGATCACGAATACGGATGCGTATGCACAGTTGCTTGAGACTGAGGGAGAGGACTTTGATTAGGGTTAATGACTATTGTCATTTTATTAACCCTAATGCTTATATGTGTATTATTGTTAATTGATATTAGTTTAATAATTATGCATGGTTATGGTTGTTGACCATTTGACTCACCTTGACTTGTTGACCTTGTTGACACTTTGACCATCATCATTTCATTTGGAAGATGCTCTTTGATCCTTGCAATTTGCATTAAAAATGAAATGATAATGGTCATGTCTTGATTTAGCCATGACAATTATCTCACTAATTATCTAATTACAATAATTCACATATATGAGAGAATGCTTCATATTATTCTCTCATTCTATCATTCACATTCTCTCTCTTGTTCTTCCTCTCCCTCAAGCTCTCTCCCTCTCATGTGTTGAGAAACACTTGAGCTTGAAAAAAACCCTCTCTTGATCATCTTTACTCTCATCTAGGGTTCAAGGACTAGCACTTCTTGCACCCTAGTTACTTCTAGCTTGGAGTTGAAGCCAAAGGTTGAGGCTTTCGGGTGGATCTTTCTTCGACGTGAGAAGACGACCAAGGTGACCTCCTTCCACCACTCCAAGGAGCAAGGAGAGAAGGACTTAAAGCCCAAGGTATAACCTTTCTAGAACTTAGCTAGTTACTAGTTAGCTTTAGCAAGTTTTTGTTTAGCAAAGATCCTTCTAGCTATAGTCCATGTTGCCTAAGCTCATAAAAATCCGATTTTTATTCCATTTTCCGCCTCCCCGCAAGCACCGGGGTGGGCAACGTGGACTTACAGTGGTATCAGAGCCTAACTAAACATAAACTAGCTAGGTAGTGAAGTGTTTCGAAGTTCAAAACGGAAAAATCGAAAAACCAAAATATCAAAACCCTAGTTTTCTGTTAAAATTTTTTCTGGTCAAAACAAAATTTGTTATACTCCAAAAATCATCTCAGGGTTTTGTAAAGAGAGCCACCAAAAACGATCAAGTGAATTGACCAACGTGCCGTGGTTCCGCGGCAATAGCAAGCTATTGCCGCGCAACCGCGGCCGTCTTGGCTCTTCACTTGGTCGAGTTTGGTGCAGTGTATCTCTGGCTTGGTTTTAGGATTTTTAAGATGGTTTATATGTGCCCAGATTTTCCAGAATAGAAATTTGTTTTTGGGGGCCTATAAATCCGTATTTTTTCCGAACTTCAATACACTTTGACTAAAAGGTTATATCTGTGATGTTTGAATGTATTGAACGTCGGCTAATCGCTATATGTCGATTAGTCGGGGTTATACATATCTGTGATCTGTGATTGATATTGGTATGTGTATATGAATGGGTTGGATTGTCGCGGATGAATAGCCGGGGTGGATGTGAGATGAGTGTTGCTTTTTCTTTCATTCATTGTAATATGTAAATTGATGTAATATTATTATTTGTTTGGCCGCACAACCGGGTCGGGGTTGTAGCCGTCGTTGTATAATTCTTTTTACTGTTTTTGCTCCTAGGATAGACCCATGGAGGGGGTGCACAAACTACCGGGTATCTCGAAGTGCCGAGTGGCCTACTCACGGTGGCGAGGGAGGTTGCTTCGCTTCGGGTACTTGGCGGGTAGTTTGCCGCACCCGTAGGGGTCTTGGGTGGGGTATTGGCTATTCACCGCGACCGTGTAATCCGCTTTTCGTTGCAGGCTCGAAGGGATTGCGGATTCCTAGTATATCCAATGTATTCATCTGTGATCTGTAATGTCTATCATTGCTATATATTTATATATGATAACTATTTAGGCGTTGCTTATGTTTTACAGCCGCGCTAGCCCAGCCCCCGCTCTGTCGTTAGTTAAGTAACCTAACGGGTGATGACGGGCCCCGTGGCGAATGCGAATGGCATAAGCGTACGTCATATTTTGGTTGTTTTCTGCAATGGTAGGATTAAATGATGGGACGTATTAAAAGAACTAATGCAAGAAAATAAACCAAGTAAAAGTCGATTGGAACACTTTGAAAACCACTCGGTTCTTTTCAAAACTAAACTTTTAAACGCGGAGCTTGAACCACTCCTTTTAAAAGCTATCTCGTTCCATCGATTATATCAAGTTCACTACGTTCACGGTTTCGCCAAAACCATCCGTAGCCCTCCATCATTTCAGTTAAATATTCGGTAGTATTCAAGCTATGTATTTTGACCTCACGCCAAGGCATAGTGATTGGTAGCTGCCGGATATTTATCTGTTGCATAGATAGAATGCGTTGGTTTGAGACAGTCGTACTGCCATTTTGGCCTACGTCAAGGGTAGGTACGGGTGGGTTCAAATTAACCAGGATAACGATGGGAAGAACTTGACATGTGACTTATGACATTTTGACCTCACGCCAAGGTCATAAGATCATGGGGAAAAAATCCACATCGGGAGTTTCATAAGTACTGAAACTTGCTAGCGCTGCATACCATTTGGAGTGTGATAATTCTGGTAGGATTCCTTCGGTTTTATCACGCGATGATATTTGGATCCCGATCCTACTGTGAGTATATGCTACTCCTCGGGAAAACTCTCACTTAACGATCAATGCTATAAACTTAGTAGGTGTCTAGAAAGGTGTTAGTGGGGCTACGCCCACAGGGAAAAGAGGTTACTTAATTAAGGAACTTCGCGAAAGCGTTAGAAAACCTCCCTCGAAGTACCGACACTGGCCTGGCTGAACGGTTAAGCAAGTATTGTACGGTGAGATTGATCCTGACTAATCCTTTCTTTATGGTTTGAGAAGGGATTCGAGAGACAGTAGGAGCCATCCAGTTTAGACAAATTAAAAACCACTCTAAACTTGCAAGAGCATCATGCTAAAGTGTTTCTTTTCTCTCTCCTAATTGCAGCGACCATTCAACATGACCGGACTTAAGTTATTACTAGATAAAAACATATTGACAGGGCCAAACTACAAAGATTGGCTCAGGAATGTCAAGATGGCAATCACTTACGACAAGTTGGGGTATGTCCTTACCACCAAAGCTCCCCCTGTCCCAGGTCCCAAAACCAGTGTCGTAGATAGGGAAATCTACAAGACCTGGGAAATAGATTGCGCGAAGGCCAGATGCCTCGTACTTGCCTCGATGGACAACGAACATCAGAGGAGGCACGAGAATATGGACCTAGAGTCCATATTTCTTCATACAAAAGAACTGTATGGAGAGCAGTCTCGTATCGCAAGATACGAAGTGTCGAAGAAGTTGTTTTCGGCAAGGTTGGCCGTCGGATCATCGGTAGCGGAACACGTGCTTAAGATGATTAGCTACATAGAGGAGCTCGCGGACCTTGGGACCACGTTGGAGAATGAACTCTATACTGATTTGATTCTCCAGTCCCTTCCTTCCACTTACGCCCAGTTTATTCTTAACTTCAACATGCAAGGAAATGAGGTTTAACTTTCCGAGCTTCTGAATATGTTGAGGAATGCTGAGGGCACCCTACAGAAGGGTAGGGAGACATCCACTTTGTTTGTAGGAGGATCTTCCTCTTCTAGGTCCAGGGCGAAAGCCAAGGGTAAGAAGAAGAAAGCCCCCGCCAAACCAAGAGGCGGTGTCAGTAAAGTGGATACGAAGGGAAAAGGAAAAGCAACAAAGGTAGCGGGAAAGCTGGTGGGGAAGGAAGAATGCTTCTATTGTCACAAAAGTGGTCACTGGAAACAGGATTGCAAGGCTTGGAAAGCCAGAACACAGGATTTGAAGCGAGTTGCAGCTTCAGCTTCAGGTGTGTATGTTATTGAAAACTGTCTATCAATAAACTCTACGTCCTGGGTGTTGGATACCGGATCAGGATCTCATATCTGTAATTCTTTGCAGGCGTTGAGAAAGCGTAGAGTTTTGAAGGCAGGTGACATGACCCTCAGAGTTGCAAACGGTGCTAGCATGGATGCTGAGGCCGTGGGGGACTATCACCTGGGATTGTCGGATGGACATTTTTTGGTTTTGCGTAGTTGTTATTATGTACCAAATGCAACCTGTAATATCATTTCTGTATCTTTATTATCTAAAGAAGGTTATGAATTTGCATTTGTAAGTAATGTAGTGAACATTCACCTTAATCAAGTTTTGATTGGGTCAGGTACATTGAACAACGGTATATACGTATTAAACCAGCCACAGATTTTCAATGTCCAGAATACACACAAAAGAAAGTCTCCAGAAATCGATAAAACTTTCTTATGGCATTGTAGACTGGGTCACATCAATGAGAGAAGGTTGACTAAGTTACATGCAGAAGGATATTTGGATTCGTTCGAATATCAATCGTATGCAACTTGTCAATCCTGTCTCAAGGGAAAGATGACAAAGACTCCGTTCACTGGACACGGAGTAAGAGCGAGCGAGCTCTTGGGGCTCGTACACAACGACGTGTGCGGTCCAATGTCTACACATGCACGAAGCGGTTATTCTTACTTCATTACTTTTACGGATGACTTTTCAAGGTACGGTTATGTCTTCTTAATGAAACATAAATCCGAGGCTTTTGAAAAATTCCAGGAATATAAGAATGAAGTAGAAAAACAAACAGGCAAAAGTATCAAGGCACTGAGATCTGATCGAGGTGGTGAATACTTGAATGCCGAGTTCCTGGGTCACTTAAAAGAGAATGGAATTCTCTCTCAGCTTACTCCTCCATACACTCCGCAACATAACGGTGTATCGGAGAGACAGAACCGAACCCTATTGGATATGTTACGGTCCATGATGAGTAATGCTAAGTTGCCGCGATCGTTCTGGGGATATGCACTAGAAACAGCTGCATACCTTTTGAACCGTGTTCCCACTAAGACTGTGCCTACCACACCATATGAGTTATGGAGTGGGAAGAAACCATATCTTCAATACTTGAAGATTTAGGGATGTCCATCTTATGTCAAAAAGCAGCATGCGGACAAACTAGAGGCACGCTCAGTACTGTGCAAGTTTGTAGGATACCCAAAGAACTCCAGGGGGTATCTTTTCTATTACGCAGAGGAACAAAAAGTCCTTGTTTCTCGTAATGCCCATTTTCTGGAACATCAGTTCTTAGAAAAAGAAATAAGTGGGAGCGAAATAGAACTGGAAGAAATTCCAGAACCACAAGCTATTACTGAAAGCTTAGTAGAACCAGAGGGTTCGAAAGATCAGGACATTCCCACGCCACTCCGCAGGAGTAGTAGGCAGTCTCATCCGTCCGAGAGATACTACGGTTTTCTCATTGACGGGGATAGAGAGGATTGCATCATAGACTTTGATGAGCCTACTAGCTTCCAGCAAGCCATTCAGAGTGTCGACTCGGTAAAATGGCTGGATGCAATGCGAACCGAAATGGAGTCCATGTACACCAACAAAGTATGGACGTTGGACATTGCTCCAGATGGGGTAAAACCCGTAGGATGCAAGTGGATCTTCAAAAGGAAGATTGGTGTAGATGGACAGGTTGAGACCTATAAAGCTAGACTGGTAGCAAAGGGTTTTCGTCAGCGACCTGGTTTGGACTATGACGAAACCTTTTCTCCAGTAGCTATGCTGAAATCCATTCGGATCCTTCTTACCATTGCTGCCTTCCACGATTATGAGATTTGGCAGATGGACGTAAAGACAGCTTTTCTAAATGGACATTTAGAGGAGTGTGTCTATATGGATCAGCCAGAGGGTTTCATTCAGAGTGGGAGCAGCGGAAAGGTGTGCAAGTTGCTTAAGTCCATTTATGGACTAAAGCAGGCATCGCGGAGTTGGAACATCTGTTTTGATGAGACGGTCAAGGAATTTGGCTTTATCAAAAATCCAGATGAACCATGCATCTATTGTAGATTTGTAGCGAGAACTGTAGTATTTCTCGTTTTATACGTGGATGACATTCTCTTAATAGGAAATGACATTCCTATGCTACAATCTGTCAAGGGGTTCTTGTCACACAGGTTCTCCATGAAAGACCTGGGTGATGCCTCATACATTCTGGGTATCCGGATCTACCGTGACAGATCCAAGAGGATATTAGGACTTTCGCAGTCCAGGTATATCGACACCATACTGAAGAGATTCAGTATGGAAGATTCCAAGCGCGGTAATCTACCGGCTTGTCACGGGATCACTCTCTCCAAAGAGATGTCTCCCAAGACTGATTTGGAGAGGGATCGCATGTCTATTATACCCTACGCTTCTGCGGTAGACTCTATAATGTATGCGATGTTGTGTACCAGACCGGATGTGGCTTATGCACTGAGTGTGGTAAGTAGGTATCAGTCAAACCCTGGGGAGAAACATTGGATAGCAGTAAAGAACATTCTCAAGTACCTGAGAAGGACTAAGGAGATGTTCTTGGTGTATGGCGGAAAAGACCTGCAGATTGAGGCCTTTGCTGACTCCAGCTTGTTAGTTATATGTATGCCCTAGAGGCCATTACTGTACATTGGATGTATATTGTAGTGGATGCTGGGACATATATAGGTAGGACTTTCTTGCTCGACATGATAGTACGCTATCCGGTTGCTCTTTATCTTAACATGTATACTTTCTGTCTCTCTGATTACATGTTGATAAAGCCCATAGGATGTGTACTCGACTTCCAGGACTATGATGTAGATCATACTAGTGGGGCCTGGGTAGTCCAAGAGTACATCCTTGAAATGTTCCTAGTCGAGGGAATATCGAGACGGGGCATCGATATTCCAGAGTAGACTAGCGCATATCTTCTCGACCCATGCGATGGGCGATGGATGATCCCATATCCATTGGTGTTTGACATCGAAGATGGTATGCAGGTGCTCAGTGGAGACTGGGTACACTGAACGGACTCGCCGAGAACTCCCAGATGGTATTATACCTCACGTCAGATGGCAGTTCTCTGGTGACACTGGTACAGCTTAGTCTGTTGACCCGAGATCGTCATAGAGTCTTGTGTGTCTCCCACTGTGCTTTGATTTCCACCCTACCACGGCTCTACTGAGTCGTGCAAACAGGTGGTTTTTGGGTACAGTCCCGATTCACATGGAGGCAATGAGCGATAGGAGGGGATTCGTCTCTCCCGGTATTGGGGGTTGATGTTGTGCTATGCTCGACTGGCCATAACAGGAAATCCCTGGCCAGGGTTGCAGTGATATACTGTTAAGTGTTATCAGTAGTTTCACGAATGTTATGGACCTCAAGTCGGCATGACTTATCAAGCTATTGGGGTCTGACGTTTACCACCCCTAGGCGAGATATGCGACATATCAGACGAACAGACCGGACCGTACGGTAAGTGTTACTGGTTGGATTCGCAGGAGTGTGAGCGGGATTGCTCGTCGATCTTCTGATCGCTCAATACCCGGATGGCCGTTACGTTTAGCAGACCGCTTGCGGCTTTTGGGTGTTTGATATGATCATCATCTGCTGCCGGCGTATTGACGAGTCTTTAGAGTCCTACACAGAGGTTTCCTAGCTCAAGCGAAACGAAATAGGAGCGCATATGAGATATGTGCGGGACCGAGAATAATGCGTGTATGTGATACCGTATTCCATTCTCGCGATCTATGTATCGATTGGTTATATGCGATATAACCTAGTTATCGAATCAAGGATTGATTCGATAAGCCGATACATAGGATACTGGCCGGTTATATTCGACATGACCGGATCATTGAATCAAGTGTTGATTTAATGATTTAATGTATAATTTTATATTCGATATATTACTTTGCATTAACTAGTATTGGTTCACTTTAAAAGGATTTTCTCACTTGAATTGTGCAAGTTGTATATGTGATATATTTCTTTGTGCACATGATTGTATCATGTTTGATGATACATTCTTGTTTGGTTTTGTGTAAAGTATTAAACCATGGTTAGTTAGTGATTAGGATTTCATCTTATTCTTTTATCTTTTTATTTTATTTATTTCAAAAGAAAAAGATAAAGAGAAATGAATGGTGGCTACTTTTGTTTTTAGTTGAAGATTCATGAAGCATTGACTTAGTCACCATTCTTGTCTCATGCCTAACCCTAACCACTCATCTAACCTAAGTTAAGTCTCTACACTAAACCATGGTTGAAGAGATGATAAGTATTGTATTTTCTTTTCTTTTTTTAATTAACTTATCATATCATCTTCTTCTTTCTTCATCTTCTTCTTCAATGAAGAAAGCTTGCTACTCCAATGGCAAGTCATGAAATCTAGTGAGAAATCCAAAACTAAAGTTTACCCACTTCCTATTTCTTCATCCTCTACCTCTTACCAAGTAGTATAGGGTGTTTCCTTCACAAGTTTTTCCGACTAGGTGAAGGTGGAGCTTGATCTAGCGATGCCTCGACGTAGATCATCTTCGGCATGGACATCGACGACCTAGCTCGCTTATTCTTCGACGAAGCCGACGCTAGAGCCCGGGAGTTCACTTGGACAGCGAAGGCACTTCGTTGCGGAGCTATGGAGGTGGACAAACGGATCTACAAAGGTTGTATTTCCGTTATCTTATAGTTTAGTTGTAAACTAGCTTGCTTGCTTTGCCTATACTTCTAGCCAACGATCCGTTCTAGGTTTCCTCGGCACCGTAATTTTTATAAATTGGCATGTTTGATCACTTGTGAGACTTCACTAGAGTGCCTAGGAACCCTACAGTGGTATCAGAGCCTAGCTAGAGCCTTAGGCGAAGTCTAGACGGAATTTGAAGCTCGAACGAACCCGAAACCCACCCGGCAATATGCTCTCTGGACGATTTCGTAAAACGTGGATTTTTCCATATTAAAAATTGCTAAAAAATTCAGCAGGGAAAAATAAGAATTACCATGCAAATCTTTTTGGATGAACAGTAAATATCGCGGCGGAAGCGCGGCAGATGCCTGCATTCTGCGGCGGTTCCGCCGCACCTTGATGACGTCATCCTCCACTATTTGCACAGTAACTCTTATTATTTTATTCTGGATTTTCTGGGAATTTTTAATACTGTTTCCAGAGTTGTATTTTCTAGGATTGTTTTGGGGATTCGGTGTTTCGATCGGGGTATCAAATTTTGTCTATTTGACTTTCCGGATATTTTTAGAATATGTTAAAAAGTTCGACCGGATATAAATTCCCAATTTTTCCCCTGTCGGGAAATTTCCAAGTGTTGGATTTTTCCGAAGTTTAACGACGTTCTAAGTAGTGCAAGTAACGCGATGGACCCTCTAGAAGACAACAAACCTTAACTCGATTATGTGACCGTCTTGAACTGTCCTTTGAACCTTCGGGTTTGGGGCAGTACGGTGTGCCACATGTGAGGCGTTGGCTTGACCCTTCTACGGCTGGACCGTTGGTACTGAGGCACGAACTGAATGTTGTTAGACTTATTTCATGTGTTGATCTGTATCGGGAAAACTTGGGTGTTTGACTGTTCGATCGAAAAGTTTAACATTTTCTGTTTATCTGGATTGGGATACAATACTTGGAATTCACAATAAGTTATGTGATAACTGAATGAATGTTATAAACATAGCACTTTAGTCTCACTTGATCGGTTGCCACGGAATTTTGATATGATCAAAAGTCCGTCGCAATCACGTAGCGTACGCGGATACTCGCCGGGTAAACTTAATAGACAGCCTCACTCCATAGCCCCGACCAAGTGACTGTAGGAGAACCCCATCACCGAAAGCATCCGTTCGGGTGCTCCCGGTAGCGGTGTTCCGCCTTGGTGCACTTCGTCGACGGTATCGGGGGTGCGGCTGCCTACAGAAGTTTGCGACGAGTATTCGATCAGGATGTCGGGAATCTTGTTGAATTACCCGACTTGATATTGAAAAGTGTTTTCGATAATGAGACTAAAATGCGGGGTTTATAATTGTTAGGCATGCGATGTCTAAGTAATTCATTTGGTCAGGCATGCGATGTCTGAGGTGGTTGCGGATTCCAACTGTTGTAGTTTTACACTTTCTTTTCTGTGACCGTAAGTGTAATATGTGATGTCGCCGGTTTCGTTGCTATATGTCAACGACAATTGGGATGCGCATATTTACTTACGTTGATGACATGTGATGTTATGTGTTGCTGGATATGTTATATTGGATCGTCGTGTTTGAATAGCCGGGGGTTTTTATGTGAGATGAGTGTTTTTCATTTTCATTCATGTAAAAACTTGTATGTAATATTCTTTTATTGGGGCGCTTCCAGGTTGCGGAAGTTGTCACCATTGTTGTACATTATTTACTTTTCTGCACTAGGATAGACCCAAGGAGGGGAGCACAAGTAACCGGGTTCTGGGGTCCAGTGGGAGACCAACTCGAGGAGTCGAGTCCGGGTCTCCTAACCCTAGAATTGGTAGGGTTGCTTGCCGCTCTCGTAGGGGTCTAGGGGTGTGGGATTGGCTATTCATCACGACCGTGGAATCCGTGTTTTATACTGGCTCGTATTGAAAACACGGACGTCCTAGTATATCCAATATTTCATATGTTTCTTCTGCTGTGATTTATCTGTGATCATGTGATGTTCTGTGACAGGTATTATATATAGTATATATGATATATTATATAGACGTTGCTTATGTTTTACACCCGCGCTAGCCCTGCCTCGCTCTGGCGTTAGTTACCTAACCTAACGGTGCAGACGGGACATCGAGGCGAATGCGGATGGCATAAGCGTACGTTATATTTATCTGTGATGGTTAGGTGGACTTAAATGATGGGATATTCATTAATAAGATTAATGAAAGAAAATAAACCTAATTGATGTTGTGGAATCGAATTTCAAAATAAAAACAGGTAGCTACAGTTCTTGCTTTGCATCGCGGTGTTCATTATAGAACATCCTGCACCTTATTCGATGAGGAAAGGACCGAGATCCCTTCACCGGGAGTGACTCCTTTAGCAATAACTGGCAGATGCTACGACCCTCGGTTTGTCTTTGATCGCTTCTATAGTTTCTGCTTTGCACAGTGATATATATGATATATCCCGCACCTCATTCGACGAGGAAAGGGCCGACGATCCCTTTATCGGGAGTGACCCCTTTAGCAAAACTAGAAAAGCCTCGAAAACATTCCATTTAAAAACCATTTGATTCCGCAACGAGATCAAGTTCAAAGCGTTAAAGGTTTTCACAAAAACCAGCCGCAACCCTCCATCATTTTAGGAAGTAGAGTACTTAGTATTCGTGCTGTGTTTGTTGACCATAGTCAAGGCACAGTGTACGGTAGCTAAGTGATGTCTTCCTACACCGCATATGATGCGATTAGTTAGGACAGTCGCGTGACTTTGTTGACCTTAGTTAAGGGTCATGTGGGTGGGTCTAATTAATCACGAAATGACGGGTAGAACTTGACTAGTACTTATGATTTGTTGACCATAGTTAAGGTCATAGGTGCTAGGGGTAAAAACCTTTATCGGGAGTTTCAAGTGTTGAAATTTGCAATGAGATTGCATACCTTCTATATGATAGTTGGATCCCGATACCCACTGCGAGTAATTGTTACTCCTGGAAGAGTTTTGCACTTTGCAATTAGCCGATCAAGTAGGTGTCTAGAAAGGTGTCAACGGGGTTACGCCTCTGGGAAAGCGAGGTTTACAGTAATTAGGTCCGTGCGAAAGCACGGGGAACCTCCCTCAAAGTACCGACACTGGTCTGGCTGAAAGATTGGCGAACTTGTAGAGTGTAATTAATCCCGGCTAGTCTTTCCTTTTAAGGTTTGAAGGAAGATTTGATAAAAACAGTGGAAGCCATCCTGATTAGATAAAATATATAACCAATCTGATCTTGCAAGAGCGCACGCAGAGTGTTTTCTTCTCTCTCTCTCCTGGTAGCGACCTTATCACACCTTAATCAAGATAATAAAATGGATGTATTGACCGAACCCGCTTGTTATACTGAGCTGGGGAACGTTGGTCCCGCTCCAACTTATAATTGTTATAAGACAGAGCAGGAAATAGGGGAATACCAGAATTCCTATGCCGCCCAAACGAAGAAAGTGCATATGATGCATCTTCTTCGGGTGTGTTCATTACAAAGAACTGTTTCTCAGTATCCTCTGCATCCTGGGTATATGATACCGGATCAGGATCCCAGATATGTAATCTGTTACATAGGGCTACAAAAAGGTAGAAAAACTGAGAACGGGTGATAAGTTTCATGAGACAGAAACCGGGGCAAGTGTTGCAGCCAAGTCTGTTGGTCACTGTCACCCTGTATTACGAATACATTGATTCTGAACAAATGCTATTAGATACCGAACCTGATATACAAAATCATATCAGTCTCTTTATTAGTAAAGAAAGGATATAATTTTGTATTGATGGATAATGTTTTTGAACATTTCCTATATCAAAAGTTGATCGGTTCAGGCACGTTATCTAAAAGCATTGACGTTCTAAATCAAACTACAGTTCCTCGTATACAGAACACACACAAGAGGAAGAGTTCAGAAATGAACGAATTCTTCTTGAAGCATTGTAGACTAGGTCATATCAATGCGACCCGACTGGCTGAAGTTACATTTAGATGTATATTTAAATCGTTTTGAATTTACATCTTGTGAAACTTGCCAGTCATGTCACAAAGATATAATAATACCAGCTCTGTTTACTGGAAACAGAGGAAGAGTTGGTAAACTCTTGGGACTGATACATGATGATGTATGTAAGGTCTCCTGTCTACATATGCCAGAACTGGTTCTTTATACTTCATTATATTCTCTGATAATCTCTCAAGATTCAGTCATATATTCCTGTTGAAATATAAGTCCAAACCTTTTGAGGTATTCACAGAATATAAGTAGGAAGTAGAGAACCAAAATACAGGTATAAGTATTATATCCTATGATGAGATCAGGGAGGAGAATACTTGTGCATAGCATTCCTGGACTATTCTAAAAGAAAATGAGATTCTCTCTCAGCATTACTCCTCCGTATACACCATAGCACGATGGTATATCGGGGCGGGGCTATCACACCCTATATGATAAGGTGTGCTCTATGATGAGTACTGCTGAGTTACCTGTTTCCTTTTGGGGTTATGCACTTGAGAAGTTGCATACCTATTGAATAAGGTTCGATTCAAATCAGTGCCTACCACTCCATATGAGATATGGTATGGGAAGAGCCTATCTCTTAAGTTAGTTAAGATTTGGGATTGTCCGTCCTATGCCAAAAGCAAAATCCGGACAAGATCGAGGCAGGATCAGTTCTGTAGAACTGGAAAGGTTCCAGCTATACAAAACTGCAGTTGATGATTTGACAGAACCATAAGATTCTATAGTTCCTGACGAACCTCAGCCTCTCCGCCGATCTAGTAGGGTTCCTCATCCGCCTGAGAGATACCTCGGTTTCTCGATGACAGTGGGAGCAAGGATTGCATAATGAGATGATGACCCAACTAGTTTCGAGCAGACCATCGAGAGTAGGGACTCTGTAAGAATGGCTGGATGCTTAGCGATCTGAGATGGAATCCATATACACCAACAAAGTATGGACTTTGGTTGCGATATCTGAAGGGTTAAATCCCCATCAGGGGCAAGTATATCTTGAGAAGATTACTTGGTGTAGATGGAAAAGTGAGACTTTCAAAGCTAGGCTTATTAAAGGTTTTAGTCATCAACCAGGCATGGATAATGATGAAACCTTTTCCAAGTGACTATGCTTAAGTCTATCCAGATCCTACTTACCACGGCTACATACCATGACTACGATATCTGGCGGTTGGGTGCCATGACTGCTTTTCTAAATACTGATTTAGAAGAGAACGTCTATAAGAACACAGCCAGAGGTCTTCGTAAACAGTGGGAGCAGCGGAAACGTGTGCAAGTTGCTTTACATAATGAAGCAGGCATCGCGGAGATGGAACGTCTATTTTGATGTGATAGTCAAAGTGCTTGACTTCATCAAAATGGTAGACGAACCTTGTATATACAAAAGGGTAGTAGGGAGTATGGTGACGATCTTCGTATTGTACGTAGACAACATACTCTTGATAGGAAAAGAGTTTCCTATACTACGATCGGTCAATCTCCTATTATCACTAGAATTCTCCAAATAGGATCAAAGTGATACCTCCTAAATCCTGAGTTTTCCCCTATGAGATAGATGTAATTGGATGCTAGGATTCTCACTAGATGTAGTGAGACGGTGTCAATCGATCCTGGGGAGAATCACTGGAAGAGTTCCAGGGTGATAAAGACGACTGAATGTCAGTCATAGGCACTGTCTTTACCCTCAGTAAAGGGACGGTATGCTGGAAGAGTTCCAAGCTAGATACCGTGGCAAACTAGACGATAAAGGCTGGTAACATCGCTATTGAAGATACTACCAAAGAGGAAGTTTGGGTGTATATTGGTTCATAAGATGAACTAGGTTCCTGCCATTGTATGACAATGGAAGTGTGGTTTTAGCCCTGGAACCCTGGTCCCATCAGTGACCCAGACATAATCTAAGGCAGCATCACCTGATCATGGAGATAGTTGATCTCCAGGGTGATCGAGGTTAGGAGAGTAGACTCAGAGGACAACACGGCGGATCCACTCACGAAGGCCCTTTTCCCAAAGAGAGACTTTTAGGGGATGGTTGAGTATGTGATACTGCAACCACTGCTACAGATGGCCCTAGTGCAAGTGGGAGATTGTTAGTTATATGTATGCCCTAGAGGCCATTACTGTACATTGGATGTATATTGTAGTGGATGCTGGGACATATATAGGTAGGACTTTCTTGCTCGACATGATAGTACGCTATCTGGTTGCTCTTTATCTTAACATGTATACTTTCTGTCTCTCTGATTACATGTTGATAAATCCCATAGGATGTGTACTCGACTTCCAGGACTATGATGTAGATCATACTAGTGGGGCCTGGGTAGTCCAAGAGTACATCCTTGAAATGTTCCTAGTCGAGGGAATATCGAGACGGGGCATCGATATTCCAGAGTAGACTAGCGCATATCTTCTCGACCCATGCGATGGGCGATGGATGATCCCATATCCATTGGTGTTTGACATCGAAGATGGTATGCGGGTGCTCAGTGGAGACTGGGTACACTGAACGGACTCGCCGAGAACTCCCAGATGGTATTATACCTCACGTCAGATGGCAGTTCTCTGGTGACACTGGTACAGCTTAGTCTGTTGACCCGAGATCGTCATAGAGTCTTGTGTGTCTCCCACTGTGCTTTGATTTCCACCCTACCACGGCTCTACTGAGTCGTGCAAACAGGTGGTTTTTGGGTACAGTCCCGATTCACATGGAGGCAATGAGCGATAGGAGGGGATTCGTCTCTCCCGGTATTGGGGGTTGATGTTGTGCTATGCTCGACTGGCCATAACAGGAAATCCCTGGCCAGGGTTGCAGTGATATACTGGTAAGTGTTATCAGTAGTTTCACGAATGTTATGGACCTCAAGTCGGCATGACTTATCAAGCTATTGGGGTCTGACGTTTACCACCCCTAGGCGAGATATGCGACATATCAGACGAACAGACCGGACCGTACGGTAAGTGTTACTGGTTGGATTCGCAGGAGTATGAGCGGGCTTGCTCGTCGATCTTCTGATCGCTCAATACCCGGGTGGCCGTTACGTTTAGCAGACCGCTTGCGGCTTGTGGGTGTTTGATATGATCATCATCTGCTGCCGGCGTATTGACGAGTCTTTAGAGTCCTACACAGAGGTTTCCTAGCTCAAGCGAAACGAAATAGGAGCGCATATGAGATATGTGTGGGACCGAGAATAATGCGTGTATGTGATACCGTATTCCATTCTCGCGATCTATGTATCGATTGGTTATATGCGATATAACCTAGTTATCGAATCAAGGATTGATTCGATAAGCCGATACATAGGATACTGGCCGGTTATATTCGACATGACCGGATCATTGAATCAAGTGTTGATTTAATGATTTAATGTATAATTTTATATTCGATATATTACTTTGCATTAACTAGTATTGGTTCACTTTAAAAGGATTTTCTCACTTGAATTGTGCAAGTTGTATATGTGATATATTTCTTTGTGCACATGATTGTATCATGTTTGATGATACATTCTTGTTTGGTTTTGTGTAAAGTATTAAACCATGGTTAGTTAGTGATTAGGGTTTCATCTTATTCTTTTATCTTTTTATTTTATTTATTTCAAAAGAAAAAGATAAAGAGAAATGAATGGTGGCTACTTTTGTTTTTAGTTGAAGATTCATGAAGCATTGACTTAGTCACCATTCTTGTCTCATGCCTAACCCTAACCACTCATCTAACCTAAGTTAAGTCTCTACACTAAACCATGGTTGAAGAGATGATAAGTATTGTATTTTCTTCTTTTTTTTAATTAACTTATCATATCATCTTCTTCTTTCTTCATCTTCTTCTTCAATGAAGAAAGCTTGCTACTCCAATGGCAAGTCATGAAATCTAGTGAGAAATCCAAAACTAAAGTTTACCCACTTCCTATTTCTTCATCCTCTACCTCTTGCCAAGTAGTATAGGGTGTTTCCTTCACAAGTTTTTCCGACTAGGTGAAGGTGGAGCTTGATCTAGCGATGCCTCGACGTAGATCATCTTCGGCATGGACATCGACGACCTAGCTCGCTTATTCTTCGACGAAGCCGACGCTAGAGCCCGGGAGTTTACTTGGACGGCGAAGGCACTTCGTTGCGGAGCTATGGAGGTGGACAAACGGATCTACAAAGGTTGTATTTCCGTTATCTTATAGTTTAGTTGTAAACTAGCTTGCTTGCTTTGCCTATACTTCTAGCCAACGATCCGTTCTAGGTTTCCTCGGCACCGTAATTTTTATAAATTGGCATGTTTGATCACTTGTGAGACTTCACTAGAGTGCCTAGGAACCCTACACAGCTTCCAGAGTGACAAGGATGATTATAAGTCCATGTCGGGTTTTGTCTTCACCCTCAATGGAGGGACGGTGTGTTGGAAGAGCTCCAAACAGGAAACCGTTGCTGACTCGACTATGAAAGCGGAATACATCGCTGCATCTGATGCCGCAAAAGAAGCTGTCTGGATGAGGAAGTTCTTGAGAGAACTTCAGGTGGTTCCGTCCATTGTTGACCCAATACCTCTGTATTGCGACAACAACGGGGCTATAGCTTTAGCGAAGGAACCCAGGTCCCATCAGAAATCCAGACACATCTTAAGGCGGTATCACCTGATCAGGGAGATCGTAGATCGCCAGGAGATCGAGGTCCGGAGAGTTGCATCAGAGGATAACACTGCAGATCCATTCACCAAGGCCTTGCCCCAGACTCAGTTCGAGCGGCTGATCGAGATGATAGGTCTTCGATACGCCAGTACATGGCCTTAGTGCAAGTGGGAGATTGTTAGTGTATATGCCCTAGAGGCCATTACTGTATCATACTAGTTTGTATATTACTTGATGGAAGCTTGGGATATTCACAGTTGTATATACAATCTTGCTCAAAATGGTAGTATGCTACTTGGTTTGTCTCTGCTTTAATATGTGCATGTGTTTCTTTTAGCATATTGCTGATATACATATTAGTAGAGCCCTTAGGATCTTTGCTTGATTACCAGCGTTGTGATGGCGCTCACACTCGTGGGAGCTGGGTGATCTTTAAGCACATCCTTATACAGGTCCCTAGTCGTTGGACTATCGAGACAGGGCATCGATACTCCGGAGTAGACTAGCGTATGCGCTTCTCATCCCAGCGTGGGAGACGGTCTGTCCCACAGCCGTCATTACGTCGTACTTGAGATAGTATGCGGGTGCTCGTTAGGTTACTAGTACACTGAACAGGACTCATCGGGGACTGTTGGTTGGTATTATACCTATCGTCAGTTATCAGTTCCCAGGTGACATGAGTACAGCTTAGTCCGCTGACTTGACACTGTCACTTCGCCTCGAGTGTGTTCCTACTGCACTTTGATTACTACCCTACCACGGCTCAAAGGAGTCGTGCAAACAGGTAGTTTTTGGGTGCAGTCCTGAAGCACTTAGAGGCAGTGACGGTTAGACAGGATTCGTCTCTCCCGGTATTGGGGGTTGACATCGCGCTGTGTCCAGGAGAGCCATTACACGAGTAGTCCCTGGCCAGGGCAAGCGAGATATACTGGTAGGTTTCCAGTGTTATCTCAGGGTGTTCTGGGCTACACTCCGACACGACTTGTACCGCTATTAGGGGACTGACGTTCACCGCCCCACTAAGCCCGCCATACGATGTATCAGACGAACAGACCGGACTGTACGGAGATTGTCACATACAGGCTCAGTAGGAGTTCGGATGGGGTTCACCTCGTCAGTCTTCTTATCGACATCTATCTGGGGACCGTTACGTACAGCTAGTGCCGCTTGCGGTCTGTGGTTAAACCCACTGCCAGCGTAGTGTCGAGTCTTTAGAGTCCCACACAGAGAGCTATTCGCCTTTAGGCAAAATGAGTAGAGGTCGCATGGTTTTGCGACAGGGTTCGTTCACATTCGCGCACTTGTGCACGTTTGCTGTCCGGACAGTTTATACTAGCGGACTTTGGTTTAAGCCGGATCCTAGTATATGATTTAGGATTGGTTTTTCTCATTGTATTCGTGTTCCTCGGATCATGAATACGGGTGCGTATGTACAGTTGCTTGAGACTGAGGGAGAGGACTTTGATTAGGGTTAATGACTATTGTCATTTTATTAACCCTAATGCTTATGTGTGTATTATTATTAATTGATATTAGTTTAATAATTGTGCATGGTTATGGTTGTTGACCATTTGACCCACCTTGACTTGTTGACCTTGTTGACACTTTGACCATCATCATTTCATTTGGAAGATGCTCTTTGATCCTTGCAATTTGCATTAAAAATGAAATGATAATGGTCATGTCTTGATTTAGCCATGACAATTATCTCACTAATTATCTAATTACAATAATTCACATATATGAGAGAATGCTTCATATTATTCTCTCATTCTATCATTCACATTCTCTCTCTTGTTCTTCCTCTCCCTCAAGCTCTCTCCCTCTCATGTGTTAAGAAACACTTGAGCTTGAGAAAAACCCTCTCTTGATCATCTTTACTCTCATCTAGGGTTCAAGGACTAGCACTTCTTGCACCCTAGTTACTTCTAGCTTAGAGTTGAAGCCAAAGGTTGAGGCTTTCGGGTGGATCTTTCTTCGACGTGAGAAGACGACCAAGGTGACCTCCTTCCACCACTCCAAGGAGCAAGGAGAGAAGGACTTAAAGCCCAAGGTATAACCTTTCTAGCACTTAGCTAGTTACTAGTTAGCTTTAGCAAGTTTTTTTTTAGCAAAGATCCTTCTAGCTATAGTCCATGTTGCCTAAGCTCATAAAAATCCGATTTTTATTCCATTTTCCGCCTCCCCGCAAGCACCGGGGTGGGCAACGTGGACTTACAATGCCCTTTTGTTTCGACTTGGCGCAAAGTAGTTTATGTACTCTTGAGTAGCACCTCTATTCCAGTGGCATGAAACTTTGGCAAGTGTGGCCTATAGATAGTAGATAGCAGTCCATCTTAACCTCCATACAGGGCAATGATGACTTAGGAGACAGGTTTAGGTCTGCCGCCTAAGACTTTTCAATTTTATGAGTCGTGAGGATCTCATAAAGATTTTTCTCCCAACAAGGCGTGAGGATCTCGTAGGTGTATTTTCTCCTTAAGAGTCATGAGGATTCCTAAGTGTGTTTTCTCTTTAGGGTCGTAAGGATCTCACAATAGAGTTTTTCTCCCTTACAAGTTGAGAGCACTCGTAAGTGATTGGTGAGTTGACTTGTTTCCAAATCGAAGCATTGCTCCAATGGGGAGGTCAAGGGTTGACTTTCTCCGTCTTCTACGGTGTCGGGGTCGACTTTCTCCGTCTTCTACAGTGCCGGGGTCGACTTTCTCCGTCTTCTACGGTGTCGGGGTCGACTTTCTCCGTCTTCTACGGTGTCGGGGACGACTTTCTCCACTTTCTGCGGTGTCAGGGTTGACTCTAGGTTGTAGAGTCATGGAACTGAGGACTTTGCCGTGGCTCCAATTGGTGATGTCGCATCCGTATCCTGTTGGAATGAGGAGAAACACCGTTGTGGGTCCCTAGGGTGTAGATGTTGCCGTCGAGATTTAGAACTGGGATTTTGCCATGTTCTGTTTGGTTGTGTAGCGTCCATGCCCTGCTGGCATGAGGAGGAATGCCGTTGCTGATCTTTAGGCTGTAGATATTGCCGTTGAGATTTGGAACTAGGGACTTTGCCATGGCTCCGTTTGGTTGTGACCCTGAGTTCGGTGGTTGACGTTATATCTGTGTTCTATTTAGAAGAAACACCGTGGTGATCTTTAGGCTATGGATGTTGTCATTGAGATCTGGCTTCCCTTTGACAGTGTCTGGTGGGGAAATATGGTTCCCTTTTGTTTGCGGCCATTGATTGTATACAAGGGTCTATGTGATCTCACCTGCAGGGCAAAAGTTTCATTCTTTCATTCTTTTCTTTTATTTCTTTCCGCGAAAGTTGCGATTGCCCAATCATTTCGGCTATTTTTCGTGGTGCCCAATCATTTCGGCTATTTTTCATTTTACTCGCTGCTTTTAATTGCGAGTTGCCCAATCATTTCGGCTTTTGTATGCATATATTTTACTTTTTGATTTCGTTGCAAGTTGCCCTATCATTTCGGCTATTTCATATGCATTTTTTTCGAGTATGGAACTCAAGATTTGATACCAATCTTAGCATCAGTATCGCTGTGATTGGAATATTGCCAGGAGCGAATCATCATTTTGCCGTGAAAGGACATGGAATTTGACACCGATTTAGGCATCAGTATCGCTACGACTGGGATATTGCCAGGAGCGAATCATCATTTGCCTTTTTCGATTCGAACAAAGGTGGCTTAGCAAACAGGGTTAGGATCCTGTCGACTAAGGCTTTTGACTTCATGAGCCGTAAGGGCCTCATAAAGGTGTTTCTCCTTACGAGTCATGAGGATCTCGTAGGTGTATTTTCTCCTTAGGAATCATGAGGATTCCTAAGTGTATGTTCTCTTGTAAGTCATAAAGATCTTGTGAGAGTGTTTTCTCCTTGTAAATCGAGAGGACCTACAAGTGTTTGTTCATCAAATGAGGGCATTCCTCGTCGTTGGTGGGACTCGGGAAGGAAATGATTATTTATGCCCATGGATTGTATACAAGGGTCAGTATTGAACCGCTTGTAGGGCAAACTGGGAAATGTGATGGCTTAAGAACAGGTTCAAATCCCTGCAACTTAAGGATTTTGAATCTTATGAGTCGGGAGGGTCTCATAAGAGGGTTCTCCTTATGAGTCGTAAGGATCTCGTAAGTGTAATTTCTCCTCAGGATTCATGAGGATCCCTATGTGTGTTGCTCCTTTGTGAATCGTAAGGATCTCACGCAGGTATTTCTTCCTTACAAGGTCGAGAGAACCTTGCAAGTGTTCACGAATTTTTTTTTACGAGCCTGCGCCCTCTCGGGTTTTCACAAACTCGCCGGTAGCCTTGCTATTTTTACTCACGAAGCCCTTTCAGGTTTTCATCCATGCCCATTTTGCTTATGAACGTACCTTTTTTTTTACGAGTCAGCCCTAGGATGCTGCGGTTTGTAGCAGTTGACAGTCGTTTCGGTCAGGCGTAGTATTTTTTCAAGAACTGACCGTTTATTGGCCTGAAGGGTCTTTTGCCATGCATATTGACGAGCAAGTAAGCCCTACCTTGGTAGACCTTGTCTATGATGTACGGGCCCTCATAGTTCGGCTCGAATCTCCCCCGTTTGGCACGATTAGGAATCATAAGTCTCTTGACCACTAGCACGAGTTCGCCTTGGCGGAATGTTCTCGGCCTAGTCAATCTCTCGTATAAGTGCATCATCCTTTCTTTGTAAGCCTCCAAGTTTTGCTGTGCCACAAGACGAGTTTCATCGAGGGCGTCGAGCTCCTCAAGTCGAAGATGAGCATTCTCTCCATCTGTTAACTTGTAATGAACCGCCACTCGTAGAGAGGGCAGCTCTATCTCCAAGGGGAGTTCTGCTTCTGTGCCGAATACCAACGCGAATGGCGTTGTGTTCATGGCCGTCTTGAACGTGGTCCGATAAGCCCAGAGAGTTTCATGCAGTCTCTCATGCCAGTCCCTTTTGTTTTTGGACACTGTCTTTTTCATGATCTTTGTCAAGGTCTTATTGAAAGCCTCAGCCAGACCGATAGCTCGGGGATTATAGACCGACGAGTATCTCCGGTCTATATTATGTTGTTGTGCGAAGTGGTTATTTCTTGACTTCTGTAGGCCGGCCCGTTATCGAAGATAATCCATCACGGAGTGCCAAACCGATAGATGAGGTATGTCTTGAAGAAATGGAGAATATTCTCCGTCTTCTCTTCTCTTAGCGGCACTGCTTCTGTCCACTTAGAGAAGTAATCGGTTGTCGCCAATATGAATCGATGTCCTTTGGACGATGCTGGTTCTATAGGCCCAATTATGTCGGTTCCCCACATTTCGAACAGCCAACTAGCCATTGTTGGGTGTAGCGGGTTTGGATGCTTGTGGATGAAGTCCGCATGAAGTTGGTATGAATGGCATTGTTTCGCATATTCGAGACAATCCTGAATCATCGTGGGCCAATAGTAGCCCATCCTTTTGATCTTCAGCTTCATTTTTAGCCCGGCTTGATGAGAACCGCAGAGTCCATCGTGAGTTTCCTGGATGACTCTCCTTGCTTCTTCCGGTCCCAGGCATCTCAGCCATAGAGAGTCGAACGATCTCTTATACAGCGTGTCATTGACGAAGGCGAAAGACAGAGCTCGTTTCATAAGCTGATGTCTTGAGGATGCGTCTTCGGGTGTTTGACGGGATTTAAAGTAGTTTATGAAGACTTCTCTCCAATCTTTAACCTTTTCTTGGTCCTCCATTTGTAGGGTCATTTACTTGGTCGCTTCCTTTTCTTCAAATGACTCCAGAGATATTTCTGCCGGTGCAAGAACCCGACGACTTTGTACAACGATCCTCACATCATCGAAGTTTTCGTCAGCCAGTTCTTTGGCGAGTTTGGCTAATGCATCTGCCTTGCTATTTTCCGTACGCGGTATGCTTTTTAGGACATAGGAAGGGATTTGAGTCAGCAATTGTTGCACTCTCTCGCCATACTTTACCAACTCTGGTTTGCACGTTTGATAGTCGCCGTTTACTTAACTAACGACCAGCTGGGAGTCTCCGTATATGAGGAGGTTTTCGATTTCCATGTCGACAGCGATCTTAAGACCTGCTATCAAGGCTTCATATTCCGCTTCATTATTTGTCCTTGGCTCTATTAAGGAAAAGGCAAAGCACATTATCCCTCCTAGCGGAGTCACGAAGATAAGGCCTATCCCATATTTGATTATAGGGGTGTTGTGCTTTCTCTTCTTCATGAAAGATGCCCCATCGAAGTAGAGTTCCCATCGGGTATCACTCCCTCCTCTTTCCCTGTCGATTGTATCAAATGCGTGCTCGTCCAGCAATTCACAATTTAGGGGTGAATCGGCAGGTATCGGATGCTCAGCGAAGAAGTCGACGATGGCCTGGCCTTTCACTGTTTTGAGGGGTCGGTATGTTATCGAGAATTCCATTAAGAAGAAGGCCCATTTAGCGAGCCGTCCCGTTAGTATGGCTCTTGACATCAAATACTTGAGAGGGTCCACCTTTGATATGAGATGGACCTCATGCGCCAAAGCATAGTGTCTGAGCTTCGTTACCGCGAAGATTAACGTCAAGCAGTGTTTTTCGGTGGGGGAGTAGTTATTTTCTGCCCCCGGTAGAACTCGACTCAAATAGTAGAGGGCTCTCTCTTTCTCTTGGTCGTTCTCCTGTGCCCATAACGCGCCTAAAGAACCTTCAAAGGCTGTTGTGTACAGGATGAGAGGCTTTCTTTTGACTGGAGCGGTCAATACCGGTAGATTTTGCAGGTATTGCTTGATTTCGTCCAGTGCACTTTGGCATTTGCGATCCCAGACGAACGGGACCCCCTTCTTCATTAAATGGCTGTAAGGGTGGCATTTGCCGGAAAGATTGGCTATGAATCGTCAGATATATGCGAGCTTTCCTTGGAGAGACCGCAGTTGCTTGAGAGTGTTGCGCCACGGCAGCGCCCCGGCCGTCTTACTCGAGGCCAAATTGCGGAATCAAAATTTTTTCCTTACTCGGAAACCGGCGCTACCGCGGACAAAGAAAACCCGGATCGTTAACCATTAACCTACGCTAGCTAACAAGAGATGGGAAAAGAAGTATACCAAGAGATCCGAGTCCTCCGGTCTTCATCTCCACTCCGATCTCCTCGCGGGATCTCCGTCCGTCTCCTCCTCGTCGGAAAGGGCACCACGAAGCCGGGTACTTTTACGGGCTCCCACCTCAATACCGAGGCAACTCGCGCATGAAGCCGGCAACTCGACATGCTCAAGATATGCTGTAGGAAGATAGTGTAGAGTGTATGTCTCACTTTGGGGTTGGTTGCCATTGATGGAGGTGAAGGAAGAATGAGGTTGAGAAAAATGGTGCTTTCATTTTTCATGGAAGGAAATTGAGATGAAAGGAATGCTCCAAGCTCACAAAATGAAACTCTCTCATTTTTCTTCTCTTTTCTTCTTCTCTCTTTCTTTTTACAACCATGATGATAATATCTCTCATTTAGAAATGGTGGAGGATAATAATATGAAGCAAGAGGGAGGTGAGTGTAGTAAAAGGAGGAGGGTGACCACATCCAAACATAATCATCACTAAACTTACATCAACCTCAAATCATTTCTAATCTCATCAAATCATGAAAAGCAAAGATGCTTATCATGTCAACCCTTATGCAAATAAGTCCTCCACAAATACCAATTTGCACAATTGCAAATAAGTCCCTCCATCAGAAAAGTCCGGCCGGGAAAGAACAAAGAAAAACCGGCCGGAACGGAAAGCAAACTGGCAACTCCAGAAAACTGGTCCCGTAATAAATTACAGGAAAAACCCCACACTGTGCATACACACCCGCATTTGTATTCCGTCCGGATACAAATGCAATGAGACAAAATCTACACTGTACTATACTAGGATCCGGCTTAAACCAAAGCCGGCTAGTAATATCCGTCCGATCCTGATCCGTGCAATACCGCACGTATCTGATCGAACGCTGCCATATAACTATACGGCCACTAGTACAAAACCGTCCGATCCTGATCCGTGCAATACCGCACGTATCTGATCGGACCCTGCCATATCTCCATACGGCCTCTACAGCGTTTCGCCCGAAAGCTTGAGTAACTGAAAGTGTGGTGGACTCTAAAGACTCGTCAATACTATGGCTGTGGATTTAACCACTAGCACGTCAGAGGTATAAGCCAATACGTGACGGGCCACCAGCTATTGACCAAAAGGGACGTCGATGAGCGAACTCATCCTGACACCCTACTGAGCCTGTCAGTGACAATATCCGTGCAGTCCGGTCCGTTCGTCTATGAGTATCGCATGGCGGGCCTAGGGGGTTGGTAAAAGTCAGACCCCCAAAAGCGGTACAAGTCGTGTCGGAGTGTAGCCCAGAACACCCTGAGATACTACTGGAATACCTACCAGTAAATCTCCTTGCCTTGGCCAAGGACTTTGTGTAATGGCTCTCCTAGACACAGCACGACCTCACCCCCAATACCGGGAGAGACGAACCCCTGAAGATTACGCTCACTGCCTCCATGTGGCTCGGGACTGTACCCAACTAAAACCTGTTTGCACGACTCCTTTGAGCCGTGGTAGGGTAGTAATCAAAGTACAGTGGGAACTCACACGAGACAAATGACGATCCCCAGGTCGATGAACTAACCTGCACACATGTCACCAGGGAACTGCCATCTGACGTCTGGTATATGACCAACTAGCATGTTCCCGGCGAGTCCTGTCCGGTGTACTCATAACCCAATGAGCACCTGTATACATCTTAGGTGAACCAACTGACACCAGTGGCTTGTGAGACCGGCCACTGCCCCTCGTCGGGGTCTCGACTGTATACACTAGTCTACTAATGGAGTATCGATGCCCAGTCTCGAAACTCCCACGACTAGGGACCTTTTAAGGATATGCTTGTAGACCCCCAGCTCCCACTTATATGATCGCCCTCATACTGCTGGTGGTCAAGCAAGAATCCTAGGGGCTCTATCAACGTGTAATAGCGACGTATCATGTCACCTAAAGCAGTACACGATGATAAAGGTAAACCAGATAGCATACTATCATCTCGAGTAAGACTGTCCTACTGGGATAGGTCCTCCTCAATCATTGCAATCACGTGCCTGTGATCCAATAATTGACTCTGAGGGCACTATCTCCAACAATCTCCCACTTGCACTCAAGGCTAATTATTGCGATGTCGCATACTCACACCCCGTGTGATACCGAACACCCAACTCCTCTACTAGTCAATCTCACAAAACTCGTTTGCGAAACTATTGCGTTCGAGGAATAGCCTCAGTGAGTGGATCCGCCTAGTTGTTTCTTTCTATGTCTCTCTATATCTCAAGTTCGCGGAGAAACCCATCTCCCGAAATGAGCAACACCTGTCTTAGAATGTGTCTGGATGTCTGATGGGACATAGCTCATAAATGAACTCCAAATCCAAACTTCTTAGACTGTATCGTCAACTGAACTTAATCAGTATCCTGCGCCATGCCACCCTCAGTATTGCCTTGGACCACCTGTCCAAAATACTGCCCCTCATCAGAAGGAAAACTATAACTCTGACAACCTCCTTGTCGTCCATGTCACCTTGGAAGCCTGGAATGATAACTGTCTCCTGAATGAGGCTGTCGTTATCATATCCCTAGAACATCCACTTATGTTCTAAAACTGCTTCCGACTGTTTCTCCAGGATTGGATTAATGTCAACTTATTGCATCTAGTGCAAGAACAACATCTGGTGTGGTACTTGACATCTCATGATTGACTCAATTGCCTGAGCAAGTGATCTGCCAATCATGCACGTCCCTCTCCCCTTTAGTCTGTAAGACACCTTTGGAGAGGGTGACTCCATTACCTGCAGGTACACTACCGTGCCAGGAGTCGTCCATCCCAAATACTCTTAGAATGCTGTCAAGTACCCTGATTGGGAAACCACCCAAATCTAGATCTAAAACCATAGATCTAGTAACCAGTATGTCTGATGTAAAATCCAAGTCCCATGTGGAGAAACCACTGTGTGACGACCAAAGTATGACCGATTGTAGTATAGAAGTTTCTTTTCCTATTCTGTGTATGTCATCCAAATACCAGGATATCACACCCTACTACCTTCTCAACAGATCCATCCCCTATTCTGATGAAGTCAAACCTATGACTGTCACGTCAGAAATAGATGATCTATCTCCGCTACATCTGCTTTAGTCTATAAATAGACATAAGCTACCTGTCCACCAATGCTTCCGCTGCTCCCACTGACTACGACAACCCTCTGGCAGAGTCATATAGACGTACACTTCTAAAACTGGTTTAGAACGACGCTATACTCATCCTCCCGCCGGGTCTCGCACCCTGGAACAACAGCAATGGTAATTGTGGGTAAACAAGAACTTCCCTGTCACCGTCCTTGAGGCTACCGTAGTACCTCTCGGGTGCCTGAAGTTACCCACCTTATCTGCGGAGTGGCCAATGGAATGTCAATCCAGATTGAATCTTTAGGTTCCTTATCAAATCTTCAGTAATCGTTTGTGGTTCTGGAATCACTTCCAGTTCTACCATACTCCCACTACTGTTTTCTGAAAAAATCCATTTTTATTAAAACTGTGGCGAGTCTAGAACAATATCGCTATTGTTCATCCAGATGGTAGAAAGTCAACCCTCGTCATAGCCTGGGTCAACCCACAAACAGCCATTACAGAAACGTGCCTTGAGTTGTCCAGTGTCTGGTTTTAATCATAAACCGGACAACTCCCCGTACCTTAACATCGTTAAGATATGAACTGTTCTATATCCCATATAGGACCAGAGGCACTGATTTAATTGAACCAGATCCAAATCATGCAACTGTCTCCAGTGCATGTCAATTAAATGGAAGGAGGCCAGATCAGCGTTACTCAACTTAGGAATACTTCCAATTATGAGTAACCTGAAAGAGAAGCAATTTCTCTTAATCATTACTATCAACTGAACACCATACACAAGTATCTACATCTTCGATCTCTTTGAAGAATCCCGATACTTGCTATACCTGGTTCTCTACTCTATTCAAATACATATAACTTCTCCAAATTCAGACCCTGTGTTTCCACGAAACACCTGTCTAAAAATTAGAGGAGTCATAAGTAAACCGAATATAGTACGAGGACCATCCCCTCTGTCCTGATGGACTCAGGACAACATACAATACTCTGTAAAAGTCCCTTGAGTCTGATTACTCATTCACTGTGTGTCGTAGGTTGAAAACTGTACTTATGGTTAAGAAGAATTACACCGCTGTTTAATGCTCCTTACCTAACCATCCACTGATACAGGTAAATGTCGTAGACATAATTTCAGAAAGGTATATCTCACTCTATGAAAATAGACGTACAGATATATCAATTTGAAATTGGTGCATAACAGCGGATATTCAAAACCAAATATTTGCCGACCGGCAAACAACCCAGGTGATTTCCTCAAATATCACCGATTACAACGAATCCCGATATAATGAGGATAATCACCCAATTCCCAATAACTTACTCCCACTCATCATCTGTAAAACCATACAGATGTGAGAATCGTATCTGGTAAATACATACCCTGGAGTAAGTATCTAATCGGGAAATCAGTTTTCTATTAACAGTACACAGTGAAACTGAAACATTGAAATGTTTCGATGGGGTATCCTGGTATTCCTAGTAATGCCTCTTCCAGATTCACGATTGTAACCGTATAATTCTTTGCCACCTCTCCAAATCCCTTCATATGTCTTTAGTCTTTACCTTCTGTACACCCCTTTAGGCCAAATGGTTTTCTTCATTCCCTACCGTTCGGCACCAGCCTATGGTTTGGAAGAAGACTATCCAATAAGCATAATGGGTGTAATGTCCCAATCCTAGGAACACTCGCAATGAGAGGGGGTGAAGATAAAAGACAACCGAATAAACCTTATTCTTATTTCTCCTGAACCAAAATCCATCCCCGAACTGGAACAAGTTCCATTCGAGTTCGTATATAACCATACGATGGAGTATCCAAATAAACTGTGGATCTTCGTAGTGATACGGAGTGTCCTGGAGAAATACAAAGGTGATGTGGGAGTGGTAACGAAATATTTGGTTTGGTCGTGAATATCTGTTGCAATTTACTTTGCCCTCTTACTAATCCCTTGCTTTGTCTGAACTTAATACCTTCTGCACACTATCGTTATGCTAATTGGTTTTCTTCATTCCCTACCGGTCGGCACCAGCCTAAGGTTTGGAAGAAGACAATCCAATTTGCGTAATAGGTGTACTACCCCTAAACCAAGGAGTACTCGCAACCTGAGAGAGGGTAAAAGGAAAAGACAACTGAATAATCCTATCCGTTTTCTCCAGAACCGGAAACCATCCTCGAATAAATTCTTTCGAGTTCGTATCTAACCATACGATGGTTTTGTCCAATGGAAGTGGACGTTCATAGTAAAACGGGGTGTCCTGGAGAAAAGGGTAAAAGTAGGAGTGGCAATGAGGTTTGCAACTCTGACAATCCAAAAGCCGGTGTTAAGAAGGTTCGGTCAACTTGGTCACTGAGTCAAAGTCTTAGAGTCGGGTCAATGGTCGCTGCCAAAAAGAGAGAGAAAAGAAACACTCAGCGTGCACTCTAACCTAGATCAGAATGGTTACCAATTTATCTAATCTGGAATCCTCCCACTGTACCTCAAATTCTCCTCCAAACCTGAAAGAAGAATTAGTCGGGGTCACCCGAGGAGTAAACTAACTCATCAGTGGGAATCGGGATCCAACTATCACCGCATGATAACGTGACGGAATCCGCTCACGGTATCACACTCCAGAAGGTATGCGCATATCTGGCAAGTTTCAGTTCTTTTGAAACTCCCGATGTGATTTCTGCCCCATGCTCTTATGACCTTGGCGTGAGGTCAAAATATCATAAGTCACATGTCAAGTTCTGCCCGTCATTATCCAGGTTAATTTGAACCCACCCGTACATACCCTTGACGTAGGCCAAAATAGTAGTACGACTGTCCCAAACCAACGCATCTATCTATGCAACAGATAAATAACCGGCAGCTACCAAACACTATGCCTTGGCGTGAGGTCAAAATACATAGCTTGAATACTACCGAATATTTAACTGAAATGACGGAGGGCTACGAATGGTTTCTGGCGAAAACCTTTAACGTAATGAACTTGATATCGTCGAAGGAACGGATAGCTTTTAAAAATATAGTGACGAAAACCGTTGCTAAAGAGGTCACTCCCTGTGAAGGGATCTCGGCTCTTTCCCCGTAGAATGGGGTGCAGGATACTCCAAATGAATACCGCGATGCAAAGCAAAAGTAATCGGCTATAGTGAAGTTAATGCCCTGACGCAAACTTCTGTCCAAGGGGTCACTCCCGGTGAAGGGATCTCGGCCCTTGCCTCGTCGACTGAGGAGCAGGATATTCCAATGAATACCACGATGCAAAACAAAAGTAAACGTCCTTGCAATAACAGCTTTTTGAAAAGTGTTCCAACAACATCAGATTAGGTTTGTTTTAACTTGCATTGATCCGAATCAATGCAGTCCCATCAATTGATCACACCAAAAAGAACGAAAATATACTGATGTACGTATATGCCATCCGCATTCGCCACTGGGTCCCGTCATTACCCGTTAGGTTAGCTTACTAACGACAGAGCGGGGACTGGACTAGCGCGGATGCAAAACATATACGACATCTACTAATATATATACCAATATATTATATTTCGCTCAAGGCGTGAAAGAAATGCAACATCACAGAGAATGAACAGCATCACAGAAACAATACAGATATCTGGGATCCCCGGGTTTCACAGAGCCACTACTGAAACCCGACGTTCCCCTGGTCGTGTGGATAGCCTGTGCAATGAAATCCTAGACCCCTACGGGCGCGGCAAGTCACCCGCCAAAACCTGAAGCGAGGCAGCCCCCTTCAGCCCCGTGAATGGACCACCCAGCACTTCACGGAATCCGGCAACTTGGGCACCCCTCCTGGGTCAACCTGTACCCCCTACGAGTGCGGCGAATAGCCCGCCAATCCTAGAGTGAAGCCCCCTCCGTCTCAATGCCATGAGATGCGGGCTTGTTGCCCTCCAGAACCCGGCTATCCGTGCACCCCTCCGCGGGGCAATCCTAGTACAGAAAGTAAAATATACATACAACGGGTACATCGACCGCAACCAGGTCGTGCCCCAAAAGAATAATACAATCAGGCAGTGACGGCAGTCCACATGTCGGACGCTCGCCCCGCAATATCAAAAGTACATAATACAACAAAACTGTACTAGCATTGCATCCAGGCTATCCCCTACGACCGATCCGCAACAACACAGCATAAACATAGAACATCAACGTGAAAGTCACGTTCGCAAATCCGTCTAACCGGGCTATAGCAGTTAGACCGGATTTACCGATCGAGTGACATTCACGGTCGCAGATATAATGTAAATACTGTGAAATAATGTGTTTAAAAATTTTTTCGATTGACCAAAAATTAACTAGTGGGCCCCCAACCAATACTGTAGCAGTTACAGAAATAATTGGCCCAATTTTAATATTCCAAAACCCCTAATTATAGCCCAGAAGCCCACTGGAGAAATTCGAAGCAGTGACCCCACCAACCCGCGGCGGAAGGGCGGCGCAAATGGGGTTTCTGCGGCGCTTCCGCGCTCCTTTTGAGTGATCACTGTCTCGAATTTTCCCAGAGTTCTTAGAACTCCCTGCACATCATTCTGAGACCACCTGAAAAATTTTTAGACTCCAAAATATTTCGACAGAAACTGATGTGAAGGAAAAAATACGGTTTTTGGAATTTCGGTCGATCGGAACTGAAAAACACATTAGAACAAGCTAGGAAAGGTTAATGGCGTGGCTCTGATACCATGTTGCGCCACGGCAGCGCCCCGGCCGTCTTACTCGAGGCCAAATTGCGGAATCAAAATTTTTTCCTTACTCGGAAACCGGCGCTACCGCGGACAAAGAAAACCCGGATCGTTAACCATTAACCTACGCTAGCTAACAAGAGATGGGAAAAGAAGTATACCAAGAGATCCGAGTCCTCCGGTCTTCATCTCCACTCCGATCTCCTCGCGGGATCTCCGTCCGTCTCCTCCTCGTCGGAAAGGGCACCACGAAGCCGGGTACTTTTACGGGCTCCCACCTCAATACCGAGGCAACTCGCGCATGAAGCCGGCAACTCGACATGCTCAAGATATGCTGTAGGAAGATAGTGTAGAGTGTATGTCTCA